>OZ007560.1:113580554-114923190 GCA_963931875.1 Pollenia griseotomentosa
GACTTTTGCTATAACATTTTATTGCATTTTTAAAAAACAAGCGTTACAAAATGAAAAAACTAAAATGGAGATAAGTTGTCGGTTTTTGTTTGACATCGTCCAGACTTGCAATTTTTGTTGCTGCAACTTCTTAAAATTCTGCTTAGAAAATGCACCAGTGTCCAGATTATATAATTCTAGGTTAGCATTATTTTTATTTTTTTTTTTTAGTCTTTTTATATTTTATATATAAAAACAAATACACATATAGCCAACTTCAAGTTAAAAAGTGTGAAAATTACAAAACAAAACAGGATTGCAGAGTACATGAAACCGAGTAGCTCTCCCCAATCTTCTCACCTTTCTCATCCATAAACTCAATAATTGGTGCAACAAAAATGGCAAGTCTAGACGATGACTTTACCTTCGCAAAACAATTTTGTATATTTGTAACTAATAAAAACGGTAAGTTTTGCAGATATTGATACATGTCAAAACTTTCGTGTGAAATAGTCAATGCTGCTCAACATTTTTCGCAATTTCGAACGAAGCTTTAAATGCTATAATTAAGTAAAAAAATCTTTGATAATAAAAATGAAATTATAATTATGGAGCTAAAAACCCCGTTTCCAAAATAAAATCCCCCAATTCGTGAATATATCCTCTTATCTGACAACTCTGAGGTACCCCTTATTTAATGTATTTTGTTGTTAAATTGAAGTTTGTTTTTTTTTGTTGATTTTTTCCAATCGTTAACGTTTGTTATCGTTGCTGCTGTTATCGTTATTTTTGATGTGGTATGCCGTGGGATTTTTAATGACTGACTGAGTGTTTTAATGATTTATCCTGTTTGAAAACTAAAGATTAAAAAAAGGATTGTTAAACAAAGCACGATATTTTTTAACTTGTAGGCAAACAATTTTTTTTTCTTAATTTCTTTCCTACTATTTTGTACGTTTTGTATAAAAATGAATTTATTAAAATATAAAAGTAATTGTTTTTTTATATACTTTACAGGTTACACGTATACTGGTTTTGGTGAGTAAAAACATCTTTAAATTTTTAATTCAAAATCAAATTTAACTGTTTGTTAAAATGTCTTACATTAGACTAATTTTTAATAAAAATATTCGCAAACTTTTGTACAACAACATTTTTTATAACAACTTGCTATAAAATGTGTTGGCAATAAAAGCAAATTTGAACAAAATTTTTTGTAAAAAAAACTAACATGCAGAAAATTCAATTTATTGCAAATCTTTTATTAACATCATTAAACAACAAACTTTCCATAAAAATTAAATATTAAACAAAACTTCCAAGCGTTAATCAAAGTTTTGCTTTACAAAAATTCCTATAAAAAATAGATTTGTAGCCCAATTTTTTTAACTCTTGCTAAATTTTAATAAATTTTTTTATTAGTAGCAAACTTTTATCATTTTATTTTTTTGCAAAAATTACATTTTAAAGCATTTTTCCTATAAACATTTTCTTTTAGCACAATTATAGCAAAACTTTCTATAACTTGCGAGTTTTTTTTGCCAAAGTTTCCCAAAAATAGCAAATTTTTATCAAAATTTTCTTTAAATAAAAAAATTTTTTTGCAAAGTTATTACTATTTTTTATCTAATTTGTTTACTTATGGGTAGTTTTTATTACAAATGCTTTTTTCATGTTCGTTGAAATTAAGGTCAAATATTTTATAAAAAAAAAAAACAAATACACATGAAATTTTTAGTGTAAGACTGTCCATTGTGTTTAAAACAAAGAACAAAAATACTGGTTTTGCTCTCTTCATACAAAATGACGTGTTGGTTGTGCTTGCTGTCGGTGTTTCACAATAAGAAACTATGAATTTTATTTACAAAGTACGCGAGAAATTTATAATATTTGCATTTGCTTTTTTGTTTTACACATGCAATATATCCGCAGTTTTGTGTTTAAGCGTTATTCACTTTTAATTATGCTTCATACACTAAAATAAAAGCATCGCACACTGGCGCCAAAAGAACTTTTTCGCGGATCAATTCATATCTTCTCAGCTACAATAGTGAGGTAAACTAAACTAAAATGATGTGTGTGAATCTTGGAACAAACTGCATATTCCAACAAAATCTTGGTGGTATAAAAGGGGCGAGACGGATACCCCCCATACAAAGTATTAATTAATTTTCTTATATATGCAGAACTACAATAGTGAGGCACACTTATTTTGATGTGCGTAACTCTTAGAACAAACTTCATGTTCCAACAAATTTTTGGAGGTTTAAAACGGTGGAGACGGATACCCCCAAACTAATTTTATTGTTTTATTGTTTTATTTAATTGTTTTCCAATACAACAAGATTTATAATCTTATAATTAAAGTAAAGGATTTTTATATTATTTAATAAGTTTAGTAGAACATAATAAAAATAAATAAAAAATTAATAAAAAAAACAAGTAAGAAAGTATAGTCGGTCATGCCCGACCATATGATACCCTACACCACAGTATTTAAAAACACATCATGCTTATGTGTCCATATATATATGGATTTATCTATGTTTATAAACTTCATTAAAATCGGTTTGAAAGTTTGTGAGAGGCAGAAATTGTCCCCTACCTCCCCTTGTGGTCCTATTTTTGAAAAACTGTATAGCTTATGTGTCCATGTAGATATGGATCTATCTATGTTTTAAATTTCACTAAAATCGGTTTGAGAGGCATAAATTGCCCCTAAATCCCCTTGTGGTCCTATTTTTGAAAAGATGCATACCTTTTGTGTCCATATGGATATGGTTCTATCTAAGTTTTAAATTTCATTAAAATCGGTTTTAAAGTTTCTAAGAGGAAGAAATTTCCCCCTATCTTCTATCGTGGTCCTACGATTAGGCCCATTTTCAATAGGCTTGGTCATTGTGCCAATAAGAACCTATGTCCCAAATTTTATCAAATTATCTCCAAAATTGCGACCTGTACTTTGCGCACAAGGTTATATGGACAGCCAGCCAGCCAGCCAGCCTGCCAGCCGGACGGACATCGTTAGCTCGACTCAGAAAGTGATTCTGAGTCGATCGGTATACTTCAAGGTGGGTCTAGGACCAATATTTTAAGGCGTTGCACACATCAGCACAAATGCATAATACCCTCTCCACTATTGTGGTGTGGGTATAATTATGATAACATGAAATATCAAAAATCAAAGTAGAAAAGTGTTATTATGCATAATAATTGAAGAGTTCTTTTTTAAAATGCAGAGCGTTGCTTATAAACTGAATAGACGAAGGTGTAGCGTTTTCCAAAGACGGACAGAATGAACATAAAATTGCCACTCATATATTAAACTTTGATGTCTGATGTGTATAATGCGATTTAATCTTTTCGAACGTGTAAATTGAATTTTCTCAAAAAGGTATGGTGGTTAACGGGTATACGATTTTTATTAATTTTTTATGTCTGTAGAACAACAGTAGTGCGACACACTTAATTTGACATGCGTAAATCTTAGAATGTTCCAACAAAATCTTGGAGGCATAGAAGGGGCAGACAGCACCCCCTATAACAAATTTAATAGTTTGCTTATTATATCTGACTAACTAAAATAGTGAGGCACACTAAATTTAACATGCGAAGCTCTTAGAACAAACCGCATGTTCCAAAAAAATCTTGGTGGTATAAAAAAAATTATTAATTAATTAATAAAATTGATTTTATAGCATTGAATGAGTTCGGAAACGAATTACTTAAAAATTAATTTTTTTAAAAAGGTTAAGTTATTTTGTGAGTGCGTGAGAACTTAATTTTTATATTCACGCACTCTAGTTTTTAAATTATTATAAAATACGCCTGAGTCACGCGTGACTTGTGACAATAAAAGTTATATCAGAAGTCGTGCTTTTTGTTGGTAAACTTAGCGCGTGCTGCTATTGATTCGTACATAACTTCTAAGACGCACCGATGCGCAGCATAATTATTCCTAAAACAACGCTGATTTGTTCAACCTTTCGAATAAATGTTTAAAAGTTGTGTGAATTCGTGAAATATTGTTATATTGCAAAATGCTTCATTGATCGGTATGTATCCTAAAAAAATGTCTAGAGTGTTACCCAACATTTTTTAAGTTAATTCAAAATGTTTATTTTATAATTCAGTATTTTATCTATACAAATAGAAAATGTTTCTAAAAATTTTCAATTTGTTTAACAATTTTTTATTTATAAGAAAAATTTACTAAACTCATGCATTTCTAAATTACGACTAAAATATTTTAAAACGCAAAAGAAATGCTTAAGTACATTACTATCTAAAGTGATATGAAAAATATTTAAAACCAATTAGAATAAAGAACATTTGTACACTTGCAATTAGCTTCTATCAATAAGCACATATATATATATAAATGTATCTATTCCTACAATGGAATATAAATCAATAAATGTCATTCTTATTTCCTTTTGTTATACATTTAATTTCATCTTTGATTTTTCATTTTACAAATTTATTTAAATCTTTTTTTTTTTTATTACAAAATATTATTGATTATGTAGTCAAAAATGTTTGTGTATTGAGTATATAAATAAATGTAAATTCTGGCATGACACATAGTTGCAACAAAAAAAAAAAACAAAAAAAAACAATAGTTGCATAAATATTCCTTAATCTACACTATTCATTCAAATATGTATTTTTTTACATGAATGTATTTTGCTACAAGGCATTTTCTCACATTTATTCACTTATTCAATCTGCATTCATTCATTGTGAAGATTTTACAGGATGTAGTGACATTGTCAATTTGCATCAATGAAATATTCAGATGAACATTTTACTCGTTCTTTTTTTTTCCTTTGTCATCGACATTATCCTGTACATTTTTTAAACTTTTTGGCAATAAAAAACTGTTTGTCATCATCATCATTATGACCAATTTTTCTATGATTTTGCATGCCACAGCAATAAGAACACAATCATCAATTTTTACTTTTGGTTATAAATTTACTGCGTTTTTTAGACACTGTATCTCTGTTTCTCTAGCTCTTTCTATTTGACGTACATAAACGAAATTGTTTATTTAACAAATTACACGAAAAATAAAATGAAAAAAAGAAGTTGAAATTACTGTTCGTTTGCTTATCTATTACTTTTGTATTTTTGCATTATGCAGCGAAATCGTTTATGAAATGGATTCGTGGCAAACAAATTGGACATATGTACATATTTGGTGCTTAACGAAGAATTTGCTATTTTTAGAGAATATTGGAAAAATTTTGCTAATTAAAAGAAAGTTGCAAAAATGTAGTATTTATAGAAAATTTTACTAAAAACTTGCTTCAAACAGAAACTTTGGCTGAAAATTGCTAAAATTAAAGTATTATAAAATTATATATGCTTACAGTTTGTCACTAATAATAAGTTTTATTAAAAATTTGATATATGGGCATTTCCAGGGTTCACAAACGTACGTTCGTACGCTTTTGATGTACAAATAATATAGAAAACAAAACTTTTCCTAGCATATTTTCTGCGATTCGATAGCATTTGGTTAGCTCTATGTTTAGTGCAAAATATGGATTTCAACGAGTTTAGGTTTTCTTAATGATAGTTATAAATATGTGGTCACGAACGTACGCAAAATAGAAGTCAACTTTGGCTGAAAGTGGTGAAATTTAAAAATCTGCGTAATGGAAAGGAATATTCAAAAGTGATTAATTTATTTTAAAAGTGTATTAATGTAGGTCTCCATCCAGTATTTACAAAATAAAATATCTCTCTTGTAGTGCTGGGATACTATCGATATATTCTACTATCGATATTTATCGATGGATATGCAGGAAAATTTTAACTAGTTTTTATCAGGCTACAGTTCGTTGTTTTTATCACTTTATGGAACGTATGCGACGTATGTATTTATATACGCACGTTGTTTCAGATGACAGTTTTTTAAAAATTGATAAGTACCTTTCTTAAGGAACCGAAGTAGCAGGGACTGACAACTTTAAATAATTTTCTAAATGGGTTTTGATTCTCAACCCAAAAGGTAATCAATCTAGCTGACTTATCCTCTAATGGTCATTCATTGTTTTGTCCCATGCTCGCAATTGCATTTGGATTTCCATTTTTTTACAACATTAGAAAAATATTTGACATTTTAGTCCCTATATAAACATGTAGAAATTTCGTCATAAAGGCCTTTAAATAGCAGTAAAAAGCACAGCTAAGCAATCCATACCACTTGCCATTCCTGTTGTTTGTATTCATTGCCGTAATTCAGCGCGAATTAATAATACCAAGTAAAAAATCTGTGTGTGTATAGCTGCTGTTAGATGTCTTCATAGCTGTATTTTAAATAATAATAATATCGATATTGATATTTTTCCTATCGATATTTTCGATATTTTAAGACTATCGATAATATCGATAGTACTATCGATAGTTTCCCAGCACTACTCTCTTGGTTTTTGTTTAATTGGCTTATGTGCCGGTCGCGAACGTATGATTTTTCCATATGTTTTTTGATTATTATCACCATGCATTTTCCCATAAACGTCTTCAAATTTCCTTAACAAAAAAATTTAATACTCCTTTTACAATTGATTGTAATGGAGAGATTTTGAAGAAAGAGTGCTAACATAACTTATTTTTTGCATGTAAAATAAGTATATAAAAATGTCTTTAGAAGTAGATAATATAAGAAAATATAAAATTTTCCTGTTTCCAGCGCAATTTCCTCAAGCAAAACAGCTGAGATATGCTAAGAAACCATTATTTTATAAATACATAGACTTTTTTTTAATAATAAACAATTAAAGAAGATGATTATCAACATTTTATTTTTTCATCCTGGTAGACCATTCTGGGGAAATGCTCATATCTATTCTAAATTTAAAAAACTTTTGTTTTTAAAATGAATACAAAAAAATTTAAAATAAAATATTTAAATAAAATATTCACGGAGAACAGAGGGCGTCAACGAATTCTCTTCATCCATTTCTATATCTGGCAAGTAGTTTAATCTAGGTCCATGTAAGACGAGCAGTTTCATACTCTTTTCTGATGGTCCGGATCCAGGAATTACGTGGCTGGCACTTTCGTTTCCGTTAAAACGGACCTTACACTCTGCATCTCTGTACAACTCACGTATAAGGTTGACAATTTTTTCAGGTATGCCTTAAGCAAAATCACAGAAAAAATGAAAAACCAACTTCAATTGACGTATTTGTTAGAAATTTGTACTATTAATTAAATTCTTTACTGATTTTCCGCCTCCAAACAAATTGATCATATCAATTAACGCATTTGTAAGTTTGAGCTTTTCTTGCTGTTCAGTTTCAATCAATAGGTTTAATTGAAATTTGACCACCAGTAAAAGAGGCTACATAAAACGTAAACACAAATCAAAATATTTTTTTTCAATTAACACAGTTAATTGAAACAATTAAAAAATTGCTTGAGACTTTAAAATATATTGAAGTTTGTGTGTCTGTTTTAATATTTGCAAATATACACACAAACATTATATTATAATTTTGTTTTCAATTAAGGCAAATTAATTGGAACAATTAAAAAAATTGTTTAAAACAGCATTAATGAGTTAATTGAAAAAATTTTGGTGAAAATATTTTCTGTGTATTGCAGACCACATTGAGCTTCGGAATATTGTGTCGAAAGCTCTCTCAAAATCTACGAAAAGCAGGTAAAGGGGTGTGTTATACTCTGCCGATGGCTCAATAATTATACGTAGAGTATTGACGTTATCGACACATGATCGATCATTCAGGCCTAAAACCAGCTTGTTCGAAACAATTTGTTTCACCACTGGTGAGATTCGTTGCCGTATCAATGTCGCCATTATTTTCCCTATAGCGTTAAGCACGGTAATACCACGGCAGTTTTTACACTGCGTAAGTAAACTTTTTTTTGGGATTGTACAACTACACGTTCTTTCCACTCTGCAGGAATTTTATTGCTGAGCCATGCACTTCTGATCAGTGGGGTTAGAAATCCAATCCAATCCATCCATTTTCACCATTTTCAATAGATTTATGACATTTAAAACGTTTATACTTTCATTAAATTATCTCCAACTTTATGTGCTACACACTGCCGCACAAAACGCATAAAACGGTATAAATATTTCAAAAATATAAAACGAAGAAAAATTCTTAAAAAATTAAAAGTTGGCTTTTTAAAACCGATTATGAAATATTGTTTTGTTTTATTTGACCCGTTACACTTATTTATGATTGGTATTGAAGTTATCGTATTCCTTCTTGTCTACTTTTTTATTAACATTTATCTGCATTTGTTCGGAAATGAACAAACAAATAGCAATATATCCGGTATATTATTTTTATTGCCTTCCGGTTAATAATCATACGAAAGTTTCTTTTTACATTTCTTTGGCAGTGAAAATTTGCTTACAGCATTTTAATCATCTTTTAACATCATACATATTTGAAATTTATACTTTGCTTTCTACTAGTTTTTATTTGATTTCTATATATTTTTATTTTACTTTTGCCATTCATGTGTTTTTGTTAAAGTTTTTGAAAGTCTCGTATTCCTATCCTCCCTCCCCCGCCTCCTTTTTGCATTCTATTTCTCTATCCAGCCACAAATCACAGATTTATTATGAATTTTTATTTCTTTTTCATTGGTGCTTAAAAGATTTTCGCTGACTAACAACAATTTCGTCTATCAGCATAAATGAAGCGAATACATTCAGATATGTATGTAGATTTAGCAAACACACAGACGGACAGACATACATACACATTGCTGGTACTTGTTTCTTAATATTGCTACTTTTTTTGGTTGTGAGTTCGTTTCCTGCATTTTACTGAGTGTGTCCATTTGCGGCTAAATTTTGTGCTTTTGGTGTTGGTGTTGGTGTTGTTGTTGTTCCTATTGTTGATTATGTGTACTTTTTGGTTTTGCTACTGCTGCTAACGTTTTTCATGATTTGCAGTTATGGTTTTCATAATTTTCTTTATCTTTACTTTACTGATTCATTTATTCCCTAACACAAATATAGACATTAAGGCAAGTAAGGTTTACCCAACAAACGAAAATTTGCTATTTATACGAAAACTTTAATAAAAATTCGCAATTTGTTAAAAAAGTTGCTAAGCATCAGCTATTTATAGGTATTTTCTTATTGGTTGAAAATTTGCCAAAATTTGCTACTTGCAAAAAGTTTTGATATTTAGCTATTTATAGGAATTTTGATGGAAATTTGCTATTTATAGGAAATTCGGCCAAACGTTTGTTTGTTATAGGAAATTATTTATAGGTAACTTTGTTATTTATGGAAAGTTTTGAAAAAAATTTGCTGTTTATAGGAATTTTTATTTTCAAAAACATTTGCATTATATGAAAAATATTGTTCAAAATTTGCTATTTATAGGAAATTTAGCCAAAAGTTTATCTTTTTAGGAAAAATTTTTAAGGTTAGTTTTGCTAATAATAGAAAGTTTTGATACAAATTTGCTATTTATAGGAAATTTGGCTAAAAGTTTTATAGTTTATAGCGAAACTTTTTTTTAGGTAATTATGCTATTTATAGGAAGTTTTGATGATACTTGGATATTTTTAGGAAATTTTTAAGTTTCGATTTTGATATGTATGCTATATATATTAGAAGCTTTAATAAAAATTACGATTTATGGGAATTTTTGATAAAAATTTGCTATTTATAGAAAATTTGGCTAAACGTTTGCTTTTTATAGGAAAACTTTTTATACATAATTTTGCTATTTATAGCAAGTTTTGATAAAACTTAGTTTTTTTTTTTAGTAAATTTTACAAAAGGTTTGCTACTTATAGGAAGTTCTGATAAAAAAATTTTATTTATAGGAAATTATGCAAAAAAATGCTACCTAAATTAATTTTAAAAAAAATTAGCTATTTATAGGAAAAATTATTTAAAATGTTCAAAAAATTTGCTATTTAATGAAAAATTGCTATTTTTACGAAGTTTTGATAAAAGTTTGCTATTTATAGAAAGTCTTAATAAAATAACTATTTGCTATTTATAGAAAATTTGGCAAAAAGTTTGTTCTTTATAGCACTATTTTTAAAAGTTCATTTTTCTATTAATATTATTGTTTGATAAAAATTAGCTATTTTTGCGAAATTTTGCTAACAATTTGCTATATGTAGGAGCTTTTAATAGAAATTTGATATTTATTGAAAATTTTGATTATAATTAGCTATTTATGGAAAGTTTTAATAAAAAGTTGCAATCTTTAGAAAATGTTCCTAAAGATTTGTTTTTTAAGAACATTTTGCATAAAATTTGCTATTTAAAAGAATGTGCTATTCATAGAAAATTTTATATTTTAAAGGAAGTTTTGCGAAAAATTTCATTCCTTAACCCATATCGTCCCAATGTTCGATTTTTCGAACAGTAAATTTTACGAGTTTTTATAAATTTTTTACTTTTTTTAGGTAAGACAAAGAACTAATTTTTTTAAACAATCATATATTGTAAGTGGTAAGCTACAAATAAAATAATTAAAGTTCTTACCCACTTCACTCCTTCCTTGCATAACTAGGGGGAAGAAAAAACCTTAATTTTGGCATAATTTTAAAAACTGAAAACTTTGTATAAAAAAGTAGAAATGTAGTTCCATTGAAAAACGATTAAACTTTTAACAACAGCAAAAACATTTCCGTGTTTTTCAATTGTGTTTTTGTTATTTGACTTTAAAAAGCAGTGTTCGATTTTTCGAACACTGGGCGCTATTTAGCACTTTTGTTTTTTCCCTGAAAGGCTAACTGAATCATCGCATATTACCATAATATAAATTTTACACTCATTTGAATAAACGGAAACATATTTAATTTGTTTTTGCTGATCAATAAAAAGTTTATGCACAATCACCGTTCTGTGAGAAATGTTTTTCGTGCGATTCGAGGAACTTACGGTGCGCATAATGAAACCACTATTGCAAACATCATTCGCAATATTGAGTCCCAGTTTACATTGGTGGATGATAATCGACCGGTTAGGCCACATCCAGCGCGTAGTGAAGTAAATATAGCAGCTGTAGCTGAGAGAGTATTCTTTGGTCCAAATTTTTCCAAAATTGAGAAAAATCAGAGCACTCAGGAGATGACCCCTACTAATGCATTTTATTGGGTTGGAATTAGAAAAAAAGGTTATAGGAAGGAGAGAAGAGGTAGTAGTGCCTGTGAACATTCGACTAGAATTTATTTATGTTGACAGTGAGAGGGAAGACTCTAGCAGGAAGGTTATTCCACATACGAACAGTCCGACCAAAAAACGAATTTTCCCTGTAATGCATTGTACGATTTACCGGCTCATCGACCACAACAGGATGGGCTCTTGAGGAAAAACGTGTACATATTACGAACAAACGTACGGGTTTCGGTCTCGGCGTATCAATCATGTTCTGACTCATAGCACCAACATCGGACACGCTTGGTCCATAATCAAATGATTACGAATGGCAAAGGTTGCTGTCATTTGCCAAAAAGTAGATAGGGTTGGAATTTTGATATAGGAGGTCATTTAGAAAAATAGGAAATATAAATAGTAGAAGAAAGAACGGAGCCGTGTGCGGCACCCCTGAATGAGTTTGGAACTCGTTTGACGAATTTCCATCTATAACAACTCGTATAGTGCGATCTCTGAGAAAACTCGATATAAATCGAGAGAAATTATCACCGACACCAAATGAAACAAGTTTTGACAAGTGTGCACACTCTGTCAGACTCTGTCAAACGCCTTGGAAATATCTTAAGCAATTCCCTTACTTTCGCTAAAACGCAACAGTCCCATATTTCCGATAACAGGGACAGTAGGTCTCCAGTAGAGCAACCTGAAAATCAAGCGCATGGTCTCGGTGAGATCTGGTTTCAACAAGACGGTGCTACGAGCCATACATTTTGGTGAGCACATAATTTCATGATTTGCTATGTTAAATTGCCTACCTAGATCGTGTGACATCACACCGTAGACTATTTTCTCTGTGGATATGTGGGATCTTCAGGAATAAGTCAGCTACGATTGACGCTTTGGAAGCTAACATTACTCGTGTTATTCGCGAGATACCAGTCGCTATGCTCGCATGAGTCGCCAAAAATTGGATCTTCCGAATGGACCACCTCAGTCATGCCCAACATTTACATACAGTTAATGCCATAAATTATTCTTTTAACTGATAATAAAAATTTCAAGTTCACTTTCAAATTTATGTGTTTTATTTTACATTTTAATTTAAACCTCACGATGAATCACCCGATATATGTATTAACCCGGTCCTGTGCGATTCACATAATCGAGGTTCAACTGTATATTTTTAATTTTAATAAATCCCTTGTTCTATTTTTCTTTAACTAAATAAAATTATTTAGTTTCAGTTTATAAAAAACTTAGGTTTTCTATATTTACAATCTATAGGAGCAATAAAACAAAAATGCTTAATAGTGCCCAATGTTCGATTAATCGAACACCATTTTTTCTCAAAACCAAAAAAACTAAAAAAAATTGGACTTCAAATTCATGTTTTCTAGTCCCAAATTATCTATCAACCACCAAGTTTTATAAAGTTAATCGAAAAAAAAATCGCTGGGACGAAATGGGTTTAGGAAATTTTGTTTTATTATTGCTATTTTTAAGAAGTTTTGCGAACAATTTTCAACTAATAGGAAATTTATAAATAAAATTAAAATTAAATTTGTAGATACTTTTCCAAAAAGTCATTACTTATCAAATCAGAAAACTTTCGTAAAACTTGCTGATTTTAAAAAAATGTTCAAGTATTTGTTATTTACAACAAAAGTCTTCAATAAAATTTGCTATTTTGTAAATATTTTACGGTTTGACAAGCAAATTGCTGAAACAAGTAGGAAAATATTTATATATAAATTCAAAACTGTTTAGTACAGGGTGGGCCAAATGTCAGCATGGGGCTTACAAATTTAATACCTTTTACGTTTATATCAGGTATGTGATGAAAAACGATCGTTTTCAAAATGATCGTTTTAAGCAGGTGTGATGAATTTCGATCAATTTTTAAATCCATTTCTGAAGTAAAGTTTTAATTTTTTGTTCAAAATACAGTTCAATTAACATATAGAATAAAAAATTTAAAAGAATATATACAAGAAAACAGAGGAAATTTATTGGAAATCAACTTTTAAAGATACTGAAAACGACATTATCGTTTTCAAATCGTATTTTTTTCAAAATCGTTTTCCATCACATACCTGATTCAGGTATGTGATATATATTTTTTTTTTTTTTTTTTTTTCAGATTATAACAAATACGAAATGGAAATTTTTTACACTAAATTTGAAAAATAATGTCACCTTAATAACCCTGTTTTCAGCTTCGCAATAATGAACTCGTTTTAGAGCATTTTCAATAACATCTTTCGAAATTTGTGGCTGTAACGCTCGAATTTCTACAACACGTTTAATATTTTCCGAAGTGCGAGATAAACGTGGTTTAACTAAAGATTCTAGACAAATCTCTTACGGTGCCATGTTGGCGGTGACGATGAACTTAGCAACGAATCAGTGCTTTATAGAGCGTTAATCTGAAGTTAAAACAACTGATCGCTGATTAAAATATTAAAATTCTATTATTCTGATTCTTTGTTCGGTTGTGGATCTGTTATATTTATTCTCCAGGTGTTATTTATTTAATCTAAACAAAAATATATATGTATATATATAAACGGAAAAGTAATTAAATGTTCAAGCCCAATGGTCACTTTTGGCTCACCCCGTAGTATTTCTGGATTAGAATTACTTGAAAGGTGGACCTGCCTAATAATATCTAGTGTCGTTTATTATAAAACTGTAAATTTATTTTATTTGTGTCATTGCTGGTACATTTAAAATATTATTCAAATGTTCATTTCAGTCGAATTATTGCTGAGTTAGTTGTTTTTTATATGTGTCGTGTTTATTTTTTCTCCAATTTCTGTAAGTAATTGTCAATTATAGTTCGTCGTGCAAGTGAAACGGCAATAATTGATTTAAAAATATTGAAAATCATTATCTTAGAAAAAAGTTGTAACTAAAATATTATTACGAAATTTAATTTAGCTATGAATTATTTGTAGTTTTTTTTTTCTTTCTCTTTAATCTAACAAGTTTTAAATTTTAATGTGTGTTAGTAAAAGCATGTTATTCATATTTTCTGTTTTAAAAAAACTGTACAGATTGTTCAAGTTAAAATGTTTTGACAAGATATTTGTTTAGAAGTAGTCATTTAATTTAAACGTCTAACAGTTTTAATGGCATAATGCTGGCAAAAAGTATAACTGAAGATAAGCGTAGGTTCAAGAAATTGCTAGTATTTTAGGATTGAGCATGGAATACTTCGTGTGGCACAGATTGTAACCGGATAAAAATTTGTTTTAAAAGTAACAATAAAGGTCTTTAAAGTGAAAAAGTTTGTGCTTATTTTCAATTTGCAGTGGAAAGATCTCAGGGTTTATTTTAAGGAAATGAGGCAGCTCATTTTTAAAAGTTAAAATCATAACATTATTGTGTTTTTTTTATACCCTTCATTGAAGGTAAAAGGGTATATACAATAGGTTGTTCATTCCGTTTGTAATTAATATAATATTAATTTTAAGCCCTATAAAGTACATGGATTCTGGGATTCTAGCGAACGATGTCTGACCGTCTGTCTGTTGAAATTTGTTTTCCGAAGACCCCAGGTTCTAATATTTTTCTGCCACATCTCCGTTTAATTTTGCTAGTCAGATTGGTCCATAAATGGCTGAGATATGAGCAAAAAAACCACGACTGCCTCCAATTTTTTTTCATAAGATCCCATATTGTTGTTTTTATACCCATCACCGAAAGTAACAATACCCAGCGAAAAAACATGTTTTAATATGGTCACCTCCGGCAAAACTATTTTTAATGAAAATTTTAAACATACTATGTTTAATATAACCCTATTGTTGTCAACGACAACCATATTATGGTTAAATAAGACATCCATCAAGAAGCCACAACCATATTATAGTTGTCTCCGAACATGTTATGGTTAATAATAGCTAAAATATGTTTAACTTTTATAATAGCAAGGTTGGTTTGCAACCATAGATAGCATGCTGCTCTTGGAAGAGATAAAAATACTATTGTTAATTTAAAAACAAATTATTGTCATATTTAGCCATAACGTGTTTTGAGGCAACCATAATATGGTTGTGGGCTCTTGATGGCTCTTGTCGGTGACAGTAATATGGTCAAATTAAACATAATATGCTTAAAATGTTCTTTAAAAATAGTTTTGTTGGAGGTGACCATATTTAAACATGTTTTTTTTTGCGTATAAGTTGGGTTTGTATAAGTTAGCTTTTTCAATGTCTAGACTTTTTTGCCTTTTTTACACATATCAAATACATAAATGTCTAGCTTAGTAGATTAAACGATGTCCGTCTATCCGTCGGTTTTTCTGGGCGGTGTTTGAGAATAGGGCGTGGCACAAAAAATAGCCTATTAATATCTTAATAACGGAATTTATATACTTTTCTGTTCTTTTTGCACCATGATGAAGGGTATATAAGTTTCGGCTTAGCCGAATATAGCACTCTTACTTATTTTTATTTAGCGTTTATTTCTGAAGAATTGATTTGTTTTTGTTAGGTCATATTTCAATAAATGAAGATCCAATAATTATACACAGGAAAACAAAATAAACGTTTTGTCATGGAACTCCTCATTTCAATACTTATTTTTAAAAACCCTCCCCTATGTCCTGTTAGAATTGCATTATTATAATTAAAAAAATAACTTTTTAGGTTAATCTTTTTATCGGAATAAACAACTTTAACTAATTTTATTTATAGCCGCTAGTCAAAAACTTCAAAGCCAAACTAAAATGATTTAATCTGCAACAAGAAATAACGAAAAATATTTTTATGTATTTTTTTAATTAATTTTGTTAACTTGCCTAATTACAAAGACTTTACAAAAGTTCTATTACGTAAAATAAATAAATTAAAACCACTTTTTATTCTCTCACCCAACCAACGTCTCCCTTTTCTCCCTTTCTACTCACTTTTTTGCTTAAAAAGCAAAACCAGCCAACAATTTAAATAGTGCCGCTGACAATTTCCATTTAATTTTTATGGCAGGGAACAATATTTTTTTTTCTTGCCAACTTTACCAAAATTATAAAATTCTCCTACCACAAACTTTCTCCCGTTTATAAATTAAAAAACTTATTTTTTTCCCCTTGAACAAGATAAAATATACGAACAAAACTGCAAAAAGGAAAAATAACGAAATAATATTCCAGTGAGACTAATTGTAAACCCTATTCTATCATCATATACACCATAAAATAAAAACAAACGGCTCAAAAAATGGTCTAAACTCAAAAGGATGCAAAAAAGGAAATTAAAGAAAAATAAATCATTAAAAAAAATTCTACAAAACCTTCTCAGGAAGGAGGAGAGAAAGGAGAACTTAAAAATGTCAATGCAGTTAAATTCAGACTCAGACACTTATTCTACAAAAGAAAAATTAAAAATACAAAAACACTTTAAAGAGAGAAAAGAAAAGAACTTGAAAAACATAATTAAAAACAACAGCAGCAAAGCTGAGCAGAACTGAACTGAACAGATTTGAGCCAACCTATACAAGAACAAACATAATACCGCCATAGATTTGAGGCTTGTTGTTCTTGGTCTTTTGTTCCAGAAGAAGAACATTTTTTTAAAAAATTGAAAAGAAAATTGGAGAAAAAATTAACAACAATAAGCACGAAATAAAACTAACATGGCTGATTTTACTGCTGCTGCTGCTTTAAGACTATAAATAGAAAAATGGAAAAAGGAAATTTAAAAATAATATAAAAATTTACTGTTTGGGCTTTTTGCAAATTTAATCCGGCTTCTACATCGCACACTATTGCAACAGACTGTTGCACAATGGGAATATAAAGTTTAAAAAGCAGGTGCAGAATTATTATAAAAAGGAAATTTTTAAATGATTTGGGAAACTGCAAATGTTAGAGTTTTATATGTTTTATATACGTAACTCTTTGACACCATAGTTTCCAGTCACCTCTTCTGAGTTCGATCTATTTTAAAGAACCAACTTATCTGCTTATTACTTCTGAAAAAATTTCGTTAAATTCTTCCAAGTACGGCTTCTTTTTAATTACATTCTTTGCAGCACAACGGTCTAACTCGTCCTATAATCTTTCAATGGGGTATAAGTTCGGTGTTTAAGCCGGTTAGTAAAGCTGCTTTGAAATGTTGCTTAACAACCGTTCTATCACAATGGCCGCGGAAGTACAACCTTCCAGAAAGACCCAATTTAGCTACAGAAAATTGTTTTAAGTATGTTCATATGTATGTATATGGTTCGATGAAACTTTCTCTGGGGAAACCGGAAAAATGTGGAAAGAAGAACCACCGAACCGAACTCAGGAACCGAATTGCGGTTATAACTGGTCATTTGCCAATTGAGAAAGGCTAGGACTTCCTTACAATAATCATTGTAGAAGTTGCAATGACAAATAAGAAGAAGAGTCAAACTCAAATTGCTTGGCCAAAGAACCCTTAGAGAGAGAACCAGTCTCTCTTATACTGATTTGGTGGGATTTATTCTTTCATTAAATCTAAAAGTTTGCTGAGGTATAAAGTTGGCATCCATGTAACTTAGGACATCTGGGAGACAGTCACACATGGGTATACAACGGAAATTAGAACCCACGTAAAATATGCAAAAGTGTATCATAAAGTATTGTCAAAAAAGTTACACCATATACATATCTGTGTTATCTGTTGTATTTCAAAATATTGAGTAACTAGATGTAATTAACACGGTTTAGAAAAATGCATATACGATCGCTACGCCTCTCACTAGTTTTGTTGTTGTTGCTCGGCAATGTGTGTGTATTGTGTACAAGTTTTGTTTTTGTAAAATATTTTTGTCTGGCTTTTTTTTGCACGAAACACATTTTAAACTAGAGTTCAGAAAAATACACAAACTGTAAAAAAATCTAGCACATAAATGTAAGCAAACACAACTCAAAGAAACACAACATATTTTAATTTACATTACAACTATGTGTGTCTCTAAATTTTCTACGGTACCGAACACAAACACGATTGTGTTGTGTTTTAATATTGGTTGCGTACATGTGAAGTTCTCGTACCCTGCAAATAATGCGACTAATCCATACACGCATGTAAAATGTAGCCCATAAGGGACTAAGACTAGTCCAAAGGTAACCCCAATATATGGAAAAAAAACATGGTCTATTTAACATTACGATGTCCTAGGGCAGGACTATATAACCAGCAAAGAAGTAGTCTTAAAACTACTCCATGGTATACTCCAGAGGATTAGCTTTGAAATCGTTTAAAAACGAAAACATGTCGTTAAAAAACGAAGACATGTCGTTTCACTACAAACTCTTTTTAACAATGACAGGGAGTAGTCCATTTGATCGAAATGGATCTAGTAGTCCAATTTATTTGCAGGGTATTGTTAGGTCGAAACTCACTTTTACCACACATGTACAATTGTTACTAAGGTCGTATGTATGTACGACAAACATGTACATTTACGATAGAGGGGTTCGATACTTTAAGGTCGTGTACGTGTACAAAAAGTACATGTACGACAGACATGTTCGATTTAGGGTTCGATCACAGAATACCACAGAACTGAAAAAAGTGACGTGTGAAAAAGGCCCAAATCAGTTGCGAGGGCAGCTTTCGAAGAAAAAGACAGAAAGCTTTTTTTGGTGGTGAAGTGGCAATGTGTAAAAACAGGCAGCAACAATCAACACAAATGGCATGATCAAAACAAAAATAACAAAACACAGACCACGTTAAAAAAAATGCATTAGTTCAACAAACGTTGTGTTTTGTGCAAAAAAAATGTATTTATTAATATTTTTTGTTTTATAATGTTATTTATTTACTTAAATATTATTTACTTGTGTTGTGGTAAACTTAAAAGTTAATTTTTACAAAAGCTTTGCAAATAAATCCCAACTAAATAAATTTGTGTTCATTGTATTGCGGCATAAAATATGATGCAAAGAGAAATGAAAAAGGGCAGCTTTCTTAAAAAGAGACAAAAAAAAACGCAAAATCTTCCGTCTCGTGACAGTTCTGTGGTATTCTGTGGTTCGATTGTAGTTAATCTTGAACTTTGTGTACGGCAACCGCTGGTATACAACCCCACACCAGAACAGAGGCCCCATTTCTGTGTTGACTGCTTAGACTTTTATTTTTATAATTTTTTTATTGTGCCTCTGTAGGCTACTTAGTATCAGTGCAAGGGATGTTGGTCTGACTTCCACCAGCCTGCATTCATTCAGATTTTTGAACAAAAGTTTTTAAAGCCAATTCCCATTTGGTCTTTAATATCTTAAACAGACAACACATTTTTGTTTTATTAAACGACCATTTATTATATTTAACATCAAAAATCTCATCCTTTTTTAGATTATTTTTCCCGTAAATCGTCGGGAATGAAAAGAAAAGCTTATACATAGATTCAGGAACTAAAAAAAGTCTGGGAAATAAGGAACACTAGAAATCGAAGATATGGTTTGATGCAGTGTTTATCAGACAAATATTTAGGCGATCAAAAATGTTCCAGAATAAATAGGATTAAGTTCTGTTTATACAAACTAAACTAAAAAAGCGTGATTTGGAAGTAAGTTTATAGAATTTTAAAACACTCTTCGCCAGAACAGTGCCTGTTCAAATTTATTTCTAAATAGTTATTCAATTTGGAAATTTCAGTCTGTGGTTTAAAGCAATAATTCAGTTTATGCTCAGTGGAAAATTAAATCTGTCAAAGGTTAACCAAAAAAGAAAAGCTCTCTAGTCTTCTTTATAGGTCTGTAAACATAATTTCTTTAAAATGAACACTAGAAGAAATTAAGCGCCAAAAGCGGGTTTTTAAAACATCTTTTTCCATTAGAACAGCGCCATACAACCAACTTATAAACGTAAACATTTTCAATTTATACATATAAAACTAATTATAAAAATAGTTTATTGAATCAGTAGAATGATGGGAAGTTTTCTTTAGTTATTAAGTAGGCTGACAAACTCTTAGTTCCGGTTCTCGGATACGTCAGGTTTATTTTAACGGGTTTTCTTCAATTCTCTTTCGCTTTGTGTCGTCAATTTTCTTGTTCATTACCTTAAAATTAAACTTACTTTACAAAAAAATGTAAGAAGAAAATTGACGAGAACGTTCAAGCATTCCCTTTTCTCATCTCTACTAAAAACTAAAGACTTGACGAGTCAAACATGATGTGTGTGAACTTGCACTTGTTCAAAATTTCATGTCTTAGGTTGTTCAGTGTGTCTGTTCACAAAAACAATAAAACCATATACTCTTTCATTTCAGATTGTTCCAATATTACAACTGTCGTATTCACAAACCCCTTGTATCGTTGTTTCGATTGTATGTTGTATCAAAATACATAGTTCTCTCTTTTTTTGTTTTTTATACAACATGCAAGCGATA
This sequence comes from Pollenia griseotomentosa, assembly GCA_963931875.1. NCBI lineage: Eukaryota > Metazoa > Arthropoda > Insecta > Diptera > Polleniidae > Pollenia > Pollenia griseotomentosa. The sequence goes on from OZ007560.1 coordinate 113,601,022, forward strand.
GAACGATACAAGGAATTTTGTGAATACGGTAGATAATTGCAAGATTTTGAATTCTGTTGTGTAATTATCAGTACTTTTTGTTGCTGTGGCAACAGTGGTAGCATGACGCCGATGCAGGTATATTTATTTTAAAAGAAAGTTCAGAGAACTTTTCGAAACAATTTTCTAAGCTTTCTTTTAGTTGTAATGTTATGTAATGTAATACAACTTAAATGCCTCAAATTGTTACCCTGCAGCCGATCTAATCACTGTTTTTGTATTCGATTTGAAATACTTTTCTTAAGCTAAAATAAGTAGATATACCTGATTTTCTTCACCGCCAGACATTAATAAAGTAGAAGTTTTGCGAGAATAACGATATTGAGAAATAATAAGTGAGAGTGCTACATTTGGATGTGCCGAATCTTTGATACTAGTCTTATAAAACTATGACAGACCAATTTTTTCTACAAAAGCACTATAATTTTCATTTGTTGGTGTACTAAAGTGTTTTCCGATATTGGGCTTTATGTGGGGCCTATGGTATATTATGAATTTCTGTCTTATAAAACAGCAACAGACAAAATATTATTACAATAGCATTGTTTGTTACGGTTGTTGGCGTTTAAAACTATTTTCTGAGAGTAGGCTTTCTTTGTGGCCTATGGTAAATTATTGAACGAACTTCACGAAATTCATTAAAGCGATTTTAGAGTTATATAAACCCAGTTTTGTGCAAAATCTTATATCGATCCATGCATTCTGCCACCAGTAATGTTTGTTTTTGTAACAAAACTATATATTTTTTAGAGTGGTTGTTCTAAATTTGGATTCCTTACTCCTGTCCTACTAAACCCTCTTTGCTGATTTTTAATCCTAAACTGCTTAGGAGTTTGACATCAATATTGTTCTTTTCGTGGTTTCAACAGACGTACATGGCTAAATCGGCTTAGAATTACTGAAGGACCCTGAATATATATACTTAGTGGGGTCTTAGATGAATATTAAAAAAGTTTCACAAGTAATGGCAAACTTAGTGTTCTCTCTACACAACGAGTTGTTGAGGGTATAATTTAAAGAACAAATGACAAAACCCCATAGTGCATAGAGTGTTTGAGCTTCTGTCACTGGCAAATGTTATCGATTTTTAACTTTTTGTTTGTCGAAAGTGTATTTAAGTAGGAGTGTGTTTGTCATTTAATGTCACTTTGTTGGGACTTTTCATCTTTATGTTGTTGATGTTTTTTTTTCCTTTTTTTAAACTTATAGATTTGTTAAGTAGCTTAGGCTAAACGAAAAAAGTGAACAGGTTAGAAATAGAAACACCAAAAAAAAAGACGATGTGTCAATATCGTATAATACAAATGCACAAACTTACACTTACACACACTGTGAAATGAAAACAGCAAAACAATAACGGAAAACATCCGTCTACAACTACCCTCTTCTTATTTTAGGACACATTTTTTAGTTGTTGTTATTTTTCTGGTAATATTAAAGTATGTATGAGAAAAGTGGGAGGTGAAAGAAGAATTAAATGAAAAGGAAAGGGAAGAAGTTATAAATCGGCTTTGTCTAGTATTTTGTAAAGTTTTTATTCATTAGTTTTGTTTTTTTTTTTTTGTTTGATTTTGTAATGACTGTCGTAATTCATAGAGAAGGAGATTAATTTGAAACTACATTAAAACTTTGCAGGCACTAGGGATGTATTAGACATTCAATTTTTTATACAGCCTTTTTTTATTATTTTACTTGACGTTTTCTAAGTTAATAGGTAGTCAGTCACCTAATCGTAAAGGCGTGTTATTGCTAGCACTTTTCCAACGTGTAATTTTCCTAATACAGAGGAAGCAAAAAAAAGTAGAAAAAAGAACAAAATGAATGGGATTGGCAATATCTTAAGAAACCTTAAAATAACCCCACCATCAGGCCTGCCACATCCCTGTGGATTTTATTTTTTTTTATTAGCAAATATTTTGCTGTAAGTTGTTGTTATTATTTGTCGTTGACTCTGACTCATGTTGCTTGGTTATAGTACTTACCTCATCAATAAATTCAAAATCACCGCCATTTTCACCAATATACTTTTTAGGTTTCTTGGCTTCAACACCTTGTGATGATGACATTAATAAAATCAGACCAAGAGTGGTCATTAAACACATTAAGGTGTTCTTCATGTTACTCGAATTTTTTATTGTTGTTATTTCAATTAATTTTTTTTTGTTTTAACTGGATAGTGTTGTTGACTTTATAATTATTTAATTTTCACTGGAAATTTGGATTTTGTTTAAATAACACAAGATACTGAAAGCCCATACAAATAATTATTTATTAATAAATATTACGGTTTTTTTTCAATTTATCCTTCACCTACTTTTAACACAATAATATAAAGTAGTAATAAATAAAAAAAAAGGATTTTTATAAATAATTGTTTTAATAACAAAGAAAAACTGTAAAAAGTTTTGTAATATTCCCAAAAGGAATTTAATAACTATTGTCTACAAGCAACGACACTGACACTCATATAAATTTTCTGTTTTCTTTTTTTTTAATTTTGTTTCGCTCTCAATTTTTGCCTTTCAACATTCGCATATTTACTCATTCATTCAGACTCGCACTCATACTATTTCGTTCTGTGGGGATGAAAAATTAACGAATGTTTTATTTAAACTTGGTACTAGACATTTACATTTTTGGTACTTTTGTTAGGATACAATTTTTGCTAAGCGGGGGTACTAGTTGTTTTTATTCTAAATAATATCTACAGATACGAATTCTGCCTTTGTAAATCTCTTTTACTACAAATAAGTAAAATGTCACTGTCTTAAGGCTCAACTATCAGGGCCATTGGCATAAACTGGGGAATCAACCCGAGGAATGTATACTGGCTGTACGAATGTGTCGTTAAGCCCATTCTATTCTACGGTGCAGCTGTTTTATGGTTGTCGCTCAAGGGGAAGAGGCGTCAAAACGTATAATGAGAATGGTGACAATTTGGGTAACAGGTGTCATTAGAACGACCCCTCTAAGGCATTGTTTACGATCTTGATTTGGTTGCCAGCGGATATTTTGGCAAAAAAGTAAGCTGCAAACACGGTGTTAAGACTAAGGCCCACAAGAGCATGAAGGGATTACAACATCGGACATGGTAAAATCCTATATAAGACACCTGAGCCAATCTTTGATCCTGGCTTCACCATAAGCATTTTGAATTCACTACGATGACTTACAAATTCCCATGAATGCGATTCAGATATTCACTGACGGGTCTAAAACACTGTATGGTATCGGTTCCTGCATATACTCTGAGCAGATGAACTGGAGCATGCCTATGCACCACATTGAATCGAAACAGTTCAACATATGATATAGGTATTTCACTAACAAGGAGTAAGCAACTTATTGCAAGTCAGAGATGGTTTGATGAAACTACCTGTGGGGAAACCAGGAAAATCTGGCCAATCATAGATGAAAGAAGAACACGGCGGGCATTACAGCTGTACAGACATCACCTCAGGAACTTAATTGCGGTGATAACTGGCCACTGGCCCATTTAAAGGCACGCCCAAAAGCTAAGGCTCCCTTACAATGACCTATGTAGAAGTTGCAAGTAAACGGAAAATCTTCTGATATTGATTTGAACGGGATCCACTTCTTCATTGAATCAACTGGGTGGTTAAGTGAGAATATTAGCAGCCAGGTAACATAGGACCCTAGGGAGACGGTAAAACATGGTAACATAACGTCAACTAAATTATGGATCCACGTGAGTTAACCTAACCTAAGGCCCAACTATTATAAGCATAGGTTGGCTTAACAACTGTGCATATTGAACTTAAGGGAACTTTTTGATAAGTTTTATGGAACTGTTATTTATTTAATCAAAGTGCGATACCGATCGCACGTTCCGTACGAAATCATATGCTTTTTTATTTTGTTTTGTTTTTTTAAATGCATCTGAGAGGCTTTTCGTTAATTTTTAACATAAGCTTAAGCTAGCTCATGTATATTTAAGTTGAGCCTACATATATTCTTAATATTTGATATTATTATTAAAAACTTGTAAGCTAGGGCTTAGAACTAACGAGTATACTTGAAAAGACTTGTGGCTTTTTCATTTAAATACCTTAAATCGAACTCATGTTTTTGTTGAACTATTTGGCCTAGATAAACAAAAAATAGGAATCTTTTTCCATAGTATGTAGATAATTGATTATATCTGGAAATTACCATTATTATGCAGCCAAGTAAAGAAGATTAAAGAACCACTAGTGAAAAAAATATTTTATGTCTCATGTTTTATTTTTTATCCTCTTGTTTTTTAACAAATAGAGATCAGTAAGTGCGAAATCATTTCTGATGTTGATAACGTGTTTGATTACAAAAGTTAATAAAGAGTATTTCACAAAGCGCTTTCCATCTTTAAATTAAAATAAAATAAGTCTAATAGGTTCAAATTAGACGATCTAAGTGGTCACGTAAGATGAACATGCCCTTAAATCGCTTGTGTAAAATGTCCAATGTAATGTGACATAAGCTGTGTGCCACACAACACTGTTTTGTTAACCCACATATGGTTGCTGTTCAAATGATTCAATTCCGGCCAAAAGAAGTTAGTAATCATCGACCTTTAACTCTCGCCGTTGATAGTGATAGGCTGAACAACGTCGTTCTCATAGAAATATGGGCTGATCGTGTTGCGAGACCAAAATACTCACCAAACAGTGACTTTTTCGGAATGCATTGGACGCACTTAGATCCTATGTGGATTGTTATCTTCCCAAGTTCAATAATTTGTTTGCTGACGCACGCGTTTATTTAGAAATGGGCCTCATTCGCTGAAAATTATGGTCAGTTTAAAATTTTTTTATTTGCCCTTGTTGTTAAACTCTACATTTATTAATAGTGATTTAGCAATACGGACTGTAAAAATGTCAGTCATTTTAACAGATGTAGCTTCAACAATATAGCCGCTTATAACTGTCAAAGTTCGGAAGTCCTGATTGGAAGACCTGTTATAATCATCGTTATACAGCCTACTTAAAAACTATTATGGAACCTCTGACCTAAGTTTTATTTAAAATGCCAGATTTTTTCTAAACTAATTGTAATTAATGACAGTCAACTCTAAGATTTATGACATCATTTCGATTCCAGTTCTTTCAAAGAGTTGTTTAAAACTTTTTAAAGAGGAGGGCAAATTTTTGCTTTTTCGTTAATTTTTAACGAATTGCAACCTTTTTTTTGAAGTGGCCTTCGCATTAAGTTATTCAATAATTAAAATTTTCTAGAAGTTCATAATTTTAGAAAAATCTACATACGGCCACTTGCTAATGGAATTGAAATCGAACGAGATTTTAAGTTTAATTATTTTTAAAATGACCATAGTTTTTCCTGGTTTTAAGAGAAGTTTTAATAAAGATTATTGATACTTAAAGCATGAAGTAAATACAAACTAATATTTTTAAAAACTTTTTTCAGCAAGGTCGATTTAAAAATTTGTTTGAATTTTATTTGACTCAAATTCGTTTTCCAGAAAATGTCTAATAATCCAAAAATTAATTTAATAAAATATTGCAACTTAAAGATTATGAAAAATTATAACCGTTTTTATCGAAAAGATTTGATTTGTATTATCAATTTTTATGTGATTACAATTATTATGAAAAAATCTAAAAAAGTCATTCAAATAAAATTTTATTATATTTCAGAAATAAAAAGAACTTTAAAAGAGAATTCTCTTGCAATATTATTGTTTGACCATGAAGGCTTTTATTATCGGGGATATTACCGATTTAAAAAAAAAATGTAACTCGCAAAAATCACAAAAATGCTATTTAAATTTTCTAAAACCCCAATTTCCTTTAAATCCCCTTTTAAATGTGCTTATAAAAATTGTACCACTCATACACTCTCATCACATTCAAACCGTTTTTTTTTTCCTTCTTTCCCCGTTGAGTGCGCATGTACAAATACTTGTGATTTTTTCACAAAAATTAAATGTTTTTGTTATTTTTTTAACTAATTTTCTTTATTGTTTTAGTTTTTATTAATATTTTAACACACTTATATTGCTTTAGTTTAAATAATTTATAAATATATAATTATTATATATTCCACTTGTATAATTTAATATCTCCAAAAATGTTGAATATAGTATTTTTTTCTATTTAAATATGCTTTTGTTTAGTTTTGTATCCGTTTCGTTTTTCTATACCTTTTAACACGACCACGTCTAAACGTCTACTGTTTTGAAATTCTAAAGGAATTTTCACGTTAAGCAATGGCATTTTTTAAACGAGTGGAAAATGAGGGCTCTTTTGGAAAGATTCTTCTCTTAAGCGTGGTGAAATTTGGTATTTTTTAACGTGTCATAGAGTCTCAGTGATAAAAATGTTGGAAGGAACTGTAGTGCTTCGTGATATAGTTTATGTTATTATAAAATATGTAGACAAAAAAATCTGGTTAGAAACAATCTACTGCGGATTTTAGTAATTTTAATTTTAAGAAATATCAATTATTTAGGGAGTTTGTTCCACATTTTAGTCCATAACTAATTTCCTACAGAACCGATTGTGATTGACTTCAATTCCAAACTGCTTAGGAGAATTTTAGACAATTGACACTAAAATTATTTGTTTCGGTTGAGTCGTTCAGAAGTCAGCGTCAAGTCAAGAATTACTCAAGGGCCTAGAATATATTTTCTAGAGTATATTTTCAAATTTACACCTAAAAAAAATTACCCACGCTCTACCCACGACAGGAAAAATTAAAAACGAATCGGCTTTGACCCATGAAGTGGCAACACTGATTCCCTTAAAACAGACAAGTCTTATTTTTAAATATAAAAATCCTCGTGACTTACTGAAACTTTTTGTCTTGCTTAATATAACAAACTCAACTTATTATTATAACTATCATGGGTCAATGGAAATCGTTACAAGGAGATGATACGCAGCTTTTTGTGGCGGAAAATTGATAGTTTAAACGTAGATAATATATGGTTTCAACAGGATGGTGCCACTTGCCACACGATTTGCTTCGTTAATGGGGACCGGAAAATGCGAAGCAAACCGAAACGATGCAAATCGTTTCAACTTTTTCTATATAAATGCACTGATTTTTAATTAATTGTCAAAATTTGAAATAATTGGCAAAAAATTATATTTATGATAAAAAAAAGTCAGATGGTTCCATTTTATTCTATTTATTTCAGCAAGTGGGCTTAATTATTATAAAAAACATAAATAAAAATATATTTATGTATTTGAAAAGAAATATAAAAGTTTGTATTCAAAATAAACATTAACTGCCGTATTCATAAAAAATAAAATAAGTTTGAAATGTGTTTTAAGGCAAAATTTGCATACAAACTTTTCTTAAAATTCATTTGAAATCCATTTTAATTTTTTATGAATACGGCAGTAAATATCGTTCCTTAGTGTTCGTTTCGGTAGATATGTGGAAAACACAAACGCTAAAAGTGTTTGTGTAGTAAATCATTAAATCATGTAAGAAAAGATAAACTCACTGTTTATTATTGTTGTTTTGGTTTAAGTTTTGATATTGTTACAAGTAAAACTGTGGCTTATAATTCTTATTCGCTTAACAGTTTTATATGTGTAATATCTTCAGTTTTTCTAAGATCTTTGAAGTTTCCTGACGATCTGGCCTAAGCAACCAGTGAAATGCGCATAGGAATAGCTTATCCTTTCAACAATAAATTTCAGTTTATCAATAGTATGAAATGGGAATGTAGCACATTTAAACGAAACCTTGTTAAAAACAATAATGTTTCTCTGCGTGTGATCTTCAAACACAAAAATAGTACTGTACATATCCAACTCAACAAAAAAAATGTTACATTTAATTGTGTTCTGTGTTTTTTTTTTACCACAAACTTCGTTGTGTTCGGTTCAGCACATTAATGTTCGTTCATTTCAGTTGAGCTTAGCACCCTTTTGACTGGTAAAAAAAAACCAAAAGTTTCTTACAAAAACGAAATACATATACAAAAAAAAAGAAAAAGCTATCGAAAATATGTTACACAAACAAAACATGTGAAGGTGCTAAACGAAGGGTTCTGTCTATGTCAACAACTTTTTCACCCACTCATTTTTTGCAGAGCACTACATATTAACAAGTAAATTCTTACTTCCTAACACGCAACTATGCTTAGAATAAGTTACCTAACAGAATAAAATGGGAATTCCCCTTTATGCACGCAAATATAAAAAATCTTCACATGTAATTATGACTTCAGTGAAAAAATTCAATCGTTTGAAGCGACGCAAATCGGAATCAAAACGACGCACAGGGGATTTAACCAAACTAAAAAAGCGACCCAAATAGGATCAACTCAAAACTGGGCTCTAGTGTATTTCAATAAGTAAGGAAGCATAGTAAATCGAGCTCGACCGATTAATACATACTCTACATAATTTTAAGGTCCATATTTATCCAAAATCGATTAGTTGAAGGATCTATAAAATTGAGACAATTTTTAGAGTAAGAAAATAAAGTTATATAAAAGATATTGCCAATTATAAAGCGATTTAAACAAAGCCTTGACTAATACTAAATTATATCTTGCCGCGTTTATGTGGGAGCAATAGACATTAATCCTAAAGACATTTATTGTGGATTGAGTAAAGTTTTCTTAAAAGTTGCTCTTATCATTTGGTATCGTTGTTTTCATTTTTAAAAGATTTTTCGGGATGGAACTACATATTCAATTAAAATTTTGTGTTAAGGTTTATAAACTTGTACCAAATCCTTGCCATGATTCTAGAATTTGAAAGCAATCTGTTCAAGGTTGGGATCCTTTGCAGGAGTCAAACATCACGAATTGTACAAAAATAAACAATGTTAAAAAAATGTTCTTACACAGAAAAAATTATTGCCGAATTATTTTCAAACAACCGCTTGTTTGAAAATTTTTTTAATTTCTATAAATATTTTTACTGATTCAATCAATATTTTTGTTTGATTTTTATTTAACCAACAAAAATGTGGACAACTCTTTAAAAATAAAATAAACGCGTTATTGGTGTCAAGTTTTCATAATTTTGTATGAAATATTTAACGCTCTTTAATGTTGTCGTCTTTTTGCATTTTTTTATTTGATCGTAAGCAACACTTCTTTATGTGAAATATAAGAACAACAACAAAAAACACACACAGTCTATTTTTGGACGCTTTAAAAAAGTGCAACTATAAGAAAAACAATAGCAGACACGACATTATAAGAAACAAAATCCCGTATTCAATTTTTTAAAACTGTTTGGTTAAATACATCAAATACAAAAAAAGAATGATGACGAAAAACATATCGAGTCGGTCTGCCGCCGTTTTTGGTTACATTTCTTCTTTAGCAAAGGAAAGGATACAGCAACAGAGAGTGATAAAGAAAAACATTGTGTTGTGTGTATAAATAAGACTTCGTTCAAAAATTATTCCAACAAAAAAATGTGTTTCAAAGCCAGTCGGCGGCTCTGCTTTGCCGTCACCTTCTCATACAGTGCTTACTTGTGTGCGCGTCATTGCTTGTGCAAAAACTTTTTTTTTTTTTGATTTTGAATTTCAGTAAACTTTTTGTTTGATTCAGTTAAATTATTTGTTTGAAAAAATTAGTGTTTTTTTTCAGTAAACAAAATGCAAATAAATTGTTTGAATATGCAAATTTGTTTGTAGGACCGATTTCAGACAAAAAATTGTTTGATTCTACAAATTTTTTGTTTGAATTGGAAAAATAATTTTTTCTGTGTAAGAATACTAAAAAATGTTTCTTAAGTTCAGAAAGGTAACTTACAATAACAAAACTACTAACATTTAAGAAAAAAATTTTTGATATTAGTTCTTTCTATTTCTATTTTTTTTTTTCGGACAGTGTATTCTATAGAGCAGACGTTAAAATTCTCAAATTACCATTTTCCAATGATACAAAAACAATAGTATGTGTCGACTTATAACCGCCACAATGACTCTAATGTTTCTCTTTATATCATACTTACTATCTCTTCCAAACTCTTTCCCTTAATTGTCAAAGAGTAAAACATCAACCATCATTCCATTTCAAATTGGGTAAAATCGATTTAATTTGTTTTTATTTTCAATTCTATTACACCAAGCATTAAAACTAAACTCAAGGTGGGGGCGAAAGGACATCTGATTTTGACAGTTCGAACCATTTTGTTTTGGTTTTGCTAGAAATTGTTGACATTTCGAACCGTTCACACTAACAATGCAATGCAAAATACCTCTGTTGTTTCTGTTGTTTTTGGATTGTTGTAGTATTTCCACCACCTGTAGTTGAATTCGCCTTGAACTAAACCTTGTGTAAATTCAGAAAGGTGAATTCCTGACAACAACACCAATGAACTCAACACCAAAACAAGAAAAAATTAAAAAAAAAACATAGGCAAACAACAACAACCATTACAATCACCAATAAACTCGAAAGAAATTTCATTTACATTTAACTACTGTAAAATTCTCTTTTAATTGAGCATGTCGCGATAAAATTTTATTTCATTTTCGCCCCTTTATGGCGTTAAAGTACCTACAATGATGAGGATGTTGGCGATAAAAAAAAATAACAACAGCAAGACTAGGACGAAGACAATAAGGACCAAAGTATAAACTTACCTACATTTCAACGGAAACAACAGCAACAATATTATTACAAGTGTTTTACATGTGTTAGTAAAGTGTAAAAAGAAGATGAAGAAATGTAAGAAAAATTCTGCCGTGTACTTTAATGATGCTTGCGATAAAATATTTTAGAGAAGGAAAAAAAACACATGAATACTTGTAGAAGGAACAAAACATAAAAAAAGTCAAAGTATAAAACGTTTTAGCCTTTTGGGTCGTGAACCTTTTGGCAACATTGTGTCAATTTTTAAAACCGCTATTTATTTTTTTTTTGCTTTTTGTTTTCTATTTATAAGAAAATTTTTTACTGTTGTCACAAGTAATACAGTTGTTTAGTGTTAGAAAATTTTATGAAAATTTAAAGGAGTGGGAAATTAAAATGAAATTTCTGTAAATATTTCAAAATTGTAATTTTTGTTGGATTTTGTTAAAACTATTGTAAGAAATTTAATATTTTACGTCATATTTAGTTTGGGTTCACACTTTGAAAATTTTCTTTCAGAAAGTCCGAGTTTGTGGGTAAGAGAGGAGAAAAGAAAAGCATGTTCACTTCCCCTCTTACCAACAAACTCAGACTTTCTGAAAGAAACCCCAGACTTACATACACAAGGTACAAATAAAATCGTCTTATTAAAAATTAATAGATAGAAGAGAACAATTCGATTTATTTTTTTTCCTATCTTTAATACTTTAAAAAGCAAATTTTGTTAAAAAATAGTACCATAATAAGATGTTTCCCCGTTTTACCCTGTAAAGGTACAATTATCAAGAAAGTAGTAGCACGTAGCAAGGCATTCACATGTTTTTTCAATTTTTATTTCATCTGTCCTTATTGCGGAAATATTAGCGATCGAATTTCAAAAAATCCCTTCTGTAAATGGAATTTCAAGTCTCTAGCTTTAGCCGTTTGGGCTGGGCGTCCGTGTGAGGCAGTGAGTGAATGTAGGAGTGTAAAAAAAATAATATTTTTTTAAACTAAAAATAATTTTTTGGAAAAAGAAAAACCGGTTACGAATTAAAAACGTTTAAGTCTAAAATCAGTGCCTATTGCTGTTTAAACATTAATTTATGGACAGATTTTCATTAGGGGGCTTAGAGATTTTAGTAAAATATATTTTTGTACGTATTTTTATTATTGGTGCATAGCAAAATATATCTTGTATCAGTTTTTTCTTATACACAATACTTTTTATATTGACAAATATTGAAAAAGACACGGTGCTTGCCATTCATTTTTAAATGCCGTTTTTTCTTATATGAGATATTCTGATTTTTGTTAATTTTCTGTATGTGTCCCAATTGGATGTGCAATGTCGGTGAAATAATTTTGTTTGGCTCAACCAAAGGTTCGTTGCAATGTTTATCTGTACCACTTCTAGCAAGTGTCCTGATCAGCGTTGCCACGATCAAAAAAATTGTGTAACCAAAATTTTAAATTAAAGTAACCAAAATTATTTTATATCAAAAGTACTATTTTATTCGCTCTTCAGTTTAAAAATTCTGTGTCTAAAGAAGAAACAGTGTTAAGAAATGTTTTGACTGTATATAACCAATGGTCTGGAAGAACAATAGGCTATATAATTTTTCGAAATTGTTAGTGGAAGTAACACCACTTATACAAAGATAAAACTTATTTTCGTCAATTTTAAAAAATTTTTGAGCTAGGGCTTTCCACCCTTTTTATAAAGAGCTCTTACAAGAAAAACTTTTAAAGTCTTGCTGTGCGTTATGGTCTAAAAGTGCAAAATTGGGCTAAATAATGCGGTAGATCTTTTATATATAGATGCTTTTTGCCTGGTGAAAATATAATCATATCAAACGGGATGGGATCGGAAGGGCCTTTGACCTTATTGTTAATCTAGAAAAGTGTTTCAATTAAACCTATGAAGCATTAAGATTAGTAGATGATGATCATCTACACTTCAAAGTATATACCTTACATGGTTAAGTTGATAGTATGTTAAAGTTTAAGCTTATAAAAAAATAGTTTTTAAGTAGATGAAAAAAGTATCGTTTTTAAATGCACAAATACCACAAACAATTGTAAGGGTAAAAAAAGCGGAGTAGGTAGTTCTTGTTCCAAAACAAAAAATTGGCTATTTTTGTCTTGAAAAAAAGTAAGCAAAATGGAAAAAGTACACAAGTACCAATTTTGGTTAAAAGTATCTACAACGGCAACGCTGGTCGTGATGGTCAATCTTTTTTGATGAAATGCTCGCGCTTGGCATAATGCATAAATTAGCCCTTTTGATTTTTTGTAACCCAAAAAAGCTTCATATCAACATAAGTTTTATTAAAATGAATACTATCAGCAAGGGGCAAATATGGAAGCTTTTTTCCATTATTCAAAAAAACTGTGCTCGAGGTCCTTTAAAAAAAAAATCAATAAAGAAACGTGATTCAGATGCGACATAATTCCATTAACATCATTGCCAAAGAACTATGTTCATAATACTTCCTTTTAACTTAAAAAAAATGTTTTTATTGCGATAGGAAAACATAACAATCCACTGCATTATTCTTTGGCACCGTCCATACCATTGGCGTACCAATTGTCTTTTTTTTTAATTATTCCCTTAGATATACCAACCATTCCGATTTGCTTAAAATCTTAAGCAGTTTACTTTAGGAACCCACGATATATCTTGATGCCTTCCGCCACGGTTTAAACAAACTCGATAGCACTGTTTAATTAAGACTAGGGTTTTTTCCCGGGATTTCCCGTCCCGGAAATTCCCGGGAATTTCCATTATTTCATTTCCCATTTTCCCGGGATTTTTCTTGCGGGATCCCGGGAAATAAAAAATTCCTCATAATTTCAGAAAATAGTCATATCTACAAAAACAAACGATCTTGGCAAAATGCGATTAAAGTGTTTAAAATGTACCGATTTAAAGATATATTTTGCTATAACTTCGGTTCAGTTTGAGATATAATACGAGAAGGTATGAAGGAAAACTTTGCTAAAGTTACTTAAAATTTTGAGATATGACTATGATGCAATGAAGGAGCGATATGTTTATTAGGTGATAAACACAAATTTTCAATTTCAATTTGTGTTGGTTTATATACCCGTGAAGTGCGGGGAAACCGAAATAAAATAACATTTTGGACACTCGTGTAAGATACTACAACATACAACTTGAAAAACACATTGTCCTAAAGATTACAAATAGACCTGTTGAAATGAAAGGTTTGGAAGAAGCAGTCCGGTTGATACTATTTGTCCAACCTCGGTAAAAAATGCACGAAATTTTTCGGAAACATGATAATTAGTAAATAAAATCAGGAATATACTTTTTGCCGACTAACAAAGCGCTTTGAGTGTCAGAAAGTTATTTCCTAAGTCGTTAAAAAGTTTTTGTATTTCTTTAAAATATTTTATCTATTTTATTAATTAACTTTTTTAACTCCTATCTTGAGTACCTTAATTTTAATTTTGGTTTTATTATTGTTTTATGAATTAAATTGTTATGTTTGTTATCTTTTTATCTTGTATCCAGAGCATAATAATACTGAATAAAAGCATAATAATAGGGAATAAAGGCGTGAGGTGATAATTATTCAAGTTCCTATTTCAATCTTCAATTAATTTTTTAGTATTGAACCATATCTTTTACTTTCTTTCCCTTACGTTTTTTATATAAAAGTTTTTTTTCATTAATTAATACCAAAATTTACTTTGTATTATTTATATGGAGCTGGATCCCGGGATCACGGGAAACTTAAAAAAATTTCCCGCTTTCCCGGGAATTGCAAAAGTCGGGGAAAAAAAACTCTAATTAAGACACAAATATAGCACAAATAAATTTTTTGAGTGCTTTAAACAAGAAATTGATGAAAACCGTTAAAAATTTTTTTAATTGTTCAAAATGTTTTTTTTTTTTTTTGTAAAAAAAAAATTAAATACGTCCTATTCCGAAAAGGATTAAAAATTGTAAACACTTTTATTCCCATTAAACATCGATTTTCTTTCAGAAATCTCGATTACACTATGCCATTAACCTCGAAAATATGAAATTTTTTAAAGTTAATTGGGGTTTCTTGACACGACATTCTGTCATTCAATTAGTTTTCTTAAGAAGCGTTTTCGAGATATTCGCTAAAATCGTGTGTTTCTGCAGATGTTTTTGGTATTTCAAAGAATCTCCAGAACTGTTCATCTGAATTGAGCAAACTTGGAGCTGTTTAAAAGATATGCATTATATCTCTTTCAGCCAATGTACACAACTTGTTGATCGGATAAAAATTCATAAAGACCTTAAGATTTAAAAAATATCTGATTTTGTTACGTATTTTCAAAATTCACCATTTTAAGTCCTTCCTATAAGACAAAAAAAGTTTAAAATTTTTAACTAATGTGTTATTAAAAAATTTAAAATCTGAGGACATCAGACTTTAAAAAAAAAAAATATCACTCTAAGTTAAAATATTATCACCAGAGCATAAGCTATAGTGCCAAAACTCTTATGCCAAGGGCTATGTAAAATTTGTAATTGATAGCTAATTTGTTCAATGTTGAGCAGCTACAATTAGACTTAGACGTCGAATTTTTGCAGTCTCAAATTTCGAAAATAAATTTTGGTGATTTTTGGACCTTGCAAATCACCCCGTTAACATTTTTAATACACCACCTGGAATTAAACAGGGCTTCATGGTACCGTCTATATTGCTCTTGGAGACATTGGCTACGCCGATTACATCGTGCTATTCGCATTCACTGGAGCACATACAACGACAAAATCAACGTCCGCTTCTCAACAGCTGCAAAATATTTAAACAAAACTGTATTTCACCTTCACAACGGCGAACCATAGATGGGGGTAGTGCACCAGTATTGCCAGTTTTAACTCCCACTAAGTGATAGTGCAAATTATTGCAACCATTTCGCTGATGAATTGAAAACTAGCAGCCGCACGAAACATGAATGATAGTGGTGCTAAAAAATTTTGCGCTCAAAGAAAAATTTTTTTTGATTTTAAAAAAGCAATCATCACAATATATACTTTGATATAAATATCATCATAAGAAAATCAAACAAAACAAACAAAAAATTAACAATATTTTGTTTTCCACTCATTTGAGTGCAATTAAAAAATTTGCACGAAACTTAAAAACAAAAAACTTGTTTTCATGATTAAGGCTAAGGGATATTCCGTTATTGTAGAAATTGAATCTTGTTCCATTAAATTTGCTTATGTGTATCATCACATAAATCAAAAACTTTGCACATACTAAATTACATTTTTTTTAAATTTTAGGGAGCGTATGTGTAAATGCAGCTTTATTGATTGCAAGTTCAAATGGTTTAGGGATGGTTAAAAAATTTTCAATAGTACCACTAAATTTTTTTAGTAAAAAATATTTCAAACAGATTTGTTTGCCGTTTCGTTTAGTGATAGTGCATGCTGATTTAAATCCATATTTAGTGCACTACCCCCCAGCTTAGAATCGAACGCACTGTCTCCGATTACCAAAGTACACATTAGGAATGACAAGCGGGAAATCCCGAAATCCCGGGATTTTTCGGACTGATAAATCCCGAATCCCGAGATTTATTTTTATGAATCCCGGTATTTTTCAATTGAACAACTGTTGTGTATCAAAAATTTGTATATGTATAAAAATATTCGTTTAATTTAATTTTTACGCTTTCTAATTATTCATTGTTTTATGGCCGTTTTCTCATTACGCGATTATCTTTTTTCCCAACGAAAAACAGCACATTAAAGAAATGTCGTCTCATTTGTTTTCTATTCTGTCGCAAAGCTAACCAGCACTCATCTGCCAATTACACTATGCCAAAAAAAAAAAATTAACCTCACAAATTAGATATTTTCTAAGCTAAATGGTGCTGCTAAACAAGAATATGGCATTCATTTATTTTTCCCAAGAACCGTTTTCGAGATATACGCGAAAATCGTGTTTTTCTGCAGTTGTTTTAGATATTTCGAAAAATCTCGAGAACTGTTTAACTGAATTGTACAAGATTTAACATACTGCACAGATTTCTCTTTCAGCACATATCTATACCGTGTCGGTCGGATAAAGATTTACTGAGCTACAGGACTTTAAAAATTCAAAATTCACATTTTTATATGTAATGCAATAAAAAAATTAAAAAATTTGTTTATATGTGTCTTAAATAATATTTTGTTTTGAACGTAGTAAACGTAAAATTGTTAAGCCCTTATGATACTTGCTATTTTTTGTATTGGACTTTTTTAGGATTGACTAAATGAAACAACAAATGCGAGAGAGAACAAGAAATACAATATGTAAACAAACCCTTTTTTCTGATTGACATTTCTCATGTATATTTTTACTTTGACTAAAACAAAAAAAAAAATGAAGCATGTGCCTTTCATATGGGATTCTAAATCATAAATTTTCAATTAAAGAATATACCCCGATGTAATTCGTAATATTTTTCATTATTTGCATTAAATTTTGTTGTATTAAAAAAAAATTGTTTGTGAAACCAAAATAAAATGTAAACAAAACAAACATATTGTCCACTTTTTGTTCCCACAAAAACCGCTCAAAAAAAGCTAAAAATCGCGAAAAGAAGTTAAAAACCGCTACTTTCGATCAAAAACTAAAAAAATTGGCAACAGTGCTAACATTTAATCTGGAAATGTCAATTTTAAGTTAAAAATTTTTATATTTTTTTTGACAGTCTTAGATTATTTATCGATAACACACGTATATTTGTTTGAAATTTTAAGATTTTTTATGATATAATCATACTCTTTACACTTAGCCAGTTTTCCTATGCAAACATATTTGGACTATTCTCCAATATAGAAAAGATACAAAAAATAGCAAGTATCATAACACCTTTATCGTCACACAAAAAATTAAGAAATAACGAAATAATAAAATTTTTATATGAAATTAATTGCTTTGTTAAGTTTTCTTTTTTAAAAATAAAAAAATAGGTATATATATTTTAACTTTTGTTTATAAAAAAACGTTGTAAAAGAATTGTTTTGTTAAGTTTTCTTTTTTTTTAAATTCAAACAAAAGCTGTATATTAAAGGCGCCCGTACACGACATGTTTTTGTCATCTGACATGTCAAATTTCCCACTGCAAAATACATACATGTCGTGTGTTACCTTTTTAACTTTGCTTCTGTAAAAGTCAGACGCAAAGTCATCTGACAAAATTTCAATTAGAACTTGCTTTATTTTCTTCTGACAAACCATCTGACATCAGAAAGCTATCCCGGGAAGAAACCGGCAGCGGCGTCCACTATTGACGGAATCATTAGCCGGCTGAAGTTAATTTTTGACAATACCGAGATATATTTGATCATTTTACTATTGAATAGAATTTATGTGAATATATATATAAAACCCGTTTTGTTATAAAATCCTAAATTGGCATCTTTGAATTAAAAGAAAAAAATTTTAAGGTGGCTAAACTATTTTACGGCGCAAATAAAAATTTTCACGGCGGCAGCAAGCTATGTATTTTGAAACCGAGCACTACTTTGGTTTCTGCAATAACAATGCGAAAAAAACAGAGACAATGTCAGAAGCAAATTACATGTACGTTTGTGACCAAATATTATAAAGCTTATGTAAAACAGCGATTTTGGCAGACATGCACAATTACATGTGACTTGAAAATTTGACATGTCAGATGACAAAAACATGTCGTCTATATGCTCCCTAAAGAAACAAATTGATCCCGAAAAATCCCGGAAAATACCGGGAACCCGAAAATCCCGGGATTTCGGGATCGGGATTTGTTAAAATCGATCCGTTTTGGCATCCCTAGTACACATACATATATAATAAAGGTTTGCAAATGTTGAACTATACAACCAGTGTTGCCAATGAAGAATTCGGAAATTACACATGACTATGTCCCAAGTTACACATTTGAAGCAAAATAACACAAACAAAACGAAAACAATTTTCTTTGATAAAATGAGTTCGCACTGCATCACCTTTTTGTTATTACTTGTTCGCAAATAAAAGGTTATGTTGATACCAAAAAGATAAAGCATTTTGATTCCTGAAGTCAAAAAGAAATGGGTGTACAATTTTAACGGCACGTCTCGAGCATAAGCAATAACATAGGTAGAAGAACAGTACAAAAATAATAATGTTCAAGTTTAAGTTAAATTCGTTGTATATGTTCTATTTAATGGAAACAAATTTAGTGACTTGGGGGTATCATATATTGCCCACTCGATAGACTTAAAATAAATTGCACAAAAACTTTATTTTTTTAAGTAATCGAGCGCAAACTCCGTGTAAAATTTCTTGAAGTACTTATCGATAGTAACAAAACCCCATTTGGGTTTTGCTAGTTTTAGCTGCTGTTCAGATTAATGACGTCATGTTTATTTTTCTAATACTTGATATTTCTGAAGAACATGTTATATTTCTTACGGCTATAAGTCGCAAACAATTTGGAATGTAGCAACAGACTCACAGAAAAAAGTCTAAACAAACTAATCCGAAAAAACTGCATCTAGTTCCACAAAATTGCTAAAATGGCGAAAATTGTTTTTTTTTCTTACCATTTTTTGGCCCATAGCTGCCAAAATGTGGAAAACTAAGCAAAGTAATCTTTAGAAAAAATATTCCTTTTAATAAAATTCATAACTCTTCATAACATAATACCTATGTACTGTAACATGCTTTTTTACATTCTCTAGCTTTATTTTACATTGAAAATTTGAGAAATGTTTAAAAATTAACCAAAAGGCAAAAAAGTCATCAAAATTTCTCGGAAACGACAGCGTACAACGGCTTAGCAAAGTTGCTAAGCTTAGTTTCGCTTTAAATTTTGGTATTTAATGAAATAATAAAATATATAAATTTCGTCGAAAAAAATCCGAGCTTAAACATAATCTACATCTCAAACAAGCGGCCTAAGTCCTTCCACCGGATTCTCGGTCATCCCCGTCAAACGCTTTTTTGGCTGAGGCGTTTGCATTCATTCGACCTACATGGCCCAGCCAGCGCTGTCGCTGTATTCTGTCTGATGCACTAAACTACGTTAATGTCGGGATATATCTCATACAACTCACGGTTCGGTCGACGCTTATACTCCTCGTTAAATCAGATCGGGCCATAGATTTTTGCAAGTACCCATGTTTCAGCGCCATACAGAAGCACAGTATGTTTGAGTTTGAGTCGGCATAACATGTCATAACAGCTTGTTTAAGTCAATATGATATAGCAATGTATGAAATTTTTGAGAATGGAATTTTTACAGAAAATGTTATCGTGCAGGGTCTATTGGATTTTTTTACTTTTAAAGATTTGCTTGTCTTTAAGTGACTTAAATGGGACCTTTGGTTAATTTCGGACCTTCTAGCACAACAGTTTGTCTTGATTGTCGCCAATTTGTATGTCAATAACAACATTTTTAAGAAAGCGATAGTAAAATATGGACTTATTTCTATAAAATTTGGTAAAATGATTAAGATGGCAATTCAATAAGTTTGGACCAAATTTAATCTAAATATAATGATGGTTTATGGGCACAAAAACTTTATTCCGAATTTCATCAAATTATCTCTAAAATTGCTACCTTGCTTTGCGCACAAAGTTCACATGAACAGACAGCCCACAGGGGGAGATATTAGAAAACAATTTAACTAGTTCTGTATTTTGTAAACGGAAGTCCGGTTGAAGCAAGGTGGCAATTAAGGAATTGTGTTTGAGTTTTGGGGTTAAGATTCATGTAAAAGTTCTTTGTGCCAAATATTATTTAGATATCCTCATTTACATAATGTTTTCTGCCTTTAAGTTGATTTTAGGATGGGCTTTAATAGAGGAGCTATGGTTAATTTTGGACCTACCAGCACAGCATTTCGCCATTACATAGAGGCTATCGTTGTTGTCGCCAATTTTTGTGTTAATACCAAAATTTTAAAGGAAGTTGTGGCATTAAAGGCTATTTTCGGGAGTAGTGTTTGTATGGGAGCTATATTCAAATATGCACCGACTCCTAAAAATTTGGTATTGTAATAAAATAAGTTTGGATCTAATTTAATTTAAATACCAACATAATAAGATGGTTTATGGGCACAAAGACTCTATTCAGGAAATAAGCTTGTATAGGGGCTATGTGAAATTATATAAAACAAATTTCATCAAATGATCTCCAAAATTGCGACCAGTACCTTTCGCACAAGGTTTACATGGACAGCCGGACGAACGGATGTCGTTAGATCGACTCAGAATGTGATTATGAGTCAATCGGTACTCTTGAAGGTGGGTATTCGACCAATATTTTAAGGTGTTATAAACATCAGGGGTCTAATCACCGCATTCGACACTATAGTATCGAATAAACTATCAAATTTTTTTGCATACGATAGACACTGACGTATCGAATGAAAACTCGATAAATTATATTGCAAATGTTAAGAAAAGTATGTCCATCCTCTTGTATGATAAATATGATGACGGTACTGATGATTTTAAAGATGATAATGATTAAATACTCGCTTAAGGTATATATCTAAAACATTAAAATTTAGGCACTACTTGTAGTTTTTTCTACTGCATTCCTACTTACTTTCCTATATATAGTGGTATTTTAGCAGAGAAGGGAGGTATGATATTCAAGAGACTCCGTTATTGATGTATAATCTTTTTTTGCCTTTTACACAGAAAGAAAAACACTCGGGATAAATCTAGTTTTTTATGATTACTTTAAGTACGAGTCGTATTCAAGTACGAATAACACTTAAACGTACTCAAAACAATCCTAAATGGGATTACTTTCGAAAATCAATTTCAGAATTTCTTGAAATAAGTATACAATTCTGAAATCAAGTAAAAAAAGATTAAACTTTTCGTTGTGTTTAACCCTCCGGCTTACGCATGTTAAAAAGTAAATTTGAACTCTTGCTTCTCATTTAGTTTACAATTAGTTTAGTTTCATTTAGTTTACATTGACGGGCATGATGTTAGTGTTTTATCATTCTGTAAGGTGTAGTACGGGTAAGTTAATCAATCATAATAATTTTTCCTTTCAATTTTCTTTTTTGTTTTTTTTAGCACGAATTCGGAATAATTTTCGGACTATTTTAAGTACGAATTCGGATTAAGACTATTTTATAATTCTTGAATCCAGCGTATTTTGAGATTGATTCAATCTTAGTTTTACTTAAATCAATTTCATTTTCGGATTATTTCAAGTACGAAATCGGGATTGAATATGGATAATTTAAGTATTTTGCGAATGAAAATCCGTACTTGAATCAATCATTCTGTACTTGATTCAAGAAAATCCGTACTCATCGTATTACTAATACCGCTTCGGATTGATTTGAGTACCGATGGATTGATTTTTCTTTTCAGTGTAAGGAAGTTGGAAGTTTATTGCCTCAATAAGTAAAACTATAACAATTTTGTCATCTTTTATGCTAACAAAAAAATATTTTTTTATTTTTAGGGTGTTTTTTGTGGGCTACTTATTAGAGTTTTTTTTAAAGCACAGTGGGCAAGTTTCCAAGCACCTTGACAAACTTCATTCGACGAATAAAGCCTGTTCCGCATTGAAAACATTTCGATTTACATATTTCTACAGAAAAATTTTAGATCAACATATTTCCTATAGAAAACTTTATAATCAACATGTTTTTTTATAGAAAACTTCTAGGTCACTATGTTTTCTATAGAAAACTCTAAGATGTCTATGTTTTCTAAAGGGTGGTCCAATCACAATGCACGATTTTAATTGTGAGTCACACCTTAAGGGCAAGATTTTTGACCAACTTATTTTTACATTTCTTTGTTTCAGTGTTTGACCATGGAGAGCGTCAAGCGTCGTCAATACGCCGAATGGTTGGTTGAACAGACAGAAGTGATAGTGACTTTACAAAAAAATCATCTTCAGCGACGAGGCACACTTTTACTTCAGTGGATTCGTTGACAAGCAAAATTTCCGCATTTGGGCAAGTCAGAATAAACGAGTGATTGTTAAAAAGCCGATGCATCTACAAAGAGTGACGGGCCGTACTTCTTCGAAAATGAGGTCGGCCAAGCAGTTACCGTGAATGGTGTTCGCTATCGCGAGATGATAACGGATTTCTTGTGGTCAGAAATTGAGGATATGGGCCTGCACGGTATGCCACACAACCAATGGCCGCGTTGTCTCACGCCGTGGCGATGTATATTGGCCGTCACGATCATGAGATTTGACACCGTTAGACTTCTTTCCTTAGAGATATTTAAAAGAAAAGTATACGTCAATAAGCCAGAACAATTCAGGAGCTTAAGGGTGAGATAATTCGGATAATTTTTTACAGAAAAAATTTTTTTTATGTATATAATTATGTTTTGTAGAGTTCGTCCGAATTTTTAATTTCGGTGTCAGAGTTCGGTAAAAAGCTATGTTTGGTTGATGTAAGGCGCTCGGAAACTTTTCGCGAACACCGAACTTTGTAAAAAAAAATCTTTTGCATGTGGTGGGCGGTTGCTGGTTGGTCGCATGCAGAGTCGTGTAATTAAAATACATCAACACTCGACTTAAAAGTATTTAAATTCCAAATTCATTTATAACGTGTAATTTAAGTACAAAATTTTTTTTAGTAGTAGTCAGTTAATTGACAGCCCCTGTGCAAAACAAATTGTACATATTTCCTTTTACAAACAATAGATTTTTAAATGTAAAGGGTGTTTTTTAAGCCCGATGGAACTAACGATGGTGTTAGCTGTTAAATAAACTATCATACTGCGCTCACTTTTTGACCTTAATAATAATCAGTATACTCTGGTGTAACCTTACGAATTGGTTGATTAACGTTACCAAATTATACAGTTTTACTTTGAAAATCAGTCTTTGATTCGCGCTTATGTTTGTTAATAAACATAATTGCCACATATGGAGTGAAACCAATCCAACAACAGAACCTACAAACTCTATTATATCCAGTAAATTCATCGAGTTCAGTGAGTTCGTCGGACCTTATTTCATTTCCCTTAATAATAACAATTATTTATAATCTAAAGTTGTAGAGATTGATGTTAACACTAATATGCATTTCTCAAAATATTCCAGTCTATTCCCACTTATCAAAAGAGAGTTTCATCTTCTGGGATATGGACATAGTGACTTGTGTATAAGGCCTCTTGAAATATTCCAGTAAAAAGTACACTTATCAAATGCTAAATAAAGAATCTTTCTAAAACGAGAATTTTGTATGAAATTATTTAAGTCCGTAGTGGCCAAAGAACTTAAAATTTATTAACAAAAAACAAACGGCTCTATATACAAAAAATTATTAATAAAACACCTGTCTTTCAGTTTTCATAATATGCAACATTGTCCATTGTCAAAACAACTGGAAGCTTCTACAAATTTATTATAAGCAGTTTAAAGCAATTCACAATTATTAATTTTAAATAGTTTTTTACTTCTCCTGTAAAATTTCCAAAATGTTAGATAGGGCCTTTTGCGTTTTGGATAACGATATTTAAAAGACTGTCAAGAAAAACTTTAACGTGTAACTACAGTGTAACCCCAGGTCTACACCAAATATAAATATCTCAGCAGTTTGGCAATAACGTCGACAGAATAACAGAGCAATATTTCTTATTGCTAAGCTTATGTTAAGGGCATGGGAAAACGTATTTATGTTCTCATAATTTGAAAAGAAAAATCAAGGAAGAAAGTGCAGTGTAAATACGAACGCTATTTTGCAAAAATTATTTTTATTAATATAAATTCTTTCTTTTCGGCTTATTATTTTAATTTAAATTAATTTTTTAAGAGCTTGATGTCTTTTTTTATATTAATTTTATTTAATTTGTTTTTTGTTTAAATAAAATTAATATTTTTATATAAAAAAGGACCTTAAGCTTAAAAAAATCAATATAAATTTTAATAATAAAGAAATTTTATTGCTTATTTTCAAAAAAAATGTTATTTAGTGTTTATTTTTAATGTTTTAATTCTTTAACTTCAATTATTATTTTCTACTATTTCACAAACTTAATTTCTTTCCCAAACAATTTGCTTCCATTTTTTTCTTTCTGCTTCTTTTTTACAATTGACAACTAAATTTGACGTTTTATGTTTGCAATAATTGTCAACGAAAATTGATTAACAAATATTGCAACATAAATTGCCGGCAAGAAATATGTACAAAAAAGTGCTGTCTACATTAAAGATAACACAATTTTGACATTTAGTGCAATACATGTTGCAATATTTATTTCTGGTATAGACGGTCAGTAAAGGAAACTGTTTAGTTTCATTATGTTTTCTAATCACTCGTAAAACTGCTCTGAGTGGAGAAGCAGCTCGCGCTTTTTGTCATTATTTCTTAATGACAAACAGTTCGTTCTTGTTTGTCTGCTTTTCGTGCGTTTTGCGTTGTCACCCCGCATTGGTTAGTGGTTCGGCGTCGTATAATTGTACCGAGTTACAGTTTTTGCGGTTTCTACATTAACTATATGCAATCGTTTTTAACCTCAATGTTTTAATGTGTTGTCTGGTGGAGAACCAAAAATAACTCAACGTGACTGGTGGAGAACCATATAAAACTCAGACGTTTTACTGGTGTAGTACCAAGGAAATAATTAGACGTTTACTGGTGGAGACCAAAATACTCTGGAGCGGATTCTAGAAGCTCTCGCCTTCCTATACGAAGGTTTAGGTCGAACGAGTACTTGTGGTTGAAACTCCAAAAATTGTGTGATACCCGGCAATATAACTCAAGAAAGTTAGCCAAAAAAATTTAAAATCAAAAAAAAAAAAAATGTTTTCTAAAAAACAACTTTTTTGTTGCATATGGTCTTCAAAAGAAAACGTTTTCGTTAAATATGCTTTCTATAAAAAACGATTCCGTTAAATATGCTTTCTATAGCACACTTTCTAATAATATTTTTATCTATATTCATTGTCAAGCTATGTCACTGTTCATTGCTGTTGACAAAGTTATATCCTGGCAATATTTTTATGCAACCATTTAATCATGCTAAAATTACTGTTTCGATGGGCTTTTGCTTATGTGGCTTCCCAACAATTTTTTATAGGATCATACAAAACGGAGTCTTTAATAATTGGAGTGCAGTCTCAAAGGAGACTACTTAAACAACTTTAGTGTTGCTACTAACGTACGACACGCACAGCCATATAATTCTGTTTACATGGATGTAATAATTTCCTTTTCTGCTTTAGCATGTTTTTGACCAAAGTTTTACCTGTTATTATCTTACTTCTTCCGGTTAACAGCATACATCAATGATGTCGTTACCATTTTATTGGGTAGAAAAAATCTTGATTGTCTGGATATAAAAATGTTTGTTTCCTTGGTCAAGTATTTTGTTTTATTTTTTTTTTTTTTTTGTGTGTTTCTGATTCTTTTGAAATTCCATTATTTTATTTTGATGAAACCTTTCACGTATTATAAGCATGTGAATGTTGTTAGTATGTGTATAAGAATTTTTTGAGTATGTAGTTTGTTGATTTTTAGTCCAGCATGTAAAAAAATAGTTTTTTGTTGGAGAACAATTTTAAAATTGAGGGTTGACTTTTATTAGGGCTTGTATTAGTTTTTGTTTAAGAATGTTATATTTTCCATTTAGTTTTTTATTTGCTTATCTTTTTTAGATAAATTTTAAATAAATTGAATTTTGGTTTCTTTTTGCCATTAAAATCAATGTTGTTAAAACATACACTGGCGAGCAAAAGTGAGTACATGTTAAGCATAATGTTATCTAAAGTGTCAATAAATGGTAAATATTAAGGCAAATTTTATGAAACATTCCGCAATTACTCTGCATTATATTAGCAAAAAAATGTATTCGATATGATGATAAAAGAAAAAAATTATTAAAAAATGTATGGCAGCGTTTTCCCTCAGCAATCACAGTGCTTTGATTCACTGTTAATTGATCAGCAATTATTCACGATAAATGTTAACTTTTATGCAAGTTTCCCATGCTATTTTATTTCCAAATGCTTTTACTAATGAAACATAAGAAACAACTGGCCATAACCAAATATGTGTTCATAAAATAGTAGATGACTGTAGATAGCCTTCCAACCACATACATATAACCGGAAATTTTAAGTTGCTGAGTGGAGTACATGCTACATTTACAGTACATAGAATTTCCAAGATGAGGTCTCGCATCATGCTCACTTGCCTAGAATGCTGTCTGAGGACGAAAACCCCCACGATGGGGACTTTATTGTTTCTGCTGTAATACCTGCTCCAAAAGATCACCCTAGTAAACATAGTATTGTGCTAAAGCTTATGATACATGGGCCATGCGGAACCAGCCATTATAAGTTACTTACAATATGAAAGATTTGTGTGTAAGGCAGGGACAGGCTTCTTAGCTAGTTGAATATAAAAGATTATGTGCAAAAAATTAAGAGGAAATGTAGAATCGCTAAATCCTTCAATGGATGTTCGAGTTTTTTGTGATAAAGTAAACAACTTAAGGGCAACCGTATCTAGAATTTTCCAAATATAAATGTATATAATAACAACCTTACACACCCATAACGGTCTCTGGGTGAGGGTGAGCCTTTCAACCTAACCTAACCTATCTCGGATTCGATCCCAAGAGCACCAAAAATAATTTGAACATTGAATATCTACCACCAGCAGATCAACAGCTTGTAGCAATGAACCAAAAAATTAATTCAAGGATATAATGAAAACTTTGAAGGGATCTATTTCATCACGTGATATAATTACTTATGCCATGATAAAAAAAAAATTTCCCGACCATGGTGAAATAATAAAGGTGGCAGCACTTCGCCAGATGACGATATTTGCTCTTACATTGTTTGTCCAATCTTATGTCAAGGTTTTGTTTATGTTTACAAAAACACCACGAATTTTGCTGTGATTATTGTATTTTATTACAGTTTTTGAATATTTTAAATTAAAACAAATAAAATATTGACCATAATTAAAAAAAAATTGGCTAAAAATTTATTTATTTCATCACGTTTTTTGACGTAAGCTGGGACCCAATTTCCATTTTTGTTGTAATGTTGTATTCGTTGCCGTAACGATGCCACCTGCTTTTTTCATCATGCTCCCGACATTATTTAAACACGCTTATGTGAACTTTACAACAACTTTCTATCCACTGATACCTTCCCGCGGGATTGGAAGACTGCTGTGCTATCACCAATACCCAAACCCGGAAATACCCTCTAACAGTGTTGATGGTTTTAGGCCGATTTCTTTGTTGCCAGTTTTATCAAAAAATGTTGACCAGCCTTTTTTGCTAATATGTATAATGAAGAATAATTGCTGAAAGTTTTATAAAATTTGCCATATTATTTACCAATTGTTGACACTTCAGATAAATAATGCTGAACATACACTCACATTTGCTCGCCAGTGTAGGTACATACTTAATAGTGAATGTAGTTTATGTATGTGGGTATTTGTTTATTAAATCTTTATAAAAATGTGGTTAATACTTTTTTGTTTAAATTTTTTGGAAAAATCATAGTTATTAAAAATAACCCAGATAAATAAAAACTTAGAATGCTAAACGGAAGATCCCGTTACCAAAATCTTGGTACTTTATTATATTAGTATTCCTGATTTTCGAGTGTTTATTCTGACAGTCGTGATCAAATACTTTTTCGATTCAAAAGCAATTGTATCTCTAATTCTTTCAGTCGATACTCATCGAATCGAAATATGTACTTTTTTTTTAAGTTGTAAAAACTTAAACGCTTTACAACACAGAAAAAATAGTTTAGATTCGTTTAGTATCGATTATAAGAATAAGAAATACAATTGCTGTCGAAACAAAAAAGGATTCGATCACAACTGCCAAAATGAGCACCCTGGCTAACAATAAAGCGTACCAAACAGTGATTCTTGTATTCCTATAAATTTATAATAATTTGACAGTTCTAATAAAAACAAAATTTTTAAACAAACTTTGTTATATGTTTTTATAGCGGAAACGAATTCCATGTCAAAGAAAACAAATTCTTCTTATTTTATAACTTTAAGAAATTTTTCAATTTTCAAATACCTACAAACAAAATTTAACCCCAAATGGTATTGAAAACCCGATAGATTTTGCACATAACGCAATGGTTTACAAAAAATCGCTTGAATAGCGGAAAATTGGCAAAAGCGTACGGAAGTCATTGATTATTATCTGGGTACTTTTTATACTCATACCACAATAGTGGAGAGGGTATTGTGCGTTTGTGCTGATGCTTGTTATACCTTAAAATATTTATCCTAGCCCCGAATTTTAATATACCGACCGACTCAGAATCACTTTTTGAATCGATCTAACGATCTACGTCCGTCCGGCTATCTGGCTGGTGCGCAATACTCTCCCGAAATTTTGTTTTTATGTAAAGTGTTGTAGGGTATCACATGGTCGGGCTTCACCGACTATATTTTCTTACTTTTTTGTTAACCTTTTTTTATTAACCCCATTTCTTTACGAAAACACTAAAAAATTCAGGAAGTTGAAAATGAAAGGATTTCGAACTATTAAGGGTATTCATTTCAGTTTATTTATTGGTTGGAAAAATGGAAAAGTGGAAAAATGTAATGTTTGTTACAACAAACACAAGGAAAAACTTTTCCACCGAAAGTTGCAATTTAAACAAGCTTTAACCAAGTGTAAAAAAATCAGATTGGAAAATTACAACTTTACAATTTTTAAAGAGTTGGCAATTCATAAAAATGTTGTTATTTTTCACTAAAAGTACTAAAATTTACATCTCTTTTTAAGATAATCAACTATGATCCTTAAAAACTCCGTTTTAATTAAATCAAATTTTAATTTTTTAAACGTCGTTTTTCAAAACAAAATAAAAATGATTTCTATAAAAAAAATATTAAAACAGAACGTAAAAATAATGTGACAATTTAATAATCAATTAAAAGTATACTACTTTTAACAGCGTTTATTTGGCATCTTGAAAAATATCAATTACTTCCAAGAATTTTTTTGTCAGTTAATGGCCTGTTCGTCGATAACGAATGAACACTTCGTTCGCGCAACTTACATGTAAAGCAAAAACTATTTTTTATAATTTGTTTTTGTTTCCAATGTAATTTAAGCGAACGAATTCTTCGTTCGGAATCGACTAATAGGTCCTAAAACTTTTGTACTTTTTACTTTTAACTAAAAAAAAATACCGTTCACGTCAATAAGAGTGTAATTTTCCTCTTTTTCATTTTTCCAACCAAAAAAATTTTAAATGAATACCCTTATTAGCATTAGATAATTTTCTAGGGATGTTGCAAATCTTAGTTCAGCAAAAATATAAATTTTTCGTTTTTTTAAAGTAACAATAACACAGGTCTGTGATGGAAATCTTTTTTAAATAGTTTCATATGAAACAGGTAGATTTTGGTCTATATAATACCGGCCCTATTTATAAAAAATTAAACTGGCTTATAACTAGTTTATGAAACGGAATTTTTGTTTGTTTAATAAATACTTTTTAAACCTGTTTATAAATAAAGCGGTACAAATATAAACTTTGCTTAAGTGTATCACCTCATATTTGCGAGATAACGGTACATTTATGTACCATCAGGGTGAAATGAAATGAATTATATCATGTTGAAAAGGCTCGTCAATTATGCGTCAAATAGTGGCTAAATGACTTTGATCGGAAATGAATAAGTTAAGTTGATCAAATATAAGATTTTATGAAAATTTAAACGTTTTTCACCATTTCACCGTATTGGACCAAAATCGGATAAAAACTGAAAATCCTATAATAGAAAGGTATGTATGCTTTATTTACCTTAAACGTTCTATCCTGCAGACAAGCGTAGAGCTTCGCAAGATAAGCTTATGGAATTAAAAAAAAATATAAAAAAAATAATATTTTTAAAATTATTTTGGATTATTGTAGTCTAACATCTATTTTAAAAACTGCATTATTAAAATTTTACGCTTTTAATATTTGACCGCCGCACAGTGGTACGAATTACGAAACTAACTGGACAAATATATTTGATGAATTAAAAAAAAAAATAATTAATAAATTTTAGCTTAATTTTTTTAAGAAAAAAATATAGGTTCGCTATTGCGAACTTCGGAAGTATAAGTTTTTAACTGTAAGCTGTAGATGCATATATAAGTTAACAATGTTTGCACTGTATTAAAACTAAACGAACAAAAATAAAAAAAAACCTTTGTATATAATTACGTATATACATAAATAATTGCGTAACGCAACATTGTGTAAAGTAAACTCAGGTGACGCTATAATTTATAATTTTTTTTAATATTATAGCTATAACACGAAAAGAATTGTTTACTAAATCACCAGAAAATCTGGCTTGAAGCAAGAAAATTTTGCATGATCTCGTCCAAGCCAAAAATTACTTATTCTAAATATATGTGTGGCTTGGTTTAAGCAAAATGTTTTTTTATTTAAGAAAATTTTACTTAGTACGAACGAAAAAAGTTAAAATCAAGAAATGATTATTATTTAAGAAATGAAATTCTGAAATTCTGTGAACATAACCCATTTTTACATATGTAGGTAAACAGCACAATAGGTTAGAATTGATTACAAATTATGCATAAAATTATTCTCTGATAAATTGTATAACACGTGGTTATAGAATTTTAATAGCACTTGATAGCCTTTTCTCTTTTCAGACCTTTAAAAGTTGTAAATATTCTAGAAACACTCACAATATTGGTCGTAACTTCAAAAGCAAAATAAAAAAGGAAATAGTCTTATCAAATTTATATAAATATATGTATATTGCTTAAATAGTGAAGCATTTCTACCTAAACAACTTATAATCCTCGATATTATAGCAGCCGTAACTTAATTTCTATAAACAATTCATATATGTGTAAAATTTCTCACTTGGCAATACGTAAAAGTTGATCAAATACACACTTGGGCTATTCACAAGGTGTGCTATCAAGTCATATCGTCAGAATGTCCTAAATAATATTTTACAATTGTTTAAAAAAATATTGTTGTGTTTGAAACAAAATAAAAATTGTAATGCTGTGTTCATTATTTCGTCGTAGCTGTACATTAGAAATCTAAATTATACGCGCTTGCCCACAGCAGTCATATATATTTCTTGTAATTATTTTAAGACATGACTTTACAACTTTATGACTACCTTGTGAATAGCCCAACTGTTATTCTTGCCACGCTACAATAAAACATGAGATCGAAAATATAAAAAAAACATCATAACTTTAAGAGCAGGCACTTTCTCTTCTTTTTTTAACGCTAAAGGTATGTTGAGGCCTACCAAATATTTGACTGTAGAGTAATTTTTTTAGACCAACGATTTTTTATTGATTTATAAACTTAATTTGTATGAAAATAATTGTATAATGCTATTTAGAAATTGTTAAATGATGTTTTGCTAAATCAAAGTGTTTTGCAAAAGCAATTTTTTTTAATAAAACTAGTGGTTGCGTGTAGGACATCAAAGGTGTGAACTTAGCTTAACATTAACGACTTTTCTCCAGCTAGATTCGGGATTCGTACCAATGTGCGCTGCCACTACACAGTGAGCTATCGTTAGATAACACTACGTGACAGTTTTTTCACCAAATATATCTGACACCTTATCGTTATGTAAAATTGTCCGCTGAAGTCAGAATGGTCAAAAGTAGAACAGTTTTCGAGATATTCCAAAATAATCGCTTTTTGTATTTTTAAAAGAGATGATATCACTAAAATGCAAATATCATCAAAAATATAAGACAGACTATGCATTTCTTTTCCCGTAAAAATTGTTCAAGAAATGACAGAGTTACAGTGGACAAAAGTTCAAACTTCATGAAAAATTTTATGATTTATGCAATTTTGCTCTTTTCAAGTTATTTTCTTTTAACCGAATAATTAAAAAAAAGTTAATGTTGTATTACATAGGACACTATCATATTTCAATACGAAAATTTCACGCCCAACAAGACCAAGACTGGTGCAAAAATGCCAAAGCTACTGAAGATTTACTGAATTAACCCACTTTTCAAACTGTTATTAAATCAAGAACCCAAAGAAAGTAAATACGCAGAATTTGAAAAACAAACGCTGTAAATATTGAATTTTGTATAAAAAAAAACACTTAAGAAGCTCAATTCCAGTGACGCAGTTAAGGTTAAAGAATTGTATGATTCCATGTCTAAATTACTAGGTCTGATAGAGTACAAACAGCATATTTAGAAAATCTGTGCCGATCTAAAATATTGCTGTTTTTGTGCAAATGCGACAGCCGAGCAGGATTGGCAGGATAGAGTAAATTTTACGATTTTCCAAGATAATGTCATATACAAAGCTCTGGTAGAAAAGGAAAACATTATTTTACCACAGTTGCAAATCAAAAATTTCGTCAAAACTTTGCTAAAGAGAAGAAACTGTGTCGCATTTGAGTACCTAAAAACTGTTTT
Source organism: Pollenia griseotomentosa (assembly GCA_963931875.1). NCBI lineage: Eukaryota > Metazoa > Arthropoda > Insecta > Diptera > Polleniidae > Pollenia > Pollenia griseotomentosa. The sequence continues at coordinate 113,634,040 of OZ007560.1, forward strand.
TCCCAACGTATCAGATGCCAAAATTAAGGAAAGGGTTTTTGTGGGCCCCAAATTACAAAGCTACTGAAAGATTCCAAATTTGATTCGATTTTGTCTAATGATAAGTCAAAGGCATGGAAGTCATTTGGTTTGGTTGTATCAAGCTTTCTGCAGAATTTCAGGAGCCCAAATGATGAAGGCATCATTCAAGATTTGTGAAAAACACTATGAGAAAAAAAGTACAGTTTTAACACGATTTTCTTTTTATTTATTATTATATCCACACCACAATAGTGGAGGGTATAATGCATTTGTGCTGATGTGTATAACACCTTAAAATATTGGTCCTTAAAGTATACAGAAAATGATTCTGAGTCGATCTAACGATGTCCGTCCGGCTGGCTGGCTGGCTGTCCATGTAACCTTGTGTGCAAAGTACAGGTCGCAGTTTTGAAGATTATTTGGTACATAGGTTCTAATCTGCACATGGACCAAGTCTATTGAAAATGGGGCGAAATTCATATAGCACCCATACAAGCTGCTTTCCGGAAAAGGGTCTTTGTGCCCACTTTCAGACCAATTTTAATAAAATTTAAAACAGATATGCATTTTATAAAAAAAAAAATAGGGCCAAGAGGGGAGATAGGGGGCCATTTCTGCCTCTCAGAAACTATCAAACCGATTTTAATGAAATTTAAAACATAGAAAGATCCCTATTTATATAGCCATGCACTGTCGAAAATTTGTTTTTAAGTTTTGTGCTGTAGGGTATCATATGGTCGGACTATACTTTCTTACTTGTATTAAATTAGCATTAATATTTATATATTACTTAAAAAAGGAGTTAATCGAGCAGAAATCGAAATGAAGTGAAATTAAAATCGAACGAGATTTTAATTTCAATTATTTAAAAAGTGACCACAGTTTTAACAGGTTTCAAGAGTTGGTCTTGTAAAGCTAAAGTACTCAAAAAGTGAAATTGATAAAATGGAATATTTTTATGAACTTTCAGTACAGGGTCGTTTTTAAAATTTGCTCAATCTTAAATCCACTTCATTTCAATTTCTATAACATGCCCGAATATTTCAAGATACACCTTCTGCGCTGAAATATCTTTCCAAATAACCTTGGCGATGAAAGTAACGAACATGGTGAAATGGAACGTCGGTGTCAAGGGGCGTATGATGAGATGATGTTGGGAGACTATTGTTAGTTTCTTGTGCGAAAGGCAGAAAATGAAACAATAGGCAAAGCAATGCAACATTTTTAAACCATTTTTTATATTTACTGTACTAACATTTCGCTTTGTATATTTACTTGTTGTGTTTTATTTTTTTTTATTTAATAAAAATCGAATTTATTTTCTGTAATTTTTGCACCGATCTGGATCCTTTTAGGCACAAAATATTCGTATTTAAATAAACTTACGTCGTGAGTTATAAAACTTGAAAAAATTTGATTGTTTGGTTGAAAAGAGCAAAATTGCAAAAAAATCATTAAAATTTTTGTAAAATTTGAACTTTGGTCCCCTGCATCTCAGTCATTCTTTAAACAATTTTTACAAACAACACGTGGTTGTTTTAGTAACTCTATTATCTTTGAATAAAAAAATTTCATTCAATATTTTCGAAAATACTTTTATTAAAGTGACATCATCTTTTTACAATGTAATACTTTTGACCATTTTGACTTCATATTCGAGTTCAGCGGACAATTTTACATTAAGATTCAGTATCAGATTCACTTGGTCACGACTTTGTTGAAAAGTTGTGACATAGTGTAATTAGTCGGGGATACAATTTCATCAGGGTTCATTATAAAAACTATCACCCAATTATGAATACAAATTCCACGGGAGTTTTTTCCCTTTTCCCATTTTTACAATTGAATTTACATAGGGAAAATGGGAGAAGAGAGAAACCTCCCGGGGAATTTTTATTCAAAATTGGGCTGATGAGTTCACAAGATAATTCTAGGGAACCTTTTAGCCACGCCAAGATAGATGACATCTGGGATTTTTTGCTGATCAGTAGGCCAGTACCCTATAAAAAATTTTCTTATTTTGCAATGCACTAATTGTACATTTAAAAACTAAGAGCACGTTTAGGCGCTACTCAATCAGACGTACGAAGTTCTAGTAAAATAAATAAACGAATTCTTAACAAATTAAAAAAAAAAAAGGGAAACATTCAAAGGGTCACAGCATTCCCTTACTTCGAAGCAGGTTTGTAAGGGGGAATATTGAAGATTAACTGAAGCAACAAAAATTGAGCTAATCGTTACACTTACCATTTCTTACATGCTTCGAATAAAGCGATTTGTGTGTCAAAAATGTATTGCTTCGAAGTGAAAACTCGCCATATAAAGTTCATGTCTTCCGTATAATGAATAAATTCCTAGGTTTCGATTCAAATCTTCAAGGCAAATTCTAGTTGTAGTCTTGACAAAGATCACATTTTAAGAAGTGTTTGATTTGAACCCTTATAAAAACGGCCCAACCACCACAAGCTCTATTGCGAGGGTTCTTGGTATCATATAGTATATAACCGTTAATTTTTTAACGAATTTTTTAATGATTTTTATTGTATTGAACATTTTCAAGTTTATGAAATGGTTTGCCATTATTTTAACCAAAACGAATATGTATAACAATTAGGCAAATTGTTCGCTGTTGTTCATTATTTATAAAAGAACATACTAAAAAAAATTAAAAACTTCGGAGAAAACCCATTTTGAATATTCTAGAAATGTGGAAAATATGGGCATTTCCATTTTGACGTGTCGTGATATTTGTACCACAAAATGTAAAAAAATTAAATGAAGAAGTCAAATTTGTGAAAAAGGTTTTTATGTATACAAAGTAATGAAGTAGCACTATATTCAGAAAAAAAATTACAGCAATCGACGCTAAGGATTTGCAGATATAAGCAAAAATATGTGCTGGCGTGACGTTAAAAAAACGGAAGTGGATTTTGACTTGCATTACAAAAATGAATAAAACTACGAATTAAGCAAGACGGTTTATATAAAACCTTATTTAGTAAACTTTTGACTTATATATATTTATTTTTTAAGCTATAAAATTTAAAAATCTTTGCTCGTTTTAATGTACATATGGTCATTTTCAGCGAAAAGTCTACTTTTTTTAATGTAACGCCAGAATGCAAATAAGGTTGCATTTTAGGACCATGTTGTTCAACCATTATCCCTTTTGTTACTAAATGTAGAGCAAGTTGCGCTTTACACCAAAATATAAAAAAGTAAACTATACATATTAAATTTTTCGAGAAACAATTTAAATTATTTCTGGCGTTACGTTACAAAAAGTAGACTTTTCGCTGGAACTGCCCATATACAGATTCTACTGCAAAAAAGTTAACTGGATCTCAAAAAATAAGAAACAATTTTTGAAATTCTAAAGGCTGTGGCGAACACATATAAAAAAACTAACAGGGGTGTGCTGGAAATCGCAAACGCAAAACGCAAGAATTTTAAAAATCGTTTTTTAGTAAGATTTTTGTAATAAAAGAATTTTATGACAAATATTATACAAACATTTCTCTATTAAACAGAATTTTATAACAAAAATTATAAAAATTAGATTAAAAGTGTATTAAAAACAGCCTCTAAATTCTTGCGTTTTGCGTTTGCGTTTTCCAGCACACCCCCCTAAGTTTGCTTTTTGTTATGATGAAAACTTAGCCATTGAAATAAGTTAAGTGTCTTATTTCCGAAAGATCCATTTTTATTATTGTATATTGTTTCAAATTTAAACCCGCTTAGAAAAGTTACACAGGGGTGTCATAGAAACTAATCTTATCAGTATTGAATTTGAAACCGACAAAAAAAATACGTTGGTGTCATGAAATCCAATGTTGTCGGTTTTTTGTTCAAACTCTAGTTAGTGTCGGTTTTAGGTGTCACAGAAACCAATGTTATCGGTTTTTATTGAAAATAAACCAAGCAGCTTACAGCTCTTATTTTTTTATTGGAAATAAATACAGTTGTTAAAAGCTTAAATTTTTTATTTTATTTTTTCAAAAGTTAGGTTTTTTCCACAAATAGAAGTATATAAAATTGATAAATTGGTAAAATAGTATTTTTTTGCATGTTTCCGGTAGTCTCCGGCAGCAAATTCGCAAGTTTTCTCACTTTTTCTGCAAACAGCAAATATGCTACAACAGCAGGGGTAGTTCTATTTACTTATAACGCTAAACAACAAATTCGTTTATATTTTTAATAAATTCGCTTTATAACTACATATTTTTACAAAACAATAAAATAACACAAATGTAAACAACAAATGCATTGCAAGTAATACAACGTTCGCATTTATTTGATATGTTTAATGTATAACCGCTTTTTATTTTCTATTCTATTATTTTCCTTTAATTAAAAACACAGGTTTTAACAATATTTTAGCGCAAAAATCATAATTTACAAAATTGTCAAACAAAAGTTGCATTTAAAGCTGTAAACACATGAGCAAAAACATTCAACAGCTGATTCGAATAAGGGTTTAATTTGTATTCGAAAATAACAAATCCGACTTGTTTTCATGACACCAAATGTAACCAATATCGGTTTGCAAAACCGACTTGGATTCTATGACACCCCTGATTAGTTCGAACAAGTAAACAACAACAACAACATTTTAGTAAATTTTTTCGCGATTCTACTGTATTTATTTTTTTCTTTTCGATTAATATTGCCCCTACTACGGTTTACAACTCAACTCTAATTTAGTTGAAATTTTGCATCTTTTGTATTATGGTTTATAATTCTGCGGTCACCAAAAAATGCAAAAACTTACAACTCATCGTTAAGGCTAGTTTACTCTATCACACAAGTCTTACGTATTTTGGGGAAAATACAACCCTGTCAAGATAAGTTGTTATTATTTTTTTGAAAGTTTTCAAACAATAATTAGATCAGAGATTCATTTTCATCAAAGTACGTAAGACTTGTGTGATAGTGTAAACTAGCCTTTAGCAGTTGCTTTAATTTTAACTCAAATGAGTTTAGTTTTAAACCGATTTAGGCATATGTTTTTTATACAAAATTTTTTTTCGAACAAAATATTTTATATAAAAAACTTTTCGATCAACATGTTTTCTTTAAGAAACTTTTCGACCAACAAGCTTTCAATAAAAACTTTTTGGTCAACATGTTTTCTTTATAAAAATTTTCGATCAAAATGTTTTGTATAAAAAAACTTTTCGGTCAACATGTTTTCTATGGAAAACTTATTGATCAACATGTTTGCTATAGAAAACTTTTCGATGAACATCTTTTCAAAGAACTTTGAAATTTCAGAAGATTATTTCGTAAAAATTTTAAAGTAAATTTTGTATATGAAAAATCAGTTAAAACTTATCTATAGGGATGAGATTTTCATGCACTAAAAAATCGAAAATATGCGCATAAAATATGCACTAAAAACTCCAAAATATTCATTAAAAAATAAAAAATAAGCACTAAAAAGGAACAATTTTTTTAAAACTTTATTTAAACGTTTGTTTGCATAAACAAATAAATATTTTTTTTTCTATTATCAAAAGTAAACCTGCTCGGACGCAAAAAACTTTTGTACATGGAAAATAATCTCTCAATGTCAACAGAAGTTATAGCAGCATACTTGAAGGATGCCAATTCATTTAGAGAGTATATATTTTCAAATTTTCTAAGCATCGGTAGTAACAAGTTCTTTAATAACATATTTAAATTGCTTAAAGTATTTCGAATAGTATTATACAGCATCTAGCCAGGTTCCCCATCTTGTTAATACTGGCTGCGGTGACAACGGATAAGATACATTTCATTTACAGCCCAATTATGAATAAAAATTCCCCGGGAGTTTTCTCCCTTCTCCCATTTTTTCCTATGTTAATTCAATTGTAAAAATGGGAAAAAGGAAAAAACTCCCGGGGAATTTTTATTCATAAATAGGCTGTTAAAATTGCCACTTGTGAAGGAGCCTTTAAAAATATTTTTTTCCCGTATGAAACCAATAATCAATTTTATCGAATTAGATTCTAATTAACTCATGTGCCAAGCAAGTAACATGTAACTGTTTTGGATAAAATATTTTAAGCCCATTGACAGCCTTGTCCATGTCAGGTGCAGCATTGGTTAAAAATAGAAGTATCTTTTGTCGAAATCTTGAAAATCTTGTATTTTAAGCAGAGCTCCAAAAAATTTATTTATTGATTTAAACGGAAATTTTTTGAAGAACTTTTTTTATAATATGTAATTAAAAAAATATATCACTCAAAAATGTAAAAATATGCAAAAATATGCATTTAAAACCAAAATATGCAAAAATATGCATTTCAACCAAAATATGCAACAATATGCAAAAACAAATCAATGCCATTTTAATGCAAATTTAATGATTCGGATAGATAATTGGTCGTCATCGATCTTAGACTATCGACAAAAAACATGCATTTGCATGGAAATCGCATCCCTACTTATCTATATTTCATTGAATTAAAACGTCTATTAAAAATGCTCAAACATTGTTTTTTTATTAATTTATTACCCATTATAGAATGTTACCACTTAATAAGGTTGGCATTGCAATTAACGCAAATCTATATTACTGTGGTTTACACTTCATAATTTAATTGAAATTTATTACATTGAACACTAATTTTTTAACCCGTATTTTATAAACGCAAAAAATAAAACACACAATTCATATTTTTTATTTGTTAAACACTGGGGGCTTTATAGACATTTCTTTGTTATATGTATGTATATATATATTTTTTTGGTGTTTTTTTTTCATTTATTTTAATAAAAAAAACGATATATTTTTTTATATAAAAACTACAATACATAATAATGTTTACGTTCCGTTTAAAAAAAAAAAACAAACAAGTTGATATTGTTTCACTGTTATTAAATTCAGACCAATTGTTAATTTGCAGTACATATTACACATTTATATGTTTAAAATAAAATACACTTTTTTTCTTAATATAACAATTAATGTTTTGATTTCAATTGTTTGTTTGTGTTAAGAGTTTTATGACAGGATAATATAAACTTAATTGTTAGCTTTGTGAGTCGTTAGTAAACTAAACAACAACAATAGTTTTAAAAATGTAAAATTATTAAAATAGTAAAAAAAAAATAAAAAATAATTAATAAAAATGTAGCATGACACTTGATTGTTCGAAAACATTCAGATTTTTTGTAAATACTGCATTAAAAGTACAATAAAATGCTTTTGGCAATTAAAAAAAACATTTATATGACAAAAAACAAAGGAAAATACAGTTTTTATCAATTGTATGCATACCGATTATAAGCATTTATGCATATCAACTTGTGCAATTATAGTTCGGTATTTAAAATAACGGAAATTTTGCATTATTGCATATCCTACATTTATGCATCACAATGTTATACAGTTTTAAAAAATACTAAACTTAATTAGTTAATTTTTAATTAAACTTTGAATGTAAACTACAATGCAAGCGAAATAGTTTTTATTTTTTAAGCTGATAGGTTTAATCGAGCTTTTTTTATTAGCCACTGTTTGTGCATATAAATAAGCAAGTTTTTTAGATGAATTTCTCGTTTAAGAGACCCAAAAGACGTGGATGTTATAAAATGCATATAAGCGATAAATACTGTATTAACTATTTTTTTTAATTAACTAAATTGAGTAGTGCAACTAAACATTTACCATAAACAAACGTTGCAATTAATTAAATAAAGTTTTGAATAAATGGTTTTCTTCGAGGAAAGTATAAAGTGTTGAGGACAGAATATTTATAAATGAACTTTAAGAGATTCCATACGGCCAACAATACGACGACGTAATTCTGCATATCTGTAAGTAAAATTAAGTAATAAATCAATTTGTTGCAAAAATATGTAGTTTTATTTGTACAATGTTTTGCTTCGAACTTTCCAAAAAGATTTCAGAAAATTTTTTTTTTCGAAAGCTAAAAAAAAGATTTTTGTAAAAAGAAGATTTCTATATTTTTTTCGAAATTTTTGTGATGCCGAAAATGTTCTTCGAATTTTTTTGTAAAATATTTTCTAACAAAATGTGTAAATAAAATTTAGGTATGTGTACAACATTTTTTAAAGAAAACATTCAAAAAGGAAAGTTCTCTGAAGAAAACATTCAAAATGTTTGAACAAGTATTATACATAAATAATATTCGAAAAAGAGATTTCTATATAAAATACGTATTAAAAAAAGAATTATATACGTTAAATTTTCGAGTAATAGAATAAACAGAAAATGTTAAAATTGAGTTCAAATTCCAAGAAAAACTTTTCCAAAATTTCAAAGAAAATTGTTGAAACCTGTTATGTATTAACTTACTTTTCTCTAACTTTGGTAACTTCTCTATCTAACTCTTGATCGTAACGCTCAAGTATTGCACGACATTCTGGTAGTGATAAATTCAAAAACTGAGCAACTTCGTTGCTACAAGAAAAGAAAAAAAAAAACATAAAAATTAATAAAAAGTCGGGAAATAAAATTTAAAATGTTACCTTATTTCATCAGTTTTTTTAGCATCCACTAAGAATAATTTGGCTACATCTTCATGGGGACCCATCGTAATACGAGTTATTAAGGGATACTCATTGTCCTTAAGACGCTTTTGTTCGCCATTGTCTCTTATAATAAAAAGAGAAAAATTTTCCACTGCACTATCAACCCTATACTTTTCTAGTAGCAAGTTAATGACTTCCTGGGTAGTTACCAAGGACGTAACCCAAACAGACATTTGGGAACCATAGGGAGGGGTAAAAAATGATGTTTCACGATTGTAAAAATGACCATTAATAGAGCAACGACGTTTTAGTTTGGTACGAGACCTATAAGCCAAACATGTTATGTATAAAACGTTTTGAATAAAAATAAAAGTCATACCTTCTATTGCCACTTCTTCTCTTAATGGCTGCTGCACCGGTGCGTGGTGGTCTTCTCAATACCACACCATCTTCTGTTACATGCAGGGGTTGTTCTGCATCGTCCAAATGATGTGAATTGTTGTGATGATTTTGTGGAGCATCTCCTGAAAATGCCGTATACAATTCTTCAGTTTGTGTCAATTCATCTCCGGCAACCGCACCACTTTGAGTAGTTGTTGATTGGCGGCTTGAATCACAATCACTGGCACCTTCTTTGGGATAGCAATTCATTTTGATTTGTATAAATTTTGGAGGTATATCACTTTTACGTATAGTGGCCGAAATATGCTCGCCTCCGTGGCCACAATCATCTTCTCGTCTAAGCCTTGGTTTTAAAGTAGAATCATCATCGTCATCGCTGGAAGAATACACCACACATGATGGTCCCGACTTGGAGCGATTGATGCCCTTTTCGAAGCGTCCATTCGTAACCATCAGTTGCGCCTGCGCAGAACCACTTTTTTGCAAAACATAGGGAGAACGTTTAAGAGGTGAAACTCCTTCATTGATTTTCAAAGAAAAAGTATCGTTTATGAAAGAAGCATCTATAGTTCTAAGGGCATGTTCACAATTAAAACTCTTGCTCATGGGATTATCGGAAGCATTGTACAGCTTAAGAGAATCGTGTATGCGAGAAGGATCTATAGGCTGGTTGCGTTTAAGGGTATCATCATTGGGTTCTTGAAAAGAATTGGCACCATTGACGTAATCTTGATGAACGCTACGTTTAAAATCTTCAAAATCCATAGGTTTCAAAGTGGCATCATCGGAGGTTTCGTAATTTTCCACGGTTGTAGAGTTGGTGGAATTGGCATTTGTGCTGGTATCAGCGGTCGTCGTTGTATTCAATGAGGCAGTGGCTGTTAAAAAATTGTCGGAAGAAGTCGTAGTTGTTGTGGAGGAAGAACTGGCTAAAGATGTTGTAGTGGAAGATGAAGATGTCTTCGAGGGGGAAACATCTTCTATATTTGTAGAGTCGGTACTATTTTGATTCGACATAGTTTTTGAGCTGTCTGATGTTGGGGTTGATGATGAAGAGTTTTGAGGCGAAGCCGAAGGTAAACGTACCGGCATAGTTTCATAAACTTTATCCTTATCGCTGACACGTCGCTCTACCTGTAACAAATCATCAATTTCATCCCAATCTGACTTTTCCAATTTCTCTAATTTCGAAGGCAATGTTGAACTAACGCAATTGGTTGTTGTGCTGTTGGTCATTGTTGTTATATTCGAGGATTTCTCATCACAAAAAGTAGTGGTGGTGGAAGAAGAGCCTTCTTCATGTTTACCGTTTGTAAGAGTTTCGGTTGCACTCGAGCCAGTTGTTTGGGCAGAAACATCTTCCGGTGTTGTTGGCAGTTCCGGGTACTCATTTAAACTGCATGAATCGAAAGTCATACTCTCACTTAATGATACGTCAGTAGATATAGCATCAACTTGATCGCTTGTTGTGGTGGCGGCTTCAAAAGACTCAGTACCATCATTATTTTCTTTATCGGAAGCTTCCTGTGAAAAGATTTATAGAGTATCATATCATTTTAAATATATGTGCATATGTTTCTTAATAACAAAAACTTACATTTTCTGCCTTAGACATACGACATGAATTTCGTTTACGCACTACAAATGTTCTTTGATCATCGTCTTCCTTTAAATGTATGACTCCTTGCACGCCCCAATAGACCCGCAAGGCTCCTTCGAGTATTAAACGATTGTTAACTTCTCGGCTACGTATTTCCATGCTTTTATTGTCATAAAATTGATTGTAGACCTAGAAAAGTTTTGATTTATTAAGAAGTGTATGTTATGTTTGGCATTTTCGTTTTATTTATACACATGTTAAAGATATTAATAAAATAGTCGTTGAGATAAGGTTTGAATATTTCTAATGTTGTTAATACACAAAACCTGGGTTTTCGATATTATGCAATTTAACCCATAAATTCGCCTGATATAATTTTACATATGAATGTGTGTATGTACATACATATGTAGCTTTTTGAAATGAAGCCCCCGTTAAAATTGTCCACTAGAAATCAGTAAAATTTAAGGAAAGAAGCAAGGTACATTTACACAAGGTAGACTCATTTGGGAGAGCATTACAAAAATTGTCAGAATTGTCAGAATTGTCTCCACATAAAACAAAAACATTTTAACACACACATGCACATATTTTGGCTCATACATACGAATTTGAGAATTGAGGCTTATTTCTGTCCGCTAATAAGTCAACCTTGTGTAAATTCACCTTGGAAAGGAGCACAAATATCTATGTTATTATTTTTTTAATTTTTTATATATTAAAACAAAAATATTAGTAACCAAAAATGGTGCATGCAAAGGAAATATAAAAATATGTTCCTTTTTACATGGACAGCCTTTATGAACTAACTGGTTTCTTTCTTTTTAAATTTTATTTATAAGGTTAGGGTAGGTATAATGGCTGGAGGGAAGTTAATCTCCACAGCCTCACCCAGAGACCAGTATGGTCCATTGTGACGCCTTGCGAAATAAGTGAAATTATAAATTAAGCAGAACAAAATAAAAAAGCATAAGAATCAGTAAAAAATTTTATCTGACAAGAAGGAAAAACATCCCTACTAAACACAATAAGTTCAGTTCCCAGCTGCCCGTTGTACAGTAAGTCAGATTCCAGAAACACCGTATCTTCCTATAATGCAGTGGCCCGTGATAATGCCTATCATGGTTCCAATGCAGACCTGACTTCTGCCTAGTAGTGAAATAGAATAGGATTTCTTAAGCAACTGTACAATCGCCCGATCACATGATACCCTACACTGCAATATTAAAAAAAAAATTCCAGAGTGTACCCTATTTGGGACCCATGGGCAATCGTGAACCCGCCAAAACAAAATTATGTCATAAGGTCAAGATTCACGTTAAAGTTCTTTGTGCAGAAAATTATTTAGTTATCCTCAGCTATAAGAGATTTGTTTGCCTTAAGTAGCTATCGTTAGTTATTGTTTCCACTCAGTTTTTGAAACTTATTTATCCTCACATTTCTATTCTTATTTTGCATTTGGTAAATACTATTTTGACCACGTCCGTAGTTCCTGAGGCTTCTGGTACTGTTCGCAGTCCTGATGATTGGAGACCAATCTCTATTTTTCCTTTGATGTCTAAGGTGGTGGAGCATATAATTTAGGATTAAATGCTTATCTCTACTAGGAATATAATTTTTAATTCTCAGTATGCTTTTCGCCGAGGATTTAATACTGCATGCTGTTAGAAGTTGTGAGAGTGACGGAAAATTAAGTGTGCCAGTTTCCCTGGACTTAACTAAAGCTTTTAATTATATATTTTACTCTACTATGATTATGAAACTTTGAAATTTCTTTAACATTTCAAAGTCGGCTTGTAAGCTTATTTGTCTTATTTATGTGATAGGACACAGTTTGTGGACTTAGATCAGTGATGTCAGCGTCATACACAATTGTGTAAATAAATTCACACACATTCTTCACACGCATTCTTACGCTCTTTCATTAAGTCCACGGGACGAGTGTGCACATGCGGCGAATGCTTACGTATTTTTTTTATCTTTATTAAGAATTCTTGTCTCTTTATTCCCTAATACTAATATAAAGCAATACAACCACAATTGACATCACTGATTTAGATGGTAGGCTTTCTAGTATTATTTCACTAACATCTGGTGTTCCTCAGGGGTCGGTTTTGGGCCCCCTCTTATTTATACTTTACATAAATGATTTGCCGGAAGTTCTAAGTTCTAGTATGTGTAAGCCGTTTTTATTTGCAGATGATATTTTGCTTTTGTTTAGAGCTGGTCGAGATTTTGCTGATGTATTAGAATCTAATCTTAACTACTGCCTTAATAGGATCGACCTTTGGTCTTCCAGTAATTCACTGGCTGTTAACCCGTCTAAATCTAAAGGCTCAGTTAGCCGGGAGTAGCAGTAACCTTACCGTAAAAAAGTAAGACCAATCTATTTCTTACAGATTGAGACGTAACATCTTACTGATAACTATAATCGTTCTAACTGCTTTACCAACAACAAAATGAATCAGCTGATTTGCAACGTTACTGTTACTCCCTGCTAACTGAGCCTTAAGGCTATTTTGTTTGGATCGTCTAACAACTTTGTGACTGATTTTGAGATTTTTATTCGGGATTCTAAAATCGATTTTGTAAGCCAACATAGATGTTTGGGTATCATCATTGATAAAAGGCTTAGCTTTGAGTCCCATTTCGTATCTGAGTATCAAGATCTCTTGTACTTTACGTAGAATATATTCCACAACTATTTTCCCTTGCCTTTTCGGGTTAAATGTAGACTAGCTTACGCGCTTCTTATGCCGCAGATCTTATATGGACTTAAGTTGGTATCAGAGGCCATTGCCATGAACTTTAAAATATTGGACCGAGTTGTTAATGCTGTGAATCGTTATGTGTTTAATATCCGAGACGTGAACATATATATTTGAATTTGTGTCCAGTTATGTAAAGAATTTACTTTTTCGCGATCGAATAGGAATAAGCAAATTCTAATACCTAGAATAAGGTGTTCCTAGTTTGAGAGGTCGCTGCTGGAATAGTTTACCGCATGAATTGCGTATTTTTTCGCAATCCAATAATATGTTTCGCCTTAAGCTTTTGAAGCATTTCTCAAGTTCCTTTTGATAGTTTTTTATGTTTTCTGTAAAGTAGCATTTAAATTTTCTTTTTTACTTTCTCTATGATTCAAAATGTTTGATAAAAGTTGTGATAAATACCGGATCAAAATTGCTGAACTGAATCGTTTTTAATAGTACATTTTATAATTTGTTTCGGCTGGGGGCCAATAAGTTAAATTGATGAGTGTAGTTATATTTATATGTATATGCAAGTTATTTTTATAGATTAGATTAAGTACTATACTCAGGATTGTATTGATATGTAATACGTTTTTGTATTACAATATGGATTAATATATATATATATTTTATGGCCCCTATTACGGTTCAGTTGTAATTTCTGTTGAGTTGTAATTTCTTAATTTTTGTATTATGGTTTACAACTGGTAAAAATAAAATCCCCCAAATTAAAAAACAAAACCTTAAAGAGTAAATATTTTTTTTTTTTGTTTATTTTTTTTTTTTTTTTTTTTTTTTGCCAAAATTTTAAATTTTTTTTTAAAATAATAATAAGAAATCCCCAAAAATCCCCAAATAAAGAATGTTTAGTAAAAAAAATTATTTTATTTAGTTTGTAGCGACTGGTTTCGGCATGTTATTTAAAATTTTGTTTATGCGATTTCAGCGAGGAATTACAAGCAGAACAATCGGGCCGTCACAGAAATAAATCCCGTTCGGGAGTGGAAGTGATTTTATATCTTGCTTCACATAAAACGAAATCACTTTCGATTGGAATTGATATCGATTTATAAGAATTTGGAGGTTGTTTAATCGGTTTTAGCTAACTTTAAAATAAACAATAAAAATACACATATCCGTCATTTAATATTTCGTTGCATTCTTTTTCCCAAACTTTATTATATTGTCTTGAATTTTTTTTGGAAGACATACTTGCTTAAAAATTGTCTTTAAAAAATCAAAAATTGTATGTGTTGTCAACGGTTTTAGATTCTTCTTTTTTAAATCAAGTGTACTAACATAAGTTTATTATTTATTTAAAAGGGAAAATATATTAAGAATGTGTAAAATCCTCAAAAAATCCCCGAATTTTTTTTTAAATCCCCAAATGACTTTTTTGTCGTTTTTGCAGTCTGCAGCCCTGCATTAAAAGCTATTTTCGAGAGTAGTATATGTATGGGAGATATGGTTATATATGAACCGATTTCAATATAATTTGTTGTTGATTAAAATTGCAATAACATAATTTTGGATCATATTTAATATATATACCGACATATGAAGATAGTTTATGAGCACAAAGATTCTATTTCGGAAAGACGCTTGTACGGGGGCTATGTGAAATTATGGTCCGATTCTCACCATTTTCATTTTTTTTTTTATTAATTATATTTATTATTGTTTAGAACAAAATCATATACTAAGAAAAAGTTGTAAGGAAAAACTTTCTAATTTGCCGACAGACATTCCAATTAATAAGATAGAGAGAGAGGTCCAGTTTTTCAAAAATGCGATAAAAATAACGTACAAAACTTATATAAATTGATCTCGTTCGTAAGTCATGCCAACTAGCAATACTTTTTTGCAAGGACTTAAGGTATTTCTGATAATCTTTATTCCCAAGAATCCATTCATATGACCGAATAAATGCTACAATTTTAATAAGACTAAATATTGATCAAAGTTGCAAAATGTTTCAAGTGGTGCTTGCCGATTTTTAGGTTAGGTCTTGTTTTCGAGATATACCGTTATTTTCAAAATGGAGGGGGTTGCACAACATATATTCGCGTAACTCAAAAACTGTTTAGTTTATTGAAAACACTAAGACCCGAGATTCCGCGCAATAAAATTAACTTAAACTAAAGTTTAGCTTTTTTCTAATACATATGCACATAATTTTTTTTTAGCAAAATTTCGAAATTTTTGTTTGTGAAATATTCATAAAAAATTGGAAAATGCAGAACAAAAAACTAATGGGAGGACGGTCATACATCGTACCCAAATTAGATTAAAAGGCCAGTTTCCCGGCTTGTCTGTTTTTTCAACTAGCACAGTGTAGTTAGTCGCAAAATTACTGAAACAAACAAACCACTAATTTCAGATGGAAATCATACAAGATTAGTACGACATTCCTGAAAATATCACAATTTTTTTTTTGTTTTTTTTTAATTATTTAAAATCACCTTTAATTTTGATTCAAGATGATCTCTGGGTAATGAAGGACAATTCTGTTGACCGGGTCTATTAAAGGCAGCTTTGTTGCCAAAACTTTTATGAGATTCTACACGAGTACCATGGCCAAAGAGTTGAGGCCCAAAAAGAGCACCATAACATGGCACATGACAATAAGGCACACCTTTATGCTAAGAAATAAAACAAATAAATTGATTTAAAAACAAATTTAAAGAACAAAAAGTAAATAAATTATTTAACCTCTGCATGTTGGCCGGGATTTAAACGTTTTCCACATTCCTCACATCTTAAACATTCGGGATGCCAGTCGTAACCCAATGACTGTTTGCGTTCCGCTAAATGGAATTAACAAAAAAAAAAAAAAATAAACTAAACTAAGCTAGAGAACTAACCCTACAAGAAGTGAATGAGCGAGTAGTCACTTTTTTCACGTTGGTGTTAAGAAAATGATAGAAAGAAATGACAGAAAACTTGATTTCAGTCATTTCATTCTATCATTTTATTAACACCAACGTGAAAAAAGTGACAACTCGCTCATTCTCTTCTTGTAGGGAAGTTAAAGCTACTAAAAAGTAGGGTTAATACTTACCAAAGTATACGGGTTTACCGCACTTGTGACACTTCCACATAATTATTTTTTATAAAACTTTTAAAGTATCCTCTCCCTTTGATATTCTTTTATTTATAATTAATTATAAATGCACAGACACGCACACACGGTTTAATGACCCCCACCACACCACACTGTTTTATTGTTGCAATTATTATGGTAATTACACTAATTTTCAAGACAAAATTATATAAAGTGTTTTACAAAATTTTGCTCGTTTTATTTAAATTAATTTAAAAGGTAATTGAACTTAAATGGCCTAAAAACCAAATATGAAGTTGGTACATACATATGTACGGCTGAGTATGCGTGTGTTAACCAATAAAGACTGTCAGATTTTTAAAGGGTCAAATTATTACAAGATTCCGAAACAAAGAATACCAAACTTAAAAAACTTTTACGAACAGCGCTTAAAAAAGTCTCACATTATCCTTTTTTATTTTCATTAATAATTTTTAATGTTTGTGTTTATAAATTCTAGATTTTATACTTTAACCAATTATTTGTTGTTTCTGTTATACATTAAATTTTTTATATACTGCGTACGTGTTTTGTTTATACAATTACTATTGTTAAATTATAATTTATGCATTTCTAATTATTTGTTTTATTCCACTAATACGCCTCCTTTGTTGTTAATTGCTTCTCTGTGAATTTTGTCTATTCGTTTTACACTTTTTTCTTCTTTTCTGTTTGTGCACCTGCTTTTTCTAGTTAGTTTTGTTTAGCTATTTCTTTATTTAACTTAATTTATTAATAACTTGCAGTTTAAATAAAAGTAAATTAATAATTGTGGTTTTTTCTTTGAAAAGTCTTTTAATCGCAGAATTAAAGATCCTCTTGTAAAGTATAAAAAAAAACACAGAAACTGCAATTATCGCGTAAAATTAGAACTAGTGAAAAAAATGCACTGGAAGTTCTCATGCGACTACTTTTTTGTTTTCTTTGTTTTGTTTTTGAAATAATTGACAACTGGAAGGAGTAAATAAATGTAAAACCGGATTATTAAAATACAAACTAGGCAGCACTTATGGAAATGTAGAACCAGAGATGCCAACTTTGCCTTTTCGGACCAGATTTTGCCTTTTTTGAAATACCTGAAACGCGAAAAAAATGTTTAGTAAATCAAATAAATAGTGTTTTATAAAATCAGGATGACCAGGTACTGCAAATTTTATTTTGCTTTTGAAAAAAAGGCATGATAATGTACACAAACTGTAATTTTTTTCAATTTAGCTCGTTTTTTTAAATATCCACGCATTTTTGCCCCCAGATCACACGAGCAATAAGTTTGGTAATTATTGCCGTGGCAACTGTCAAATTATATTTATAGCCGCCGTCTATAGAAAAGATAAAAGTTGGGAACATTGCTGCCAGTGGATTTTTCGAAAAAATACCTACACATGCTAAAAAAAATCCGATTTTTCCCTACACATTGAAAAATGTTCCCCTACAAAAATCCCTACGCATTATTGTCTTTAAAATAGAAGAAAATAATAATTTATAAAAAATAAATTCTACTCGAATATGTTTATTAAAGATTTGACCAAAATTAAGTACAAAACAAAACAAGTAAGAAAGTATAGTCGGTCAAGCCCGACCATATGATACCCTTCACCACAGTATTTTAAAACAAATTTTGCGAGAGTGTATGGCTATATGAATAGGAATCTGTCTATGTTTTAAATTTCATTAAAATCAGTTTGATAGTTTCAGAGAGGCAGATATTGCCCCCCATCTCCATTCGTGGTCCTATTTTCTTAAAAATGCATAGCTTATGTGGCCGTACAAATATGGATCGATATATGTTTTAAATTTCATTAGATTCGGTTTGATAGTTTCTGAGAGGCAGAAATTGCCGCCTATATCCCCTCGAGTTCCTACGATTTCAATAGGCGTGGTCCTTGTGCAATAAGAACCTTTGTGCCAAATTTTATTTAATTATCTCCAAAATTGCAACCTGTACTTTGCGCACATGGACAGCCAGCCAACCAGCCAGCCAGCCTGCCGGACGGACATCGTTAGATCAACTCAGAAAGTGAATCTGAGTCGATCGGTATACTTTAAGGCGGACCAATATTTTAAAGTGTTACACACATCAGCACAAATGCATAATACCCTCTCCACTATTGTGGTGTGGGTATAAAACTAATACATATATATGTACTTTTAATAAATTTAATGAAATCGTTCAACATTGAATAATATCTCAGTGGTATAAGAAAGAACCATTGTCATTAGTAACTAGCGAAATGGTCGCAAAGAAAATTATATTTAAAACAAAAACAATATTCTAAAATTTGTTTTTGTTTTAAATGTTATTTTCTATGCGAACGTTAACGTTCGAAATCGATGAACAGGCTGTTAAGCTTTAAGGAGAGAAGGGAAAAGAGATTTCAATTCTCTCTCTCTCTCTCTCTCTTAAAAACTCAGGACTTAACGACTTAAACTTGAAGCGTGTGAAACAGCTCTAAATGTTAAAATTATGTTATCCTAACATGCAGTCTACAACTGACATGAAATGCTTAACATTAACACTAATATGATGTTAGTGTTAGGTATAGACTCATCATGTTAGAGATTTTCTCATGTTATAACAAGGTTGTTAATGCAAATGTTTTAACAACGCTTTTATAACATCATGTTATAACAGAAAATCATGTCAGTTGTAGACGGGGAGTAATGTAGACGGATATTTTCTGTACATATTTATTGCCGGCAATATATGTTGCAATAATTGTTAATCAATTTTCGTTGACAATTACTGCTAACATAAAAAGTCAAAATTTGTTTATGGTTTAAGATTTAACTAAAAGGGCGCCAAAAAAGAAAAAAAGAGAATCAGACTGTGTTAAAAGAAATTAAGTTAGTGAAATCGTAGAAAATTATAATTTAAGTAAAAGAATTAAACAATTATTGCATGTGTTAAGACATCACAAATTGGTTGTGTAGTCGGGGGTAGTAACGGTTTTAATTTCGATTCTTAAAGGTAAAAAGTAGCAACTTTTTTTAAGCAAAATTAAAACAAAAGTGCTTAAATCTAGTGCACCAACGCAGCTCCAAACAAAAAAATGTACATTGGTTGATAGAATATTGAAAAATAAGAAGAAAATTTTATATAGAAAAAGTATTGGAAACGCATAGTTTTCGAGTAATGGACCTCTGAATTTTTCATATGTATATGCGATTTTAAGGTACCCACAGACCAGGCAACATTTGTCGAAACATGTGTTACTACTTATGTTTCAGACGATGAAAAAAAAACGAAACATCGGTATTGCGTGTTTTTTTTTTAATATACTACTCAAAACAAAAAAAAAAATAATTTTTTGTTTTTATACCTATCACATTTGATGTCCCATAAATTTGGAAAATTCTTATATTCAATTATAATTGTTTTCCAATTCTCCTAATTTGCAATTGTTGCCATTTTCCGATTTCATTTTTCATATTTGTTTCTTGCAGAAATTCAGAAGCACCTCACTCAACAACTGCTTTCAACAAAATGAGAAAGAAAAAAAGTCAACATCGTTACACACGATGAAACATTGTGTTTGGAAACATTAATGCTATGTTCATACGACAGGGCTGCCAGAAATTTTCAGCAAAAAATCTTAATTTCAACAAAAAAAATCTTATTTTTGGAAAATAATAAATATAAATAATAAAAACAACGTTGCATATTTTACAAAATATGTAGTTCATCCTAACCAGACGAGCTTTTAATTTTTGTCAACCAACTGCTAAATTGTAACAACAATAAATTAATTTTTGTTGACTTTTTAACCATGAACAAAGGATATTTGAAAAATAAAAGTTTAATAAAAAAACTAGTAACAAATGTAGTGTACGTACGCAGTTCTAAATAAGAAACAAAATATATTGGTTGACAGAAAATCGAAAAATAAAACGAAAAAATAATTAAAGGATTCAGACGGGTGTGCCAAGATTTTGCATATTATTTTTTTGTCTTTTTTCCCATGTTCTATAATCCCATACACTTTTTTTATTTGGAGTCGCCACAAATTAGTTTCTTACCACAATATCTTCAACCATCTTATTTCAAAAATAGAAAATTAACTTTAAATAAAACATATCAATATGTATTTCGATGCACTTAAAATTACCTTTTCGGATTAAAAATGTTTCCATTAAATGTCTTTGCTATTATTTAATTTTTGCGAACCTTAGTCTAACTTGCAATATTTTCTGTTTTGCAAAAGAAAAAGGTTGCTTTTTAAGATATTTTTGTTTCAGTAAACCGCAAATATGCACTATTAAGTTTTAAATTTTCAAATGTGAACAAAGAAGGTTTTTTAATTGAACCTTCGTCTTGACACAACAAAAAGTCTTGTTTTTGGGGAAAAAATCTTTTTTCGGTTAAAAAATCTTAAAAAATAAGGTAAAATCTTACTTCTGGCAGCGCTGTCATACGACGATATAAACCACTCGTTTCGCTCTCTGAAACTAGTTTGCCAAACATGCTGTTCATACAATTCATTCTTGTTTCATTTTGACATTTTTTTTGTGTTGTTAGTGTGATTTTTTTTTTAAAGTAGATAAAAAAAGTAAAAAAAAAACTTGAAAATATAATATTTAATACTTTTATTAATATTATTAAGTTATAATTATCACTTTATTTTATTAAACATCAATTTTTTTCTATGTTTTGTTTTTTTTTTTTTGAGAGCTAGTTCAGATAAACTAACGATAAATGTTATCAAAATTGGAGATGATAGTACATTTTTCCTGTTTCAAAATGAAACGACCTGTTTCGCTCTCAAAATTTTGTATGGGGAAACAAGTCGTTTCAATCATGTTTGGGGCGCGAAACAGGAATAAGAGAGCCAAACACGAATATTGCTGTCCGTGTGAATATGGTATAAATATCAAAACATTTTGATATTTTTAGAAACCAAAAACGTAAAGCGGCCCATACACTTGCAATATTATCGTATATGATATTCCCATATTATTTCAATTTTGTCCTATATTATGCAATAAGTCGCACAATGGTTTCAATTAAAATATTGCTAAACTTTGATTCAATAAAAAGGTGAACATAACCTACAGGAATAACATAAACAGTATTGTACAATGTTGCCAACACATTTCACTTTCTTTTCGTTATGCAATAAAAATCAAAAGTCTTTTAATTGTTGCCAATGTGTTGTGCCACCTTAGAATAACACATACACATTGGCGATATAGTTGTATGAGCCGCTTAACACAAATTTCAACCAGAAACAATACCACACATGTAGCAAAATTTAGTGAAATATGCCCATGTTTCGACAAATGTTGCTTGGTCTGTGGGTAACTTCACTACATTTCTGAACCGATGTGGCCAATATTGGTATCATTTGAAAGCTTTAAAATATATCTTTCAGGATATACAGAATTTATTTAAAAATTCTTAACCCATTAAGAAGCGGAGATTATTTTGCGAAAATACAAGAGTTTTGAGTAATCATATTAATTGCTATACAGAGAAGTTTTAGTTAGCAAAGCCAGTGTTGTTATACCACAGAGGGGAAAGTCCTTACACCCGGCTACGCAAAAAAACTTTATTTCGCGAAAAAAAAAGTTTTTTAAAACCATAAGGGAGGAAAACTATGCGTCCGGATGAAGGCCGGCTATGCAGAAAATATTTAGTTATCGTAGCCGGTATTCGTTATACCATAGAGCAGACAACTCTTGCACTCGGCCGGATGCCGTCTAACAAGCGAAGCCTTATTTAGCAAAGCGAGTGTTTTTTATTTAATTGAACTTTTTTAACACATTTATTTAAATAAACTACATACATATTTACTTAGTGCTCTTCCGTAATATTTTGGTGTACAATTTTGTAAAGGCAGTATTGGGAACTAAATACATATTAATTTTTAAATGAATTTTGTATTTCCAGATTTATTTTTAAGTTTTATCACCCTATGCACATCATTTTTTGCTGCGTTGGTGAAAAAAATTAAAGCTTCGTACAGACGGTAGTCAGATATTAAGGCCCAACCATAGCCGTGCTTAACCTACTGTTAAAAATAACCAAAAAGTTTTTCCAATGTATTTTAAGAAACCAAAAACAAAATCAAAAACATTTGATTCCGTACAGAATGTGCGAACTATTTCGCAGTTTACTTAAGCAAATGACAGTTTCATAAAACTTAACAAAAAGTTTCCTTAATTTCAATATGGTTTGTCTCATATGACTTGCATGTATTCCCACATTTGCTTAAGCCAACTTAAGCACATTATGGTTGGGCCTTTAAAATGTCATTAAAATTGCCTAAAAATGTCTTGTAACTGTGTGAACATTGTAAGCTCATTTTCATTTGGCAGCTGTGTAAAATTAATGCATCTGACAATAGCACCATTGTCAGAAAAATGACAACATTGTAAGATCTGATCACCGTCTGTACGAAGCTTAATATTTTAAGATATTTATCAAGGCGAATTCATACAAGGTGGTCTTATTTTGAAAACGGATACAACACTGTAAACAACTTTAACGTTGTGTCAAAATAATACAACACTGTTGGAAACAAATTAGCTGTGCACTAACATACAAACATGTAATTATAAATGTCAACAAAAGTAACAGCATATCATTTTGACATAAGGTTAGTTTTCAGCTGTTGCTTACGTAGCAAGCCAAGACCACCTTTTATGAATTCGCCTTGATATTTATAAAAGATCTACTACTAATTTCATGCTATGTATTTTTCACATAATAAAGTACTACTTTTTACAACTGCGAAGGAGAAAGTTAGTACGTTGTCTGTTCATTGCGATAGTGGCTGTTTATTTCTTGGTTCGCTTTATAGTTTTTTGTGTGAAAATAGTCATCAATTTTTTCAGATATTTAATTTTCCAACAGAAGTTTAAACAAATTTCCAAATTATAAAATATGAAGAATTATAAAAATGTTAAGTGTTAAAAATAATTTAATTGCTAATTAAAATTATGATGAAACATAGAAAATCACTGTAAAAAAAAGTTCAATAAAATACGTGTTAAACTAATAAAAGTGAATAAAGAGAAGTGTTGAAAACAGCCAACAAAGGGATTTATTTAAAAAGAGGATACAAAATATACATAAAGAAACGAAAGGATATTTAAGCGCAACAGCTGAAATTTTTAATGACCGATGATAAACGTGTTAATGTAAAGGAATTTGCTTTTCGTTAATGGTGGATTTAGTTAAAATCTCATAGTTCTACAATAAGCACGCTTTTCATTATAGAAATAACAAGATTAAAAAACTTTTTTGAGTGAATCTTTTCGGGTTATTTAAAAATAGAGTCAGAAATATGAAAACCACTATAGAATTTGAGGAATGTCTCAAGGATTCGCCTAAATTTAGGTAAGTCTTATAAATTGCTAAGAAAAAAAGTTCTTATAGGTACTTAGGTAATTTGTTACAATCATTTTTAATTTGTTGTTAAAAGTTGTAAAATAAAGTTTGCTATTTTGATAGGTATCTATAAGCTTCTTAAAAACTGTGCGTTAATTAAGAGAAATTTTATCAATTGCAAACTTTCAGCTGCTATTCATCATGTTAAAAAGACAGACATAACAACGCCCCTTGTTTGTTTTTGTTATAATTTTTATATTATTAAGTTTTTGCTTTAAATATGTTATAAATGTTTTTTTTAATGTGGTTAATATGCACTAAAACAAATCGATTTAAAAATTTTCTAATTATAAATATGTACATACATATTTTTACACATGTACTTACCGACATACATATTAATATTTTAATACATCAAAAATTGTGGAACAAGTCTAGTTTACCAACGCAGCTCTAAATAAAAAAAAAGTACATAGGGTGATAGAAAATTGAAAAATAAGAAGAAAAAATAAAATGGCAAAATTCTCGGAAACGCATAGTTTCCGAGTTATGGACCTCGGAAGTTTTCATATGAATTTGTGATTTCCCACTACATTTCTGAACGTAGGTATATGGCCAATATTGGTGCCATTTGAAAGCTTTTGAACAGACCTTTCTGGAAATGCAAAATTTTTTTAAAACTTTTTAACTCTTTAGCTCCTAATACAGTTTTTACAAAATTTTATATCAAAATGTTACGGAAGTGCACTAGGTAATAAAAATTTAATTAAAAAACCCCAGCTTCGCTAAATAAAGCTTCTCCACATAGCCGGCCTTTTACCGGGCGCAAGGATTATTTTCTACTCTATGGTATAACAAACACCGGCTTCGCTAAATAAAACTTCTCCGCATAGCCGGCCTACGGCCGGGCACAAGGATTTTCTCCTTTATGGTATAACAAACACCGGCTTCGCTAAATAAAGCTTCTTTGCATAGCCGGTCTCGGCCGGATAAACAGATTTTCTCCTCTATGGTATAACAAACACCGGCTTCGCTTACTAATGCTTTTCTGCATAGGTTTTCTCCTCTACCAGTTTATTTTAGAAAAAATTGAATTAAAAAACAAATTTAAAACATAAATTCATATATTGGTTTTTATGCTTACTAAAAACTTTTGTTTTTTCGTAAATTCATCGCCGCTCCTTAATGGATTAAGAATTTTTAAATAAAATGTTTATATCCAGAAAGATCTATTCAAAAGCTTTCAAATGATAACAATATTGGCCATATAAGTTCAAAAATGTAATGGGAAATCGCAAATTCATATGAAAACTTCAGAGGTCCATAACTCGGAAACTATGCGTTTCCGAGAATTTTGCCATTTAATTTTTTCTTCTTATTTTTTAATTTTCTATCACCCTATGTACTTTTTTTTATTTGGAGCTGCGTTGGTAAACTAGACTTAAGCCATCGATTTCGATCGAGGAAATGGTAAATCGATTTCGATTGCAATCGAAAATCGATTTTGTGTTAAAAAAAATCGATTTTCTTGTTCTTCACAAATTGAAGTTATCAATGGACAGTGAACAAAAAAGTCCCAAACGTAGGTACCGAACCAAACACTGAAATTCAGCTTTGTGAAAATCAACATAATATAGAAACAAAACAGGTGAATCAAACCATGGCATTCCTGTGGAATTACGCTAATATTTTAATAATGTATGAGCGATATTTAAATCTAGTTATTAGCAGAGTGAAAAAATTGAAAGTACCCAGTAAAAAGTTTTATCATTTTGCGAAGCACTAAAGGTACATTTAAAAAAATATGCGCACAATTATGCGCTATGCAATAAGACATACAGAAATGCAGTAAAGTAAGTGAAAGAACTCTCAACAACTTTTATAAAAAAAATAACATTTCAAGTGCTACGGCATTCCCTTACTACGAAGCAGGTTTGTAAGGGAGAATACTTAAAAATAACGGTATCAAAACATTCAGTGTGTAAAGCTGATCGTTACATCTAACAATTTTTATATGCGCTGAATAATGCGCTTTATGTTTCAAAAATGTATTGCTTTAAAGTGGGAACTCCCCATATAAAATTCATGTCTTCCGTAAGCGCAATGGTAAGCGAAACTCTTATGTTTCTCCCTTACAAACCTGCTTCGTTGGAAGCTCCATTTTTTGTTGGGTAATCTATCCTAACAAAACGAAATTCCGAGGGAATATCTCTGCATCTTTCCGATATCAATGACATGCAAACGTGTGTTTTCTAAAGCTAACTTAATACAAATTTAGCAAAGAAACAGTTGCCACAATACAAGACCTATTGTCATAATCCTTTAAAATACTAATTGTATCCCCTTTGTAATATAAGGTTTAAGCTTGCAAATTAATCTTAACGATTTTGAATTTGATAAAATCAAATCGATTTTGAGGAGCGATTAATCGATTTCAAAAATCGAAATAAAAAAGTCGATCGAAAAATCGAAAATCGATTTTGGAATCCATTTAAAGTTATCTACCACTTAACTGGGATAGTTGTCTTTAAAATGAGGTATGGTTCATCATTTCCGGACCTCCAGTTTGCTCTTTGCTTTAATTAAACAAATTTCCTAGTTTTTATGTTATCCAGACTTCTTGTATTCATACAGTTTTTATGTATCCAAAGTTTTCTTGTACTCCCAGTTTTGTTTTAATTGTAATAAATTGTTGGATAATTGAACTCCAGATTTTTTTTGAGAATAGAGTGCGTTATTAGAAATTGAAGCACTTTATTATTTAAATACAAATTAATTATACTTGCTTTAAAGGCTTTTAAAATTGTATATTCTTGAGATATAAAATTAAATTATATTTTAAAGGGTATCATGCTTTATAATTACGGTGACCATATTTTTCAAACAAAAAAAAAGACATTTCGAAATGTAGTCATTGGATAGGTATAAAGATAATTCAAAGAATATGAGCTACTATTAATTCATATATGTTTTTTATTGTCTATGAAAAAAATCAAAGTTTATCTAGAAATTCATATAAAACGAAATTATGTAAAAGCCTTTAAAACAAAAAATTTTAATAATTAATATATTTCTGTAAAAGTAATTTTTTAAAATGAATGTTTTTACATCAAATTAATTTAAACTCCGCCCAGTCCATTTGAAATTTGCACTTAATTATTAAAAGTGATTCCTAAATAACTATTTTTAATTGGGACTTTTTGATTATCCAAAAATTATTAGCAATTAATAGTTATCTTTTTGTTGGCGCACTAAAGGACGGCAGATACAAACAAAATGCTACAAGCTTCATTATATTTGTACATCAAATATAAATGCTTGGCTATGCACCAAAAGTAACCACAATCTAGCACAACGAACCCCAAAATAATTTTTGCAATATCAGCGGGCTCCATTGTTGAGAGAGAAAATATTCCAGCGGCTTTTGCTGTATTTATGTTGAAATTTTTGGGTTTTGGGAAAATAAAACTTATAGTTTTTGAGTTCAAAGAAGAAGTCATAATCTAACAAAAGGACAATTCACTAAAAAAAGGACTGTACTTTTCTTGAAAAAAATCTCAAAGGACATCGTATCAAAAAAAGGACTGTCCTCTTAAAAAAAAGGATGAATGTTCACCGCATTTTTAATAAACAAGAAAGTATAGTCGGTCAAACCCGACCATATGAGATTTGTTGTCTTTAAGCGATTTTATGATGGAGGTTTATATGGGAGCTATGTTTTATTTTAGACCTAACAGCACAACAATTCGTTATTATATAGTAAACATGGCGAATTGACTTGAAAGTGTGGTCAACTCTACAACAACACTGCTTCTGTGTTCGGATTGTCAAAAATATTGCTAGTAAAAGAGGGTTTGTTTACATCAGTGTTTAAAAACTGCAATAACTTTCATTTGTTTTGATTTGACTTCTGCTTGTGCTTCTGAAATCAACAAATAAAGGGTCCGCCAAATAACTTTTTTTTTTTGAAAATGCTATAAAAAAAAACTACTGAATATTTTCTCAAATTTCTTTTTTTATTTGAAAGTACAATCCTTCCGGTTAATAATGGAAAATAATTTCATTCAAATGGCTGTCTCGGCTGGCCATGCAGTAGCCTACACGATCGATTGTGTGCAGCTGTATTTCACCAATGGTTTCACGAATATTGTCCTTTAAAGCGTCAATTGTCTCTGGCTTGTCGGCGTAACACTTATTTGACGGCTACCCACAAATAATAGTCCAACGGTGTCAAATCGCAGCTTCGAGGTGGCCAAACGACATCAGCTCTGCGGCTGATAATGCGATCTTCAAAAACAGGGCGCAAAACATCAAGTGTAGCTTCGGCTGTGTGGCACGTAGCGCCGTCCTGTTGAAACCAAATGTTGCCAATATCCTCCTCTTCAATTTTTGTGAACAAAAATTCGTTCAACATGGCCCGATAACGATCGCCATTGACTGAAACGGCCACGCCATGCTCAATTTCGAAGAAAAATGGCCCAATTATGCCTCTGAACCAAAATCTGCACCAAACAGTGACTCGTTTTGGGTACATCGGCTTTTCAATGTATGCGTGCGGGTTTTCTGTGCGCCAAATGCGACAATTTTGCATGTTTACATACCCGCCAAGATCAAAATGAGCTTCATCTGAAAAGATGATTTTTTTTTGGCAAAATCGGCATCTTCTGTAAGTCGATCGCAGGCCCACTTAGCGAAGCGAAAACGCATTGGATGGTCAGTTGGCTTCAATTCCTGAACCAATTGGACTTTGTATGGCGTCATACCAAGGTCTTTATGCAAAATTCGTCTCAATGATGTCTCCGAAATGTTCAATTGTTGAGAACGACGGTGAATTGATGTTGATGGCGCTTCACGCACACCTTCTGCCACAGCAGCAATATTCTCGGGTGTACGCACTGTTTTTGGCTTTTAACGCTTTGGTTTATCGATGAGGATGCCAGTTTCTTTCACTTTTTTCACAAGATAACGAACATACGGAGCTGACGGTGCTTCTCTTCTTCCAAAATCCGTACGCAATTTTCGCACACATTCTGCAACATTACCATGATTTTAAAGTAATGTCGCAATATTTCCCAGCGTTGTTCAAGCGTATACACAACCATATTCGTTCAGCGGAAGGATAAAACTAATTATCTGTCAAATCAGACATGAGCTAAGTGTTACCATTCACGAAATAAGCACTAGTTGAAAAAAAAAACTTTAGATGGCAGACCCTTTAGTTGAACGAAACTTTTGCCAGCAGTTGTTTTAAAATTTGTGATTTTGATTTTCTTATGAACAGTTTCGCAAGTAAAAGTACAATCAGTCTCTTTGCTTTTGTAAGAGTAAACACTCGCAGAAAAAAACTTTCTGTATTTGCAAGTTATAACTTATAAGCAACTGCAATCAGTTGATTTTACTTCTCGTGTTTTATACGAATGCCCCCAGGGGCCGAGCACATATCGTATTTTTACACACGAACACGAATATTAACGAAACTCACTTCAAATATTGTAAAAAACAACAATAATAATAAACATGTGTATGATTATGTATAAAAAAAAAGTACAGAAGAGAAAAGAGAATATTTTCTGCTTAAAATTCCTTATATAAATTGGTTTTTTATATTGTTTTTAGACTTAACAAAACGCGTTTTTTACACATAACAAATACATACATGTACATCGAAGATGATTTAACTATGTCCGTCTGTTCTTCTGTACATGGACATTTCCGTCAAAAGGTCCACCGAAAATTTAAAAGTTATTAAGAGTTTATTATTTTACGATATTGTTATAGAGAAATATTTAGATTTTACTTATTTTATAAATTTACCTATAAATTTGTTCACTGAGATAAACAATCAGACTGCAAAGTTGTGCAAACGTAATTTCTCATTTGAGTGAGTGTTTCATTGCATGTTTTCTTTAATACTATCTTCCTTAAAAGATGTGATATTTTATGAAAATTATTCCAAAAAAATTTTCTTACATAGTCTGTAATCTATGAAAGAGTTCGAAGAGAAATATGTTATTCGGATTAACGGTAATTTTTTTTTTAATCATTATTTAGTTAAATTATTATGGAAAAAATGTCACGTATCGAACCAGATTTTGGCTTAAACAAAAAAAAAAATTACAGAAGATTTTGGAATCAAACCAAAGATATTTAAATGTTACATTGCTACGTAAAATTCTGAAAGTAGTTTGACTAAAAAATTGTGCCAGTTTTCGCTGAATTACGCCTTTTTATACGTGGCCACAAAAACTACTTATATTTTTGTCACGTTCGAACCGCTACTTCTGCCATTATCTTTGACCAAGAATCGCGCCCCCACATAAACTTTAGCATAGATAATAGTGCTTTCTTAGTGCTTTAATTTAAGGGTTAAAAAAACGTAGAAATATTTGTTGTTTAAATTTTTGCATTTTTGATGCATACGACTGTCACGTTCAACACTTTGGAACTACCCATATCTGAAAAACGGAAAGAGCCATAGTTTAGAACTAGGTACATTGGTCATTAGGTATATTGGTCAATAGACATCATCCGGCTCAAAATAGATTTATTTATATTTAAAGAATGGTATTTATAACACTTTCTGTATTATCGCATCATGGGGTATATAAGATTCGGCATATATAACTCCTACTTATATACATTGGTAGAACTTGAAATTTAAAAGTTGACTAACATAAATTAGTCTTTTAAATAATAAACAGTTCGTGTACATATACAAATATAGATACGTGTTTAACCACCTTCTTCTGTTCCCATAAAATCTTATGACCAATTGATTGACTTTAAAAATGTTTAATAATATATTGATTGTTTAACACCCTCTACATTTTTTAATACTTGCCCACATTATCAAAAATACATACAAAGGTATGTATGCATTGTTTTTATTTTTTATAATTACTTTCATATGAATAGGTACATACATATCGCACTTGTGTATTAACTCAGAATTTTAAAATTTTTAGTATAAGCAAACCACTTTTTAATTTAGTATTTAAAGCATATGAAAAAGAAGTTTTAAACTAGGGATGTAACGATACCCATACTCAACAGGAAATATCGGCGATACCGATACAAATAAAAAATTAAAAAGTAGAGTTTTCATCACAACTAGTTCCTATATAAAAACGCAAAAAATTTATAACGCTTACGCAATTTTGGGCAATTATTTGCCGTTTGAAGCAATTAGATAAAATTAGTTATATGAAAGTAAGGTAATTATATTGCTTGGGATCTATCGAAACAATTTAGATCAATACCTTACCTTTTGTTTAACATTTTTTAGCAAGCTTAAAGCTGTGAATTGTCACATTAGCCCTAACAAAATACTAACTGAAAATCGAAAAAAATGGCCAGTACAATTAACTAAAAGTTAACTAAAAAATTAAAATAAAAGTAAGTAAAACCATGAACATGAACAAGTACTTTTTAACCAGAAAAACAAAAAATCTTAATAATTGAGAAATGTTTTTGTAACGGAAATGTTTGAAAATCGCTAGATTTCCCGCTTACCGCTAAAACGTATTTTTTTCCACGATTAACATTTTAAAAACGCTAGATTTAGCGGGAAAATCTCTTAATTGGCAACAGTGGTTCTATATATTTTACATCTAAGTTTATTTATTTATTGTATTTTCTAATTATGTTTGAAGACTTGTAACTTGCGAAATATCGAAGGACCAATCCCATTATCGTGGTTGGCGAATTTAAAATACGCCTGCGACTATTCGAAGTTACCCAAAATTTGTATAAAAATAAAGTTTTATACTCTCGAAAATTAATAAAAGTAAGCAAACTTTTATTAACGGAAGGGCTGAATTTTATATGGTGAGTTCTCATTTTGAAACAATACATTTTTGACACAAAAAGCGCTTATTCAACGCATATAAAAAATGTTGAGTGCAGCTTTCAGCTTTACACTCTGAGTGTTTTGTTAGTTATTTTTTTTAGTATTCTCCCTGACAAACCTGCTTCGTAGTAAGGGAATGGCGTGGCACTTGAAATGTTATTTTTTATTTATTAAACCTGATTAGAGTTCGTTCACTTACTTTACTGCATCTTTGTATATCTTATTGGCTAGTGCATAAATGGGCGCTAATATTTTTAAATGTACCTTTAGTGCTTCGCAAAATGATAAAAAATTTTTATTGGGTACAAGACCTATCAATGAGATAATATTTAACTACATATTCTGGTACAAAGCAAAACGGCTAAAGCTACCGGCCCACGACAAGCGTTCAATGCGTTTATGCATCCGTCCAGAAAGTAGTAGTGTAAAAAAATAAAATGTATATGCGTATTAAAAGCATGAAGTAGGATTACTTTCTACTTAAGCATGCGTCTAAAAAAGGTAAAAAAAGAAACATACAGATATAACGCGTGGTGTGGACCTCCACCATGTGAATTAAAAGAAACCATTTGTTATTCTGTTTGATGTTATGCTCTACTTTTAAATGTGTTATTGCTCTTAGCTGTTATGCAAGAAATAAGCATTGAAAATTAAACTGTTTTTTAAAAAAACTATAAAAAAGTATCGTCAAATCCAAAGTATAGCCGATATATCGGTATTCGTTACTCCCTGTTTTAAACCAACCGTTTCAATACAAAAAAAGTAGACAAAATGGCACGATATTTTTACAATAGTGTGTTGATTTTTTCCAAAAAGTGAAAAAATATAAATTTTGAGTTAATACATTATTGATGAGCAAGTGCAATATGTATATGTACAAAAAACTTAAATTTTGTAAATTTTATATCTACTCACGTATACATAATTATTCATTTAACATACTACTTGTTAAGGGTATTCAGTTCAGTTCAGATTTTTTTTGGTTGAAGAATGTTGAAGTTAGCGGTCTCCATTATAAGTGTAAAGTTGTACATATTTGAAGTTTCAAATAAAAAGTAAAACAACCTGTCAATCAAATGTCAAATATTTATGTTTTTTAAGATGCCCAACGAAAGTGTTGAAAGTATTTTAATTATATATGGTATCGCATTTGATCATAAAGGGTATTCATTTAAAATTAAAAAAAAATAAGGAGGTTTAAACCAATTTTTAATTTAATATTAAAGGCAAACCAACCGTTTAATTTCCAAAAGTAGACCAAATAGCACGGTGTTTTTACAGCGGGAGATATGAATATAGCATCTCGATTTTATCAAAAAATTCAAAAATATAAATTTTCAGTTAATACCCTCTTTATGATCAAGTGCGATATGTACAAACTAAGTGTTAAAACTGTTTTTTCGTTAACTTTAAGGCCCGTTTTCACGACTTAACGATAGCTAACTGTAGGAAGTTATCGAACAGATAATAAGTTTTTAACTATAACAAGTTCCCTTAATCTAAAAGTGAAGGATAAGCTAAAGAGAGGAATGTTCTACTTTAAACTTTTGTCGTAAGGTTTAGATTTGAGATTCTTATATTATATTCACATATTTTTTATGTATGACAACTCCAATTATACGTATATTTTGTAAATGTAAAAAGGTACGTAGTTGCCAGTTCGTATTTTTTTTTTGGCAAAAATAATCGGTATTTTCTTTAGTATTGCCACATTTTCAAAAATTTTAAGTTTATTTTATACAGAAGTTGTGAAAACGAAAAATAGTTGAAGGTAACTTTATTCATCACTAGTGCTAAAGGTACCGTTAACTATTGCGAACTTTATAGGTAAGTCGTGAAAACGGGCCTAAGAGTAATAACTACGGACCATCCCTTCTAAAGGGTGGTTAAATTTTAAGGGCCGATGTTGCTTTTGAATAAAACACAAATTATCTAGGAAATTATTGTCATTTATTTTTACTTTGATAATATTGGTATGGTTCAATTATGTATGGAACAAAATGGCCGCAGATACCTTGGTGGCACACCTCCATCCGATGGTCCAAATTTTCGATGACGCTGAGGCATAATTGAGGCTCTATGCGGTTAGTGTGCCGAATTATCTCATCCTTTAGCTCTTGAATTGTTGCTGGCCTATCGACGTACACCTTTTCTTTCAAATAACCCCAAAGAAAGAAGTCCAACGGTGTCAAATCACAGGATCTTGGCGGCCAATTGACATCGCCAACACTTGAGATAACACGGCCATTAAATTTGTCGCGCAAAAGAGCCATTGTTTCGATAGCTGTGTGGCAAGTGACACCGTCCTGTTGAAACCACATATCGTCTACATCCATATCTTCCAATTCGGGCCATAAAAAGTTCGTTATCATCTCACGACAGCGAACACCATTCACAGTAACTGCCTGACCGGCCTCATTTTGGAAAAAATACGGCCCAATGATGCCGCCAGCCCAAAAACCGCACCAAACAGTCACTCCTTGTGGGTGCATTGGTTTTTCGACAATCACTGTTGGACTATCATTCGCCCAAATGTGGCAATTCTGCTTATTGACGAATCCACTGAGGTGAAAATGTGCCTCATCACTGAAGATGATTTTCTTCGAAAATGTATCATCCACTGTTGCCATTTCTTGCCACCATTCTGACCATTGACGACGTTTCGAATGGTCAAGAGGCTTTAGTTCTTGAGTCAATTGCACCTTGTAAGCGTGTAAATGTAAGTCTTTATGCAAAATGTTCATCAACGACGAGCGTGAGAGGTGCAATTGTTGGGCACGACGACGAGTTGAGGTGGACGGCTCTTCAGCCACACTATCGCGAACAGAAGCAATATTTTCTGCAGTACGAGCTGTACGAGCATGCGCTTACATATGCGCATATTGGGAACGTCTTTTCATACGTTACTTTTCTTCCTAAACCACTTAGAGCCAGTTTTTGACTTAAAGATCAACGATTAATTAAAAATAATCTTTAAAATTCGTTTTTGGGTAGTCGATTATTATTTTTGAATCGACATGTTTAGCAAATCAATAAAAAGTATTATATGTATATTGTTACGTTACTGCCTTTCAATAACGTTTTGGTTTATTTCGAAATGTTTTTCGAAGGTTCGAGGCTTTACTATTCACCACACTTTAATTTGATTTATGGCAGCACTTATGTTTACATAATTTTACCTCTTATACTGAAGCTTTTTTAACGGTCATTTCTAGGGCTTTCTGCACATTGGGATTGAAGTGTACTAAATTATAACAATTTTTAATAACAATGTAAACTAGTAAAATTACTTATGAATACAAGACAACTAATAAATACAAGATAACTAATAAATACAAGATAACTAATAAATAGAACTAATTCCTAACTAATAATTACAACTAATTCTTAACTAAAGTTACTTTCGTAACACTGCCCCCCCACTTAAGCCTGTTCGTCCCGAATAGGCTCAGAATCACCTCTTCCATAAGGGACTACTCGTTTCAAATGAAAAACTTTCATTTTGGCCCTTGGCCTTTTATATTTCCGTATTAGGTTTACAACATCATTAAATTTCCTTATCACCTTATATGGCCCATTCCAATGTTTTTGTGGCTTGGCAACTAATCCTTCCTTTGGTTGTTGATTCATTGGAAAAACTAACTGGACCTCCTTAGATCCTTCGGAATGCACCGGCCGATCATATCTGCACAACTTACTACGGCTACGCACGGACTTTCTATGGTCGTAAGTATTTCTACACACAAGCGAAGATACCTGCTTATCTTCTGGTATAGGTAGCGCATTACAATTGCTCTGCGGAAGCGGCGCACAACCTCTGTTTATTGTGCCCAAGGCTGTCCTTCGCTTTGGCCAGTTTCTTTTAAAAACTTGACGTCCACCTATACTCTTGGCCCTCATAACCTTGGCCAATACGGGTTCAAATCTTTTCGCCGTAAACCAGTCTTTACTGGGCTTTACCTGCAACGAGCGACCCTCACTGACGCATTCCCTTCTATCTGCCTCCGTACAGTGCCTGGCTTCCAATCTGCTAAGCTGTCTTACCTGAGCAACCACTTTTTCTCGCTTTTCAACTTTTCTGTGAGCTGACGATTCCAGACGAATACATGCGAGAGGCTGTCCCACACGAGCCTAACTTTCATACCCAACATTCTAGGGTATTTCATAATCACACAAATACATAATTTGCTATCCCATATTCAGACTTATATTATGACTTATCATAAAATCTGCGCCAATCAGTACTTCATCTACAATGTCGGCCACAATAAACTCATGAAAAGTGACAATATCGGCCATTCCTAACACCACACGTGTTTTCCCATAGACAGTAGCAGGCTCACCTGTAGCTGTCCGCAAGCTCACTCCGCTTAGTGGTTCGACAGCTCCCTTAACCAAGTCAGGCCTTATTATCGAGAATCCTGCACCAGTGTCGATAGTCAAAATGCGCTTTATACCATCGATGTAGCCAAATGTCGTAATACTTTTGTTACTCTTTGGCACTATTAAATTTATTGTCGAGTCCTCAGATGCGAAAGGTAGCACTCCCTCCATACTTAACGGCAACTCCTGAGATGACTGATGACTAGCCCGGTTGTTTCTCGGCGGCGAAGTAGATCTTGCACTTTTTCTTTGTGCTTTACATTCACGCTGTATGTGCCCAACCTTTCCGCAGTTATAGCATTTCACTTTGTTTCTGCCCAGCTTCTCACTTAATACCCGCAAAACTTCTTCTTTAAGTCGCTTTAATTCATTCATGATGTCTCTATCATCATCAGCAATAACATCAAGCCTTTGCACCTTATACGACTTCTGGCTTGCAACTATTCTTGCGGTTTCCTGAGCTAGGGAAAATGAAACTGTTTCTGCAAACGTTGACTTCAATGATGCACACACTGCATACTTAACATCAGCATCTCTTATACTGCTTCTGTTTTAAAGCTGTTCAACAATGGGTGATTCTCATTAGGGTATGTAAGCTGCACCAACCGCTCAATCTCTAGTGCGAAGTCCTGTAAAGTCTCATTAGCCTTTTGCATTCTGCCCCTTAATTCCATTTTGTATATTCCCTTTTTATGTTCGCCACCATATTTACGCTGCAGTGCAACCATTATGTCATCATAATTGTTTCTACAGCTACTTGGAACACTTTGCAAAACTTCCGCTGCCGTTCCTTTTAAGGCCAAAATTAACTCAATTGCCTTTTCTTCATTGTTTCATACGTTTTTGTTGGCTACCGTTTCAAACTGGAACTTAAACACATCAAATGGAACACTACACACAAAAAACAAATTGGTTGGGAAACGGTTGCAGTAATAAAATATTGATCAAGTAACATGATTTATTATTGCAACTATTAAAAATGTATAGTTCTAACTGATTTTTAATTCTCTTGATTATTAAAACGATGTTCCAACTGAAATATGATTCCTTCAATTCTTTTATTAGTTATGATAACTAATTTAATTAAGTTCTAAAAATTAGTACAAATGGTTAGAATCACAACCGAATTTAATATAGGGCAATACTGAATATTGGTCATTGCAATCAATAATTTGCTTTCGTCAATAAATTTTGCAATATAAATGTTAATTCATTTATTGCAGCTAATTATTGATTGTTGGAAAAGTTTTAATTCGAGTACAACAAATGAAAATATAATTATTCGGAATTCACAACCAAAAAATAGTAAAAAGCCCCAATTGCTTACTAAATTTTCTGTCAAAACATTTGATAGATTAAAATAATTTTTAATTTTATATTTAAAAAATATCTTTGCGGTAAAAAATGGAAAATGTTCAAAAACTTAATAAATAGGGGTAAGTAATTTATGTTTTCTTATAGGTATGAACATATGCACGTACATATGTATGTATGTATGTATGTATTATTTTTTTATACCCTACAAATTATATTGGACTACTTGATCCATTTTGATCCTGGGCTGTTCCAATGTAATGCAAGAATGGACCATGCCATTATTAAGAAGAGTTTGCAGTGAAACGACATGTCTTCGTTTTTTAACGACATGTCTTCGTTTTGAAACGATTTCAAAGCTTATCCTCTGGAGTATACCATGAAGTAGTCTTAAGACTTCTCCTTTGTAATGCATGCTGGGTTATATGGTCCTGCCCTAGGACATCGTACTGTAAAATAAGCCATTTTTTCCATTCATTGGGGTTACCTTTGGACAGGTCCTTGCCCCTTATAGGCTACATTTGACCGGTTAAAAAAATATATTGATAACGACAATCAAATCTCTTGTTATGAACACCAATTATGTGTTAATTCAGTTGCAGCTATCATATATTCTGGTATAAGCACAATTTTGTTTCTAATAATCATACTAACAACTAACAATATCTGTTGTTATGACTGATAGTGTACTAAAATTCAAATGTTGCTATCAAAACTATTATACTAAGCAACGAAATTTTCAGTAATTGGAACCGAATTGTGTGATAGTACATGCAACCGACGAAATTCGATTGGCGCCAAATTCGGTTGTGATCACGAATCTGTTTTCTCTGTGTACATCCTGCAAATAATATTGGACTACTTGATCCATTTTGATCCTGGGCTGGTCCAATGTAGTGCAATTATGGACCATGTCATTATTAAAAAGAGTTTACAGTGAAACGACATGTCTAGGTTTTTTAACGACATGTTTTCGTTTTGAAACGATTTCAAAGCTTATCCTCTGGAGTATACCGTGGAGTAGTTTTAAGACTTCCCCTTTGTAATGCAAGCTGGGTTATATGGTCCTGCCCTAGGACATCGTACTGTAAAATAAGCCATTTTTCCATTCATTTGGATTACCTTTGGACAAGTTCTTGCCCCTTATGGGCTACATTTGTCCGGTTAAAAAAAATATATTGATAACGACAATCAAATCTCTTGTTATGAACACCAATTATGTGTTAATTCAGTTGCAGCTATCATATATTCGGGTATAAGCACAATTTTGTTTCTAATAATCATACTAACAACTAACAATATCTGTTGTTATGACTGATAGTGTACTAAAATTCAAATGTTGCTATCAAAACTATTATACTAAGCAACGAAATTTTCAGTAATTGGAACCGAATTGTGTGATAGTACATGCAACCGACGAAATTCGATTGGCGCCAAATTCGGTTGTGATCACGAATCTGTTTTCTCTGTGTACATCCTGCAAATAATATTGGACTACTTGATCCATTTTGATCCTGGGCTGGTCCAATGTAGTGCAATTATGGACCATGTCATTATTAAAAAGAGTTTACAGTGAAACGACATGTCTAGGTTTTTTAACGACATGTTTTCGTTTTGAAACGATTTCAAAGCTTATCCTCTGAAGTATACCGTGGAGTAGTTTTAAGACTTCCCCTTTGTAATGCAAGCTGGGTTATATGGTCCTGCCCTAGGACATCGTACTGTAAAATAAGCCATTTTTCCATTCATTTGGATTACCTTTGGACAAGTTCTTGCCCCTTATGGGCTACATTTGTCCGGTTAAAAAAAATATATTGATAACGACAATCAAATCTCTTGTTATGAACACCAATTATGTGTTAATTCAGTTGCAGCTATCATATATTCGGGTATAAGCACAATTTTGTTTCTAATAATCATACTAACAACTAACAATATCTGTTGTTATGACTGATAGTGTACTAAAATTCAAATGTTGCTATCAAAACTATTATGCTAAGCAACGAAATTTTCAGTAATTGGAACCGAATTGTGTGATAGTAAAGGGTGGTTAAATTGTAAGGGCCGATGTTGAATGTGAACCACACCTAAACGCCAAGTTTTTTTCCGAATTTTATTTGACATTTCTCTATTTCAGACTTACTCAATTTGAACCATGGAGAGATACACAATCCAACAACGTGTTAAAGTTATCCAGACTTTTTTTTTTTTTTTTTTTTTTTCCTTTCAAAAGACTTTGTTATTCGTGCTTAATTCCCAGTTTTTATTATTGATAAAAACACTTGAAATTTATTGTTGATGGGATAAGATAAGTTATCCAGACTTATTATGAAAATGGGCGTTCAAATCAAAATGCATATCGTGCACTTCGTGATTTTTTTGGTCACCTCAGTGGATTCGTTAACAAGCAGAATTGCCGCATTTGGGCGAATGACAATTCAAGAGTGATTGTCGAAAAACCAATGCACCCACAAAGAGTGACTGTTTGGTGCGGTTTATGGGCTGGCGGCATCATCGGGCCGTATTTTTTCCAAAATGAGGCCGGTCAGGCATTTACTGTGAATGGTGTTCGCTGTCGTGAAATGATAACGAATTTTTTATGGCCCGAATTGGAAGATATGGATGTGGACGATATGTGGTTTCAGCAGGACGGTGCCACTTGCCACACAGCTAACGAAACAATGGCTCTTTTGCGCAACAAATTCAATGGCCGTGTTATCTCACGTAATGGCGATGTCAATTGGCCGCCAAGATCATGTGATTTGACACCGTTGGACTTTTTTCTTTGGGGTTATTTGAAAGAAAAGGTGTACGTCGATAAGCCAGCAACAATTCAAGAGCTAAAGGATGAGATAATTCGGCACATTAACGGCATAGAACCTCCATTATGCCTCAGGGTCATCGAAAATTTGGACCATCGGATGGAGGTGTGCCGCCTATTTCCATTTCATTTACTCTTTCGTTCATTTCACTGGAAATCTCTTGAAGTTTCTCGTTTGTTATTCTAGAATTCTCTTGAATTTCGGCTTATATGGTGCTCGTCTTCTCTTCCATTTTTCTAGAATTTTCATCAATTTTTCTAGAAGTTTCAGCCAAGATATCGCTCGAATTTTCTTTTATCATCTGTACCATGCTTTTGGAATTATCAGCAAACATTAGCAGCAAACACTGTGTTTAAATCCATACTGCTAGCAACTGCACGAGTACATACCTCTTTCTTCTTTATCCTCAAATTCGTAGCTCACAATGTCCATATTGCGTCGCTCGAATTCATCTAATAGTCAGCTTTATTTCCTGCAGTTGGCAGATCTAACTTGCCCAATTCTTTCTTGAGCTGTCCCACTTTAAGCTCTTCAAATTTCATTATTTATTGTTTTTGTTTAATTGAATTTTTTTTTATATATATATTTTTTTAATTTTTATTTATTTTCCTCTTATACTGAAGCTTTTTTAACGGTCATTTCTAGGGCTTTCGGCACATTGGGATTGAAGTTTACTAAATTATAACAATGTAAACTACTAAAATTACTTATGAATACAAGACAACTAATAAATACAAGACAACTAATAAATACAAGATAACTAATAAATACAAGATAACAAATAAATAGAACTAATTCCTAACTAATAATTACAACTTATTCTTAACTAAAGTTACTTTCGTAACAATATTTTTATGTAGTGTTTTCACAACACAAATGATTCAACGTGTAGTAAAATTTATATGAAAAGCACTCAGCTTTTTGATTGTTAATCACTTGTGTTGTGAAAACAGTACATATATTAATGTGCTGTTGCCAGGAGACAGGCAATTGATTATGTAGAAAAATTTATATGAAAATCACTCAGTTTTTTGAGTGTTTTCATATAAATTTTACTACACAATCAATTGCTTGTCACCTGGAAACAACACATAAGTTTTCTTAAATTAACTATCGATCGCTACACCTTTTTATATAAACAATTCATGCTTTTCTTCGTATTTTGTAAAATACTTAGCAATGATAACTTGATTGAAGTAACTAGAATTAAAATAAATTCTTTTTTAGCAGCTGTATTTATTTTTTGTATTTTTGCTAAAATCAAGCCACACATATGTTTACAATAATAAATTTTTGGCTTAGACAAGAATAGTGCAAAATTTTCTTGGTTCAAGACATATTTTCTAATGATTTAGTATATACATAATTCTTTGCGTGTAATTACATATTTTGTAAAAACAATTTTTAATTTTTTAAATATACACAAATATTTTTCAATGCAGACAGCACTTTTTTTAACTAACAGAACAACGTGTGTTGCTTAACGAGCAACAAAACATTTATTAAAAAAACGTTTTCGAAATAATTGTTTACTTCTTTAAATTAAAATGAGAGATG
Organism: Pollenia griseotomentosa; assembly: GCA_963931875.1. Classification (NCBI taxonomy): domain Eukaryota; kingdom Metazoa; phylum Arthropoda; class Insecta; order Diptera; family Polleniidae; genus Pollenia; species Pollenia griseotomentosa. The sequence continues at coordinate 113,675,658 of OZ007560.1, forward strand.
CCGATTCAGTCAGTCAACACGTTGCGATAAAAAAAACTCATTTTCGAAAAAATTGCAGATAGCACTATTTAAATATAAGCCCTCGATAAATATTAATTTTATATGTACGGGTTAAGTTTCAAGTTTATTAATAACTTCTTACTATTAAAGCAGCGAAGACATGTAGTTTTTGATTTGGAATTGTGTCTATGATGAATTAGGTTACTCATAGTTATTATCATAACACAAGCAGCGCTTTAAAAACATATCTAAATATATATTATGTGTCTTTATTGCCTGTCTTTACCCAAAAAAAACAGCGAAAAAGTCTTAAGGATGTAAATATTTTCGAATTACAAACTTTGTTTGGTATTGTATGAGGTCTAAAAAATAATTTATTTTTGTTTACTTGATTCTTTCTATTGTAAAGTTTGGAAAGATGATCAACAATATGATAAGCTAGATATTTTGAGCAAAGCTTTGATTTGCATGCGACCTTTTTAGTATTGATGGGCAAAATTTAGAATTAATAGTTATTTATACTAGTAGTAATCCTATAAATATCTTTACGAGGTTAGTGATTAGTTTGGAAATTGGTTGTCATATTGTAAAGCTTTAATCTGGAATTCAAAATTATTCCAAAAAGCTAATTTATTCGTTAAAACCCTTATATCAATGTTCACCAAGGTCCCACTTAAATATCCTCTAAAAACAACTATTGTACCAGAAAAGTTTCGACAGAAAATGTTAACGGCCAGTTTCACCAATTTAATTTTTATCTAAATATCAGTCGTATTCATAACAAAAATTTTGCCAATGTTTATACACTACGTACAACGAGCTGCTAACTTAAATGCAGATTAAGGCCCCTTTACGGTTTACAACTTAACTCAGCAAACAACTGGTTGTGTTGACATAATACAAAAGACGCCGTGCAATAAAGCCATAGGAAATAAAGCCATATGATGATGATGATGATGATGAATTGAGAAATAACGCCAATTTATTTAAAAATTGTTTTGTTGGTTTTTCTCTGGGTGTTTATATAAAAAATATAAAGAAAACACTTTTGGACGCAAGGATTTTCTCCTCTATGGTATAGCAAAGACCGGCTTCGCTAACTCAAGCTTCTCTGCATAGCCGGCCTTCGGCCGAGCGCAAGGATTTTCTACTCTATGGTATAACAAAGGCCGGCTTCGCTAACTCAAGCTTCTCTGCATAGCCGGCCTTCGGCCGGGCGCAAGGATTTTCTCTTCTATGGTATAACAGAGACCGGCTTCGCTAACTAAAGCTTCTCTGCAAAGACGGCCTCCGGCCGGGAGCAAGGATTTTCTACTCGGTGGTACAAAAAAGACCGGCTTCGCTAACTAAAGCTTCTCTGCATAGCCGGCCTTCGGCCGGGCGCAAGGATTTTCTCCTCTATGGTATAACAAAGACCGCCTTCGCTAACTAAAGCCACTGTTATGGCGTTATTTCCACTTTGGTTACTAAACGATTATGGTGTTATTGCACTTGGGTGGTGGTAATATGGCTTTATTACCACCACCCATCATTCCCAATGAATTGAGAAATAAAGCCATATGGTTTTATTTCCTATGGCTTTATTGCACGGCGCCAATACAAAAATTAAAAAATTACAACTCAAATGAGTTGAGTTGTCAACCGTAATAGGGCCGAAGCTTGGCAGTTTGTCAGCACGAAGTTGATAAAATCAAATTTAAATTTTAATGATGCCACATTATTGTACACAAAAATGTTAAAAAGTTTTTAAAATTTAAATAAATTTAAACAATTAAAAAAAGACAGTTTAAAAAAAATTGTTTGAAATTAAACGACTGTTTTTCACAAGTTGACAAACGTTTGGCTCGAAGAGAGTGGCAATTGCACAGATCCCCTCAACTTAAGAAATTACTAAAATAGTGTACAAAAAGACTAAGAAAGTTATTGCAGACTCAGAAAACGGCTTCTCTGGAAAAATATCTTAAGGAACTTGATGCAACCCCACAATCAGACTACTCATTATGGCGTGCAGCTAGAAATCTAAAGAGGCCAGTTGTCTCTAAGCCACCATTAAGAAACTTAAATGGAAGTTGGGCAAGAAATGATGTTGAAAAAATAAATCTGATTGTTAATCATTTAAAAAACGTATTTACCCCAAATATATCCCACGATATTGCGGTCGAGTTACCACCTGTTGCTACTAGAGCAGCTGTTCCCCTAAGATTTGAGATAAGAGAAATCGAAAAGGCTATTTGTGATTTAAACCCCAAGAAGGCTCCTGGTTTTGATAAGATCAGCAACGAAATGCTTTTGAAGCTACCCAGCATAGCAAAGAAAATTATTCTTTTAATTTTTAATGCTATTTTACGCTTTGAATACTATCCTCAAAAGTGGAAGGTTTCCTTAGTCACCATGATACCTAAACCAGGAAAGGATCACACAAAAGTTGAGTCATATAGGCCTATAAGCTTACTTTCTAATATATCAAAGCTGTTTGAGAAGCTGTTAGCGTCAAAATTAACCCCAATTTTAAATGATAATAGATGTATTCCTAACCACCAATTCGGCTTTAGAAGAGAACACAGCAAAATTGAGCAAACCCATCGTATATTAAACGCAATAAGAAAAGCCTTTGAAGAAAGAAAATATTGTTCCGCTCTCTTCATAAATGTTTCTCTTTTGATAAAGTCTGGCATGAAGGCTTATTATACAAATTGAAGCTAAACTTACCAGTAAACACAAACAAGCTATTAGAAAGCTACTTAGTCGGTCGAAAGTTTATTATTAAAGAAGGTGATTATTTAAGCTCTCCTCAGCTAATTGACGCTGGAGTCCCTCAGGGAAGCATCCTTAGCCCACTTTTTTACTTAATATATACCTCGGATATGCCAACAAACAACTACACCCAAACTTCAACATTTGCTGATGATACAGCTTTTCTAAGCTTGCACGAAAACAGTCAAGAAGCATCTCGATACCTACAGGATCATATATTTCAACTCGAACTATGGTTAAAGCAATGGAGGATAAAGATCAATGAGCAAAAATGCGTACATATAACATTCACCTTTCGTCGGGAATCATTACAATCAATAATAATTAAATAATTCCTCAACATTCGCATGTAAAATATCTCGGTATACATCTGGATCGGCGATTAACGTGGAAATGCCATATAGAGGCAAAATTAACTCAAATGAAACTAAAAGCCATTCAAATTCATTGGCTTATTGGAAAAAACTCTGTCCTTAAGCTGGGATCACACGATTGCCGCAAATGCACCAATATGGCACAATTTTTATTTTGCTTTATTGACACACAATAATGAAATTGCACCAATCAAATATTTTGAAATCACACGATTGCCCTGTTTTCAACAAATTTAATTGCCGCTAGTTGGTACAAAGCGAAATGGTTACAACAATTGCCGCAGCACTGTCACACGGTTGTTCTTACTTGTGTTAACTGCGAAAACAGCTGTTGCGGTAGCTTTTTTATTTGTTTAAAAGTTCTTGTTGATTTGTTCATTAATAAAAATTAAATTTGTATCATATACAGAAACAAATTTTGTTTGAATAGTTTTATCTTAACTTTTTTAAAAATTTCAAAAATAAGATTCGCATAGAAATATCTTTAATTAAAATATTCACACTGAACAGCTAAATATGCTTGTGAACATACTACATATTTTGTTAATAGCAATAATTAAAAAAAAATTTAAATGCATAATAAATAAATACATATTTATTTTCATTACCTACTAAAAGAACAATAAAAAGTAAATTTATTAAAAAAACGCAAATATTGGCGCGTATTGTGTTGTTTGATTGCCGCAGAAGAACACAATAAATATTGGTACATTTTTGTCATTTTTATCGACGCTCGGTTGCATAGCAAACAGTCACACGATTGCCGCACCAGGGTTGCATTTGATTGGTAAAAGTAAGCACAATATTGTCCTCGATTGGTACATGAGCCATTTGGTTGTGCAGTCACACGATTGGGGTATTAAAAAGTGTAAAAATTGGTGAATTGCGGCAATCGTGTGATCCCAGCTTTAGTCTCGACTGCAAACTTCTTCTTTACAACTCCATCTTAAAGCCAATTTGGTGCTATGGTATTCAGTTATGGGGCTGCCCCTTGGTATGTAAAAAACTAAAATATTCACAAGGATCTCAATGTTCCATTAGTCAAAACTGTGATTACGAAATATGCAGTAAAATACTTAAAAAGGCTCGAATTGCAACCGAACCCACTAGCACGAAATATTTTAAATGATAGCGGCCACACTCGGTTAAGAAGAAGAGACACTGCAGCACTAATCCAATTAGATGAGCGACAAACACCTATATAAGTGAACAGAACCCGTGATGAAGAAAATTTTTGTCTGGCACTGGCAGGACATAAAATAACGTATTAGTTTAAGACTTGATTAATTATTGTTAGTTCATATTTAATATATGAAGAATATAATAATGAGAAAAAAAAAAGTTTGGCAGCTCGTTAACAAGAGTTTAGCAAATTTGAATCAACATATAAACAGTATTTTCAAAAATCTCTTGTCCATTTTTTAATAGGTCATAATTCTCATTCGCTTTACAGTTTTATTTGTATAAAATATTTAGTTTTGCCAAAGTCTTTGGAAAGCTAGGAACTAGCTTATCCCCCCATAATAAATCAAAATAAAAATTGGGAATTTAGCACATCATTATTAATAAATAAATAAATGAAGATTTGATTAACATTTTGTTTGATTTATTCAACATTTCCAACAATTTATTTTAACAAATCACGTAACCGTTTTCTTGAATATTTTTAATTGACTCAATAAACTTGGTTGTTGACTAAAAATTCAAAAACTATACCTACAAACTTTTTTATCGAAAATGCAAAAATCGTCATCGCAGAAAATTTAAATTTTTTTTTATTAAATATACGATTTTCGTACTCAAATATGAAAATTATTTTTTTCTGAGTACACCAGTGCTGCCGTTAGGATACGAAGGATACATTTTTCGTATCTTTTGACTACTTCAGGTATCATGTATAATCCTGACATTTTTCGTAACTTTTGAATCTGTACGCAAAATTTACACAAACAAAACATTCGAAAATTGTTAGCCAACTCAAACTTATTAAGACTGATCATCGTAGCCGACTCAATACTAACACAATAGCAGCAAAGGCACATTGACTAAAAGGTGAGGTCAACTACACAAAAACACTGCTTCTGTGGTCGGATTGTCAAAAATATTGCTAGTAAAAAAGGTAAGTTTACATAAAAAATTAGTTTGCAAACACACTTTGACAAGTCGACCACCGAAAAAGCACCATATGTTGACTTGACCCCACCTTCTAGTTAATTCGCCTTGATAGCAGCCTTAATAATGGTGAAATAAAACATTTAGGGTTTGCAACGTACGATCCACCTAAATCGATGATTACTAGTAGTGCAAAGTTGTTCTGAGGAAATATGAACATCTTTTTTATTTTCAGGAAATTTATATGAACGTTGATATAATCGCCTTAGTATAAACGCCTTAACTCGTATATTAATTTTTACAAAAATGAATTTGTTTTGATAACATTCAAAGTTAATTACATAAAATTAATTTTAAAGTTTGCTTACTGTATTTTTAAAAATTACATATGTATGAACCTAATATTTATGACTTAAATAAATATAAAAATGAATTTATACGAAATCATTTTCTTAACAATATGCATTCAAATATGAAATAAAAATGTTATGTATGTTAATAAATATTAAACTTTAAAAATGGATTTTCAAATTTTTTTTTAAAACGTATCTTTTTGGGAAAAAGTGTATCTTTTTGGAAACTAAAATGTATCTTTCTCGAAATTTCACTGGCAACACTGGAGTACACTTCTATTCAACCAATTAATTATACTTGAAAAAAAATTTATTCGATCAGTTTTCTATAAAAACTACTAAAAGAAGAATAATTTGAAGAAAATGTATTCAGTTGTATGTATACTGCACGCTCCTTAATTTCTATCAAATAAAAATACAAGATGAATTTATCGCCAAAAGTCAACCCTTCATTTTTAACTTAACCAAATTATTAAAAATCAGAACCCTTACTAGGTACATACTAGGGTATTCATTTAATCGGGTTTTTGCTTTAATCGGTTAATGGCTCGATTAATTAATCGAGGTTTTGGTTTAATCGGTTAATAATCGGTTAATTTTGTTATTGATCGCTTAACCGGTTAATAACATTTTTTATAAATTAAGTAATTTCAATAAATAAAAATGAAGAATTATTTATTATTTGGAGTTTATTAGCGAAAAAAAAAATAATAACATAACAATTCTTGAATTAAACTGAGCAAACAAAAAAATAATTTATATGTTATACATATTTTTAAATTAATACATATATGTATTATGTATTAATTAAAAAATAAACTGCATGATCATTTTATTTAAAAAGTTTAAGCAGATCTTTTAGAAAAAGAATTGGTTCATTTGGCACTTTTCTTTAGTTTTGATAAAACTTGACATGGAAAAAATTCTTTCAACTATCGTAGATGTTGGAGAAATCGAAAGCAACCCATAATACAAAATTTCTAATTTCTCAGTCCTTTTACTGGATTTCTCTAAACATATAAAATCTTCAATTATGGCATTAGAGTCCTTTTTTAATTTTTTTTAAATTTTTAATAATTGTAATTGTTTCGGTTAATTTAGTTGTTGTGTTACTATCGAGAGTTTCTTCTGTTGACAGGTCATAATCTAACTTATTATGGCAAAGCTAAGCACCGAGCATTTTGCAAAAAATTTAATTTCCGAATTCTTTAATTTCTTATTTAGTACTGTATTTTAAGAAAGAGTTTCTTGAAATATATTGGAATATTGGAAATATATTGTATGAACAAATATTTCTAAACACAACTTTTTTGGTGCACTTTGTTTGGTACAGATAACATTGTAAAATTCGACATGATTGCATTGTAGAATGCATTTAAAGAAGCGAGTTGGTTTGCAACTGCCGTTTTGAAACTCACCCATGATTAAAAACACAAAAAATATGGTTTAATACTACAAAAAATCAAAAATTTTGTTACATCGGTTAATCGACTGAAATTAACCGGTTTAATCGTTAATCGAAAAAAGCCAATTTTAAATTAACCGATCAGTTAATCGGGTAGTAATTAATCGGTTAATCGATTAACGGTTAACCGAATGAATACCCTAGTACATACATATTCAACCAAATTATGATTAAATGCTCCCCGGGAGTTGTTTCCCTTCTCCCATTTTTTCCTATTTTAAATTTAATTGTAAAAATAGGAAAATGAAAAAAACTCCCGGTTAATTTTAATACAAAATTAAATTGATTTACGGGCAATTTCACCAAGTTCGGTTAAAATTAACCTTTATTTAAAATTCCGGTTACCAATATGTTTTGACAGCTATAACTGATAGTTAATTATAAACGAACTTGGTGAAATTGGCCGTTTATGTAAATAATAATGCATGTATGTATATTATTGATGGAATTATTTCAAGACTCTCAACTTTGTCTAATTTACTTAAATATAAATGTTTACTTGTTTTGACTCAATTCAGCATAAATTAAAATCTAAACACATTTTCAAAACATAAACAAAAAATAACAAACTAATAAAAGAGACGACAACACTCATGACGACAAATTAAAACTAAAAAAATAAAAATGTAAGTAAACAAAAATAAGGATGATTAAATTCTCAAAATTTTGTATGTCTTGTCAAAATTTGATGTATTCTTTATACATACTTATATACATACCGTCACTAAAAATTCAAAACAACTTATCATCAAAAAGCTGAAATTGACTTTTTTGTTGATTACGATTCACTACATCACATTACATATTTTTACAAAATTTAAAACTTCTACCTTAAAAAATAACCCATTTTTATTTAATAATTTTGTTTTGATAAAATATACATATTATATATCGTTACTTTAATTTAGAAAAGGACATTTACATACAGGAATTTGGCCAAGTCAGCATTAGCGACTCAAAAGTATTGAACAGCATTTAAAAAACAGGTATTGGAAGTATAATATCTTGATTTTTTGTAAAGATTATATTAGTAGTTTGGAATATGGGCATTTCTCCAATGTCGAATGCGACATTCGTACGCCTTAAAAGTGAAAAAAACATATACCAAAACATTAATTTTATTTTGACAAAAGGCGAAACTTATAGTTCTTGATTAGCGCTATAACTTGTGCTAAAGGTTGGTTTTGAGCAATTGTTCGTTTTAAAAAAAAATTAAAAAAAAACCAAGGCATTGTCATGCTACAAAAACAGAAGTCGCTTTTACGGCAAACAGTTCAATCACTGATTTCAGCGAAACCTCATGAAATATTTTAAAGCGACTAATTTTAAAATGTTATGTAATTACATTCAAAATATTGTGTAGTTAATTTTTTATTTAAGTTTAATCACTGTCGCACGCTACATGTTGAATGCGACATTTTGTTCCATCATAGTTTTATGTTTATTTTTTACTTTTTATGTAATTAGACATGCGTAAAATGATTCTACATTTTTTTTTATATATTCAATATATTTATTTTCACAACAAAAATTAAAAACTTAAAAAATACCATAAAAAAACAAAAATAAATTTATTCATCTTTTATGTACTTATGTATAGTATTTGTAAAAACAAAGAAAAGAAACTAACTTAACTGGGAATATTATTACTAATGTAAAATAACGTTTTTTTAATGGAATATGCAGTCCTAGATGCTTCTTCCTGTTGGCCATCGCAACAAAACGAATGTAACTGGGATATACCTGTAATACTTTTCACTTCCTTCCATTTTTCTTCCAACTTTAAATGAAGAGACAAATTTTCAATTTGAGCAGAATTCCATTTATGTTGTTTTTTGCACATTAATAAAACGACAGTGCATCGTGTAAAACAATGTTTTTAGATTTTGTTATTTGCCACACTTTTAATGACGGCTCCAAATCCATCAACGGCTCCCTTCCCGTGAGAACTGGCGAAAAAATTCCATTCCATATATATGCACCCGATTTGTTTAATAATATCATTTAAGCTTGTCAAAATATATTTATTTTTAAATTGAGCGCAGCTTACATCAGAAAATATTAAAATCTTTGAAAAATGCTCATAATTTTTTTTTATTTCGATGAAACGGGTTAAAACAAAAATAAATACGTCGTGTTTATTATGCGTAAGTTTATCGCTTATAACCGCAAACGACTGTGAAGCACCAGCGAACCAAGCTACGCAGGTAAAAATTGTTACCTGGCGGTAGCTAAAATGAGCACTTTGCATTTCGTTTTGGTGTGTCAACCTATAATTCTCGGCAAAATCAATTTGAAGAACGAGCTCAAATGGCTTTAAGTTAATTTTTGATTCCTGAAAATATTTTTGCTGAGCTCTTTTTACAAAAAAAATGGGTTTTAAATGGTAACTTGCATGATACATGCAAACACACATATTGTGCGGCATTTTATTTACTAACTGGACATGACGAGGTCGCATTTTAAAAAAAAGTTTAATTGCCTACCTCTTCGCTTGGAAAATCTTTTTAAACAACTCAAATGATTCAGACATCGTCATTAACATAAAGCGCTTAGCTATTAATTTACCTTCAATTATAATGGTGTCTCTTTTTCCCGAAGCTTGCACACTAACATTATCATTCTGATAAAAATCATTGATTGCATTTACTAGGTTTTCTAACATTTTTCTGCAGGACTGATTTACGTTTTCCTTTTCGTCAATATGCTTATATATTTTTTGATCAGGACGTCAAGAACTTTTAGTCTTTTGTGCATATCCTTTGGCATCGCTTTCTTCACTTTTTTAACCGCTTTCGCCAAGGTTTGTCTACATTCGTAAGGCTCGTTTTTGGTTTGACTTGCGTACAGGGTTGTTAGGCTTTTTCCTTAAAAAATCGTCAAAAGTTTTAATAAAATTCGTCACAAATCGTCATATATTTAAATTTTACAAATCAGAGACAATTTATTGCATTAATTGGTTCAAAAATATTAATTATTAGAAAGAAATTCTATTTTTAGTAAAGAAAGTGATATGGTTAAGTTTTATTCTATTTATTTCAGCAAGTGAGATGAAATATACATAACTTTGATAATACATATTTATCATTTGAAAAGAAATACTTAAGAAAAAATATATTTTCATAAAAACATAACAAAAATTTATTTATTCAATTTATCCATATTCACAAAAACATTAAATAAAAAATAAAACCTCATTTGATATTAACGCTATCTTTAAACGATTAGTTTTTAGCGCTATAACTCTTGCAAATGGTTTTTACTGTTGAAGGTACTAAACCAAGGGTTCTGTCTGTATCAACAGCCTTTTCACCTGACTAGAAACGTTTTATTACGTCCAATTTTAGTTCCAAACAAATGCATTTTCTTCTCTTTGCACTCATTTTTCTACACAACTTCTTATTAAGAACCAATTTCATTCTTCCTAACACGCAATTATACTTAGAATAACTTACCTAACAGAATAAAATGGGAATTCGCTTTTTATTCGCAAATAGAAAGAAAAATGCAATCGTGTAGCGACGCAAACCGAAATCATAAAAACGCAAAGCGGATTTAACCAATTTTTAAAAAGCGGACCAAATAGGACCGAAGCAAATCGGGGCTCTAGTGTATATTTTTGGCAGTATTGATGGCATTCATATAATTGTAGAATTCGAATTACTAATGCTTCTAATGTATTTTCTCAAAAAAGTCGTCAAAACGACGAAAAATCGTCACATCTAACAACACTGCTTGCGTATGACATTTAATTTTTTAGTTTTTGGCGCCTCTCCCGTTGTCGTATGCGATTATATTTCCGTTTCTCTTCAATTATATTCTCTTTACCTTCAGCCAGTACTCTCCGCGCCTGTCTAGCATTGGCCATTCTTCTTTCCTGGCTTTTTAATTTATAGTTTTGTAATTTTGTTTCATCATTCTTTAACCTTTCTCTCCACTGCTTACAGTTGACTTTATTTTTCTCGCCGCTGTTTTTACTCATCTACATTCAAACATTTTATAATTTGTATTTACATAATCAAAGAAAGATATTTTAGAAAAAAAATAAATATTTTGAATTTATGCATTTTACACTTACGATGTCGCACGCTACAAAATTTAAATAAGTACCAAGAGCAAAGCGTTAATTTTTTTTCCAACAAAATTTTTTTATTTAAATCGCAATATAAATCTCTGTTTGTAACAAAAATTTGATGAGCATTGTACAAATACCGAACACGAATACGAATATCAAATTTGAGATTTAGCACACTACTAAATGAATTTAACATTATTATGATATTCCGATGACAGAATTTGAAATTATCAAGTTCACACCTAAATGCAACTACTGAAAATTTTAAAATAAGCATAGGTATTTTACCATAAGCACCGCTACTCAAATTGTCTAATGTTCGACCCAAGTGTTCACTGAAGTAGGTTAATGCTACAAACAAAATCAATTATTCTACTCGTTGAGAGAGATCCCTGCAAATAAAATTGGACTACCTGATCCATTTTGATCAAATGAACTACTCCCTGGACTGGTCCAATGTAATGCAAGCATGGACCAAGTCATTGTTAAAAGAGTTTGTAGTAAACGACATCTCTTCTTTTTTAACGACATGTTTTCGTTTTTAAACGATTTCAAAACTAATCCTCTTGAGTATACCATGGAGTAGTTTTAAGACTATTCCTTTGTAATCCAAAGCTGGGTTATATGATCCTGCCCTAGGACATCGTTATGTTAAATAGACCATGTTTTACATTTGGGTTACCTTTGGACTAGTCCTTGTCCCTTCTGGGCTACACTTTACATGCGTGTATGGACTAGTCGCATTATTTGCAGGGATTGTATACTTCACCCGAAGTCATTAATTTAACTCCAAGGAACTGACCAGATCTTAAAATTGTTTAATACAAACAACATTTAAAAAAATTGCATTGGCTAATTAATCAGAAGATTTTGATTCAAGAGTTTTAGAAATGATAAGCATTAATGCCTTATTATTTTTCTTGTGCGTTTTTTACGTTACTCTTTTTATATATATGCAGATGTAGATTATATGTAGATATGTTTCTAAAACTCGAAGTACAAATAAAATTGGTTTTAATAAAATAAATGTATTCATCAGTGTTGCCAATCCATGTGTAATTACACTTATTGTGTGTAATTTTTACTTGCAGTCCATGTGTAATCCATATGTAATTTTTTTTAAGTTATATTTTTTCAATAATTTTTGACAGTCAAGATTTTCTTTTCGAACTTTGAGTTTTTGTAATTTTTTTCGGTTATCAATATCAATAAAGTTTTGCAAGTCGAATTTATTCGAGCATAGCTACTTCTTCGAATTGTGTGTGTAATTTTGCTTCAAATGTGTAATTTGGTACGCAGTCATGTGTAATTTCGGAATTCTTAAAGTGAAACCAAAAAAATGTTAAACAAACAATCAGGATACATCTGTAGCTTTAAGTAGCATTAACACTCTTAAAAATTGGTTATTGTTTTTTAAAATTTGCAAAACTTGGTCATGCTCGTCCCAAATCATACATCACTATCTATGTGGTCTCGTTTTTCTTGAAGACCATGGAAATTCCGATACATCGCTTACAGATTGCCAACCAATCGGGCAGGTCTACAATGACTCCCATTCATCACGTTTTGGCCACGATTGAGAAGGCACTGGATGCAAGGCAAACTGCTCTATGTGCGTTCATCGACATTCAGGGAGACTTTGACAACACTACCTACGAGGCAATCGACTTTACTCTCACAAGTAAAGGTGTTCCAGTTCTTATAAGAAACTTGATAGGGGAGATGCTGGCATCTATAATGATCAAGTTGGATCTATGTGGCTTATTAAGGACCATTGAAGCGACCATTGGCGTCCTATCGCCTCTTTTGTGGACACTGGTTATGAGCTACTGGAGATCCTTAATGATCTGAGCTTTCGGACGTATGACTATGCTGATGATCTAGTTATTGCTGTGACTGGATTTGATGACGCGACGATTTCGGAAGGGATGCAGCGAGCCCTGAACTTGACAGTTGGGTGGTGCAGAGATAAGGGGCTTAAGAGAGATAAGGGGTTTAAACAAGTCTGGTACCATTCACCAGACGCAGAATCCTGAGACTTAGGTAACCGAATATAGACAGTATGTTGTCGGATTCTCCAACGAGGTAAAATACTAGGGGATCATTCTGGATAGAACCCTTAACTGGAACGCTCAGTTATCCCATGACACTAAAAGGGAAACAAGGGCAATATATGCCTGCCATAGACTCTTCGGTAGGACATGGGGGCTAAGGACCAGAAAGATTTACTGGTCTTTTACGATAGGTTACGATAATAAGACCAATATTGGCCTATGCCGCCCTGGCATGGTGGACTAAGGCCCTTATTACGGTTCACAACTCAATCAGACAACTGATTTTGTTGAATTGTAATATTTTTGATGTTTTTGTTCGCCGCAATATAGAAAAGTTGTTGACCATAATACAAAAATTACAACTCAACTGAGTTGAGTTGTGAACCGTAATAGGGGCCTAAGACTGAACAAGTAGAAGCTAGAGTGACACTCGATAAGGTTTGCCGCCTGATCGGCGTGTCGATCACGGGCGCCATGAGGACCTGTCCCACTCTAGCTTTGGGAGCTATCCTGCACATTCACCTTCTAAACTAATAGAAATAAAATCATACAATTTCGAATTTTTAAAAAATGTTTAATGAGAACTTTTAAGGATATGGATATATATTTTATCTTTTTGTTTAGGGAAATTGACGTAAATATTTTTGTTAAAATTCTACATATCCTTCCCTTTTATTTGATACCGAGTTTGCTAAAAAATAATAGATAAATATTTAAAATAAGTATTCTTGAAAAATCTTAAGTCCTTTAACAAGGACAAAAGATGAAATGAAAAATCAAGCACGCAGTTTGACTTAGTTTTGTCTGTAGATTAAAGGATACATAGAGTCGTTTCTGCTAAAAAGAACAAATTTTAACTAGTCACACAGAGTTTCTACTGGCATCACTGCGGCAGTCTTACTTTTTACACTCCCAAAAGCTAACTGGCGTATTCATAAAAATTAAAATAAGTTTGAAATGTGTTTTAAGGCAAAATTTTCATATAAATTTTTCTTAAAATATATTTCAAATCCACTTTAATTTTTTATGAATACGACATTAAGAATTTTCAAATAGAAATAACAACTTCTGCTGGACCTTACATCTTTGTATCCAGCAGACTGCCATAATATTTACGATAGTCTACCTTATGAGTAAAATAAAGTTTATCTTTAATTTAAATATACCGTTTTTGATATATTAATGAAAATTTAATAAATTATCTTTTTTTTAACCACTACTAATAAGTTATTAAAGTAAATAAATATAAAAACTTTTGCGTAATATGTAATAATACATATCTATAATATGTTATAACATCCTTATGAGCGTCTTGTGTCTCTTAATATTTTATTGAACCTGCAATTTTACAAAATTGTTTAATTATTTCATGTTTTAAATGTTTATTTTACTAGTTACAAACATAATTTCATTGATTGATGTCCTTTTGTTTCAGAAAATTACAAATCAAAATAGCGTAACTCATATAACTTAAAAAATAATAATAAAAACATTTTTTTTTCGTCAAAAATAAATCGGCCCTATGTTTCATATGGGAATATATTGTGCATAATTAATTCCAGTTGTCGTTGTCGTAATCGTTCAAGTCGTTTTTTGTAAGAGATTAGAGAACAGTGGTTGTGTGTTTCTTTAATCTCTTACCAAAAAAGACTTGATCGATTACGACAACGACAATCGGAATAAGGCTGAATATATATAAAATAATTGCTTTTAGGGCACTGCTACACGTACAATATATGGTCAGCCAATTATTGGTTTGACTTACCGACCATTTAAAAAACATTTAGTTGGGTATGATGTTTAAATATGTATTTAGGTTTAAATTGTTTATATGGATTCTGAATCCAAAACCTGTTTCGCTAAATTTTTTATAATTTCCGAGTTATTAAGCATTAATTTTGCTTCATATCAACTGTTTTAAAGTTTATTAATTACTGTTCTACACGCCACTGTTTGGCGGTCGTACCAAATTTTTCATACAAAAACTTACAACATAAATTTTACTCTTGCTTTGCTTCATTGCCGTAGGAAAAAAATTGTAAAAGCAAAAGTATAGTCCAACCTACAGGATGCTGAATGCTGATTTTTTGCAGCGTTGTTTTTTTTCATGCACGTGTTATTGTAGCAATTGTTTTTGACACCTTTATCATGTTATACATCAGTGATGCATTTTGAGTTTTTTGTTTTGGGCCAAATTAGCGATTTAAAAGGGCCAAACAATTTTTTTTAATACATTTAAATATGTACATATGATGAATTTCATTTAAAAATCGAGATAAAACTGAAATTTTGAACCCGACCCCCTCAGATATCGATGAAATTTTGTTCATAGCTAAATTTGATCAATACAAACAAACTCTCATTTTTAGAAATGACTATTTTGCGATTTTTTGGGCGTGACACAGTGGGAACGTTTTCGAAAAAACGCGAAAATGGTCGAAAAGAGCTCCATTTAAACTACAATAACTCAGAATCGGCTAAACCGATTTCCATGATCTTGGTATCATTAAAAAGATATTTTAACAGGCTTTATGACACGTTTAAAAAAAAAAAAATACACTGTAAAAAAATTTATGACAAAAAAAAATTTTAACTGACGAAAAAACCAAAAAGATCAAGGGTTTTTTTACAGTGTATTAATTTTTTTGAAAGGTTTATCCTTCATCTATACCATAGCAAAAAATAAAAATGGGTTCTTTTTTAGTTTTTTTTAAATAATTTTTTAAGTAGTGTCACTTCTAGTAATTCCGCAAAATTCTGAATAAAAAAATCAATGTATTCTTCATAATAATTTTCTATTTTGTCATTTATTACTTTACCCATAATAAAGAGAAATATATATAGAACAAAAAATTCATAATTATAAACAGTTTCGAGAAGCCAAGATATCCCATTACAATTTTTACGCGTATATTTTAAAAATTTGAGTGAATATGAATTCAAACAATAAGTACAGATGCATAAAAATATCTAATAAGTGTTGCGCTTCGCTTCGTAAAATAAGTGAAAACGAGGCTGCAAATATAATTGAATATTTTCCAGCTGTCGCCAACATTCATTGTAGCCGTATTTGCGAAACTTGCCGGAATACACTGAGAAAAGCGCGCAGTCGTAATGAATCCAACGTGGAGCAGAATGAAGTCTCAAATTATTTACCAACAACGCGCAGCGATGAAGTTAGCGAAGAATTGAATGAACTTCCAACTTGTAATGCAAACATCGAAAGGACGGAAGTCATTGAAAATATAAATGATCATATTATTCCTCATCTACCAAACCAAATGTCGTCTCTTAAAAGGAAATATATGAAACAAGATGCATACAGAAATAGAAAATCACTGCAAATTTTCGAAAATATAGCAGATTCACTTGGAGCTGATCCATTATCTGATTTGTCAGCGCAACTTGAAAACGTCAAAGCCATTTACGAAGAAATTTTGGAAAACATCAAATATCAAATAGAGAACAGCTCAAATCTTTTGGAAAAGCAAAAACTTTTATCTCTCTTACCAATCAATATGAGTCACGCAGAAATTAAAGATCGTTTTGGGGATGATATATCTCACGATTGTATCAAAAAAAGTAAAGATATCCAAAGGAATAAAACGAAGTTTGCAGATATAAATCTTTTTAAAATGAGCAGACGTAGTTTACCAACCGAAACTCTAAGCACAGTCAAGTTATTTTATGAAGATGATGAAATTAGCCGAATGATGCCTGGATCGGAAGATTCAATTACTGTTAAACAAGGAAACTTACGTGAAAAAAAGACTTTCGGTACGTATTACTAGAAGTGACACTACTTAAAAAATTATTTAAAAAAAAAATAAAAAAGAACCCATTTTACTTTTTGGATATGTTATAGGTGAAAGAAATACCTTTCTAAAAAAGTAATACACTGTAAAAAATCCTTGATCTTTTTTGGTTTTTCGTTACCTAAATTTTTTTTTTTTATAAAATATAAGGGCAATTACTAGAAGTGACACTACTTAAAAAATTATATAAAAAAAACTAAAAAAGAACCCATTTTTATTTTTTGATATGGTATAGATGAAGGATAAACCTTTCAAAAAAATTAATACACTGTAAAAAAACCCTTGATCTTTTTTGGTTTTTCGTTACCTAAATTTTTTTTGTTATAAAATATAAGGGCAATTACTAGAAGTGACACTACTTAAAAAATTATTTAAAAAAAAAATAAAAAAGAACCCATTTTACTTTTTGGATATGTTATAGGTGAAAGAAATACCTTTCTAAAAAAGTAATACACTGTAAAAAATCCTTGATCTTTTTTGGTTTTTCGTTACCTAAATTTTTTTTTTTTATAAAATATAAGGGCAATTACTAGAAGTGACACTACTTAAAAAATTATTTAAAAAAAAAATAAAAAAGAACCCATTTTACTTTTTGGATATGTTATAGGTGAAGGAAATACCTTTCTAAAAAAGTAATACACTGTAAAAAATCCTTGATCTTTTTTGGTTTTTCGTTACCTAAAATTTTTTTTTGTTATAAAATATAAGGGCAATTACTAGAAGTGACACTACTTAAAAAATTATATAAAAAAAACTAAAAAAGAACCCATTTTTATTTTTTGATATGGTATAGATGAAGGATAAACCTTTCAAAAAAATTAATACACTGTAAAAAAACCCTTGATCTTTTTTGGTTTTTCGTTACCTAAATTTTTTTTGTTATAAAATATAAGGGCAATTACTAGAAGTGACACTACTTAAAAAATTATTTAAAAAAAAAATAAAAAAGAACCCATTTTACTTTTTGGATATGTTATAGGTGAAGGAAATACCTTTCTAAAAAAGTAATACACTGTAAAAAATCCTTGATTTTTTTTTTGGTTTTTCGTTACCTAAATTTTTTTTTTTTATAAAATATAAGGGCAATTACTAGAAGTGACACTACTTAAAAAATTATTTAAAAAAAAAATAAAAAAGAACCCATTTTACTTTTTGGATATGTTATAGGTGAAAGAAATACCTTTCTAAAAAAGTAATACACTGTAAAAAATCCTTGATCTTTTTTGGTTTTTCGTTACCTAAATTTTTTTTTTTATAAAATATAAGGGCAATTACTAGAAGTGACACTACTTAAAAAATTATTTAAAAAAAAAATAAAAAAGAACCCATTTTACTTTTTGGATATGTTATAGGTGAAGGAAATACCTTTCTAAAAAAGTAATACACTGTAAAAAATCCTTGATCTTTTTTGGTTTTTCGTTACCTAAAATTTTTTTTTGTTATAAAATATAAGGCAATTACTAGAAGTGACACTACTTAAAAAATTATATAAAAAAAACTAAAAAAGAACCCATTTTTATTTTTTGATATGGTATAGATGAAGGATAAACCTTTCAAAAAAATTAATACACTGTAAAAAAACCCTTGATCTTTTTGGTTTTTTCATCAATTAAAATTTTTTTTTTTTCATAAATTTTTTTACAGTGTATTTCTTTTTTTTAAACGTGTCATAAAGCCTGTTAAAATATCTTTTTAATGATACCAAGATCATGGAAATCGGTTTAGCCGATTCTGAGTTATTGTAGTTTAAATGGAGCTCTTTTCGACCATTTTCGCGTTTTTTCGAAAACGTTCCCACTGTGTCACGCCCAAAAAATCGCAAAACAGTCATTTCTAAAAATGAGAGTTTGTTTGTATTGATCAAATTTAGCTATGAACAAAATTTCATCGATATCTGAGGGGGTCGGGTTCAATGCATCTCGATTTTTACATGAAATTCATCATATGTGATTATTATGGTTTTATTTAAATAAAACCAATAGTAAAACATAGTTTTTAACCATTTTTGTTTTACTTTAATATTACACGTTTTATGTTTCACAAATACCATTGCTCAAAAGCAACATGAACTTTTATTTTTCAAAACAAAATTGAATTTATGTATGAAGCGTTTGTATCATTTGACGGTCTACTTTGATTTTTTGATATTTACCTAGGTACTTAAAATAATTTTAATTTAAAGCAAGACTGATTTGCACATAAAAGTAACAGTTCTTAAGCTACGGTCACACTTATTAAATATTTGATCAAATAAGCGTAACCCCTACTTTTGTTAATAGTTAGTGAGATTTAAAATGGTCTTAATATTACAAAATAAACTAATTATACTACTAGACATAGCAAAAAACAGTTTTTTGTAAGATGTGGTATTTTATTCAAAATAAATATTGATATTAAGCGAAATGATTTTTTAGTTTGGTTGTTGGTCCCGTTTTTTTCGTCAAATATTTGATAAGTCTGACCGTAGCTTTACTTTAAAGGGCCAAGTATACAAAACAATTGGTTTGACAAAAAAAATTTTTGATTTTCATACAAACAACCGCTTGTCTTGTACAAACAAAACAATTTCGTAAATAAAAGTATTGTTCGAAAAACTAAGAAAATAACATTGAAAAATGTATTAACCGATTTGTTTCCTTAACTAGTCCCGCGAAGCTCTACGCTTGTCTGCGGGAGGCCAGAGTCTCTGGCGGGAATCGATCCCGCGACTGAAGCACTGTGGACTAGCTCACTACCAGCTAGGTTTGACCTGAAAGGTCCTAAATAGATTTCTACATGGCCATTAAACGTTCAAAACTGCCAAAAATGGCCTAATTGTGCCACGTTTTGCATCACTGTTATACATAAACAAAATGCATGTTGTTTTTTCTATTGTATTTCTGTATAGACCTAATAATTGGACCATGAGCAACAGCAGAATAAAATGACAACAAGAAAATAGTTGAAAATAGTTTTATAAACTAATAAACACGTGTTAATAAATAGTAAAAATTTATAAAAAAAAAATATCAATATGAAACTGTTTTTGTAAAATAAAACCAAAACAAAAAAATCATCAATGTTGACTTTGTATTAGATGTATATATCTGTGGCATTTTGACAAAACATCTAAAGTCAAATTTAAAAATGTGAAAAAAATGTTGTTAATCATACGAGTTTTTATTCAAAAACATTTTTGTTTACGTTTTTATAACTTTGTATTATAAACGAAATTTTTTTTTAATTTTGGTTTATTTTATTTTTTAATAAAAATGATTTTTTCACCGAGTTGTTTGGAAATAATAAAAAAATCAATCGTTTTTTTTTTTTGAGAAACCTTCGTGTAAACCTTTTTTCTTCACTCTGACTTTGTGGAATATGCGCCAAACTAAAATTTAACTGACGATATATTGACCGCGATCCAGTATCGCGATTTTGTTTGATCGTGTAGCATGCTTTATTGATGAACCATGTCGCAGAATAGCGCAATTTTGTGTGATCCAGCAATCCGTTAAAATGGATAACGATCCAAATATCACAATACATATTAAACGTGTAGCAGTGCCCTTATATCTAAAATATTTTCCATTTTACAACGTTATCTTCGTCTTCTACAAACTTTTGAAAAGTGATGCTACGTTGTTTTGAATTTTAGATGACGATATGTATGTACGCACATACATAGATATTTGCATATATCGCAAAATTCTATTTATTCACATACATATCTTTGAAGTGTTTATAATCGATATGTCAATAAAGTTTGCATATTAAAAAATTAGGAAATTCTTTATTGTATGTAGTGTGTACATTAGCGTGGCCGTTAGTTGTATGGAGAACTTTTTTTTTTTGATTTCTTATACTCTCCCCCTCCAAATCGGTTCAGTTTTATGTAAAAAAAAATACAAAAAAATTTCGTAGCGATAAGTTGTGTTTTAGGGGGGGCGTCCGCCCCTCAAAGTTTGCCATCAAGCCATTTATTCAAATGTAATTTGTTTGCGTATGACTATCTTCTAAAAACAACATTTTACAAGAATATGATATATGGCAATATTTTAGCTCTTCTAGTCAACAACATAAGCCTTTCAGAAAGTTTTTTGCTAAGACTAATATCTTAGAAAATAATTAAGAAAATCTATTTCAAAATTGGGTCACTTGACATTAAATCCCCCTTTTATATATATAAAACGTATATAAAATGTTTGGTATTTTGTTTTTATTTTCTTAATTATTTTCTAAAATATTGATTTTAGCAAAAAACTTTCTTAGAGGCTTATGTTGTTGACTAGAAGAGCTAAAATATTGCCATATATAATATTCTTGTAAAATGTTGTTTTTAGAAGATAGTCATACGCAAACAAATTACATTTGAATAAATGGTTTGATGGCAAACTTTGAGGGACGGACGCCCCCCCCTAAAACACAACTTATCGCTACGAAATTTTTTTGTATTTTTTTTTACTTAAAACTGAACCGATTTAGGGGGCGAGAATATAAGAAATCAAAATAAAAAAAATAACGGCCACCCTAGTGTACATATGTATTTCTATGTGTGCATGTACAGGTCGCAGTTTTAAAAATAATTTCATAAAATTTGCTACATACGCTTTATTTTTTATAAGAACAAAGTCTATTGAAAATGATCAGAATAGGTTTACAATTTCAAACAGCCGCCAAAAAGTCTTTGTGCCCATAAACCACCTAAAAATATTGGTATTTAGGTTAAATCACCCTGCGAGATATAATTAAAATCGGTTAAAATTTGGCCATACCTCCCATACAAATACCACTTCCGAAAATTGCTTTAAGGACATAGGCTAAGTAAAAATGGATTTAGTTTTAGCATCATTATCCAATCGGAGACCCTTTGAGGATTCATTGTGATTCCCTTTAGAAATGGTACAAAAAACATAAATAGAGAAAAAAGTAAAATGTTAAAAAAAATTTTTGTTTTACATTTTGAAATGACATCTAGCCCCAGCGTTGCCATTTGTCAAGATTTTCCTTCTTTGCATCCTTTTTTAAGATGTAAAAAAGTTTTAAATTTATGTAAAGTTTGTTCAAGGATTTTATAAATACAAAAAATAAAAGTTGCAGTATATTGTAAAAAAAATATTAAAAGAGTTTTTATGCAATGAAATACTTTTATATATCCTCTGTCCTTTCTAAATGTATAACAGTGTTTACTCCTTCCTACATTAAACAACCCAAATATATTTTTATTATTATTATTTAATTAAGCTTGAGGTCTTTTTTTATATAAAAAATATATTAACATTTCCCCCACAAGGTATCTTATAAACTACATTCGACATTTCCAACTTATTTATTTTATCCTTCATATTAGTGAATAACCTACCTATTGTGTTATAAGATTTATGCGCAATTGCATACCTTTCCGTATCATAAATATTAGATTTTTCTAATCTCTCCAAAAATTTTGGTACATAAGTAAGCGATTTATAAACTTTTGGTTCCGTATTACCGTTCGAGTTATTTATTCTATGGTTATTATATTGTATTAATAAATTAGATATAATTTCCTTTGGAAAACTATTTTCTCTTATTCCTATGGAAACAAGAATCACTTATTTTCTATACTCTATCTATAAGGTTTCTAGCCGTGTTAATAATAATCCTTTTAGGATGATTTGGTTTTTGATACCAATCAATTAATAAACTTGTTCCCTTTCTTATTATCAAAGTGTCTAAATAAGACAATTTAGATTCAAACTCCTTTTCCATTGTAAATTTTATATCCGCATAAAAGGAATTAAATGTATCTAAAATTTTTGCTATTTCTGATTCCTTAATTACGCAAAATAAATCATCCACATAGGTATTTTGTCATATTTTTTTTTTTTTAGGGAATTTTCAAAATATTATCTCATTTTCAATATATTATGTAAAAGAACGTATGTATGTACAAATAGAAGGCCATAAGCACCGCCACCCAGAGGATCTTTTGTGCAGCCTGAGTTTCCCCTTCCTAAGTAGAAGTAGCCTACTCGCCCTGCCACGGGACGGAGTCACAAATTTGTTGGACTGTCTTAACCCAGAGACCGACGTCCAAGTGTGAAGGAATTCACGTTTGGACCAAGTTCGGAGCGTCCCCCTAATATAACCAGCGGGGACGCCAAAGAAAGGCTCAGGGCCTATAAAAGGGTGACGAGCGCCCTTGATTGCTAAGCAATCGGCCCTTTCGTTGCCCACATGGCCAGGTACCCAACACAAGTTTAAGTCGTTGTGTTTCCCCAGATCGTTCAGGGGAAACAAAACAGTCCATTAGCAACCTGGACTTCACCTCCAAAGAAGATAGTACTCTAAGAGCAGCCTAAATAAATAATCTCAGGCCCCTTGCCCTCCTCCACAGACATTCCCCAGCGCATATTGGGATGGCGTAAACCTCCGCCTGAATAACAGTAGGCTGTTTTCCCATTGGTAAGCCCCTTTGGAAGACCGGGCCCATGATGTCTGGCCTCGTATCACCATTCGGTTATTTCGAACCATCGGTGAACTAGACATGGTCTGCGATCCCGCGCCACCACGATTGGTCCGCCCTTTGGTCCCTATCGGGTATGAAGACATTAAAATTCCTATCCAATACCAGACTAGGCAGCATATGATCACCAACCAATATAGATGGATCATTCCTAAGAATCCCAAGGATCCGCATGTGATCCTCAAAGTCACCTACCCTGTATTCAGCAATCCGCGGTCTCCTGCAGGCTTCCTCCTTCACAGATGTGGGCAACGGAGGAATGTGCAGGGTAGCTCCCAAAGCTAGAGTGGGACAGGTCCTAATGCCGCCCGTGATCGACATGCAGATCAGGCGATAAACCTTATCGAGTGTCACTCTAGCTTTGACTTGTTCAGTCTTAGTCCACCATGCCAGGGCGGCATCGGTCAAGATTGGTCTTATTATCGTAAATCATTCTGGACCTCAGCCACCATGTCCTAGCGCAGAGTCTATGGCAGGCATATATTGCCCTTGTTGCCCTTCTGGTGACATGGGATAATTGAGCGTTCCAGTTAAGGGTTCTATCCAATATGATCCCCAAGTATTTCACCTCGTTAGAGAATCCGACAACCGTACCGTCTATATTCGGTTCCCTAAGTCTCAGGATTCTGCGTCTGGTACCATAATAATTATCGTGGGGTTAATATTTGTATCCGCAATTAACTTTTAGCATAAATCCTATTTTTACTTCAGAATTTTCGTCGCGTGCTACAAGTTTAATAATCAGAGTATGTGGAGGTCCTCTTGATTTAAATAGTAGAGCATTTAACGTAATTCTGTTGGCTTATGTACCCTTTGTAGTCTGGATGAATCCGAGAATATGTTTCACTTCTTAGGAGTCTGTCCTGTTTTTAATGTGTTCCGGGTTAAATATTTTAGTAAAACATTTTTGGATATGAACGAAGTAGTAAATATACTTAATGGCAATGATAATAATTACTATAGTTTATACAAATATTTGGAAATTTGTTTAAAATACAGAAAACTTATACTAAATGAATTCAATTAAATTCCTTTAAAATTTATTATTAATTTTAATGTACAATTTATTCTTTTAATATAATATAAACCAAAGTAAATTTGCTTATAATTAATTTAATTAAAATCAGCTTTAAAGTGCCAATCTGGCTCACAGCTATTATAGTTAAAGCCAAATATACTTGCCTTTGTAAATATTTATAAAAATAAATATTAAATAAATAAATAAAAATAATATTAAGCCCCTTTTCTCTGCACCAACCAAGTGTCAAGTTCAGGGCTCGCTGCATCCCTTCCGAAATCGTCGCGTCATCAAATCCAGTCACAGCAATAACTAGATCATCAGCATAGCCATACGTCCGAAAGCTCAGATCATTAAGGATCTCCAGTAGCTCATAACCAGGGTCCACAAAAGAGGCGATAGAACGCCACCCTGTGGACAGCCCCTGGTCGCTTCAAAGGTCCCTGATAAGCCACATAGATCCAACTTGATCATTATAGATGCCAGCATCTCCCCTATCAAGTTTCTTATAAGAACTGGAAAACCTTTACTTGTGATAGTAAAGTCGATTGCCTCGTAGGTAGTGCTGTCAAAGTCTCCCTGAATGTCGATGACATACAGAGCAATTTTCCTTGCATCCAGTGCCTTCTCAATCGTGCCCAAAACATGATGAATGGCAGTCACTGTAGACCTGCCCGATTGGTAGGCAAACTGGAAGCGATGTATTGGAGTGTCCGATAGATATTCAGCTCGTATGAATCTGTCTGTCTCCATGGTCTTCAGGAAACACGAACTGAGGCTTATTGGTTTGTAAGACTTGGGCAATTGTTAAAATTTACCCCCCTCTTTAGGTATAAAGACCACTTTAACCTCCCTCCATGGTTTTTGCACGTAACCCCCTTGTTGTAGGCAGCATGGAAGGATTCCATCCGGCCCAGGTGATTTATAAGGACTTAATTTGGGTACAGCCCACATCACTCGTTTTGCATCAAAGATTCTACCCAGCAGCTTGATGTTCCTTTTGGACGCTGAGGGCGGCCGTGTGAATATTCTTGGTGACGAAAAGGGCAGAAATCCCGGAAAGTGGGTCGCAAGTAGGAGCTTACAGGTCTCCATTGTGACTCAGAAAACTTGCCATCTGGCCGTTTGAGAGTGCAAAGACCATTTGTGTGATCCTGGGAAAGCGTTGAAAGGGATTTTCAACTTCCGTTCATTCGAACATATAGTACGAAAATCGTAATACACAGTACAAATTGTTCGAACTCGTTAATTATTTCTTTCGAATCGAAATACGCGGTAGCCCCCGCTGACAAGGTTATCAACCTTAAACTCATATAATTTTTAATGTTTGTTATTTAGGTTTACATTTAAGCATACAATACTTGTTATTATTGTTTTTTAAATTAAAATTTTTTCATTTGCCTTATTATTTTACTTTGCTTATTTTTAGACAATTCATCTTGAAGGAGGAAGCAGATATTGAACATTTGGAACAACGTCTGGAAAAAATTATAAAACTTTGTAATATAGCAGTTGATTCCGGCAAAGAATATGTTAAAAATCAAAGGTATGCTACTTTTAATATTCTTTCTTTAATTTGTCAGCAAACAAATCATTTTGAAAAGTTTCCTTTTAAATACTTTTCGAAAATATTTTTAAAAGAAAACTTATTAAAAAGTTACTGTATAGAATGTTTTTTTTTTTAACAATTTTATAAGCTTTTTTATTATAGCTTGTTGGTATTTTGTTTTGAGAAAATCTTTTCAATTATAGATTTATATAATTATAACTAGAATCAGAGCTGCCGTTTTGGTAACTTTTAACCAAAATTGGTAACTTTTTTTCTCAATGTGTACTTCTGAACTTTTTTTCTATTTTGGTTACTTTTTTTCAACTGAAAAATATCTACTTGGGTGTAAGACGATCAAGATCTGCACTTCTAGTTTTAATACCAACAAACTTTTTAACCAATTCACTCATACTTTTTGAAATTAAATCTAATTTGCTTTCACTCTCTCTTTCAAGTTGAGTGTTTTAATTTTGTTTTAAGGAAACAGCTAATAGAAATTTTACGGTTGTCTTTATTGATTATTTTCTTGATGACATTTTGAAAATAAATGGATATAAAATTGAGTGCAGCCTAAATTTCTTCCAATTTTTGTGAATTTTGACAAGTAATATGTGTAAAAAACATGTAAGCAACAGTTGTGTGGCTGCGGGGTTAGTACTAAAGCCCTGCACGAATGCATTTGAATGCCATTTCAAATCATTCGTTTGTTTTTCAACTACTGATTGTCGATTGCTTTTTGCTAACGAATCAAATTCTGTACTGTGAAAAACACATAAAGCACGAAAAAAATATAAACACACAAATGCAAATGAGTTTAAATTAGTGTGTTATAAACGACCAAACACGAAGTGTAAAGATCACGAAATATACTCCACACAACAACGAAACAAACGAATAACACAAACTACACCAAATCACACGAATCGCACGAATCAAACGAATCACACCAAATCACACCACACAACAGTAACAAAATAGGTGGCATTATTTTATTTTTATTATTAGGTAATTAGTAATTTTGTATTAGCAAAAAACAAATGAAGATGCAAAATATTATTATACAATGTTTAAGTTTTTATTTTAAATTAATTTATTCAAAAGTTACAAAAATATATTTTGAAATATTTTATTAAAAGTAAAAAAGAAATGAAAAGCTAAATTCAATTAATTGCAAAATTAAGATAAAAATAATATAATGAGCAAAATGGTTTAAAATTAATTTGTACAGTTTAAAAGTTCATTTTGTATTTCAGTTGCTTCTATATTTGAATGAAGAAACATTATGGCATTTATAGAATCACCGTTTGAAGCAATGCTGGATTTTTTTTTTAGAAATCAAATTCCGTGCTACTGAAAAAACTCGCTCTGAAGCTGCACTACTAGCAGGCGTTGCTAATATTTTGTAGCTCCCTTTGTAGAGAAGTGGAAATTCATTTTGATGTAAGTTCCACCATTGCAAAATGTTGAAATCTTCAGTAATACTAACATTTAAGCTTTCATACATTAGCAATTCGTTGGATACTGTATCAAGTTGTGTAGTATTTTCAGTCGGTGGTAAAAAATCAGAATATAATTCTATGATATGGCTAGATATTGCTGTTGCACTTTCAAATGGATTTTCTGATTCATGTTGCTCTTGAAAGTATTTTATCATAATGTGCATGCATTTGTCTTTAATCGAGAGTTTTTCTTCTTCACTAAATTGAACTAATTTGTTTAATGGAGGGAATAGAAAAACAGCAATTTTATGGTAGATAGTTAGATTCCCAATTACTATGGAATCTATCAAAATTGCAAATTTTTCTTTAAACTCTTTTGAAATTTCTAAGTCACTGATATCAGTATTACATTTTTTCTTTAAGCAAGGATATAAATATAAACAAGGTGTATTGTCGGATACTTTTCCCCTTCTAACTTTTTTAAAAAAAGTTCCAAAACTTTAATTAAAGCTGTTATATGGTTCAAATGAATATTATTGATTCTATTGAGCTCGTTTTTTTGTTGCAAAAGTTGAAATATTTCGGACCAATTTTTTTCGACAGAAACAAATAAATAGTAAATTGAATTCCAGCGGGTGGGTGAAAAGCTTTTAAGGGTTGTTTGTAAATTTACATTTAGACCAGAAATTTTAAAATGTTTTACGAGTTTAGTACATAAACTACATAATTCTGAAACAGCAGGTACTTCTTTCATAGCTTTTTGAATAGTATTATGCAGTAAATGGTCAATGCAAAATATGTGGTTATTGTTCCGAAAGGCAGCGACCATGTTTGCTCCTCGATCTGTGACACTAATGGCTTTGTCATCCAGATCTAAATCGAAATTATTAAGTATTTTTCTTAACTTTCGTCAGATATAATCATCAACAAATATATATATTTAAGTTTATAATATACCTATTTATAAATATATATTATCACATAAATAAATATTACTTGTACATTTTTCACCATCCATATAATTAATGCCAAGTCTACTAAATATATGTCCATCATTTATGTGGTGAATGGTCACAGCTATATATGTTCTTCTAATAAAGTTATCGGTCCAAAGGTGTATATCATAACTTTTTACAAAATAACAAATGCGCACCTGAGTTTGCCTGCAAAAATGTATAAAGTCATTATAACAGGTCAAAGTTACGTTAAATAGTTACCATAAATTGGTAAGGTGAACTCTTTAGGCTCGGTCATACAATTGTAGCATACAAAAGTAAGCAATAAAAATAGTGCGAAACAATAAAGTTTCATTAAAACATCAATAAAACACATCTTCTTACCCAAAAATGTTACCTACTGTCACATTTGCTATTATGTATATAGGTAGGTTATTTACACATAAATTGTAGCAAAACAAGCCTTTTTTAACTTGATTTTCAAATATTTTTATTTACTTAAGAAAAGTGTTTTCAAAGAAAAAAAAACCCACCGACGCGATTGGTACCGAAACCAAACTATTTTTACAAGCACAAAATACCAACAAATTCTTGTGGCTATTTTGTTTCTTAATAATTTCTGTATTTAGGTACGTCTTTTTAATTATACATTGAGTTGATTTGTTTTTTTAAATCCAACTACTGCTTAACAACGAGTTGTTTGAAACCAACTACTGTTTAAAATTGATTCGGTTTTACATTGTGTATCATTCGAATTGATTTAAAAAAAAAAAACACAGTATTTGACACAACAATAACTTGGTGTGGAGAACTGTGAAAAAGAAACAAATGCATTCGTGCAGGGCTTTAGTTAGTACTACCATTTCCCACATGCTTTCAACATGTATACTATTTATACCCACACCACAATAGTGGAGAGGGTATGGTGCATTTGTGCTGGTGTGTGCAACACCTTAAAACCTTTAAGTATACCGATCGACTGGCTGACTGTCCATGTAACCTTGAGCGGAACGTAAAGGTCACAATTTTTGAGGTAATTTGATAATAGGCTCATAGGTTCTTATTGGCACAAGGGCCAAGCCTATTAAACATGGTCCGAATCGCAGGACCACGAGGGGAGAAAGGGAGCAATTTCCGCCTCTCAGAAACTATCAAACCGATTTTAATAAAATTCAAAACATAGATAGATCCATAAGCATGATTCTCCATGGGTCCAGAATAGGATGCACTCTCGTAAATGTCTTTTTAAATACTGTGGTGTAGGGTATCATATGGTCGGGCTTCGATCCAGAGGTTAACTGGTCAATATGCATACATACTTATATGCAGAAAAAACATGAATATTCCATTGCATGTTTTTTCTTGTGTGACCAATGAAGGCAGAAGCAATATATTTTTCCGATTTAGAGCTTTTCATAAATTTTGGCATCAATTTGTTAGAGCATATTTTGGCATATTTTACCGTTTGCAGCATTTTTTTGTATAATTTAGTTAAAGGAGCCGTTCTGCAGCATTTTATAAGTTTATAGCGTATATTTTACCTTCTTGAGGCATATTTTGATACGCGTTAAATTTTTTAGATGCTTTCGCAGCAAATAAAAAAAAAATTTTATTATGCGAAATTTTGGCTATTCTGTTTTTAAATATATATCTGTATACCCAACGTGTTGCTTAAATTTCGCCATCTACACTTAATTTTTACTCTAAAATTGTAAGACAAAGCAGGTTCTCATTAAATATAAAGAAAAAACTTAGAAATTTAATATACAAGCAAAAATAATGTTAGACTCTTTGTATCCGTAAACTATCTAGTTATGTTGGTATTTAGATTAAATTCGCCCAAAAAATATTATACTGAAAACTAAATTCTTTTCGAATCAGTTCACATTTTCCCATAGCTACCATCTTTAATAGCTTCAACTGCCTTTTAAAGGTTAACATTAATAAAGAATTTAGCGACTGTCCCTTAAGATCCCTTTAACACAAAAAATCTTATATGATTAATAATATCTAGATAATAACAAATAACTCTTATATAAATTTTTACCTCTTAACATATCTTTGGTGCTGGAGTGCATATTAAATAGTGTTTTTAATACTTTAATATTTTGGTTACTTTTTATTTTATTGCCTTTGGTTACTTTATTTTTATATTTTGGTTGCAATTTTTTTTTTGGTCGTGGCAACACTGGTGAACACATTCTAGTCAGTGTTGCCACGACCACGTGTGTAATTACACATATTGTGTGGTTTTTTTACGCATGTGTAGCCCAGCCCATGTGTAATTTGTTTCATGTGTAATCTGTGTGTAATTTTAGTTTGAGTTCTATTTTGTAATTAATTGTAATTAATTAATTGACAGCAAATTTTTTTCTTCTAACATATAAAAAAAGGTTTAACATAAACTGTCAAATGTGATTGTTATTTCCTTGACATTTGTTATTTGTGTAAGTTAATAAAAAAGTGTGTACATTCAACAGATTTAAGAGCTTAAAAATAAATATTTGTGCAATTTATTTTAAGACTATCGAGTGGGCAATACAGGATACGCGCAAGGCAATAAATTTGTTTCCATTAAATAGAACAATTTACAGCGAATTTTATGAATTTATGTTGCTTAAGCTTGAAGATAAACATTTTTGTACTGCTCTTCTGCCTACGTCATTGATTTTATTCCAAAGGTATCGTTAAAAATGTGCATCCGTTTCATTTTTACTTCAGAAATCAGAATGCTTTGCCTTTTTTTTATTGAAAAATAACCATTTAGTTGCAAACAAGCAATAACAAAAAGGCGATGCAGAGTGAATCATACTATCAAGGCAATTTTTTTTTAAAGCCTAGTACTCTGTTCGAACTTGCTAAAAATGTTGAGCAACATTGATTATTTTACACGAAAATTTTGTCATGTATCAATATTAGCTATCTCGCGGTTTTTAAAAATTTAACGTTTTTATAAGCAACAAGTATACACCATTATTTTTTAAAGGTAAACAAAAACCATAGTTGTGGTTAGTGCAAAATATTGATTTAAATCAACATTACACTCTCACTAAATAAAACTGCATAAAAATTAGTTTTTATTTTTTTTAACCGCTTTAGTGATGATTCTAATTTTGTTCACAAGCACCAAAAAAATTAATTGGTATTGCAAATTTTTTCACTATCACTAAATGTTATTAATGCATAAAATCTGCACTCAATTCAAATATAAAGTGCAAAATTTGAACTTGCAATCAGAGCTGCCGTTTTTGGTTATTTCTAACCAAAATTGGTTATATTTTTTTCAATGTGGAGATGTGAATATTTTTTTCATTTTGGTTACTTTTTTCTAAAGCAGTAATAATTACGAACGAATATGTTTTTCTTGGTACAATTATTTACGAGCTCGAATAATTTGTACTGTGTACTACGATTTTTTCATTATTTGTTACCAATGAACGGAAGTTTTTTAAAATCCCTTTCAAAACAGCAACCAAATAATTTTTTTAATTTGTGATTTTTATATTAAAAACGCCATGATCTGAAATCGTAAACAAATGAAGTTTTAATCAATGGAGATTTTCAATTATTTTTTTTAAATGAGCGTAGTTTTTCTTGATTTTAAGAGAAGTAAAGATAATTAGTACTTAAAGTAGGAAGTGCATAAAATCATCCGGAATCGATTTTAGAAAATTACTGAAAAATTACACAAAAGTCGCTTCAGTGTTTTTAAAAACTTGAAAATAAATTTAAGGTTCTGAATTTGGTTATTTCCAGAAGTATATTTATATACATATTTGAAAATACACGTAGGAATTTTAAAGATGTTTTAAAATTACATTGATTTATCAATACAATTTTAAAATTTATGGAATTTTCTTTAAGAAATGGCTGTGAGTTTAAAGAAATTTTAAATTTTACTGTTTAAAACTTGTCGGTTGTATATTTATTTAATGTTTTTGTAGATAATTATTTGGTAAAAAAAAAACTTTTGACTGTCAGTCATATACTTTTTCCCCATTGAATGTACGTTATGATATATAAGAACAATTTTGAAACATTTTTTTATAATAAGAATTATAAATTTGAAATAAAATTTACACAAAACAGAAAAAAGTTTTTATAATATTTTAGATATTTCTAAATTAGAAAATATTTACATAAAATGCATTTCGCATATCGCCAATAGTTTTAAATTTCGGCAAAATAATCGCCATATCGCCAAACGTAAATTTCCATCGGCAAAAGGATTAAGAAATCGCCACATTTGACAGTCCTGCCAATAACAGCTAATAAGCGGAAAACTATTACCCAGTTATTTATAACTGGAATATGAAAAAATATTAAATTTTTTTTTATATATGTATTCCTTTAACTCCCACTGGAGCATAGGGCGCAAAAAAAAAAATAAATAAAAACTTTTAATTGGGTTTTTTAATATGTAAAAGAATTACATTTCTTGTTTTGTTTTCTTGGTTTCTAATTATTGTTTTACTATAAAGTGCAAATAACCTTTGTGTTACAATGTATTACAATGATTTTAATGATTTTCTCAATTAATAAAAAGCATTTTAAATTTGGTTATATTTTTTTACATTTGGTAACTTTTTCAAAAATTTTGGTTGTAAAAATTGTATTCGTTGTGGCAGCACTGCTTGCAATCAAAAAGCTGTACAAAAACATAATATCACTAAAATTTAAAAAAAAATGTAATTTTGTATGTGCAGGTATTTGAATTTTCTGATGATGTGCATAAAGGAAATTACGAAAGATTTTTTGCACACATCGCTCTTTTTGTCTGGAAAACTGTTTACTTTCAGAATATATACAGTTTATACCGTGCAAAAGCCTATGTTCCTTTAGATAAATCAGCAACGCTTTTTACTGACCATTTTGGAGATATCTCGGGAACAAACCGAACGATTTTTTGCACGCATCGCTCATTTTGTTCCGAAAGTGTATTTTTTTTTTTTTTGTGTTAACTATTTTTTGTATTTTTATTAAAAATATTAGTTACTTTAGCTTCCCCTTTTTAAATTCCTAAATTCGACGCTAACTTCTTGTTCTTATTCTGCATATCCCATTATTTCGTTTTTTTTTTTTTTTTTTTTTTTGTTTTCCTGTTTTTAAATTCCCAATAATCGACGCTATTTCGTCGACGCTATCTTGGCTCACGTTAAAAAAGTAAAACAATATTATTTTTATAATTTCCCTAAGTTAAAATCAAAAAAATTTAGTTTTATTATAAATTTTTACACTTTTCTACATTTTTCTTTTTAAAACGCTTGTTATAAACAAACCCCACTTCACAAATTCAAAATAAAAAATGATTAGCTTTTGCTTAAAATTCCGTGCGAAAAAATATGAGCTGCACTTGTTTCGCACGGAAAATAAAAATTTTGCTTCGTAATATAAATAGCCAGGTCTATCCAATTTATTTGGCTTATTCCGCGAAGCTCTTCGCTTGTCTGCAGGAAAGAAACCTGAGTCTCTGGGGGAAATCTAACCCGCAACCCCGGCGCTGATAGACTAGCTCACTACCAGCTAGCCTACCGGGGCACTCACAATATTCAGTATAATATTGAATTTGGAGATAGTAATACGTCTCTTACAAATATACTTCTAACTCATTCCTTGATAATGATATCCGATTGATATCGAAATATTGAACAAATAATATATCGTTACCTAAAACGCAAAAGGCCCTAACTAACAAAAAATAAAAAATCGACTTTTTTATGAAATCTGATGAATTGCATCAACACTAATGTCCACAATCAATTTTGGAGTCTTTCAACCAAAATTAGCGCTTTTATTAAAAAAAAACAAACGGCCCTATCTACAAAAGTTTATATGGATACACGCTAAAAGACCTTACTAACAGTTTGCATAATATGCAACATTGTCAATTGTCAAAACAACTGGTAGGTTTTACAAGAAAAATAGAAGGAAAATAGATTATAAGCCGTTTTAGGCAATTTAAAAATTAACATTTTGAATAGTAATTTGCTTCTCCTGTAAAATTTTCAAAATGTTAGATAGGGCGTTTTGCGTTTTAGGTAACGATATGTGTTAAAAGGGACCTATGGATGAAAAAATCAATTTTTACTTTTTTGGTGATTCTTAAAATAGACAATACGCTCTTTCCAATTCAGCAAACAGTTTTCTAGTGTTGAAAATAAAAAATAAGTATCAGTTGTAAAATACAAGATATATTTAAAAAAAAATTGTATTTGAAATATTCAACTATTTCACTGAAACTCAACAAAAATTTATAAGGCAAATTGAAGACTAACATCTAAAAAATGCCGATCCAGTTAAAAGTTATGGAATTTTTTTGTAAAATGGCCCACTGTACGGCAGTGGAAAATAGCCTCTCAAATGCGACAGAACTCATTTGAAAACCTAAGTATTTCTGCGCCATGTCCTTAAATTTTGGGTATAACATTTCATTCCGCCTCTCAAGAAAAATTAGAAGATCTAGGGTACCTATAGACTTCTTCTTTAGCTAAACCACAGCGTAGGATGGACAGAGGATCATTCTTCTCCAAATTTTCTTTTAATATATTAACAAACGCTCCAAAGGTCAGTTCTTTGTAGATTTATACCAATTTTTACTGGGTTTAGGGGTGACCGTGCCTTCAACACTTTCGGAATGCGGTCATGTTAAGTCAATAAGACGTTTTTTCAAACTATTGTCTCTGAAATCTTCGAGCTTTGTGTCTCAAATCTTTCATTCAATGAAATTTGCGACTAGGTAAGTCGTTACACAATTTATACAGCAAACGCGTAAAATGCCCATACGTATCGAAAGCATAAACTCTGTTACTTTTTTTAAGCCGCATGCTAAAGTAGAAAGTAATCATTCTACTTTAGCATGCGGCTTAAAAAATAAAACGCATGGTGTGGACTTCCAGCCTAAGAACTAAAAACAACTTTTTATTATAATGTTTGATTTTATGCTTTTCTTTTCAATGTGTTATTGCTCTTAGCTGTAATGCCAAAATAAGGATTGAAAAAGCATTGTTTAAAAAAAATATATTCGATATATTGGCAAATCGGTATCAGTATTCGTTACATCCCTAGTTCCCAACTATAATGTGCATAAGCTACCTTAAGCCCAGCAAATGCATTTAAAAAAACTACAAAAAAAAACATCTTATTCTGTACGAAATGTGCGGTCAGTTTCGCACTTCGCTTAAGCAAATGATAGTTTCATAAACATTAACAAAAAGTTTCCTTAAGTTTAATATGGTTTGACACATATGATTAACATGTATTCGCCAGGTTTCTTAAGCCAGCTTATGCACATTATGGTTGAGCCTTAAGTCTAGACAAATATTTTTTAATTAAATGTCCTTATAGGATGTCGTCTATAATTTTTATTTCAAAATAAAAAAGATACAAGTTGTTTAAATTAATTTGCTTATTTATATTGAATTCTTCTTTATTTCTTTTTTAAATATATAGCGCTTTTGCAATGTCTCTTTGGGATTTGCAACAACATTTTGCTGATAATAAAAGTGCTCATAACGCTTTGGGAAAACTGATACATTGTTTTCAGGTTTGTTGATGGTAGAAAAATATAAAAAAAATTTTAATTTATATTATACAAAAGTTATATACTACATGTTTACAGTCATTTATTTATTTAAATAACATTTTAATACATCTGCTTTATATTAATTTCTTATCGTTATATTTTTAAAAAATAAACAAATAAATCCTATAATAAAACTTATTATAGGAGATGAATAAATTTCACACCATTTTATTGGATCAGGCCAGTCGTACGGTTTTAAAAAATCTCTCCGTTTTTGTTAAAGAAGACATAAATCAAGTGAAAGACTATAAAGGACATTTTCTTAAAGTTTCCGAAGGATATGACAATGCTTTAATAAAAAATGCACAGGTAAATAAAAATGTAACATCATAAAGACGCCTAATGTTAATTTAGTTTAATTCATTAAATATATTTATTAAATTATCTGTTGTTTATTCAAAATAAGGAGTAAATATTGCTTAACTAATCATAGTGTTAATTATGTACACCAACATTAAACATGTGTATTTATTTGTTATTGTTTTGTGTTTATTTTTCACTTGCAGGCAAGTAAAAATCGTACACAGGAAGTACAGGAAGCCGCCAACATATTATCTGCCTCTAAATCTTGCTTTCATCACACAGCATTAGACTATGTTAACTACATCACTTTAGTTCAGTCTCGCAAAGTACCTTCAATTTTGTCGACAGTAAGTACTAACAAATGTTTATAATTGTTTTTTGTAGTTTTAATAAACCTTAAGGCATAGAATAAGTATAAAAATACCTTAAGACATTTCTTATGTACATATTTGTTTACCGAAATCGATGTGACTGAACTGTTTTTGTAATTCAAATAGAATAGGATTCTATATTCTACTTTGTATGTATGTATGTATCTATGTATATACAAAACATTATATGACTGCATGAAATGTATACAAAAAAAATATGTAATAAAAAATTGGAGCAAACAGGAACAGGAGTGATATTAAAAATGTTCTAACTTTATAAAATTTCAAGCCTTAATAGAATTACATAAGTATGTACATACATACATATTGTGCTTGATCAACAAGAGGGTGTTAAGCCCTTATGACACTACATTTTTTATTCATTGAATTGATATAGAATTGATAGAAAGAAACAGTAAATATTGGAAAGAGTAAACTATGGCCCCTATTACGGTTAACAACTCAACTCAGTTGAGTTGTAATTTCTTAATTTTTGTATTATGGTTTATAACTTTGCTATTTTGCCGTGAACAAAAATTACAACTGATCACAACCAGTTGTCTTATGCCCCTAATGCGGTTCTCCACTCAACTCAGTTTGGTCGTGTTGGAGTCAACCCAACTTATGCACAACCAAACTCATTTTAGGTATTGTGGTACCCAACTGTTTTTAGTTGAGTTTGCTATAACATTTCCAACTTAAAATATCGATTTGCCAACTTTATAACGTTTGACAAGTAAAAATTTTATAAAATTAAATAATTTTTTAAACTAAAAGTATTTTTAATTGTTGTGTTGAATAAAAAGTATTTATAATTGATATTAGTGTCGATTTATATTGTGATGATGAAAAGGAAAACTCTTGTATAGATGCGCTACGTACAAGAAGACAAATTCGTGATGATTCCAACCCTCTTGAACTTCCCAGTGCCAAGTAAGAACTTCTTATAAGTAACGAAACTTTCTTTTCCCTAGTGAGTTCTTTTTCTGGTTGGGGTAGCTGTTGGCCAATCTGCTGGTTGTTTTATTGGTTCAACTGACTCAGTAAAATTGTCACTTGATAGTGGAATATTTTCAACACCAAATACTTGTCCGGACTGGCAGTACAAGAGCTGCGAAACAGTATCCTCAAGGCTATTCAATGGAAATTCTAGTGATCGCCCTCTCCCTGTAGCTTGAGTGTTTCTTTTATTGTTGGCAAGTTTTTTCTTTATAATTGCCTTGTAGTGTATCCAAACCTGTGCCAAGAATATTATAATTAGATTAAGAAGATTATAAGTGTTTAAAGAAGTTCTTGTCGTGGTCCCAAACTATTTAACATACCAAACTCTGGTGTTTTACCGAATTTTTGGCATTGCTTATAGTTTAAGGGACTTTTAATCAGTTCATGTTCGCTATAGAAGTGATTTTTTCCTGTACGTTTTCTGATTCTTTTTAGATTTAACGAATTTCAATGTATATTAGAGTTTGCTGTCAGCAAACAAATTTCCGCAAATTTATCAATTTTGACCGATATTTTGTCATTCTTTATAGTTTTAGGGAC
Source organism: Pollenia griseotomentosa (assembly GCA_963931875.1). Taxonomy (NCBI): domain Eukaryota; kingdom Metazoa; phylum Arthropoda; class Insecta; order Diptera; family Polleniidae; genus Pollenia; species Pollenia griseotomentosa. Next base: position 113,713,901 of record OZ007560.1, read on the forward strand.
TTAATCAAATCAGTTGTAAATTTTCGTTATTTTTGCAATTTTCGAGTAGCTTTGTTGCTCTTTCAGGCGATCATTGCCATTATAAAAATAGCCCCATATATAGGGATGCCAGATGTAGAAGAGGTGAAAAGAATACATTTGGTTAATAAAAAGAGAACTAATTAAGAAAAAAGAGCACACTTTTCCAAAGCACATCTAATGTGACTTTCACTTAACAAAATTAGAAAAAATATTAATAAATACAGTAGACTCGCGGTAACGTGAACTATTAAAACCTAAGCGTGTTCACGTTTGCGAAGTTGTTCATGTTTACGAAGGTGTAATTTTTTACATCTTAAAAATAAAATAGACATATATTTAACTTAAATTCATATATTTTTTTTATTAATTCATATTCATTAATTCATATTCGTATTTGTTTTGTTAAGAAAAACAATTTACATTAAAATTATTTAAAAAAATGGGTTTTTTTTTTTGGATTTTCTTTTTTTGCAAAAAGCTGAACACCGCTAGTCACGCTTGATCCTCTTTTTATTTTTTCTATTACATCCACTTTTTCCTTTAAAGTTAAAAAATTTTTTAGTTTTTGCGACATTTTTCACGACACACTTTATATCACACAATCATTGACGGGGATTCCCAGTTTTTAAAGAAGTAGTGATTGCTTAAAATGTTCAAAAGAAAACAACTTTTTCTATGTTCCATGAATTTTACATTTGTTCACGTTATAGGGATTTCTTACTGTGTTCACGCTACAAAGTAGTCAGTGTAAAAAAAATTATGTTAATGCTAGCCGGTGTTCACGTAAGGCGGTGTTTTTGTTATCGCGAGTCTACTGTACTAATTTTATTAAAATATAACAAAAAAAAAAACACATTACATAAGAAATGTATAGAATGTGAGGACTATTTTTTTAAAGATTTTTTATTATTCAAATTTTTTTAATAAATAAAATTTTATTTATGTGCTGTTTTCACAAAGTGATTGAACGTGTAGTAAAATTTATATGAAAAGCACTGTTTTTCAAATATGTAAATTGAAATCGATCAATTTCTATTGCATATGTACATTACCAGGGAAACCGGAAATGTGCTTTAAATATTTTATGCGCTTTAATTATAAAGTAAAAATTGTTTTTTTGAAAACAAAATATTTAACAATTTAATAATATTTGCGTTTAAAAAAATTAAAAAACTATAATCCATAAAGCTAATACACACCATAGTATGACACCGATCGGCTCACCAAAACAAAGTTATGTTATGAGGTTAAAATTCATACGAGTTATTTGTGCCGAATATTATCTATCTACATAACATTTTTTGTCTTAAAGGGATTTTAGAAACGGACACTTTATTTCATAATAATGTTCTTTAAAAGGCAGTTAAAACTATTTACGGATGGAAGCTATGGTCAAATGTGTAACGATTCCAAAAAAAATGTAAAAAATGTTACGTTGACACGTAACAGTATGAGAAATGTAACTTACTATCACTGTAATTTATAAAATTTTTCTTGTTGTGATAGTGTAAAAAAAAAATGAATTAAAAAATCGATTCCTATATTCATTAAAAGTTCTAAAACGGATAAATATTTTGTTACTGGCTTCGTTGGTGGCACAAGGAAAAACAATTGCATATTTACGGTTTCCCTATAACCAATTATAACAACAATTAAATAACATTATATTGTGTAATAAAGTACTTGTGATTGAACTACATAATGATTTTTATGAAATATGTATAGTTGTTATGAAAAATAGCATAAAAAGAGCAAATTTGTAAAAAAGAGCACATTTGCGTGCTCTTTTGCACTTTCATGTCTTAAGAGCACATGTACTCTTTAAAAGAGCACTCCTGGGCAGTGTTACCGTCGGATATTTTCAATAAGTACCAAAAAAAGGGGATATCTACAAAAAAAGTGGTACCAAAAAGTGGATTTTTTTAAAAAAAGGAGCACATTTTTTAAAATTAAAATAAGTTTACCACATTATGTATTTTTTACGCTTTTTTTCTATTTATTATAATTTTAAATAACATTTTATAAATGATAAAAAAACATAACAAAAAACATTATATAGTAATTATATACACTAAAAAACAATTGATCGTATTACAATAGACACACTACATACTTGAGCTTCGTACAGACGGTGGTCAGATCTTACAATGTTGTCATTTAAATTGACTAAAAATGTCTTGCAACTATGTGAACATTGTACGCTATTTTCATTTGGCAGATGTGTTAAATTAATGCATCTGAGAATGTCACCATTGTCAGAAAAATGACAACATTGTAAGATCTGACCATCGTCTGTACGAAGCTTTACTTACAAATGGCTCATTTGTTGTAAAAACTAAAACAAATATTTTGTAAATACAGTCAAACTTCCATAACTCGAATCACCATTATCCCAAAAAAAACTTCGACTTATGGAGACTTCGAGTTACAGAATTTTCTTGTCGAAAAGAGAATAAATTGCAAACTTGTGTACATTTTGTATTATTTGTTTAAAACAGGCACTATTTGAAAGCTTCATACCTAAGCATGTAGGTATGTATTTGTAATAAACAAGTTACAATGAAGTAAAATATCGGCATGGTTTGACTTCTAGCTGCTGTAAACCAATTGAGGACAGCTATGTCGATAATTTTGTATATTTGGGTCTTAATCATTTTACTAAAGAGATGAGATACTGACTCAAACGAGTTGATAATTAATTCTTTATTTTTAAAAATCTATGAGACCGTACTAGCTGGGACACCATATATATTGTCTGCTTCCTTTTTCTTGAAACCACCCTCGACTTCTTTTATAAACTTATATTTCCCTCCATCGACAAACATTATAAAACACGTTTACTTGCCATGAAATAAACACATACAAATAATTTTAACATATTTAGGCAAACCAAAAGACACACGTAATGTACAAAAAGGGATTTCCCCGAAAAAAAGAGCAAAGTAAAATATACAAACCTGCTAAACAAGCAAAAGAAAGCGAAATAAATAAACAAAATAAACAAAACAAGCAAAAAACTTCGAGTTATAGAATACAAATTTGAGTAATTGGTTCGAGTTATGGAGAATTTCGAGTTATGGAAGTTCGAGTTACGGAAGGAGAATTGTATGTATTTTATTGTTTTAGAGCTACTGCCAATCAAATTGGTTCGAGTAAGAGAAAATTCGAGTTAGAGAAGTTCGAGTTATGGGAGTTCGACTGTATTTCTCTAGAGAAGTAATTTTTATAAAATACTAGCTGGACCCGGTCCGCTTTGCTGGCCCTTAGTAAAGATTAAAAATTTTATAAAATATGAACGTATTTAATTGATTTTCAAAACATTAAAAAAAAAATAATAGTAAATGTTTTACTTACCAGCAAATGCTATTAGATTCTTCATGTTTGTTTAAAATTATTGGATACCCTAACCGCGTATTTGAAAAATATTTATGGAAGTGGAAATAGACTTTGGTAAACTAAAATTAACATAAATGTTTGGAATAAAACTGGCTATTAAACCATATTAATTTTGTTTTTTTCATTTTGGTGGTTTTAGCGTATTTTAGTGAATTACCGCTGAATTGATAAATGTATATTGATAAAGATTTAGTGACATACCATGCATCTAAATTTTAAAACATTATGTTGGTCAAAGTCGGTGCAGTAGTTTTTAAGTTTAGCGATTACAAACAAACACGTCTCTTTTATATATATAGATAGATGCATCTAAATTTTAAAACATTATGTTTAGCGATTACGACGAAAACGACAAAAATATAAAAACGTGGTGCAATCTATCGGATAAATACGAAACTCCACAGAAACACTCCTCATACCTTATACATCAAAAACACAAATTTTGGTCCAAGTCGGTGCAGTAGTTTTTGAGTTTAGCGATTACAAACAAACACGTCTCTTTTATATATATAGATTAACTTTAATGTTTTATCCAACATTTTTATATTTCGAATTTATTCTATGACCCAGTTGGCCATTGATGATTCGTGCACGACAATGTTAATTCCTGCACGACACGTAAGGGACAACTAATGCAAATCGTCGACGACATTTTCAAACAAGTGTCGCGTAAATGGTGCACGACACAAAGAGAGACAATGTCGCTCAGCCTGTCGTTGATGACTACTTGCACGACATTGTCGTCCATATAGTCGTTGATGACCACATGAACGACATTGTCGTTCATATTGTCTTTGATGACTATATAGACGACAAAGGATTCAACTTTATCGTCAACGACTGCGTATAAGACAATGTCGAAGAAGTTATAGGAGTTACAGCTTATACGACAATGTCGCCTATAAACCTAAACGAAAAAATAAAAATATATAATAGCACATACATATTTTTAGAATAAGACCAAAGTCTTTGAGTTCTCAGACTTGACTGACTGATTTTCTTCACTTTGCTTTGGTTGTTTTTTATTATTATCGTTATTTTACAGTTAATTTTTTTTTTATTGGGAACAAATTATATTTGTTTGTTTAAAAGACAGCTTACAAGACAATGTCGCTCATATTGTCGTGCTTAGAAGTTGATAAATGACACCTTACAAGACACTGTCGGTCATGCTGTCGTGCATACACTTTAATACAGGACAGCTTACAAAACACTGTCGCTCATACTGTCGTGTATAGTTGTTGATAGAGGATACCTTACAAGAAAATGTCTGTCGTGTTGTCGAGGATAAGCTTTGACAAAAGACAACTTGAAAGACAATGTCGGTCATGTCGTCGTTTATTAACTTTTTTAAAAAACAGTGCACTAGACAATGTCGAGTATTTTGTCGTCCACGACATTTTCCTCAAAATTGTCTTCCAGAAATCCTAAGTGATAGAGGACATGTTGTGCATAAATCGTTGACGACAATGTCGTCGACAGCAGTTTGGCCAACAGGGGAGCTAAATTTCTGTTATGTATTTTATAAAGCTTTTTTGTAATAGTTCTATTCCTTAAATTTTTTAGGAATGACTTTTATACACTACCAGACTATTATATTGTATTTGAAATTTAGCTCATAGAATAAATTCGAACAATAAAAAATGTTGAATATAATATAAAGTAACCTACGAAAGGAAATATTTCCCAGTTTCTAATTCTTTAATTCAAAAACGTTAAACTCGTTTTCTGCCAAACATGTTTTTTGGATTATGACATTGTTGCAGCAAATATAAGATATTTATGTAATGTGTTTTATATATACATTTAGTAATAAATTTCTTGTAATTTTTCTTTTGAATACAGTTTCTATGATTTATTTAAGGAATTGTATTGCACAGGTAGACATTTCAAAACTTTTTAGAAGTTATTTTAAATAATTTTGTTATTAATTGTGATAGTGCAAAAATATTGCAATCATTTTGTTGATGTTGAGTGATGAATTGAAAATTTGCAGCCTCAGTGAACATGAGTGATAGTGATGTTAAAAAATTTTGCACTCAAAAAAAAATTGTTTGATTTAAAAAAAGCAATCATTAATGTTCTTTACTAAAGCATATCCTCAAAAGAAATCAAAAACCATGCACATAAAAGTTACATTTTTTAAATTTTAGTGAGACAATATTTGTATGCGGCTTTTTTGATTGCATGACCAAATTTTGCACTATTTGAATTGAGTGCAGATTTTTGCATTCAATCTGCGTTTAGTGATAGTGAAAAAATTTGGACTATCACTAAATTTTTATTAGTAGTAGTTAAAAAAATAACAATCATCACTAAAGCTGGTAAAAAAGAGTGCAAACTAATTTTTTTGCGATTTTATTTAGTGATAGTGCACGGCTGATTTAAATCAATATTTAGTGCACTACCCCACGCATATCAAGAAAAAAGATTGCATATAAACTTGCTTACATATACTTATACTTATACATATTACTTATATATTAAAGAAAGAAAATAAGTATCTTTTCCTAACGTAAAAAGTATCAAAAAAGTCGCAAGAATTACAAAAAGTATCACATTTAGGTGCATTTTGTAAAAGTGGCCAAATAGTATCCAAGCAGACGAAAAAGTGGCAAATTGCTACTTTAGTGGCACCAACGGTAACGCTGCGCCTGGCACCCCTTCCCATATATATACCGAAGGCAACTATTTTACAGGGCACCATCAACACTGTCGATTTATACGGGTTGAAAAGTGCAACAACACCTTATGCCATTAGTAAGGGTGAATTTTTTTTAGAAACAAACATGGTTTTATTTACATTAAAGATATTTAGGCCCTATTAACTTGACAAAAATAACATTTACATGGTCCCCTTTTAGATAGCAAAACATTTTTTAAAAACCAACACCAAATTATATTTTTTAAATAAAGTGTCACATATTTGTAGAATAGAAAACACCATTATATTTTTGAATAACTTTCAAGTAGGTCGAAGTATTTGTTTAAGCCTGGGTTCGCACTATAAAAGGTTTGCTTTGAAAAATTTTTATTGTATTGGTGAGAGGGGAAGAGAATAGCATATTCTCTAGACTAAGCAAGCACAAAATAGAAACTACATAGTGGATCGTCGGTTGGTTACTGGTTTGCCGCACGGAACCAAAATGTTTTGATCTACATTCTTTGAATAACACATGCAGCATAACAATAACAAACAATAATATTTTTACTTTTACATTGGAAATTTGCGTCAAAGCACAAAAAGTGCCGAACCAAGAAAAACAAAGTTTAGAAAACTCTAAAATTGTGGTTACGAGCTCAGCTTTATAGCTCATTTCTTGTAATCATCCGATGATATGTATGTATGTAAAACTATATAATGGGTGATTTTTTAAGAGCTATAGGAAAGTTTAAAAAAAAACACATAAAATTCAGAAAAATGCATGAAATCTTTATTTGAATCGATAGTACGGTCCATATAATTTAATGTTTGAAGATTATTTCATGAAAATGTTGACCGTGACTGCGCCTCAAATGGTCCATCCGCTTAGTCCAATTTTGGCATACTCTTTCCAACATTTCGGCCGGTATCTCATGAATAAATGCTTCAATGTTGTCTTCCAATGCGTCAATTGAAGCGGGCGTGTGTGTATAGACATGAGCTTTAACATAGCCCCACAAAAAAAATCTAAAGGCGTTTAATCGCACGATCTAGGCGGCCAATTGACCGTTCCCGAACGTGAAATAAAATGTTCACCGAACTCGCCTCTCAATCAGTCCATTGTTAAGCGTACTGTGTGGCATGTGGCACCGTCTTGTTGAAACCACATGTCATGCAAGTCAAGTTTTTGCATTTTGGGCAAAAAAAAAGTTGGATATCATCTCACGGTAGCGCTCACCATTCACAGTTACGTTACGATTCGCATCATCTTTGAAGAAGTACGGTCCAATGATGCCACCAGCCCATAAACCGCGCCAAACTGTGACTTTTCTGGATGCATTGGTAGCTCTTGCAATGCTTCTGGCTGATCTTCACTCCAAAATCGACAATTTTGCTTATTAACGTACCCATTGAGCCAAAAATGAGCTTCGTCGCTGAACACAAGAGCACGCATTTTGATAATAAAATTAAATAATTTGCAAGCGTTGTTCATTTGTAAGACGATTCATGGTTAAATTAGAGACCAAACTGAAGTTGTTTGACAGTGAAACAAAACACGAAACGAGCGTCAGCAGTTTAAACCAGTGTTGCCAAAAAGATAATAGCTAAAAAATCACCCAATATAACCTTTTTTATATATGGGCATTTCCCCAGAATGGTCTACCAGGATGAAAAAATAAAATGTTGATAATCATCGTCTTTTATTGTTTATTATTATGAAAAAAGTCTATCAGGTATGTGATGAATATCGATCGATTTCAAAACGAACGTTTTAAAAAGGTGTGATGAATTTCGTGGGATATTAAAATCCATATCTGAATTATAGTCTTAAATTTTTGTTCAGAATACACTTCAGTTAACGTATATAATATAAAGTTTAAAAGAATAAAGACTGAAAATAAAAGGAATATGTATTTAAAATCAATTTTAAAAGATACTGAAAACGATATTTTCGGTTTCAAATCGTTTCGTTTTTAAAATCGATTTTCATCACATACCTGTATGTTGTTATAAAAGAATGGTTTCCGAGCATGTCTCAGCTGTTTTACTTGAGGAAATTACATTGGAAACTGGAAAATTTTATATTTTCTTATATTTTCTACTTCTTAAGACATTTTTATATACTTATTTTACATGCAAAAAATATGTTATGTTTACACTCTTTCTTCATAATCTCTCCATTACAATCAGTTGTAAAAGGAGTATTAAGTTTTTTTGTTAAGGAAATTTAAGGATATTTATGGGAAAATGCATGGTGATAATAATAAAAAAACATATGGAAAAATCGTACGTTCGCGACCCGTACGTTCGCGACCGGTACATAAGCCAATTGAACAAAAACCAAGAGAGGTATTTATTTTTATAAATACTGGATGGAGACCTACATCAATACACTTTTAAAATAAATTAATCACCTTTGAATATTCCGTTCCATTACGCAGATTTTTACATTTCACTACTGTCAGCCAAAGTTGACTTCTATTTTGCGTACGTTCGCGACCACATGTTTATAACTATTATTATAAAAACTTAAACTCGATGAAATTCATATTTTGCACTAAACATAGAGCTACCCAAATGCTATCGAATCGCAAAAAAAAAATTCTAGGAAAAGTTTTGTTTTCTATATTATTTGTACAACAAAAGCGTACAAACGTACGTTCGCGAACCCAGGAAATGCCCATATACATATTTTTTCATCAAGATTTATGTCTTAAGCCTGGTACTCTGTTCAACATTTCACGCGAAATGCTGTAAAAACGCATATTAAAAAAACTTGTGCGGAATATCTATGAAATAATGAGCATTCTTTGTGTCACACTGGATAGTGATACTTTATAAATTGAATGTATTAAACTCAACTATTTTTAACAAATAGAAACTGGGAATTATCTCCTTTCGTAGGTTACTATATAATATATTCAACATTTTTTATTTTTTCGAATTTATTCTATAAGCTAAATTTCAGTTATGTATTTTATAAAGCTTTTTTGTAATAATTCTATTCCTTAAATTTTTAGGAATGACTTTTTATACACTACCAGACTATTATATTGTATTTTCATGTTACATTTTACCTTAGCTATCCTTTGGATAGCAATGAAGTATATTGTATGTACAGAAAAATTTACAATTATTAGACACCAGCAGAATGTAATGCATTTTCTGGCCCGCTACGGCCTTCGAAACCTAAATTTAAAATAAAGCAGAAAAATATAAAAATATTAAACTCTTTAAAATGTATATTAGTTAAGTGAAATGTAAATTTTATAAAAAAGCGAATAAATTGAATTGGATTGAAAAACACAAAGGCTAATAAAAAAAAACCAAAAAAGTAAAATGTTACTACAAATTGTAAACCAGCACAAAAAAGGGGGCATCAAACCAAAGCTTTGTTTCTTTCAGAACTAAGGCAAAGCCAAGGCGGTTTCATGACACCAATTACTATCAGAATAGATTTTTATTTCTGACTAAGATTCTGCAACAACCGTAAATATGTAATATTCATTGTTCAATTTTTTTTTTTTTTTTTTTTTTTTTTTTTTGTTTGTTTTCTGTGTTTATAAAAGATACCTTTCTACCATGACAAAAACTAGGGATGTAACGACAGGATACCGATACTCAAAAATAAATATCGACGATCGGACCGAAACGAATACATATTAAATTTAAATTCAAGGTAAAATTAACAAAACTCAAGTAGAGTAATTTTTTATTATTCAAAATTACAGTGAGAATATTAATATAAAAAATTGACATTAATAAGATTTTAGAAACAACGAATTGAATTCCAATTCATGGTAAAATTAACCAAAATGAAATTATTTTTTTAAGCAAAAAAAACCGTGTAAGAGATTTAATATTGAAAATTGAAATTTAAATTTAAAAAGCACAGTACATACTCTCAACTTTTGCAAAGATGCAGTAAAAAATAAAACTCATTTGAAAACTTAGGTATTTCTGCGCCATGTTCTTAAATGTTGGGTATTACATTTCATTGTGCTAGTAAAGGCCAGATTACACTATCTCACAAGTCTTACGTATTCCATAATACTTTGTGAGATAGAAATCTAATGAGTTTTGTTGCGACTGTCAAAAAATCTAATTAAATATGACAGTTTGTGTTCACACAATCACACAAAGTATAAACACTCACACATGAAATAAAATGCAACCCTGATCCAATGAAAAGTATTATTGTTTAGAAAATTTTCAAAAAACGATGAAGTCGTATGGGATGTCAAACTTTTTTCATAATACTTGTCATTTTCTTGACACATTGCATTTACCATATCACACTTTGTCTTATTACTTGAGTTTTTGACATGTATTATTACAAAGTATAGTGTAATCTAGCCTTAAGCAAGCAGATATGCGTCACAAAAAAAATTAGAAAATCTAAGTTATCTCAAGACTTCTTATTTAGCTGAACCACAGCGTAGGGTAGACAGAGGCTCATTCTTCTCGCAATTTTCATAAAAGAGTTTCACAAACGCTCCAAAGTTCAGTTCTTCTAGACTTATCGGAACTTTTAGGGGTGAGCGTGTCTTCAATGAAATGATTTCTATTCTCACAAAAATCATTAAAAATATGCAGAAAAATCATAAAACGTACAAATACATAAAAGATTTATCACTCGAACTTGAAGTATCGCCGATTAATCAATAAAGGTTTTTGTTACATCTCTAATTCAAGTATCGAAATTTTAGTATTCGTAAGTTAATTTTTTTTAACCAAGAAAATTTTAAATATGCATTGGTGAAATATGCATTTTTTTAAACAGTAAAGTTTTAAACATTTTAAAATGTAACATGTAATATATGATACATTAGAATCAAATAAAATAATTAAAGTACTTAATTAGAAATTATACTGTCATTGGTGTTTATCACTGTTAGCAGAAGTCTTTTGTAGGTACATATACACTATGTTACAAAAATCTACATACGATAATAAAAAGTATGTACCCTGTAGTAAATAAAATAGTCAGTTGCAAAAAACACTGACTATAAATTAACTATTTTTCAAATGACTACAAATTGGTTTATATCTTATGCAGATATCAACCAAACATATTGCATATAGGCACACGTAAAACACAAATAAAAGCAAAATGTTTATGTACTAGCAATTATGTAGCATATTTATTTCAGCACTATTATACATCATCATATAAAGCAATTTGATGCAAAGTTTTCTTAAATAATTATTTCTATAAATAAAAGAACTTTTTTTCCTTTTGACCTCGAGCTCAAAAGGAAAAAAAGTTCTTTTATTTATACATTTTAAAGGTCGAATTAAACACAATATAATATTTATAATTATTTCTATATAAAAATACATACATAAATATAGATATACATATGTATGTTCATTAGCGTGGCCGTTAGTTGTATGGAGAACTTTTTTTTTTTTTTATTTCTTATACTCTCCCCCTCCAAATCGGTTCAGTTTTATGTAAATAAAAATACAAAAAAATTTCGTAGCGATAAGTTGTGTTTTAGGGAGGGCGTCCGCCCCTCAAAGTTTGCCATCAAGCCATTTATTCAAATGTAATTTGTTTTCGTATGACTATTTTCTAAAAACAACATTTTACAAGAATATGATATATGGCAATATTTTAGCTCTTCTAGTCAACAACATAAGCCTCTAAGAAAGTTTTTTGCTAAGACTAATATCTTAGAAAATAATTAAGAAAATAACAACAAAATACCAAACATTTTATATACGTTTTATATAAATAAAAAGGCGATTTAATGTCAAGTGACACAATTTTGAAATCGATGTCTTCCGATTTGGATGAAATTTACACCAAGGTTAGTCCTATTAGTTAGGAGTTTACACACAAATTTTCAACAAGATCGTTCAAAATGTTTCAGAGGTAGAGGGGGTCAAAGTTTGCCATACAGGTGTTCTTTCTCATCCATGTAATTTATTACCAATTGGTGTTAGGAAAATTTGTCCCAAGTAGCTTAGATAGCTATTTAATCAATCTTTTTTAAAAATATTTTTTTGTTTTTTTAAAAAATTTTTTAATATTTTTTTTTTAAGTTTAAAACTTTTTTTTTATTTTTTTTAGCCAAGTGTTAAATTTAAAAAAAAAATTTTAAAAATTTTTTAAAAAAACAAATAAAATTTTTTTAAAAAGTTTGATCAAAAAGCTATCTAAGCTACTTGGGACAAATTTTGTTTACACCAATAGGTAATAAGTAGAGTTTTTTTTCCCGGACTTTTTCGATTCCCGGGAAAGCGGGAAATTTTTTTAAATTTCCCGGGATCCCGGGATCCCGCTCCATATAAATAAAACAAAGTAAACTTTGTTATTAATTAATGAAAAAAACTTTTATAAAAAAAACGTAAGGGAACTTGTTTACAAAGAAAGTAAAAGAAATGGTTCAATACTAAAAAATTAATTGAAGATTGAAATAGGAACTTGAATTATTATCACCTCACGCCTTTATTCCCTATTATTATGCTTTTATTCAGTACTAGCTGGACCCGGTCCGCTTTGCTGGCCCTTAGTAAAGATTAAAAATTTTATAAAATATGAACGTATTTAATTGATTTTCAAAACATTAAAAAAAAAATAATAGTAAATGTTTTACTTACCAGCAAATGCTATTAGATTCTTCATGTTTGTTTAAAATTATTGGATACCCTAACCGCGTATTTGAAAAATATTTATGGAAGTGGAAATAGACTTTGGTAAACTAAAATTAACATAAATGTTTGGAATAAAACTGGCTATTTAACCATATTAATCTTGTTTTTTCATTTTGGTGGTTTTAGCGTATTTTAGTGAATTACCGCTGAATTGATAAATGTATATTGATAAAGATTTAGTGACATACCATGCATCTAAATTTTAAAACATTATATTGGTCAAAGTCGGTGCAGTAGTTTTTAAGTTTAGCGATTACAACCAAACACGTCTCTTTTATATATATAGATAGATGCATCTAAATTTTAAAACATTATGTTTAGCGATTACGACGAAAATGACAAAAATATAAAAACGTGGTGCAATCTATCGGATAAATACGAAACTCCACAGAAACACTCCTCATACCTTATACATCAAACACACAAATTTTGGTCAAAGTCGGTGCAGTAGTTTTTGAGTTTAGCGATTACAAACAAACACGTCTCTTTTATATATATAGATAGATGCATCTAAATTTTAAAACATTATGTTTAGCGATTACGACGAAAACGACAAAAATATAAAAACGTGGTGCAATCTATCGGATAAATACGAAACTCCACAGAAACACTCCTCATACCTTATACATCAAACACACAAATTTTGGTCAAAGTCGGTGCAGTAGTTTTTGAGTTTAGCGATTACAAACAAACACGTCTCTTTTATATATATAGATATAGATATAGATATAGATTATTATGCTCTGGATACAAGATAAAAAGATAACATAAACATAACAATTTAATTCATAAAACAATAATAAAAACAAAATTAAAATTAAGGTACTCAAGATATGAGATCAAAAAGTTAATTAATAAAATAGATAAAATATTTTAAAGAAATACAAACATTTTTTAACGGGTTAGGAAATAACTTTCTGACACACTCAAAGCGCTTAGTAAGTCGTCAAAAAGTATATTCCTGATTTTATTTACTAATTATTATGTTTCCGAAAAATTTCGCTTATTTTTTACCGAGGTTGGACAAAAAGTTAAAAGTGCACAGTTGTAGCATGCTTTGGATTCACAACCAGAAGCAAATTTTTCTTTTTTATAAACAACGTCAATATCAGTCAAATGTATGTCAAGGTTGATGCAAAAATAGCATCAACCGGACTGCTTCTTCCAAACCTTTTCATTTCAATAGGTCCATTTGTAATCTTTAGGACAATGTATTTTTCAAGTTGTATTTTGTAGTATCTTACACGAGTTTCCAAAATGTTATTTTATTTCGGTTTCCCCGCACTTCACGGGTATATAAACCAACACAAATTGAAATTGAAAATTTGTGTTTATCACCTAATATCGCTCCTTCATTGCATCATAGTCATATCTCAAAATTTTAAGTAAATTTAGCAAAGTTTTCCTTCATACCTTCTCGTATTATATCTCAAGTTATAGCAAAATATATCTTTAAATCGGTACATTTTGAAAACTTTAATCGCATTTTGCCAAGATCGTTTGTTTTTGTAGATATGACTATGTTGCAATAAAGGAGCGATATGTTTAGGTATCTCCTATTTTTAAGACTTGTTCATGGGCAATGAAACTTTACTGCCTGCATCTTATTTTGAATTAATGTACTTTATTAACTCTTTACTTCACTAAATGTAATAATTATCAACAGTTGCACTGCCCATTCTGCTTTGAGTAGATTTATTGCGTCAGGAGACATTGATTTAAATACATGTACTCACTTCTTGTAATTGATCTAATCCACAACCCATCCACAGATGCTAATTTTTAGAGAATAGAAAACTAAATTTCAAAGTATAAATAGGTATTTTCTGAAATTATGAGGAATTTTTTATTTCCCGGGATCCCGCAAAAAAAATCCCGGGAAAACGGGAAATAAAATAATTTAAATCCCGGGAAAAAACCCTAGTAATAAGTTACATGGATGAGAAAGAACACCTGTATGGCCAAAATGTCAAACTTTCACCCCCTCTAACTCAGAAACTTTTTGACCGATCTTGTTGAAAATTTGTGTCTAAGCTACTATCTAACAGTACTAAAATTGGTGTAAATTTCATTTAAATCGAAAGACATCTATTTCAAAATTGGGTCACTTGACATTAAATCCCCCTTTTATATATATAAACCGTATATAAAATGTTTGGTATTTTGGTTTTATTTTCTTAATTATTTTCTAAAATATTGATTTTAGCAAAAAACTTTCTTAGAGACTTATGTTGTTGACTAGAAGAGCTAAAATATTGCCATATATCATATTCTTGTAAAATGTTGTTTTTAGAAAATAGTCATACGAAAACAAATTACATTTGAATAAATGGCTTGATGGCAAACTTTGAGGGACGGACGCCCCCCCTAAAACACAACTTATCGCTTCGAAATTTTTTTGTATTTTTTTTACATAAAACTGAACCGATTTAGGGGGGGAGAATATTAGAAATCAAAATAAAAAAAATAACGGCCACCCTAATGTTCATATGTACGTACATATATTTTTTTTTTGACAAAAATTTTTTAAAATTTAAATTATTTATTATAAACCTACTATACTATTAAATAACTACAAATTGGTTGAGAAATAAGTAATTAGTAGTCAATTAAAAAGTCATGCAGAGATAACCAATTGACTACAGCCTATGACATGCCTATGTTAAAGTAATAAGTTGTCAACAAGGAAAAAAGTAATTTTATCAACTAGATGTGGTTATAAAAAAACCAGTTTAAAGTTACTTAAAAATGTGTTTGACTTCCTACAGGGTATATGTATATAAATCGGCAAAGGCAAAACAGTTAAGAACACTTTCCTCCTTTGTATTTCAACCGATTTAAAAATATACTCCATTTGAAAGGTATTTACTTACAGAAGTGCACAATATATATTTTATTAAAATCTGTTGAATAACTTCAGAGCTATAACGCAGCTAGCATTTTCAATCGTCTAGGAGTCTACTGGGAATCTCACAAAGAGTGTTTTTGAACGTCGACGAGCTCATTTTTTAATTGTAGACGATTCCTCGCACGGGAGAAACTGTTACACGTGCTGATTTGTATGAAAGATTCTTCCATAACGCAGCGAAGGACGCTTATATTATTTGTAAAGGGAATCGTTTATGATGTGTGTAGAGATAATCAAACGAGTCTTTCAAAAAGCATGCCAACCAAAGTCGTATTAGACTCATGTAGGAGTTATTTTACAACTCCTGAAATGCTCAGCCGTATAACTGAGCTAGCTACCTAAAAAGGGGCATCAAACGTCTTTTTCATGTTAAAACTTCTAATTTTCATACAATTTATATGAAACAAACCTTAAGGTCCGAAATCAACACTATCCTGTTGGAAAATCCTTTTTTTACAGATCTTTAGGTCGGTTTGTTTTATTGAAATTGTATTGACAATAGAATTTTCATATTTCAAAAACGCTCTAGGTAGCTTAGTAATTGTTATATGACTCTTACAGAGAGTCGCAAAAGGTTCATTCCAGGATTAAAAGACGAGCGTGTCAAAAAATTTATAAAAAAGTAATAAATAAAAAAAAATTTAGATGTTTTTGTTACTCGGCAGATAATCGTCAGAAGATTCTTTTGGGAGTTGTTTATTAAACAAAATTGTCAAACAAACAGCCTATGCTAGCTGGGAAGCGTTCAAATTTGCTACAAATTTTCATTAGGAATACAAACAAATAAAAACCTTTTTTTAAAGCATGACAAACCATTTTTAAGATTGTAAACCGTAGCTTTGGCAAACCGTTTGGTTTCTTCTATAATAGTGCTTTCCCATTGCTTCAATTTTTGTAAGGTTGGAAATTTCTGGCTGGGAGTCTTTAAAAATTAGTTCAATAAAAAGAAAATAAATTTTCCTAAATTACATACAGCTAAGAAGAAGATTACAATGAATTTCTGCAGATTTCGAAATTTATCACGATATTGCACGTATGTATGTATGTATGTATCTCTGTTTTTGTTACTACCAGGGCAAGTTTTTTGGCAAATGCCATTTTTGCCATTCCTTCAATTATTTCGTAAAAAAGCTATTTTTGGTCCAGCTTGCCAGAACATACCTTTTTTTTGCAATCTAGAAGAAATTTTTAATTAGCTTAGCATATATGAGGCAGAATCTATTCGAAATGCTTAATGAATGTTGCAAAAATTAGACGTAAAAAGTGACTTAGCGTACATAAAAGAGCGCTTTCAATGCATCTGCTCAAGTCTCTTGAAGCTACAAGCAAAAGGGCTTTTTATAAATGAAACCTTAGACTTAATTGACAGTGCTAAGGAAAATATTAAAGATGTAAGTAAAAAAGACTTTGTTGAAAAATTTAAAATAGGTTTTAGAGCTTAATACCGGATTACAAGATTAATAACAATAAAAAAATAGAATATCTGAGTAGTTCACTTGCAAACACCGCTAAGTTACAAAAAATAAAACTTCTGTAAAAGCCGCCATTTTATTTGATTTTTTTTTTAAATGCCTCCCTAAGCCATTATCAATCTCGTACAAAACTCAGTAAGTTACGCTCAATTTCTGTTTAATTATCCAATACTCCTGCAAAACTCTATATGGCTTGGCATTTACATTTTAAAAAACTGTATTAATAGATTTTCTCAGAATTTTGTTTTTTAACTTAGCGGTGTTTGCAAGTGGACTACTCATATTTTAATGAAAGTGAGGCGGATGAATTAATTGACAACCTTACTCCATCTGAACTATTAGCGTTAAATATGCTCCAGTTACATCTTGCGGTGTTAAAAGAGTGTTTTCCATTTATTGAACTGTTTTATGCGATAACAGGAGATTATTTCTTTTGACAATTTAAAAAAACATGCTTTTGAACTCTACAATCAAAACTAATTAAAACAAATGTTTCTTGAATAACATGTTTATTTTTGCTAGTTTTGCCATTTTTATACTTTTTCGTGACATTTTGCCAGCCATTTTACGTGCCATTTTAAACTTGCCCTGGTTATTACTAAAGCCTGTTTAGCCAAGCGTCAGTTTGTTTATTTGTTAAAGTTTAACACGATTCATAACATTGGAATTTTTTAATTGCATTCCCAATTGTATTTAAAATAATCTATGACATGCATAAAAGCTGAAGTTTGAGTTGTGGTTAGAGTTTTTCTTTTCCCGGACTTTTTCATTTCCCGGGAAAGCGGGACTTATTTTTTAATTTCTCGGGATCCCGGGAATTCCCGCCCGATATAAATCATTGCAACATTTCATTTAATTAAGTTGTTCTTATAGTTCATGTTCAAAAGTGCAGATTTTCAGAATAAGCATTTACAGATTCGTTTAAAAGCCTTTTTCTAATTTTTATCAAGAAGATTTCAATGAGAAAACGCGTTTCATTTCTACGGATGTTTGCCTTTATAGTCAAAAGAACATTATATAATCTGCAGATACTTTCAATTTTCTTAGAACTTCCTTCAAAACTTGCAATTCCTTTTCGAATCAAATAAGCTTTTTCTTAATTAATAACTTTTGTCATCATCTCTTACAGAATCTAATTCAAAAAAATCTTGTATGCAGCTTCTCTGCATATAAACCATTTAATTTTTTGAAGCAAAGGCGAACAACTTTTTTCGTTTTTATAAAATAAATCTAAGTCTTTAAGCAAATTAAAGATTCTGTACATTTTTACTCTTCTTCTTTCGAAATTTCAAAACATTAAACATTGCCTTTTTTATCGGATATGAATTGACATATTTTTGGTGTTTGGCAAAAATGTCTTAAGTCGGAAACTGTAGTATTTCGTTATGTTAAATTGAAAAATATTTATTTGGTGCATTCCATAGACTTTTTTCCGAAAGGCAGATGAAAACGATTAGAAGCACTTGTGCTAGACTAAAGTGATTTAAACCAAACAAAAGAGAAAAAAATTTAATAAAAGCCAATAAAAAACTCAAACTGCGTTTTTTTGACTTATGACCTTTTTGCCTAACTGCTAAGATATATTTCATGACACAACTTATTTACAATTATATTAGCAGTAAAATTGCCATGATTAAGTTGAAAAGTTGAATTCCCGCACATATTTCCCGGGAAATCCCGTATGAAAAAAATAGTTGTGGTGTTTTATTTTTCGCAAAACTGTTGATATTAAAAAATTATTTGTTTACAAATAATTAAATGTTTTATTACCTTATTTTATAGCTTTTGTTTATTTTAAAGTCAGGAATGTTTCAATGTTAAGTTCTGTGAGTTGAGTAGAATCAAGTAAATACTATTGATTAAATCTTATATTTATATAAATACGGAAACAGTTTATTTTCGTCGGATTTTACGTATCTAATCGTTCACCAATTTCGATGAAACATATTTTCGCCTTAAAGCCTAGTACTCTGTTCAAATTTGTGAAAAATGTTGAGCAACATTGATTATTCCACACGAAAATTTTGACATTTATCAATGCTACCAATCTTGCGAGTTTGTACAATTTGACGTTTTTGTTCCTTCAAAGTACGCTACATTGATTCGTGTATGTAAACAAACGCCACATGTATTTTACTAAAATTATTTTTTTTTTAATAAAAAATTTAATAAAAAAAAAGTAAATATGGATAAAAAACTGTTACCGATTGTGTTATTTTAATTTTGTATTTCTTTTTTAATATTAAGTTCATATTTTTTGCTTTTGCTTAAAATTCCACGTGAAATAAAGGCAGCTTACATTATTTCGCAGTTGTAAAAAAAATGTTGCCAGAAACATTTCGGAACTTTTTCACAAAATAAACAGAGTACAACTCTAACAAGTTTTTTTCATATGCATTTTGACAGCATTTCACGTGAAATGTTGAACAGAGTACCAGGCTTAAGCCTCGTACTCTGTTCAACAAGTAATTTTTTCTGTTCAAATTTGTGAAAAATGTTTAGCAACATTAATTATTTCACACAATCAATGTTACCTATCATGCGAGTTTGTACAATTTGTTGTTTTTATTCCTGCAAAGTATGCTACATTATTTTGCGTATGTAAACAAACCCCACATGTATTTTACTAAAAATATTTTTTAATTTAATAAAAAAGAAAGTAAATATGGATAAGAAACTCTAATTAATACTTTTTTGTTTTTGCGTAAAATTCCACGTGAAATAATTGCAGCTTACATTATTTCGCAGTTGTAAAAAAATGTTTCCAGAAACATTTCGGAACTTTTTCACAAAATGAACAGAGTACAACTCTATCAACATTTTTTCATAGATATTCAGCACAAGTTTTTTTCATATGCGTTTTGACAGCATTTCACGTGAAATGTTAAATAGAGTACCAGGCCTTAATCGATGTCATGAAATGAAAAAAATGGATTTAGCGGGTTTACACTCTAAGCAGTTTTATGGTTTTAAAGCATTAATGTCAAATTTATTATATTCCAAAGCACAATTGTGCAAGCTAAAAAATCACACACCCCTCTTCTATTTAATCGTTATTGTATTATTTTGCTAACTTTTCTACCCAAGAAACAAAACCGATAGCATATGGGCATGAAAAGTCTACTTTTTGTTACGTGACGCCAGCAAGCAAATATGCTTGTATTTTAGGCAGGGCCTTGGAATCGTCAAAAAATAGTTCTAACTCCAACTCCAACCGCTGAAATTTTTTAAGTCCTTTGGAGTCGCGAGTTTTTCGACTCCGACTCCAACTCCGTTACATAAACCTCAACTCCATAGCCCTGATTTTAGGCCCATGTTGTCAAATATTTCCCATTTGTGTTATTAAATGTAGAACTAGTTGCGCTTTACATTAAAATACATAATAGCAAATAATACGTATAAAAATATTTGAGAAACAATTATAAATGCTTGCTGGCGTTACGTTTCAAAAAGTAGCGGACATATTGATTTTTTTTAAAGTCCGCCGGAAGAAAGGAAAAATTACATGCGAAAAATATTTTGGCATTATGATTTTGTCTATAACTTTAACAAAAAAGTTATTACGCTTTGAAAAAATCACTAATTTTTTTTAATGATTTTTTCTATAACTTTTTTTTTTATACAATTTCAAACAAAAATGTATTTGAGGGAGTCGTATTTATTATTTTCATCAGGTTATCTAAGAAAACTGGCCACACCCTTATTATCAAGATAGCCGGCGGTCGATACCACCCGCGAATCCGAAAACGCCAGTTAAAACTCTCAATCGCATGTTTAAATAAACACAAAAATAATTTTTTTTTCGATTAAGGAATGGTTTGTTGGGTAACTTATCTTTTTTACTCACAATTACAACTACAACTTTATTTTTTACATCACTGCAGTGTTTAATGCTAGGAACACAATTCGGTCGCAGGTCGTAAGAACGTAAGGCCGTACATTTTTAAAAACACACTCTATTTACCCACAATTCCGTCGTAAACGTATTTTGTTTTCTTTTGAAATTAGCTTTGTTCACAATCAGAGCAGCAATTACGTTTTTTTTCTACCTTATTTCTTCCCAAAGTATTTCAAATATTTTCCTTTCATTTTTCAAACAAAAATGTAACTAAAGTTTTTTTAAAAAGTTGAGTCAACTTCTACTTCTATTTGAATTAAAATTTTAACAAAATGTTCCAACAAATAATAATAAATACGTAATATTGTTCTGAGCAAAATTTGCAGGCGGTTTCTTTATTTAAAATGTGTGTGGTCGCGAAAAAATTGTTGCTTTATTATGAACATCAGTGAAAATGTTGCTGCCTATTGTGAACAAAGCTTTAAGCTTCGTTCACAATCAAAAAAACATTTTCACTTGGTGTTTATAATAGAGCAAGAATTTCTTTTGCAACCACACACATTTTGCATTAAGAAACCGTTCGCAATTTTTAGCCACAACAGTATTATGCATTTATTATTATTTATTACAACATTTTGTTAAAATTTTCATTTAAAACTAAATAAAATTATTTTAAACGTCAGAAACAATTTCATACAAATTGTTGCTGAAGTTCTAGTTGACTCAACTTTAGTTACATTTTTAAAAAAAAATTTGTTACATTTTTGTTCTAAAAATGAAAGGAAAATATATGAAATACTTTGGGAAGATAAAACGAAATTGTTTCTCTGATTGTGAACGAAGCGTAAAGGTTAAAAAGTCCAAATTTATTAAAATGTTTGTTTATTTTTCTTTTAAATATTTAATTTAAAAACACAAAAATAATTTCATTTTATAGTTTAAATTTTTCCTTTTCTGTGACAATACGGCCGTAACCGGCGTATGAAATAGAACTAGATCTATGTCGACGTAGATACGCTTTAACGTTTACGCCAACTATTGTGTCTTTGTATAAAATATTTTTTTTTTTTAATTTGACAACGTATCTACGTCGTACGTTACTGCGTTCATACGGTGCAATTGTGCTCCTACGGTTAAAGGTATTTTTGTGTGTGCAGTCGTGAAGTAGACACGTGGCAAATTTATTATAGAAAAAAATATTCGATAAACCAACGTGTTTTAATCGTAAAAACATTTCGACAAAGAACAACTTTGGCTATATTTTTGCACAAGGATTTGCATTTGTTTCCATTTAAGATTCAGTTCACACAAGAGCTTCTTCCACAAGATCATTTACGCCGCCGTACATATGCCAATAGGATGTTACAGTTCGCCCATGACAACACCGATTTTCATAAAATATCATAATGAGTGACGAGACACATTTTCATTTGAATGGATATGTAAATAAACAGAAAAGTCGGTTCTGGGCAATGGAAAACCTTCAAATTATCCATCAGTCACCTTTGCCTCCATTAAAAGTGACAGTCTGGTGTGCAATTTGATCAGGAGGAATCATTGGACCTTACTTCTTTGAAAATGAAAACGGCGTAACGGTAACTGTGAATGGCGAGCGCTATCGAGATATGATTAAAACTTTTTAACCGCCAGAACTGCATGCTTTGGGCTTGATTAACATGTGGTATCAACAAGACGGTGCCACATCGCATACAGCCAGGATTACAATGGAATTACTTCGAGACCTCTTTCCACAACAAGTTATTTCAAGAAATGGTGATGTTGCACACAAACCAGAAACGCTTGAGCAACTCAAACAAAATATTCTTGATGAAATTAATGAAATAATGAATTAATGTAATGAAAAATGTGCTCAAAAGGGCTCGCATTTGTGAGGCTAACAAAGGCGGACATTTATCTGATATTGTATTCCATACATAAGTGCCGACATTAAATAAAACATTTATCAATATAAGATCCATTCACTTTCATTTAATCAAAAATTATAAACAAACAAAGTAGTATACCTTCCCGGCGGACACCCTGTATTAGGGGTGCGGCAAATATAGATTTATCGAATAATCAAATTCAATTTTTAGGAATGCGAATGCGGTATTAGGTACGGCAACATTGTTTAGTCTCTTTAAAGATATCGGAAATGTTATATTGAAAGCTTGGCAACCAAGGCGAATTAACTACAGGTGGTGTCGAAACGGCATCTGATTTTGACAGTTCGGGCTTATTTGTTTTGATTTGTTAGTGTTTTGCTAATAATGGTTGACATTTCGAGCTAATGGGACTAACAATGCAATGCAAAAAACCCTATGTTGTTTCTGTTGTTTTTGGATTGTTGTAGTTCCGACACCACCTGTAGTTGAATTCGCCTTGTTGGCAACTAAGTATAACAAATTAAAAAAAAAAATAAATAAAAATTTCATTCAAAATGAATAAAAAGTTAAATAAAGTTTAACAATTCGATTAGTTCTGTGGACCTTTTTTTATTGGTTTTATTGCCGTGTTCTACACTATAGTCGTCTATTGTAGTCATCTATTTTAAATAACTTCTGTTGAATTAAATTTTTTTGATTTTATAGTCAAATAAAAGGAAATATGAAAGCCAGTGTTTATTTTTCTTCAATATTAGAAGCCCTAATTTGAAGAAAGAATCGCATATACAAACGTACATATAAAGATTTTATGAAAACTTACATATCTAATACATACTTAATTTAATATTTTTACAGCTATTGGACTACTATCAAGCTTGTGTTACATATTATCATCAAGGTTTCGATTTATGCAACGATTTTGATGTATTTTTTAAAAGTATTACTGAAGACTTAAATACGCTACGCGGTGAATATCAGCAATTAGAAAAGGCCATGCAAAATCGCCATATGAGTGTAAACAGTTTTAGTGAAACGAATACAAATAGTACTTCGAATAAAATCGAGGGTTATTTATTTAAAAAGAAATCCAAAGGATTTAAAACATGGTGCCGCCGATGGTTCTATTTAAGTGATAATCAATTAGTATACAGGTACGTTCTAAATAACCGTAAAATTATTCAGCCCTATTTCAGTTAAAAAAGCACACACACACATTAAAATCAAATCAAAAATTTTAAATGTAAAAGGACTGAACGATTTTTCTTTTTATTTAATATGTTTAATTTTAAGGCATGCTAAAGTAATATAGAGTAAAATTTTAGCTTAGGATATCGGTACATACTACTACATACATAGATTATCGAAATCATTTTGTAAATTTCTAAAAAAAAAAATTCTTTAGTTTTTAGTTTTTGTTTTTTTAATAATTCTAAATTTAATTTTTTCTTCTTTTTTCATATCTTGTGTGTTCATTATTGTTTCTGTGTAACAATTGTATGTAATTTACT
Organism: Pollenia griseotomentosa; assembly: GCA_963931875.1. Classification (NCBI taxonomy): domain Eukaryota; kingdom Metazoa; phylum Arthropoda; class Insecta; order Diptera; family Polleniidae; genus Pollenia; species Pollenia griseotomentosa. The sequence continues at coordinate 113,738,237 of OZ007560.1, forward strand.
TTATGTTCAAACTAAACTTATTTTGCGTCTTCTTAATTTACATTTTGTTGTTATTTACGAAAAAAAAAAATATTGTTGTTTTGTATGTTTTTTGTTTTGTTGAAATGAAAAATGTCTTGTGTTGTTGTTGTGTAACGCTCTGAAGTGATTTGGATTCGAATTGCAGAAAACGTAGCAACGAGGACTCATTTTCTGTGATGGAAGAAGATTTACGCATTTGCACTGTGCGACCCGTAAATGATGGTGATCGACGCTTTTGTTTTGAAGTCATATCGCCCACAAAGTACGTAATGTGAAAATATGAAATAAATTTTAAAATATACATACGCAAATAAGTACATACATATATTTTAAAAAATGTTTTACTTAATATTTTTTTGTTTTAAGATCTCACATTTTGCAAGCTGACTCAGCTGATATGTTAAGCATGTGGATTTCAGCTCTACAAAAAAGTATTGGTGCAGCTATTCAGCATGATTCACAACATTCCAGACCACAGTCGTCATTGCATGCCAATCCCTTAAACGCTAAAAGAAAAGTGTAAGTGGAAATAATATGTGTTTAAAAAGAAAGTTCCAAGGTGTTGAAAACTTTTAAGGCAATTTCTAAGACGAAGTTATCGGCCATGTTCTGACAATCGCACGATTTGAAATCGCAAAACGCCAGATTTATTTTATGGTGTTCTTAAACTCGTGCGTTTAGCTTGCGATCTACCAAAGTTTTTTACAAATATTCTAGTTCTCTTTTGCAATTTGAAGTCGCCAAACTTCTTGCTATTGCGATTTACAGAACACCTAACTTGCGATTTTAAGTCAGAATCGCCAATGTTAAGCGTTTTGTGATTGTCAGAACATGCCCGTATGTATTTTAATATCCTGTTCAACATCTTTCACAAAGACATTTTGTTCAAAACTATTTTCGTGATCCATTGTATAATTAAAACTATCCATTGAATACTTTTTATCAATTTAAGTAAGTAAAAAAAATTCAAAAAGAATTTTAAAGAAAAAAATAATTTTACATGTATGAATTTTCTTCTGAAATTTGTAGAAAAAAATAAACATTAACCCCCTTATGCAAAAAAGTTCAAGTTCACATAAGCTCACCAACACATTAAGCTCATACACTGTTGCTGGGCTTTATGTGTTAGTTAACTAATGTGAACTTTAAGTTTTTTTTTCATAAGAGGGTAAACGTTTTTATAATTGATAGATTAAATTTTGGTAATAATGAAATAACAACGTTAGTTTTTTTTTTAATCTTACTATTTAGTTTACTAAGAATTGCAAAAGTATATTTTTCTAAGAATTCCTGAAAACTATCTCCAATAAAAACTCTCTTTTTTAATTTCATTTATTTACAGACACTGGGAACAATTTCTTAAAATTCCTGGCAATGCACAATGTTGTGATTGTCGTGGTTCTGATCCTCGCTGGGCTTCCATTAATTTAGGCATAACATTGTGTATAGAATGTTCGGGTGTTCATCGCAGTTTAGGTGTACACTATAGCAAGGTGCGTTCATTGACTTTGGACGCTTGGGAAACTGAAAATGTAAAGGTGATGATGGAATTAGGCAATGCCGTGGTCAATCGCATCTATGAAGCACGTATGGGTGAAAATTGTGAATTAAAACCGGCTACTGAAAATTGTGAAATTTCTGTAAGAGAAGCTTGGATAAAAGCCAAATATGTTGAAAAACGTTTTGTATGTGGTATGCCTAAGGCAGCAGATTATTTATCCAGTGAAACGGCTGAAGTGTTATCGATTGATAGTGGTGAAATGGGTAAAAGAGCGACTTTATCCTTAGGAGCACCCCGCAAGTGGGCTGTTAAAAAGTTTAGACGCCGTCGTCATCGTGAACGTAAACGCCAACGATCAAGTTCAAAATCTTCGGATGATCCCGTTATAGATGATGATGAAGAGGACGATGATGATGAATCCATCAATATACCCTCTATGTCTTTAAGTATTTCACATGAAGATTTGTTGGTAGTAGGTGATGAATTAGGTTTAGAAACGTATGAAACTCCCGGAATACTTGGATCCGATCAAGAATCTACTGAAGGTGAAAACGAACCGGAAGTAATACATGAAGTACCCCTTTCAAACCTGAATGCGAATCTCATGTTATATCAAGCATCGGCTGTACACAATTTACCTGTAATGTGTATGGCTTTTGCTTTAGGTGCAGATAAAAATTGGCGTAATGAAGAAGATCATACTCGAACATATTTACATCAGGCAGTGTTATCGGCAAGTTTATATAATTAAACTTAATCGCTTTTATAATATTTTTTAAACAATTTTACGTTTCTTTTAGGGATCTGTTATGGCTTGTGAATATCTGCTGCTGAATGGTGTACCCATTGATTCGATAGATGATTTGGGCTATAGTGCTTTACATATGTCTACTGAAAAAGGTTTTATAGCTCAAGTATATCTTTTGCTTAAACATAAGGCCAAATATGACATCGAAGCCAATGATGGCAAAAAACCTTTAGATATTGCTGTTGATCAGCGAAATGCTGATATCGTTACGCTGTAAGTAAATAGTTTATATGTATTATAAAGTACAAGTAGACGACGGCAGTAGTTTAAACAATTATTTTTGTTAAAAGTTGCAACCTTATAAACCAAAGGTTTTGTTCAGGGTTTAAAAGCACCCATCAGCTGGATGCTTTTTATTTTTGCTCTTGCCACTGCTATTGAAATTTTTAATTTTTTTTTTCCAATAGCCAATGTTTGGTTTTTCGTTTGTGCAAAAAAGCAAATCTCCTATTTTGTATATTTTTATTTTTTGACAATTGCTTTTTTACCAGCCAGCGACAAAAATGGAAAACCACCTAAAAAGCAAAAGATAAAAAAAATTATTTCGCCTTTTGCTTTTTTACTGTCTGTTAAAAGAAGAGCTAGTTAAAAAAGACAAACCAAAAAAATCTAAAATTCAAAGAACAAAAATTCTTCTCTGGCTGGTAATAACAAAAATCCGATTCAATAAAATGAAAAGCAGCTAAAGTGTGTGCTAAAAGTAGTCTCAGCAGAGCTATTAGCTCTGCAAAAAGGCAGATTACAACGATAAAATACTGATCAGTGTACAAGCAACATGGTTTTTTTCATGGTGGTGAGGAAAAATAAATTTTTGACCAAGGTATATTTATAGCAGGTAATCTCGGAAAGCCAGCTGTTTATTTTTTATTTGCTTGTTTTGCGATACGCACTGTCAAATGTTGTATAGTTAACATGTAAACAAGTTTTTTGTCTCTATCTTTTGTCTTTTTTGTCTCTTATCAACCCCTTTGCTGTTTGACAGTTCGTATCACATAACAACAATAAAAAGCCCTGTTGTTTGTTTTATTGTACAATTGTTGTAATCTCGTGGCTACCTGCTATAAATATACCTTGTTTTTTCCTTTCTTCAGTAATGTTGTTGTTGCTCGACAGTTTGCATGACTACAACTCGAAATGTGTGTGTGTGTATTTTGTTTTTCTAAAATATTTTTAGTAAAGTCTGTTGAATTTTTTGGAGGAAAAAATTATTGAAAAAAAAATTAAAAGAACTGCCACATATCGTCATCTTAAATGCAGAATAATGTAACATCACAATTCATAAGTTTACATGCAAAGCAAAAAACTTTGTAAAATGGTAATTATTTGAGATTTAAAAGCAATTTTAAATATTTGAGCTAAAAGTGCGATAACAGATATATTTTTGAGAAATAAAGGTTATTTTCTAAGTTGTGTGTGTTTCGTTATATTAATTTGAAATATTCAAAAACAAAACGACGTATCATCAACGAAAGTATATTAGTATTAAGTGAAACAAACATTTAAAATATTAAATACAGTAATTTTGACTTAGCTGCACAATCTCCTTTGCACGATTTTTTGTGCAGGTAAATCAAAAATGCAGCTATCTTAAATGTATTTAGCTGCCTTAAAGTGCAGGTAGGCAATTGTGGTTACCTTCATAAAAGTGCAGCTAAAGTAAAGTGTTTGAAAGAGGAGTAACAACGTTTTTATTAATAAATTGATAATAACAGTGACGTTCAAACAACCTGTAGTCATTTGTTATGCATTTTTATAATGAATGGGTAGCCAAATTGGTAAAAATAAAGTGGGGAACAGAACAGTCGCTGTAGTACAACGTTAAGATTTGCGCTGCAAACTGTCAAAAGTTAAAAACGGCAGTTTCAAAGTAGTGTAAACAGAATACGTAGTTGAAGTAGTCTTTGAAGTTGAAGCGCAAAATTCGAAATTTGGAACTTTGTTGCGCTACAGAGCATTCGTCAGCTTCAAATACTACTACAACTACTTTATTCTGTTCCAGGCCTAGGATTTGCTGTTTATTTCATATAATCGTGGTAAAGTTGCTGTAACCACAAACTATATGCATAAATGTAGGTACATGCAAACAAAATAAATGAGTTATAATGATGCCAATTTGACTTGTTTGCGATTTTTATAAACAGCTGAAATTGGATATTTATGTGAAAAAGTGGCCACCATATATTTTCATGTGTGCAGCTAACTTTTTATTATATATAGGGATGCAACATCGTTCCGAAAAACATCGATTTGCATTTAAGCTAACGATATGTGTTTTGTTTGTCTAAAAAATTCTTTGATGCCTTTAAAATTCATCATTACTTACATTTCAAATAAGAACAAAATTACAAGAATTTAAAATTTTGTTTTACTTTTCATACAAATACCGCTTGTAAAAGGCAAAGCACACAAATTGTGACGTTGATTTGATTCTTTTATTGTATAGAAAGAAAACAATAACAAATTCTTGTTGTGTTTGTTTTGCATGAAAAATATCACTTGTCGTCGTCGAGTATTTTTTCGCAATCATGTGCCTTTCAGCAACCTTTTGCGCTGCTTTTATCTCCTATTTTGCGGCTATTAAGGCCATGTCAGATAAAACTTTTGCTTCGCGTTGCGTTAGAGATTCGCTTTGACATCTTAGATGAAATATTCATACTTATACGAAACATGTCACATAAAGAACTTTTAACGCAAAGCGAAGCGAAAAGTTGGGCAACTCTCATCTCTTTGCGCGCTTTGACAATCTGCTAGTATAATTTTTTTTATTTATTTATTTTTTAACACACAATGTGTGAGTGTTGTCAAAGTTTTTATTGTGACATATACCTTTTGCGTGACGCTTTTCTGTCAAAGTTAGAAGTGTCACGCAAAGCGATAAAGTTTTATCTGACATGGCCTTTAGCATGCATGGGTTTTTGATTTGGCGACTGTTTGACAGAAGCTGTTTGTTTCATTCTTTTTCCTACAACATAAAAGTGATTGCAGTTGCTTTTTGAGTTCCATCAAATAAGACATTTTTCTATTGTTAAAAAAGCAATAGTTGGAAAAAGCCAGTGTCCATTAAAAGGTTTCTTTTCAAAAACAGTGTGTTTATTTTGCTGCTGCTTTTGAAAAGTGTGGGCTTTTTTAGCAGTGGAACTTGTCGACTTTTTATTTTTGTTTTTGTTTAATAGGAAAAAGGCAAAATTTGGCTGCTTTTGCTAATATGGCGATAGCATTTTAAACCCTGGTTTTGTTTAGTATTTTATGTCACCGTTACTGCCCGTCTTGCCAGAGATAATTATTGCGACATATATTGCAGTTAATTATGTATGTTATCTTCCTGAATTCTATTTGATTGCATACATTTTAGGTTGAAATTAATTTTGTAAAAACCATTTATTATTGAAAAAAAAGTGACAACAAATATTTTTAGCTTACGTTTAACTCGCCTAAATGATGAAATTGGCCTAAATGATGAAGGCAATGGTGAAGATGAAACCTATAAAGATGTTATGAAGGATTTTTCCAATTTTACCTCCAGTCAACCACGTATGTTACGTAATCGTAATGATTCTAATACTCTAGAATCTCAACGATCTTCCATGACCAATTCAGATTAAATATACTAGATCGAAATTTAAAAACCAAGGTGTAAATGTCATGTGTTTTTACTATGTATGTATGTATGTTATTTATTTTAGTTATTTATATTAAAACAAACAAAAAATAACATTTAAAATATCAGTCATTCTGTTATAACATTCATTAATATAATTAAGAAAAAAAACATAAGATGTGGTGCTTTAAGAGCTAAATGTCTTTTATTACGTTAAAATTGTGAATTATATTTATAATTTTAATTATTTTTAACACATTTATTATTATTATTATTTATTAAAAGCCAATATGTAAGGGAAAATAGTATTTTGTTTTGCTCAATTTACTTTATTGTTATTAAAAAGAAAATGTTTAATAGAATTAAAATTTAGTTGCGTTTTCAAGCGTCTTAATAGTCTTTGTAATACATTTTAGTGTTAACTTATACATTATGTTTACATTAATATGATTATCAGCTTTTTTTTTTAACACATGGATAAATATTGTAAAATATTAAGTATGAACATTATTTTAAACGATAAAGGAAATATTAAACATGAAAACATGCCATTTGATATATGCATTAAAAGAAATACATTATTGTTTTCAAAAAGCATTGGTTTTTATTAAACATATAAAATATGTATTGTTTTATTTTAGGTTCATTGGGTAAGTTAAAACGGCTAGTAAAAAGTAGCACCCTAAAGTATGCTTTAAAACATTTAATTATATAAAAACAGCGCCATCTATTGCCCTATATAAAGGATTTTTATTTTGTAAAATAATTGTTTTTGTCTGGTGGCAACATTCACGCAAATTTCAGACATCATTATAGAAAATAGTCTGGCAGCACCAACAAATTCTTTGGTGAAAATCAGTGTTGCCATATCATTTTATAAAACGGGATCAGAAATTGTTACCATCATTGCCACCTAGAAAAAAACAATTTTTTGCAAAATAAAAAACCATTATACCAAACAATAGATGGCACTAAATTTACCTTAATTTACAAAATCAATGCATACCTTAAGGAGCTACCAGAAAATTAAGCAGAACACCACACCAGCGTTACCGTTGTGCGACTTTAGTTGCAATTTGCAACCTTTTTGACGCTCTGACACTTTTTGTGCGACTTTTTGCCCCTTTTTTGTAAGTGAAATACTTTTTTTACACTGCTTAGTTTCACATATTTTCCTACTACTGTATATGCCTTTTCTTGTATCGTGTTTTTTGAATTTTCATGCCAATCTAGGATGATCGGCATTATTATTTAAAGCGTTTTAAGACCAACTTTTTTACCGCGATTGATCTCATATCTTTATTTAAAATTTTATAAATGACACAGGCTTTTATTAACGAATTTAAGTTGTTTGAAAGTAAATCCAATGATAAATCATACAATTACATTTTTAAAATTACAAATGCTAACCATTTTTGGCATACAGTAGGAAGCTTAAAAATTGCTTTAAATTAACCATTGTACCTTAATTTAGACAAATAAGCAGCGCATGTAGTTTTCGTCATACAAATTGTTTTCAGTTTTTTTAACGAAAACAATTTGTTCTGTAAGTAAAAATTTCTTTTTAGCTGAAGCAAATTTAATAGAGTTTTTAAAGAAATAAAACCGAAATTGTCTCCCGGGTGTAATTGAATTAAAGTAATTAAAACGTTAAAAAAAGTGTGAGACTTAAATTGGAAAAAACGACTTTTTTGTGCGACTTTTTGTTTTAAAAACGAATTTTTGTGCGACTTTTTAAAAATTCCCAACGGTAACCCTGCACCACACAGTTTAAATTCATTTTAATGGTTATTAAAAATATCAGACCTGTACTGAAAATCATACAGGGGTGTTCTGGAAATCGAAAACGCAAGAATTTTAAACGTCAGATTTTAAAAAGATTTCTGTAATAAAAGAATTTTATGAGAAATATTATACAAATACTTGTCTATTAAATAGAATTTTATAACAAAAATTATACAAATTAGATTAAAAATGTATTAAAAACAGCTTCCAAAATCTAGCGTTTTCGATTTCCTGACATTTTAACAAAGCGATTTGAGATCACAAGGTGTGCATAAAATTTTGTGATTTCAAAACATTTAGCTCCGTTACTAACTTTTTGAAATCACTTCTGTATATACATATGTATAAAAATAAAATTAGCAATTATAATATTATTCTTAAAAACATATATCTTAATATGTACATTTATGTATATTATCAAATTTATGGAGTTTTTTGATTAGCAACAACTTTTGAGTCTTTAGAATTACCATGTATAGTAGCGAATGGTAAATGGATTCCAAAATCGATTTTCGATTTTTCGATCGACTTTTGAAATCGATTAATCGAACCTCAAAATCGATTTTAAAATCTATTTCAATATCGTTTAAGATAAATTTGCAAAAAGTAAACCATATACATATCACAAAGGGGGAAATAACTGAATTTTTTTTCAAAGTATGTACTAATAGCCTATTTCCGATGTGCGAAAGAATTCTTTCGTTTTAGAATTTGTTTTTGTTTGTACAAAGAAAAAATTCTTTCGCACATCAGAAATAGGCAGTAGGATTTTTACTGTGGGTAAATATGACCACTGTTTATCGTTTTTCTGCAAAAAGAGGAGATGTGTAAATCTTGAGTTGACTCCCTTAAGAGGAACCAGTGCGATTGTATGTACATATAGGTATTTCACATATGTACTAAAATTGTTTTCTTGATTAAAATTATTAAAAAAAATTCTGAATTTTTGCTATATTTTTAATAACAAATTACAGGTAAACATTTCAAAATATTGCAAATTAACCAATATGTGGATAATATTTCAAAGGATTATGACAATAGTTCTTGTTCGGTGACGACTATTTCTTAGTTACTGTTAAGTTAGCTTTAGAAAGCAAACGTTTGCATTTCATTGATATCGTAAGAATGGTGATATTCTCTTGCAATTTCGTTATAACCAGATTTAAGTACCGCTCACACACTGGTCTGTTTATCTGTTTTATTATTAGTGTAATTCAACAGAATGCCATTATTTGATTCACCTGTTGTGTTCGTATAATTTCTCATAGCTCACTTTCAGTGTTTGGTTTTGTTTTGGACTGTTTTGTTTACCTTCATTAAAGTTGGAAGTATACCAACGGTTCTTATAGGTAAATACTTAAAACCAGGGTTCGAAAAAAAACTGTACAATATCGTAACGTATTTTTCTAACACACAAACTCAAATTTTTTTTTTGTTGCTGAATGTATACACAAACATATACGGTACACAGCGAGAGTGAGCTGACGCACACAAACACTACGATAACGTACATAACTTCTTTTAACGTACATGTACAGTATTTTTAGCGTACTTATCTGTACTTTTTAGTGTGAACACGTAAGTATACTTTTAACGTGCGTGCGTGTAAGGTATTTTTTTTGATTTTATAAAATCAAAAAAGAGCCAAAAAATATGATTTAAGGCGAATTGTATAACAGGAGTGCAGAAATATAAGAAACATGCAAAAGTGTACTAATGCTTTATGCAGTAGAGGAAAGAACATTGTGAGTAGATCAGTTGCAAAGTGTTAAGAGTATGCGTATATGTAAATATGTATGTATACCCAGCGGGAAAAAGAGGGCATACAGATGCCTTCTAGAAGGCCTCAGTACTTTATTTTGGATGTACAAGACCTGCTCGCTTCATTGCATACTCATAGCTTTTTTACACACGTTGTCATTGCGGGGTAGGCCTTCCACTCTGGCTTCATTCGCCAGAAATTCTGAAATTCATTTATAAAATAAATTATTTATTTTTAAATTATTTAAATTAAATTCTCTATTTTATGTTAAAACCCACGAAAATGTTCAATTTATAAGTTTTCTTTAAACCAATATGGCGCTTAATATGTCAAATGTTATTGTTTACATTTGTTTGCAACTGAGCAAATATGCACTACTAATTTTGCTAATGGTTTTTTTAGTGCAAACGAAGTAAAATAGAGCAAATTGCAAATACGTACATTTTGTTGTTGTGTTGTGCAAATGTGTGTATTTTTGCACGCATTTGCATCGTTTGCACACTTTGCACTACCTATCGTGATTTCCCTTTATATTTTATACATAATTAATAGATGGTTTTAAGGTAAAAATGGTTTTTACACTAAAAATCAGAAAACAATTAAGTTTTGATTGTGCATTTATTTTTTAAACTTGTTTTTAACACTTTTGAGCAGTTGTTTTTAGGTAATACAACTCTTCTTTTTAACGTTTTAAACTCAACTCAAAATTAAACACAACCGTTCTGTATTCTGTATTTGTCGTTTTTTTATGTAATTTTAATTGTATAACGCGCAAAAAACTAAATATCTTAGTCCTTCTCTTCTTCCTTCTCATAGAAGGGAATGTAGAATATTGATCCTATATTTTATACCTACGGAACTTCCGAAGCCTTCTAAGGGAACTTATTTAGCAGTTAGATCAGAATCAAGGCGAATTTACTAGAGTGTGAAGTCAGCACTACAACAACACAGCTTCTGTTGTCCGATTGTCAAAAATATTGCAAGTAAAAAAAGGTTTGTTTACATAAAAAACTGTAGCTTATATACAAATTTTGACAACAACACCACGGAAAAAATAACCATATGTTGACTCGACCCCACCTTCTAGTCAATTCGCCTTGATCAGAATGGTAATTGCATCAAAAAATGTCAAATCAGGCCTTTAATAAGTCCTGAATAAGAAGCTGTTCTGACTTTTCCCGCTTGGTAAATGTTTGTGCACATTTGTAAGTGGTAACCCTACAAGAAGAGAATCAGCGAGTTGTCACTTTTTTCACGTTGGTGTTAAGAAAATGATAGAATGAAATGACCGAAATCAAATTTTCTGTCATTTCATTCTATCATTTTCTTAACACCAACGTGAAAAAAGTGACAACTCGCTCATTCTCTTCTTGTAGGGAAATGAATCATCGAAAATTGTTGTTGTGATATACGTTATTCGAGTTTATTTGCAGAAAAAAAATTATTTTTACACTCATAAAATTATTACGATAATTGATTGTGGATTATTTAGTTCGTTTTTAATTTAATAAAAATATAGTTATTTTACGAATATCTTTAAACTTAAAAATTTAGAAATTTCAAGCCAAAGTAAAACAATATTAACGTTTTATAAGTATGATAAAAATTTATTCTTTCAGCTACGTTATGCTCATTAACATTTATTCCCAAACGGAGTGGGCGTCCATTCCTGGTAAATAATTCTACAATCGCCAATTCAATGTTAGTTTGATTGAAATAGGTTGGAACTGTTTTGTTTTTTAAATCATTGACTTTATTTTTATTTGCACATTTTATTGCAACATAATCTGAATATAAAGTAGGGTGAACCGTTTTAAATGTCTTTCTAGATTTCCGTTATGATTATTTAATTTTTTTTTTACAACTTCCATTATCACAAAATACGTCACTTTCATCGATTAAACTAAAATAATCGTGGAAAAAATTATTTTTATGGCGCGGCATCTTACTTTCTTTTCAATCAAATGTCAAATAATCACTAAAATGCATAATGATTGAAGTAAACTGAAAATTCCTAAATTTTCCGCGAAAGAGGATAATGCCATAATTATTGTTTAATATACCATTCTCCACGCAAGTGCATACAAAAAAATTAAATAAAAAAGATTTACCTAAAAGGTATGTATGAATATAAAAAATAGCAACAATTCTTTAACTGAAAAAATTTTAAATTATAAAAAACAAAAGGAGTCCTAAAATTTTTTTTCAAATAAACTCGAATAACGCAAAGCACAATAATAATTTTCGACTGTTGATTTACCACTTACAAATGTGCAGAAACAATTGTTTTGAGGGCGCGAAAATTCCTTAATTTTCTGCGAATTTGTTGCTTTTGGGTTTTTTATGAATGATATTTCATCTGAAAGAGTTTGGTGCCATAAATATTGCTCATAAAAATAGTTAAGAAAAAAATAGCCTTAAATGTATGAACAATTCTGTAACTGAAAAAAATTTTTTATTATAAAAAACAAGAGCAGTCATAAAAATGTTTTTTTTTTCTTTCTGCAAATATACAAGGCACAAGCAAGGTTGTTAGGCTTTTTTCTTAAAAGATCGTCAAAAGTTTTAACTAAATTCGTCAAAATCGTCACGAACATTTAACAAAATCGTCAACAAATCGTCAAATATTTAAATTTACAAATAAGAGATAATTTATTTCATTGATTTGTTCAAAAATATAAATTTTTAGCAAGAATTCTATATATATTCAAGAAAGTGATATGGTTAAGTCTTATTTATTTTTATTTATTTCAGCAAGTGGGCTGGAATATACATATTTATCATTTGAAAAGAAATACATAAGAAAAAATATATTTTCATAAAAACATAACAAAAATTTATTTTTTTCATTTATCCATATTCACAAAAACATTAAATTAAAAATAAAATCTCATTTGCTATTAACTCGAGCTATCTTTAAATGATTAATTTTTAGCGCTTTTACTGTTGAAGGTGCCAAACCAAGGGTTCTGTCTATATAAACAGTCTTTTTTTTCGACTTGAAACGTTTTATCACGTCCAATTTTAGTTCCAAACAAATGCGTTTTCTTCTCTTTGCACTCATTTTTCTACACAACTTCTTATTAAGAACCAATTTCTTACTTCTTAAAACGCAACTATACTCAGAATAACTTACCTCACAGAATTAAATGGAAGTTCGTCTTTTTACACGCAAATAGAAAAATTCTTCACATGTGATTATGACTTCAGCGAAAAAATGCAATCGTGTAGCGATGCAAATCGAAATCATAAACGCGCAAAGCGGATTTAACCAATTTTTAAAAAGCGAACCAAATAGGACCGACGCAAATCGGGGCTCTAGTGTATATTTTTGGCAGTCTATGGCGTTCATATAATTGTAGAATTCGAATTACTAAAGCTTTTAACGAAGGCAACCTGGTTTGTGATGGAGGAAGATTTTTTTTTTAATCTATATAATAAAAATGAAATGTTGTCTGTTGCTGATCGCATAACTTGAGAACGGCTTGACCGATTTTCTTTAAAATGATCGCCATGGTCCAACTTATGTTTATACGTAAAGAAAATTTTTCCCCGCCCACTTTTTTCGAATTGCCTAAAATCAGAAAACGGCTCCATCGATTTGACAAATGTTTCTTTCAAATGTTCGTATTAATCCATTTTAAGTTTTCATCGAAAGAAAAATTTAACACGCCTACTTTTACGCCCACTTTTTCTATTTATTTGACCTATTTGGACGATTTTTTCTTTAAAATGATCGCCATGGTCCAACTTAGGTTTTTACGGAAAGAACATTTTGCCCCGACCACTTTTACGCCCACTTTTTTCGAATTACCTAAAATCAGAAAATGGCTGCATCGATTTGACAAATGTTTCTTTCAAATGTTCGTATTAATCCATTTTAAATTTTCATCGAAAGAAAAATTTACCACGCCTACTTTTAGGCCTACTTTTTCTATTTATCTGACCGATTTGGACGATTTTTCTTTAAAATAATCGCCATGGTCCAACTTAGGTTTTTGAAAGAAAATTTTGCCCCGCCCACTTTTTCGATTTACCTAAAATCAGAAAACGGCTCCATCGATTTGACTAATTTTTTTTTTAAATGTTCGTGTTAATCCATTTTAAGTTTTCATCGAAAGAAAAATTACCACGCCTACTTTTACGCCCACTTTTTCTATTTATTTGACCTATTTGGACGGTTTTTTCTTTAAAATTATTGCCATGGTCCAACTTAGGTTTTTATGGAAAGAAAATATTTCCCCGCCCACTTTTTTCGATTTACCTAAAATCAGAAAACGGCTCCATCGATCATTAGTAATCAGCTACCGAGCGAAGCCGGGACGGCCAGCTAGTATCCAATAATTTTTATATTTCGAATAATTGATATTTACGTTTTGAACTGTTCCAAATATAATTGTAAATATTTCTTGTAAGTGTTTTATTGATGCCAGAAAATCGTCATAGCACTATTACTTTTAGTAAAAAATCGTCAATCGTCATTTTACGGTATTTTATCAAAAAAATCATCAAAATGACGAAAAATCGTCACATCTAACAACCCTGGGCACAAGTTAAAAATTCCCATAAAAAGGATCTTCACATATGTACTTAGGTAGGCGTACATATGCACATCAATTGTCTCAAATGTTGTATACAATTATTTTACAGCTTTAATGTTGGCGCCATAAGTATTGCTAATTAACCAATTTCCATGCAAGTGCATACAAAAATAGCTAGGTAAAAAAAAGGATTTTCCTAAAATATATAAAAAAAACACAAACTCTTTTACTGCAAAAAAAAAATGTTTATAAAAAAGAAACAAGATCACTCATCCCAAAGTATAATATTCATACAATCTGTTCAAATAATCATTGAACATGAATTTAAATAGTGGATAAGGAATAAAAGACATTTAATCTACAGTATATAATTTAAGCCTAAGTAAACATACATTAATGTTTTTCCCACTAATGATTTAAACATCATTAGTAGTAAACAAAATTTCAGGTACTTTCCACTGATTACTTAATAAGTAAAGAAACAAACATAATTACCAACATCTGCAGTAATGATGTTGGTTTTCCCAAATTGTAATTGATAATTAGGGTTTCAGGTTAATGTGTGATAAAACATACGCATGTGCGTTGACACACGCAGGTAACCAACCCTTATTATTTATTCCTACATTAGTTTAAGATTTGTTAAGTTAGCTCTTAAGGTTTTTTAATTTGTAAATAAAATTCAGTGTCTTACAAACATTCAACGACAATTGTTTAAATTATTAAAGCAAATTGTACATGGTCCTTCGATAAAAAAAAGAAACAGTGACTTTAAAATATTGGGTGGTATTATTGATTCCGCACGGAAAGGAAAATTCGACGGAAATAAATATCGATCGATATGCAAATTGTAATTATTCATTCCTGCGGTATAAGCTTTCCGCAATAAATTTTTAACATCCCTGTTTTAATTATTTCTGAGTTGATATTGTGTCAGCTGTTGATAAAAAAACATTTTAAACTAGTTGTTGAAATTTTTGTGAGTAATAATTTTTTTAAATAAATTAATTTCCGTAAAATATACAAACGCGACTAATATAAGTGTAAGTGTTATATGGATACCATAGCATTTTTTGAAAGTAGCAGTGACGATGATTGCTTAGACCTTCGGGTACAAAGAAGAGTTTTAAGATATAAATCTGAAGGTGTGTTACACATGAATGATAGGGAGTAAGTTGGAATAAGTTTCTTTTTTACACCGCTTTTGTAATCTGTCCATACCTTAAATACAATACAAGAACAATTAATGCTCCCGTTGGAAAAATGTTTCTAAAAACAGCATTACCTTTCTCCAACCACTGGCATCTTTTAAAGGCGGCCCGGAACCATTTAGAGTCAATGCCAAATCTTCCCAAAAATTTTTTATTTCTGCTGGGGCACGGTGACTAAAACCACAAGCAACGTCTCGATTTAATTTCATTAAATCAACCATTGCTTCTAATTGTAATTTGCTTGTGTATTTATCTCTTTTATTATTCCTGTAATACATTTTTTTAAATAACAAAACTAAATTTTATATTTTTTAAATGTTTTTTCTTACATTTTTATTCTTTCCGTTAGCTTCTCGTTGTAAAATTTTAACGTAAGCAAAATGGCGAAAAATATCTATATTGCGGTTTCAATAATATGGGAATACCGCAATGGTAGAGATGATACCGCAACAACGGAAGGATACCGCACAAACGGAATGAATAATTACAAATTTGGCTTCCGCACAAAAATTGCTTTCCGCACTTGCGGAACGGAATCAATAATACCACCCGTTATTATTAAAATAAATATAATATAGAAGCGTAAGTCGTGGCTGAAACAGCGACTATTAAAAAAAAAATTTATATAGAATCGTTAGTCGTGGCTTAAACAGCGACAATCGAGAAACAAAAAACTTTAAAAAGCCAGAAAGTTTTATAGCGAAAATAAAATGGCACAAAGACAACAATTATATGAATCGCAAAAAGAAATAAGCGATGAGATTGCTACCATTCTAACAAAATTGGAAAGCAGTTCAGTAAGGAGTTCAACAATCAATCAATATCAAAAACGGATTGAGAGCTTAGAAGCTAAATTCAAAAGCAATGACGATAAACTTCTCAAATTAGGGAAGACGTCAGAAGACTATTTTGAGAAAAATTATTTTGAAATGGTAACAGAAATGAATAATCGATGCAAAATAGCAATGCTAAGGGAAGTACAGGTTCCTGAGGAAGATACATCATCAATAACACGAGGAGAGATAAAAGCAATGATTCAACAATTGCTTGATGCCCAGAGAACAGAGAAAAAATTTCCGCAATTTGCACAGGAGTCAGAAAACTATTCAAGCAAAGTTAAAGAAATCCCAGAAGAAAAAATAAAAACAAATTGGCTCATACATTTCCGAAAAGAAATTCAAAAACTGGAAGAATCTTTTTTGGATGATGGTGAAGCAAATATTTTTATATTAGAGCACAAAAAAAGTGTCTGGGAAAAGAAAATGTTGAACATAAAAAGCATATACCATGACTTAATAATCAATCATAATGTCGACGAAGACGTTGAAGAAGAAAGGGAGCTGATTGAAAAACAATATGAAGAAGCCTTAAACGTATTATTAAGAAAAATATCTACATTAAAAGAAGAAAGAAAGCCAGTGGTATTAGAAGCAATAAGAATACCGAATTTTAATGGTGACATTGAGGAATGGCTATTGTTCAAAAATATGTTTAGTCAATTTGTTCATTCAAGTAATCTTCCAGCAGTAGAAAAGTTGGTAAGGCTAAAAAACCAAGTAAGAGGGGAAGCATTAAAAATAATTCAAAATCTTCAGATTACTGAAAATAATTATCAAATAGCCTGGGAAATTTTAGGCCAACGATATGATAATAAAAGAATATTGTTCACAAAGTTAGTAGATAAAATACTAGACCAACCAAACACAAACATAAATTCAGCGAGTAGCCTGAGACATTTGCTGAATATTACAAATGAAAGTATGCAAGCATTAAAGGCAATGGGAGTTCAGTTAGATGAAGCTGATCCTATTATTGCCAGAATTATGTTGAAGAAACTAGACAAAGATGGGCTAGTGTTATATGAGCAAAGCACTAAAAAATCTAAAGATATACAAAAGTTAAGCGATGTAATGAATTTCATTGAACGACAATGTGAACCGTTAGAAGCATCATCAAGTAAGAAGCATAGCAGCAATTCCAGTTACGACAAAAAACATCAAGACAGGACAACAATGCTGTCATTGGGAAGTGGCTACTGTAACTACTGTAAGAAGACTAATCACAAAATGTGGGAATGTACTAAATTCATAAACTTAACAGTCGAGGGTAGAAATACTTGGGTAAGAAACGCTAAGATTTGCAAAGTATGTCTAAGCCACAAAATGGATAAAAGATGTTTCCAGAAAACTAAGTGCGAAAAGTGTGGAAAAATGCACCACAATATTTTGCATATTAATTACGATGAATCAGCAAAAAAGTCGCAAGAACAAAGATCAAACTCAATGAACACAAAAGCTCCAGTAGACGTTCTGCTTGCTACAGTGCAAGTCAAGGTCAAGTCAAGTAATGGGGAACTGATACTGTTAAGAGGATTAATTGATCAAGGTTCACAAGTTACCACCGTGTCAGAGGAAGCGGCTCAAATATTAGCGCTACCACGGATGAGAAGTACGACGGAAATTTATGGTTTGGGAGGCGCAATGGTTGGTATAGCCAAAGCTAAGACAAAATTAATGATAAAACCAAGATTTTTAAGTGATCAAGTAGTGGAAGTTGATGCTCTAATTTTACCACAACTTACCGGGGCACAACCAAGCCAATCATTTAAATTTAACGCAAGCGAGTGGGACAATTATGTGTTAGCAGATCCAGCACTGAATAAATCGGATCGGATAGATATTGTTTTTGGAATGGACATAATAACAAGTATAATAGAAGATGGTGTGTTCAAGAAGGGAGGCCTGTTGGCACAGTCCACTATTTTTGGATGGATTTTATCTGGTATCATAAATAAGAAAAATAGTTCAGGGAAAGCATTGGTAGCTACATCAAATTTAGAGCGGTTCTGGGAGCTCGAAGAAGTAATCTGCAATGCTACTCAAAACGAAGAAGATAAAGAATGCCAAGATCTATTCTAAACAGTTAAGCTTTCGAAGCAGACGGACGTGTTTATAGTCGTTGCTCCACAAAATAAAAAATAAACTTTAAACATACAATTAAAAACTGAAAAATATACCCATCTAAAAAAGAAATTTAATTCAGCTAATTATTTGCTTCAAATATATGTGTTTTTAATTTTTGCAAATGAAAATTAAAAGTTAAAATAAACATTGTTTTTAAAATAAACGAACAAATTAAAATCTTTAAACATAATTACGTGCATTAACAACAATACACCTACTTACATACACAACATTACAAAACAATACAATCGGTATTGAACAAAAAAATAAATCAATAAACAACAAAAATATACAGAAAGAACTCTTTCTAAAATATACATAAATTTACGAACAAGTCTAAAAATAAAAATTAAAAAACAAAAACAATTACTTTATTAACAACAAAAAAAAAAAAGTTTAAACAAGAAATATGGAAACAAGAAGCGAATCGTCAGCTAAGAGAGCCAGAGATCAACAAGTCTCTTCGGTTGAAAATTACGCAAAAACACCGCGTTTATCACACCATGACAAACATTTTTTAAGAGATTTAATAAGAGAGAGTGAATACATCATGGGCATGTATGGGCAAATGCAAAATGAAAATGCAAAGAGAGCGAACGATGTGTATACATACACAAAAAACAAAGAGCAAAGATCATAAAACCAACAAATGCAAACGTAAACGAACCAATACAATGCCACACATGCAAAGCTTTCAATGTAGTGGTGCCCATCACTGATCATGGGTGAAGTTATAAAAAATTCAATAAGAGAAAGTGAAGAAAAACACTTTGATTATATGAAAAATCTAATAAAAGAAAGTGAAGAAAAAATACTCTCTGTTATTGAAAACAAAATTGAAAATATAAAAAGTGATCTGAGTACTATAACTGAGAGGGTAAAAAGCTTAGAATTAAGGAACACTGAAGTTGAACTTCTGAAAAAAGAAATTACAGAAATAAAGAGGAAAATGTTAAAACAGGAGAACACTGTAGTGGCTGGTAGTATCCGAATCTCTGGTGTACCTTATAATGATAATGAAAATCTTCATGGCATTTTTCAAAACATTTGTAACAGTTTAAAAATAAATATGCCACAGTTAGAAAATATATATAGACTAAAAAAAATTTATAGAAACAATAAACCTTATAATCCTACGGATGAAGTAATAGTTGCAAAATTATGTTCTCCATTTGAAAAAAATTATCTTTTGAAATGCATTGCAAAATTTCGCCGTGATAATAATACTAATTTAAGCTTACGTCAAGCTGGCTTCGAAAGTGATGAACCCATTTACATTAATGAGAATTTAACACCTCATAATCATAAAATATTCAAAGAAGCATTATTACTAAAAAAGAATAAGAAAATTAAATCAACATTTTCCTTGCGTGGGCTTGTTTACGTGAAAAAGTTTGATGCAGACGACCCTGTCTTAATTGAATTTTCTGAGGATCTGAAACGGCTTTTTCTTGAATAATGCTCGGACATTTGACATCTCTTTTAAAAAATATTCTCAACTGGAAACTTATTATTTTAAATTAGTAAACTGTTTAGTATTTTTTTGTCTTTTTCAATTAAACTATTTATTACAATTTATTGATTATCAATTCATTTTTCAGTTAAAATATTATCCCTCATTTTATTTTTGCTTTCAAAATTGCATTATAATATTTAACATACCTTTTCTTTTATATACTAATGAATCTTATTGCGTTGCACTCAGTAAATATGACAAATTTGTCTTTTAATCAAGTTGGTTCTAGAGAGAGTAATTATAACATGATTCGTATCTTGGCTAATCAGCATCAGGGCTTTAACATGTGTCACATAAATGCCCAAAGCCTTTTGCCGAAAATTGATGAATTTCGTTTCCTATTTGAGAGTTCAGGTATTGATGCAATATGTGTTTCTGAAACATGGTTTATACCGGAAATAAATGACAGTATTTATAAAGTAGATGGTTATCGAATCTTTCGATCAGATAGGCAAAGTAATGGTGGAGGTGTAGCTATTTACATTAGGAATAATATCTCATGTAAACTCATCTGTTTACATAATGAACCCGGTGATATTGAATTAATTTTTATTGACGTAAATTTTCATGGTGAAAAAATGCTGCTTGGCTGTGTTTATAGACCGGATAGATATATGAAATTGGATACACTTATTGACAAATTAGAACATTTTTCTGTAGCGTACTCGGAGGTTATTTTAACTGGTGATTTTAATTGCAATTTGCTTGAAAATCAAACTCTGACCAACATTATGCATTCATTTAATTTATCTGCTGTAAACTCTTCCAGGCCTACACATTTTTCAACCACAAACAGCACATTACTTGACCTAGTTTTTGTAAGTAACGAGCGGAAATTATTACTCTACGATCAGTTAGCTGCATCCACCTTTTCAAAACACGATATGATTTTTATATGCTATAAATTTAGAACGGAAAAGGGAATTCAAATGTATAGTTTCAGGGATTTCAAGAATATAAGTCCAATAAATTTGCAGCGTGATCTTGATAACGTTGATTGGGAACAAATATTTTATTTGCCATCAGTGGATGAGAAGCTTACTTTTCTTAATGACTCAATACTGCAAATTTATAACAAACACGTGCCAATCAAAAATAAGACAATCAAAAATAGAATTAGGCCATGGTTTGGTAATGAAACTAAAATGTTAATAGAACAACGTGACCGTCTATACCACATGTGGAGAAGGTACAAGACACCTGATCTACAAAGTGAGTATCGTTTGGCGAGGAAAAGGGTTGTATCGAGGATAAGACATGATAAATCTTTGTATTATTATAACAAATTTAACACAGCGGTTGATTGTAAAAGTAAATGGAAATATATACGAGAGATTGGCATTAATGACTCAGTTGACCGTTCATTGGAAGTTGATGTTAACTTGCTTAATGAAAATTTTACTAAAATTGATTATCCAACTGTTCAGTCTAGTTTCTATGAGGAAGGTTTGCCTTTGATTTCATGTAGTGAATTTAATTTTCAATGCCTAGCCGCATGTGATGTAGTTAACGCTTTTAATGCAATGAAATCTAATTCAATTGGATTAGATAATATTAACCCAAAATTTGTTAAAATTATTCTACCCTGGATAATTCGATATGTTACACATCTTTTTAATACTATTATTATAACCTGTACTTTCCCAATGCAGTGGAAGCACGCTAAAATTGTTCCAGTACCAAAAGCAGGAAATGAATATCGTCCGATTGCGATTCTCCCTTATTTTTCCAAAGTTTTTGAAAAGTTGTTATATAAACAAATTTATAACCATGTTAATAACAACAACCTGTTAACCGATCGTCAATCTGGATTCAGACCTCAGCGTGGCTGTACTTCAGCTCTTACCGATGTGATAGAGGAAATTCGTAGTAGCCTAGATGATAGAAAAATAACGTTTTTGGTATTATTGGACCACTCAAAGGCTTTTGATACAGTGCACCATTCAATCTTGTGCATGAAATTGTCCAAATTATTTAAATTTTCCACGTTTGCAGTGAAACTGTTGTCATCATACCTTTCAAGTAGATGCCAATCAGTTGCAAATGCCGAAACTATATCGCGTTCTTTACAAATAACTAGAGGTGTCCCACAGGGATCCATCCTTGGACCCCTGCTATACTCCTTATATGCGAACGATCTCCCAAACCAACTATCGTATTCTAGTATACAAATGTATGCTGATGACGTTCAGCTGTATCTCAGTAGTCCTAAAGAGTCAGCTAATATGAAAATACGAGAATTAAATCATGATCTTTGGAAAATACTAACATGGGCAGCTGCTAACGGTTTGCGACTTAATCCTAGCAAATCGAAATGCATATTAGTATGTAAAAGGGCCGTTCATATAGATTTTGAGGTAAATTTATTTCTTGGTGATTCGAGAATCGATGTTGTAGATTCAGCAAGAAACTTAGGAGTACTATTTAACAGAAATTTAACCTGGTCGAATCACATTACACAAGTTTGTGGTAAAGTATATGGCATGTTGCGAAGTTTATGGGCTACTCAGCAATTTACACCTCTGCAAGTGAGAATATTACTTGCAAAAACATATCTTCTGCCGACACTTTTATACTCATCTGAAATTTTTACTGGTTGTAACACAAATGATATGAGAAGGCTGACCGTAACATATAACAATATCATCCGTTACATATTCTCTTTAAAAAGATTTGATCATATATCGCAGCAATCTTGTAGTTTATTCAATATGTCATTTTCAAACTATCTTCAATTCAAAAACTTAATATTACTTCACAAAATAATAACGACAAAGGAGCCAAAATATCTTTATGAACGTCTGCAGTTTTCTAGATCGTGTAGAGGGAAAAAATTAATACAACTTCGTCACCGTGACCATGCTTCTGAATGCCAATACTTCATATTAAGCATACGTCTCTGGAATCAACTTCCAAATGATTTGCAAACCACTAGCAACGCTATAAGATTTAGAAAATTATTGAGGGAATATTTTTCGTAAATTTTTGGGAAAATTTTGTTTTTTATGTTTTAAATGTAAACTTTGTTTTTTATTTATTTTAATTTTTATATACTTATATACTTTATTTTTTTTACTCTATTTAAATTTAAATATAACCTATGTAGTTTTAAGAAAATATTTTTTATCAACGTATACTTTAACTTGTCTGATTCTAATGCTGTAATTTATAAGATATTGTGTCTTGTTGTATTAGAAAATCAAATTAATAAATACAAATACAAATATTCGATGAAACTACGGAAGTAGATGTTGATAATAGAATAGTGGTTAATCTGCCTATTAGGAGAGAATGCAACCAACTGGGAGACTCCAGGAAGCAAGCGAAAGCTAGACTCCTTTCCTTAGAAAAGAAACTTAATGCAAATATACAGTTACGACAAGACTATAATAAGTTTATGCAAGAATATTTAAAGCTAGGCCGTATGGTACTGGAAAGTAAACCTGGTAACGGCAAATATTATTTACCACATCAAGCGGTGATTAGAGAAGAGAGCATAACTACAAAGTTTAGAGTGGTTTTCGATGCCTCGGCGAAGTCATCAAACGGAAATAGCCTTAATGATATAATGTATGTCGGACCTAGATTGCAACGTGATATATTCGATATCATTACGAAATGGAGATTATGGAAATACGTTATTACAGCAGACGTAGAGAAAATGTACCGGCAAATTAAGGTAGCACAAAAACATCAGCCTTATCAGCATATATTGTGGAGAGAAAGCAACAAAGAACGTATTAAAGAATATAAATTAACAACGATAACATACGGAACTTCATCCGCGCCATTTTTGGCTCTACGGTCGCTATTTTTTATTGCTGATAATTGCCAAAATAAAGAAATAAGTAAAATTATCAAGGAAGATTTCTACATGGACGATCTGATGACGGGAGCTGATACAATCCATTCATGCAAACAGAAGCAAAATGACATACAAAAGGAGCTTGAGTATTATGGGTTTTTGCTAAGGAAATGGTTATCAAATGATCAAAGAATTATTGAGCATGTGTGCAGCCCGAGTGATAATGCAGTCATTCAAATAAAGGACGAGGAAACAGTCAAAACATTGGGACTACAATGGGATCCAAAATTAGACATCTTTAGGTTCAACGTTAGCTTTCCAAGGAACGATAAGGTCACCAAGAGACAAGCTCTCTCTGAAGTTGCGAGAATATTCGATCCGTTGGGATGGTTATCACCCGTAATAGTTGTCGCCAAGCTATTTGTACAAAAATTGTGGCTATTGAATTTTTATCTTCAAGAAATCCGGATACCAAGATGGGTGCAATTAAGAAATGACGAAGTTTTCCAGCTGCATGGATTTGCCGATGCTTCTGAAAAAGCATACGCAGCAGTAATTTATATTAAAATCGAAGAATCTGTAATGATTCTAACATCAAAAACCAAAGTAAAGCCTATAAAAAATAGGAAAACGTTGTCAAAACTTTAACTATGCGCAGCAAATCTCTTATCAAAATTGTTATTCAAGGTAGCAAATACATTAAAAAGACAACACTCAATATACGCCTGGAGTGACTCTAAAATTACTTTAGCTTGGATTGCAAACAACAAGAATAAAGATAAATTTGTAAGAAATCGGGTGACGGAAATATTAACATTAATTCCTAATGCCAACTGGAACTATGTTTGCAGCAAGAAGAATCCAGCAGATATAGCATCTCGAGGGATTACCGCTCAAAAACTAAGAGTTCATTCGCTTTGGTGGAATGGTCCAGAATGGTTAATACTACCGCAGCAGAATGATTGGCCTGAACATATTGAAGAGACAAGTATAAGTTCACTGGATAGATGGAAGTTAATCCAGAAACTCAGGAAAGATTTTTGGCTAAGATGGAAGATGGAATATCTCGCTACTCTTCAACAACGTAGCAAATGGAAGTTTCCTGCAGAAAACCTGAAGGAAGGTAATGTGGTACTTATCAAAGATGAAAATACTAGTCCAGCAAAGTGGCCAATGGCAAAGGTTGCAGACATCTGCTACGGCAAAGACGGAAAAGTGAGGGTTGTCACGTTGAAATTGCAAAATGGTATGCTTAAAAGATCCGTTAATAAACTTATTCCTTTAGTTAGTATCGAGGAGAAGCCAATTAAAACTCATGCAGTAAAAGCATGCTTAGCAGAGGTAAAGACTAAAGACAAGAAGCACCAGAACTGGGTTAAGGTATTGCCATTAGTGCTTTTGCTAATTTTTTCGCTGATGAAACCAGCAAACTGGAATTAACGATATTCTTTCAATTAAAGAGCTTTTGCCAAATACCGCTATTTACCTTGATCATGTTGGACAGATAAATTCCATCAGTTCAAAGTGGAATCTTGTGGTATATTACGACTTATCTTTGTACTTCGAAGAGCTTTCTAAAATTGGGAAGCTTATATCAAAAACTAAAAACGTGTGCCCAGAGTTAGAAGTGAATGAAGAATCATGTAAAATGGTCGTGTCAGCAGTAGAAAGACGATATAGTCTGCTCATGCAAAATAACGAGTTGTTCGTCAGTGAATCCCGGAAAAAGAGAGCACCTTTTGAGTTTGTTGGTTCAATATACCATATTCTTTTTGGAATGATGGACGCAGATGATCGTAACGAAATGAAGGAAAATATGAAGAACATTTTTAGTAATCAACAAGATCTGAACGAACTAATAAAAAAACAAACATCCATAATTGATTCAACATTGAATATTTTAAAGAAAACAACAAATGAAGTAAACGAGAATTTCAAAAAGATGTACAGTCAGCTGGAAAATATCTACAAAGGAATCGAAAATGGAAGAAAGACGGATCAAATGACGATATTTTTTTCAGTTTTGTCAATGCAGCTAAACTTAATGGTTGATGAATGCCATGGAATACAATCCTCGGCGATTAATATATTGATTGACGCTAACCATGGACACATAAACACCAATTTACTGACACCATCCCAGCTACATAAAGAACTAGCAAAAATAGAAAAAGTAATGCCAAAAAATCTTGAGCTACCTGGAAAAGCAACCGGTAAAAATCTACAGAATCAATATAACTGTATTGAAAACATGCCTTGGAAACCAGCCACAGAACGCTCTTGTGAAGTATCGGCATTGAAGCAATCTCGGGTTGCAGAATGCACATTTGAAGCAGTTCCAAGAAAAGGAATTTGGAAGAAGTTGTCATCAGAGAACAAATGGATTTTTACAGTTTTCGATAGCATGATATTAACACTGGATTGCGGTCAAGGTAATAGAAGGTGGGAAACATTGCCAATGAAGGGTATATTGGAATTATCGTATGGATGTACAGCAACATACGAAGGTTTATCTATAACAACGGAACAAAAATTAAGATCAGTAGTAAGGTCATCAATTCAAGCGTCATCATGGAAGGTGGATCCAGAAAAAATACAACACCATTTAATAAAGCCTTTTTATTCAACGATGATAAATAATACTGACGACATCAATTATCTTAAAAATGAGGTTAAGAATGTCAAAGACCTCAGTATTAGTTTAAGAGGACTTCATTTTCATACCGCATCTGGACATATATCATTTATTTTAATTATTATCATTATTTTAATTTTGATTGTTTATGTACTAAGAAAAAAATGTTGTAGCTCTAAGGAAATTGTAACAGTAAAATGTTCTACTCCACTGCCCTTGCGTAATCAAAATGTTTAGTTAGCGGTGGAATTTTGAGTTTGTAGCCGGCAGAATGTTCAAATAATCATTGAACATGAATTTAAATAGTGGATAAGGAATAAAAGACATTTAATCTACAGTTAATAATTTAAGACTAAGTAAACATACATTAATGTTTTTCCCACTAATGATTTAAACATCATTAGTAGTAAACAAAATTTCAGGTACTTTCCACTGATTACTTAATAAGTAAAGAAACAAACATAATTACCAACATCTGCAGTAATGATGTTGGTTTTCCCAAATTGTAATTGATAATTAGGGTTTCAGGTTAAATGTGTGATAAAACATACGCATGTGCGTTGACACACGCAGGTAACCAACCCTTATTATTTCTTCCTACATTAGTTTAAGATTTAAGTTAGCTCTTAAGGTTTTTTAATTTGTAAATAAAATTCAGTGTCTTACAAACATTCAACGACAATTGTTTAAATTATTAAAGCAAATTGTACACAATCAAAATATTATGTTGCTATATTCAAAAAGAAAATTCATTTTAACGAACTGAAAATTAATTAAATTTTTACATTTAATTTAAAATATATTTTTACATTTAATTTAAAATAAATTTTTACTTTTAAATAAATGAATTTTACATTAATTTTAAAATTTTTATTTATTTAACAGCATATTCCGTAAAAATTAATAGTTGTTGCTTTTAAAAAATATATGTATTTTAAACGAAAAAAAATCAAACTACATAACATTATATGTACGGAACAACTTTATTTTTTTGCTAATTTGTTTTTTGAATAACAAACATAAATGTTAAAAACAAAGTTATTTGAAAACTAACTATGTATTTATTCAATTTTAATAGTACGAAAAACGAATTTTATAACCCACAATCAATTACTGTAATAATTTTATGTGTTAAAATATTTTGTTTTCTTCAAATAAACTCGAATAAAACATAGCACAACAACAATTTTCGACGTTCAATTTAAGATTATTAATTATGATTAGTATGTCGGCCATTTTCTAACAATCGCACGATTTGAAGTCGCAAGACCCTAGATTTATTTCATGGTGTTCGAAAACTGATGCGTTTTGATTCCGATCTTTAATGGTTTTAAAAGATTGCTAACTTCTTGCGATTGCGATTTAGGGAACACCTATAATTCGATTTCAAGTCAGAATCGCAATATACTTGTATATGACACAAATAAAAAATGTCATTTCACTTTTTAAGACATATTTTCGGCGAGTTCTACAGCTCTTATACCATTGACTTCGTAAAAACAGGATACATAATATAGTACTAAAGCATCCCACTGTTCAATAATTCTTGCAATAACAACCTCCAAAGATAGGCGTTTTGTATAATAAGCAGCTTATATCTTATGAGGTGGTACCGAACATTATTCCTGAAATTCTTTTAGTTCAGTAATTCTTTAAGGGCTATGGGAAAAAAAACTGTTAAATTACAACAAAGAAGCTCTATATTTTCCCCCAGCATTTTACATGCCTAACTTGAACAAAGGTGGAGAGAGCGCACTTAATGTAAATTAAACAAATTCATTGCTAAGTAAGTTTTTTAGTCCAGTTACTTTACCCGCCATGGCGTTAGCGCCGTCTGTTGCCATTTCAATAATTTTTTTAAAGGAATATTGTTTGTTGTTAAAAAATTTTTATATTCATTTCTTCATTGGCAAATCCGAAGTTTCACCAACAATCAAGAAAATCTTTTGTTTTTTTTTTTAAATAGATATTCTATTTTCTATTGCCTGTTTTGCGATATAGTCAGTTGCTTCAACAGACTTTGTCCTACCACATTTAACAAGTCAATTTATAAAATGAAAAAGTAAATTTTCTCAAACCGACCAAAATTAGGATTAGCCTACCATCCTACCAAACGAAAATACCAAGTTCGGCAACCCTGTTTACCACTTAAAAATGTGCGCAAACAATTATACATATTTAAATATACGCATACTCTCTACAACTTATCATTACCAGCGTTGTCAACTTTGAAATTTCAAAACGCACCAAAAAGGTGAAGAAAACGCGGCATTTGAAAATAGAAACGCACCAAGTTTAGACTTTCTTTTTTTTTTAAATGTTTATTGGATTAATTTTAAATAAAAAGTAAAATATTTTTGTATTAAAAATATTATAATAAAGCAGTATTTTACAGTTCAGGGTTTAAGGAAAAAAATATAAAACTTAACAAAAATAAAAAAACCTAACAAATTTATTTGTATTGATTTGTACTAGTGATGTCACGAATGTCAATTTTTAATATTCGCGAATACGAATATCTGCGCCAATATTCAGCGAATATCCAATCTGAACTAAAACGCCACTCGATATCATAAATCTTTTATTTTCGTTTTAAAAAATAAATTGTAAAAAACTGTCACACTACCAATTATATTTAAATTTATTATCCCACTCCAATGACTAAATTTGAAGTTAAAACTTGAGTAATTTCATAAAATAGTTTTGTACCGGCACAAACTTCTAATGTTTGTTTGTTTTTCACTTTTCTAACAGAAGATTTTTTTGTGTTAATGACAAAAATCTTTTCTAATAAAAATTAATACTTTTTGTTTAATTTTATGTATTTTTTACACTTTTTATTTTTTTCTTCTTTGGAATACATTAACAAAATATTCGCGAAATATTCCTTTGAATTTGGAGAATACGAATAACGTAAAGCATGTGAATATTCGGCATTTCGAATACGAATACAAATATTTGTAACATCACTAGTATGCACTAAGCATAGAAAGCTGTGTAATTCATGTAGATTTTTCGGACGGGGCCAATCCATTACAGGTATTATCTTATCTTTATCTGTTGAAATGCCTTTGGAGGTTACGCGATGTTCCAGCTACTTTACTTCCTTTTGGAAGTCCTGCCGTGGATATACGTTTCAACACTTCTTCAAAGTTTTTCAGGTGTTCATCAAGTGTTTTCCCCATGACAATAATCTCGTCAAAGTGCACTAAGCATGTCTTTTAGTGAAGATCTTTTGGCACCTGCTCCATTAAACGCTCAAATGTAGCTGGAGCATTGCAAAGTCCAAATGGCATCACATTCAACTGTCATAAACCCGAGCCACTCCAGCACAACATTCTGCTCTTACTTTCTACACCCACACTACTGTATGTGGAGAGGATTTTATGAGTTTGTACTATTGTGTATGTGTAATACATTTAAATAGTTTAGTATACCGATTGACTCAGAATCAATTTTAGAGTCGATCTAACGAGGTCTGGCTTTCAAAGTTAACCTTGTCTGCAAAGTCTATACTTTCGCAATTTTGGAAAAAATTTAATCTAATTTGGGATATATGTGTTAATTGTTACAAGGTTGAATCCTATTCAAAATGGTGCGAAGTGGTTCATAATATTACATAGCTTACATACAAACTTCTTTCCGGAATAGAGTTTTTGTGCCCATAAACTGTCTTGGTTTTTAGGTATTTACGTTTTATAAGGTACAAACATATTTTGGTGCAACCTAAATCAGCGTAGCAAATTTTTTTGGAAGCGGACCATATTTGACCATGTCTTTTTTTTTTTTTTTTTTTTTGTTCACACATAATATCGGTTTTTTTAACAAGAATTTTTTTTGCGTTTTTAGCTACCGATATTGGTTACCGATAGACATTTATAAAATTTCAGTACAGAATAGCTCTTAAAGACAATTATAGTTGATTTACAAATTTTGACTGCTTAACACCAAATTTTTGTCTATACTTTGTTGCCACGTATTTTTCGAACAAAAATTTTAAAAAGCACCTAAAATGGTGCGAAATGCACCAAGTTGACAACGCTGATCATTACTTACAACATTCTTTTCTCTGATGCACAAACATGTTTTGCGAGAAAATGTACAGTGACAGGCAAAATCCGGCCCAAAATTTTTATTAATATTTAATCACAAGAAGTTGTTTTGGTTGTACACCTTGTTTTTTTTTTTTAATAAAATCTGATTTATTTTCATCATTTTCTTCGCCTGTTAACCATGCCAAAAAATCTTTTAAATTCTAATAAAAGGCTTTTTTTTCTTATCAGTGTACTCAGTAATTTAGCTATAAAAATAATCATAATGCCTCTTAATAACATTTGCCCTATGCCATTCAAATGTTTAATAATATAAAAGACCGTGGACATTAACAAAAACATTGTTTATTATAAAATATGTTTTTGATTCGTTATATAACCATTTATGTTTCACACTGTATTTGAACAAAGTGAAACACACCCGCGCTCATGTGCATTCTTCGCGTGAAAAACAAAAACAATTGTTTGCTGAAATAGGCACCAATACTCTGCTCCATAAAACATTAGTACACTTTTGCCTGTTTCTTATATTTCTGCACACCTTCAAATCTTATTTTTTTGGCTCTTTTGATTTTATAAAATTCTCATTGCTTTAAAAAAATACGTACCGTACACGCACGTTATAATATACACTACGTGTTCAATAAAAAGTACAGATAAGTACGCTAAAAATACTGTACATGTACCTTAAAAGAAGTTATGTACGTTATCGTAGTGTTTGTGTGTGTCAGCTCACTCTCGCTGTGTACCGTATATTGTTTCTGCACACATTCACAAACAGAAAAATGTTTTTTTTTTATTTTGTACTCTTGTAACGAATGTGTATGTGTATTGTTCATGGCAAAATACGGTATGGTACTATTAATTGTGTACTTTACAGTTTTTTTTTCGTACTCTGCTTAAAACTACAATTGTTTTTTTAACTTTAAACTTGGCAAACTCAAAAAAAAGTTTCAAAAATAAATAAAATCGATTTTAAAAGCACAATAATCGATTTCAGTATGAAATCCCATATGTAATTTCGATTGCGAAAAATCGATTTTTTTTAACACAAAATCGATTTTCGATTGGAATCGAAATCGATTTACCATTCCCTAATGCATAGTAAGAATGTGTCTCTTTACTGATGATCGATCTGCGAAAGTTCTATCGCACTCACTACATTCAAAAGCCACATCTTTATGTGTTTTCAAATGACGACTTAAGCCTGAGGCATGATTAAAGCTTTTCGGACAAAAACCACAAGAATGTTGTCGAATACGCGGCGTTTCCAAATGACACCGACTTATATGCTCTTTTAAATTGATCCGTTGGGCATATGACCGGTTGCAGTGAGGGCATTGATGCGGTTTGATGCCTGTGTGTGTTTGCATGTGCCTCTTTAGACTTTCCTTTTGCACAAAAGCTTTTCCACACACTTCACAAGGGAATGGTTTTTCCTTATAATGAACAAACATATGACGGCGAAGAGCACTGGCACGTGAAACCACGGTACGACATTGTGAACATTGAAAATTAACGCCAGTTTTGTCGACTTTACGATGGGTAGCTAAATGACGATCTAACGAAAATTTTGTGGAAAATGCCATTGGACAACCATCACAATTAAATATTTTTGGTGTATCTGTAATGCGTTGCATTGGATTTACATAAGTATTTGCCAGAAATGTGGTTTCTGAGCTTGGAGTTGCTTTCGTATCTCTAGATGGTGATTTTCCTTTTTTCTCTGGTGATTTTTTAGTTTTAGAAGCTGGTTGTTTTTTCGCCTTAACAGTTATTATTTGCATTAATTAAATAAAATTTTAATTTTAAAATGTACTTACAACTTCTGGAATCTGCTCTATATATTCATTTTTAATTTCTTCTGCGATATTTATAACCATTATGTCTTCATTTCTATTATCAATATTTTCACCATCAACTGCATTGTTTATATGAATTTCTCCGTTATCGGTGTCTTCAGCTGTAAGTAAAAAACCTTTTATAAGAAATAGTTCCAATTAAATTGATTAAAAACAAGTAAGAGTGCTATATTCGGCTGAGCGGAATTTTATATAATCTTCACCATTGTGCGAGCAGAATACAGAGCAACTAAACAATTTTTAAATATACATACATATTAACAATACTTAAAACTTCATTATAAATGATATTTAAAAAGCGAAAACTGGTAAATATTTTTTAAAATCGTTTTTAGAACATAAAAATATTAAAATTTCTTTTTAAAAAACCAAGATTCGAACCAGGGAACTCACAGTTTCTAACTTACAACACCCCCTAGACAACTGAACCATGAAGGAACGCTGTTTAAATATCATTAAAATTAAATATGGACCGTTTACTGTTCACAACTCAACACAGTTGAGTTGTAATTATTTTTGATGTTTTTGTTCACCGGAATATAGCAAAGTTGTAAACCATAATACAAAAATTACAAATCAACTTATTTGAGTTGTGAACCGTAATAGGGGCCTATATTAACCAAAATAGTTTGTACCATGTATGTGTGTTTGTTTGTTTTCTTTTTGTAAAGGCACTGTTGTCATACCGTAGATTGATCTCTTTTGGCGAGTTTGTGCCCATTTAGACAGGGAAACATTTGGAAGGGAAACATTTTGTTTGGTAGCAAATTGCGGGTGGGGAAGAGAGAATGGTTTTTGTGTTCGGTACTCGGCGACACGCTTTGTTCTCATTTTCTTTGTTGACATTTACTTTGCTTTTTGAGAAAACAACAACAAAAGTAACAGAATGTTTCCGGCAACATGTTCGTCTGTGTGACCGCAAATGAAAAAACAAAAGAGAATTCCAGATGTTTTCCTTCCAAATGTTCGCTCGTCTAAACTCGGACTTTTTAAGTAGCAAAAAAAACACAAAAATTCCTAGTTTCTATTTGTTAAAATTATTTCGTTAAATAGATGAAATAATAAAGAAGGGTGATAACGAAAATCATATTGGGCATTATGCTAGTATATGTAAACAAATGGGAAGGGGGGAAGAAGAGACGACAACCGGATTTGAACTTCGCTTTTCATAAGGACCCAGAATATATATACTTTATAGGGTGTAGGACCTTCGGTGAAGGGTATAAAATACAAACTTAATTATAATTTTTGGGATTTCAGTATTTTGGTCATAACTCTACTATTTCTTAACCGATTTGACAGATTTATATACCGACGTGTTAAAGAAGAAATTTGCCAGTAATTATAAAACTTGGACTCGGGAAGATCTATGGTTCCCGAAAAAGGGTATTTTTCAAAAAAAAAAATAATAGTTTGGTCATAACTTTTTCGTATCTGAACCGATTTTCCAGAGTTTTTCAGAATTTATTTTTTACTAAAAATTTCCGATCTTTTGATATATAAGGCGTAACCATTGCTCATATTACAGTCAAAAAATTCAGGTTTTTATACAATTTTTGATATTTTTTGTATGGGAGGTACCACGCCCACTTCTTCAATCCCGCCCACATTTTGTGGGATGGTGTGTATTTATAACCTAAATGTTTGTACTTAATTTGGAAACTTTGGCTCCTGCCGTTCTCCAGATATACAGAAAAAAATAATAAAAATACAACAAGGGATTTTTGGAAGAAATTAGGGGCAGTCGTGGTTTTTTGGTCATATCTCAGCCATTTGTGGACCGATCTTGCTGAATTTCAATAGCAAGATATGGTGGACTATATGTGACATACATAAAAAACAACTTAGCCGCTATCATATCTGGAGTTTCCGGAAAACACATATTAAACGTGACGGATAGACGGACGGACATCGTTAAATCAACTTCGCTCCTAATAAGGTCTAAGATAAATATTGTAGAAATTACAAACGGAATGACAAACTTATATATACCCTTTTCCACCTGTGGTTAAGGCTATAAAAATACATATTCCTTTTAAAAAACGGAAACTAATCACTTACTTCGATAAGATGTCGTTGTTTTTGATGTTTCTGCAGACCCTTCGTTAGTGTCTATATTTTCATAGCTTAGTTTTTCATAAGTTGCAATATTGGTTTCTAAATATTCATCTTCATACTCTGCCTCTTGCCCATCATTTTCGACGCATACAAATTCTTCATCTAAAGATTTTTTGTGTCCATCAAACCCTTCATCAGTGTCGTAGACTAAATAATTTCCTTCACTTTCAAATTCTTCTTCATTTGTATTTAAAATTTCTTCTTTGATTACATTTTCAGCTAAAAATATATTTTCCTTTTCTTTATCATTTTGCAACTGTAATTCCATTCGCAATACTTCTGTTTTAGTCGGACTCTGTTCAATCGACTTTCTTTTAAAGGTGTTTGGGCTGTCTGTTGAAATAAATGATATATTATCCATCACATTTTTGGAAGGTATAACCCAATTTAAGTTTTTCCTTTTATTTTTGAGAAAATTTTCCAAATCATCTAATAGACACTTAATTTCTAATTGCCTACATTCTTCACGGACTTCAGTACGAAGAGATTCCTTTGCCTTTCTTATACATTGTTCAGTAAGTTCTTTTTTTAGATTTTCCTCTAAATTTTTTTGCACTTCCATTCTTATTTCTTTGCGAACATCTTCCATTAACTGCGGTCTAAGTTCTTCACGCACTTCTTCTTTGACTTCGGTTCTTAGTTCTTCTCGTAGTTCTGCATTTATTTCATCTCTTAGTTCTTTACGCGCTTCTCTGAACTGTTGTTGGTCTTGTTCATTTTGTAATTGCATATGGCTTATAAAAGACTGAAGTTTTAACTTTTCTATTTCTTTTTGTTTCTCTTCATTCTGCTTTATAAAATCAAGTGAGTCTTGAAACTTAAATTCATCATCATCTTCTTCCTCCAAGTTTTTAGCAAAAACTTTACTTGTTTTACCCAATCCTATGAGACGCACATGTTTTCTTAATTTTGCATCGGACAATTGACTTAGTTTTCGAAAATAATATGACTTTTCCAACTGAAAACGACACTCTGAGCAAATTTTTCTGGGAAAATCTTTGGAATCGTTCACTTCCAGTGCGGCGCAAGTCATTATGCGCATTGGTATAGACAGAGCCACGTATTTGTCAGTAGAAGTTTCTTCTTTAAATATGCAAACTGTTCCAGCATTTTCTTTTAAGCACAACCGACACATTGTTTGCAAGTTGGGATATATTTTAGCTTCCATTTCGATTTTAAGAATTGAATGACTATTTAAATATATTTTTTTCAACAAATTAACGTACTCTACGGTAAAAACTTAATGCAACTGTATTAATGATAAAAATGCACAAACATTTTTTTTTTAATTGAAATTAACAAACGTCCAATACTTTTTGTTTAAAAAATGGTCTCAGATTTTGTGAAATCTTTTATTGAAGTGCGTCGTACGCACGTCAACAATTCAACCCCAGGCTGAACAACCTATAACAACTGATGTTGTTTACACTTTTTAGTGTGGTGAATTTCTTGACTTGTTTATATAACTTGATGGCCACTCGATCAAGTTTTGCTTTCAATTCCATTCAATTTGCAATACACTCTCACTTTTTTACTAACACACTCACACTTTTTAAATTGACTACGAGATTGCTTTCAATTTCACCTTTCCATTTGCTTGGCAATTTTACTTTCAATTTAACAGTTGATTACCCTGCGGCCACACGATCAAGTTGTTCTTGATAGTCTTTTACATATACTGCTTGTCAAAATTTACATAAATTGAAAGATGTCGTAAAAAAAAAACAATTTATAAAGACTAACATGTAATCAGCTATTAAATTGATAGTAAAATTGCCAAACAAATGGAGAGGTGAAATTGAAAGCCATCTCGTGGTCAATTTAGAAAGTGTGAGTGTGTTAGTAAAAAAGTGAGAGTATATTGCAAATTGAAAGGAATTGAAAGGCAAAACTTGATCGTGTGGCCACCAAGTTAGTCCCAATCAAGGCGAATTGACTAGAAGGTGGGGTCAAGTCAACATATGGTGTTTTTTTTCGGTGGTCGATTTGTCAAAGTTTGTATACAAACTAGTTTTTTATGTAAACAAACCTATTTTTTTTAGTCCCAATTTACAATGTGGCAAGTGAAAGGCAGACAGACGAAGTTTGTTGGCGAGAGAGGAAAAATGTGAAGTGTGTTACGCATACAGCGTCTCCCCCTTACCGGCAAACTTCGTCTGTCTGCCTTTCACTTGTCACATTGTAAATTGGGACTTACTAACAATTTTTTGACAACCCGACCACAGAAGCATTGTAGTTGTAGAGTTGACCTCACCTTCTAGTCAATTCGCCTTGTTCCCAATTGTCGTTTCTTCTTGAATTCGTTCTGATATTAACATTGTTTGATTTTTGTCCTTACAACTTTTTCTGTGCACTGAACTTCAATATATTTTTCGTCAAATGAGAGAACAATGAGAGAACGAATGAGCGAACAAAATGAATCGAAGAGTATACTAGCTTGTGTACCCCTTTAAATTCCTCTCTCCCCTCTCGCCTATAAGGTAAGAATCGCAACGACAAAAATTGTATAATGTAAATGCAGACTTACATGTTTGTCTTTATAAATTGTTTTCTATATGATATCTTGAAAGTAAATTGCTTACAAATTGAGTGCAGCCTACGTCACAACTTCAATTTTTGTTAATTTTGACAAATAGTATATGTAAAAGACTATCAAGAAAATCTTGATCGTGTGGCTGCACTGTAAAAGAAAATTTTTATTTTACCCTGCAGCCACGTTCAATAAATCACTTTCAAGTTGTTCACACAAACTGCTTGTCAAAACTTGTTTAAGTTGACGACTGTGGCACAAGCTGCACTCACTTTGATAATCAATTTCATTTTAAAAATGCCCTTGACGAAGAAACAACTCAAAATATTAGGTTGACTCAAGGTATTTTGTAAAAAAGCACAAGAATTAGTATTGTGGTTATTTTGTTGAACTATTTATGGTTTGTAATCCAAATTTTTAATATTTTTATTTAGGCTTAAGTTCATTAAATTTAATTTTCATTAAATTATTTTTATGAAGAAAGAAATTTTTCAACATGAAAATTAATTAAAATTGTTATTGATAATCTTTCATTCTTGACCGTGGCCGGGATTCGAACCGCGGCCGGCAGGTTACCATGACATGTTTCGATCGCAACCACTCGATCTTCTCAAATGGATTTG
The DNA here is from genome assembly GCA_963931875.1 of Pollenia griseotomentosa. Lineage (NCBI taxonomy): Eukaryota > Metazoa > Arthropoda > Insecta > Diptera > Polleniidae > Pollenia > Pollenia griseotomentosa. The sequence continues at coordinate 113,775,568 of OZ007560.1, forward strand.
CCGTTTTACACTCGCAGCCATCGACGACTGCTGCCGTCAATAGTCAAACATCAATCCTTAAACCAAATTGTATTTTAACCTTTGGTAGATCGAAATTTGCTTTTTTGAATGATTATCCATTTTAATTGATTTTACATGTTCTTCCTTACTTCTGTTTTTTCGTAGTTTTGTCAAGAATTTTTCTTGAAGTCCAAAGTAAATTTTTTGTTTTTTCATTTTTGTCTTTCTTTTTCTTGTTGACCTTTTTCAGCACAACTTGAAGGACAAATGAACACATAGAGCTCGTGCCTTAGCTATTGACAATAATTAGTATGGTGGTAATTTTGTTGAACTATTTATGGTTTTTAATCCAAATTTTTAATATTCTTAATTAGGCTTAAGTTCATTAAATTTAATTTTCATTAAATTATTTTTATGAAGAAAGGAATTTTACAACATGAAAATTAATAAAAATTGTTATTGATAATCTGAAAGAAAAAAATAATTTAATAATTTAATTAATTAAATTTAATGAACTTAAGCCTAATTAAAAATATTAAAAATTTGGATTAAGCACAAGAATTTTTAAAAACACATTTTTTTAATAAAGCACATTTATTTTTGAAGAAATTTAGTTTTCATAAAGCTACAAAATTAATTTGTGATCAGCTGTTAAATTGAACGTAAAATTTAAAAACTGTGGGTGTGTTTGTAAAAAAAGTGAGAGCCAAACAAACACAAAGTGAAACCTTTGTTTTTTTTTTTTTTTTTTTTAATTTCCTAAGCTAATACCGCGAAGCTCTATGCTTGTCTGCAGGAAAGAAACCAGAGTCTCTGGCGGGAATCGAACCCGCAACCTCGGCGCTGATAGACTAGCTCGCTACCAGCTAGCCTACCGAAATAACTTTATCATTTGGCATCAAACACAATTCGCAATCGTTTTTCAATTGTTTGATTTTAACATTTAAATTCGAATTTAATTCAAATTGATAATGATTTCAATATAAACATTTGATATCAGTTTGATGTCAAATGTTTATCAAATGTTAAATTCAAATCAAAAATAAACTTGGCAGCACTAACGCGAAAAATAAATGTAAACATTAACATAGCGTTTACATGGCGTTTACATTTGCCAGTACTGGCAAGACAGAAGCAATACATGCAAGCATTTTCACTAAGTCCCGGTTCACACACGTCCAGTTTGACTCGTCAAGTCTTGAGTTCTTAGGAGAGAGGGAAAAAGAAATGGCATTCTCTTTTCCCTTCTTTCCTAAAAGCTCAAGACTTGACGAGTCAAACTTGCACTTTGCATTTCTGGCCAAAATATATTTTCCGTAATTATTTTTTTAAGTCCTTGCTTAAGTGTATTTTGTATATCTGCATATTTATCATATATTTGGGCAGCTTTAAAACATTTTTATATAAAACATCAAAGTAGCTGCACACATGAAAAAAATATGGTGGCCACTTTTTCATATAAATATCTAATTTTATAAAATACTAGCTGTCCCGGCAAACGTTGTTTTGCCATATAATTTATTTTTAGCGAAAGAAAGAGTAATAAAGGATTTATACCATGAACGGCAATGAAAAAAAGCTATTTATTTCTGTTCGTTACATATTCAAAAGTTTCACCAAAAAAAAGTGATGTAAGTGAAGTATGAAAATCAAACAGAGATAATCAAATTTCACTACGAAGAGCAATTGCGTGTACGATATTGTTTGTCAGTCCTTCTTCAGCCAACACAAATAAGCTTGATGGCTTGCCGATTCGAGAACATGCCACGTATAAATTATCCGTGTGAAAAACATGGTATAGGAGGGGGTGCTTTTACCCTTTTTTTACGCCGCAAATGTTAAAATTTATAGCCTTTAGCTTATGTAACACTATTTTCCTGCCAAATGTAAGGAAAATTGGTTGAATAGTTAATAGGATATAGGGAGGGGGAGCTTGTACCCCTCTTGCCTTATTTCACGCCCTAAGTAAAAAAAATATAGGCTATAGTTCTTTCCAGCTGTAACACTATTTACCGGCGAAATTTCAAGAAAATCGGTTGATTATTAAGAAGATATAGGGGGGAGCTTTTACCCTCTTGCCCTTTTTCACGCCCTATTCGATATTTTCTTTCAGATGTAATAGTGTTTGCATGCCAAATTTTAAGAAAACCGGTTGATTAGTTTAGAAGATTGGGGAAGGGAAGCTTTTACCCTTCTTGCCCTATTTCACTCCCTAGCTAATAAAAAGTATAGGCTATATACTATGTTACACTATTTGCCTTCAAAATTTCAAGGAAATCGATTAATTAGTTAAGAAGACATAGAGAGGGGGAGCTTTTGCCCCTCTTGCCCTATTACCTATTTCCTTTCAGATGTGTCACTGCCTGTATGTTTTAAGAAAACCGGTTGATTAGTGAAGAAGATGTATTAATGGGGATCTTTTACCCCCTTGCCCTATTTTACGCCCTCTAGCGATATGAAATATACTTTACGACCTATTCCAATACCTACCCAATACACACACATATTAAAATCATAAAAATCGGTCAAGCCGTTTCGAATGTAATTCGAAAATGGGGGGCATTTTGTTGATATTTGTATGGGAGTATATAGGGAAATCTAAATGCCATATCTCCGGAACCACTGGGCCGATTTCATGCAAGCTTCACATAAACCATCTACAGACTATCCCCAACCTACCCTTAAATTTTGGTTGAAATGGGTCGACCCGTTTTCGCAGTTAGTGGTGACATCAAAGTGTACACTTCTTTTTATATATATAGATTAATACAATATCAATTTATTTTATTAATAAAAACGATTTTTATTCTTTTTTTAAACACTTTACTTTAGCTGCACTTTTAATTAGGTAACCATAATTGTGTACCTGCACATTAAGGCAGATAAATACATTTAAGATAACAGCACTTTTGATTTATCTGCACAAAAAATCGTGCAAAGGAGATTGTGCAGCTAAGTTAAAATTACTGTAAAATAAATTCGTATAATCTAAAATAATAGGCAAACATTCAAAAAAAAATATATTTATTTACTTTTTATTTAACAGGGGTTTTTAGCTGTTCTAATTGGGGTCTGGCCTGACCAAGAGGAGAACTTAGTGGTTAAAAGTTACCTAGGGTTAAGAAGCTTTTGGTTTGAAAATTCCACATTCCATGTTTATGATAATTTTTAAACAAAGTATATGTACATTAGTAGTTTACAATGTCTTTTAAAAGGTGTACCAACATTATTTTAATAACAATTTCATTAGGAATACATTTACGAAAATTCATATATTTTCAATGAGCTTTTTTTAATGCAATTTTCTCCAAATACCTTCGATATAACAACGGTATCAAAAAATATGATACTAAATTGAGAACCCTTAAGATTTCATATGATGTATGAGCTTCATAGCTCCCAAACTAAAATCTTCTTGCCCAAAATTTATATGCATATCTCTAATTTTAAAATTTAATTACTTCCAAAGAAACTTCTTTATTTAGATGGACTTTTTTACGTTCTTATTTATTAGAAAACCAATGGATTTAATATATATTTTTAGAAAGAATTTTATGGAACTAAAAACACAACTTAAACCTACAATCTAATTTTGTATAAATACCGCAATTATACATTTCATTTTTAATAGTTTCCATAATAAGAAGTATTTCCTTTTAAAAAAATAATAATTTTTACTTCTTAGCCATTGTTGTTAAAAATTTAAAGATTTTTCTCTTCAAAATAAGATTTATTTTTCGCCAAATGAAGATTTTCCTTCCAAATTTTCTGGCATTGATGATCAATGCTTTAGATGCTTGACAATATAAGAAAACTTTTTTTTTTAATTATAGGTACAATATTTTTTATCGCAGAGTAGCAAATTTTTGGAAATTAACAGTACTAAATTTACCAAACAATTCTAAGGGATAATGACGATCTTCAACAGGTGCATGGATACGTATTTGCCTCATATGAGTATCACGACCATTTTGATGATTTGATATAACAGCTATTTGCAACATAAAGGTACGAATGCACTTAACGCTGCCATCCTTAATAGGTATGGCTACCCAGCCTGTAGGTTCATTTAAATCTACAATCTGTAGCTCCTGTAAATCGTTAAAATTCGAACCAGCTCTTATGGAAATACGGGAAGGTGTATAACTTTCGTCTAACTTATAGTCGGTGTATATGTAAATTTGACTTATTTTCGTTTTGCTATGAAACTGGATATTGACCAAATGTGGTAGCTGGCCATCCGATTGCCAATACGTATCCATAATGTTATCACGTAAACGTTCAACACCAAAACCTGGCTTGCATGACGACAAACTCCAAACAGCTAAATTGCCAACTTCACGTACTAAACCTTGACGCTCTTCATCTAAAGGGTCTTCTTTTGTTTCAGTTTTTTCCTGTTCTTCATTATTACCCTCCACTTTGATTTTATATTTAATGCAAACTTATTAAAAAAAATTGGTAGTTGATTAACCAATTAAAAAAGCATTTGCAAATTACGAACGCGAAATCATAAACAAACAAATGTCATGTAAATTGCAAATACATCAATCACAATAGTTTCGTTTTGAGACAGTTGGGAGCAGGGTTGCAATACTTTACCGTTTGTTGTCAAAGAGTTTATCGGAAATCGCGGAAATTCAATAATTTCAGATTTTTGTAAAAGTCGCTAAAAATAAGAAATATAATTTTATATTACGTATGGAAACTGTCAACAACTTGTTATTTCAGTTGCCATATTGTTAACAAATTGGCAACCACAAATTTTTAGTTGCTGCTAATAATTTTTAAAGTAAAGAAGGCGGCTTGGCTAATAAGTATATTTTTTATAAAATGTGTTTTTTTTGTTTTTGTTTTAAATATAATTTTCTATGCGAACGTTATCGTTCGAAATCGACGAACAGGCTGTTTATTTATTATAATATAAAGATTCCTCAAAAGAGATACACGCTTCATTCTGAAAGCTGTCTGTCATTCAGAAAGGTGAAAAAAGATTGAATTGATTCACTTAACCTGTCTGAAAGAGAATGAAAGATTCACATAAATGAAAAATTTTTCGTAATACTAGTATATTAAACACCAATATTTATAAGGAATTTATGGAGTGGAGTGACAATTTAAAAGCTTATAAAATTATACCAATATAGATAAAACTAGTAACATCCAATTTTGAGGATAGTATTTTAACTTATATTTTGTTAATTTTCATAAAAAATTTAGTTGTGTTAAACAGTTATATAAATATTGACGATTTTTTGTTCCGAAATTAGCAAAGTGCCGATTTGCTGATTTTTCTCTAAAAAGTGACGATTTTTTCCGTCTCTGAATAAAACATTAAATTTTCTCACACGTTCGTTTTTTATCGTGGAATATCTTACTGCAGTACCTTAACAAGAGCGAAAGGCGGAACAGTTTCTTTCGCTTAGCTGTTACGCTGATATGCCATACCAAAGCAAGAGCGTCAACGTTGTGTCACGAACACTAGTGATAGCTTTCTTGTTTAATAAAACCCTCAAATTATAAATAAAAACAGAGATAAAACGCTAGATTGACCAAAAAATAACTAAATTGCCATTATTAATTAACAATAGCGGCAAACTTCACAATTAAACAAGCTGTCGAACTCGGTTTTCCAATTGCAAAGCGTTGAGGCCGCTCTATTCAAAACTAGAACACGTGCCGCTTTTGTTAAGGTACGGCTGCAATACGCAAGTCTTAAGAGAATCTTTGATTATTTTCAAAATACAAAAACAACAATGCTACACTTTGTTTACCTTTCGTCAAACTATGATCGAATGGACCCTTTACGACTCTCTGTATAAATCAAATACGGCGAACATTTCACGAGTTGTAAGATAAAATATCTACATGAGTTTCTTACGATTTTTGGCATAAAAGACTCGTTGGATAATCTTTACCCAAATCTTAAACGATTCCCAACGATTAAAGAAGCGTCTTTCGCTGTGCTATAAAAGAATCCCAGTTGTGTTACAGTTTTTCCCGTGTGGGGAATCTTCTACGATTAAAAAAGCGGTCATCGACATTCAAAGACGATCTTCATGAGACTCCCAGTATCTCTTACACGATTGAAAATGCTAGCTGGGTATGAAGTAATTGTTTTTTTGCTTGAATGTTTTTTTTATAAAAATCGAACAAAAGTTGTTGAAAAAAAACTAAATTTTAAGTTGTCCGATTTTTTTTGACGATTTTTCGAAACGTGAAAGACGATTTTTGTATTTTTTCTCAGGAAATTGACGATTTCCTCACAAATTTATCTGGCAGCCCTGCTCTTTGCTAACAAATCAAATACTATATTGTGAAAAACACATAAAGGACGAAAAAAATATAAACACACAAATGCAAATGAATTTTAATTAGCGTGTTATAAACGACCAAATATAAGTGTAAAGAGTATGGAATATACTCCACACAACAACGAAACAAAAAACTGCTTACTTCTACAACAATACAAAAAACGACAGGCATTTTGTTTGTGTAAAATTCCTCGCCGCGGCGAGGCATATTGACAACGCGTTGTCAAATTAAAACAAAACTGGGAATACAAGAAAACTGTGGATACATAAAAACTGTATGAATACAAAAAAAAAGTCTGCGTAACATAAAAACTAGGAAGCTAAGTCGTAGGTAAGTTTATTTTAATAAGATCGGCCAATTTGTTGATTTTTTTAAGCATTTTAGGTAGATTTTTGAATGCACTTTTTGGTTGTATGGTGTTTCGGTGTTCTTTTTACCATTGTGGACCAACCGGAGGACCGGGAATGATGAACCATAGCTTATTTTAAAGACAACTATCCCAGCTAAGTCGTAGGTAAGTTTATTTTAATAAGATCGGCCAATATGTTGATTTTTTTAAGCATTTTAGGTAGATTTTTGAATGCACTTTTTGGTTGTATGGTGTTTCAGTGGTCTTTTTACCATTGTGGACCAACCGGAGGACCGGGAATGATGAACCATAGCTTATTTTAAAGACAACTATCCCAGCTAAGTCGTAGGTAAGTTTATTTTAATAAGATCGGCCAATTTGTTGATTTTTTAAAGCATTTTAGGTAGATTTTTGAATGCACTTTTTGGTTGTATGGTGTTTCGGTGGTCTTTTTACCATTGTGGACCAACCGGAGGACCGGGAATGATGAACCATAGCTTATTTTAAAGACAACTATCCCAGCTAAGCTAAGTCGCGAATCGCTGGGACAACTATCCCAGCGATTCGCGTGGACATCGCGTACCGCGATTGAAACCAAATATTTATTTTCCCGTTACCTTAACAAAACACCAAGACAAAAAAAATTCTATCGAAAGTTATAAAAAAACACTGATGATTGCCGCTACTTGTGTGCGCTCGCATATTCATCGCCTTAGGCGATGGTTAGCGATTCGTATTCCCTGAGAAGGATCGCGTAATCATCGCCAAACAAGCAATCGGCAAAAAATTTCAAAAATTGATTGCCGCTACTTGTGTGCGCTCGCATATTCATCGCCATAGGCGATGGTTAGCGATTCGTATTCCCTGAGAAGGATCGCGTAATCATCGCCAAATAAGCAATCGCCAAAAAATTTCAAAAATGTTTGAAGGGAATTGGTGTGTGTTGTGTTTTCGTATACATTGAGTTGATTTTTTTAAATCAAACTACTGCTTAACACCGAGTTGTTTGAAACCAACTACTGTTTTAACATTGATTTGGTTTTTTGGTAATGTATCATTCGAACTGATTTAAAACAAGTAAGAGTGCTATATTCGGCTGTGCCGAATCTTATATACCCTTCACCATGATGAGATAAGAACAAAAAGTTATATACATAAATAACGTTCTTTAGATAGGTATAAATAAATAAAAATTGAGCAACGCCAACTTTTCATTACGCCATGCCGAAGAATATAAAAAAACAAAAAAATTATATATGTACCTAAGCCCGTTTCCTCTTTTGCCAAAGTTGATGTTTGAAATTCGTTTTATAATCTTAAAATCGTTTTTTAGAACATAAAAAAATTAAATTAAAAAAATGAAAAAAAATTCTTCTTGGGATTCGAACTGGCAATATCATCAGTCCCAGGAGATAACTTAAAACTCGGCTACGAATGCTTTTGCTGAAGAAGCGTTAAATTAAAATATATTGAGTCTATGAGTTTGTTTCTTTATTTGAGCGGCATATCATGTACATGCATTAATGTGAATGTGTATGCGTAAAATTAAACGCATTACAAATAAAATCCACCACTTGTAGTGAAGGGTATAAAAAAACAACAAAAAAAACACATTACCAACACTGTATTACCATAGCCACTGTATGACCGTAGAAACCAAAATTTAATTGTTTTGTATGGTATGTTTATGTCGTTTTGGTAATACAGTGTTGGTATGATAATGTCACGTCTAATTGGACCTTTAAAGGAAAAAATTTTAGGCAGTCGTGGTTTTTTACTCATATCTCAGCCATTTGTGGACCGATCTTGCTGAATTTCAATAGCAAACAATTCCGGACCATATGTGACATAAATGTATAATAACCTGGCCCCCATCATATATGGGGTCTTCGGAAAATCCATTTCAACGGACAGACGGACATCGTTAAATCAACTTCGCTCCTCATAAGGACCCAGAATATAAATACTTTATAGGGTCTAACATCAATATTATAGAAATTACAAACGGAATGACAAACTAATATATACCCTATTCACCACCTCTGGTGAATGGTATAAAAAAACACACAGTATTTGACACAACAATAACTTGGTGTGGAGAACTGTGAAAATATGTCAAACGTAAATGTTGCAGTGCAAGTCTAGCTAAACGTGTTTTTTTATGAATAAAACATATTTAAAAATGGCTTAAAACAACTATATTGTGTAAAAAAATATAACAATTAACTAAAGCGGCTTATACACTAGCAATAAAATTGTTTAATTTTACGTATTGTACAATTATATCGCTAATGTGTATGTGATATTCGAAGGTGGCACAATATATTGGCAACAATCAAAAGAATTTTGATTTTTATTGCACAACAAAAAAAAGTGAAATGTGTCGGCAACATTGTACAATGTTGTTTATGTTATTCCTATAGGTTATGTTCACCTTTTTATTGAATAAATGAAACCATTGTGCGATTTATTGCATAATATAGGACAAAATTGAAATAATATGGCGAATATCATATACAATAATATTGCAAGTGTATGGGCCGCTTAAGACATAAAAAATCAAAGCAGAAAAATTTCATTTTTTTTCTTTTTCAAACAAAACTTCAATTTAATGTTAGCAAATGTCAAATCACTGTCCAATTTTACTGTCTGCAAAATTTGCTTTTTGACAGTTGGAAAAGTGTGCATGTATTAGTGCCGGTTCACACACGTCAAGTTTGACTCGTCAAGTCTTGAGCTTTAGGAGCTCTCTCCTAAGAGCTCAAGACTTGACGAGTCAAACTTGACGTGTGTGAACCGGGACTAAGTGAAAAAGTTTGCATGTAGTATTGCTACTGTCTTGCCAGTACTGGCAAATGTAAACGCCATGTAAACGCTATGTTAATGTTTACATTTATTTTTCGCGTTAGTGCTGCCAAGTTTATTTTTGATTTGAATTTAACATTTGATAAACATTTGACATCAAACTGATATCAAATGTTTATATTGAAATCATTATCAATTTGAATTGAATTCGAATTTAAATGTTAAAATCAAACAATTGAAAAACGTTTGCGAATTGTGTTTGATGCCAAATGATAAAGTCATTTCATAACAAAGGTTTCACTTCGTGTTTGTTTGGCTCTCACTTTTTTTACAAACACACCCACAGTTTTTAAATTTTACGTTTAATTTAACAGCTGATCACAAATTAATTTTGTAGCTTTGTGAAAACTAAATTTCTTCAAAAATAAATGTGCTTTATTAAAAAAAATGTGTTTTTAAAAATTCTTGTGCTTTTTTACAAAATACCTTGAGTTAACCTAATATTTTGAGTTGTTTCTTCTTCAAGAACATTTTTAAAATGAAATTGATATTCAAAGTGAGTGCAGCCTGTGCCACAGCCGTCAACTTAAACAAGTTTTGACAAGCAGTTTGTGTGAACAACTTGAAAGTGATTTATTGAACGTGGCTGCAGGGTAAAATAAAAATTTTCGTTTAGATATTTATGAACATATGTATATTGAAAACAAAAACTAATATGAGTTTTTTTTAATGTAAGTTCGTTAACGAAAATTTTAATTTTATTTCAAAAACATGCAGATAAGTTTTTCTACAGAAATTGCTTTTAAAAGTAAGTTAGTTCACAAATCGAATGACAAACAGCTTAAAATTATTTTTTGATATAACAAACACATAAGTATTTTACATTGCGGCCACACGATCAAGTTGTTCTTGATAGTCTTTTACATATACTGCTTGTCAAAATTTACATAAATTGAAAGCTGTGACGTAGAATACACTCAATTTGTAAGCAATTTACTTTCAAGATATCATATAGAAAACAATTTATAAAGACAAACATGTAAGTCTGCATTTACATTATACGATTTTTGTCGTTGCGATTCTTACCTTATAGGCGAGTGGGAAGAGAGGAATTTAAAGGGGTACACAAGCTAGTATACTCTTCGATTCATTTTGTTCGCTCATTCGTTCTCTCATTTGACGAAAAATATATTGAAGTTCAGTTGCACAGAAAAAGTTGTAAGGACAAAAATCGAACAATGTTAATATCAGACCGAATTCAAGAAGAAACGACAATAATCGCAACGACAAAAATCGTATAATGTAAATTGGGACTAATCAACTGTTAAATTGAAAGTAAAATTGCCAAGCAAATGGAAAGGTGAAATTGAAAGCAATCTCGTAGTCAATTTAAAAAGTGAGAGTGTATTGCAAATTGAATGGAATTGAAAGGCAAAACGATCGAGTGGCCATCAAGTTATTTAAACAAGACTAGAAATTCACCACACTAAAAAGTATAAACAACAACAGTTGTTATGGCTTGTTCAGCCTGGGGTTGAATTGTTGACGTGCGTACGACGCACTTCAATAAAAGATTTCACAAAATCTGAGACCATTTTTTTAACAAAATAAAGTATTGGACGTTTGTTAATTTCAATTTAAAAAAAATTGTTTGTGCATTTTTATCATTAATACAGTTGCATTAAGTTTATGCCGTAGAGTATGTTAATTTTTTGAAAAAATCTACATATATTTAAATAGTCATTTAATTTTCAAAATCGAAATGGAAGCTAAAATATATCCCAACTTGCAAACAATGTGTCGGTTGTGCTTAAAAGAAAATGCTGGAACAGTTTGCATATTTAAAGAAGAAACTTCTACTGACAAATACGTGGCTCTGTCTATACCAATGCGCATAATGACTTGCGCCGCACTGGAAGTGAACGATTCCAAAGATTTTCCCAGAAAAATTTGCTCAGAGTGTCGTTTTCAGTTGGAAAAGTCATATTATTTTCGAAAACTAAGTCAATTGTCCGATGCAAAATTAAGAAAACATGTGCGTCTCATAGGATTGGGTAAAACAAGTAAAGTTTTTGCTAAAAACTTGGAAGAGGAAGATGATGATGAATTTAAGTTTCAAGACTCACTTGATTTTATAAAGCAGCATGAAGAGAAACAAAAAGAAATAGAAAAGTTAAAACTTCAGTCTTTTATAAGCCATATGCAATTACAAAATGAACAAGACCAACAACAGTTCAGAGAAGAAGCACGTAAAGAACTAAGAGATGAAATAAATGCAGAACTACGAGAAGAACTAAGAACCGAAGTCAAAGAAGAAGTGCGTGAAGAACTTAGACCGCAGTTATTGGAAGATGTTCGCAAAGAAATAAGAACGGAAGTGCAAAAAAATTTAGAGGAAAATCTAAAAAAAGAACTTGCTGAACAATGTATAAGAAAGGCAAAGGAATCTCTTCGTACTGAAGTCCGTGAAGAATGCAGACAATTAGAAATTAAGTGTCTATTAGATGACTTGGAAAATTTTCTCAAAAATAAAAGGAGAAACTTAAATTGGGTTATACCTTCCAAAAATGTCATGGATAATATATCATTTATTTCAACAGACAGCCCAAACACTTTTAAAAGAAAATCTATTGAACAGAGTCCACCTAAAATAGAAGTATTGCGAATGGAATTACAATTGCAAAATATTAATAAAGAAAAGGAAAATATAATTTTAACTGAAAATGTAATCGAAGAAGAAATTTTAAATACAAATGAAGAAGAATTTGATAGTGAAGGAAATTATTTAGTCTACGACACTGATGAAGGGTTTGATGGGCACAAAAAATCTTTAGATGAAAAATTTGTATACGTCGAAAATGATGGGCAAGAGGCAGAGTATGATGATGAATATTTGGAAAGTAATATTGCAACGTATGAAAAAGTTAGCTATGAAAATATAGACACTAACGAAGAGTCTGCAGAAACTTCAAAAACAACGACATCTTATCGAAGTAAGTGATTTGTTTCCGTTTTTTAAAAGGAATAGGTATTTTTTTTAATCAGTTTAAGTGGAACTATTTCTTATAAAAGGTTTTTTACTTACAGTTGAAGACACCGATAACGGAGAAATTCATATAAACAATGCAGTTGATGGTGAAAATATTGATAATAGAAATGAAGACATAATGGTTATAAATATCGCAGAAGAAATTGAAAATGAATATATAGAGCAGATTCCAGAAGTTGTAAGTAAATTTTAAAATAAAAATTTTATTTAATTAATGCAAATAATAACTTTGACAGAAAACTGTTAAGGCGAAAAAACAACCAGCTTCTAAAACTAAAAAATTACCAGAGAAAAAAGGAAAATCACCATCTAGAGTTACGAGAGCAACTCCAAGCTCAGAAACCACAATTCTGACAAAAACTTATGTAAATCCAATGCAACGCATTACAGATACACCAAAAATATTTAAGTGTGATGGTTGTCCAATGGTATTTTCCACAAAATTTTCGTTAGATCGTCATTTAGCTACCCATCGTAAAGTCGACAAAACTGGCGTTAATTTTCAATGTTCACAATGTCGTACCGTGGTTTCATGTGCCAGTGCTCTTCGCCGTCATATGTTTGTTCATTATAAGGAAAAACCATTCCCTTGTGAAGTGTGTGGAAAAGCTTTTGTGCAAAAGGAAATTCTAAAGAGGCACATGCAAACACACACAGGCATCAAACCGCATCAATGCCCTCACTGCAACAGGTCATATGCCCAACGGATCAATTTAAAAGAGCATATAAGTCGGTGTCATTTGGAAAAGCCGCGTATTCGACAACATTCTTGTTGTTTGTGTCCGAAAAGCTTTAATCATGCCTCAGGCTTAAGTCGTCATTTGATAACACATAGTGGTGTGGCTTTTCAATGTAGTGAGTGTGATAGAACTTTCGCAGATCGATCATCAGTAAAGAGACACATTCTTACTATACATGGTAATTCTAAAGACTCAAAAGTTGTTGCTAATCAAAAAACTCCATAAATTTTGTAATATACATAAATGTACATATTAAGATGTATGTTTTTAAGAATAATATTGTAATTGCTAATTTTATTTATATACATAAAATTCTTGCGTTTTCGATTTCCAGAACACCCCTGTATGATTTTCAGTCTGATATTTTTAATAACCATTAAAATGAATTTAAACTGTGTGGTCTGCTTAACAATTTTCTGGTAGCTCCTTAAGGTATACATTGATTTTGTAAATTAAGGTAAATTTAGTGCCATCTATTGTTTGGTATAATGGTTTTTTATTTTGCAAAAAATTGTTTTTTTCTAGGTGGCAACGATGGTAACAATTTCTGATCCCGTTTTATAAAATGATATGGCAACACTGATTTTCACCAAAGAATTTGTGCTGCCAGACTATTTTCTATAATGATGTCTGAAATTTGCGTAGATGTTGCCACCAGACAAAAACAATTATTTTACAAAATAAAAATTCTTTATATAGGGCAATAGATGGCGCTGTTTTTACATAATTAAATATTTTAAAGCATACTTTAGGGTGCTACTTTTTACTAGCCGTTTTAACTTACCCAATGTATCTAAAATAAAACAATACATATTTTATATGTTTAATAAAAACCAATGCTTTTTGAAAACAATAATGTATTTCTTTTAATGCATATATCAAATGGCATGTTTTCATGTTTAATATTTCCTTTATCGTTTAAAATAATGTTCATACTTAATATTTTACAATATTTATCTATGTGTTAAAAAAAAGCCGGAATTGCTGATAATCATATTAATGTTAACATAATGAATAAGTTAACACAAAAATGTATTACAAAGACAATTAAGACGCTTGAAAAAGCAACTAAATTTTAATTCTATTAAACATTTTCTTTTTAATAACAATAAAGTAAATTGAGCAAAACAAAATACTATTTTCCCTTGCATGTTGGCTTTTAATATATAATAATACATAATAATAAATGAGTTAAAAACAATTAATATTATAAATATAATTCACAATTTTAACGTAATAAAAGATATTTAGCTCTTAAAGCACCACATCTTATGTTTTTTTTTCTTAATTATATTAATGAATGTTATAACAGAATGACTGATATTTTAAATGTTATTTTTTGTTTGTTTTAATATAAATAACTAAAATAAATAACATACATACATACATAGTAAAAACACATGACATTTACACCTTGGTTTTTAAATTTCGATCTAGTATATTTAATCTGAATTGGTCATGGAAGATCGTTGAGATTCTAGAGTATTAGAATCATTACGATTACGTAACATACGTGGTTGACTGGAGGTAAAATTGGAAAAATCCTTCATAACATCTTTATAGGTTTCATCTTCACCATTGCCTTCATCATTTAGGCCAATTTCATCATTTAGGCGAGTTAAACGTAAGCTAAAAATATTTGTTGTCACTTTTTTTCAATAATAAATGGTTTTTACAAAATTAATTTCAACCTAAAATGTATGCAATCAAATAGAATTCAGGAACATAACATAATTAACTGCAATATATGTATGTCGCAATAATTATCTCTGGTATAGACGGGCAGTAACGGTGACAAAAAATACTAAACAATACCCAAGGCCTATCCAATAGGTCTGCTTATGCTATGTTCATACGACGATATAAACCACTCGTTTCGCTCTCTGAAACTAGTTTACCAAACATGCTGTTCATACGATTCATTCTTGTTTCATTTTACAATTTTTTTGTGTGTCGTTATTGTGATTTTATTTAAAATAGATAAAAAAGTAATTAAAAGTTAAAAATATACAGTGGCCGACAAAAGTCTACATACGACCCTCATTTCTTCCACCTGACGAGACCAAAAGCATTATGAAGAAAAGTAATGATGCAGGTTTGTTTGAAATCTGGTTTTATTAATAGAAAACGAAAAAAAACAACTTACTTCAATATACACTTTAAAAAATATTTACAAAAAACAAAAAAATAGCATTGACAAAAGTCTACATACGGCTTGTAAGCTAACATAAAAAACTTCATTGAAACATTAAATAATATTTTTATTATTAAATTTAGTATTTGGTTGGGCCACCATTGGCATCTTTAACAGCCTGTAAGCGTCTGGGCATTGAATTAACTAAATGTTCCAATTCAATCGGCGTAATTCTTAGCCATTTTTCTTTCAGCATCTTTTTCAACATTGGCACGCTAGTAATATGATGCTTTCTGATTTTACATTCCAAAATCTCTCAAACGTGTTCAATGACATTTAAGTCCGGGCTTTGAGGTGGTGTGTGCAAATGTCGGGGGGCATAGTAAAGCAGCCATTCTTTTACAACTTGAGCGTTGTGTTTCGGGTCGTTATCTTGTTGGAAAATCCAACTCTCACCAAGATCTAATTTATTGACCGATGCTCCCAGATTTTGTTCTAAAATAGACTTATATTGAAACGGATCCATATAACCTTCGACAAATACAAGATTTCCTACACCAGATGCAGCGACAGCACCCCAAACCATCACGTTGCCACCCCCATGCTTAACAGTAGGTACTAAGTGCGTCGGATTCATCGCTGTATTAGCTTTTCTCCAAACTTTCGCTTTTCCATCACTTCCAAAAATATTGTATTTTGACTCATCTCTAAACAAAACTCGTTTCCAGAATTCAAATCCTTTGTCAAATTAATTTTGGAGAATTCCAAGCGAAGTTTTCGGTTTTATTCGCTTATAAGGGGTTTTTTGCGCGGATTTCTGCTGTGGAAACCAGTATTATTTGGGGTTCTTTGAATTGTTCGTGGATGCAGAACCGTATTTGATCTTATTGTTAGCTCTTGGGCCAGCGTTGTGGCATTCACTTTTAGATTTTTTTCCACTTATTTTATTATAAAGCTGACATCTCTGCGACTAAGCTTTTTAGGGCGACCACTACGCGGTTTATTATATATTATATTTTCAATAGAACCAGTATTTTTAAAATTATTTAATACAGTTTCAACTGTTGCTTTACTTAAATTCAACAGTTTTGATATTTCCCCGAAAGATTTTTTCTCGTTTCTATATTTTACTACTAAGTTTCTCACATCAGTTGAAATTTATTTTCGCGAGGTCGTTGTTATAATTGAATTATGCTGGAAACTGTCCAGAATACAACCGAATGCAATTGATTTGAAATGTAAAACATGCAGAAAAGTAAATTTAAAAAAATAACGGTAATTAGCCGTTATCATCCAGCAGCAAGCAAAACACAAAGCATGACATGTTGGCCGTATGTAGACTTTTGTCAATGCTATTTTTTCGTTTTTTGTAAATATTTTTTAAAGTGTATATTAAAGTATGTTATTTTTTTCGTTTTCTATTAATAAAACCAGATTTCAAAAAAAACTGCATCATTACTTTTTTTCATAATGCTTTTGGTCTCGTCAGGTGGAAGAAATGAGGGTCGTATGTAGACTTTTGTCGGCCACTGTATAATTGGCAAAAGTGCACTTTACGGGGCGTACGAAAAAAAAAAAAATTGGACCCCCTCTGGAATAAAAAAAGAAAAAAACCAAAATTAAAATTTAAGGGGGCTGAGGCCCCTGGGACCCCATGGATCAAAAAAAGCGGCCCGCCCACTTAGTGGTATGTGTGGGTACTCAAATTAAAGGTAATTGTGTAAAAAATACGAAATTAATAAAATTTAGGTCGAGCGGGACTTCTGGGTCCCTCTGGGGGGTAAAAAAATTGCCCCTCCCACCCTTATAACTATGTGTGGGTACTCGAATGAAAGGTATTTTGCTTACGATTGTAAATATTTTGTTTTTATTTGGCTTATTTAATGTTGTATAAAAATCGCGGGATTTTTTTATTTTTTTGTAACTAAAGCTTTTCTGTATAGCCGGCCTTCGGCCGGGCGCAAGGATTTTCTCCTTTATGGTATAACAAAGACCGGCTTCGCTAACTAAAGCCTTTCTGTATAGCCGGCCTTCGGCCGGGCGCAAGGATTTTCTCCTCTATGGTATAACAAAGACCGGCTTCGCTAACTAAAGCTTTTCTGTATAGCCGGCCTTCGGCCGGGCGCAAGGATTTTCTCCTCTATGGTATAACAAAGACCGGCTTCGCTAACTAAAGCTTCTCTGTATAGCCTTCCTTCGGCCGGACGCAAGGATTTTCTTCTCAATGGTATAACAAAGACCGGCTTCGCTTACTAAAGCTTCTCTGCATAGCCGGCCTTCGGCCGGGCAAAAGGATTTTCTCCTCTATGGTATAACAAAGACCGCTTTCGCTAACTAAAACTTCTCTGCATACCTATAAAAGATACATAAATTAACCTAGAGAAGAAAATATTAAACGAATACAAAAACAAAATACATATTGGCAATCGTGAGCAAATTACCTTTAATTTGAGTACCCACACAGATATACATAAGTGTTATGGGGGGAAACTTTTTTTGCCCCAGAGGGCCCTTGAAGTGCCCAAAATTTTATTATTTTCGTTTTTGTTGCACAATTACCTTTAATTTGAGTACCCACACATACCATTCAGTGGGCGGGGCGGTTTTTTGGACCCAGGGGTCCCCACGGGCCTCAGCCCCCTTAAATATTAATTTTGGTATTTTTTTTTTTTAATTCTGGATCGAGTGGCATATTTTTTATATTTTTTTTTCGTACGCCCCGTAAAGTGCACTTCAGCCATATAATTTAATACTTTTATCAATATTATTATTGTGTAATTATCACTTTATTTTATTAAACATCAATTTTTATTTTGTTTTTTTCTTTGTTTTGATTTTTTTTGAGAGCTAGTTCAGATAAACTAACGATAAATGGTATCAAAATTGGAGATGATAGTAAGCAGACCTATTGGATAGGCCTTGCGCAGCATGTTTCAAAGTGAAACGACCGGTTTCGCTCTCAAAATTTTGTATGGGGAAACAAATCGTTTCAGTCATGTTTGGTGCGTACTATGTGTAGTAAGATTTTGACAACGGTGAGGAATTTTACACAAACAAAATGCCTGTTGTCTTTTGTGTTGTTTTATTGTTGTAGAGGTAAGCAGACCTATTGCATAGGCCTTGACAATACCTTTGGTTTATAAGGTTGCCACTTTTAACAAAAAAATTGTTTTAACTACTGCCGTCGTCTACTTGTACTTTATAATACATATAAACTATTAACTTACAGCGTAACGATATCAGCATTTCGCTGATCAACAGCAATATCTAAAGGTTTTTTGCCATCATTGGCTTCGATGTCATATTTGGCCTTATGTTTAAGCAAAAGATATACTTGAGCTATAAAACCTTTTTCAGTAGACATATGTTAAGCACTATAGCCCAAATCATCTATCGAATCAATGGGTACACCATTCAGCAGCAGATATTCACAAGCCATAACAGATCCCTAAAAGAAACGTAAAATTGTTTAAAAAATATTATAAAAGCGATTAAGTTTAATTATATAAACTTGCCGATAACACTGCCTGATGTAAATATGTTCGAGTATGATCTTCTTCATTACGCCAATTTTTATCTGCACCTAAAGCAAAAGCCATACACATTACAGGTAAATTGTGTACAGCCGATGCTTGATATAACATGAGATTCGCATTCAGGTTTGAAAGGGGTACTTCATGTATTACTTCCGGTTCGTTTTCACCTTCAGTAGATTCTTGATCGGATCCAAGTATTCCGGGAGTTTCATACGTTTCTAAACCTAATTCATCACCTACTACCAACAAATCTTCATGTGAAATACTTAAAGACATAGAGGGTATATTGATGGATTCATCATCATCGTCCTCTTCATCATCATCTATTGGACCATATAAGCTTTACGCCAATTTTCAATACGTATTATTTATACTTTTTTGATTCGTATATTTTTTATCCATATAAATTTAAATATTTTTCTATATGCACTTAATTAGCAATAATAATTGGCAACCCTAAACCAATAAATGAAAATTTGCAAAAATAGAAAATCACAAGAAAGCAAAACAGATAAATATTAGAGAAAAGAAGTGGTAAAGACCGGCGACACCATACGGAGGTTCTCCTTTTAAATTTCGTACGATTTGTCTAGTTTTTTTAGAATTATATTTAATTAAAATACACTCAGGTGAGTTATCTAATTATAAAAAAACACAAGTAAATTTGCTATAAATAAATTACATCGTGTTATGTTAAAATTAATAAAAAGAAGAGAGGAAAATATGTAGGAAAATAAAAATGACGAACATTTGGTATTGTGTGTATATTGATTTCATCCGTATCACCCACTAAATTTGATGCAATTTTCATTATTTGTTCTTCTATTTTTTGGCTTTTTTCCATTTAACGTCACAGTAGAATATCAATAATAAATGTATATACGTACGTACGTGAGTGAGTATTTGTATTTCGTGGATAAACATTTTTTTAACACAGTTTTTTTCTCATGCAACCACCAGTTGATTCTTCATTTCTACAACTCATGTACTATATTCTGTTTTTATTGGCCTGTGGTGTTGTGGTACAAGATTATAATTTGTTATATTTTTTCCCTCACGTAACTTGTTTTTTTTTTGTTCAGCATTAATATTATTTCATATGTGATGTGCATCAATTAAATTTATTTCATCCTTGAGATGTTTCTAAAATCAGGGGATGGCAATATGTATATTCATGGATATTTATTTAATTTTTGCCTTGTTATAATTGGGAGGGTGTTTCAGTTTTTAAAGTATACAAATATTTTTAGTTATACCTACATATCCATAGATAATTGCATAGTATATTTATGTGTTGTTAAAATGTAGTTTGAATCTTTTTCAAATATTCTTTTATACCTAGAATGTATTTACCTATATAAGATTGTTACAAACCTCAAGGAAAGAGCTATTCGTAATTTAGGAGTTGAAGCTAAAAATGGTTTTGTTTGGAAATTTGTTCTCACGGGGCCGATTTGTGTCTTTATTTGATATTTTCTGCTTAATAGTTTTCATGGTACGTGAAGTAGAATTAAAAGTATCTAGTATGTATGTGGATCGTGTAAAGGAACTTTGGGTAAATATAAATCGGTTGTAGAATATATAAAACATTTTATAAAATTGAGCCAAAACATAAATTCAATCAATTGTTACTAAATATTCTTTAGTGTATATATAGAAATAATTTTTCCAGGTACGGAAATAAATAAATGTTAATATTAAAAACAGCGATTATTTAAATTCGTGGTTAAATGTGTTTTACAAGTGAACGATTTGTTTCTAATGAAAAATTAATATTATTTGTGATTAATTACAATGATTAAGAATATGAATTAAAAAAAATAAAACGGGAAAGTGAAGAAATTATAAGTTTGTTGCAGGGCTGTGGAGTCGTTAAGAAATAGTTATAACTTCGACTCCGACTCCTTTTGCTGAAAGTTTTTAAGTACGACTCCGACTCCGACTCCAACACCGACTCCGACTCCTACTCTAACCTAGCATTATTTAAGAGACTAGTTTTTATTTGACTTTAAGCTCTTTTTTATTAAGTACCTGTTAAATGGTTAAATATAGCAAGAAAATGATTCTGTAAAAATTTCAAATCGATATTTTAATTCTAACGTGCCGCGCATTGAGCTTTAACCTACTAGTTACTAACATATGAATAGGAAAGCTGCAAAATATTTTATTTGGATTTTGGAAAAAATGTAAAAACATATACCCCCCGATTCAATAGACCAAATGAGTTGAACTTTTTTAATTCTAAAGTGTTATGACATTCTTGACTTATAACTCAACAGTTAAGAAATTTAAACCAACTGAAATATAGAAAAATAATGGATTTAATTTTGGAACGAACGAGTTTTGTTACGAACTTTCGAAAGAAACGAGTTTTGCTTCAATCCGTATGGGATCATTGAACTTTAGTATATTTTAAAGGTTATATTAATTTTTAAAATTATGCAAACAGTGCTAAAAAATGTAAAAATAGTTCTGTAGGGGAGAGATAAACTACACCAATTCACATCTTTTTCAAATAACGTTTTTTATACTGTTGGAATTTATAGATGTGTGAATTTCCATAAGTCCTATCTTATGTAGCTTTCGAGATAGAAAAGTTGAAAACAACACCAAGTCCAATTGAAAACTTTAATTTTTCGAAATCTGCATGCAGATTGATTTATAATTATTTATTGGAACGATCACAGTTTGTTTCAATAAATGGGATAAATTCTTCTATAAGTGCAGTAACCTCTGGTGTACCTCAGGGATCTATACTGGGTCCTATTTTATTTATTACTTACCTGAATGATTGTATTCCCCTTATGAACAACGGTTTTTGTCAATCGTATATATTTGCGGATGATATTTTACTCTTATATACATCTGATTCTAATCAAACTGACCTTTTTGAGATCTGTCTAAACAACCACTTGGGTTCAATATCTAACTGGATGTCTCTTAACTGTCTTGAGATTAATTCTACTAAGACTAAGGCTATGACGTTTTACTTGCAGAGCCGAAATTGGTTTGGTCCTCGGATTTATGTAAATGGACAATTAGTTGATTATGTTGATGTTCTTAGATGTCTCGGTGTTATTTTGGATTCGGGCCTGAATTTTGATAACCATATTAATTCGCTGTCAAATAGAGTTTGTCTCACCTTGAGAAGGTTATACTCCCTTAAACCATATACACCTAGACATGTAAGATACCGATTGGCTCACTCCCTAATTATGTCTCAGTTTAATTATGGCCTTGAAGTTGTTTCAGGTTCTTGGTTATACAATGTGGACATACTTAGTGGAATTATAAGAAAAGTTGTTCGTTATGTTTATGGTGTTAGAGTTTATGAGCATGAACGTACTAGGGAACTTATTCCACAATTTTTAAAATGTAGTTTTGATGATTATCTAAAAATTCGCATTTTGCTTCATTTTTATAAAATTATGAAAACTCAACAACCGGAAATTTTAGTGAATAAATTTTCTTTTATCAACTCCACACGTAATATTCAGATTGATGTGCCGTTTAGACATCTTTCAATATCTGACCGCTCTTTTGTAGTGCGTGTCTATCGAGTTTGGAATGTTCTACCTAATAGTCTTAAACTTTTTTCATATTCATTTTTGACATATAAGCGAAAAATAATTGAGTACTTTAATGGAAATATGACCTAATATATTGACACTTAACTGTTTTTCCTTTCTTCTGCCTCTTGCCACGTTTTAAATTTTAAATTTTTTATTTTTTTGTCCTTTATTGGATTTTAATATTCCAATATTCTTATGGCTGGGGGGCCACTATACACTATACTTATATATAACAGCTAAATTGATATATTTTTTTCAAGTTTCTAGTTTTTAAGTGGTATACTTGTGAAATTTGTATTTATCAACAATACATAAATAATTGGCCTTGGAGGCTTTCTTTGTATTGATATTAATAAAAAATAAATAAATAAATAAATAAATAAAAAATAAATAAATTGGCTTAGACGTTAAAGGCATCAAGATTACTTAGTGTTGTTTTCCACAATATTAATAGAGGCAAAGGACAGTCCTTTTTTGTAAATTGTGAAGTGAGGTCTTTTGTTTTTAATATACATACATAAATTCAGACACTGCCATTTTGGTCTTGTTTTATTTATTAAGTCAAATCATTCTCAGGAAAATTTAATATAGTTTATTAAAACATACAGGTGCGCCTTCAGTTGTTAGTTCTACAATTTATATAACACATTTTGAAGAGAAACGTAACGTAAACAAATGTTGTTAGCCTTCTATTATTTTTGGGAAATAGCACCCCTTTTGTTGTTGGACTTGGTGCTGTTTGTCTCAAGGCATGGAACAGTACCATAGAAGGTAACGAACCTTTTATGACGTAATTTTTTAAGTATATCATTGACATAAAAAAAATATGTTAGGATCATATAAAATATTCGTACAAATGCACATTTTTATAACATAAACATCATTTGCGATTATCAACATGCTTGCGCGGTCTGCTGTAAAGTTTTCAAAATGTGGCGTGATGTAGTTTATCTCCCACCTGCAGAGTTTAAAAAAAAATGTGAATTTTTAAACAACTAAATTTAAATCTTTTTCTTTAGTGTACTCGCCATTGCATTTTTCCGTTCCTAACTCAATATTATTATTGTCCAAGACCGAATTTTGAAATTGCAAGTCTTTATTATCTCTCCAATTTTCCCTTAAGTGAGTAGATAAAAGTATTCTCAAATCATTTTTCGGGTTAACCCCCACATTGATGGGAATTATATCTGGAACAATGTCATGTATTTTTCCGAGTTCCTTTTCCTTTTATTCTATTATAATTCACCTTGAAGGTTGGAACTTAAAATGTAGTTCACTTAATGCTTTCACCACAGGAGCTACAGCTGATTTCAAGTCATATTCATGAACATGGCTACAAAAATATTTGTTAATATACGATAAATAAAAAACAACATCTTTACAAATTTAATTTTTAAATTCCTTAATTCGGCTCTATTTCATTAACGATATCAAATAGTGAACCCGCTGGTTTTTGTTACAGAAATTTGAGGTCACATTAAAACATAGAAAATGACATGCTTCGATACAATCTATATAATTATTCTTATAAATTGTCAAAATAAGATGTTATCTCAATTTTTTAATTTTTGATATGAAAAGTATACTGGTTCTTATTTTCTGACTTCACAATTTCAAAAAGCAGACCCTCTTATGGCCAATTCCATTAATTTATTAAAATATCAATTTATGTTTAAAATTTTTTTTTATGTCAAATTAAAATAAAATTATAAGAAAAATTATATTTAAATATGAATTGATATTTAAAAAGAATTGGAGAAATTGGTCATAAACATTTTTTATTTTGAAAAATATTGGAAAAATTTTAATGCAAAAAATTCGGAGTCGGAGTCGCTAGTTTTTGTGGGTACTTCGACTCCGACTCCGGTACAAAAACCTCAACTCCGACTCCACAGCCCTGGTTTGTTGTATGATCGCGGTGCTACAATCCTCAAAATAAAAGGGAGCCAAGTATTTCGTCTTTCCAAGAATTAGAGGACGGAAATAACTTTTAAGCGGCCAATACACTTGCAATATTATTGTATACGATAGTCGTCATATTATTTCCATTTTGTCCTATATAATGCAATAAGTCCCACAATGTTTTCATTCATTCAATAAAAAGATGAAGATAACATAGGAATAACGTAAACAGCATTGTACAATGTTGCCAACACATTTGACTTTCTTTTCGCTGTGCAATAAAAATCAAAAGTCTTTTGATTGTTGCCAATTTATTGTGCCATCATCGAATACCACATACACATTGAACAATTTTATTGCAATGTTTATCTCACAGTTTATTTAAATAAATAACGAATTTCAATTAAAAAAATAAAATATTTTTATTTATGTTCCACATTGTATTATAATCCACATTTGAAAAACATTTGAGATTTACGTTTGAAAGCAAGTTGAAAATAAAGACATTTTTTAATTTGAAAATAATATCCCCTTTTTGTTGAAAATGCTATGATTTTCAAATTATTATCAAACGTTTGTCGTTTGAGAAAACGTTTGATATATACAGTTATTCTTAAACTAGGAAATATATTGTGTCGACGTCGACTTTCATAATAGGGGCTTTCAATATGAGTAAAAAATAGTTATTTTAAGTTTTAACATACTATAAATCTGACATGAATAAAGAAATAATGAAATTAGGCAGTTAAGTTAAATAATAAGTTTCTCAAACAACGCACTTAAAAACAGGGGGATTTGAATAAAAAACTAGAGTAAAATTGCAAGAGTAAAATTGCAAAAGTTACAGATTTCTGGCCGATAAAAACGATTTTCAGCCACTGTGCGACGTATCATCCGTCCATTATTCATTATAATGAAAAGAAGTAATAGTTTTTTGTTAAAGTAATTTTTAAAGACAAATTTTCGATTGTGTTCACTATTGGAGAAATGATTTTCCCAATAGCACCAAATAATGTTGTCAGTCTATGATTTTCATAGGAGTTATTTGCGCAATATATATTTATTGAAAAATATTAAAATCTACATAATAAAATTTGTTTGTCTTCAAGTGAACTACATAAGGGACGGTGTTCATATGTGGCATATGGTCAATTTCATGATTATGATTACATTTCATAAATTTAAATACAATTTCATATATAATTATTATTATAGAGCAACAATATATAAAATTGTATTAAAATTTAAGAAATGTTATCATAATCTTTGAACACGTGGACCGATTTTGCTCATTTTTGACACTTTACATCTGAGAACAGTAAGAACTATTTAAGCAAAAAATCTAGCATCTCGATCAACGGTTGTGGGTGTAATCGAAACTTCCCCAAGCAGGGTTGATAAAGTTGGTACAATTGTACTTTTTTTGGTACAATTCAAAACTAAAAAGTATGCTGGTGTCCCCGTGACTCATTTGGTGCTATTTCCAAATTTTTCAAACCTACATATTTATAATAGATATAAAATGGCAACTCGTATTTACTGTCCAATGAATATAAACTGAGTTAAGCGTTTGGTGCAAATAGTCCTGCGAAAATGCAAAACTTCGTAGCTTTTTTATGAAATCTAAGGGAAACTCTATTTTTTGTTGTTGGATTTAACAAAACCGTTATGATACTTTGCATTTTATTTTTTGCAAGACCATTTGCACCAAACAGGGAACTCCGCTTTTGTGAATAGATTTTAAGACTTGTTCATTGAACGATTGTTTATGCCACATTATAAATTTAGTATCAGCGGCAGCATATAAGAGTGCATTTTCTGATGATATTGACAAGTTTTTAAAAGATATAGATAGGAAACCACTTCTGCAAAAGTTCTACATATGTAGTAGAAAAGACGACTTCCTCTCAATACAAGATTATTTTGGAACGAATTCATAATATTTTCAAATATTCGTCAACAAGATGGTTTTCACGTCAAGAAGTAATCAACAGAATTTTGGAACAGTGGCAACCCACTCCATTATTATTTTACTCCGAATTATTTTGAAGAACATTTTACAAGCGCTAAATTAAATTTTATTATATTCGGACTTTCTACTCCTTTCCTGTTTCTGCAGTACATATTGAAAATTTTAAACACAATAAATTTGGAAATGCATCTTTTAAGAACGCCAAAAAATTTTATTTTCGTTTAAAATTCGAGATTGCATTTTGAGAAATATTCGTCAATTTTCCACAAAAAATACTATAAATTCTAAAAAGTGTATGAAAACGCTCTCTGGCGGCAATCAAAAATAAAAGGATTTCTCGACCCTAAAAACCGCATGATACCGGTCTGGCTAGACCAAATACAAATATTTTGAAAAACTAACTATTTTGAAAAATCTGGGGCTTGAAATTCAATTTTGACCCAGGGTTTCTTTGGCAAAGTCTCTTGGAATGACTTATAGAACAAGAATCGCGATATGCTTTTGACGCGATAAATTTTTACCCTCCTATTATTATTTATAATTAATGAGCATGTATTTTTTGCTATCTATACTTTACATGTACAAATGAATTTTAAGTAC
This sequence comes from Pollenia griseotomentosa, assembly GCA_963931875.1. Lineage (NCBI taxonomy): Eukaryota > Metazoa > Arthropoda > Insecta > Diptera > Polleniidae > Pollenia > Pollenia griseotomentosa. Next base: position 113,802,542 of record OZ007560.1, read on the forward strand.
CTTATGTTTTTGTTGTATTAAATTTTTGTTGTTTGCTCTTTTACGCTAACTCTTTTACGCCAGCCATGTTTACTGCCGTCCGACTGGCTCCAATCTCATAATTATTGTCCGATCTTAGCATGTTACACGCATTGAACCTTTAAAACTGACTTTTTCTTACTTTTCTGCAAACTTCAGCCGTTTTCAGCCTTTATTTTTACTTAAAGGTGGGTTTTTGCTCTTAATTCTAGATACTTATCTACTAGAACTTTAGTGCTTACATCTAAATTGTACTCTATGCTCAGTATTTGCCGGACCTTAATAGCTTTATTGACTACACCAGTAATTATAAGTCGCTTTAATGCGCGAAAATCTTTTGGTGAAAGTTTTTTTTTTTTGGAGCGACCAGCTTTGTTGCTTTTGGTATCCAAACTACAATTTTTTTATTTTACACACAAATCTCACTGAAATGTATTTTTTGTTATCTTGCGATGTAAGACTCCTTTTCGTAAATTTTTCACAATGCTTTGTTTAAAAACTACGCAAAATTTAATTGCTCAAATTTCAAATTTGTAAAAAATTTTATATTAATAATTTAATTTACTCACTTTAAAAGCAAATCCCACCGATAAAACTTGAAATTTTTTTGGAATTTTTATGAAAGATTCACACAGGGTCAATATTGTTCACACATATGGTTTGGATGTTAACTTTGATCTATATAGATTATTCTTAGTAGAAAACTTTAATTAATTTTTTATTCATTTAAAGATTTTATAACAGGCATGCAATCAAATCTTTCGATGCGAATATTATTAAAAGATTTATGAAATTTAAGTGATTTTTAAGACAGTGTGTTATATGGGAAGATTTTTGTTACTTTTTTGGAAAAGAAGTAACAGTGCTGTATGCCGAATCTTTATGACCCTCAACCGAGAGTTCGAGTGGGCTCTATATGGTATCTATATAGATAAATATAAGTAAATTTTTATAAAACCTGATCTCACAGTATTTTAACTCGTTGCCATATTTAAATGAGGTTAAATTGTACCAAATTTTATTACAATGTTTTTGTTACGGGTTAAGTCGTATTTAAATGTGTTTTCCGAGAGTGCGCTTTATATGGGGTCCATGGTAAATTATGACCCAATCTCCACATAATTTAATAGAGAAAATTGAATGAATATCGGTGCAATCTGTCAGCAGTTTAAGCAGGGAGGTTGTTTTACATTTGCGTTCATAACTATTTTCTTACTGAACCGATTGTGATGGATTTCAAGTTTGACTCCAATTTGGTTGTTTTTTGTTGAGTCTTTCGAAAGTGAGCGTGTTTTCAACAGACGGACATGGCTTAATCAACTAAGGCCGGTTTTCTCGCAGGATTTTTCCTGCGAAATGTGATTTTTTTTATTATTTCATTAAAGACCAACATTTTTAGCAAAAATTTTGTATACAAACTTCGTAATGGTAGCACAAATCCGTTTTCAGATTAACTAAACCTAGTATAACTGAGATCTAAAAAACCCTGCCTCAAGCTACGGTCACACTTATTAAATATTTGACCAATAAGCATAACCACTACTCTTGTTAATAGTTTGTGAAATTTAACATGGTCTAAATATCAAAAAAAAATAATACTAATTATACTGCTAGACATAGCAAAAAATGTTTTTTGTAAGATTTAGTATTATAATCAAAATAAATATTGCAATTAAAGGATATTAAATTTTATTTTGGCTGCTGGTTAAGTCTTTTTAGTCAAATATTTGACATTTTATGGACTCTTAGATAAATATTAAAAAAATTTCACACGGAATGGCAAACTTAGTATACCCTCATTAACCACTAGTTTGGAAATAGACGAATCTCTGTAGACGTTGATTCTACGGAAAATCACTTTAATTCAAATCACGGGATTTTAAAAATCACTTTATTTCAAATCACGTTATTTCAAAAATCACATGTGCTTATAAAATCATACGTTTGATATTGTGTTGTTTCATTTTTATGTTTCTTCGGTGTGATTTTCAATTGCCGAAATCACACCGAGGAACACAAAAACGGTCGGTATGATTTTCAGAACACCACAAAATCACACATGTGATTTTAAAAGCACGTGATTTGAAACCAAGTGATTTTTAGAACAAACCTGATAGAAACACATATTTAACGAAGCTCCTACTATTTTAATTTGTAAATCATTAACAACCCTATTAATGTAAATTACTTCATTAAAATACCACTCAGCGTTGAAACCAGCGCACAGTGAGACAGCCCTTTAGTAACCGCGGCAAAAAATGGTTTTTGGCGTGTCGTCCAATTTGAATGACATTTTAACAGTATATTAACAGATATATGAGTAACAATTCCATGAAATTTCAGCCTCATAACTTCATTATTTTTTGGTCTAGAGCAAGTCAAAATTGAGGGATGCCAACGAGCTTGAAATATGTTAGTTCAATATGTATGTAATATTCAAAAGAATAAAAAAATACATAATTTTTTTTTTTAATTTTTTTAATTAATTTAGTTGTTGTGAATGAGAAGATGAAAAAATAAATTAAAAAAAAACACAAAAAAAAAAATTTCTTAACAACAGAATTGTGGTGTAAAAATTGAACATTTTGCATTTTCAATGGACTAGGAAATATAGAGCAGCCCCTCGCCCTAGGTGCAGACTTATATCAAATGAAAGATTGAAGTCTCAGCTTTCATTTGAAGTTAAGAACATATAGCAAAAGTTTGCAAAAGAACTTTAAAAATACAAAAAACTACAAAAAATACGCAACGCGCACATTCTGTCGCTATACGTAATAACTGTAAAATAATATTACATTGTTGTTGTTTTAAATATTATTGATCAACAAACGGTTATTGCAATTATATATTTAATTCACAATCTTTTTGAGAGTGCAAGTTTATACAAGTTTATATAAAGTGTTAAAAAAAAATTTACAAGGTCATGGATAATTCAACAATTTCTTATAGTGCAATTTCTTTTATTGGGATCGATAGCAATAAAGATATTGATGTTGTTGTTGGTGTCATATCAACCAAATTAAATAAAATGTCAGACTTAATTATTAAAAAATTTCGTGATTTTTTAATAAAATATTTCATACCAAAATTAAAATCCAAATGGAACAAATCTGGGCGCATAAAAAGTAAATTTTTGGCTGATAATGAAGAATGGCTTGCACAGCTTTACACCATATGTGAAGAAACTTTGGATGATGAACAACCAAGCACTTCGCATTCCGTTAAGCGTGGACGACCTGTAAAAGCTTTCGAAGAAAGCCAAGAAAGGATAAAAATATGTTTTTAACATCTCTTGTTCCGTTAAAGTTAACTGATCTTTACAATGATTCTTATTTGTGTTGGACAAATTCAGAACCATCTTCAACAAGACTTTGTAGGCCTATGAAATTCGAATTTGTGAAAGAAACAGCAGATGTTATTAACAATGAAGTGAATCGTGTAAATACAGAAATTCAAAATTTAAAAACGACAGAATTCGAAATGTTCAACAAGAAGTTTGCGATATCTCATAGTTTAACTATGACGATGATTGACGGAAAAGTGGCAACAACAGTCAGTAAGAATTGCTCGATGGCTGTTTGTTTCATATGTGGAGCAAAACCTACTGAAATGAATAATTTGGAAGCAGTTATCTTGAGAACAAATTCAGCTGAAGCATTGAAATTTGGAATTTCGCCGCTACATGCTTGAATAAAATTCATGGAATGTATATTACATATCAGTTACAATAAAAGTTTTAAAGCGTGGAGGACAAATAAAGACACAAAAGAACAGAAAGAAGCGGTTAAAACAGAAATAAAAAAAATTTCAAATTAGTTCTGGGTTTAAAAGTCGATGTGGTGAAACAAGGCATGGGAACGACCAATGATGGTAATGTCTCTAGAAGATTTTTTGAAAATCCAGAAATAACCGCTGACATAACTGGTGTAAATGTAGACTTAATTCACCGATTTAAAATTATATTAAATACTATAAATACTAGTAAAAATATAGATGTTGGTAAATTCCATACGTATTGCATGGACACTGCAAAATTGTATGTAGATCTTTATGGCTGATATTACATGCCTATCACTGTCCATAAAGTTCTCATTCACGGCAGCAAAATGGTATCTGAGGCTATATTGCCAATAGGTTTGTTTGCAATTTTTTTTTTGAAAGTTTTTTTTTAAATTTTATTTAAAATTAACTTTTTTTTTTGCTACAAGAATGTTATCCGAAGAAGCGCAAAAAGCAATGAATAAGGAGTATAGAAACTGTAGGCTATTCCATTCTCGTAAAAATTCACGTATTTCTACGAATGAAGATGTAATGCACTATTTGCCAATATCATCAGATCCTTATATTAATTCATTTAGAATGAGAATGAAATTGAAAAAATTAGAATACCATTATGATGTTAAAAAATTAATGATAGAATGAAAAAAAAATTGTTCTTTTTTATTGCATTTCAATGGGAGGTGGGCGTAATAGTGGGCGTGTTATTGTAATTTTTGCATGAAACATTTTAAATGATATAAATTACAGTAATATGAAGGTTGTACCTAAAATATTTTAGAAAATATGGTACTTTTTTTGTTGAGGTTGTATGGGTGGTGGGGGTAAAAGTGGGCCAAAGTTCAAAATTTTTTTCCGATAATGTATGTAACAATATAACATTCAAGTATACCAAAATTTAAAGTTATACTTAAAGTATTACGGACAATACGGCATTTTACAAATTTCGATTGTATGGGAGGTGGGCGTTAAAGTGGGCGAATTTTCTTAATTTTTTTTTAAAAAAACTGGAATTGTCTCAAAATTAACCTGTGCATCTTTTAAGAACGCCAAAAAATTTTATTTTCGTTTAAAATTCGAGATTGCATTTTGAGAAATATTCGTCAATTTTCCACAAAAAATACTATAAATTCTAAAAAGTGTATGAAAACGCTCTCTGGCGGCAATCAAAAATAAAAGGATTTCTCGACCCTAAAAACCGCATGATACCGGTCTGGCTAGACCAAATACAAATATTTTGAAAAACTAACTATTTTGAAAAATCTGGGGCTTGAAATTCAATTTTGACCCAGGGTTTCTTTGGCAAAGTTTCTTGGAATGACTTATAGAACAAGAATCGCGATATGCTTTTGACGCGATAAATTTTTACCCTCCTATTATTATTTATAATTAATGAGCATGTATTTTTTGCTATCTATACTTTACATGTACAAATGAATTTTAAGTACCTTATGTTTTTGTTGTATTAAATTTTTGTTGTTTGCTCTTTTACGCTAACTCTTTTACGCCAGCCATGTTTACTGCCGTCCGACTGGCTCCAATCTCATAATTATTGTCCGATCTTAGCATGTTACACGCATTGAACCTTTAAAACTGACTTTTTCTTACTTTTCTGCAAACTTCAGCCGTTTTCAGCCTTTATTTTTACTTAAAGGTGGGTTTTTGCTCTTAATTCTAGATACTTATCTACTAGAACTTTAGTGCTTACATCTAAATTGTACTCTATGCTCAGTATTTGCCGGACCTTAATAGCTTTATTGACTACACCAGTAATTATAAGTCGCTTTAATGCGCGAAAATCTTTTGGTGAAAGTTTTTTTTTTTTTGGAGCGACCAGCTTTGTTGCTTTTGGTATCCAAACTACAATTTTTTTATTTTACACACAAATCTCACTGAAATGTATTTTTTGTTATCTTGCGATGTAAGACTCCTTTTCGTAAATTTTTCACAATGCTTTGTTTAAAAACTACGCAAAATTTAATTGCTCAAATTTCAAATTTGTAAAAAATTTTATATTAATAATTTAATTTACTCACTTTAAAAGCAAATCCCACCGATAAAACTTGAAATTTTTTTGGAATTTTTATGAAAGATTCACACAGGGTCAATATTGTTCACACATATGGTTTGGATGTTAACTTTGATCTATATAGATTATTCTTAGTAGAAAACTTTAATTAATTTTTTATTCATTTAAAGATTTTATAACAGGCATGCAATCAAATCTTTCGATGCGAATATTATTAAAAGATTTATGAAATTTAAGTGATTTTTAAGACAGTGTGTTATATGGGAAGATTTTTGTTACTTTTTTGGAAAAGAAGTAACAGTGCTGTATGCCGAATCTTTATGACCCTCAACCGAGAGTTCGAGTGGGCTCTATATGGTATCTTTATAGATAAATATAAGTAAATTTTTATAAAACCTGATCTCACAGTATTTTAACTCGTTGCCATATTTAAATGAGGTTAAATTGTACCAAATTTTATTACAATGTTTTTGTTACGGGTTAAGTCGTATTTAAATGTGTTTTCCGAGAGTGCGCTTTATATGGGGTCCATGGTAAATTATGACCCAATCTCCACATAATTTAATAGAGAAAATTGAATGAGAATCGGTGCAATCTGTCAGCAGTTTAAGCAGGGAGGTTGTTTTACATTTGCGTTCATAACTATTTTCTTACTGAACCGATTGTGATGGATTTCAAGTTTGACTCCAATTTGGTTGTTTTTTGTTGAGTCTTTCGAAAGTGAGCGTGTTTTCAACAGACGGACATGGCTTAATCAACTAAGGCCGGTTTTCTCGCAGGATTTTTCCTGCGAAATGTGATTTTTTTTTTTATTTCATTAAAGACCAACATTTTTAGCAAAAATTTTGTATACAAACTTCGTAATGGTGGCACAAATCCGTTTTCAGATTAACTAAACCTAGTATAACTGAGATCTAAAAAACCCTGCCTCAAGCTACGGTCACACTTATTAAATATTTGACCAATAAGCATAACCACTACTCTTGTTAATAGTTTGTGAAATTTAACATGGTCTAAATATCACAAAATAATACTAATTATACTGCTAGACATAGCAAAAAATGTTTTTTGTAAGATTTAGTATTATAATCAAAATAAATATTGCAATTAAAGGATATTAAATTTTATTTTGGCTGCTGGTTACGTCTTTTTAGTCAAATATTTGACATTTTATGGACTCTTAGATAAATATTAAAAAAAATTCACACGGAATGGCAAACTTAGTATACCCTCATTAACCACTAGTGGTGATGGAGGGTCTAAAAATGTTGTAGGGGATATTTTTTACAGGACCTTTTTTAAAAACTTGTTTTTTTTTTGCTAATAAACACATATTTGGAAATAGACGAATCTCTGTAGACGTTGATTCTACGGAAAATCACTTTAATTCAAATCACGGGATTTTAAAAATCACTTTATTTCAAATCACGTTATTTCAAAAATCACATGTGCCTTTAAAATCATACGTTTGATATTGTGTTGTTTCATTTTTATGTTTCTTCGGTGTGATTTTCAATTGCCGAAATCACACCGAGGAACACAAAAACGGTCGGTATGATTTTCAGAACACCACAAAATCACACATGTGATTTTAAAAGCACGTGATTTGAAACCAAGTGATTTTTAGAACAAACCTGATAGAAACACATATTTAACGAAGCTCCTACTATTTTAATTTGAAAATCATTAACAACCCCATTAATGTAAACTACTTCATTAAAATACCACTCAGCGTTGAAACCAGCGTGATCTTATTGACATTTATACCAATACTTTAAGCTACACTGATATAAGTGCTCATAGTGCTTTCTTTTCTGAGGAATCACAACAAATAATAAAAATTAAATAAAGTAATGAGGTATGTAATGAAAAACATACTGTCGTGCCCTAGATCACTATAATGCCAACGTCGTCATATTGTGTGTATTAATAACTTAAAACTTTTGTTTATCCTTCCAAAAGTGAAGATTAAAATATTTGTTCTTTACTTTGTAAACAAATATGTATGCATGTTGTCAAGTGCTTTAAATTCAATTACAAAAAAAAATTTATTTTTTAATATTTACATTTTTTTAAAAAGATAAGATCTTTCATGGTTTTATTATATTTATTATAAACATTATTATTATTCGTATTTTTGCACAATCACCGACAAATAAACAAAACGTTTTCTATAATTTCAATAATATACCGAATAAATAAAATATGTCTGTACATAAACATATGTACGTACATACATAGTACATACATATGTATAAATATTAATATTTGAATGTTGACATTTCAACTGATTAATGACATTACGTATTTGTTGTATGGCGGCAAAACTAAATTCTTAACACTAAGAGATAGGAAAACGACGTATCTTTTTGTACCCTAGACTACAATAGATGGGTATGGTTTTACACTTAAGTAGGTAAATCATTAAATTATTATGGCAGAGGCACATTAAACCCGTTGGTATGTCTTCTTTTAAATTAACTTGAAATACAGGTTTTCTTATGAGTTGTTTCCCGCTCCGTTCGTCCCCATGTAAAAAGTGTGCAAAGTACATGTCGTAATTTTAAAAACAGTTTGATACAATTTGGTGCATATGTATGTACATAAGCTATTATTTCCGTAACAACGCCTACTGAAAAAGGTGACAATCGGTCCATAGTTTCACCCCCAATTTAAATATCTTCCAGGAACAGAGCATTTTTGTTCCACAATTTTATAAATAGTTATTTTAAGATTTTATTAAAATTCAATTGTACGACTCCCTAACAATGTTTTCACTGCGTAATCTCTTAACAAAGCTGTGTAAAAAGCAAATAAATGTTCCAGGTACTTTTTTTCGTCCTCCCCAAACTTAAAAAATGTTTTCTCTAAAATCCCCCGATAAAAAAAAAAATCCCTAAAACAAGTCCCTGTAAAAATACACCATTTTTAACGGATAATGTAAATATTTTTTTGAGTTTTACTTGCACTTGTAAAATAATATATTTTACTTAATATTTAAGAAACTTCATTATACAAAATTCATTTTATTTTCATTTTTAGTAAAAAAAATCAGGAAGTTGTAGTTTGAATTACGCTCCCACGTGCAGTGGTTATCCATTTGAGCTGAGCATTGCTTTATTAATTTCCCTAAAAATACAGGTTAGAAGGGTTTTGCGTTAAGTGCTAAATTGCTTGCATTCTACATTTTAATAATAAAGGTTGATTTAGCCGACCGTGAATGTAATGCAATGCAATGTAAAATACCGTAACGTACTGTATTTTCTGTAATAGGTAATTAATATCTCAAAATTTTGAGTCTTTTGAATAAAAAATTATATTGCACAAATCAATTTCAAAAATGTTTAAGGGGTGCTCGCATTTCTCGTTCAAATAATAATTATAATTGGCACATTAGTGGTCTGGGACATTATTTATGTTTTATACCTTTTGAAAACAAAATTGTATCAACATACATTTTGATTAATTTATTATCTAGATTCAAAACTTTTTCGACATATAAAAAATTTGACAAAAACTAAAAAAAAAGTTATTTTTTTCGATTTTTTCTTTACGTCACCAAACTTTATATTAAATGTTTTTATATACAAAGCAACCAAATTAGCACATTCATTGACTTAAGAGTTCACTTAATTTTTTTTGAACACCTCTAATACACATGAACTTTTCTAGTAAAATACAAATTTGGGACTTATTATACATAATCGAATTATTGACAGATTAGCTTCAAACTTTTCAGATATTTTTTTTAGACAAAAAAGGAACTTTATTCGACCGGTGCTCATTGATATTAAGTGATGTTGCAAAAATGGCCACCATACACGGAAAGTAGTTTATTTTCTAAAGTAATCCATTTCGTTTCTTAAAACAAGAAAATCCAAAATCCAAAAATAATTTCTTGATTTTAACTTATTTTTTTTCGTATTTAGTAAAATTTTCTTAAATCAAGAAGCATTTTGATTAAACCAAGCCACACATATATTTAGAAAAAGTATTTTTTGGATTGGACGAGATCATGCAACATTTTCTTGGTTCAAGCCGTATTTTCTGGTGATTTAGTAAATAATTCTTTCCGTGTAATGTATATGTGTGCACGGAACTTGTTGTCTTTTATAGAAAAACTAAACCAAGGCGAACTCATATACATAGGCAGTGTGACCTTTTTAGCATTTTCACTGCTAAATTTAGCATTATTTATTTTGATTTAGCAGCGAATTTTTCAAATAGCATCTAGCATTATTTTCAGCATTTTTGTAATATTTTTTTTTAGCATTATTTAGCATTTTTTAATTTTATTAATTTTATATATTGCTATTTCACAACATAACTTAACAATTCTGTCAATCTCTATCATTTTATTTTGTCATTTATACGTTCATACAAATCAAGGTATATTTACACAAGGTAAACTCGTTGGCCCATATGTTTGTCAGCTGTTTACCCCTAGTTGGAACCATAACGTCAAATTGCGTGTATATGAGCCAAAATTTGTACATGTGTGCGTTAAATTGTTTTTGTTTTATATGAAGACAATTTTGACAACTTGGTTCCTTTTATAGAGCAGCATGTCTACACTCCCAAATGAGTCTACCTTGTGTAAATATACCTTGATACAAATGTATTATAATAGCAACCCTGTAAACACCAAACATAATTTAAAGAAGAAATGGTAGATTTTACTACAGAAGAAATAACGGTTTTGGAACAGCAATGGCAAAAGCTGAATGCATACGAATGGGTGAGCTAAAGTTCAACTATTGAATACTGGATAGGTACAGAAACGCTTTAAAAGAAAATGCTTTCAACGAGTTAGCTTCTTTTGTTATGAAGTTTTTGGTTCTGCCATTTAGTAACGCGGAAGTTGAAAGAATTTTTAGCGGTATGAACCTTATAAAAACCAAGATAAGAAATAGGATGGTGTTGAACTCATTGATTTACGTTAGATGTGGACTTAAAAGGCTAAATAAGCGTTGCAGTGATTTTATCATTACTGTTGATCTTATACCAATGTGTGATGAAAACAGATCATATTCTAATGGTATTTTGACCAAGACTTTGGCAGTTAAGTAATATTATTCATATACATAATAATTTTTAATTAAATTTATTGAAAATGCTGTTGAAAAGCATTTTATGTTTTAAATGACAATATTTGTTTTTACTTATATTTTGTATTTATTTATCGCTACCTAAAACGCAAAAAGCCCTATCTAACATTTTGAAAATTTTACTGAAGAAGCAAAAAACTATTTAAAATGATAAATTTATTAATCGCCTTAAACGGTTTATAATTTATTTTTCTTCTACTTTTCTTGTAAAACCTACCAGTTGATGACAGTTGACAATGTTGCATATTTCCAAACTGTAGGTTAGGCTTTTGAGAGTTTATCATGTAATGTTTTTTAGATAGGGAATTTTGTTTTTTTTTTTTTTTTGTTAAAAAATCGCTAACTTTTGCCAAACTATTCCAAAATTTTTTTGAGAACATTTGAGTTGATGCAATACATAAGAATCAATGAAAAAGTCGATTTTTAATTTTTGGCAATTTTTTTTACATATTTCATGTACCATACATTTTCATATTAATTCGGATGTGTATTCTAAGTCAAATTACAGAGATCAAAAATCGCATTGCCTATTTTCAAACTGTTTGATATAGTCCACTCTCTGCTTTTGATTATAGTAGATATCCATGGTTTGTGTCTAGCCACACGTGAGTTATACCCAGCTTCATGTAACGTTCTCCGAACAGTTTTTGGGTGTACATCTTTGCCAAGATCTTCTTTTATCTCTGCGGCAACCTGCGAAGATGTTATTTTTGGATCGCCTCTTACTTTTCGTACGATTTGAGCACGTTCTTCCTTAGTAAATTTGCGATGACAACCACAGCGACTTGCATTTTCAAAGTTTGTTTCGCCTTTGAACCGATTTACAATGGGCCGTATGGTAAAATGACTACGATCCATTAATTCTCCGATCTCAGCAAACGATTTGCCTTGGTTATGCAAATGTAAAAATATTTACCGCTCAGATTCAGTCGGTTCACATGGTTTAGGACGCATTTTAAAAAGATAACAAACAAAATTAGATTTTTCTAAACTTCTTGCAACTTTTCTGTTACTTAATTCAATAAAAGATTAATAACGGAATATAATAGCGTGTGTCAAATGTAAAATTGTTGCCAAATTATTAAAATTTAAATAAAGGTGTAGAAGCCTTAAAAAGTGTGCCTATACTTTTGTCCATTGTATTTTAGAACTTTTTGTACTTTTTATCTGCCAACGGACTAACTCATCTTTTTACATGAATGAAACTGCCATACAGCCCAATTATGAATAAAAATTCCGCGGGAGTTTTTTCCCTTCTCTCATTTTTTCTATGTAAATTCAATTGTAAAAATGGGAAAAGGGGCAAAAACTCCGGGGGAATTTGTATTCATAATTTTGCTGATAGTCTTAAAATATACAGCAGCCGGTAATAGATTAATAGTAATTTTAATAACGGGTCCGCCATCTAACGTTTTTTTTTCAACTAGTGCTTGTTTCGTGAATGGTAACACTTAGCTCATGTCTGATTTGACAGATAATTAGTTTTATCCTTCCGCTGAACGAATATGGTTGTGTATACGCTTGAACAACGCTGGGAAATATTGCGACATTACTTTGAAAATCATGGTAATGTTGCAGAATGCAGAATTAAAAAAAATCATCTTTTCAGTTTTAATTAAAAATTCAATCAAGTGAATTAAACGTTTTATCAAATGAATTAATCGTTTAATCAAGTAAATTAAACGTTTAATTGGTATTATTAATTTGTTTACTGGTGCAAAATAATATTGTCAATTTAACGTTTAATACACTTGATTAAAAGTTTAATTCACTTGATTAAATTTTTAATTATAACTGATTTTATTTTTGATTAATGCTTTTACTGGTGCAAAATTTTTTTCTGTGAATTGAAAGGTAAAATTTTTAAATTTAAAATTTCTATTATTATTGATGAAATACACTTCGCACTCGATCAACAAGAGGGTGGTATTAACTCAAAATTTTTATTTATACACTTTTTCGAAAAAATAGACACGCAATATTCATATTTTGTCAACCTTTTGGTAATGAAACAGTTGGTTTAAATATTATTTTTCATATGCCTTTAATGTAAAATTTAAAATTGTTTTGCTTCTACTGAAAATTTTAAAATTTTGTCCTAATACCCTCTTGTTGATTTAGTGCGGCATATTTTATCACGGAATTAGTTAACAATTACTTGCTGTACTGTTTACGGGGCACTGTGGTCTTAGATACCATCAGTTTATAATGGGTAATTTTGATACCAAGCTATGCAGATTTTGTGGGGTTGATGACGAGACGTCAGAACATCTACTCTGCTGCTGTTAAGCCTTGGGAACTTCTAGGCGGAAATTTTTCGGGGGGAATATGATGAGCCCAGCTAAATTATTTGATCTTCCACCAGGCAGGGTAATTGGCTTTGTACGTAGCCTGAACCTGGCGTGGTGAGATACACACTGGAGATATACCACTGAGTCGCGGTGCTTATGGCCTTCTATTTATACATACATACAAAATAATTATTTTAAAAGATAATTGTAAATCATTCATTCACTTCATTACAAAGAAAATCATACGCTTTAATGAATTTAGAAAACTGGAAAGCCTTTTTCTGGCCAAAAGTAAAAAAAAAAATTATTTTTTTTAATTTAGTACACTTTAAACATCCCAAAATAAAAATCGGTGTGTATTTTTTTCTAAAATGTGGATTTACCGTTACCTTACAAATACAAACATAGTTATGTGATTTGTTACAAAGTTAAAATAAATGATTGAGTGCAGCAAAATAAAAGAGATTTTTAAATAAAAGTTTTGATACCTATAACTAGGGATGCGATTTCCATGCAAATGCATGTTTTTTGTCGATAGTCTAAGATCGATGACGACCAATTATCTATCCGAATCATTAAATTTGCATTAAAATGGCATTGATTTGTTTTGGCATATTGTTGCATATTTTGGTGGAAATGCATATTTTGATTTTATATGCATATTTTTGCATATTTTAGCATTTTTAAGTGATATATTTTTTTAAATTTCCATATTATAAAAAAAAGTTCTTCAAAAAATTTCAAAATTTTTTTAAACCAATAAATAAATTATTTTGGAGCTCTGCGACAAAAGATCGTTAAATTTTTAACCGATGCAGCCGCTTACATGGTTAAGGCTGCCAATACAAGATTTCGACAAAAGATCGTTAAATTTTTAACCGATGCAGCCGCTTACATGGTTAAGGCTGCCAATTTGCCTTAAACAATTTTTCCAAAACTGTTACATATTTCATTCTTAGCACATGGGTTACACCGATTTGCAGAGGAGATTAGAAGAAAATTCAATAATAAACTTCAGATACATTGGTGAAACATTAACTAAATTGGACGGATTTAGTTCACTTAATTGTCAACTAAAATCAATTGATATGGCAGAAAGGAAGGAAAAATTTAAAAAAAAATGTTTTGCAAAAAATATGGCATTTTAAAAATTAGAAAATTAATATTCTCCAAATGAAATGGCATCCTTCAAGTATGCTTCAACTTCGGTTGACGTTGAGAGATAGTTTTCTATGTACAAAAGCTTTTTTTTTAACAGACAAAGGTTGGTTTACTTTTGATGATATAAAAAAGTATTGATTATGCAAACAAAAGATTAAATGATGTAGTTATTTTAATTAAGTTTTAAATATAGTATACCTATGAATAACAATAGAATAAAAACAACAATAGAAATTTTCTTTTTTTGGTTTTAAATAAAATTAAAAAAAGCAAACGCTTTTGAATTGAAAATGTTCAAGTTTTAAGTGCATATTTTTTTATTTTTTTAATGAATATTTTGGAGTTTTTAGTGCATATTTTATGCGCATATTTTCGATTTTTTAGTGCATGAAAATCTCATCCCTACATATATATGATTACAGAAAATAAAAATGAAAACTAATGTCGAAAGTGAGTATTTTTTATATTTATTAAAATATTGGGGAATTCTTCTATAAGTACGATTTTATTGGCAGAATTAGAGTGGATTGAAAATTAATAAACAGAACTATGAATTGGAATTTCACTTGGCCCTTAAAAAAATGATTGCAATTGATATTGTAAAACTTGATTTTTTTTTGTTAGAGCAATCAAATATCTTTCATAAACAGTGTTGCCAAACTTGGTGACTAAAAAAGGCAAAATTTACGGAAATAAATAGCTAAAAACTTTTTTAAATAAAAACACATGAAAATTCAACAACAAAACAAAAATAATTAATTTAACATTTTTTTACATTGAAATTGTAAGTTGAGATCAATTTGTTACATAAGAATAAACGTTAATTAAATATTTTAGCATTTAAAAAATTAAATCGTCGATAAATGCGATGTCGTTTTTTTTTTTCTCATAGGAATCACTCTTGCCTATTAGTTTTATATATTTTGAGGGTAAACCATTATCATGACAACATTTACCCAACCTTTTGAGTTCAAATCTACAATAAAAAACAAGTAAGAAAGTATAATCGATTAAACACGACTAAATGATACCATAGACCACATTATAACCTGTGTAGGTTTACATGGACAGCCAGCCAGCTGGACGGACATTGTTAATTCGAAAGTGATTCTGAGTCGCTCGGTATACTAAAAGGTGGGTCTAGGACCAATATGTTAAGGTGTTACAAAAATCAGCACGAACATTTAAAACAACATTTAAAAGAGCAGTCGCGAGTATTTTGTTTAAATCTTAATATAAGATGGCGTAAGAGTCGTCGGAAACTGCCAACAGGAAGACGAACAATATTCTGAGAGCGAAGATAAAGAAATTGACAACGGTGTTTTTTAAATTCATATTTTTTTTTAATTTAATTGATAATTAAATACTAGAATACTAAAGCTACGGTCACACTTATTAAATATTTCATCAAATAAGCGTAACCCCTACTTTTGTTGATAGTTAGTGAGATTTGAAATGGTCTTAATATTATAAAATAAACTAAATATACTACTAGACATAGCAAAAAACAGTTTTTTGTAAGATGTGGTATTTTAATCAAAATAAATATTGATATTAAGTGAAATGATTTTTAGTTTGGTTGTTGGTCCCGTTTTTTTCGTCAAATATTTGATAAGTCTGACCGTAGCTTAAGGTTTGCAAATAAAATTTGTTTAAAACAAGAGTTTCTTCTATGTGGAAGTAAAACAAGTAATGGTTTTAATAGAAGTGTTTTAAAATTTTCGCACGTGAGCGTGTGCGACCTAAAATTTTATTTGTAAAAATGTGCTAGCGTGTCTGATAAAACAATTTTTTTTCGAGAGAGCGCGTGACCAACTTTTTTCCTCGTGACAGGGCGTGACAAAAAATTATGGGCCTTAAGAGGGAGGGAGACTTCCAGATCGAATAAAAAAAATCATTTAATTTGGCCCAGCCCTTTGGCTAAAACTTAATTTTGGCCAAAAAAAAAGGAAAAATTTCCTATAGTGTATTGCGTCGATATTATGTTAATTCTAGTCGTATTTTGTCAACTAGTTTGCCATATTAATTAAATTCAATATACGTTAAAAATTTATTAAAATCCTTTTTTGTAACTTTAGTTAAGAATTAGTTGCATTTATTAGTTATCTTGTTTTTATTAGTTGTTTTGTATTTGCTAGTTATTTTATTAGTTAAAATTGTTATTGTATTAGTTATGCATATTTCCAGTGTAAAAATCACTGTACAGAATTTTCAAATGTAATGATAAAATTTGTTTCCATAATTGTTCTTTAAACCCGCTGCAATTTACTAGAATGTTCGATTAAGTCTTAAGTATACTTTAGTTTATTTATGTATAATACCTCAGTTTAAATTCAGCCATAGTGTTAATAGCTGAATAAGTTTAGATAATTATGCTCAAAAAGTCTACAGCCATATAGACGTTAGGGCTAGAGTATAAATACCACATCTAGATGGCAATGAAAAATCAGCTTTAGTTTAAACATTAAAGTGTGTAGATCGCAATAGGGAGCTGTGAATAATAGCTGTAAATAACGGTTGTTAAAGTGACTAAGTTCTTAATAAATTTTGTGAATTGAAAAAGTGTTGTGTTTATTTTTTGTTGATTAAAGTTGCAATAAAAGAATTCAAGAGGCTTATTGTAAAGGAAATAAACCTAAAACGTTATTGAAAAGTCAGTAACGTAACAATATTATGTCCATAGTTCGAATTTTTAGCTTTTGACTTTGAAAATAGTTTAAAGTCCATTGTTAAATCTACTACAAAACCAATGAACATTTTCCATACTAAAAATTCCTCAAATAACATCTTATTAGTAAAAAATAGAACATATTCATTAGGAAAAATTATAGACACACTTGAATTTAAAACACTATCTTCTACTATTAAATTACAACAGTTTCTCCTGATAGTATGTATAAGTATGTTAATAAGGTAATGGAAATGTTATGAGTTTGTATATAAGAAATTTTCAGTATCAAACTTTCTATATACAAACGTGATATGTAATATTTACTTAAAAGGCAATGTTTTTAACAAATACTTGAATTTTTTGAGTATCCACTGTCATCCAGGGACATAGGATTGATTATATGTCGATTTAGACTCTAAATAAATTGAAATAGGTTAAAAGATGGTTGATGTACAGTGTATTCTTACCAAATGTCAAAATGAAACAGTTGCTATCAATCATAAATAACTTAATATATGTACATACATATACCGCCATGTTCTGGAAATCTATTTCGAGTGAAATTAAAGTCTAAAAACCTTGAACAAGATTCAGTGATTAAAGATCATTAAAACATTCAGATTTACACATTGACACAAGCTTAAATCATAATAAAGCAAGGAATATATATTTTTAATATAAATGAAACTTTATTTGAAAGAAAATTTTGAAATTAATGTAGGAGGCGCAATCTGGAACACCAATTTTCAACAACTTTTCGCATTCTGACCTTCACCGTTTTTGAAAGCGCATCAAACAGTAATTTTCTGTGGATGTAATGGTGTTTCGACAAAAGCTTCTCAATTTTCCTCACTCCAAATGCGACAAATCTGATTTGAATCAAAAAATTGCCTTAAGCAAAAAAGTACGTGAAATATTGAGGGAACTTTATAAATTAAAATTTAACTCATAGAAGTACATCTGAAAAAATGTTAAATAAAAAAAGTGTATAAATATAATATGTATTTCATTCGACCTTTATTTAAAGTATCAATAAATTGTCAAGCTTGAGGTCCTTTTTTATAAACTTCAAAAAAAAATTATGAAAAGGAAATAATTCCCACATCCTAAATTTAAATACATTAAAAAAAAAAGAAAAAATAACATTTCAAGTGCCACGGCATTCCCTCACTACGAAGCAGGTTTGTAAGAGAGAATACTAATAAATACCTGTAAAAAACATTCAGTGTGTAAAGCAGCCCATACACGATTCAATTCAATTGTCAACTGAGTCGGTTGTTGTCCAAATCAAAGCGTGTATGGCTTTGACAATTGATTAGTTTGACGGTTGGTTGAAGAAAAATCGAAAGATTTTAATTTTATCAAGTTTACTAGTAAGTCTTTCAATTCGATTGTACTATGTGTGCTCGAGTCTCTTGATCAGCTGCCAAAATTAATGTTTGTAGTTTTTTTTTGTAAAAAAAAAGTTAAGTATTTTAAAAATTGTCTTTTATTTCATTAAATTTTAAAATTAATTAATTTATTTTTTTATAATTTGGCCAAGCATCAATTCAGTTGAAAGACTCAGTTAACAATGAAACGTGTATGGGGCGCATAATGCTGATAGCTACGATCACCGGTTTTTTATGCATTGAATAAAGCGCTGTTTTGAAGCTCAATTTTTTACTGAGTTAATATTGTTAAGTTAAGGCTGGCTTAAGCAAAAAGTATGCGAAATATTGAGGGTATATGACAATTGTAAATTGTTTAAAATCAAACCCTTTCTCAAACGAACAAACGTTTGATAATGATTTGAAAATAATTTCCATTCTCTTTTCTTGACATGTGTGAACCAGCACGTAAAATATTTATAAAACATTGTTTATCAAATGTTTATATTTAAATCATTATCAGTTTGAATTTTAATGTAAAAATCAAACAATTTAAAAATACTTGCGATTTGTGCTTTATATCAAATGATAAAGTCTCTTTATATCAAAGGTTTGACTTCGTGTTTGTTGGGTATCTTTAATGGCGATATGTAAAAAGACTCAAACCATTATTTATTTTTACTGAATTGTTTTTATTTACATTTTTATGCTTTAAAAAAAAAAATATGTGTATGTATATTTATGTAAATAAAAAAAAAATGAAATTAAAATACAAATACTTAAGGGCAAAATAAACCACACAAATGGCTTGGCAAACACGCACTCTGTTGTCGTTTTGTTTTCGCCATTATACAACACAAAAACTTTTTGTACAAATATTTATATTTAATTTTTATTTGCAGTGAGGCAATTTTGTTCGCTATTTGTTTGAAACGGAGGAGAAATATTAAATAAAGAAAAAGAATTTATAGTCAAGAGGGGTTTAAACCAGGGACCATAACAGTTATTCCTTTTTCATAAAAGTCAGGTAAAAACAGTTATATTTTGATTTTTTAAACAAAAATAACATTTATTTTTTTAATTTTTTTTTGATCAAAAATAAAAGTTATTTTTTGATTTTTAATTTTTTGAACAAAAATAACAGTTATTTTTTGATTTTTATATTTTCGAGCAAAAATAAAAGTAATTCTTTAAAGAAATAAACGTGTAATAAAATGTAGTTGACTTTAAATATTTATTTTATTGTGCATAAGAAATCCCCATGATGATTACACATAAAAATAAACATTTAAAGTCCACTCAATTATTATTACACGTACATTTCTTTAAAGAATAACTTTTATTTTTGAACGAAAATATAAAAATCATAACATAACTTTATTTTTGTTCAAAAAATAAAAATCATAAAGGCTCAGTTAGTCTTTACTTTTTGTTCTGTTACGAATCAGTTGATTTGTTTTTGTTATTAAAAAACCTATGAAATTGATTAGTTTTTCTGTTCTGTTGCTGTTCAGTTTGTTAAAATCAAAAACTTGTTAAGTAATTAGAAGCGACAGCAAAATAAATAATAAAAAATACATATTTATATTCAGATAAACTATTTTTTGATTTTAAGAATTCATTTATTTTCTTAAAATTTATGTGCATTAAAGTTGTTGAAATAAAACAATGGACGGGGCAAAACTAATAAATTTGTCATAAATGGCTGATAAGTTGCTACAGAAAAAGTAACTATTACAATTTCGTAACAGAACTGCACGGAACAGAATAGAAACAGAAAGTAAAGACTAACTGAGCCTTTATATAATCAAAAAATAACCGTTACTTTTGATCGAAACAATAAAAATCAAAATTTTAAAAATCAATATATTTTATCATAGACAAGTTCATAAGGATGAATATGGTATACTTGAATCAGTTTTTCGACATTTACTTCTGTATGCTTTTTTTGTTTTAAAATTCCAATATAACTGTTATTTTCGGTCCCTGGTTTAAACAACGTGCTGTTTTGTGGCAAACAATGCCACAACAAAACTTTGTGTTAGTGGTGCGTAGGTCCCAAATAGTTTGCACACAAGTAAAGGGTGTTTTTTAGTGTGTCACAACTTTGAGTTGGCACTACTGCTTTATTTGTTTTGAAAGTTCATTATGAAGCTTTTTTCGAAACACCATTACATCCACAGAAAATTAATGTTTGGTGCGTTTTATGGGCTGGCGAAGGCATTAGCTCATATGTCTTGAAAAACTATGATGGTCAGAATGCGAAAAGTTGAAAATTGGTGTTCCAGACTGCGCCAACTAGGCGCCAGACGTGGCAGCCACATGGCAGAAATCATATTTAAACATAAATTTCATAAAATGTTCTTTCCAATATAGCCCGTTTAATTGATATTAAAAATATATTTCCTTGTTTTAATCTGATTTAAACTTGTGTCACTCTATAAAAAACACCCTTTATATACTTTTTTAATTGTTTTACATTAATATTTCAATAAATAAATACCACAAAAATTTCTTTTTAAACCTAAAGATAAAGCCTTTAAGTAATTAATTAATAAAACTAAAGAATAAAAACAATTAAATACATTTGATTTACTGTTTTTAATCAAAAATCCTGAGTGTGATGAATAGATGTTAATATGTATTAAAAAGTAGTGAACTAGAAGATGAGTATTGTAATCACTTAAATGTGCTCATTTTATACGAAAAGCAATTATAGTATGTACTTGACTTGTTGTGTGTTAAGTAGAGAAATATTTTCAAAATGACAAGTTGAGAAAAATATTTAGTTGAATTTAAAACGTTTAACGGTATTAACCGAGCGGAATTTTTCTAGTATTTCTGGTGGGAAATAAATACAAAATAAATTTGTGTTATATTGACGTTTCGCATCAAAAAATTTTAAAAATTTCATATATCAAAATAATTGGTCATTGATCTTTTAAGCTGCTACACAGAAAAAATTATTTTTCCAATTCAAACAAAAAATTTGTAGAATCAAACAATTTTTTGTCTGAAATCGGTCCTACAAACAAATTTGCATATTCAAACAATTTATTTGCATTTTGTTTACTGAAAAAAAACACTAATTTTTTCAAACAAATAATTTAACTGAATCAAACAAAAAGTTTACTGAAATTCAAAATCAAAAAAAAAAAAAAGTTTTTGCACAAGCAATGACGCGCACACAAGTAAGCACTGTATGAGAAGGTGACGGCAAAGCAGAGCCGCCGACTGGCTTTGAAACACATTTTTTTGTTGGAATAATTTTTGAACGAAGTCTTATTTATACACACAACACAATGTTTTTCTTTATCACTCTCTGTTGCTGTATCCTTTCCTTTGCTAAAGAAGAAATGTAACCAAAAACGGCAGCAGACCGACTCGATATGTTTTTCGTCATCATTCTATTTTTGTATTTGATGTATTTAACCAAACAGTTTTAAAAAATTGAATACGGGATGTTGTTTCTTATAATGTCGTGTCTGCTATTGTTTTTCTTATAGTTGCACTTTTTTAAAGCGTCCAAAAATAGACTGTGTGTGTTTTTTGTTGTTGTTCTTATATTTCACATAAAGAAGTGTTGCTTACGATCAAATAAAAAAATGCAAAAAGACGACAACATTAAAGAGCGTTAAATATTTCATACAAAATTATGAAAACATGACACCAATAACGCGTTTATTTTATTTTTGAAGAGTTGTCCACATTTTTGTTGGTTAAATAAAAATCAAACAAAAATATTGATTGAATCAGTAAAAATATTTATAGAAATTAAAAAAATTTTCAAACAAGCGGTTGTTTGAAAATAATTCGGCAATAATTTTTTCTGTGTATATGACCTACAAAAACTGTTTCATTATAAATTAATATAAAAAATTGAAAAAAAAAAAATAAAACTTCTTGTAGTAGGTAATTGTTTGGTCGGTAGATCGATTTGTAGTTCGGGTTTTCGAAAATTTATACATAATTATTTATCAATTTTCACTATCACATTCAAATGATTGTCTATCAGTTTATTTTTCTTATCGCACCATACATGTGAAAGTGTTTTTATTAATTTTTTATTTAGATTTTATTTTTGGCACGAGATTAAACAACTAATTGATAATATTATATTGATGATTTTTTGTTGTTTTTAATTTGAATTGGATTCAAAAGTTTTCGCTACGCATGTTTCTTTTTTAATGAAATTCGTATACAATAAAATACATTTCATAAACTGTTCTTATTCTTTTTCCAAATTTTATAATTTTTTTCAGTTTAATACGTAAATATAATTTCTAGTATCTATCCATAGTGAAAATGACTTTACAATCTATTAAATATGTTCCCGGTAAATTGGAAATACTTGATCAATTGCTACTTCCGGTTCAATCAAAATACTTATCGGTGAAAGGTGTTGAAGATGGTTGGAAAGTTATTAATAAAATGCAGGTGAGTTAATTTTTGCAATAGGATTTAAGTTATATTTAAACATTGTGTATAAATTCAATGAAAATGAGTTGTAGCTACTTTTTTTCGTATCATGCACAAAAATTCTCCATAACGCGCTTGATCATAAAGAGAGTATTAACTCAAAATATTTATTTTTTAACTTTTTGGAAAAAATTGCTTGTAATAATCATTCCTATTTTGTCTACTTTTTGTAAATGAAACGGCTGGTTTAACAATTCTTTTTCATATGCCTTTAATATTAAATTAAAAATTGTTTTGCTTCTTGAAAATTTTGAGTTAATACTTGCTTTTTAATCAAGTGCGATATACCAGACAAACAGGTTAAATACGAATGCATGTGGTTAATGTGGGAAAAAGAAAATAAATAACTCGGTACAACTGTGAAATCGATTAACGTGAATACCTGTCTTGCGACTTAACTTCACGGTGGATATCAACCACTTGGTGTATTAATATTAAGCAATTACCAAATGCCCATGTGTGAGTGAAGGATAATTTTATGTCCTCGTCAAAAAAGCTGCTTTTCGTTGAACCCTTTTGTGAGTTCATGTCTTGAAAAGGCGCTCCCTCATCGGACAGTAAATAACTGACTGAAAAACAACATTCTATCTTCAAGAATTCCGCAAAGACAATCATCCTGAAAGACAGGAACCATTTCTCGCAAAAAGCACTTTAACGGAGACCTTGCAATAGTCAGACCGGTGCTTGCACGCACCGGGGGTTCTGACTTCCGTGGCACCATCAGTTAAGCACTGAGAACTTAGAACCGCCTAAGTCCATTGGACCTAGACTTGTCAGGCGGTCTTGTTTTTTATTGATTTACAAGAATCAAGAAAAAATATGTTTTGCCAAGATTTTTAAAGCGTTACCAAAAAATACGTTATTGTTTTTTAAATTTGTTTTAAGTTTTCCTTAAACAAAGCTGTGTTAAAAGAAAATCAATATTTCATCGTTTAGTTTTCGTGTATCTGTTAAAAAATCTATCCAAACTTCGTTTTGTTATTCAACAATAACAAATTGACAACACTGAGGTGTTCATTTGAAATATAAAGCCGTGTGTATCAACACTTGTTTTTCCCTTTTTTCTCAACACAAATAACACTGTGTAAGTTCAAAAATGTTTTAATGGTATAAAAATTAATAAGTGGTAGAAAACTCGAAAAATCGAAAAAAGTGGGCTTAAAAGTGGGCGGGGAAATATTTTCTTTCCTAAAAAACCTGAGTTGGACCATGGCGAACATTTAAAAGAAAAAATCGTCCAAATCGGTAAAATAAATAGAAAAAGTGGGCGTAAAAGTAGGCGTGGTAAATTTTTCTTTCGATGAAAACTTAAAATGGATTAACACGAACATTTGAAAAAAAAATTAGTCAAATCGATGGAGCCGTTTTCTGATTTTAGGTAAATCGAAAAAAGTGGGCGGTGCAAAATTTTCTTTTCGTACAAACCGAAGTTAGACCATGGCGATAATTTTAAAGGAAAAATCGTCCAAAACTGTCAAGCCGTTCTCAAGTTATGCGCTTAATAGAAAAAGTGGGCGTAAAAGTAGGCGTGGTAAATTTTTCTTCCGATGAAAACTTTAAGTGGATTAATACGACCATTTGAAAGAAAAATTTGTCAAATCGATGGAGCCGTTTTCTGATTTTAGGTAATTCGAAAAAAGTGGGCGGGGAAAAAATTTTTATTATATAGATTATTTTGGGAAATTTTTAATTGTCAAGAATTCTTTTTGAAATCAAAATTTCTTTAACTGAATGTTAAGATTTTTAAAAACTTGAATCTAGCAAGTCTAATTGGACCCCAAAGAGCTCTGTCATTTGGATGTAAGGCGCATCCCCGGTTGCATCATCTGTTTGAAATTCATAGATTTTCAACGTGCGAGGAGAGAATGTCGACACAACAGAAACTGCCATGCACCTCTACGCCACTACCATTTCTTTACTCTAAACAACTCCTTGGAAGTACGATATGATGCGCGACCTGTTGCCAGGCTTTGGTCAATTTACGGCATAGACCAAACCTAATATACCCCAGAAGATGTAACACCAAGAGGTAAGACTCCTCAAGATGCTTTAACTACGCCCCCGAAGAGAAGCATACGCAGCGGATGCAAATCGGTACAAGTACATGACGCTATACCATTAGACAATGCGAATGGAACAAAAATTGCAAGAGATAACCAAGGTATATTTACACAAGGTAGACTCATTTGGGAGTGTAGACATGCTGCTCTATAAAAGGAACCGAGTTGTCAAAATTTTCTTCATATAAAACAAAAACAATTTAACGCACACATGAACAAATTTTGGCTCATATACACGAAATTTGACGTTTGGGTTCCAACTAGGGGTAAACAGCTGACAAACATATGGGCCAACGAGTTTACCTTGTGTAAATATACCTTGGAGATAACGACAATTAATCGCGGTCTGATTTCCCGCTCAGAGCAGTTTTACGAATGACTTTACTTTCTAATAAAGTCCTGAAAAGGGAAAATAAAATAAATGTTTACTCTCTGACAAGGTCTATTTAATTAAATTTCTAAATTGTAAAAAAGTAGAATAGTCAAGAGAACAGTTTCGTGTGTTTTAATGCATTATTTGTTTTTAAAAAAGTTTTAAAGTGTGGCATAAAAATAAACCAAGAACTTAAAAATTTATTTCCTAGTAGGAACATAAATATTGTTACATATATTTTAGGCATACAATCAAAAATAATGAATGGTTTTGGAACAATTTTTTTTTTTATTTTATTATTATTTTCTATTGTATACAAAAACTTTAATCTTGTTCGAAATAACAGCCTTTGGACGCCAACCACGCCTTAAGTCGTACTGCCAAATCATCAATAGCTACACGTACCTCATTCAATAGAAAATTGGCCACAGCCCGAACTAATGCAGTCTGAAAAGTTGCTGAAAAGTTAAATGGCTTTACAACGATTTTCGAATCAGTGGAATGATACATCATAAGCGGGGGTCTTTCTTTCTCCGCGAACAATTTTATACACATATGATAACAAAAAGGTATGCTCAATTCTCGTATTATAATGGGTGATTTTTTAAGAGCTATAGGAAAGTTTAAAAAAAAACACATAAAATTCAGAAAAATGCATGAAATCTTTATTTGAATCGATAGTACGTCCATATAATTTAATGTTTGAAGATTATTTCATGCAAATGTTGACTGTGACTGCGCCTCAAATGGTCCATCCGCTTAGTCCAATTTTGGCATACTCTTTCCAACATTTCGGCCGGTATCTCATGAATAAATGCTTCAATGTTGTCTTCCAATGCGTCAATTGAAGCGGGCATGTGTGTATAGACATGAGCTTTAACATAGCCCCTCAAAAAATAGTCTAAAGGCGTTAAATCGCGCGATCTAGGCGGCCAATTGACCGGTCCCGACGTGAAATAAAATGTTCACCCAACTCGCCTCTCAATCAGTCCATTGTTAAGCTTGCTGTGTGGCATGTGGCACCGTCTTGCTGAAACCACATGTCATGCAAGACAAGCTCTTGCATTTTGGGCAAAAAAAAGTTGGATATCATCTCACGGTAGCGCTCACCATTCACAGTTACGTTACGATTCGCATCATCTTTGAAGAAGTACGGTCCAATGATGCCACCAGCCCATAAACCGCACAAAACTGTGACTTTTTCTGGATGCATTGGTAGCTCTTGCAATGCTTCTGGCTGATCTTCACTCTAAAATCGACAATTCTGCTTATTAACGTACCCATTGAGCCAAAAATGAGCTTTGTCGCTGAACACAATTTTTCGATAAAAAAGTGGATCGCATTTTGATAATAAAATTCAATAATTTGCAAGCGTTCGTTTGTAAGACGATTCATGGTTAAATTATAGACCAAACTGAAGATGTTTGACAGTGAAACAAAACACGAAACGTGTGCCAGCAGTTTCAACCAGTGTTGCCAAAAAGATAATAGCTAAAAAATCACCCGATAATAGGTATGTTAATTGTTGTAACAGTATTTATGCCCCTACTAGGAGTATATAAAAAAAACATATTTCAAAAGTTTTGCTAGGAACACAATTGAAATGAACGACGAATTATTCGCAACGAATATTCGTCGTCAGAAATAGAACACATTTGTGTATATGAAAATAAACACAATCAGTGCGTAGACCGAAATTCGTCGTGCGTAATGAAGTCTGCAATATGTTTATTTTTATTTCTTACGCTTTTTGGAATTTTTTAAAAGTTTTAGTAAATATGTAATGTTAATTTTTCTTAAAAAATGGTTTTTATTGTATATGTATTTGTACCATATAAATTTAATTACCTCTTTTTTAATTATATGTATGTACATTAGACCGGTTAAACATACGCTACAATTTAAAAAATAAATAATAGATCCCCGTCCTAAGTGGTGTAGTATTAAATGGTTATTTGAAAATCACTTTTTATTTTAAGTCTTTAAAGGTGCAAATGCTATGAAAAGAATAGTTTACCTAACATACGTAAATTAATTTTTTAATTTAAATCACATAAAATCTATAGAATCACACAAAACACAGAACGTGAAGTAATTTTAAATTACTGTCTTGGTAGTTTGAAGCAAAATCATAGTAGAAGAGATTACAAAGAACTTTAACAGTTAGTCATTAGCTTGGAGGTATAGTGCCAAATTTTAACTCCTTTCGAATACCTGGTGCAACTTCTCATGCTAGATGGATGACAAAAGCGATTATAAAATGTATTTGTTCCGTGATCAATTAAATATGATAAGACAAGAGTTTAAAGGTAAAATTGCTTATCCCGAACGAGATATAGCTCTTGCTTTGCTGCAAAAATTTAGTAATCAATTATGGTACTTTTCCAAAGAAGCATTCGGTCAAAGGTATTCCGAAAGTTATCCTTGAAATGTATTTAGAAAAATATTGAATTGATTATGTAAATTAATTCACAATTGCGTTTTTTTATCGCTTAAAAATTTTTGCAAGTTGACCCATCTTATTGGAGTGAAAGATTTGACTACGCTCAAGGTTCTCAAATTTGTCAAAATTTATCTGTGGTGAACGATGCTGCCGGAAGAGGTGCGAAATTTATTACAGACTATTATTATAAATTAACACACGACGTAGAAGAGAAACAATTCCTTTTTCAATTGATTAAACAATATAATTTGAGAACTATCCCACTTTCAACTAGACTTCGCTATTAAATAAAGTTAATGTTGTATAATATGCAATTTATAAAAATATTTTAGTTTAAGGTTTATTTTTCGAATAATTTTGAATTAAATATATTGTCTTATTTCCAAGTTTTCTTTTATATTTTTTTTAAGTTCGACTGCTGTTTATTATTAATATTCTACTGTTATATTAATATGCTACGTAGAACAGTCAAGTGAAAATAAAGAGCAGCTTTGAGGAACGAGTAGAAATTGTCCAATCCTGCTCGGTTTTTTTATGTAATAGCTTTAACTTTTCTTAAAAAACCTGAAACTTTGAAAAAGGTGTTTTTTTTCTTTTTTAAGATATGACTTTTCTTTGCAACCTTTAAAAATTGATTTTAAAATAAAATTTTAATATTGTAATTTTGAGTAATATTTTCGATTTAAGGTGTTTGAAAAAATGTAACGACATTGATAAAGTTGCTTTTGTTTATTTGTGGCATTTTTTGTTGGAGCTCACATTTCACATTTTTAAAGAAAACAAATATAAATTTGAAAAAGTAGGTTTCTCGAAATTTGCAGGTTAAAGACCACCAGAATTAGTTTTTTTGTGCATCTGGTACGCATGTGGTATGTGTTTGTTTGAGTAAGGAAAATTTTAAACTGCTATTTCAAGGTGCAAGACTTGAAAAATTAAAATTTTGTTTCAATATATTGCTTGTAGCCCCAAGTATTCTTTTTAAAAAGACATAAAAATCATCTACGTATGTAAAGTAGTTTTCGAGATATGGAAGAAATAAACTCAACACATTCGGCTAATTCGGCGAAATTATGACATTTTGAATACGACATAACTTTTGAAAAAAAAATTTTTTTTACTTTTTTTCGTTCATATATGTTCCTTATAGGAACCTTCTCTCCAAATTTCATTCAAATCAAAAGGAGTCGGGTCCCACTCTTGGTCGATTTGACATAGAATTACCCTAATTACTTTTCAATAGTTAAAAATATTAAAAAAACAATGTTAAAAGTAAAGAAGATATTTTTGACATGTCTGCCCAACCTTTATAAGTATGTACATAAATATTTATAAAGCTTGGAAACCCGCCATACAATGCCCGTTGGAAAATAAAAAAAATCAGAGAAAAATGCTTGTACATATGTATGTATGTATGTAAAAATCATTTTTTAACTGTCAGTTCGATAAAATATATCCTACACAGAAGAATTACGATAGAGGAGCCACGCAAAAGAAATGGTCACATTTAATTCTTCAATTGACAAGAATTTAGACATACTTGGGAATACTGCAAATGACCCCACGAGTGCGACATTTTTCAAGAACTTCACTGCACAGCCCAATGTGTTAAGTCTAAAAATTATTCCAACATAAAGAATTGAAGCAACTGTGGCGGTAATCCCACTGCAAACTAAAGATAATGTCCTGTATATTCTATCGTTAAGCGATCGGTTGGGCAGAAATCTAATCTCCCTCAAATGCAGGGAACAAACAAAGCTATTACTCATAACATTCCAGAGCCGCAGCTAAGTAATAACAGTATCTCTGAATTCTATGCCCGTGCACCTTGCACAAAGCCACAAATCCAATTTTTAACTCTAAGCCTCAGGACCTGTTTTCAAAATTAATCGGCTAAAAGCGACTATTTACGAACAAAATGAGTAACATGATGCAGCAAATGTTGTTGTGAGCAATTGATGTTATTGGAAGCCATCAACTGCCTAAAAATTTGTTTTTGGAACGCAAAGGGCATCCGCAAACATAAAAGTGAACTAGAATACTTTCTAAATTATAAACAAAATGATGTTATGATGGTCTCTGAAACTCATTTGACCACGAGAAATTCGTTAAGAATCAATGTTTATATACTTTATGATACCAAGGACCCTCCATCTAGATCTCGATCGAGCATTCCTTAAAATGCATGTAGACGACATGTTTTTTATACCTGACTTTTCAAGTCACATGTAATTGTGCACGTCTGTCAAAATTGCTGTTTTACAGAAGGTTTATAATATTCGGTCACAAACGTACATGTAATTCGCTTCTGACATTGTCTCTGTTTTTTCGCATTGTAATTGCAGAAACCAAAGTAGTTCTCGATTTCAAAATAGTTTAGCCATCTTAACAATTTTTTTTTTAATTCAATACCAATTTAGGATATTACAATGAAACGGTTTTTATACATATATAAACATATTTACATAATTTCTATTCAATGCACTTTAGGAAATTTGTATCTTTTTTGGCCAAAAGTGAATTTTTTTTTATTAATTTTGAAATTTTTTTAATTTAGTAAGTACACTTAAATTATCCCAAAATAAGACCCCTTTCACACTCGGCAAGTTACTTGCGCAACTCTTGGTTTGTAGACGTTAGCGGTAAGGTCGGGGTAAAGAAAAAAAAAATGTTGTACTTTGTTGTTGGCAAGTAACTTGCGCCTAGTTGCGCCGAGTTGCCGAGTCTGAAAGGGGTCTAACCTTCGGTGTATATTTGTTACCAAGTTTAAATAAATGATTAAGAGCAGCAAAATAAAAAAGATTTTTAAATAAAAGTTTTGATACAAATGACTTATGATTACAGAAAAATAAAAATGAAAACTAATGTCGAAAGTGAGTATTTTTTATATTTATGAGAATATTGGGGAATTTTTCTATTAGAATGATTTTATCGGCAGAAATTAAGTGGATTGAAAATGAGTGAATAGAACTATGAATTGGAATTTCATTTGGCTCTTAAAAAAATTGATTGCAATTGATTGTTATAAAACTTGATTTTTTTGTTAGGTCAATCAAATATCTGCCATAAATAACAGCTGCAAATACTTGCAAATCTCTTTAAAAAACGTATTTTTCTACACACAGAAAAAAATACCAATGTAAAATTAACATGGAAAAATGTTGATTGAGAATCATAGTAAATTTCTGCAAAAGTATGCCCTTTTTTAAATTTATCATTATTTCATAATAATTTTAAATAAAATAACCTTAAATCATGTTTATTTAATATAATTCACTGTTAAAATAAAAAAAAAAAAAAAATATTAAAATATAAATAAATATGGATTCAATATTGAATCCATAAAAACCAGTTT
Source organism: Pollenia griseotomentosa (assembly GCA_963931875.1). Classification (NCBI taxonomy): domain Eukaryota; kingdom Metazoa; phylum Arthropoda; class Insecta; order Diptera; family Polleniidae; genus Pollenia; species Pollenia griseotomentosa. The sequence continues at coordinate 113,833,674 of OZ007560.1, forward strand.
TATATTAAAATCAAAAGTGTATCTTGTTAAATTAACATGCATTCATACTTAAGTATGTACATTTTTTATTTTCATTCTTAAAATATGTTATAAAAAGAGGACAATTCCCGTATTCTTTTAATTAAAATTAGTTACTTAAATAGTGCATCAAGTTTTCAAAGTATATTGATGACGAAATCCATATCGGGCGGTGCTGATGCTTCTGTTGACAAAGGAGAACTCAAAATAAGTGAAACATGTGTTACAGGGGTAAGTGTATTGAATTATTCTTAAATAAATGCATATGTTGTCTCTGAGGCTTCTTCACACTGTTATAACACACTCAAACCAATTTGATTCTACATGAAATTCACGTTGTTTCAACTTGAAATAACTTTCATTCAACGTGATTCGGATTGTTATTTCAATATAAATTACATTTTGCTCTAACTTTACTGCAATGTTAAATTAACATGAATTATAGTTATTTTAAAAGAAAAAAAATGTTGTTCGCAGTTATTGTAAAACCAGGTTGAATTAACATGAAAAACGTATAAAGCAAAATCACCACCGAAAAATTTTAAATCAACCTTGTTTTCTACGTTTTTAACTTGATTTTTTTCTGTGTGTAGGTAACTTAAGTGTGCCAAATTCAGACTTATTTAATTTATGGCGAATAAAACGTAACGAAACTGACAAGCGGGCAACTGTTTATGACCATTTCATATCAAATTATGCTAAAGGCATGTATTTCTAAAACATTTACAACAATATTTAAAAGAGCAGTCGCGAGTATTTTGTTAAAATCTCAGTAATAGATGGCGTAAGAGTCATCGAAAATATTCTGAGAGCGAAGATGAAGAAATTTAGAGACATGTTTTCTAAAATTCATGTTATTTTTTTAATTTAATTGATAATTTAAACATAGAAAGCCAAATTTTGCAATACAAATTTGTTTAAAACATAAGTTTCTTTTTTTAAAAAAAAGTAATGGTTTTAATAGAAGTGTTTCGAAATTTTCGAACGTGAGCGTGTGTGACCAAAAATTGTATTTGCAAGAATGTGCGCGCGTATGTAATAAAACAAAAACATTTTTCCGTGAGTGCGCGTTAGCGCGCTTGTCCCACTTTTCCACGTGGCAGTGCGTGACAAAAAATTTTGGGCCTCAAGAGGGAGGGAGACTTCCAAATATCGAATCAAAAAAATCGTTTAATCTGGCCCAGTCGTTTGGCTAAAAATTAGTATTGGCTAGAAAAAATGAAAAATGTCCTATAAGGCAATGGTGAGATGATCATACATATCCGGTTTTGTAAAATATTCACCCCTATCGTGAATAACATGTGGAATTTTTGTTTCCATGAAATTTTCATTCCCCTCGAAGGGAAAAAAGCAATCGTGAATCTCATGTGAAAAATTTTTCACGCTATCAGTTCCAGTGAATATAAAAAAGAAGAAAGATTAAAAAAAAAAAAAAATTAAAAATCAATGAAACTTTTGTTCAAAAATATACACGTATATATTTCATAAAAAAAGTTAAAATAATTAAGCAAAATATTTAGTATTGGAGGGATAGTTTGATTACAACGTTAGTATTTAGCACTTTTTAAATTTTATGTAGTAAAATATTTTCCAAAATTGTGCCTTCGAAAGCTTCACAAATCCACAGGTAATCGACCTGTTGTTTTACATTTTGTTGACCAATATATCGGTTTGTGCCTATTAACGGAAATAGCCCTTAATATTCGATTTAAAGGAGGAACTACTTACGTACATGTTCTGTTCCCTAGCAAAAATAAAGTGAAAAATCTAAGGGAAATGGGAACAAATTACGAGGGAAAAAACTTTTCACGATAAGGGGAATTTTTTCCGTGAACATTTTTTCACGTTATTATTCTCATTTGAATTACGTTTTTCGCAAATATGTGAAAAGGGGAATAATTAAGAGGGAAAAATTATTCAAGATAGGGGTGATTAACTTCAGCCGGCTAATGATTCCGTCAATAGTGGACGCCGCTGCCGGTTTCTTCCCGGCATAGATTTCTGATGTCAGATGGTTTGTTAGAAGAAAATAGATCACGCTCTAAATGAAATTTTGTCAGATGACTTTGCAACTGACTTTTACAGAAGCAATGTTATTAAGGAAGCAAGCGCAATGTATGCATCTTGCAGTGGGAAATTTGACAAGTCAGATGTAAAAAACATGCCGTGTACATGCTGCTTTATGTGTAACCTTCAAACAACAAACATTTCAATTGAAGAATTTAATCGAAACCTAGTAATTTCATCTTTATACTGTCCTTCTAGATTTACAATATCAGAAAGCCAATAAAATAAATATTACAAATCACTAGGCCGCTGTTTTCTGGCTGCTGGTGATTACAACGCTAAGCTTACAAATTACACTAAAGGGCTGGTTTTGCATTTTGCTTTTTCGTAAGAATACAACTCTTGACGTGAAACCCTTTAACGAGTTATTTATTAAGAAATGACAGTAGTAGTGTTAATGAAATATAATTACTTCGTAAGGCAAATTTTTGCTTGGTTGATTTAAAATATGTAATCTAAACAATTGTTGGTATTTTAAAATTTTTTTGTTTGTATTAAACAAAAAAAGATAATCAAATTTTTATGCGATAAGATTTGATTTAAGATACATATTTATAAGAAAAGAGTGCTCCAAACTGTTATGAAAACTTAAAAAAAATTGTAAATTTAATGTGTTGGATATTGAATAAAAAATTTTTTTTGGCAACAAGAAATATTAAGGCCCCTATTACGGTTCACAAGTCAACTCAGTTGAGTTTTAATTTTCTAATGTATTATGGTTTCCAACCAGTGCTGCCCATAAAGAATTCGGAAAATTCACATTTGAAGAAAAATTACACATATAAATCGAAAAAGTATTTTTGATAGAATAAATTCATCTTGCAAAACCTTATTGATATTCCATATTTGCATGTTTAGTTTTACAAAACAGCAAAAAAGAAAATCTTGGCTGTCAAATATAAATGGAAAAATATAACTTAAATTAAATTTACACATGGACCTAATTGCACATGGGCTACACATGCAAGTAAAAATTACACACAATATGTGTAATTACACATGGATTGGCAACACAGTTTACAACTTTGCTATATTGCGGCGAACAAAAACATCAAAAAATTATAATTCAACGCAACCAGTTGGTTTTTTTACAACTCAACTGAGAAAAAAAGAAGCAAATTTAAAATGTTTTTAATATCAGAAAGATCTTAAACTACTTATAAAATGTTTGAAAATCAAATTGTTAGTAGAAAAATGGCAAGCATTAAACATGTCCCAGGTGTCCCACTTTGAAACAATAGTGCAGTTCCAGAGGGCCATGTGGATTTTATTAATAAAACATAAGCTCGAAAACTCCTCTGCTATTTAAATGTTAAATTTAATTTTAATCGGTGAAGCCGTTTAGGCAGTATTTTCCAAAAATTTTCGTTCTGCCTACTGTGCAGTGTATGATTATTCCAAAGTAAGTAGCAAAACAACAACAGCACAAGTCTGGAAATATACACGGTGTCTGTTGGCAAATTTATATTTTTAAATACGATTTTTTCAAAAAGTAATAAACGGTGCGGATGGAGGGTGGCGCGGTTGGAATTATCGATTGTGCGGATTTGTCAGTCACGAGTGAGCATCGCGCGTTCGCTGTGGAAACATTTCTTAAGAGTAATGATTCTTACGTAATTGCTCTTCGGCAATTTTGTTCAAAGTTCATTTTTACCTAACGGCCACGTCAACAAGCAAAACTGCCGTTACTTATCTCCAAGAACCCGCAACCCTCGATGTAAACATCAAAAACCATTGCATTGCCACAGGGTATCTGTTTGGTGTGCCTTATTCACGCATGAGATAATCGGACCATTTTTTCGAAAACTCTCGAAAAACAAGGCTCCGTATTGAACAGTGTGTTCAACTCGACGGAAGACATCTGGATGACATATGCTCTTAATAAAACTTTGTGTCAATTAATACGGTTTTTTTATTTAAATTTGAAAATATAAATCTGCTACCAGACACCCTGTATATGTAAATTTTATCTCGTACACTTTTTTTTATGCCGAAACCAGTGTTGCCACCAACGAAATGGTTTATTACACATGGATTAAGCCAAAATTACACATGAAAATACAAATTACACATGCAATCTCTTATTTACAATCTCACGAGTTTTGTTTTGAATTTTATAATATGTATAAACTTTTCATTTAGTTAAAAAAAAAAGATTGTGTTTTTTTTCAAAAAATTAACTAGTCATTGTTTTTTAATTTTATAAAAATAACGGTTCAAAACAAAAAATTCATACTATTTTTTTTAAGTAATTTATAACTAAATAAATAAGAACATTTAAAAAAAATTTTTTTAAGAAACGCTTTTCTTAAAAAAGAACATTTTTAAAAAATTTTGCCCGCCCCCCTAGATTTTATCCTGGCTACGCCCATGTATTCGTGTACTGTCATCGGGAATATGTTGCCTGCAAAGTTTCATCCATTTGCATCGAGTAAAAGGCGGTCAAAAAATTGTTGCCTCCTCCCTCCCCCCTAGATTTTATCCTGGCTACGCCCATGTATTCGTGTATTGTCATCGGGAATATGTATGCCTGCAAAGTTTCATCCATTTGCATTGAGTATAAGGCGGTTAAATTAACGTTACAAGATTTGATTTTCCGAAGTGAAGCTAAAGAAAAGGTTTTAAAAATTTTGCCCGCCCCCCTAGATTTTATCCTGGCTTCGCCCATGTATTCGTGTACTGTCATCGGGAATATGTATGCCTGCAAAGTTTCATCCATTTGCATTGAGTAAAAGGCGGTCAAAAAGCATTTTACCAAAGAAAAAATTTTTTTTGCCTGTTCCCCCCCTAGATTTTATCCTGGCTACGCCCATGTATTCGTGTATTGTCATCGGGAATATGTATGCCTGCAAAGTTTCATCCATTTGCATTGAGTATAAGGCGGTTAAATTAACGTTACAAGATTTGATTTTCCGAAGTGAAGCTAAAGAAAAGGTTTTAAAAATAAACATTTAGATTGAAATAGTTTTTTTTTTTTATTTATTTAAAGCTTCTACTTTTTGTTTATAATGATTGGAATAGGAAAGTTTGGGTCACCATTTCTATGTATTCCTTTTTAAATCTGTCGTACAATTGTTTAAATTGCTCAATATTCTTTCCGCAGCAGCATTTGAAAAGACTAAAACAAAAATAACTATTTTAAATAATCTGTCTCCCAAGGTATTTTTTATTTTAAAAACCTTTTTCCAATAATATTCTGGCTCCAAATTCATATGAAGCTAAAGTTTTTCAAAATGTAAGAGTGCACGTTGTCGCGAAAATATGTATTCTTGAAACTACTTAAGTATGCCGAACATTACTTCTAATAAAACAAGATATAATATTACGAAAAAAAATTTTACAAGTATGTTGGAAGGTTCAGACAGGCCTTTGACGCTACCAAATGTATTAGGTGGCCCGAGCATTTTATGAAAGCAATATCTAGCTTTTTGTCTTTTAACATCTGAATTATACTGTCCAAACATAACATTAGGTATATCTGGTGCATCCAACTAGATTTTCAAAAGGAATCCATTTCTCTATAGTTGTGCTTTTGAGAGGCTCAAACATTTCTTTTGCAGTCAATGAAAAAAAGGAGAATGAACCCGGGATGTTTTGTCGCTATAGGTAATAAATTGTGACAAAATCTATATAATTGCCAAATGGTTAGTAGTTAATGATCCAACCACTTTTAGTTTAGCTCTTTTAACGCTTCCATTCTATAAATAAAATTTTTAAGTTTTGCCAAGAATATTAAACCTTTTTACATCTTGTGACAAAATAATAACAAAAATCAGTGCTACAAAACGTTAAAATTTAAAATTACACATGAATTACACATGGAGCCAATTACACAAGGGATACACATGAAAGCAAAAATTACACATGATATGTGTAATTACACCTAAGGTGGCAACACTGGCCGAAACGGTAATACCGGTATTCGGGAAAGCGGTAAACGTATACCGGCACTTTACTCAAAAAATTTGTTGGGGGTAGTGAACTAAATACTGATTTGAATCAACATTGCAATATCGACAAACAACAAAATTAGTTTGCATTATTTGTTTCACCAGTTTTATTAATATTCGTATTTTTTCACTAGCACTAAAAAAATTAAGTGGTATTGCAAATTTTTTCACTATCACTATCGATGACTGAATGCATGAAATCAGCACTCAATTTAGATAGTGCAACATTTGAACTTGCAATTAAAAAAGCTGCACATCTACATATTTCCATTCAAATTTACAAAAATGTAATTTTGTATGTGCATGGGGTTTGATTTTGATAATATGTATGATAATATTTTTGATAATATGCAAAAGCAAAGGATATTAAACTACATTTAATTACAAATAAGTAAATACAATGATTGCTTTTTTTTAAACAAAATTTTTAACATTACTATCACTCATATTTAGTGAGGCTGCTAATTTTCAATTCTTCGCTCAACAAAATGAATAATTTTGAACCAGCTGTGAGTTGAAAATGCAAAATTAGCGCACTACCTCCATCTATGATCGGTAGCAATGCCGGAATTTTATTTTAAACGGTATTTAAGGGGTATCGGTGCTATTACGACAGCGATGCCAGAATGAAGAATTTTCCTTTATTTTGAAGATGTTTTTAGTCAAAATAAGATTTGAAGATTTTCTTTCCAAAATGAAGATTTTTTGAGATTGAGTTCTTTAACACCTTTTATTGTCACACGTCTTGGTTAAATTTATTATACGTATGTAGGTAGGTATTTACCTATTTCAGCTTAATGTTAGCTCAACAAAAATGTAGCGTATTGTTGAAACCTAAAAACAACCAGAAGCATACATACATATTTGATCTCATGCAGTGATACCGTTTGCTTACATTTGTTACAGTTTTCGTAAATTTAGAAGTCCTGACGTAACATGTATATTTTTTTTACATTTGGCCAAATTTTCGTAACTTTCGGTACATGTTACTTGATTTATTAATAAAGATAAGATATGCCCGTCTTTTAAAGCAGTTTTGAATTTTCAAACTCAATTATTTTTTACCTATAAAAAAAATTATCTAGATGTTTTAGTTCAAATGTTTCGTTTAGATCTAAAACTAGTACCGAATGAAATCTCTATATTAAGACAAAATTGTCAGTAATTTTTTATTGAAGTTTTTAAGCAAATAAGGCTCCAATCTTTCAATCAAAAAGATTGAGCTGATTTATAAAAAAGATTTTTAAATATTACTCATTTTATTGACGGGCGCGCCTTAGATAAATAATGGCATAATCACGCGCTTCTTAACCACAAAACATTGTTGCTGAATCTTTTGTAAAAAGTTTCCAATCTGAAAAACACTACAAATGAACCATTGCTCAAAAATCAATTTAAAAAAGTATATTTTTAATTTGTATACTTCCATTTTCCAATGCGTCTTTGAAGTTTATCTCCAATATAGACTGAAAATGTTCGATTTCAATCGATTTTAACTTTAAATCAAAACTCCGTATTTGTTGGGAATGAACCTTATTTAAAAAAAAAAATGATTTTAAACGATTAAAACGTTTTTTTTTTTACCAATTAAATGAATTCATCTTATTCGTTTATGCTTTCTTTTAATATAATTCTTTGTTTATGACAACTATAAACACAGACAAGATGTTTTTAAACTTCTAATAGCATTTTGTTAATGTTGTTCGTTTCTTTAAAAATAGCATAACAAAAGCTAAAAATAAAGTTTATATTTTTATTACAACAAAAATCAAATTAAAAATAAATGGTTATTAATATTTTTACATAATTATTTGTTTAAACATATATTTTTTTGTTTGTAAAAAATTTTTTAAATTCTTAAACATTTAAAAGTAGCTAACATTTAAACCAATTATACACAAGATTATCCCAATAAAATGATTACACGATATTTCGATACTATAAAAACATTTAATTCAAAAGTGCATAAAATTTATTTATATTTAAATATACATATGTATGTAAGTATGTGTGTAAGTATAATATGTTTTATGTGTAAAAAGAAAGCATTAACAATTTAAAATTATCAATTTATTAACTAATTACTTAACAAAAAACAATTTATACCTTTCATGTGCTAGACACTATATAATTTAAATTTTAAATGTGCTTTATACGATTTTAAGCATGATGAGTGTCATGTGTATAACAGATGTCAGGGATTTTTAAGAACTTTTTCTTTTTTTCAATACAATACAAGAACGTATTTTAAAGGGGTTAACAAACAAGAGTTTTGTAATTCATTATTATACACTAGCTGATTGACCCTGCTTCGCTCGGAAGCTATTTACTTATGAGAAGTGAAAAGAAGGCAGTGTAATAAAGTAATAGGAGGAAGTGAAATTAAGATCTTCGAGTTTCTTCTAATAACTTTCTCATACTTAGAAAAACGAGAAGTGAAAAGGAGGGAAAATACTAAATTTTTAACGTCTCCCCTTAATTTGCCTTATACATACTTAAAAAAAATAAGAAATGCAAAGCAGGCAATAAATTAAAAACCAGGAATTTAAAAATATTTTTCTTTTTTCATCTTCTGAAAATTTCGAATTGAAATAAATAAGCCAGCTGTTTTCACGTGGTGCGTTTACATTACTGGAATATAACAAAAACGTATACACCTTTTCCAGCTTTAATTCAGAAAGCGTCAATTGTAATTCAGATTGGTCAGTTGTAATTCAGAAAGCGTCAGTTGTAATTTAGATTATTCAAATGTAATTAGTATTTTTCATAAGTGATTTCCCGGGACAAAAATCCCGGGATCCCGCACATTTTTCGGGATAAAAATCCCAGGAAATTTGTGCGGGAATTCCCGGGATTTTTTTTTATTTAATTATGGCAACTTTACTTAGTTGTGTCATGAAATATATCTTAGCCGTTAAGCAAAAAGGGGTTAAGTCAAAAAACAAAAAAAAAACAAAAAACCCATTTTAAGTCTTTGATTGGCTCTAGCTAATTTTTTTCTCTTTTGTTTAGTTTAAATTACTTTAGTGTAGCACAATTCCTTCTAATAGTTATCATCTGCTCTTTGGAAAAATGTGTATGAAATACACCAAATAAATAGTTTTCAATATAACAAAACGAAAAAATACAGTTTCTGACTTAAGACATTTTTGCCAAACGCCAAAGAGATGTCAATTCATATCCGATAAGTAAGGCAATGTTTAATGCTCTAAAATTTCGAAAGAAGAATAGTAAAAATGTATAGAATATTTAATTTGTTTAAAGACCTAGCTTAATTATTAATTTATTAATTAATTTATAAAAACGAAAAAATGTTGTACCCACTTGCTTCAAAAAACTTAATGATTTTATATGCAGAGCATCTGAATTAAAGATTTTTCGAATTAGATTTTGTAAGAAATGATGACAAAAGATATTAATAAAGAAAACTCTTATTCGATTCGAAGAAACTAATTTGATTTAAAAAAAAGAATTACAAGTTTTGAAGGAAGTGCTAAGAAAACTGAAGTGTCTAGAGATTATATAATGTTCCTTTGGCTATAAAGACAAACATTCGTAGAAAGGAAACGTGTTTTATCATTGAAATCTTCTTGATAAAAATTAAAAATGCTTATTCTGAACTAAAATCTTATTTGAACAGAAATATATTGTAATAATTTGTTAAATAATTTAACTTTTTTGGTTTAATATAAATGATGTTGGCTTTGAATTTATTCTATGACAATAAGTGCTTAAGTCTATTTTTTAAGTTTTATAGGAGAACAATTTAAAACATCAAAGGGAGCTTTTGGAAATTTACTCCGAATTTAATATAATCATCGGTTGTCTGCGGTTATAATTTTTTAAGTTTTTATTACTAAACATTCCTAATGTTACAGATCGGAATTTTTTATTATTCCAAATGTTATTGCATGTTATTGAAAAAAGATAGCCAAAAAGTCATTTTGCTATAACTTTCTCAAAAATCCTACAAAATAATTGAAATTTTACCAATGTGTACTTTTGAACATGAAGATTTTAAGGTGACATTAAGAACTTTTTCCTCTTTGACACAGAAATAAAAAAGTTGAATGCATTTATAAACTTATATAATTGATCTTAGGAAATGTTATTTGAGATGTAATTGCATCGATTTGTATTGAGCGGGAATTCCCGGGTTTCCGGGGAATTGAAAAATTAATACCGCTTTACCGGAAAATGAAAAAGTTCGTAGTTCAGAAAGCGTCAATTATAAATCAGAAAGTGTCATTTGTAATTCAGAAAGCGTAAATTGTAATTTTGATTAGTCAATTGTAATTCAGAAAGCGTTATTGTAATTCAGAAATTGTCAATTGTAATTCAGAAAGCGTCAATTGTAATTCAGAATATAATAAAAAATACTAGGAGATATATACGAATATATACCAATACATTTAGCTCTTTAGTGCACATTTTTTTCTGTTTTGCTATAATAAAATAAAAATAAATAGTTCATAAAATTCCTTTGCTTTCTGAATTTCAATTGACAATTTCTGATTTACAAATGCCGTTTTCTTGCATTTGGTGGAAGCAATTGGAAAATAAAACCACACATATATTTTTGGTTTATGTATTTTTATTTAAAAAACATTTTTTTCTTTAATTAATTTTCTTCTTTGATTATTTTCAGCACTTCTCACATTAAAATTTCTTAATAATTGTTGAACGCGCTTAAAATAAAAATAACAAAGTAAAATTTTTTCGTTCGTTTTCAATGAATGGTATAACCTTCTAATGGGGGAAATATTAATCACGCGTGCGTAATTGCAATTTTAAATTTTCTTGCGTGATTGAACTAATGGATTTTTGAGATGTGGATTAAGTTTAAACTTAGTTTAACGTAGTCTGAAACTCGGATTTTTCCGGCGAAATGTGATTTTTTTATATTATTTCATCAAAGACCAACATTTTAAGCAAAACTCAGCTGTTCCGACAAAATTATGTATACAAACTTGGTAATGGCGGCACAAATAAGTTTTCTCTCAAAAACCCAGCCTAAGCAGTTTCAGTTTTTTTGATTAAGAATATTTAGGTATATTATAGCCAGCGTTGCCGTTTTGGTTACTTTTAACCAAAATTGGTTACTTTTTTTTTCCAATGTGTACTTGTGTACCTTTTTTCGATTTTGGTTATTTTTTTTCAACACAAAAATAACCAATTTTTTATTTTGGAACAAGAACTTCACGCTCCGCATTTTCGACCCTTAAAAATTGCGTGTGGAATATGTGCATCTAAAACCAATACTTTTTTCATCTACTTAAAAATTAATTTTTTAGAAGCTTGAACTTTAACAGAATATCAACTTAATCATATAAGGTATATACTTTGAAGTGTAGATGGCCATTATCTGCTACTCTTAATGCTTCATAGGTCTAACTGAAACACTTTTCTAGATAAAGGATAAGGTCAAAGAGCCTTCCGATCCCACACGTGTACTATTATTATATTTCCACCGGGCATATATGTACAACAAATCAACCGCATAATTTAGCTTAATTTCGCACTTTGATACTAAAACACAGAAAGACCTTAAAAGTTTTACTTGTAAGAGCTCTATATATAAAAAGGTTGAAAGCTCTAGCTCATAACGCTTTTAAAATTAATGAAAATAATTGTTAACTTTGTATAGGAGGTGCCACCTCCTCTAAAAATTTCGGTAATATACTGTCAAAACTTTATAAAAATCGGCCCAGAGGCTTATGAGCCTACAAGATTTAAAAAAAAACAATTTCTTCTTTAGACATATTTTTAAACTGAATAGTACTTTTGATACAAAATAATTTTGGTTACTTTTTTTCGCTTTTGGTTACTTTATTTTTACATTTTGGTTACAAATTTTTTTTTGTTGTGGCAACGCTGATTATAGCTTAAAACAAACTAATTATCAATAAGAGAATAAAAAAAAATTCTGAAAAAAGTTTGAAAAGTTGAGAACCTTATTTTGAAAAATTTTTTTTAAGTTCTTTGTTTAATTTTTTACTTAGGATTAAAAATAAATTTATTTAAAATGAATTTATTCCTTTGCAGCACATTTAAATAACAGATGCATGCATATTTGTTAATTGTCTCTAGTTTTGTTTATGTATGGCTGTCGGTTTGTCGTCTATCTTTTTGTAAAACTTTGAATATATCATAATCAACCTGAAGTGTTATGAGTAGACATGTAAAATATGAATGCCCTTTAAATAAGAACTTTTTACAAATAAAAAAGAAATACATTTAGAAATATTAAATGGAATGGATGTTTTCTCATCCAGCGATAAAAAAAGTTTAAACAAAAAAACAAGTTCATTGTTACCGAGACTATAAAAAAATTCTTATTATTTTTAAATCATTTACTATGTGTGTATCGTCACCTAAAATCCAAAAGGTTATCAGCGACAAAGAATTCAAAATCTACTTTTTGTTTGATTATAATTAACATGTTTAGCTATACATATTACATTATAATCCCTATATGGGCATTTCCCCAGAATGGTCTACCATGACGAAAAAATAAAATGTTGATAATCATCGTCTTTTATTGTTTATTATTATAAAAAAAGTCTATGTTGTTTTAAAAGAATGGTTTCATAGCATGTCTCAGCTGTTTTACTTGAGGAAATTGCACTGGAAACTGGAAAATTTTATATTTTCTACTTCTAAACACATTTTTATATGCTTATTTTACATGCAAAAATATGTTATGTTTACACTCTTTCTTCATAATCTTTTTATTACAATCAATTGTAAATTGAGTATTTAGTTGTTTGTTAATGAAATTTAAAGACATTAATGGGAAACTGCATGGTGATAATAATAAAAAAAAACATATGGAAAAATCGTACGTTCGCGACCGGTACTTAAGCCAATTAAAAAACAAATTAAATACTGCATGGAGACCTACATTAATACACTTTTAGAATAAATTAATCACTTTTGAATATTCCGTTCCATTACGCAGATTTTTACATTTAACTGCTGTCAGCCAAAGTTGACTTCTATTTTGCGTACGTTCGTGACCACATGTTAATAACTGTTATTATGAAAACTTAAACTCGATGAAATTCATCTTTTGCACTAAACATACAGCTACCCAAATGCTATCGAATCACAAAAGAAAAAGCTAGGAAAAGTTTTGTTTTCTATATTATTTGTACATCAAAAGCGTACGAACGTACGTTTGTGACCCCAGGAAATGCCCATATGTATATATTATACAAATGAAGTTTAAGTTTGTTTGTTGTGCAATCACGCCCCAACGGCTGAGGCGATTAAGATGGAATTTGGTAAAAAGATAGAATATTAAAACAAAATTGTTATATGCTATATATTTCCTGGAATGTCGGACTAGGGAAGGATAACAAATTCGAAAATGTTAAAACAGGAACTGATTTTTTTGAAATTTAAGGTACATTTTGATTAACACCATTTATACTGTAAATTTTCAAAAGTTTATTTATTTTGTGTTTTAAGCTATCATAAGATATAGCTTTAAAAATTTTAACTTATGGTGGCAAAACAGGGTAAAAATTCGTACTTTTGGTACTTCTTTTAAACACGTTTGGTTAATATTTTTGCGATCCTAAATTAAACATTTTTGTTTGTATGAATTGTTATAACAACGGTGGCCTATCATTTTGAAAAGGAGAATTTCGGATACTTTTTAATTGAACTCATTTAGCCAAATAAAACTCATAATTGTTAAAATATGATTAGCTTTAGGCTTAAACATCACCGGGAACATAGTTTTGAAAAGTTTTAACTTTAAGGGAAAAATTGTAAAAATTCGTTCTTTTTGTAAACACATTTTTTTCAAATATTTTTGCGATCCTAAATATTTTTTTTTTCAATTTATATAACTACGGTGGTATGTCGCAATAAAAGTACATTTTGAAAGAATGCTTCAAATTATTTTTATGGTTAAAATATCACCAGGGGCATAAGAAAATGTATTGCCTAGAAGGAAGTGGCGAGCAAATAAAGTACATTTGAGTGCAAAACAGGGCAAAAATTTTTACTTTTGGTTCAATTTGGAAACCACTTTTTTAATATCATTTTGCGCAATGTTCTTTAAAATAAAAGTAGCAAGCAAACAAAGTACATCGGAGGCCAAAACAGAGTCAAAATTCATTGTTGGGGTACTTTTTGTAAACAGGCTTTTTTCCTTGAACTTATAACTTTGATCTTTAAAAAAAATTTGAGGGGCTAAACAGGCTTAAAATTTGTACTTTGTGCACACGTTTTTTAAAAGTAACTACCTATAATGGTTTAATACTTTAGGGTCGTCGATGCTTACTTAGCCAACCCCATGACCAATATTTAAGCGTGGGATCAAATATGCTATTCTTAAGTTGGATAGCAAATTTGAGCTATTTGCTTAAATAAATTAAGAAGTTATGAATTTTTGGCCGTATTTGACCACCGTGCAATGTCATAAATAATATGCACTTTATGTATATATTCATGTCTTAATTTACTATATCTATATATGGGTAGTTTTTTAAAATCTTTTCTCGATTTTTAGAGGTGCTCAGATTTAGTGTAAAAATACTATTTCCCGTGCCGAAAGTGCTGCGAAGGTTTAAAATATTATAACTAGTTTTTACATTTAAACTTCTCTAGTTTTTCTCGAAAACTTTAAAACTATTCCCTATTTGGAAATTTCTGGAATCTTCTATCTAATTTTTTATTCCTATTTATAAATTGTGTTAAAATCTGAGAATCCCCAATTTGGTTTTGACGTGGCGTTTTTAAAAACAGTTCGAAAAAAAATATTCATTTATAGTTTGTTATTTTAAGTAAACAGTTCGGTATTTAAACGATTAAGGTATTTAAACAGTAAATTCATTGAGCTGAAGTGGGTAGTACCTCGTCTAACGTTCGTGTTCGAGCTAAAAGCCAGATTTATTTGTGTGGCATTTTGACAAAACATCTAAAGTCAATTTTAAAAAGTGGTTAATCCTACGAATTTTCATTCAAAAAACATTTTTGTTTACGTTTTTAAATAGAGGGCACTTCAGAAAAGTTCAAAATGAAAAAAAAAATATCGTTTGTGCGACCATTAGAACGCTTTGAGTTTTTCATACAACAGATAATTAAAGGTGTCGATCTGAAGGCATTTCTAGCTAAAGAAAGGAAAGAAGCAACAGCAGAAGAGCGGCTTTATTGACAGATATCACCAGAAAACGTTAGTTAGTTTCTGCCATATTGGGCTCATTATAAAATACAGGTTGTGTCCTTTAAACTCGCCACTGTTTATGTTAAAAAATTTACACTGATGGAGGCCATAATGTGTTAATTTTCATTAATTTACTTTTATTTGATGTCAGAACTTATTTTCCTACTGAAAATCTGCAACAGAAAATGTAGAAGAGATATCATTCTCTTATGAATCAGAAGCGAAAGATATGGCCGTGGACGATGTAAAAATCGAGAAATCCGACAATACGAGTAAAAAAGAAAACAGAATCGAGGATATAAAGAAGTAATAACGAAAAAGCTATAAATTTTGTTAGATAGGTGCAACATTTCTGATAGAAATGCTGGTCGTAACAGCTGTAAACATGGGCTCTTATGTCGAGGAACTATGTCTATGAGATGAACTTTAAGAAAACGCAGAATGTTTTTCGAAAATAAAGAGCCCATAAAATCAAGGAGAGATTTAACAAATCGGACATGGAAGGGTACATTGTTTATTAAAATGGAAAACTTTTACCAAAATTTTTTCCAGCAAGAATGTATTAAATGGTAGGCAATCTTAATATGCAAAAGTGATAATTAATAACTACTGGGGGTCCCTACATTAGAGAACAGCACAGGTATCAGCCAGGCAGAAGCTGTTACCGACAGTATAGAAATATGTGTTTTGACACAACGGCTTTCAATACTGGACGAATGACGTTGGATGGCAAAATCAATTTACTCCCTTAAAATATTTATTTTTAGAGACACTTATCTATGAATGAAGATGAGCCTAGTTCACTTAAAGTTATTTGTTTATTTACTGTTAACTTTTATGTGAAAATGTAGTTTTAACTTTTCAGCTTCTAATAATGATATGCAGTTCGTTCAGAACTCTATAAAATACAGACATATAGATCAAGGTGTACTCAGAAAAGGTAGTAAAAAATATTTACTTCAGTGAACCCGGAACAAATTTTCTTTAGCTTACTTGACAACAATGAATCTAATGAAACAAAAAAAAAAAAAAAAAAAAAATAGCACAAAAGATTTTTTCTGCAAGAATAATAAGGCTGCAAGTGTATAAAAAGCAAGCCATAAAACCATTTCAAAATGTCTCTCATAGAAGTTCGTTTCGGAACAGTCATTTTTTTTAATATTTCACATTTAAAACGGATTTATTTTTATCAGATGATCCAAAGAACTGGCCCCTAAATAAAAATTTTTGCAGCATAAAAATTTTGTTAGAGACGTCACGTCACGGCTGAAAGAAGAGTTAAGCTAATTAAAGACTTCAATAGCACACTTTCGAAAGATGAGAAGCAAAAACAGTTCCTACTTTAGGCGGTATCGGAATGTCGTCGGAAGTATTCTGATACTTCCGCGAGTCTGATGAATTATGCTGAGAAAACTAAGTACATATATGTATTAATTATTTCTTTATACGATTTTTGAGTATTAGCATTTTAAATCAGTTTATTTCTAAATTTGAATTCGGACATTTGTCACAAAAACTGAAAGAATGTTTTACATAATTAATATACATATGTATGTATATTGTTATTCTTATATTCTTTTGGTATGTACTCCATTGTAATATAATAATCTCAATGTAAAGTTAATACAATTAACTTTCATTTGATACTAAATTTTTTGTAAAAAATGTAACCAGTATCAGCCAAAGTAAAAAAGTGGCGCTATTCCGTGAAAAACAGTAAACTTTTGAAACTTCAGTGCCCATGTTCTGTAACTCTCGCGTCCGAGAATCTTTTCGATTGAAATGTGTGAAATGAAACAAAAATGCCAAACAAACAGCTGTTTTTCTCACTAAACTGTGTCTGTAACTTTTTTTGGCGAGTACTAGCTGTTACGTTATGAAATTACTCGCCAATTTACAGAAAAAGAGTAACATTTTTATGAGAAAAGTTCCTGCTTTGAACTGTCAAATAAACTCACGAAAAAAATGGGGCGAGAAACAATTTTAACACTAAAAAACGATTAAAAATGCAAAATGGAAAGAATAATAATAATATTTTGTTCTTGGCACATTTTTTCCTTGTTTAATTATTTTGCTTTTAACATTTTTATAAAATATACGAATTTTTTCAAAGCTTGTCGCCGTCAACGATATGTGTGACTGGCGTTTTCAACGCCTGCAATGCCACATCGGCTTCGAGTACAATGTTATGACATTTATAACGTAACGACGTAATCTCTTTTAATAGTTTTCGACATGAGTTCCAGACACACTTTTCGAAAAACGATGGAATATTTTGTTTCAGATCTTTTCGATGCGAGAAGTTCTCACTAAAGTTACAGAATATGGGTACAGGGCTCTTTCGGCACGCGAAGACAATGTCCGATTGAGCTATAACTTTTGCAATTTGATTTTTACACTAAATGGCACGTTTATAGACGTGAGCACATCCTAATTTTGAGAAAAAATAATCAGTCATATTCACTAAAACCACCCTAATCTTTATGCTCTTTTGTACATATTTGGGCTTTCTTGCAAAAATATTTTAAAAAGGTGTTAAAAGTAAGGAAAATAATAATTAATTCCATGTTACTTTGACACCGGTCAATGCCGGCTTTAAACAGCTAGTTAATAATTAAAGTAGATTTTGTATTTTTTGTCGCGAAGTCCTTATGAGTTTAAGGTGACGATATGTAGATGTGCTTAGCTGTTTGTGTTGGCTTTCCGTTTGTTGATTTTTGTTATTCTTTATCACTTGAAAATGCAAATATTGTCCTGTAGTTAGTTGTTGTATTTAGATACTTTTGTTGTTAAGATTTTGTCTAAAAAAAATCAACACATACGATATGTACATAAATGATGATTGCGTATTTCTTTTACTTAACATGTTTGTAAAGTGATTGACGTTCTTGAATACTTTACGTTTTGGGCCTTTGTTTGTATATGAATACAAAAAAAAACTTCTTTTTCTATTTGAGAATAAACAAATTATAATTTTTGTTTATAAAATGTAGATACACATCCACTTGATCAACAAGAGCGTTTTAACTCGAAATTTTAAATTTTCAATAGAAGTAAACAATTTTTAATTTAATATTAAAGGCATATGAAAAATAATTTTTGAATTAAACGTGCACGCCCATAATGGATTTTTGACTTACTATAAACAAATATAAAGCCTGTGTGTTTTATTGTATGTAGATCGATGAACATATATTTTAAATTTTATTCAATCGGTAAGATCGTTTCGGATAGGCAGAAATTGCCCATCTATCCCTTTGAAAAAAATATAAAGCCTGTGTGTTTTATTGTATGTAGATCGATCAACATATATTTTACATTTTATTCAATCGGTAAGATCGTTTCGGATAGGCAGAAATTGCCCATCTATCCCTTTGAAAAAAATATAAAGCCTGTGTGTTTTATTGTATGTAGATCGATCAACATATATTTTAAATTTTATTAAATGGGTAAGATCGTTTCGGATAGGCAGAAATTGCCCATCTATCCCTTTGAAAAAAATATAAAGCCTGTGTGTTTTATTTACGCTGATCTATCTATGATCCAATTTCAAACAATTGGTAAATTTTCGAAGTGGCAGTAATTCTCCCTATGTCCCCCCTTGGTTCTAGTTTAAAAAAATAAAAACAAAAAGCCAATATTTTCAATTCCATCAAAATTGGTTTAGCTATTTAGCCGATAAAGCGTAGCAAACTCTAAAGTCACTTTCGCATTTGGTCAGGGAACGGTCGAGCGGACTGGCGGCGGAATGGAGGTTGAACAGCGTAGTCACGTTAAAATGGATTTGTTTTCCTTTTGAGTACGGAAACTATTGCTTTAATAGATCTCTTCTAAAACGATAATTAATAGTTTCTGAGTATAGGAGCCTTAGCTTAAGATTATGTTTAGCTTAAGTGGAACTATAGCCTTTATCCGCTATCCGTTAGGAGGATTTTTAAAACCGGACCAGCAGTTCCGGAGATTACCTGTTCCAAACATACCAGCTTTTCAGCTTTATAATATTAGTATAGATTAATATTACGTGTCGATTTTTTCAAAATGTGAAAAAATAAAAAATTTGAGTTAATACCCTCTTGTTGATCACGTGTGATATGTATGTTTTGCCAAAATATTATAATCTATTAGCAAATACATTTTAATTTAAATATATCATTATCACATTTGAATTTAATTTGCTTAAATTGTAGAATTTACATTGAAAATTGTAGAATTTAAATTAGAAATTTTATTTTCCGATTATTTTTTTATCAAAACAAGTGCTACTTAGTGCAGGCTCAAAATTATGAAGTTCTGTTTGTCTAATTCTTCTTCAATATATTCTATAATAATTGCAATTTAATTTGTTAATGCCATTGAGGTGTATGTTGAAAAACGATTTTGAAAACAAAACGATTTGAAATGTCAAAACCAGAGTTCAGAGAAATTCATATGTGATCACTCATATTCAACCATTCTTGAATTTTTTTCATAAATGAAAAATGTAAAATATGTAACTTTTTTCACAGTCATAACTGAATTGTTAATATTTCGCCAAATTCATTTATGTTTTTGAGGAAAAATACATTTTTGCCTTTCTTCAGTCATGAGGAATGAGGAAAAAAAAATTTTTAGAAACGATCCTCACTAGTAATGTTGTTGTTGCTCGACAGTTTGCATGACCACAGCTCGAAATGCCTGTGTGTGTATTTGTTTGTGTAAAATATTTTTGGTAAAGGCAACCAGCCAAAGTGTCTGTTGGATTTTTTGTAGGAAACAATTATTGAAAAAAAATTAAAAGAACTGCACATATCGTCATCTTAAATGCAGAATAATGTAACATCACATTAATAAGTTTACATGCAAGGCATAAAACTTTGTAATATGTTAATTATTTGAAATTTAAAAGAATTTTAAATATTTCAGCTCAAAATGCGATAACCGATATATTTTTGAGGAAAAAATATTATATTTATTGTTATTTTTGAAGTTGTGTGTGTTACGTTAAATTAATTTGTAATTTTCAGAAATAAAAAGACGTATCATCAAAAAATGTATATATGTAAGTATTAAGTGAAACAAACATTTAAAATAATTAAATATTTTTTGTTAAATTACCGGAAAAATAGAATATATATATGATAACCACACGAATATTTATATTATTATAGATATTATGATATACCTATTATGTATAATTTTTTATTGATTTTAATTACTAATAAGTAGTGGTTTAAACTAAAAATTGTACTTCATTAAATTTAGCTATGAATTAATTTAAAAAGCTATCTTTTTTCATTCTAATTTAAAAGTATTTTGATCTCCTTAAAAATTTTGCAAGTAAATATTTGACTCATATTCATACATACCTATTTGTCTCCATATAACGAATTATTTTAAATGAACTCTGCATCGCATACTTACAAAGATCCACTTGGAAGAATGCAATCCTTACAAAAAAAAAACAGATTATTTTAAATAAACTAATAAAAAATATTTCTTTTGTATTATAAACTTTTTATATGATGAAGAAATTTTGTGGTCCCATACAGATTCATTATAGGGAAGTTCGACTGTATTTAAATTTATTAAAAAGGACATACATACATATATTAACTCAAAAATCTAAGGACCTGCAGATGTTGCCATTTATTATTGGAAATTCTTAGCGTTTGGGAGTGCAATGAGGTAGGCTGCAAAATTTCAAAATTACTAACGGTTCGGTTCTTTTAATTTTAAAGCACTTTTTTATTTTTTCTTATGCAATACTGAAAATTATTATTATAAATCATTATCTGTTCACTAATTTCACTAACACCGTAGTGACAGTTATAAAACAGATTACCCAGTTTTGATGTTTAAAAATATTAATGTGCTCTTATAAAAATAATTTAAAACTCTGCTAATTTTTTTCTTGAGTGTGATTATGCATTATGTTGTTAAAAAAATTATATATGTATTTAATGATACGTCATTTTTAATTTTGTAAATAACTTGGTTATTTTTTAAGATAGAAGTTTAAAATGTTATAAAAATATGTAACGTGAATCGTAATCTACAAAAAAAGTCAACTTCAAATGTTCCAATAATATCTACATAGTTTTGCATTTACGCTAACGATATGTGTTTTGTTTGTAAAAAAAATTCGTTGATGCCTTTAAAAGGTCCCTGTTTCTTTCGTCAAAAAGACGTACCTAAAGGCAGCAATTATTAAGAAAAAAAAATAGCCACGAGATGTTGTTGGTATTTTGTGCTTGTAAAAATATTTTGGTTTCTGTACAAATCGCGCCGGTGGTTTTTTTTTTTTTGAAAACACTTTTCTTAAGTAAGTAAAAATTTTTGAAAAAAAAAATTAAAAAGGTCTTATTTTGCTACAATTTATGTGTAAGTAACCAATATACATAAAAGCAAATGTGACAGTATCAAAAAATCTGTTTTGTTAATTGTAGTGTTTAACTTTATTGTTTTTTTTATTTTTTTTTTGCAATCAGGGACATCATCACTATCATTTTCATTATCACTTTTGATGTCCTGCCGATGAACAAGTTTATAATAACTTTTTATGTTCGATTTTATCTTTCCACAAAGTTCTTTTTTGCATGATGTTATTAAACAAGTGCTTTTGTTTGAAGATGCTTTATACGACACAAATTTTTTTATGTTGAACTGTTTTTTGGCATTGTTAAACTTTTGAACTTAGACACACACTCCACGTCAATCACCTATTAAGAACTGCTTTCAGTAAAAACTATCTATATGAATATATGTAAATATTTTGCATTGCCAGTGCAAAATGTTTTGCAGTTATTGCCTGTCACAATGATAAAAAGGTAACCACAATACTTAGAAAAATGTACAATAAGAAAAGGCAACAGGACAATTAATTCAAACATCTGTGCATACATTTTAATTCTACCTAATGGTATATCATAACTTTTTACAAAATACCAAATGCGCACCTGTGTTTGCCTGCAAAAATGTATAAAGTCATTATAACAGGTCAAATTTACGTTAAATAAATTACCATAAAATGGTAAGGTTAACTCTTTGGGCTCGGTTATATAATTGTAGCATAAAAAAAGTAAGAAATAAATTTAGTGCGAAACAATAAAGTTTCATTAATACATCAATAAAACACATCTTCTTTTGCAAAAATTCTACCTAGTGTCACATTTGCTTTTATGTATATTGGTTACTTACACAAATTGTAGCAAAACAAGACCTTTTTAATTTTCAAAGAAAAAAAAAAAAAACCACCGGCGCGATTTGTACAGAAACCAAAATATTTTTACAAGCGCAAAATACCAACAACATCTCGTGGCTATTTTTTTTCTTAATAATTGCTGCCTTTAGGTACGTCTTTTTGACGAAAGAAACAGGGACCTTTTAAAGGCATCAACGAATTTTTTTTACAAACAAAACACATATCGTTAGCGTAAATGCAAAACTATGTAGATATTATTGGAACATTTGAAGTTGACTTTTTTTGTTGATTACGATTCACGTTACATATTTTTATAACATTTTAAACTTCTATCTTAAAAAATAACCAAGTTATTTACAAAATTAAAAATGACGTATCATTAAATACATATATAATTTTTTTAACAACATAATGCATAATCACACTCAAGAAAAAAATTAGCAGAGTTTTAAATTATTTTTATAAGAGCACATTAATATTTTTAAACATCAAAACTGGGTAATCTGTTTTATAACTGTCACTACGGTGTTAGTGAAATTAGTGAACAGATAATGATTTATAATAATAATTTTCAGTATTGCATAAGAAAAAATAAAAAAGTGCTTTAAAATTAAAAGAACCGAACCGTTAGTAATTTTGAAATTTTGCAGCCTACCTCATTGCACTCCCAAACGCTAAGAATTTCCAATAATAAATGGCAACATCTGCAGGTCCTTAGATTTTTGAGTTAATATATGTATGTATGTCCTTTTTAATAAATTTAAATACAGTCGAACTTCCCTATAATGAATCTGTATGGGACCACAAAATTTCTTCATCATATAAAAAGTTTATAATACAAAAGAAATATTTTTTATTAGTTTATTTAAAATAATCTGTTTTTTTTTTGTAAGGATTGCATTCTTCCAAGTGGATCTTTGTAAGTATGCGATGCAGAGTTCATTTAAAATAATTCGTTATATGGAGACAAATAGGTATGTATGAATATGAGTCAAATATTTACTTGCAAAATTTTTAAGGAGATCAAAATACTTTTAAATTAGAATGAAAAAAGATAGCTTTTTAAATTAATTCATAGCTAAATTTAATGAAGTACAATTTTTAGTTTAAACCACTACTTATTAGTAATTAAAATCAATAAAAAATTATACATAATAGGTATATCATAATATCTATAATAATATAAATATTCGTGTGGTTATCATATATATATTCTATTTTTCCGGTAATTTAACAAAAAATATTTAATTATTTTAAATGTTTGTTTCACTTAATACTTACATATATACATTTTTTGATGATACGTCTTTTTATTTCTGAAAATTACAAATTAATTTAACGTAACACACACAACTTCAAAAATAACCATGAATATAATAAAAACTGGGAATAATTTCCTTTTGTAGGTTACTTTATATTTTATTCAACATTTTATTTTTCGAATTTATTCTATGAAATTTAGCTCATAGAATAAATTCGAAAAATAAAATGTTGAATATAACATAAATATAATATTTTATCCTCAAAAATATATCGGTTATTGAGCTGAAATATTTAAAATTCTTTTAAATTTCAAAAAATTAACATATTACAAAGTTTTATGCCTTGCATGTAAACTTATTAATGTGATGTTACATTATTCTGCATTTAAGATGACGATATGTGCAGTTCTTTTAATTTTTTTTCAATAATTGTATCCTACAAAAAATCCAACAGACACTTTGGCTGGTTGCCTTTACCAAAAATATTTTACACAAACAAATACACACACATGCTGTCGTGTTGTCCAGCGGGAAAAATTGCCAGCGCTTTCACTTTTTAGGCCTTAAAGATGGTTTACAGCTGTATTTTTAATAAACTTTTACTTATTCCACTCTGCCTTATTTTAAAAGTTCTTTTAGACGGGTTCTTATAAAATATTTTACAAATTTAAATTTTCTATTCTAAGATCGAAATCGTTTTATTAGTAGTTATGTTGGAATATGTACCAAGTTTAATTATTAATTTATTCACTTCGCATTATTAGCAAATACAATTACACTGGAATAAAGCTTTATTCTTTATTATTTTAAGAAGGCCTTTAAAGTAGATGCAAGAAGTCAGGGTTTTGGTCTCCAATAACACACTGTATAAATTATAAAACTTTATATCGGCAAAGAGGCCTTCTATAAGGCCTCTTTACTGCTTCATTTTCCTGCTGTTAATGGTTGCGTTTTTTTCATTATGAGGAATTTGATTGTGAATTTTTTTAAATTTTTCATATCTGACAAATTCACTTATGAATTTTTTTGTTTGCTCATTTTTCATGAATGAGGAAATTCAAATTAGTTTTTTTCCTCACCCTCATGAGGATGAAAAAGCAGTAAAATTTTTAATTTTTCACGCTCGCTCATGACTGAAAAATGAGTGAACGTTTCGGTACTCTGGTCAAAACGATCGTTTTTAGCAGGTGTGATAATTTTCGACTGATTTTTTTTTTCAAAATACAGTTCAATTAACATAAACTGATGAAATTTAAAATAATATAGACAGGAAAAAAGAGAAAAATGTATTAAATCCTATTCTGCAAAAATCCACATAAAATCCAGATTAAGAAGGTCACTAATGAATTAGTTTGCATTAAAAACAAAAATTAATAGTACGCTCGGTATCAAAAGTACCATAAATTTTGTAAAATTTCGACCGAATTAAACAAATGAAGTCTTATTTTACTCAGAAAATCACTTTTTTTTAAGAATATTTGGATTGTTCACAGCAACAAAATATATTTATTTAAATTTTTTTAAATATATTTTATTGCTATTAATATAACTACATAACCCTATAACTTGATAGTCCGCCTTTCGTGAACAGCCCAACTGTTTCTTAAAAAGAAGATTCCAAAACATCCTTTTACAAAAAGTTTTAAAAAAATAGAAAATTTTAAATATTATTGAAAAAAATCTTAAATTCTTTTTAAAATGGAAATATCAGAAATGTCCATCGATTCTTCCGATTCGGGAAGGGATGTGTTTTCAATAAATGCCGGGTCAAGTTTTTTTTTTCAAACATTAGCGATTTCGGTGATGTTTTAAAATATTTACCGTTTTCGTAGTTGGTAAATTTAAAAAACCCCTGCGACTGTATGGTAATAAATTAAAGAGAACGTTAACTTATTTCCTCTTGCCTATTACCAAAAAGTCGCATGGGTATTTTAAATTCGCGAACAATAAGTGTTTGGGACAAAATGAAAAATAGAAAACACTCTTATGAAAGTCTTTCTCCGGAAGTAGCTGAGAAAAAAATTGCGGTTAAGATGAAAATTAATGTTTCAATATTCAAGTAAAAAAGTTGAGTAAAAAAGTTAAACGTTTTGATTTATAACTATCATAGAGAAATAAAAAGCAAATCTAGACTTCAAATATTTTAAAATTTTTGGAAACCTTAAATAATATATTTGACATCGGGAAACGCAAATCAAATCAACTACAAGAGTTCATGATTGATTCAGAAGGATGGGCGTAGAAAATCTTTAGGTCGATTTGCGCAAGATAGTATATGATCACAGGCCCATGTTTTTTTTTTTTTTTGCTTAGAATTTCGCGTAGATAACGTTTTTGCTATAAGATTTTTGATATTTGTTAATAACGGAATATTTTTTTGCTTCAACCATGAAAAAACAAGTTTTCTGTTTTTAAATTAATTGCAAACTTTGTAGTTGCACTACAAAGATAAAGAAAAAAAGTTGCGAAAAAAACAATAATTCCTTTTTTTAAATCAAATTACATAAACATCTAGCCTAATTATGAATTAAAACTCCCCAGGAGTTTTCTCCCTTCTCCCATTTTTCCTATGTAAATGTAAATTGTAAAAGAGAAAAAATTCCCGGGGGATTTGTATTCATAATTCGGCTTTTAATGTAGTACAACATTTTTTTTACAACACTATCAGTCATGTTTCGTTAGGTTGCTTATTTTTAGTTCATCACTTCATCACCAGGGCTATGGAGTCGTCCGAAAAAAGTACTAACTCCGACTCCGACTCCAAACGCTGAAATTTTTTAAGTGCGACTCCGACTCCTTCTATACAGGGGTGTGCTGGGAATCGAAAACGTAAAACGCAAAAATTTTAAAAGTAGTTTTTTAAAAAGATTTCTGTAATAAAAAAATTTTATTTTATTATATTATACAAATATTTATCTACTTAACAGAATTTTGTAAAAAAAAAATTTTGATTGAAAGTGTTTTAAAAACAACTTCCAAATTCTTGCGTTTTACGTTTTCGATTTCCAGCACACCCCTGATAATCTTGATGCTAAATGTATATGAGACTCAGTGATGTTAACTTTTATTTTTTCGTTACCATACGGCCTTCTAAAAATTGCCGTTTTTGAGAAGAAATGACCGTACGCAAACATTAATGTGCAGTTTCCAAATGACAGGCGATTGATTATGTAGTAAAATTTATATGAAAAGCACTTAGTCCATCGCCTGTCATTTGGAAACATCACATAAGAGCAGTATTAAAAAAAAAAATATTTTTATTTAATTCGCTTAGCGTGCATATGTATGTGATAAACATTAAAAAAATAATGTTTTGTTTTTTTCATTTAATTATATAATTAAAAAAAGTTATGTACTATATTAATTTTTGAATTGTTACAGTCACAAGAAAAATCAATCCATCCGTACTTAACCAAGGCAAAGTTGTGTCAATAGTACGGTAAGTACAGATTTTCTTAGAATGCTTGATTCAAATACGGATTATTCAAGTGCCAAACACTTAACTTTAGCCCCATTTAATCCCTGATCCGTACTTAAAATAATCCGAAAACTATAGTAAAATTTATTAGCTCACGTCTATGTGATATGTAAGTATTTTTTATATATTGTTGATTTTTAAACAAACAAAAAGTTTAATATAAAATTTATAATAACTATACAAGCATAATTTCAGTTTTCTTAATTGGACTTATCGCTGTTACGAAAACATTTGCAAAAACATTATGTTCTTAATTTTTTGTTATAAAATTGGTCTATTTTTAAATTTAAAATCACCTCTCAAACGTTAAAATTATAAAACATTCATACATATGTAAGCATGTATATGTATAATTAAAATCTAAATTTCTTTAAATTTCCGTTTTTTTAAATAAAATTACCTTGCTACCTTTTGCGGCCCAAAACTACCCTAAAAAATGGTGATAACCGTACGGAATGAGGGTATACTAAGTTTGTCATTCCATGTGAAACTTTTTTATTATGCATCTAATACCCCTGGTTTCTTGAGTAATTCTAATGCCTAATAAATCACTGATGGTTTAAACGCTGGTTTAGTTGAACTAAACTTGAATTTATATGTAGTTTAAACTCATGAACCATAAATCAGTGTCCCATGTATTACATGTTGTTAAAAAATAACATGTGGCAGCACTACGACAAATGTTGGCAAATTCATATGATTTGTACTGGTAGTTTAAACGCCCGATTTCATGCGTTTAAAGATGGTTTATATGTTTAATGATTTATAGATTTGTTGGTTTAAACACATTTTAAACCAAAAAGAGAGTTTAACTTGCTCTGATTTTTTAGCCCTAAGTCGATTTAGCCATGTCTGTCTGTCTGTCTGTCAGTCTGTTCAAAATACGCTCACTTTCGAAACACTTAAAACAAAAGTTCAATCCGATCAGTAGGATCATAGTTATCAATCAAAATGTAGAACCACCACCCTTTAAAATTTACAATTTTGTTACAAAAACTTACGTAAAAGGTGCCATAATGTACTTCTTAAACCGTAATAAATATTGCTATCATATTTAAATGTGCTTTCGTAAAGATTGGTCCATAATTTACCATAGG
Source organism: Pollenia griseotomentosa (assembly GCA_963931875.1). Lineage (NCBI taxonomy): Eukaryota > Metazoa > Arthropoda > Insecta > Diptera > Polleniidae > Pollenia > Pollenia griseotomentosa. The sequence goes on from OZ007560.1 coordinate 113,861,904, forward strand.
CCCCATATAAAGCCTACTCCCAGAAAACAGTTTAGTACGCATTAAAACGTTATAAATATCGCTATCATAATAAAATTTGGTACGTTACAGTTTTATAAGACACTGCTAGGCCCCATATAAAGCCTACCCCGGAAAACAATTTAGTTCGTTAAAAAACGTAATAACTAATGCTATTGTAATGCAATTTGGCACTATAACGCTATAAAATTTCTAGAAGATCGGTCCATAATTTTCTATATAATGCCCCATATAATGCTCACCTTAGGAAATTATTTAAATACACCTTAAACCGTAGCAGCTATATATATTGTAAAACTTGGTCCAATTTTGGTTCATATGGCTAGAAATAATACCATGCAATTTTCTGGTTATCGGTCCTTTTTTACCTAAGATCCCATATTAAGCAGCTTTCTGAAAAGCACTTTAAGCGCTAGAACAAATTTCACTACTGTATTGAAATGTTTTCCATTTAGATTTTTTTTAACGGAAATCACTATACAGGATTTCGTGATGATTAGTCCATAATTAATTAAAAAAAAAAAGTCTTATTTCTGAAAAATAACTTTTTTACAAAAGAAAAAACAAAAACACGTTCTAAGGCTTTTTATATTTCTGTTAAATAATTAAATGAAAAAAAGTATATAAAAATCATTTTATTTAAAAATATATAAAAATTTAATTTAAAAATGTTTTTATTTTGAATACGCCCTCGCGTATGCTCTTTCTATTAATTATGTTCCTAAAAATTAAAGCTCAAGCTATTCATTATAATTATTAACTTCTTCAATATCACTCAAATAGACTTAATTTGCCACAATAGCACATAATTGAGAAATACTCAATTGGTAACCTCTTATTACATAAAAGGGTGCAAGATCTTTGACGTGTTTAAGAAAATCGAACTTTTTAAATAGACCATTAAAAAGTTCAACATAAAACTTTAAAGAATAAACTCCAAGATCTATTACATTAACTTCAGATAACTTATATGAATCTAGATATTTCATAATCTATTTCAGAATCTAAAAAAAAAAAATTGGGATCTTAAAGAAGAAATTAACACAATTAAAAATTATACTGCAAATTTTAAATTATGCATCTCAAAAACTTGCAAAAAAAGGGAAAACTTGATAAATGTCCCTCCTGAAAATCATTTTAGTTTGGAATAAATTGTTACGAATCATGATATATTATTCAAGTTAGTTCAAATTGCTAGGAAAAAAGCATAACACTTTCTGATTGTCGTACAATTGGTTTGAACCGGAATCAATTTTTATACCGACGTCCGTTTTATAAAGATTATTTAATAATTTATAGCTCTCATATATTCTAATTGTCGGTGGAGGGTGCCAAAGATTCGGTACATCCGAATATAGCACTCTAACTTTTTTAATGCATTAGCTTTTAAATGGTTAAATATAGCATAAAAATGATTATTACAAATTTCAAATCGATATTTGAAATATTGCATTGACAATTTCGAATAATTTTTATTTTGGAAAATTTTTTAAAATTTTTTATGCCGAAAAACTTTGGAGTCGGAGACACGAGTTTTTGTGGGTAATGCGACTCCGACTCCGGCACAAAAACCTCAACTCCGACTCCACAGCCCTGCTTAAAACTATCAAAATGATTGCAATAATTTTGCACTATCACTTAAGGCCAGTTTACACGGTAATACAATGTATTACGATATTGCAAAAAATTATGTAGAATGAGAAAAATCTTATCATGTAAAAGCAGATTGTATTGAGTAAGAGAGAATACCAACACAAAATCTGACAAGCGGTCGGTAAATGCTTTTTTTCTAAACCATTTTAGAAAGTTATGTATTCTCATCACACCAGAGGTGTATTTTAACGGAGTATATTGAAGGTGGTAGCATTTTTATACAATTACAAAAACAACTAAAATCAACTCAGGAAATTTTCATGTTGTTTTTGTAAAAATTTAAAGCTGCAACCATCTGTTTTCTTGTTATTATTTTTGATTTTACTTATACCATCCGTGTAAACATGAATTATACTTACAAACGATTTTTATTTTTTTCCTTTAAACACGGAGGGAATTTCATAATATTTTGATTCTACAAAGTCGTAATACATTGTATTAACGTGTAAACTGGCCTTAAGTGTGAGTTGAAACTGCAAAATTAGTGCACTACCTCCACCTATGCCATTTTCTTTCAATTTCTTCCTAACGAGAACATGTTAAGAATATCTTATGACTCAGAAAAACATTCGCAAAGGCATATATTAAAGTTACGAAATTAAACAATCATTATTGGATATTTCCGAACATATTTCCAAAAATTTATTTATAGGACCCTCCGATAGCAAATATTTTTTTGATTAAAAAAAAATTACTATAATTTTAACAAAAACGAAGTGAGTGAGAATTTTTAGGAAGTTTTGTTCGTAATTTATGAGTCGACGTGTAATTTTTATAGAGTTTTTCTTTTAAAATTTAACAATTGTTTTTAATAAAGATAGAAAGTTATAAAATTTAGTAACTTAAATGTTTTTTTGAACTTATTGCGACTTTTTTAATCTATTTATTACAGGTACGTGGTGCACCTGCCATTGCAATAGTTGGTTGTCTGTCGTTGGCTGTCGAAATCTTTCCAGAAACGTTTGGTTCAAAGAAATCTTTACGCCAAGAAATAGAGGGTAAACTTAACTATTTAGTTTCCGCAAGACCAACCGCTGTAAATATGAAAATTGCAGCAGATGAACTTATAGCGCTGGCTAATGATCTAACTAAAGACGAAAGTATTTCAGTTGATGAAATGAAACAAAAGTAAGATTTCTTAGAGTCAAGGCTTAGTTAGCCGGGAGTAACAGTAACGTTGCAAATAAGCTGTTCAATGTAAAGCAATTCGAAAGATTATAGTAAGCAGTAAGATGTTACGTCTCAATGTGTAAGAAATAGATTGGCCTTGCTTTTTCACGGTACGGTTAAGTTACTGTTACTGCTGGCTAACTGAGCCTTTAACTCACAGGAAAGCAAAAAATGTTAAACTCTACATATTTATAGATTCCTAGATGCCACTGAAGCTATGCTTCAAAAAGATATATCAGACAATAAAGCTATTGGCACAAATGGTGCAAAAGCTATATTGGAAAATGCCAGTAAAGATGGTTCCGTGCGTGTATTAACACATTGTAATACAGGCTCTTTAGCAACAGCCGGTTATGGTACTGCTTTGGGTGTTGTTAGAAAATTACACGAATTAAAAAAGTTAGGTAAAAACTACAACTAACTACATTAAATATGTATATACAAGTACACAAGAATTATAACGTTTTAATTTTCCTTTTAGAACATGTTTACTGCACCGAAACAAGGCCGTATAATCAAGGAGCTCGTTTGACAGCTTACGAGTTAGTACACGATAAACTTCCAGCTACTTTGGTATTAGATAGCATGGTTGCTGCTTTGCTACGTGCGAAAAATGTTGCTGCCGTAGTTGTAGGGGCTGATAGAGTATGTATTTATTTATTTGTTGCAACAATAGATTAACATATGATTTTTTTTTTATTTTAGGTTGCTGCTAATGGTGATACAGCCAATAAAATTGGAACTTATCAAATTGCCGTTGCGGCAAAACATCACGGTGTACCATTCTTTGTGGCAGCACCTTTGACATCTATTGATTTGCAAATACCCAGTGGGGATCATATTATAATTGAAGAGAGACCCGATCGTGAAATGACTCATGTGGGTGAGCATAGAATAGCTGCTCCTGGTATTAATTGTTGGAATCCTGCCTTTGATGTAACTCCCGCTTCCCTAATTACTGGCATAATTACGGAACGTGGTGTATTTAGTCCACAAAAGCTTAAAGATGAAATAAACGCTTTACTAGACCTTTAAACAATTTTGTCTCTTATATTTTGTAAGACTTAAGAAACTTTCCCTTCTTTCTAAGCACTTTTTTTTCTCAATTCTTAACTTTACATAAAATCTAAAGTAGTTAAAATTTTAACAGCACCATTTTTTATAAAAACTTCTTTACACTTAGTTGTGATATTGTTAACATGCAAACTTACTATATTATATATAAAACAAACATATACATAAGTATTTTTGATAAATTACTGTTCAAAAAAATACATTAATAAAACATACTGCAGATTATGTCTAAAATCTGAATAGATTTTAGCGCAAAAAGAAAAGTCCGCTACAAACATTGCTTAAAATTCAAGTACAACTTAAAAAAAAAAAAATATATATATATATGTATGTACATTTGTTTTTGTTCTCAATAAATGAATATCTTCCTATTGTGTGACACTAAATCGACACAATTATTTTATAATTTAAAATAATATTATAAAAATTATGAGCTACATTCGACTGCTGTCGAAAATCGAATTAAGTTCATAATAGGCACTATTGATTTTATAAAAATTGCTGGAATGAGTTCTCTAAAATGATAAAAATATGACATTTGACATAAATATGAAAAAAGGCAAATCAAATCAGTACATTAATTCGTCTAGTTTTGAAGAGATCTTTGGGTATAACAGTGGCATACGTTTTCTTTATTAATTAAGGTACAGTTTGATAGTATTAAGTAAAAAACAGAGTACGGAGAGTGCTCGAATTAAACTCGCTCGCGAGCAAATTCAATTCGAGCGAGTTTTATTTTATTTTCATATTAGAAAGAATTATTCTTTTCTGCTCGCGAGTTTTATTTTTGAGAGTAGAAAAATAAAACTCGCGAAAAGAATTCAAACTTTAAGAGTCAAAAATAAAACTCAACTCGCGATTCGAGCCGAAAAGAATTTTTCGCGAGTTTTATTTTTGTGTGTAAATTTTTAGGCTAAAATTATGTTTTTCTTGTTTATTTGTTTGTAAACGTGAATAAATGTGCGTGTATGAATGTTTCATCGAAGACACACAACAACATTAGCACATGGATCAATAGTAAAAAGGTATACATTGATACGGCAAATATTAATATTGTGACAATCATAACTTAGCATAAAATAGAAATAGCAAATATAAAGGATTCATTTGAAAGAATGCAGTCATGTAATACGTTTTGAAAATATAAAAATACTATGGAGAAGCAGTTTTAAGTTTTAAATTTGGAAAATCCTATTTATTACCATTGTACTGAAAAATTAATGTTTGTTGCTATCAGTGTTGCTAGGGCTGGGAAAAAACATAAACTAAATCCGTATTTTGTACTTATAAGTTGAAAAATAAAACTCGTAAGCACAAATTTTAAAACGAGCGAATTGACTCGAATTGTGCTCGCGAGTAGAATTTTTTTCTACCCTGGTAAAAAACGACTTTTCGCGAAGAAGAATCTTGTTTTTTGCAAATAGTTCTTTGGGTCCTCGAAAACAGTAGATGTTCTACGAGTTATCGTTATTTTTCAGTTGGTGAAGAAAATCGCCAATTAGACCCCACAAACCTTAAAATATGATTTTGCAATGTTCTACAATTTTGTTTAGAACAGACATTTCTTTATTTTTTTAAACTTATAAGCCTCGAAAAATATCAAATCATAGTAAACTTTTATCGTTTGCTAACAAATGATTGATAAGCGCCATCTTGTGGCGACTTTTTAAACAACTGTTGAAGCAGTAAAAAAGATAATTTTATAAAATTTCGAGAAAGGTATAACTTTAGTCGTATTTATGTGTGTTTTCTTATTTTCTTTTTAAAATAGCTAAATCATTTCATTGTCATGATTTCATAAATTTCTTTGGAATTGCAGAAAATGGTTAAAATATGCTCGTTTTTTGTAAATGGCGCAAAAACGTTTTAAGATTTTCTACAAATTTTTGCATACTTATTTATCACATACATAAATAAATATCTAAAATTTTGATATTCCGCTTTACGATTCAACGCTTAGTTTTTGAAGTTTTCGAGTTATATGAAAAAAATTTAATTTTGGAATTTTCCCCTCTTTTTTTAAAGTTTTTCTCAATTCTTCGCCAAACCAAACATTCTAACGTAAAGCGGAATATTAAAATTGTGAACATTACAGTCTTTTTACTTGTGTGTGAAATTTGGCAGCTAAATGTTTAGCCCTTTTGTCATTTTAAATAACAAATTTTTCATTCCCACGTTGTTCGTTCTACAATTTGTTTTCTCTAAGAGTACAGCCCAATTTTTTTTTATAATAGAAACAGGGCTGTGGATTCGGATTTAAGGTTTTTATACCGGAGTCAAAGTACCCCCAAAAACTTGCGGCTCCGACTCCAGATTTTTCGGCACAAAAATTTTCTAATATTTTGTAAAATCGAAATTCTTCGACATTGGCGATGCAATATTTTAAATATCGATTTAAAATTTTTACAGAATAATTTTCTTGCTTTAGTTAACCATTTAAAAGGAAGTGCATAAAAAAAAGAGTTTAAAGTCAAAAGAGGACCAGTCTTATATACATTTAGCATCAAGGTTCGAGTTGAAGTGGAGTTGGAGCCGCAGTTAGAAATATTTCTTGACGAGTCCACAGAAGACAATAGAAGACACCAAGCCAAATAACCTATACGGTCCATAATTTACCTTAGATCCCATACTAAGTTGCCCTCTGAAATTCACTGTAAACTCAAAAACTCATTTCACTGCCGTATTGTAATTTATGTTTTTTATCACCAGAATTCACTCTACATAATTTTGGGATGATTGGTTCATAATTTATCATGGGTCTAATACAAATTCCCCTTCTCAAGCTAGTTCAAATTTCTAAAAAAAATAATAAAACATTCTGATTGCCGGTCAATAATTTAATATAGGTCTAAACTGTGATCAAAATTTATGCCGACGCCGTTTTTTTTAAATTAAATTAAATTAATAATATCTAGATATTATATGGAGCGTACTCCTGAAATATTCGAACTGTCAGTGGAGAATATCAATGATTTAGCACTCTAACTTGTTTTTAAACGAATTGTTTTATATACATATATTAATATTAAATTTAAAACTGTATTAAAAAAAAACTTGTTGAATATAATGATTGCATGCCTAAATCTATTTTTGTAATAAGAATAAAATTTTACTTAAAGGCGCATTTAACAGGTAAGTAAATTCCCTTAGCAGAATATTTTGCGTACCTGCATGAATTTTCGTACAAACTTAAATGTGGAGCTAAACGAAAAATACTGTACTCACAAATAATTTTTATTTTTCACAAGAAATAAACCATGCAAATGCGGATGGATGTTTGCCGCCGATATTTTGTTCCTTACTACCCGTCTCCACTATCCATCAACTTGGTAAGAACAGCATGTCGCACATGAATTCTACTCGTGTAGACTGTTCATGTTCATGTTTCGTCCATGTGCTGCCATCGTTGCCTAAACATTCGTCTTGGCATCCATGTGCGCCATGATGTTGGCCATACAATGTATTTTCTGTATACAACCAAACGCCACAACAACAAAAATTGTGGTAAATCTGAACATGAACATCACCACGTATTCGCCACATACAAGAACGTAAACAAATTAATACCGTTGCTCTGCCGGCGTTATGGTCATGTCATGTTCAAATCGAAAGCGCATGGAGACGTGGGGTTACATAATTAAACCATACCAATATTATCATAATAAAAAGAAATGACAATAATTTCCTAAACAATTTGTGTTTTATTCAAAATCAACATCGGCTCTTAAACTTTAACCACCTTTTATATGTGGTGGTATAGAGTATAAAGATCAGACTTGAGTCAGAAAAGTTGATCAAGCATCCAATGCAGCGTTGCCAGAAGATTTGGAAGGAAAATCTTCATATGGCCAAAAAAATATCTTATTTTGAAGAAGAAAATCTTAAAATTTTTAATAACAAGGGCAAAGAAGTAAAAATTATTAATTTTTTAAAAGGAAATACTTCTTGTTATGGAAACTATTTAAATTGAAATACATAATTGCGGTATTTATACAAAATTAGATTGTAGGCTTAAATTGTGTTTTTAGTTATATTTTCCATGAAATTCTTTCTCCATTTGTTTTCTAATAAATAAGAACGTAAAAAAGTTCATATAAATAAAGAAGTTTCTTTGGAAGTAATTAAATTCTAAAATTAGAGATATATAAATTTTGGGCAAGAAGATCATACACCATATGAAGTTTTAAGGGTTCTCAATTTAGTATTATATTTGATACCATTGTTGTATCGAAGGCATTTGAAAATATATGGATTATATGGATTTCCCTAAATATATTCCTAATTGAATTGTTATTAAAATAATGTACACCTTTGAAAAGACATTGTAAAGCACTAATGTATATACACTTTATTTAATAATTATCAAAAACATGGAATGTGGAATTTTCACACCAAAAGCTTCTTAACCCTAGGTAACTTTTTACCACTTAGGTCTCCTCTTGGTCAGGCCTGACCATAATTAGAACAGCTAAAAAACCCCCAATTAAATAAAAACTAAATAAATATACAAATGTTATTATATTTGTTCGGCCTTTAAATTTCCAATCCTATGTTAATAAAACAAGCTCGAGGCCACAATTTTAATAAATTTTATTCTTTATTATTTATTTCTTTTCAATATAAAAGAAATAAATAATAAAGAATAAAATTTATTAAAATTGTGGCCTCGAGCTTGTTTTATTAACATAGGATTCTAAATAAATATATTTTTTATTAAATTATAATTTTAGTTAAGCAGGGGTGTTCTGGAAATCGAAAACACAAGAATTTGGAAGTTGTTTTTAGCACACTTTTAATCAAATTTTTATAATGTTTGTTATTAAATTCTGTTTAATAGAGAAATATTTGTCATAAAATTCATTTATCACAGAAATCTTATTAACCCTTTCAGCCCCGTTGTTGCCTATAGGCAACATTGCAATCAAACACGTATAACTCCCGAAAATTTCATTTTTTCTTATAACGGTTTTCTGTTCTTAGTAAATATGCATCTTAGCAATGTGTGTGCAGAATTTAATACAATAAGCTTTGATGGTGTTAATTTGCGAACTGTTTGTTTAAGCGACCATGCGTTTTACAAATTATTTGGAAAAATTGTGTTTTTAAAAAAACTAAAGAAATTAATATTAAAAAAAAATATTTGTGTAAAAAGTGCAATCTGCTATTTAAAACAGGTTAGTTAATGATATTAAACAGCAAACACAAGAAAAAAGTTGTAGCTTTGTCCTCAGTATTTTTTTTTAAAACAATGTTGCCTATAGGCAACATTGGTCCATTATGTTCATAATTTACATAAGAATATCTTGTTCACTAAAAATGAGTGCAAGGAGTTTGACAAAGTTAAAAATTGAAAAAAATTATTAATTTTGATTAGGATGATTCTGCTGAAGAATGCCGTCGAAAAGTGTGCATATTTGGCAATTTAGGTTAGGTTAGTAAGGTTATAAAGAAAACTTCACACCCTCACCCAGACACCAATATGGTCCATTGTGACGCCTTAGTAAGTGAAAGAATTCTAGTATGAAAGAATAGGAGAAGTAAAGAGTGAAAGCACAGGAAAAGAGGAAGTAGTGGAAGATAAGAAATTGGACTGCACAATCCAAATACAACCCTACTAAACAGAAAACTGCCTTACATGTTCCTAGTCCTCAGTCTTCTGCCGCGCAACCAGGTCATTCCCATTACAAATCCGATTCTCGAGCTCCCCGAGACATCTCCTAATTCGCGTAGGAATCTGCTACCCAGTCACCTCAGCCTACTGATCTGTAGCCTGAGACAGTGGCACAGCAAGTGCTCAACTGTCTTCAACTCCTCTGGGTCGTCACACAAACTACATGTATCCGACATGTCAGTTCCCATTCCTACCGCCATCCTGCCTATCATACAGTGGCTTGCGATAATACCAGGCCCTACTCTTGCCCAGCAGCGCATCTGAATTTGACCTACAAAGCACCGGTCACAGCGTGCGCGATACCCGGCAGTATGTTCGGCTCCGCCACACCCGATAGTTCCGCTCATAGCCCATTCCCTAATTCTTCCAAAGTAGAACTGCATTGGAGGACTGACCGCCTACAAACTGTCAGGATCCCCGATTTCCGAGCCCAGTCTCGCCAACTAATCAGCTATCTCGTTGCCGGTGACGTTGCAGTGACCCGGTACCTAGCACAGTCTCACCACATAATTCCCTAAGATTTCTCCTAAAGCCCTCCTGCAATCATCCACTAGCCTGGAGTTCACATATTTGGGAATTTAATAGAGGAAACAAAACATGAAGGAAAACGAATTGGTGGCTGATTTGATTGAAGGGATTGTTGTCGATGAACATGAAAATAATAGTAGAATGGCAAATAGTTGATTGCTATAACAAAAAATATGGTCGGAGTTGATTTTGCTTCTATGTTGATGGAGCTATATAAAATTAACCACCGTTCCATATTCACCAGCTCTATCATCACCAATTTCATTACCACCCGATAGCGCAAGTTCTTGAACAAGATCTTATGTAGCAGAACCCGTAAAAAATAAAATATAAACTAGCCACTGGGTTGAATAGGGATCGAAAGGACGATGCAAGAAATGTCACATAGGCTTTCCACGTCCGAAGTGCAGCAAATGCAGAGTATATTTATGCTGTAATCCACAAAAAAATTGTTTTCTATTATATCATACATAAAATATAAAAAAATTGCAATAAATAAATTATCAAATATCTTTAACATGTGTTTAAAGTTTACCCACAACTGCCCAATGTTGCCTATAGGCAACATCTTATATATCCTTAACCAGGATAGTTAGAACTTTAAATTTTTTATTATTTCATATCTAGGCATATACGAACTTAAATATCATAAAAAAATTTTTTTTGAACTACTCAAAAAAATTCGGGGATGAAAGGGATAAAAAACGACGTTTAAAATGTTTGCCTTTTCGATTTAAAGGACACCCCTGTATACGAATTTATTATATAATTTTATTATTTTATTTTACATGCAAGTCATCGAATATGTAGTCCCTTATTTTGCACATTGCTTTTTCGCAACTGAGTGAAACGAGTTTTGAGTAGGGTTTTTGTAGTTAAATTATACTTAGCTCATAACGGGCCGTAGTTTTCTGATTGAATTCTAACTTGATTCATTCAATTCACAACATATCATTCATAGAATTTACCTTTCTGTTTTTTTGATATATTGTTTTATATGAAAAATATTGCAAAAAAAAAAAATTTGGTCCGTCCCAGAGGGTAATTTCATAGACTTTTACATAAAAATAGAATTAGCACATATCATTATAGACGCCCCTGTTTTTTTTTGTTATATTCGAAAAATTGCAATAATTGCAAAACACAAATTTAGTCTGGCCAGACCAAGACGGTAATCCTAGGGGTAAGTTCCATTGGTTTTACCTTTTGGTACTAAATACTTGAACTTTTTTGTTCTTTAATATATTTAACTTTATAAAAATACGGGTTTTCTTTTTTCAAATAATTTTTTTTCATCAATATTCCCAAAATGAACAACCGCTAATTTTTGTGTATGCTAGACAATGGGTACAATAGTATGCATATCCAATAGGCAACAAGCTGATACAAAACCTCATTGTATTAAAAACTGTCAGTTTAAAAAACTGCAAAAAATTATGTAAGTTGTACAAACTTAAAGTTAAGAATTTTTATTTCTAAAAATAAAAAATCTTAATTTGAGAAAAAAGATCTTCAAATCTTATTTTAGTCAAAAAATCTTCAAAAATAAGGTAAAATCTTCATTCTGGCAACGCTGGCCCAATGAGAAAAACGAAATGGCTATGCAAATAAAGGTAAGAGTACGTACTTTAAAATGATAATAGGTATTTTACGAAATATTGGGAATTCCCTAAGATTATATTTCATCAAACTTAAAATTTATGTAAAATTTAACCCACTTTTAAAAATAATATGAAAGCGATTTCAAATGTGGTGGAAGCCGATATCTCCATTCGAATTAAAGCTAAGAAACCATTTTAACCAAAACAGTTTATTTCATAAAAATCCCTTTTGAAAATAAAAAGTTTTAAGCAATTGAATTTTCAAGAGCTGATAGCCCTGGCAGTTATGCTCCATAAAAAATTTCTAGCCTTAGAATTTATTCATAAGACTAGACTAATAAATAAATAAATAAACTTTAAAAATTTATTACAAAATCATACTTTTCAGTCAAATAATTAAAAGGCGCATATTGAATCACCCTGTTTGTAGGGAATATGCTTACATAGAAATCTGAATTTTTGGCTTCTGAGGTTCTCAGGTGTTAATTTTAATATAAGTGTGGCACCCTGTTTGCCTACTCCGAATCATTTTTACATTTTCATGCAACTATGTAAAAAAGCTTTTAGTGGTAGTTCTTTTTTATTATTGCGGTATCACTCACTTCTAGTTTAACATTTAAAGTATAAAGTCGAGAGCTCTCAAAATATTTTAAAAATTAAATTAATAATTGTGGTTAGTTTTTTAAGTAAATAAAATTTAAATATTATTTGTTAAAATAAGAAAGCGTCACGAATATTAATTATTTAGGCAAATAAAACATTTGCCAAAGTGGTGACCCCGACGTGATCAATTTTTTTTTATCGAGTGTGTGTGTGCGAACTTTTTTCCAACAAACGAGATGAAATGAAATTGAAATAGCACCGTTAAAAAAGTACCGCTGACTTTGGCGAACATTCGAGAAAGTTTACAGCGTCTATTGCATTCAGTATAACCTCAACATAACCTTCATTTACATTTTGGTAACAATTTTTATTAAAAAAACGAAACATGAATGACAGCGACAGCGGTCTACCACCAGATGGTGAAGCTCAAAATCGAAACATTGCTCCTCAAGTCCAAAGCAACGTTGCAGTTGTCTATGCTAGGCTTCCATTGCCGCAGTTGTCCAGCTCAAATATAGAATCCTGGTTCACAACCATGGATTTTTGGTTTACCGCTTCTGGTATTTCATCGGAAAAGCAAAAGGCAGCCACTGTCTTAGCGGCATTGGACCCAAGTGTGATAGCGCAGTTGCCAGACGTTATATCAACCATGCCTCTAACTGAGCGATATAATTTTGTACGCACAAAAATAATAGAGCATTTCGCCGACAGTGAGCAACGTCGTCTCAACCGTTTATTGTCTGATCTGCCACTTGGGGACAAAAAGCCATCGGAACTCTATTATGAGATGAAACGAGTTGCCGGTACTACTCTTGGTGAGGCAGCCTTAAAAGGGCTTTGGATAAAGCGGTTGCCTGACTTCGTACAGCCAGTCGTTGCTGCTTCATCTGGTAGTGCTGCTGAATTTACCAAAATCGCCGACTCTATTCTGGATGCTGTTTCAACAAATCAGGTTCATGCTGTCGCAACACACACACACGGTGATATCGAAGATCTACGTGCAGCAGTGGCAAGCTTGACAAAACGCTTTGATAAATTTACAACGAGATCACGTTCCCGCAACCGAGATCCTAGAAGCCGTTCTAGACACAAGTCTTCAACAGACGAAAATACTTCCGATGAGTGCTGGTTCCATCGCAAATATGGGCGAAACGCCCAAAAATGCAGAAGTCCTTGCCGGCATAAGAAACGATCTGTAAATTCCGTGTCTTCTGACATCGGTGCGACGTCATCATGAAGCCGGGTGCATGTGGCGAGCTCTAGCGAAAACTCGACCACAAATTGCAAAATATTTCGCTTGCAGGTGAGAGACCATATTTCTAAAAAAAGTTTTTTGGTTGACACAGGTGCAGATGTGTCCGTCCTCCCACTCACTGCAAAAAGTCAAAACATGAAATCGACCAGTACTCAATTGTATGCAGCCAACGGTGCACCGATTAAGGTTTTGGGAGAAAAGAAAATTAATTTAGATCTCGGTCTACAACGCATTTTTGAATGGTCATTTTTGATAGCTGATGTTACAAGTCCGATCATAGGAGCTGATTTCATCCGTTTTTATGATTTGCTAATAGATTTACGACGGGATCGACTCATCGACAGCGTAGTGCAATCTCGATCTATTTTAAAGCCGTCTGCCCAAATAAATGCTGCACAACTTCAAACATTTGATTTTGGGAACCTTTTGAACGAATTCGCCGATATTACAAAATTATCGCCTTATGGTTCCGTAACTAAATCTACAATTTATCATCGTATCGAGACTACTGGTCAACCAGTTTTTTCCCGACCAAGACGTTTATCACCTGAGAAGCTAGCTGCAGCACGAATTGAGTTCGAGACTTTGAGAAAGGCAGGAATTTGTCAGCCATCAAGCAGTAACTGGTCGAGTCCCCTTCATTTAGTACAAAAAAGCAATGGTTCTTGGAGGCCCTGTGGCGACTACCGTGCGCTGAATGCTCAAACAGTTCCTGATCGATACCCGCTGCCATATTTGACAGATTTCACCAGCATTTTACATGGCAAAACTATATTTTCTAAAATCGACCTTCAGAAAGCGTTTCACCAGGTGCCAATTCATCCCGACGATGTCCCGAAAACGGCCATAACGACACCTTTTGGCCTGTATGAGTTCAAATTCATGACATTTGGACTCTGCAACGCCGCGCAGACGTTTCAAAGACTCATACATGAAGTTTTACGAGGCCTTGATTTTGTTTTCCCGTATATAGACGACATTTTCATTGCATCATCTTCTGCCGAACAACACCGTAAGGACTTGAGAATGGTTTTTGAGCGAATACGAGAAAACAGCCTGGCAATAAATCTGTCTAAATGTGAGTTTGGAAGATCCGAAATCCAATTTCTTGGCCATCTTGTCACCCCTGAAGGAATTCGACCCTTGCCAGAAAAGATTGCTGCAGTCCGCGATTTTCCAAAACCAGCAGTGGCTAAAGATTTGAAGAGATTTTTAGCCATGATAAATTTTTACAGAAAATTTTTGCCACATATCCTTAAACATCAGTCTAAGCTGCAAAAATTAATCAAAGGCAATAGCAAAAATGACAACTCGCCAATTTGTTGGACATCTGAAACCGAAAGTGCGTTCCAAAAGTGCAGAGAGGAGTTAGCACAGGCAACAATTTTGGCGCATCCCGCTAAAAACGCAGATTTGGCACTATACGTTGATGCTTCAGACACAGCAGTTGGTGCTGCACTACACCAATGCATAGATGGCAACATGCAACCGCTAGGATTTTACTCCAAGAAGCTGACAGACGCTCAACGGAAGTACAGCACCTATGATCGCGAGTTAACTGCAATGTATCAAGGTGTTTGTCACTTTCGGTATATGATCGAAGGTAGAAGATGTTACATCATTACCGACCATCGTCCTCTTACCTTCGCTTTTCATCAAAGTCTCGAAAAAGCATCCCCACGAAGAGCAAGACAACTCGAATTTATTGGCCAGTTCACAACAGACGTCCGTTATACTCCCGGAATAGAAAACGTCACAGCAGACTTTCTTTCCCGGATTCAGAGTCTCAGCCATTTTGTGGATTACACAAAAATCGCAGCCGCTCAACAAGATGATGATGAGCTAGCCCAGCTTAAGTCAGGTATTTCCTCTAATTCACTCGTACTAAAGCTTTTTACAATTACAGGAAGCGATCTTGAGCTAATTTGCGACACTTCCACAAGTAATGTTCGACCTTTTATCCCAAAAGAGTTCCGCCAGCAGGTATTATCGACGGTGCACGATTTGGCCCACCCTGGTGTTCGTGCCACAATCAAGTTGGTGACGAAAAGATTTATTTGGCCTGCAATCAAGAAGGACACAGCTGATTTCGTTCGGAATTGTCTCTCTTGTCAACGCTCTAAAATACAACGCCACACCAAGTCAACAACTGCACGGTACGAGCCGCCAAAAGAACGGTTTTCGCACATCAATATCGATATCGTTGGCCCTTTTCCACCATGCGAAGGGCAGCGGTATTGCCTCACGATCATCGACCGTTTTACACGTTGGCCCGAAGCTGTGCCTATACCTGACATGACAGCCGAAACCGTGGCTAAAACGATTTTGTTCCACTGGATAGCACGCTTTGGTGTCCCAGCTAGAATAACATCTGATCGTGGTAGACAATTTGAGTCAGCTGTTTTCAATGAGCTGATGACAACAATTGGTGCAACTCATTTGCGTACCACGCCATACCATCCACAATCGAATGGTATTATTGAGAGATGGCATCGAGTTTTTAAAGCAGCTATACTTTGTAGTGACCCAGCAAAATGGATTCACAGTTTGCCGTCAATCTTGCTTGGTCTACGGGTCGTTTTCAAGCCAGATATAAATGCTTCGCCAGCCGAACTTGTATACGGCACGACTTTAAGAATACCAGGCGAATTTGTCTGTGAGAATTCACCATCCGAAATTACCAGCGAAACTGTTTCACAATTTCGAAAGGCAATGCGAAATTTACGAACTACACAAACAGCTCATCACACGCAGGCAAAAACTTTTGTAAGTCCTGCTCTAACTTCAGCAACACACGTCTTCGTTCGCAACGATTCAATACGTCCGTCTCTAACTCATCCCTATGATGGGCCTTATCCCGTCACTCGAAAGACTACGAAGTTTTTTACGATCACCATCAGAGGTCGTTCAGTAAACATAAGCATCGATCGACTTAAGCCAGCGTTCACTATGAATTTAAACCCCGATATCGACACTTGTGTTGCAAGAAATCAACCACGAACCGTTAAATTTAGTGGTGCGAATTCGAATCTTGGTGAAGATGTCACACCAAGTTTGACTCAGCAAAGTGAATCAACATCTGATCCAATTCCTGAAACCAAAACAACAATTGAGAATCATTCGCAAACAGTTCAAAATGATACTTCTGCTGTACCAATGAAATCTACTAAATGTGGCAGACGTGTCACATTTCCAGCAAGGTTCCGGTAGCTTTCATCTAGCAGGGGAGTATTGTGGCACCCTGTTTGCCTACTCCGAATCATTTTTACATTTTCATGCAACTATGTAAAAAAGCTTTTAGTGGTAGTTCTTTTTTATTATTGCGGTATCACTCACTTCTAGTTTAACATTTAAAGTATAAAGTCGAGAGCTCTCAAAATATTTTAAAAATTAAATTAATAATTGTGGTTAGTTTTTTAAGTAAATAAAATTTAAATATTATTTGTTAAAATAAGAAAGCGTCACGAATATTAATTATTTAGGCAAATAAAACATTTGCCAAATAAGCATTTAAAAATTGGCGGCAAAAAACAGAATTGAAAACAAAAATAGCAACACAGTACGACGGCGCGCCTCGGCGCACAGTACATTGTTCCATATACAAAAATAAGGTGAAACAATGTTGTTTCAATGTTTAAAAACATTACTGTACTGTATTCGTATCTACTTAAATAAATTACAAGTAGGAAGAACCTTTTTTTATGTTAAATGCGTTTCGCCGCTGCTAGAGGTCGCTACACTTGCCCTAATTTTAAATAACATTTTACAAGAAATATTAAACTTAATTCATGTATTAGGAAAAAAAATCATTAAAAATTTATTTTAAAGAAGTACCACAATTTTTATGTTAGTATTTGGTAATTTTTAATTTTCTCTGCCGTTAAATAAACCAAGTGCCCGCAATTAAGAATCAAAAGGGAAACTAACATTTTTAATTAGATTAAAAGCTATAAATATTTTTCTGTACGATAAAATTATCCTATTTTTTTATTTTTTTTTAATTTCCTAAGCTAATAAGAGGCACTCTTTGTACTATGTTTAAAAATTAACGTTCTTAAGAAATTAACTTCAAGAAAATCTCTACTGTTATTAGACATTATTTTATAACCGTAAAAAATGCAGGTTGTTTTTGCAAAAAATATGAAAATCGTAAATTTTTACTTTAAATTTAAAAAAAAGTTGAGTGCACCGTTTTTTCAGTTTTTTTAATGAGTATATGGTCCGTTGCCCTTACTATTGATGTAAAGAAAAAAATTTACCATATTTTGAGTTAAAGTGTCATTTTTGTGCTTTTTCCGGAACACCAAATTGTACTTGTTTTTTATATTTTTGTATGAAATATTTTAATTATGAAATATTTTAATTGATTGTATCATGGAAAAATCCTTGCTAGAACTTATAAAAAATTAAGAACATAAATGTTAACATTATATTCAGATAGATTTGGTAATTTTCAACAAATCAACATAATAAGTGTTGCCGAACTGTTTTTTTTTTTAAGGATATATGGGAGGTACATGAATCCTTTGACGGAATTTTTTCAAATCTTGAAATTTTGTTTATTATTATCATATATACCTCCATGCAATATATTAATAGTCTGGGTGAACTCCTTCTATTTTTGAACAATTTTGTTCTACATCAAAGTATTGTGCGGCGAACTGTGGAAAATTTTGATCATTTTCGGATCAAAAATCTGTAACTTTATTTACGCACAACTAATTGTCTGTGTGGTTGTTGTTATATTTTTGCACTTTTGCTTTTTCACAAGGGTGCAACTTGTGACGTGAATACCCCCATTTTATATATATATTTTTTTTTTGAGTTTTTGGATAAAGGTTATATGTTAAGTCAAGTAATAGAGATGTTTTTATGAATTGTCTCATTAGTTTTAATTATATTAACAACTGTCAATATTAAATAGCTTTTTAGCTTAGATTTTTTTTAGAAATTGATATCCTTCGGCCCGAAGACTTTCAAGCCCCAATATTTGAAAGGGCCAAATGTTGCATTTTTTTAAAACATTTTCAGCTGCAGTAGAGTTACAAAAAATTTCATTGCATTGTAAGATACTTAAAACAAATGCTTATAAAGTTTAAAGTTTAGTTTTTTTTTATTTTGGAAATTATTTAAATAAGTTTTTGGTACAAAACACATAGTTTGATAATTATCCCTTAAATACCTGACATTTAAATGTGTAATTTGCAATAAATTTGTCTTTTCGCATTAAATTTCTGACTAAAATGATTTTTTCTTCCACACGAGCATAATCATTCAATTTAATTGGTACCGTTACACTGAGAATTTTATACTCATTTAAAATTTTTGCATCCTAACAGCGTGAAGTAAATAGGTTTTGTTCAATACTTATTTTTTCTGATGACCGTCTGTAGAGGTCTTAGGTGTTTAAGGGTTACTATTTACAATTAAATAAATTAATTATGCTGGATTTTTCCCAACTGTATGGCCTGTATCTTCATCTACAAGTTTTATATAAATTATATCAGATTCCTCGGGAAATGGCTGTTTAAATTCACTTTGTCCTGACATTTATAGTACAGAGTTAATCTTTGAATATTTTTAGTTTCCACAGACTCTATCATTACAATCCTGGCTATTGTGTGATTAAGTAGATCTAGTAAAGATTTTACATTAGCATACGTATTTGGTATTTCTATTGATGCTGGGGGTGGATAGTAACTTGCTGAATTTTATATATGATGGAAATACAGGAAATTTTCTTTCAAAAAAAAGATTTTCAGAGTTTTTAGAACCTCCTTCTTTTTGGTTTTTGAAAAAGGCCTCAATAGTTCAATCATTGTTGCTTTATCTACTTCGCTAGTTGATCGCAGTCCTTGGGTATACGCATCATGAAAATGAAATACTCCATCATTCTTACAGAAGGAAGTATTTTTACGTTTTGTTGCTGATTTCGACGTTGTCCGATTAGAGCTCTTTTGTAAAGAGTTTAAGGACTTCATTTTGATAGCAAAGTAGCAAAACATTTTGTATTTAACCAATCTTCATTTCTTTCAAGAAACAATTTAACAGTTCTGTTCGCCTTCAGCCAACGAATTTTAAACTCTGGTATTACCGATTTTGAATTTTTTTTAATATTAGTTGTATGTATGCTTCTGAAAACTGATAGTTTTTTTTGGTAAAAACTTAGTTACACTTGCAATGAAGGCATGCTTCAATGTGCACATTGAGCATTTAAAATTATTTATTTTGGCTTCCATTGTTTTTTTTTTTTTTTTTTTGAAAAACCAAATCTTTTAAGCCGATTTTAAAGAGATTTTGCTTGACAAATCTCGTAAATTATTATCTTGTTTAATAAGAAACGCAAAACTGCATAAAAAACGTAAATTATTTTCTTGTTTAATAAAAACTGCCAAGAAAAAAAGAGCTAATTAAATTAAAAATTTAGTTTTTTAATTTTTGAGTTGCTCAACATTTTATCATGAAATTTGTTTAAAGACACGAAAAGGCACCCAGTTTTGATATATCTTTTAGAAAGTAAGTTAAACTTTAATTTAACGTAAAAACTAGATCGGCGGCAAACGCCACCAAAAGTTAAAATCCTAGTCAAAGTTGCGTAGGAAAGCCAAAAAAAAAAAAAAAAAAAAAAACAATATTTATTTCAAATGAATAAATTTCAAAACTGCTAACAATATATACAAAGCTCATAACAAAAATAGAATTTGGACAAGACACCCTTTCCAACAAGGTATAACAATCCTAAAAAAAATAATAATAACTATTAAAAATGCGCGCTTGAATATGGTATAATTTTATCTCCCCAAATCGAAAGTAGTGTGTTCTGTCGCCATTTTCGAATACTTCTTTCTGTTGACAAAATAACTATAATTTTTGCAAATAATTATTGCTTGACATCTTAGCTTTACGAAATAATTTGATTTATGGTTAATTTCAAACATTTCCAAAAATCAATTAAGAGATTCAAACACCTAATATTATCCACTGTGCCTATCCAAATGCTTGAAGACTAGGTTACCAGATTATATATGACCGCTTAACCGATCAATGCCAAACTAACTTTCTTAAGAATTTTTTTAATAATCGTGGTTTCTTGTTTCACTATTATTATTTTAATTTAATTTTGAAACAATTTAAATGTGATCTTGTAAAGTTTTTTGATTATACTTTTTAAAAACATCAACACACGCGTTTTCTTTTTAGTTTAACAATGATATAATTAACCCCTTAACCTAATTAAAAAAATCTATAGAAAACACATGTCTTAAATCAATCTTTTAAATAACAAAAGAAGTTTAATAAAAAAATATTAAAAGTCACTTACCCGTATAAAAAGATTTCAGTTGAAAGTTTATAATCGCGCGTTGATAAAATCCGATAAGATGATTCTAGTTTTAATTTTACTAGCACTGGCAAGACTTCATAGCATACAAAGTTGTAAGTAATTTTGTAATTATTTCACCATTTTTCTTCTTTTAATAAGACATTTTTGCTAAAGCTGATTCTGCCATTAAGCAGCCACTTAATGTGGAAACGAATTATCGTAATTTGTTATTGCGTTTAAATAACCGTTTTGACAATGTCGCCCCATCGGTTCACATACGCGAAGGTAGAATAGAGGTAAGTTTTGATTATGGTCGCTCCTGGGGTACAATTTGTGCAACACACTGGAGTTATCGTGAGGCGAATGTTGTATGCAAACAATTGAATTTGGGTTATGCCGCCTTCTCAAATCAAACACAACAATTTGGCACACGTGAAAGGTATCCGTGGGCTATGGTCGGCACTATATGTCGTGGCACTGAACGCAGCCTAAGGGATTGCTTTCGCGAACCTCAATATCCTACAGTATGTAATGCTACCAACAAAAATATAGCTGTTGTTAGGTGTGTTGAAAAATTATCGGATTTGAGTTTGAGTCTACCCGAAATTGCTCAGTCCGCATATTTAGATAGTCAGCCACTATCGAGTTTAACTTGTGCCATGGAGGAGAATTGTTTATCGAGGGATGCATATCGTATTATATTGACGCAACCAAGAGCATTAAGAAAATTGTTGAGGTTCACTACTAAAGCCGAAAATGTTGGCAGTGCAGATTTTAGTCCTTACGCCAATTTTGAACAGTGGGAGTGGCATCAGTGTCATAACCATTATCACAGTATGGAATCTTTTGCTTCATTCGATATCTATAATATGCAATACCAGAAGGTCGCTCAAGGCCATAAGGCATCATTTTGTCTCATGGATACAGCTTGTAAATCGGGAATAACACCGAAATATACTTGTGGCAATAGAACCCAGGGTAAGTTGATACACTTTATGGTCTGTAACAAATGCACAGTGCTAATCGCTTACATACAAATATGCTTTTTACAATTATGTAGCACGTTTTCTGGTGCTTTTAAACGAGAAATGAATCTAGAAAAGAGCATACATAAGATTTTTTTTTAGAATTTAAAAAAAAAAAAAACAATTTTGATTTTATTAAACTGTTTTTTTTTTAAATTAGGCTTTAATTCATCAAATTTAGTTTTCATTAATTTTTTTCTTTATGTATTGTGATGCATATATAGGTGCGGGTTATGCAACCGAGAGTTATAATGAAACATTTACCCTTATCGTGGTTAGCGTAGGTGTATTTAGACGAAAATTTATACATATACACTGTCGTGATTTAAAACTTAACGACAGTTCTGGCAACAAATACGCCAACCACGATAACCTTTTTTGCATTGCAACTAGTGTGATTTTTGTTATCGTTTTTGCTTACCACGATACCGCCAACTACAATAAGGGTGAATAACTTGAGAACAAAGAGAAACAGATCAATCAGTTTTATCAGACTGTGTACAGTACAAAACGGATATAAGAAGATCTTCAAATTTCACGAAAATTTCTCTTCTAAGCGTGTTTTTTTCTTATGCAACTGTTTCTTATAATATAGTTATATTTTGTTATAAGAAATATTTTTCTTGTGTCCGTTATTTTTTTTTTTTTTTGATTTCTTATATTATCCCCACCCCCCCAAAATCGGTTCAGCTTTATGTAAAAAAAAAATTTCGTAGCGATAAGTTGTGTTTTAAGGGGGGCGTCCGCCCCTCAAAGTTTGCCTTCAAGCCATTTATTCAAGTGTTATTTGTTTGCATATGACTATCTCTTAAAAACAACATTTTACAAGAATATCATATATGGCAATATTTTAGCTCTTCTAGTCAAAAACATAAGCCTCCAAGAAAGTTTTTTGCTAAAATTAATATATTTATTAGAAAATAATTAAGAAAATGACAACGAAATAACAAACATATATACATATAAAAGGGGATTTAATGTCAAGTGACCCAATTATGAAATCGATGTCTTTTGACGCCCACCCTAAAACACAACTTATCGCTACGAAATTTTTTTTGTATTTTTTTTTTTCATAAAACTGAACCGATTTGGGGGGGGGGGGGGGTAGAATACAAGAAATAAAAAAAAAGTTCTCCATACAACTAACGGCCACGCTAAAGCACATACTATTAATAAATTTGTTTTAGTTTCCTTGTGATGATATTCCGTCTCAATTAGTGACTCCCATCGGACTATGTTGGAAATAGTTCCGTGTCAAAAATGGTTTTTGCAAATCTCGAATTATGATATACATAAATTCGGTATCAGTGGAAAACTAAGACTTCGATAATAACAGTAAAACACAGATATTTTAAGTTGAGCAATTCACTGCTGTTCGTATACAATATATTGATAGTAAAACTTTTAAAATATGTAACGTTAGCTGCTTAAAAATTTACATCACTTATTTGAGGTAATGTTATGCTTAATTAATTGAATTTATTAATTTGTAATTTTTTTAAATGCGTGCCTGAAAAGTCAAAACTTCAGCTAGGATTTTATTTATAAGCTAACGCTGCCTTACGGCTAATTTTAATAGAGTATTAAAGCCTCATCTTCCGCGTATTAAATATTAGAAAAAATGAGACGCTTATATACAAATAAACCCAGAATGCTTGATATATTTTGTTTTATAAAAGTACTAGCTTTCATTTTTCCACTTTTAAGCAATAATTTCGTTGAAACAAAAACAAACAAAAAAATTAATGTACTTTTTTGCACATAGACAAAGAGATTTAAAATCTTTGATATATAATTTCGCTTGAAATTTATTTTTAAACTAAGCACTTAAAAGTTAGCGATATAATTTCCATTTATATTAAAGGTTAAACAAAATCGCAACTGTTGACCAGTTTATTCGTGCAAATACAAATTTTCAATAGAAAATATAAAATATATAATTAGGGATGCGATTTCCTTGCAAAGGCATGTTTTTTGTCGATAGTCTAAGAACGAATGGCATCGATTTGTTTTTGCATATTGTTGCATATTTTGGTGAAAATTCATATTTTTGCATATTTAGGTTTTAAATGCATTTCTTTGACATTTTTGAGTGATCTTTTTTAAATTTCTATATTATGACAAAAGTTCTTAATTAATTTAATTATATAATACACAAAAAAAACCTTCAAAAAAAAAATCAAAATTCTGTTGGAGTTTTGCTTTATATACAAGATTTTCAAGATTTCGACAAAAGATCCTTCTATTTTAAGCCGATGCAGAACCTTACATGGTTAAGGCTTTCAATGGGTTTTTTAATATTATATCCAAAAACTGTTACAAGTTACTTAATTGGCATCGCTGCAGAGGAAATTAGTAGGAATTAGAATGAAATGTATCCCTTCCACCCTAGCCAGTAGTAACCAAATGGGGGCCTGGCCAGATGCTTCAGAATTCAATTAAAAAAACGTTGAGTAATTTAAGAATGTAAGAAAAGCTTGTTGATAGCGATGATAATGCAATTAAGAAAGTAAAAGAAATATTTAATTTAAATAACATCAGAAGTCAATTAGCATTTGTATTTTCCAATTACGGATATATTGGTGAAACAATAACTAATTAGGAGGGATTTGTTCACTTAATACTCGAATCCAATTAATTGATATTGCAGAAAGTAAAATTAACAATGTGGAAGGAAGAATAGCCCGACAAATTTAAAAAAAAATTGAAAAGGTTTTGAAAAAAATTAAGGATTTAAATAAATAAAATAAATTTCAAATTTTTGTGATCTGATCTGGTATCAAAGAGGGATCTGAAAATAAAAATGCATTGGCATTCTTTAAGTACGAGACAAAGTTTTACTTTAAATTAAACAGTACTTTTTTTAAGTTTTTAGTGATTATTTTTTATATTTTTAGTGGATATTTTAGATTTTTTAGTGCATATTTTGAACGCATATTTTTATGCATCAATATCTCATCCCTATATATAATGAATCATATAAAAACAAGTTAGAGTGTTATATTCGGCTGTGCCGAATCTTTGATAACCTCCACCGACAATTTGAATATTTCAGGAGTGATATCTATATGATGTCTATTTATTATTAATTTATCTTTTTAAAAGCAGACATCAGCATTCAAATTGGTTGCGGCTTAGACCTATATTAAATTATTGACTGACAAATTATATTATGATAGCATTATTTATTACGGTTTTAGGCGTACTAAACTGTTTTCCGTCTGTAGGGTTTAAATGCGGCCTAGGGTAAATTATCGACCGATCTTCATGAAATTTTACAGCGTCATTTCTAGTCCTAAAAAACTGTGACGTGCCAAATTTTGTTATGATAGCGTTATTAAGGCGTACTAAACTGTTTTCTGGGAGAAGGGTTTTTATGGGGCCTAGGGCAAATTATGGACCGATCTCCATGAAATCTCACAGTATCATTTTTAGTCTTTTTTTTATTTCGTTTGAGTTTTTCGAAAGTAAGCGTGTTTTCAACAGACGGACATGGCTAAATCGACTTAGAATTACTCAAGGTTCAAGAATATACATATATACTTTATGGGGTCTGAGGTGAATAATAAAAAAGTTTCACACGATATGATAAACTTAGTATACCCTCTTCACAAGTTATTGTGGTGGAGGGTATAAAAATCATTACAAAACGGTTAAATTTTTTGTTAAGCAAAGCAAATAGCTGTATTAATCGACTTCTACAAACATATTATGAATTGCTGAATAGCACAATTTGCAGCAAAGCACGGTAGACCACTTTATTAAACAACAATGGTTAGGAGCGTTTGTATAGGACATACATTCAAGGTCTTCGGTCGGTGGGTGAAAGGGGTGGAGAAAAATTATTGATATGTTAAGAGCCTCTACACGACAACAAGAGAAAGAGATTATTAAACATATACAAATTGTCATCATGCCGAGCCGTTTATTGTAATGGGGAAGGCACTCAGTGTTTTAATCGATTCTGATTTGACGAAAAACCAATGTACATACATATAAATGTACATAATATCTGCGAAATCTTCTGCTGAAGCAAAGTATAAGCCAATGTCAAGAGAATTCCCTCTCATTTCTGAATCCTATTTATTCCTTTTAATTGTATCAATGCATGCCCTCTTCCATGTTTTTACAAGGACATGCATTGATACAATCAGTATATTTCTTCTCATAAAGCGCCAAAAGAAGTGAGAGAATCATTTGTCATCTCGTATTTTTAATTTGTAATGGACGAGTTTTGCAACTCACCTACTCATATGTAAAGAAAAACCATCACAAATTAACGAATGAACAAAGTCATTCACTGCAAGACCAAAAACCCATGTTTAAATTTTTCCTCTCTTATCTCCTAATATATAAAATATTCTTCATACACCTGGTGTCGTAACATAACAAAAAGTAGACTTTCCTGTGGAAATACCCACATGCAGAGGTATGGTTTGTCGACACTCCATGCGTATATTTGGCGTATTCGGTAACATGCTACATACATTGTGCCATTTAAGAAATGGACAGCGAAAAGTCAGAAGGAGAAAAGAATAAAAGCGGAAAAATAGGTGCAAGATTTTCGGGAAGAACTGAACATGATTATTGACAAACCTCGGCAAAATATTTTGATATTTTAAATATTGGTGCATGCCAATATTTTTTTGTGCTAGTTTTTGTTAATACGCGTTCTTATACGTGAATAAGACATCAAGTTTTTGCCATACTTTTTTATAAGAGATGTTTATATGAGATGTTCTTACATCCGTCATATATTGTACTTAAATTGAATTTTTCATCTATTCCCGAAAGTTCCTGAAATTTTTTTGTAAAAAAAAAATAGGAAATGAAATAAAATTCATGCTTTAAATGGAAAAAGTACTAACAGATGACTATACTTTCCGGTTAATACAAAATTATCTAATAATTTATCGCAGTGATTTTTCTAAAAAGTGCTTATATTTTGGTAACTCTTGTTTACGAGTCTCAACTTTTTCTATTCTAGGAATATCAATTGGATGCTGGGATACTTACGGCACTGGTTTAGATTGTCAATGGGTTGATGTTACAAATTTGCCACCAAATAGACGGTACATTTTAAGAATTGCCATTAATCCAGAATACATGATTGGTGAAGTAAGTTTTGAAAATAATGGTGCTGAATGTGTTTTGAATTATACTGGTGAAAGAAGTACAACGAGAGTTACAAATTGTACACGAACGCCATTGTGGTATAATAAGTAACGAGGTCCCAAAAGAGACTGGTTAGATTTTTACAACAGTTCTAAGATAGTTTTTGATTATTTTAACTTCTTTATTGGTGTCAGGTATTGATTTTTTCTATATATTTCTTTTTATTTGTAAGTAAATCTGAAAAGAATAAGAAACATAAGATTAAAATAAAATTTTTAAAATTTTAATGTAGTCAAATTGTTTATTTTGTTATTTAAGTTTGTGGAGATAATTGTCCAGTTCACAATTTCTGTCGTATGGCTTATCGTTTAAAAAATACGATTCGGTTTTATGCACTTTTGAATAGACAAATTTGTTGTATCGCTACTTTTCGTATAACATACTTAATGTCAAAAATGGAAAATTAAAAATAAAACTGAAAAAGCAAATTATATAATTTTAGTTATAATTTTTTACTTCACTCTTAATTTTTAATTATTTTTTCTTCTTCTTTATTAAAATTTGCCATTCACATTGATTAGTACCATGAAATAAAACCAGATATCGGAGTTTTAGTTTGAGATGAAGTGGTAATAAATATTAATTGATAAGCAATATGAATTTAAATAGTTTAAAAAATAAATTGGCATGAATCAAAGAAATATTAATCATTCAGAAGAATTAAATTTCTGATGGTAGCTATTACGTTCTAAAAAGATTTTTACAAATTCACGAAACAAATCAAATATTTCCAGGCCTGACATAAATACAACATTATTCAAAGCACATAAAAATTGTTGTATATTTAGACGATTATACATACAACGAATATCACGATATTATGAGCTTGTGATGGAAAAATTAGTTAGTGCTAAAAACAGTTTAAAAAACATTGAAGTTGTTAAAAAAATTTATTAGTTTATGTTTAACCCTTAATACACCTACCTGGAGTCTCTCGGACTCCGGCGGAATTGTTTTTGGTTTTAACTAATCGCATGCCTGTATCAAGTCGCTCGATTTTGCTCGAGTATAAAAGTTTTTTTTTTGGAGTTTGAGATACTCCATACCATTTTGCGAAGTACTAATGGTGCATTTAAAAAATAAGCGCACAATAATGCGCTACGCCATAAGACATACAGAGATGCAGTAAAGTAAGTGAGCGAACTCTTAACAAGTTTTCTGAAAAAAATAACATTTCAAGTGCCACGGCATTCCCTAACTACAAAGCAGGTTTGCAAGGGAGAATACTAAAAAATAACTTTAACAGAACATTAAGTGTGTAAACCTGATAGCTCTTCACTCACCAGTTGTTATATGCGTTGAATTTAGCGCTTTCTGTGTCAAAAATGTATTGCTTCAAAGTGGAAACTCACCATATAAAATTCATGCCTTCCGTAAGCGAAATGGTAAGCGAAAGTAGATATTCAGGGGTGTGCTGGAAATCAAAAACGTAAAACGCAAGAATTTTAAAAGTCGTTTTTAAATAAGATTTCTATAATTAAAGAATTTTATGACATATATTATTCAAATATTTCTCTATTAAACAGAATTTGATAACAAAAATTATCAAAATTAGATTAAAAGTGTATTAAAAACAAATTTTAATTTCTTGCGTTTTACGTTCTCGATTTCCAGCACACCCCTGATTGGAAACGATTTTGTGCTGGGTGAAGCATCCGAATGACAGCGAAAGCCAGACGGATTTAGTGGAAGAAAACTAAAGCCTACAGTACATGGAATGTAAAAAGCCACATGCGTATGTCGTTCTGACGTAATTTTGACGTCATTACAAAGCCTCAATAGCAAGTTTGTGATGTGTGATGACGACAAAATTACGTCAGAACGACACACGCATGTGGATTTTTACATTTCGTGCACTGTAGGCTTAAGAGTTTCGACCTCAAATTACGTCTTTATTGTTGTGCCTTTTTGCCTAGAGTGCTCACATATGATGTGCGGAATCAGTCGCAAAAAATTGTGCAGTCTAAGGTTTAGCTATTTCGGGTATAACTTTTATGAGACATTTCTAGTTATGTACAATTTCTGGTTTCATAGAAGTAAAGCCTTGAGTAGACGGAATGTAAAAATCCACATGCGCATGTGGTTTTGACGTAATTTTGAAGTCCTCACACAACACACAATGGCTATTTGTAATATTTGTAATGACGTCAGAAATACATGCGCACTCTAGGCTTAACTCCTTAATTTATCGTTTTCCTAAGCTGTACAACAGTTTAAAGTTTATTGCGTACAAACCGTTATTTTGTAAATAAATAGATTTTGAAAAATTCACCATTTATTTTTATTTGTTTTCTTTTTTAAAATTTGTATTTTAGGGCAACT
Organism: Pollenia griseotomentosa; assembly: GCA_963931875.1. Classification (NCBI taxonomy): domain Eukaryota; kingdom Metazoa; phylum Arthropoda; class Insecta; order Diptera; family Polleniidae; genus Pollenia; species Pollenia griseotomentosa. The sequence continues at coordinate 113,891,320 of OZ007560.1, forward strand.
ACCTACCTGTAGTCTGAGAAAGAAAATTTCCAATTTACTATCATATTGTACTCCTCAAGTGGTCTTGTTTAAAAAAAAACCTCTCAAAACCACCAAACCCTGTCATAGAAGACAGTGCTGGCAATTTTCGGTTCTTCGCCTCTAAAAAACACCCGTTAATTGAAATTGATATTAATATTTTTTGCTTCAAATAATTATGTTATATTTTTTATTACGTTATTACCATTACAATTATTTTGTTTTTATTTTCTTCTTTCATTTGTTTTCATTTAAATTAGTATTTTATTAATATTTTTTTGTTTTTATTTTAAAAATTAAAAAAAAAAATTTATTTTTATCGTCTAAGGTAAAAATTTACAAATTATTTAAAAAAGCGTTTTTAACAAATTAAAATTTGTTTTAATTTTTTTTTTATTAAAGTACTGAAAACAAATACACACAGTAATTTTTTATTGTTAAATTATTGCAACTTAAAGAGGCACTTTAAACAAAATTATAAATACATAAATTTTTATTTGTTTTCGAAAGGTTTTTATTTTATAAAAACGGAGTATTTAAGTAAATAAAAATAAATGGCTGCATCAATTAATTAACACTTAATTGAAAAAAAAAAAAAAAAATTTAACTTTTGTGCATACCGAATACTATGGGTGATGAATGATGTAGTAGAAGAATCAATGTATTTATTCTCATGCGATTTGCATTTATGTATAAATTTTTGGATTTTCTCCTTTCTTTGTTTTAAATCTATATTTATTTTTAATATGAATGGAATATTTTTTAATCTTACTTTGTGTATTTTTCTTTTGTTTTTACGTAATTTTTTATTACTTTACTAAAGTACAATATAAATGTATAATAAGTACCTTTTAATTTATGCGTTTATTTAGATTTTTTTCTTCTTAAATTTGGAGTTTAATTTTAAACTATTATTTATGGTATTGTTTTGTTTACTAATGTTTTTCTATAAGTGTCCTTATGTTTTTTTTTATCAATTTTTTTTTAATCGATATATTACTTTTTGGTTGGTAATAAATTTGGTTTTATCTAGAAAGTAATTTTAGATGTTATAAAGTATTTAACAAATTCTAAATTGCTAAAGGAGGTCCTAACTCAGGGTTAAGAGGAAACTTTTTTCATACTGAACATTTATAAGTTTTTTAAAAAACCTAAATTTTAATTATGAATTTTGTTAAAGATTTTTAAATATCTTTAGGCAGAGAAAATCTATTTATATCCTTCGACCTTGCAAGATCTAAATTTTAATTTAACTATCGGAAGAGAAAAATGTGCATCCTTTCGTTTTTGATGCAGTTAAAACTAAAATAAAAAGCAGCAGGTAGTGTGTTTATTAATTCTTGTATTCAAAAAACACTTTTCAGTTTGTTTCTAACAAATATATATACAAATAACTACGACACATTATGGCTATTTCAATTTTAATTGTAGTTCTTTAATTGTCGAAAAGCTCGATTTAATCTCATGTCTGACAAAAACCTATCAGCGTAATTGTGAATACAAATTCCCCGGTAGTTTTTCCTTTTTCCCATTTTTACAATTAAATTTAAATAGGAAAAATGGGAAAAGGGAAAAAAAAACTCCCAGGGAATTTTTATTCATCTACATAGACATTTGGATTGGTAATAGGTATGAGGTTTTTTTTTATTTTATACAAACCAATTTAAAAAAATATTCAAAATTAAATTGCACCAGGTCCACAAAGACTTTTAGGAGTTTCGGTTTTTTTGTTAGGCATTATTTTCTTAATTCTGCATTGACTTTGAGCCTCTTTACATACACGTTTCAATTCAATTGTCAACTGAGAAGTAGTTGTCGATGTCACATCATTACTTTGACATTAATTTGGTTAATGTTGTGTTGATGTAGACCATTTATTGAAAATTTGACAAAATAAAATTCTATCTCTAACTATTTTTTTGTTCTAACGGTAAGTGTTAGTTAGTGTTTTTTTATATTAAAATAAATAAAATAAAAATAAATTATATTAAAAAGTTTGCTTTTGGGAAACTTAAAGTAAAAAAAAAAACATAAAAGTGAAGTATTCATACTACCGGCTTTAGTATATAAAACGAAATATTTTTATGAACACGATCGTTTTGAAAATTTGTTCGATTTCGAGTGAAATTACTCGAGTTCGATTTCCAGAACATGGCTGGAAGTCTCTAAAAATGAAGTCAGACATTTGCGAGAAATGTCTAGTTCAGACAACGTCGGAGTATTTTTCTGGCTGGGTTATTTCTTATAAAGGGATAATTACGGTTCATATTCGCAAACAAAGTGAGTAGTTGCAAGTGAAGTGGCAAACACCGCTAAGTTAAAAAACCAAAAATCAGAGAAAATCGCTTAAAACAGTTGCTCAAAATTGAAATACCAAGCCATATATAGGGTTTGGCAGGAGTATTGAATAATTAATCGGAAATTTCGCGTAACTTACGGAGTTTTGTACGATATTAATAATGGCTTAGGGAGGCATTTGAAAAAACGAAAAAATGGCAGCTTTTACAGAATTTTTATTTCTTTTCAACTTAGCGGTGTTTGCAAGTGAACTACTCAATTAACCGCAAATTTTTTTTTATCAAATTTTATCCCTTAATTGAAGAAAAATGTATCAAGTTCGAATGAAACAATTTAAGAATTAAGTTGGATTGATCTGAAGTTAACAATGACTATAGATTTTAACATATTTAAAAAAAATTCATACTAGAATAAAAAAATCATATATCATTAAAGGTTTCAATGGGTTTGCAGGGATATGACCATTTCAAAATGTTAAGATTTCATTAAATTTGTTATTATAATAGCCTAATTCACGTCACCATTTCTAGTCTTGCAAGAATGCATTTGAAACATAACAGCAACTATTAAGAAAATAATTTCGCACACTCTTGCATGAGCAAGTGCGAAAAATCAGTGCAAGTTCTTGCACAAAACTTATGTTCTACGTCAGATGAATGACGTTGTCAATCTCATAAAATGTAATCATCAACCCTAAATTTTTTTTTGTTCAACAAGCCAAAATTAGAAGGAAATTTTTTTAATTTAATCAAAATAAATGCTGCAAAATATAAAACAAATCAAAATTCAAGAAATATAAAAAATGGACAGATTGCGAAATTAAAAAAAAAAAAAAAAATATTAAGATTATTTAGCAGACAATCGAAAATAAACTCTAATAAAAGATGGCGTCTGTTATTTTGCGTCTGCATTTATGCACTTGTTGCTAAAATGTATGCTCATGTCAACTAGTGCAAAACTTAGCATTTTTGCAAGATTAAAAATTGTGAGAGGGTATTATGCATTTGTGCTGATGTGTGTAACACCTTAAAATATTGGTCCAAGACCCACCTTAAATCGACTTAGAATCAGTTTCTGAATCGAACTAACAATATACGTCCGGCTGGCCGTCCATGTAACCTTGTGCACGAAGTACAGGTCGCAATTTTGGAGATAATTTGATCAAATTTGGGACATAGGTTTTTATTGGACTAGGACCAAGCCTATTGAAAATGGGACGAATCGTAGGACCACGAGTGAAGATAGGGGAACATTTCTGCCTCTCAGAAACTATCAAACCGATTTTAATGAAATTTAAATCATAGACAAAAACATTTTTATATGGACACATAAGCTATGCAGTTTTTCAATCATAGTTTTTCAATCATAGACAAAAATATTTTTATATGGACACATAAGCTATGCAGTTTTTCAAATTCAAAAATAGGATCACAAGGAGTGGTAGGGGGCTATTTCTGCCTCTCACAAACTTTCAAACCGATTTTAATAAAGTTTATAAACATATATAAATCCATTTTAATATGGACACATAAGCATGATGTGTTTTTAAATACTGTGGTGCAGGGAATCATATGGTCGGGCTTGACCGACTATACTTTCTTACTTGTTTTTTTTTTATAATTGTTTCTAATTCAAATTCAATTTTAATGAATTTGTTTCTCGATTTTTTTAACCCTGAAAGGTTACTCTTCATTTTGGTACATTAAGGTGTTACTCTTCGTCGAATCGACGAACTTTTTAAAAAATAAATTCTAGCGGAACGATTTTTAAAGTAAAAAATAAACAAAAATCTGTTTTAGTTAGGCTTTTTATTAAAAAATAAAACAATAAGATAAAAAATTCTTTTTCTCTCTAAAATTCGATACGAATTTGAACTCCTTTTTTTGTTTTTCAAATGAATTAACTTTTTAAAACAACGAAAACTTTAAAAATAATCAGTCAAATAACACAAAAGAAAAAACATATGTAGTTATTAGCCATATTTTACACATGAGAACCAACGTTCAATTTTATGTTCACAACAGATGCTTTTCTGGCATATATAACATTTACTTCTCGTCATTCTGAGTTTGCCATAGGGACAGAGACGACAAATGCTACGCTCTTTTGGTGCTTTGACAACATTTTCGACGGATTCTTTTCGATTAGGTATTTCAGTTTGAATTTTTTCCTTAATAAAGGCCTGCAAGGGAGGTGTCTCGAATCTGCCTCTTAAATAGAAGGCCACGAGAAAATGTATGGAGATTTTTTAGATAATGTCGGCGGTTTTTGGGGTTTCGATCTTAATGGAACATATTGTGAGTATAAATGACGTAGCAAAAGTAATATTAAATATTCCAAAAAAATAGACACAAAAACTTACACTAAGGTTACTCTTCGTCGTTGCGACGAATACACACCTCTGAATTTCAACTTTAAAAAAATGAGGATCCAGCGTACGTCCACTCACTACAAGCTTACGGCATCAGCTAACGTTGTTGAAAAAAAGAGCGTTGTTTGAATACATATAAAAAAGTTATATGATTAAATCTCAATGAGCTTCGTCGATTCGACGAAGAGTAACCGTAAAGGGTTAAACATACAGCGGACCCATGAACAAGGTTATATTTGCACCAACACTACATGTAAGTTAGTATACATAATATATTATGTATATTAATAATTTCCTAAAATACAAATGCAATAGTTTTTCTACATACATATGTATATAAATATGGTTAGATTATAAAATACCGCCTTAAACTTGTTTTAAGATTTTAGAACTTTTTCAGAATTTTGTTAAACATATGATAAATTTATACTTTATTACTTTATTGTAACTCCGAACACATTTGTAGCTTCTATTTTTGTTTTCATTACTTTTTTCAGATGATATTGTTTTTTAAAATTTCTTATAAAATAAATTTAAAAAATATATTGTAGTATCTTTATTATTTTTATATTTTCTTTCGCAAAAAAAAAAAAAAAAAAACAAAATATATAGCGTCAAAATCTATGCGTTATTTAATATTGTTAATTGTGTTTAGTTATACATTCAAATATATAACATTTATTTTATGCTTAAAATTGCTGCGTTAATTTAAATAAAAATTTATATATTTTTTTAATATAGTCTTTTTAAATTTCGTAAAAAGTAAAAGAACTTAAAATCTAACTGTACAAGTTTAATTTTACTAAAAAAAAAAAAAAAACTGAGTATGGTAAAATAAAAATTATTCCATTTTCAGTAAAATATTTTGTGCTTAATGTAGTTTAACTAAATATAATTTAAAAATTTAATAATATAAAAATAATAAACAATAAAACACAATTTAAATAGTTAATATGTAATTCAAAATAAATCTTTTAAGTAAAAGAAAATTAAATTAAAATTTACTTACTTGTTTAAATACAATTAAAATCGTTAACTCCTACAACAAAAGGAGCAATTTGAATGCTTAGCAGGCTAATGTGTTGGTTGGTTGGATGGGTTGTTTACTCTACAGATGAGTTGGGTTCATTTCATTTAAAATTGTTTTTGTGTGATTTGTTTGCTTAACTTACTGTTTAAACATAATCTTTAGCATCAAGGGGTTTTTGTTTTTATTTAATCTAAAGTTTCTTATAGATATAGTTAGTTTAGTTTTTTTATGCTGCATGGTATTTGTTTTTTGCTCTTCTTTATAGATATAATCAAAGTTGCAATTTTATGTGAAATAAAAAAGTTGATGTGAAATGGATGATGTTTATGATTTGTTAAATTTAATAAGTGTATGTATATGAAGCAACTTTTGCTTACGAGTGAAAAATGAAAAATTTGTTTTTTTCCAAAACATTTCAAAAATTTGTGCTATTTAAAGTAACTTTTGTTGTTTAAGAGTTATTTTTTGACAATTTATTAATGGGAGCAGAAATTGTATTCTATCAGCTTTCAACTGTTGTAGAACTAACACTGTGACTAGTAGTTAATAAATGTTCAGGAATGGGTATGGGTTGTGTTCGAGCAGGTTGTTTTTTCTAAAAAAAAAGTATGAAAGAAAATTTTTAAAATTTATAAAGTTGTTTCTTTCAATTTACATTTACCTTTCTTCGAAAAGGAAAACAACCTGATGTATCGGGTTGTGGTGTGGCATTAATAAGTAAATCTGGCGTAGGATTATCATCGGGACCAAAAACGTTTAGTTCTCTAAAACATTCAGTTTCCATCATTTCATTTTGCCATGATATTGACACGGAACCAGTATTAAATTTCGTATAGAAATTCGAATCGGATTCATCAATATTCACACCTTTAACTGTTGAAAATTGTTCGATATCCAAGACATCTTTGGCATAAACTGCATGGGGCTTTAAATGGAAACAAAATGATTAAAATAGTTTTTAAATACATTTATAGGAATTTCTATGGGATTTTATACACAAAAACTGTAAGAAAAAAAAAAAAAAAAATTAAATAAAAAATTCCACACATTTTCGAATTGTGTACATTTGAGCGGCCCGATTTGTAAGAACAAAAATTGGTCGCTATTTAGGAAAAAAAAAAAAATTCATTTACGACATATCAAAAAAGAATTTTCGAGGCGCACAAATTTTGACTTTTTCTCAACTTTTGTAGTTATTTAAAGTTTTAAGTAGGTTATAAAAAAAAACTGATTTAAATTTTTTTTAAATAATACCTTTCCAAAGTAAAATTGTACGCAAAAAACAATGGCGATAGCAGTTTTTCCAAAAAATGTTTTTCTTAAGGTTTTTGGCGAGTTTTTGTCAAAAAATTCTTTTTTTTACGCGTTAATTTTAAAGTATGTTAAAAAAATTCGCCGATTTAAAATTTTTTAAATATATTCTATCTGGGGTAAATATGTGTTTTCGGGAACCATAGATCTTCCCGAGTCCAACTTTTGTAACAAAAGTGTATAAATCTGTCAAATCGGTTAAAAAATAGCTGCGTTATGACCAAAATACGGAAATCCCAAAAATGACTTTTTTATACCCTTCACCAGAGAGAAATTAAATAATCCAAAAATACAACAACTTCATTATAATATAAAAAAATAGTTTCAGTGCTTTAAAAAAAAGTTAAGAAACAATAAAAAAATGGAAATTTGTCGTAGTGAAATTTTTTTCCTCATGCCAAAAGCTATCGAAAAATCAATGGAACAATATCGATTGCTAAACGACCCACCCTGGTGTACATATTTTAAATTGATTGTTATTTTGATCAAATAGGTGTTTATTTATTTCAATTCCAAGAAAATTGTTTAAAAACACAAAAAATATTAAATTGCACAAATCCAAATACACAATTTAAAATTGTATATTTTGAATCGAATAATCTTTTCTACTGGGGGCAAATTACAACATTACTAATCGATTAAAATAAAAATACAATTTAAATGGGAATTTTGTTCGATATCGAATGTCGAGTTTTGTTCACTGATTTTTATTTAATCACAGTGGTTAATATCAAAAAAATTTTTTTCTACCAAATTTAAAAAAATTAGAAAAAATAGTAGTTAATTGAATCCCACAATCAAATGGTTCTTAAAATTTGTGGAACAAATCAAAGTTTTATATAAAAAAATCAAGAAAATCAAAGAGTAGAAACAGTGAAAAATATATTTAAAACTAGCTGACCCGGTCCGCGTTGCTGGCCCTAAGCAAACATTAGTGTTGTATTACCAGACGATTTCAATTGAGTTTTAAACGAAATTTACGGCCTTTAAATAAAAATCCATGGAATACCTATCGTAAAGTTTTTTTTACAGAATAACTTACATATGGTGTAGATATGGGTTCAATGAAAAAAGAAACACATGTATTTAAGGCAAATTGGAAATTATATTTATTGATTACTTCATCGTAAGGCTAGCGGATAGACAATTTTTTTGTTTTTTTATTTGGTGTAAAAACGTATACATTTTTTGGGGTGCCAACTTGGGAGCAAGCCACATACAACTGGCCGTGTGAAAAACATGAATTTTCCAAAATTAAGCCAGCAATAGTCAATGATTGGCCTTGTGCTTTGTTGATGGTAATAGCAAAGGCAAGACGCAAAGGGAATTGGAGCCGCTTGAATTCAAATGGTAAATCGTTGGAAATCATCGGAATTCGTGGAATAAGTACGCCTTCGCCTTTGAATCTGTCACCGATGATTGTTGCCTCGATTAAATTTGGTGAACATTTTTTGATGGTCAATCTGGTTCCGTTGTATAACTTTGGTGCGTTTAAGTTGCGAATAAGAATTACCGGTGACACAACCTTTAATGTTAGTACATGCGGTGGCATTCCGGATGGTTCCAATGAACTCAAAAATTCAGTGGGATAATTGACGGCTTGTTCTTTAGCCATTACTGTGTTTTTAGTTAAATCGGAAAAAGTGGGCGTAAAAGTGGGCGGGGCAAATTTTTCTTTCCGCAAGAACCTAAGTTGGACCATGGCGATCATTTTAAAGAAAAAATCGTCCAAATCGGTCAAGCCGTTCTCAAGTTATGCGCTTAATAGAAAAAGTGGCGTAAAAGTAGGCGTGGTACATTTTTATTTAGATGAAAATGTAAAATGGATTAAACAAACATTTAAAAGAAAAATTAGTCAAACCGATGGAGCCGTTTTTTGATTTTAGGTAAATCGAAAAAAGTGGGCGGGGCAAAATGTTCTTTCCATAAAAACCTAAGTTGGACCATGGCAATCGTTTTAAAGAAAAAATCGTCCAAATCGGTCAAGCCGTTCTCAAGTTATGCGCTTAATAGAAAAAGTGGGCGTAAAAGTAGGCGTGGTAAATTTTTCTTTCGATGAAAACTTAAAATGGATTAATACGAACATTTGAAAGAAAAATTTGTCAAATCGATGGAGCCGTTTTCTGATTTTAGGTAATTCGAAAAAAGTGGCCGTAAAAGTGGGCGGGGCAAAATTTTCTTTTCGTATAAATCTAAGTTGGACCATGGCGTTCATTTTAAAGAAAAAATTGTCCAAATTATATAGAGGTGGTGCAATATGAAAATTGGATTTTGCCACGTCCCTTCGCCCGCAGACCGAAAATCAGACTTCACAGTGTCACCCGCCTGAATATTCTGAAGATTCCCTGAAAATTTCATCAAAATCGGCCCAGCCATTTTGGAGTCCATACGTTACATACACACATACATACATACACACATCCTATTTTATATATATAGATAGAAGATATTAAATCCCGAAAATCGCATTTTTTTTATATTTTTTCTTGGATAGTAGACAAAAACGAAAAAATACAAAAATATAATTATTCTATTTGGACCAATATTGCAAAAGTTACGAGTATTTATTTGAACATAGTTTTCTCTCTGTAACCATTATCTAAAAAATCTGAAAATTTGCAGAAATGTGCTGTTGATAAGGGACATCAGCACAGTAAAAAATAAAGGAAAACAAAAAATATGTTTCCGATTTCACTTGGATTGAAATACATAATTGTTTCACCAATTTTTTTTACACCAAATTAAATCAAAACCTCTATATATTTCAAACTCTATATATTTCAAATCGAAGGCAAGTTTAAAAATTCTATCAACTTTGAAAAGAATACAAAGTAGCCCTTAAATTGGAAACAGTTTTAATCAATTGTTTAACTGTTCGCAAATACTTTTTAATTTTCATCATAGTATAAAATTCAAAGATACTTACATCTGGTACAAATGGTGGCTCAACCATACCAGCCTCTAAACGCTTCCAATTGATACAATTAAAAAAGGGATGTAATTTAACTTCCCTAGCACCAAAACGACCATTACGACAGCCTAAACGTAATTTAATGGATTTGGCTAGCAACTGTTGGCATAAGGATCTGGCTTCATCAATAAATTTACTAGAATATTTCTCTGGATCCTCCTATGAAAAATAAACAATATTAAAGACTACTTAAAAAACATTTGCACAATATATCATACCTTAACTCTTCTATCGACTTCTTCTCGTTTAACTTTTTCTTTGCGAGCTCTAAATGGGGCCTGTCCCTCGATCATTTCATACAGCAGACAACCAAAACTAAACCAATCAGGGGAAAATGAGTATTTTTCATTGTCTATAACCTCAGGGGCCATATAACCTGTAGAAGAGAAAAGGTTTTGTAAATTATTTAAATATTTTTATTTATATTAGACAATAACACTAACCTACTGTTCCCACACGTCCCCTCACCATTTCACCATCAATTTCAACAGCTAAGCCCAAGTCAGATATTCTTACGTGACCATGGTCATCGAGTAAGATATTTTCGGGTTTACAATCTCTATAAACAATACCTTGTTGATGTAAATGCTCCAGACCACAAACAACTTCGGCAGCATAAAATCGTGCACGGACCATTTCAAAACCCGGATCACCACCCATATTATATATGTGAAACTTTAAATCACCACCTAGACCATAAATCATATAAAAAAGATTCGTTTAGACCGATACTTTTTGTTCAAATTTCCATAATGAATAAAGAAAGTTTAACAAACAACCATTATATCAATTCGATTAATTTTGAACGATATTATAAAAATTAATTTTATTTTTCTAACCCCTAAGGGGGTTATTTTGTAAATCCCTTCACCTTGCGTTATGAAATTTTTCATATAAAATTTTTTGTATTTTAAAAAATTTGTTTAAAAATATTTTTCAAGGAAGGTGAAGTGTTTTAGAAAATAAAAATGTTTATTTTTATTACAATCTATGTTCTTTAAATTTAATTTTATCAACTAAATTAAAAAAAAAAAACATAAAAAACAAGCCCAAAAGCAAGGACAATGTGAATTTTTAACAGGCTTTGGATATTTTAACGAAATGATTTGGTTTTAATTTTACATTACATCATATGTATTTCAAGGATATTAAATATCATAGACAACAATAAAGAAATAAAAAATACATACTTTAGGCGTTTTTTTGCAAAGTAACTAAAGGGTTATCCATTTTGCGGTTTCAAAAGTAAACGTAAATAAAACACATATAAAATATATTTTTTCATGATATTTCTTTTTTATTATAAAGTTTGAACGTTGACATTATGTGTGAACATATCGTGCTTGAAGAGGAGATTATGGTTTACATAATCGTCCAACTACGCAAGCAATTGGCAAAATTGTGAAGAAATTTTAAGAGCCTGGAGCGGTTACAGATATTGTTAGGCCAGTGCATCATCGTTTCGCTCGTTCCGCTGAAAATATCGCTGCTGTAAGTGAAAGTGTTGCCGAAGACCCGAATGTGTCGATTCCTCGTCGATCTCAGGAATTAGGACTGTATGATCATATGATAACCGACGAATATGGCTTTATTGCAAGAGACATTTCCTGGCCGTGTAATTTCTCGTCGTGGCGACATCAACTGGCCACCAAGATCATGCGATTTGACACCATTCGACTTTTTTTGTGGGGCTACGCGAAGACCTTGTTTATGCAGATAAACCTTTAGCTCTTGAACACTTAAGAACTAACATTCGTCATGTTATGGCTGAGATACCGCCCAATATGTGTCAAAAAGTGGTCCAAAATTACCTCAAAAGAATTAATGCTTGCAACACTTCGCGTGGTGGTCATTTAAATGATATAGTGTTTCACACATAATGTCAACGTTCAAACTTTATAATAAAAAAGAAATATAATGAAAAAAAAAACAAATATTTTATATGTGTTTTATTTACGTTTACTTTTGAAACCGCAAAATGGATAACCCGGTATTTAAATAACATTGAACAAAATTTTATCAAATTACCTTAAAGAAAAATCAATAAAATTAACATTGATAAAATCTATATTATCTTTTTTAAATTGAACTTGATCTTTTTGTGAGTAATAGTTAAGAAAAAAAAAAAAAAAACAATAAAACTATAGCAACAGCTTACCATTCATAATGGTCAGTACCAAACATAAAGCATCTTTTGTCTCATATGCGTACGCCAGATTTACAACGAAGCGAGAATTAATTTTTTGTAAAATTTGTTTTTCCGTTAAAACCATGGATTCACCTTTACGTTTTTTAATACGTTTCTTTTCCAATTTTTTACAAGCATACATTTTGCCTGTGGCACGTACCTGAAAATAAGAGCAACGAAACAAAAGTGACTTATGAGAAAAATAGTGATTTTATAAATTTGTTTTTTCGAATTTGTGTATGAAAATTTAATATTGTGGAAACTTGAATTTTCTAATGTTAAAGGATTTAAAAAAAGAATTTTCTAATTAAGTAGTGTAATTATCAAATTAAACTGTTACGGAGTTCAATTCTTTAGGAAAAGTAATATGAAATTGGACAGTGTTACCACCAGCAAAATTCAAAATTACACTTTAGATGAACAAAATAATATTTTATAAAAACGCTACCAAATTAGGAAAATATACTTTAAACACCAGTCAATTTCTCCCTTTTTGATAATTTCCTGTGGTGAAGTAGTAAAGTTGCTGGTATATGCTACTAAATCAGCAACAATTGAGGCCTTGGAGGCCAGAATTATTCGTGTAATTCGTAAAAACCGGCCAGAAATGCCCGAACAGACGCGGCATTAAAGTTTTTGAAATAAAAGAATGGACGGTGCGAAACTAATAAATTTGTCATAAATGGCTGATAAGTTGCTACAGAAAAAGTAACTATTACAATTTCGTAACAGAACGGCACGGAACAGAACAGAAAGTAAAGACTAATTCTGCATTTAGATTATTTTTTTAAATTCTTCTTTAAAACACTCACTCAAGAATAATAACACAACAGCCATATTCATAAAAAGTTCTTATTTTAAGCTTATAGTATGTAATAACTTTTAAACGCTTTTTGTCTTATAAACCTCTTATAAAAATTTGTATTCATAAACGTACAATAACAGCTTTTTTACTATTAACTGTTTGCAGCGATTTTCTGTTTAAGTATGGCAACTTTCTTTATATTTAGCTGCCATTTTATTGTTAGTGATGCATGAAACTTCCATGCGGTTTACATGATATTCTATATTTAAATTTCTTTTATAATTTTTTTTTAATTGTACCCCTTCAAAATTATTCTTATCAAATAAAACTACATATATATTATTTTAGTTTCTGAACAAAATGTTGCCGAAAGCTATCATAAAATCATTTGTTTGCACCTTTTTTAAATATTCGATAAGAAAGTATTCGAATAAAAAGTTTGTTTACTTTTTATTAACATCACTATTATTATGATTTGCTTATTTTAATTTTTTTTAAAATATTTTTGAACAATAATTTGTTGTTTTAAACAAAAAAACACCTAGTTGCAATAATTTAATAAATAATTAAAGAGAATATCTGCATTTGCCCCTGAACATATTCATTTAAATCATATAAATTTTTTTTAAAATAATTATCAATATAACTTTAAATTGGTTGTCTAAAATAAAAAAAAAATTAGAAATATATTTTAACATGTCCATATTAATAAATAAAACATTTTTGTTATTATTTTTCAACATATTTTACAAAAATAATATCATAAAAGGCAAACACTTATCAAAATGTCATTTTATTTTTGGTTTAAAGAAGGCCAAATCCAACAATAAATTTTCTTACTTTATAAATGGTTTATTAAAGGTTCAATAGACTATTTTTCGTTTATGAATACAACTTTAGCAATTTTTGCTTAAAAACGGTCAATTAATCATCAATAAGTTTTTATGAATACGGCTGTAAGTTTATTAAGTACCTTGTACACACTTATCAAAAATGGTAATCTTAATAAGGACCCTTTACACCGTATTAATTGTTGATAAGAGCAATATAAAAGTTTTGCTACTTTTTTTGATATTTAATATACGAAACAAATAGAAATAAGCGTAAATAAAAAAAAAAGAAAAATTTATTAAAAATGTGTAAAATCCCCAACTCTGGCAGCCCTGCGTGTACAGACCCCTTTACAAGTGGCAAGCAAATTTATAAAAAGGGATGCATGGGATAATAAGTAAGTGGAAAATTTAAATGAAAACCATTTACCTTTAATTAAAATTTTTGTGGAACTTGATTTGACATATTTATAAAAACAAAAAAAAAAAAGTTAACAAGGAAATTGCTTATTAAGTGAAAGAAACTGAAAAATCATTTTATTTGACATTTTGCGAAACATTAAGAATTGAATTTTGTTTGGAAAATAAAATCTTAAAAATGATAAGCAGCTTCACTCCAGAAAATATTGTTTCTGGGAAAACCAATAGCATAATACCATTGTTATTAATGTTTTTTACAAACGAGAAGAAAACTATGAAAATATCAATTCTCAAATCCGTGTACTAGCGGATCTTTCAGTAACAAAGCATTTCAGAACTGAAAATATTTAAATATTTTTGAAAAATATAGCCAAAATTAAGATCGAAATTGATGAACTAATGTTTGCTGGTATTTCACGTATTGCTTTTGGAATTTTATCGATACCACATTTCTCAGCATCAGTTGAACGCACATTTTTAAATGCAAAATTATGTTAAGATGCAAATGAAGAAATCGCTTATAACACTGAATTAAAAGCTTTATTTTAAAACATAAATGTTTTAAACTTTGTTTAAGAACTAAGCTCTAGCTAAGGTTTGTAAAAGTCTGAAAAATTTAACTTTGCATAAGTTAGTCGCAATTTACACTAGGGACATTTCTTGCCGGACAGACGAAGTTTGACGGCGAGGGGTCGAAAAGGTAGAGTGTGTAGTACATGACTATCTGTACTGGACATTTTTTCATTTTTCTTTCTTACTTTTCGTAGTTTACATCTTGTTGCTTTATATTATTTTTCTGTCAGACTTCATATGTAAACGCTTCAGGTAAGATTAAAAGAGAATTCAAAAAATGTCCGGCAACAAATGTCCCTAGTGTAAATTGGGACTTAGAATATAAATAGCCCACCAGCATAAATTTATGTGTACAAAAATCTTATTTTTTATTTATTTATTAATCATAAAAATATGAACCATTTTAAATAAGTTTCTTAAGAAAATACTAAAAGAAACGTACCTTACGCTTAAGTATACTAGAAATATTATTTACATGAGTACCTTTAATGTAAATACTGTTTGCTCTTAAATACATAGATAAATGAGTTTCAATAAAATATTTTTAATTCCTTTTATTGTCATAAATGATTGTTTTTTTTTTGAAGGACCGTTTAGTACTCTTTTAGTTGAAGTTCAGTACCATTTCAAAATTTAAATTTTGCAACACTGGTAACAAGGCGAATTAAAACTGGTAACATGTCGAATTCTCACAAAATTTTGCGCATTTGCAGAACGTATTTTATTAATTAACTATTATTATTAATTATTGCATTCGCCTTGAATTTTGCAGAGTTGTACTTGCAGTAGTACCGAGATTACCTATAATGAATTCGCCTTGGTTGTTTGCCATAGTACAAAAATTAAAAAATTACAACACAACTGAGTTGAGTTGTGACCGTCATGACCTTACCCAGTAAAAAACTTCGCATACAAAATAATGTGTGGAGTAATTAGAAAAACATGATGCGATAGCAGGAGATCTGTTAATTTCTAGCAACAGATTTGGTTAAAGTATTGGCTGCAACTATATTCCCCAAAAGTGCAAGCCCAAGAGGAAGCTGCTCTTCAATACGATTAAACTTAACTTCATAGAAAACTCTGAATGAGAAAGGAGAACAAAAACTTATTTCGCTTCCTAAGAATATTTTATACATACAAAGATTTTCAAATTTAAAATTGTAAATGAACTTGAAAGAGCTAGGAAAACAAAATATTGTACAATACTTTATGCAACATTTTAAGTTTTAAATGAAAGAAAGCATACCCCCACCACAAAATATAAAATATTAAACACGACGCAAATGCCTTTTGAGTTGTGCGTTCAAATATTTCAAAGAAAATCTAATTAAAATATATTTATAAACATATTTTCATACATCTACTGATACACCATTTATGCAAATATTTTTTTCCAAAAACTCCCAAAGGCTTAAAACATTAAGTTACTGCGTACTGCTGAGCACTTACCTGACATGCACATACTTCGCCAAAACCACCTTTACCCAAAACACGATACATACGAAATGTTTTATACGTTATAGGTTGTGCTTCCAGCCATTTCCATTGTAGATAACTGGAGAATATAAAATAAACAAAATAAATTGTATTTATGAATATAAGAGAATTTGTATTAATATTTTTTAAAAATTAAATTAAAAAAATATTTTTTTAGCATCGTAACCAACAAATTCAAAGAAAAAAAAACTTTTTTTGTTTGATATTTAATGAATTGTTTATGTCAATATTAACGAGAATGCATGTTAAATTTTAATCTAATAATTTAATAAAAATGCTTTTAGTTGAAAATATTTTTTTTTCGTAGTTTAAGAATTTATTTTGCTGCTTCTGAAAATATGTATCTCAATTGGGAACAGCGTTGCCGTTTTGGTTACTTTTAACCAAAATTGGTTACTTTTTTTTCCAATGTGTACTTGTGTACTTTTTTTCCATTTTGGTTACTTTTTTTCAACACAAAAATAACCAATTTTTTGTTTTGGAAGAATATTAACCCGCTCCGCTTTTTTGACTCTTAAAAATTGTGTGTGGTATTTGTGCAACCAATACCAATACTTTTTTCATCTACTTAAAAAAGCTTAAACTTTAACAAACTGTCAACTTAACCATATGTACATATATACTTTGAAGTGTAGATGGCCATTATCTGCTACTTTTAATTCTTCATAGGTCTAACTGAAACACTTTTCTAGACAAACGATAAGGTCAAAGTAAACGGAACTTTTAATAGGATTCTATTTCCACCGGGCAAAAAGCATCTACATATATGTGGCATTTTGACAAAACATCTTAAGTCGAGATAAGATAGCAAAAAAGTTTTTTTAAAAAAACTCTGCGAAAACATAATTTTTGTTAAATATTAAAATAAACCAAAATTAAAGAAAAATTTCGCTTATAATACAAAATTTTAAAAACGTAAACAAAAATGTTTTTTGAATGAAAATTCGTATGATTAACGACATTTTTTTCAACTTTTAAAATTTGACTAAAGATGTTTTGTTAAAATGCAACAGATATATATAAAAGATTAACCGCATAATTTAGTTAAATTTTGTACTTTGATACCTTAATAACACAGCAAGACCTAAAAAATTTTACTTGCAAGAGCTCTTTATATAAGGTTGAAGTGTTAACTTTGTAAAGGAAGTGCACGTCCACTAAAAATTTCGAAAAATTATTTAACCTTTTATTCTTTCCAGACCATCGGTAATGCAACATTAAAATTTATAAAAATTAGTCCAGCGGTTTTTGAGCCTACTAGATACAAACAAACACAATTCCTTCTTTAGACATATTTTTCACCTGAAGTGCGGATAAAATAGTATGTACATTTGATAATAAAAATTTTGGTTACTTTTTTTTTGCTTTTGGTTAATTTTTTTTAACATTCTGGTTACAAATTTTTTTTGGTTGTGGCAACGCTGATTGGGAAACCCCATTTACGTAAATACATACATACTAGTAGTTTATATAGGGTGTTTTTTCAGCTGCATGAGAACTTAAAATTATAATACGAGACAGAAATATTGTTGGGATGAATTTTTTTATTATAATCTGGTACACACAGAAAAAAAAAATACCAATGTAAAATTAACATGGAAAAATGTTGATTGATAATCATAGTAAATTTCTGCATAAGTATGCCCTTTATTTAAATTTATCATTATTTCATATAAATTTTAAATAAAATAACCTACAATCACGTTTAATATTATTCACTGTTAAAAATATTAATATATAAATAAATATGGATTCAATATTGAATCCATAAAAACCTGTTTTATATAAAAATCAAAAGTTTATCTTGTTAAATTAACATGCGTACATATTTAAGTATTTACATTTTTTAATTTTCATTTTTAAAATATGTTATAAAAAGAAGACAATTTACGTATTCTTTTAATTAAAATTAGTAAGTTAAATAGTACATCAAGTTTTCAAAGTAGAGTGATGACGAAAACCATATCGGGCGATTCTGCTGATGCTTCGTTTAACAAAGGAGAATACAAAATAAGTGAAGCATGTGTTACAGGGGTAAGTGTTATGAATTATTCTTAAATAAATGCATATGTTGTCTCTGAAGCTTCTTCACACTGCTATAACACACTCAAACCAATTTGATTCTTCATGAAATTCACGGTGTTTCAACTTGAAATAACTTGCATTCAACGTGATTCGGATTGTTATTTCAATATAAATTACATTTTGCTCTAACTTTACTGCATTGTTAAATTAACATGAGTTATAGTTATTTTAAAAGAAAAAAATGTTGTTCGCAAGTTATTGTAAAATCAGGTTGAATTAACATGAAAAACGTATGAAGCAAAATCACCACCGAAAAATTTTAAATCAACCTTGTTTTCTACGTTTTTAACTTGATTTTTTTCTGTGTGTAGATTATTTATTTATGGCATTTATTTTTTAAATATGAATAACGGAATATGCCCGTCGCGTCTACGAGTTACATGGTCCATTCGATCTGGCCGTATGGCGTCAATGATGGCTTCCAATGCTTCAAGAGTTGCTGGCTTATTGACATAAACCAATGAGCCATAAAAAGTAATCCATCGGCGTTTAATCGCATGAACGAGGGGCCAGTGAACTGGACAACTTCTGGAAAATAAAGTTGGCACCAAATTGATTTTGCAGTAAATCGATTTTAAGCGCACTGTATGGCAAGTTTTGCCGTCTTGTTGAAACCAAATGTTGTTGATTTTCAGTTGATTAATTTTTCGAAATAAAAACTTGATTTGCATGGATAGATAGCGCTCGCGATTCCCCGTAACGGGAATCGGCTTACCGATTAATTACTACCGGATAATGGGTTGCTTTCGATTTCTCCAACATCTACGATAAATAAAAGAATTTTTTCCAACTCAAGTTGTATCAAAACTAAAGAAAAGTATCGCTTAAATCCTAAACATTTAAACCAAATTATTTTTTTAAATGATTATTTTATAAAATCACCTTAAACTGATTTTTTTGTAGCCCAAACAAACAGATTTATGTATGTGAATTATTTTGCATAAAAGCATTGGAAAGCCGACATCTGTGTAAGTCAAACGGGAAGGGAAAGTGTTGTGACACAACTTAACCCATTTACGCCCGGCGTACTCATATGAGGACGTTTGTTCATATGACCACAATATTTTGTTTCGATACTTTATATTTTGTTTATAAACAAATTTGTATTAAAAAATAGCGTGACTTTAAAATAAAATAGGTAATTTTATAAATACATGCAGAAATTGGTTAAAATTTGAAGTTTAATTCATATCTTTAAAGAACTTGGTTATAAGCCAAAGCTACGCTTTTATTTTTTTTATATGCGTGGATGCTTTTATGCGTTTTTAGCCTAGATTTATTGAATACAGTCGTTTTAGCAAATTGTAATGAAATTGGACATATATAATAATATTTGAACGAAAGGGGGCAAATTGTAGTATGGTGTCCCCAAATGGGTCCAATGGGCAGATAGCTTATATATTTTTGTTTACTTTTTGCTAGCGTCAGTCATGTGTTTTCGATTTCAAAAGCAATATCTAGGAACAGGTTTATGGGAATTATTTTTTTTTACATTTCTATAACAATCAGTTTGCTTCCGGTTTCCTCAATAAAATGCTTAAATTAAAATCTGTTGCTGTTTTATAATCAAGAAGTTCCACCAGTGAAGCGCATTCCACGAAGATCTTTCAATAGACGAATCAACGATAACATTTTTTGGACGTCATCCAACCAAGCAATGATTGCAAGTGCCGATGGGTATTTTTATGCTTTCGAAGTATACTGAGGGAAATCGGCAGGAGAGTCGAGAAATGAGAAATTAGGATTGAAAGTCGTCAAGAACTTGTTGAAAAAAGCAAATGTTGGGCCACATTAGCATACCCTTTAATTTCACAACTCGTTAACTAGTCAAACATTGCTGCAAGATTTAAGCGAAGTCAGTTATAGTGCTACTGGTACCGTCAGGGAAAAAGAACAAAGAAATGCCCACTGGATTATGTCAAGAATATGACACGGAAAGCCTGTGCTGAATTTGACTACTAATTTGATACAGTCAATCAAATTTTTTCGTGCGGTGGCTTGACAATAGTATGTACCATGTGTACAAACTGCGATTTCGTTTACTCACTTGGTAAGGTAAAAAGATGGAGCTGCTTCAAAAAAAGAAAAGTTGATCTGAACATTCCTCTTGCCTTCCAGAACTACAACGAAGGCACTGCATCTGATGCGCATATGTGAAAGCGCATATAGAAAGGGACCTTAGGGTAAAAAAATCAATTTATGCGGACAACATCTGAGCATCGAATGAGACCGATCCCATGCCCCAAAAGTGTTCCCTCCCAGAGAAATGTGCGTTTTATGATGTGATGGTACACCAAAGATACACGTATTTAAATCTTTAAAATGGCTCTCCTGAACAAAACCGGTTTTTACCCTTAGGTCCCTTTCTATTTTGCGCGTCCCATATGCGATAAGCTTGCGATGTTTATAGAAATTAACTGATGCCAATGCTTGTTTGTTGCGCAGTTTGATTAAATTTTAAGCACAATATGCATTAGCCAGCTCTAGTTTCGCCGAAGTATATGCAAAACTCACTTAAGATACTCGGAGGGTGAAAAAGATGATGAAAGGCGGTGTAAGCCTTCATCAGTGGTATCAGGTAAAACTTAGATAATATTGGAGACATCCCCCAAAAACTTGCCTGCCAACTACGATGTGTCGTTTTTTGCATTAAAGCCCGTTTGAATGTAAGAAATTAATCAAATCACTCTGCATCGAAAAAGGATGTTTTGAAAAACTTCACGTATGTATGTGCTAGGGTATTCATTCGGTTAACCGTCAATCGGTTAACCGATTAATTACTACCCGATTAACTGATCGGTTAATTTCAAATTGGCTTTTTTCGATTAACGATTAAACCGGTTAATTTCAGTCGATTAACCGGTTAACCGATGTAATTAAAATTATAATTTTTTGTAGTATTATAACATATTTTTTTGTGATTTTAATTATTTGTTTCGTCTCATATACAAAAGGTATGTGTTTAGAAAATATTTTCTTACAAACAAAGGTGTTCTGTGATCTTCATTTTAACCCATTTTCCGCCGACCGATTTCAATGTTCAATCAACAGGAATGTGGCGAAAAATGAGTTAAATGTTTGATTGCTAACACCTTTTTCTTGTTTCACGTACTGTTTATATGTATGTGTTTAGTTATTCGTTTCTTCTCATACCTTCTTATATCAGTCTTTTAACAAAATTAACCGAAACAATTAGAAGTGTTAAACATTTTTAAAAATTAATACAGGGCTCTAAGGGTATATGTTTGGAGAAATCCTTAAAAAGGACTGAGAAATTAGATATTCATCTACGATAAGTGAAAGAATTTTTTCTAAGTCAAGTTTTGTCAAAACAAATGAAGAGAATAGCTTTACTCCTAAACATTTAAACCAAACTACTTTTTTAAAAGATCTCCTTTAACTATTGAAATAACTAATAAAATTATCTGTCTATTTTTTTAAAAATACTTATTTGTGGGATTCACAAAGTAGTCATAAATTTGTAAAGTCTTATGTCTTTAAATAATTACTAGAAATATATATCGTAGGATTAATATGCAAACCGGCTAAATCCACTTTTTATATAAATTGAGATTTTGATGCCGTGTGGTAGAGAAAGATACGCCTCGTCGACCAGCGTGTAGTTTTTCTTCTATTTAAGTCTTGAAGTGTGTAAAACTAATTGCATTTTAAATTTTCTTTCAAGCTGCAAATAGAAAAAATAAAAAGTTTCTTGTCTCTCCTGTAAAATGTGTTTGAAGGAAGTTAGCAGGTTTGCATATTAAGCCGACGATATGACTGTTGTGGGCTACCGCTTTTAATTTATATTTCTACTGTGCAGTTATGACGAATGAATGAGCACAGCATTAACATTTTTATTTTGTTTGAAACACAACAATATTTATTTTAAGCAATTGTAAAATATTATTTAGGACATTATGACGATATGACTTGATAGCACACCTTGTGAATCCCCCAATTATGTATTAATTGAAAAATGCATATTACATTTTTATGAATTATTTTTTTGGTTGCATTTCTACATATTGAAATTACTTAATTTTATGAAAAAAACTTTATTAATCGGTTAACCGATCAAAAACAAAATTAACCGATTATTGACCGATTAAACCAAAACCTCGGTTAATTAATCGAGCGATTAACCGATTAAAGCAAAAGGTCGATTAAATGAATACCCTAGTATGTGCCCATTGGCCCCATTTAAGGACGGCGATTTTTTTCCGAACCAAAGAATTTTTTTTAAAATTTTTTTTCTTAAAAATGTTTAATTAGCTTCTAATAGTTACAGAAATAAATCTTTTTTAATAAATTTCCTTCCAGTTTATATTTGGGTCCAAGTGGGTTAATTACACACACTTTTGGCTAAATTAATACATAATTGGGTGATTCACAAGGTGTTCTTAAATATGAGTGCTGTCAGTAACCTCATAATTTAGATACCCACTGGGTAGTTAATAACTCATAACTACTAGTTATGACAAAAAAAATAAACAAAGCATAAGAAGTCTTATTATTTTAGGATTTTTTTTGTATTAAAGACAACAATAATTTTTTTAAGCTATCAGGGGTGTGCTGGAAATCGCAAACGCAAATCGCAAGAATTTTAGAAGTCGTTTTTTAGTAAGATTTTTGTAATAAAAGAATTTTATGGCAAATATTATACAAACATTTCTCTATTAAACAGAATTTTATAGCAAAAATTATTAAAATTAGATTAAAAGTGTATTAAAAACAGCCTCCAAATTCTTGCGTTTTGCGTTTGCGATTTCCAGCACACCCCCCTATTGTAAAATATTAGGATATTATGACAATATGACTTGATAGCACACCTTGTGAATACACTAATTAAGTATTAATTAAAAAAAAAGTATTCCATAAATTAAATTTTATTTTTTCGACCTTTTTTTTTATAATTAAAACAAAAAGTTTTTTCGAGCTCGAGGCCAATTATTTGTAAAAAAATGTATATTGTTAGTGCAATATTAAATGTGGAGATAGTAATACGCCTCTTGCAAATATATTTGTAACTCATTCCTTGATAATGATATCCGAAGGATATCGAAATATTGGAACCAATAATTTAATATACATATTTTTTACAAATAATTGGCCTCGAGCTCGAAGAAACTTTTTATATGTATTACATATTTATGAATTATTTTTTTATTTGCTCATTTTAGTTCAAGAATTGTTTTGTTTGGTATGTTATTGTTTTTTTTTTTACTAATAAACTCCAAATAATAAATAATCTATGCATTTTCATTTATTTAAATTACTTAATTTGTAAAAAAAAAACTTTATTAATCGGTTAACCGATCAATAACAAAATAAACCGATTAAACCAAAACCTCGGTTAATTAATCGAGCGATTAACCGATTAAAGCAAAACCCCGATTAAATGAATACCCTACTAAATAGTCAATTTAAATGGATATAATGGTGAATCGTTAACGGCTTGGGGGTTGTGTTCGCTCCAAATACGGCAATTTTGCGTATTGACGTGGCCATTTAAGTCTAGATTCACACTATGAAAGTTTTCTTTCAGAAAGTCTGAGTTCATGGGTGAGAGAGGAGTGAAAAAAGCATGTTCTCTTCCCCTCTCACCAATAAACTCAGACTTTCTGAAAGAAAACTTTCATAGTCTGAACCCAGACTAACCAGAAACGAGCTTCGTAAAATGGACAAAGTGATATATGAACTGTGCGAACAGATTTCATATTTTTTTCAAAGTCAATTCCCACAATTTGGATTGGATGCGTTGCTCTAGCGTTAAACGATTCATGATGACTTGCCAACCCTTACTTTACACCAGGGCTGTGGAGTCGTCAAAAAATAGTTCTAACTCCTAATCCGATTCGAACCGCTAAATTTAGCAAGAAAATTATTCTGTAAAACTTTTAAATCGATATTTTAAATATTGCATCGCCAATTTCAAATAATTTTTATTTTGAAAAATATTAGAAAATTTTTAAAGTCCAAAAAAATTCAACTCCACACACCTGCTTTACACAAAAGTCAATACAGTTTGACATTCTCAGCTGTCAATACATAGTTATCGATCTCGAAATTTCTCATGTAGCTTAAAAAAAAAACACCCGATATTAACAAGGACTTTTGAACGAAAAAACAAATAATGATTTACATACTTATTTTATTCAATTTTAATGTTTTTAATTAATTTGAATTTGATTGCAAATATTTACTAATTTGAGGTCGCTGATTTCAAATGTAATCTCCATTTTTCTCTATCAGCTTTACTTTTCGAAATATCCCGTTATGTCCAAAATTAAGGCACTTTCACTACATATATTGGAATAAATTGAAAACGGTGGACTATATTCAGTTAGTTATTCAGAAACTCTGCAACAGTATTATCTTTAAGCCGTACTTACATCGTTTTTAAATTTGCCCTGTAATTTCAGAGATATCGTTGAATTTTTGAAAACAAAATAGAAAATTTAAAAAAAAAAACCAAATTTTTTGTTCTTTAAAAATTGATAAAAATAAAATTGCGATATAAATCAAAGTTTTGGTCTGAAAACATTAAGCTCAACATAATTTTGAATGAAATGAGGTTTAAATTATAGTAATCGGTGCACAACTTTTGATTTTATGCACAAGTTTTGTGTTCTTTTCTGACAAAACTGTGTTATTGTAAAAGTGTAACGCGTTCTTTCTCATGATGTTGCCCTTTAAAAAGAAAAAATGATACATGTTCGACACTAAATTTAATTAAAAATGAGTGCATCTGTAAGATAAACAACTGGTTTTGCTATTACATATTTCTGAAATAATAAAATATTTTTTACATCGTCTCTCGTGGTAATAACATAGTCTTTGTATTTTTTTATACTTTAAAATTTTTTATTTTTAAACGATAATTGTACTTTATTGTTTTATGCCGACACTTGTGTTGTTTTGTAAACTTAAAATATGCAACACTTCAGGTTAGCATTTCAAAATTTTGCAAAATCACATGTAACACTTATGATAAACTTTTTTTTAGAAAACAAAACGCCATTAGTATATAAATATATACTAGAGTTGTCAACCGAATAAGAATAATTCGATTAATCGATCATACAAAACCAAACTCTTGTTCTAATAATTTTAAAACGGCGATTTTGGAAGAACGAATAAATCGAAATATTAATGTCGATTAATCGAAAAATTTTTTTATTCAAAAATAAATTAAATAGATGCTTAGAATTTGGTTTATTCTTTTACGTTTTTAGTGACTTTATAAAGGATGGTCCAACCAAAACGCACGATGTTAATTGTAAACAAAACTAAAAGTTTTCTGAATATTTTTCAATATATTTATTATTATATTAAGATCTATGACAAATATGTGTGAAAAAAATATCGGCCAAATGCTCGCCACGGCTTCGGTGGCATACCTCTTTCCGATGGTCATATTTTCGATGACTAAGAAATAATTCAGGTTTAATATCGTGAATGTGCAGAATTATCACATCATTTAGCACTTGAATTGCTCTTGGCTTATTGACGTACACTTTTACATTTAACACGGCCATTGAATTTCTCGTGCGAAAGTGCCATTGTTTCGTTAACTGTATGGAATATCTTCCATGTCCATATTCTCAATTTCTGGCTACAACAAGTCCGGGTATGTTCGTAAATGTATCACTGCGCTGCATCAGTTTTTTCAAATGTTTATATATATATATCAGTGAAGTAGATTTGGATCAACAAATAGTCAAATACTCCACAAATATAATAGCCACACAATAAAAAAAAAAATTATAATTATTGTTTTATCGGAACGTGCCCTCCGTTATCATCTCGCGATCTAGCGAATGCCATTCACTGTAAATGCCGAAAAACACCACCCTACAGTCACTCTTTGTGGAAGCATCGGCTTTTCAACAATCACTAGTGGATTTTCATTTACCCAAATGCGGCAACTCTGCATGTTAACGACTATACTGAGGTGAAAGTGTGTGCCACGAAGTGCAAGAAATACATTTTGATTAGAAAGCCCATTTTCGTAAAAGACTTTAACAATCTTAACGAACTGCTCAATTGTGTACATCGCCGTGGTTGAATTTGTCAAACACTTAAACAAAGAAATGTCAAATTAAGTGGGACAAAAAACTTGCCGTTAAGTTGCGACTCACAATAAACATCGTGTATTATGGTTGAATCTCCCTTTACAAAATGTAGGAAAGCTAAAAAATATTGTAGCCATAGCCCTGATTGTAATTAATCTCCATGTTTAGTTAGCAAAAACCTTTAAGTACTCAAGACTTCAAAAATTGTCAAACTTGGTCCAGTGGAAAATTACATAAAGAGAGACAGCGGTTGTTCTATAGAAGAAGATATGCAGAAGTTGGAAGATGGAAGGTCTGCAAAGGCTTTTCGAAAATCCAAAATAATGTCGGATTATTTAAGAATTAAGGGTTTTACGATGTACTTAAGTAATACAACGATATACAGTTAAGATGAAAAGTTTTACGCATTAGAAAAGAAGAAGTCAAAGCGGATTTCGGGAAAAATAAAGTAGAAAATGAAAGATTTTCCATAGTTGTAGGTGAATGGACGGGTGTATCTATTTAAAATACGGAATTTCACGTTATTCTCATCGATTAATCGAATAATTTTTTAGATTTAATCGTTTGGTCGAACGAACAAAAACAATTATTTGAATTATTCGAACAAAGTTTAAAGTCGAATAATTAACAACTCTAATATATACATATACACTCAGGTCTCGTTATATGCGGATTCAAATTTTTGCGATTTTTAAAATAACGATTTTTTTTTAGAATTTCCTAGGAAAAACTTTTTGATTTTTAGTAATAGGTGGTAGTTATTTCATGCGTTACTTGGTAAGTAGTTCTCATTACAATTGTCATTATTTTGAAAACTTCAATAAGTACTTACTAGTAATCACCTCAGCAACTACTTATTACTTCTATTATTTTCAAGACTGAAGATTTGCTTACTAATAATCAGCTCAAAAACTACTTACTAGGTCTATTAAATAGTGATTTCTTGACTTCTAGTAAGTATATTGTAAGAACTTACAATTAAACTTACTCGTAGTTAAATAATAACTAGATATTTTTTGACTTCTAGTAAGTCTGAATTCTAAAAATAAGTAGTTATTCAGCCGAAAAATAAGTAGTGTTGATTTTTCTCCAACATTACTTGCTAACTTACCAGGTAAGTAAAGATTTTGCTGGGTTTAACAGATTTTGAAAAATATACAATATAATAAATACGCCGAAGGCTAATTTCGGTAAAAATAATATCAAAAAATTAGGTCGAAGTTAGAAAAATTCCAATTGAAACTCTTTCTTTCCTACCTTTTACGGTACAACATTGCAATAACCTTTTATGGTACAACATTGCAATTTAGGTTAAGAAAAAAAAAAAAAAAAAAAAAAAAAAAAAAAAAAAAAACAATTAGGACTAAGTTAGAAAAATTTTGATTTAAATTGGTAATTTCCGGTTTTGCAAATGAAATTTTTGATATTGGCAGAGGATTTGCAATTATTAATGATTTGGTTGAAGACTTCTATGGAAAGAGGCAACAAACATATAAAAGGAGATTCTATACGTTCGACCTTGATGATGAGTTTTAATCCTGTTACAGTTTTGATAAAGTCGCAACTAGTTTCTTAATAAACATTTTTTTAATTTTTAATGTCAGGTGCTTAACGCTGCCACTTGTTAATATTTTTTTTATGAAAAAATCTTCTACATTTACGGTGGCACCCAGTTAAAGTTTAAATTTAAACCATACTTTAATTTTGACTACATTAGCAAAATAATTAAAAGTAGGGTTTTATTTTAAGGTGGTTCTTGAAAAGAACCGTCTTTAGTGATCCACCATGATTATGGGCCAATGTGTTTTGCTGCTTTTTTTAATCATTTGGAATATCAGCAACAAACGCAAGGCCATATTCTTCTTGTAAAAAGATGTTATAGACAGCATCCATTTTGACAAACAGCATCACTTATGCAAAATATATAACGTTTCTCTCTAATCAATCAATCAAACATATTATGATTAATTTAACCATACTATTGTCACCGGCAACCATATTATGGTTAAATTAGTCCTCCAACAAGAAGCCTCAACTATATTGTGATTTCTTACGAGCATGTTAGCGAAAAAAAAAAATTAAACTAGTTTTATATGTAGTCTTAAGTGAAGTGAAAAAGATCGAAAAATAGTTTTTCATTATTTTTGGGGTTTATCCACATGGGATGCTTTAAGAGCTCACATGAAAGGGTTGATTGTTAGTTTTTTTTACATATTATTTATATTTGTAGGCGGGAGGTAAACTACATCAAGTCACATTTTTTTCAAAATACGTTTTTTTACTGTTGGAATCATAGTTTTTTCCTCTATCGGGGTGAAGTCCTATTTAATGTGGTTTTCGCGATAGAAAAGATTAAAAAGTAACACCATATCCTCGTTTAGATGTCAAGAACACCAAGTGCAGTTAGTATTGTTTACCACTGAATTTGTAGACAATAAGCTGAAAGTGCTTAGCGGTAAAGAACATCATTTGTATTAGTGCTGTAAGCTAGTCCGTTAAGTGATGACATGGAAACAAGCTTATTCCCCAACAAAAAATTTCAGTGTGTTTTAAAAGGGGAATTAAGCACGACAAACCAAATTTTGTTAATTTTGAAAAAAAAATTAATAAATAAAAAACTTTTTACATTTTCTTTTTGCTTTTAACTACATATGTATATTCTATACACATAAGGTTGTAGCGCCCAGAATGTGGTCATCACTGCTCTAAATTATTTAATTTTTAAATTTTTCAGCAATAAAATAAAAACCACGCCATGTTTATATAAGTATAACAGGCACATGTCACATTGTGACAAATCATTTTCATTGTAACAACACACCTAAAAACGTTCTAACATGAAAGGATTTTGTTTCTTTAACGAAACACATCATTATATTCCTAGAAAGCAACAATTAAAATGTATTCTCTTTGTTTAAATAACAACAATTCTGGGAAAGTTTCTTTACAATTTGTTTTTTATAAAAGACTAGTTGTTTGGTCCCGGCGTTGCACGGGATTTTCCAAATTATAACAAAAAATTAAATACTGGTGAAATCCTGTCTGAAATTGGTCATATCAACTTATAAACCTTCGCAGGCTCATGCTCAACAACTTTGCAGAGTTTACGATTGAATTCATACTGAGTAATTTTCAATGGCGCCACCTATTTTAGATTTTTTTTGCTATTTTTCTTACTTGGTCAGAGACCATTCCGAATTGGTACGAATCATCGAAATCGGTCCAGCCGTTCTTTAGTTATAAACGTAGTAACTAGCGCCACTTTCTTTTATATATATAGATTTTTGAAAAACCCATACATATTTGCTTACCGGTGGAAATACATAGATGTTTCAAATTCTTGGAATGGTTCACCAGCTAAAAATGCCTTAACAGCTTTGACACATGGCTCAAACAGTTCTTTGCTGCCGTTGTTAATTTTACTGCGTACCCGTGAAATGAGATCATCGTTTAAAATATCCAAAACAAATTCATCAGAAGCTGATAAAGGTGGTTTATTCGAATTACCATTTAATTTGGCTACCATAGTTGTTTCACTGCTACCATCACCACCACCTTCATCGCCATTACTCCCACCCCCGCCACCACCTCCATCACCATCGTACGTTACACCGGAAGATCCGCCGTGCTCATCACCGTTATGATGTTGAAATAGTTTATGATTGTTACTACAACTACTGCTGGTGTTATTGGCGGTGGTATTGTTATGTAATTCAGTCTCTACAGGATTTGTTGGCGTGGTTCTGATATCTTCCGTTTCTATTGAGGTGGTTTGTTGTTGTAGTTGTTCATTACCGTCTTCATTGATAGCATCATTGTCTCCAATATCATCAGTAATAGTACCATCACCTGTGTTACCATTATTTAAAGTGTCCAATGATGAGGGCACATCAATGTCTAAAAAACGACTTCCAATATCCTGCACTATTGTCAGACGATGTTCATCATATTCTATTTCATATCTAAAAAATGGATGAAAGGGAAATTTGTTCAAACTTTAAAAAAAATAAAATTTGTATATTGTAGCACGACGAATCATTTGTTTGGTCGCACTTACTTCTGAACTTGATCCAAAAATGATATATAACGAAAGTACAATGGTCTTTTACTTTCACAAAACTGCCGAAACAATTCGCGTCCAATTGGCTGTTGGTCTATGACATAGTTGTAGCTTATATCTGTCCAAAAGAAAGAGAGAGAAAGAAAGAAAAAAAAAATTAATAAAATATATTCAAAAATGTATGTACATATGTATGTATTAGAGACCAGGCTGTTAATGATTAAAATTACACAACAATTAAAAATGAGCTTCATTAAACAAGTCTGGCAAGATAAACCCATTTTCACAAGTGGCAATTTTAAGCGATTTCATGATAACCCTTAATATTTTATCTATTTCTTCAAGTTTAAAAATTTCAAAAAGTTCATGTCTGTATTCTTTTTTGAGCATATTTGTTACGAACTCCCATTTGGTAATTCGTCATTTAGGCCAACGTGTTTCCAATTTAGTTATTCTACGTTATGACAGTTTGCTTTTGAAATTTGTCTTATGTTCTCATTTATAATACCCCGGTATTAAAAATTGGCAAATCGCTATTAAAATTTAATAGCCTTTAAAAAAGAAGAAAAAAAAAAATATTAACTTACCTAATTTGTCTTTCAGGTGTATACACTGTGATATGTGGGGAAATTGAAGGATTTTTCGCCATTTTTTGCTTTTTCCTTTATTGCTGTCGGAACCACCTGTAAAGATAAAGAAAATAAAAAACATACAATAAATTAGAACAAAATTTGATTAAAATGTAAAATGTTTCTCTACAAGACACCTTTTGGGAAAAATTAGTATTAAAAAAAGTTACATACAGAAATACAGTAGTGCCTCGGTTTAACGAATGATATGATATCAGGCCGATTTGTTTAACCGAAAAGTTCGTAAAATCCGGTACTCTCTATTTTTACTTTTATCAATAAAAAATACATTTTTATGTTAACCCCATAAACACGGAGGTTTGATTTCAAATTAAAAATGATTTGAAATCAAACGTTTGATAATGTTTTGAAAATCATTTGAAAATCCAAAAAAAGGGGAAATTATTTTCAAATTGAAAAATGCCCTTATTTTCAAAATGCTTTCGAACGTAATTCTCAAGTGTTTTTCAAATGTGGATTATAATACAAAATTTTAAGAATCTTTGCATAAAAAATCATTTAATTTTCGAAGCAAGTGGGAATAAATTTTTTTTGACATAACCAAGATTGACCAAAAAATAGCTAAATTGCCATTATTAATTAACAATAGCGGTCAAAATTACTGAACCTTTTACGACTCTCTGTATAAATCATAATTTCAGCAATTATACGGCGAGAATTTTACGAGTTGTAAGATAATATCTACATTAGGGATATAACCAAATTTTGGCCCTAGCACTATGCGATAGCGAATATTGTGTTATTTACGAAAACAATTTGTTTGAGTCGTTTAAAAATAAAAACCTCACCCACAGAAGCGATTTTCTAAAATCCCTAAAGAAAATAATTTAATAAAAAATTTTTAATATTCGTGTTGTTTTGCTTAAGTTTTTGGATAAATGTATTAGTACAAATACATAAAAATAAAAAAAAAATAATTTTCCAACTTTACCGCGTTTTGTGGGTGACCTTTTTTGAAAACCGCGAAAAATTAATAAATTTTTTTTATCAAAAGTAATTTTTGGGAACACAAAATTTTAATTTAAAAGATTTTGTTATTCGTGCTTAATTTTTTGATAAAAACACTGAAATTTATTGTTGATGGGATAAGCTATTCCTATGCGCATTTCACTGGTTGCTTAGGCCAGATCATCAGGAAACTTCATCCATAAAGATTTTAGAAAAACTAAAGATATTAAACCAAATAAAACTGTTAAGCGTATAAGACTTATAGCAACAGTTCTACTTGTAACAATATCAAAGTTTAAACAAAAAGATCAACAATAAACAGTGAGTTTATCTCTTCTTACATTTCCCTTTGCTTTTGCATGTTGTTTTTTTGCATTTTGTTTTTTCTTAACCTACCTACAACTACAATTAATGTTGGAAGAATTGCAATCAATTGTGGTGGGGAATGTAAGAAGAGATAAACTTACTGTTTATTGTTGATGTTTTTGTTTAAACTTTGATATTGTTACAAGTAGAACTGTTGCTTATGATTCTTATACTCTTAACAATTTTATTTGGTTTAATATCTTTAAATTTTTTTAAAATCTTTATGGATGAAGTTTCCTGATGATCCGGCCTAAGCAACCAGTGAAATGCGCATAGGAATAGCTTATCCCATCAATAATAAATTTCAGTTTTTTTTATCAAGAATAAAAATTGGAAATTAAGCACGAATTACAAAATCTCTATAACTTTTTTTTAATAGTTTTCAATGGACTATTCGACCATGCTAGGGCCATTTTGATATTTGCAAAAAATGAGTCTCATACAATTCATGGCATGAAAGACATCGACGGTCAAAGACGCTCTTCATGAGACTCCCAGTAGCTCTTACACGACTGAAATTGCTAGCTGGGTATGAAGTAATTATGTTTTTGTTTGAATGTTCTGTTTTACGAAAATCGAACAGAAACTGTTAAAAAAACTAAATTTTTAGTTGTCCGATTTTTTAGGCAATTTTTCGAAACGTGAAAGACGAGTTTTTTTTATTTTTTCTCAGGAAAATTACGATTTCCTAACAAATTTATCTGGCAGCCCTGGACATAAATTATTTTTTTCAAATAACTTTTTATATGACCAGTAAAGTTGCCATAATTATAAATACAAAAAAATTCCGGAAAAATCCGCACGAACTTCCCGTGATTTTTTTCCGTATGAAAAACCTTAACCAGAACTTATGAATGTACTAGGTACATACAAGATACTCAACGAAAAAGAATATAGTGTGCATTAAATCGAAAATTCGTTAAACTCATCATATGCTAAGCCGGGAGGAATCTTCTTCAAACCGCTTAACTACCTGTAGAGCATAGGTCCTCTACAAAATTTTTCCAAGATATTCGATCATTTGCAAGTAATTTTATTTCGTTTCAGTTTCATTCGCTATTTAAGATGTCATTAAGCAAGCTTCTTTCCCATGTAGTCTTCTTCTACTGCCTTGAGGGTTCTAGTCAAGAGCTTGGCGGCTTATTTCATCTGGGTCCTTCCTGAGAGAGTGGCCTATCCATTTTCACTTCTTTCGTTTAATAATCTTTTGGATAGGCTCAATGTTGCATTTTATATATAGTTCGTCATTGCTAATGAAGTTAGGCCACCAGATTTTAAAAATGAAGCGCAAGCAGCGGTTTATAAAACTTTGTAATTTAAAGTTCAGTGCTGTTGTTGTCAGCTACTTTTCGCAGCTATAAAGCAACACTGAAAGAACGTTTGGCTTAAATATTATTATTTTAGTATTAACTGATATAATGGTTGATTTCCAAATATTTCGCAGTTGAAACAACGCACTGTTTGCTTTACCAGTCTTATATACAATGTCTGATTTTGCGCTATCTTCTGATGAAACTATGTTCCCCAGGTAGCAGAATTTATCAACAAACTCCACCTGTTCGTGATTGATGAAAAAAGGGATGTTTCTTGCGGTTCTTATTTTTATCATCTTTGTTTTTCTCGTGTTAATTTTAAGACCAACATTTGCTGAGTAGAGAACTCTGTCATCGAGTTTCAGTTTCATATCCGAATGTTTAGTGGATAGAAACACATGTCGTCAGCGTAGGCTAAATCCTTGGGATGACTAGTTAAGGTCCATTGGATACCGCGTCGATTAGTTGCAACCGTATTTTCTAGGACATTGTCTATAACAAGCAGAAAGAGAAGTGGAGGCAGTAGGCATCCCGATTTCGGAAGAAATGGTTCAGAGAGCCGGTTGCTATGCAAGACTCTGCATTGGAACCGGGAGGGATACCACAGCTCTCCTTTTTTGTAATCGAATAATAAAATGCTATATTAACGAAATATATGGAACAAAAGGTTGTTAAACAATTTTCAAACCAACTTTTCTGAACGATAAAAAAAGTATAATTTCATGCTCTTTCTCCACCATCTTTATGCTTTTTTTCAAAATTTTCTACATACAAGAACACGTACATACCCAGCGGTTACAAGCGATAACATACATACATACATACATACATACATACACACATAACGAGAAATGTTTGTGGTTTGTTTATGAGTACAAAACAGCGATAGCAAATTACTTTTTCATTTTTTTTTACTAACTTTTAAAACAAAAAGGACTTTTGAGACTACCATTTGTAGATACCACAAAATTCTTTTTTAGGCTTGATATGACAAACGTTGAATAGATAGACGTTTCAGGGAAAATTTTAACTACTAGCAGATAACATTGGAATCTTTGTATTTTAATTACCCCAAATATGCTCCGGTTGTAACACGGTAAAATAAAAATAATATTTTTTCCAAGAACAACTTTACTAAAATAGATACTTTAGTTACCAAAAAAGGGCAAACTTTTATTCGAAACTTTAAAACAACATGAAATAAATTGCATTATTAGTAATAAATATATTTTTTGATTTTATACCTTAATCATTCACAAAAATATTTAAAAGAAAATTTTCACCTACTAACCTTACTACTTTTAAAGAAAAAGTACCAAAAATAAAAAACCACAAAGAGTAGGAAAAATTAAG
The DNA here is from genome assembly GCA_963931875.1 of Pollenia griseotomentosa. NCBI lineage: Eukaryota > Metazoa > Arthropoda > Insecta > Diptera > Polleniidae > Pollenia > Pollenia griseotomentosa. The sequence continues at coordinate 113,926,482 of OZ007560.1, forward strand.
GCAAATTATAATAGTCAATCTAAAAGAAAAAGTGGGAAAAAATAAAAAATGTTTAATTATAAAATAGTTAAGGGAAGAACTACTTCATAAACACAATTTGTTAACTTAATATTTTTTAAAATTTCTTACCACATCTTTAATTTATTGTTGTTACCTTTCATAGGCTTGCCAGATTCAAGTTCGCTAAATTCTTGACATTCACTAAAGAAATTCTTGATTTTGAAAAGAATTCTATCCAAATAAAATCTTCCTGCGATAATCTTTTATAGAAGTAACACAATTTTTAAAACCAGTTAGAAGCAAAAGATACAAGCAAATGATCTTACTATTTATAACAAACATTTCTGTACGCTTTTCTTTAAAGTCAGCTGTCCTTGGCAGTTATGGGACTTTTTCTTCAATATATATATATAACAAATATAATTAATATATCAATATAATGAAGAATATAATTCATATATACTGAAGAAAGAACAAGTCCCATAACTGCCTAGTAGTCACCCCTAGGGAGTTCCGCGGTAGGCTAGCTGGTAGTGAGCTCCGGGGTTGCGGGTTCGATTTTTGCCAGAGACTCTGGTTTCTTTCCTGCAGACACGCGTAGAGCTTCGCGGCAATAGCTTAGGGAATTAAAAAAATTAAAAAAAAAAAAGGATGACCGGCCTCCTTTAGTTTCTTTTCCTTAACATTTTCTTAAAACATACTTGCCTCTTCTCACCCATTAGGGGGCTCCCATACAAATATGGCGGTCAATAGAGAGGTCAAATGTACGACCAATCCAACTTTATTTTTCATCTCCATTATTTGCTTCTAACATACCTACGAGACAGCGGGTCTTAAGGGGGCCCAACAAAATTTGTCATACAGGCTAGAAATATATTGAAGAAAAAGTCCCAAAATTGCCTAGGAGTCGCCCCTAGAACATAAAATGTATGACCGACCTCTATTAATCTTTCGTCCTAAACATTTTCTCAAAACATACTTTCTCTTTATTGCCATCCCTTAGGGGGCTCCAATAAAAATATGGCGTTTTATAAGATTCTTAAATTTAATTAAAATTTTTTATCTTTTGTGAATAAAATCGTTGTAGACAGATTTTAATCATTAATGGCTTGTTTTGTTTGTTTGCAATACGTGTAGAAGCATAGCAGTATTTTCCAATTTTTTTATGAATTTTTGAAAACCAAAACTTCGAAATTTTGCTAAGAAATTATTTTTTTTGACAAAAAACATTGGCCCATAACTATAGTCATAAACAAAGCATACTTTAAGAGTTCTAAAGTAAACTTTTCTTAAAAATATGCTTTTGATCTACTATAGACAAGTAAAAGCATACTTTACACGTTAAAACCGATGTTAATTTTAAAACCAGCTGAAGTTGTTTTTAACTCATTTAACAACAGCATCAGCTGTTTTTCGCCAGCAAAAAAGTATGTACTTGCAAAAAGTTAAAAATGATTATGTTACAAGATATTGGCCGATATTTTGCAATTATTAATGATTTGGAGGAAAACTTTTATGGAAAGATACACAAAATACATTGTATAGGCCCTAATTGTGTAAAACTCAACGCCAAAAATTACATTGAAAGCAAAAACGAAGCCAAAATATTTTGTAATTTTGTTGTTGCTTTTTACATAAATTTTTATTGCGTGTTTAAAATTTTTTCAACTCCGCAAGATATGCAGTGTTTTTTTTTATATATTAATTTTTAATGTCAGCTGCTTAGAGTTGCCCCTTGCTTATATTTTGTTGTAAGTTGTATGAAACAATTTTCTACATTTGAGGTGGCACCCAGTTAAAGTCGGTTCAATATAAAACATACTTTAATTTCGACTATAGTAGTAAAATAATTAATAGAATGTTTTTATTTTAAAGTTGTTTTTAAAAAGAATCGATTTTAGCGTTTGACTATGATTATGGGCCATTATGTTTTTGGCTCGATATGTTATGCAACCTCCTCCATTTTCGGTATGTTTTGAAAAAAAGCTAATCTTAAAATAACGGTTAGCACCACTGGATTCAGCGAAACCGAATTAGGTTAAAACGCCAGATGCCCCGCTTGTCAGTTTTTTCAAATAGCACAGTGTAATTAAAAACAAAATTAAAGAAATGAGTTGATTATCAACTTCTGCAATTATTTGTTCGCTACTGACTCTTCGAAGAATTGGCGGTTCGAAAAACTTTTGTTGCCAATTTATAAGTATAATAGAGTTTTTTGCGCCGACAAGGTTGATTTCTGGTACAAGGAGAATTTCGTGCTTCTATAACTCTCGCGGTATGAAGTCCTCTTACAGTTTCATTTTTGTCCAACGTCATCGAGAGAAGCTAATTTTTCGGAAGATAAGCATTATGTTGAATCACAGAATCTATTTTTAGTTAAAGCTCTGCTGGAAGGCAGCTTTTTACCAAGTTCCAGAAATTTTAGGACCCATGTTTGCAAGTTGGGTTCGGGTTAGTTTGAAACCAAGCCATTATAAAGTATTAATCAGGTAAATATAGCTGCCTATAGTTTTTATGGAATATATAACGTAATTTCTTTCATTCTTGCAGTATTTTTGATTTGTCAATTGGTTGTATATCCGAAGATATCATTTTCAATTTTAATTTTTTTTTTAATAAATGATTTTTTGGCTGCACTTTCATCATCTCCTAAAATGTCATGGTCACATCAGCTAAAATTTATATGCAATAAAAGAAAAAAAAACTCTCTCATGTAAAATTTGATTTTTGGCGCTTACGTTATTTTCGCCGTTAGGGCTCGATATATCGTGCAATGCAGAAGAAACCATAGCAGCCGCTGCTCTATCGGAAATGACGTAGCGGTCGCATATTTTTGCCAACATAGGCAAATAAATCATTGATTTTGCTCAGATTTCTTTCCTTTTCTAATCCTTTGACGTGAAATATAAGTTTAAGGTATCATGAGAAACACTAACCTAAGCATTACTCAAAGTTGACTCCATGTCCTGCTGTTTGTGTGTTGTAAGAAATCAATCTATTACTCCTTGGAAAATCAAAAACACCTGCTCTCTTTTCGGTGCCTCCTTCTTCCTTGGCAAAGCCTGATTTGTTTACATTTGCATGCTCAAATATCGAATAAAACTTCGCTACACTTTAAGAAATAATCTTTCAAATAAGCAGCGGTATTTTTGAAGACTTAATGAGATTTTAAATGATGATAAGCCTTTAACAACTGTATGACTTTTGCATTTAAAACTGTAGGAAGGAACGCTTTTCGAGAAATAAATTCCAACTTTAGGGCCATAAGCTTTACAATATCTCGAAATTATATTTCTCTGATACTATTCCTTGTTATTTTAAGTTGTCAATTATTCCATTTATAATAATTCGTAGGTAGTCAAAACTTTTTCCTTTATATCTTCTACTTTTTAAAATAAGACACAGATAATTTTGTTTGCTGGTTTCATAACAAATATTAAGTTTAAAAAAGTTTGTGGAAACATTCAAAAAGAGAACAAAATTTTACTCTCTAATTGGCATTAAATAAAGTAATCTGATTAAATCTTTTGCTTATGTATTTGTTGTGTACGCTTTCAAAAGAAGAAAATATACGTTTCAAAAGCATAATATAACTGTAATTTGCTTCTGAGTTTAAAAGACGTTATAACACAAAAACATAATTTTGTACTACGAGTTTAAAATATGTGTTGTGTTTGCAAATGCTCAGTCTATTAGTGAAGCCAAAAGACGTTTGTGTAAATAGGAGATATGATCATTATACATACATACATTCTAAATTTATATCAAACTATGAGATTAAAGCGCGTGCTCTTAAAATGAATTAAAACCATTTTACAGGGGTTTAATTAACATAACAACACAACATATTGTCCCTATTAGAAGATGATAAGAGAGAAAAAGTGTTTTTGACCCACCCTCATATTGAATCGTAATTTATTTTAAAATAAGAGCTAACCTAAGAGCTTGAAATAAAAAGTTTCCATATCAAGCAATTCATACGAGGACTTTTCAGACTTCGCTTTTTTGCGGATATGCTGTAAAGTCACTTAACCAATCCATTTTTCAAACCAAGCCGTGGACTTTGCAACAGGATTCTGCACAGGCAAACATGGCTGCGAAAAAAATTTGCCAGCTTTTATTTTCTCTGAAAAACTGGCAGCACTGACCTGAGCCCATCTTGATTACAGGTGAGTGCAGCTATTGATGATAGGTAGGGGCTACAAGCGAGCTTGCAGACCAAGGACAGGCATTTCAATTGAGTCAACGTAATATACCGTTTAACTACAATACGAAAATCTTTTATAGAAAAAAATTCTTTTCAAGCAACTTTATAAACAAATCCACCTTTTCAAACTCAAAAAGAAAGTAAAATTTTTTTTGTGTTCTCGCTTTACTTTTAAGACTCTTTTATTGCCTTCAACTGTAGCAATTTAACAAAAAGGTGCGTACCACAAAGAAATAATTAAGGTACCACGTTTTCCTTTATTTCCCAACAGCAAAAAACAAAGTATGAGTGCAAATACTTTAAATAATGATTAAATGCCAATGAGCCTGACAGAAAGGACGACAACAATGTCAAAAATGCCTAAACACACATGGTATCATGACAAACACAGAAAGAAGGACGCACAAAGTATAAAATTTTTAAAAGTTAATTTCAAGTAGCAAATAAATAGAACGAACAAAATAAACCATCAAGTAAATTTACGCTTTGTCATCATTCTGTGCGGAATGTTGTTGTATGTTTTAGGGGAAACAAAAAACATTGAAAAGAATTAGGAAGAGTGAAAGTATTTAGTTTGTGTGTGAGATGAAAGTAGAGTGTGTCATAACAATAACAACTTAATGAAGACCTTTGAATTTTTTGCCTCTTTAAGTTTAAAATTGTCGCAAACATATCAACCTTATCTTTTGGAAATATTTTGCGTCGTTATTTTTTTTTCTCATTAAAGTAAAAAAATTACAACCGACGATAAAGTTTTTAAATTATGATGAACTTTAAAGCTTTTACATAGATTTAATAATTTTGGGCGTTGAATTATTTGTGCAAAAGTCTAATTATTTTTATAGCCTCTACCACTAGTGGTGAATAAGGGTATACTTAGTTTGTCATTTCGTGTGAAACTTTTTTAATATTCATCTAAGACCCCAAAAAGTGTGAATACTCTAGGATCTTTTGTAATTCTAAGTCGAGGACATAGTTTTTGTCCTGGAAATAATATTTTTAATCAGAGTTTTTTGTAGCACGATTGACTCATTTCGGAAAATTTTTTTGGAAAACCAAAGCTGCCATATACCTATAAACTAAATCTATTAGTTTTGCAAGGTGGCAATACTTCAGCGAAAGATTATGGTTTGCATTGTTTTTGTTGTTGTTGTTGTTGTTGTCATAGATTGTGTAAATAATGAATGAATGAAAGTTATCAATCACAATTTTTTTTTTAAAACACATTTTTTGTATAAAAATTTAAATGGGTCGATTACGGATGACGACCCTACAAGAAGTGAATGAGCGAGTAGTCACTTTTTTCACGTTGGTGTTAAGAAATTGATAGAAAGAAATCACAGGAAACTTGATTTCGGTCATTTTATTCTATCATTTTCTTAACACCAATGTTAAAAAAAGTGACAAATCGCTTATTCTCTTCTTGTAGGTTACTTAACTGAAGTTGAGTTGCCAGCAGCAAAGTCAGGCAACGCCGCCTCTGTTAAAATATAAAATGAAAAAAAGTTTTGTATGTGTATTTTAACATGAGCGGCAGAGGCAGGGGGAAATTTGCGCCTCTCTGAAATCAACAAATTATAATAAAATTTAATTTCAAAAGATTTTGTTATTCGTGCTTAATTCCCAGTTTTTATTATTGATAAAAACACTTGAAATTTATTGTTGATGGGATAAGCTATTCCTATGCGCATTTCACTGGTTGCTTAGGCCAGATCATCAGGAAACTTCATCCATAAAGATTTTAGAAAAACTAGAGATATTAAACCAAATAAAACTGTTAAGCGTATAAGACTTATAGCAACAGTTCTACTTGTAACAATATCAAAGTTTAAACAAAACACATCAACAATAAACAGTGGGTTTATCTCATCTTACATTCCCCACTACAATTAGTTGAAATTCTCTCAACATTAATTGTAGTTGTAAGTAGGTTAAGAAAAACAAAATAAAAAACAACAACAACTTTACAAAAGATGTTGTCAATTAAGTGTTTTTTAGGCCGTGCACTGCCTGTTTATTATCAAAAAGTAATTTCAATTTTTGGGAATACAAAATTTTAATTTCAAAAGATTTTGTTATTCGTGCTTAATTCCCAGTTTTTATTATTGATAAAATTTAATAAATAAATAAATCCCTATTTATGCGGATACATTAGATATTCAATTTAAAAAAGGAACACGAGCGGAGGGTGGTGTTCGATTTCTGCCTTTCCGAAACAATCCAGCCAATTTTAATGAAATTTTAAACATAGGTAGATCCCTATTTAGATAGACCCATAAGCTGTGAATGTTTTAAAACATGGACTACGAGAAGTGGGATTGTAGAAGCATAAGCCGGGTATCCGCTAGTTCAACAATAAATAAAACATTCTAAAAAAGTTGCCGTGTATTTAACACAAACAGCTGACTTTACGATAGCAATAGTTTAAAATGTTACAGAATGGCAAAATCGTTAATTTCCTTACAAATTTTTTTAAAATTTATTACGGAAACGCACAACTGCTGGCGCGTGAATCCGTTATCAATATGGCTTTCTAGGATCCTTAGGAAATCACGTGGAAGCTGATATTAGGATTATGTGTAACATTCAATCTGTTTTGCGGCCAGTGTTGTTGTTGTAGCAGAACGACATCAAATAATGAGACAAGCGTTGCTGAGTTGACAGTACTTGGCCGTTGTTTATTAAACTCATTCCGATGCGTAGAACCGATTGTCGTCGGAACACTGTTTTCCGGTTTCTCTGGGCTCTGTTTGTATTCAACAGAGCCTTATTAGCAGTAAAAATTCTAAGGTGGCATTTATACGATGTTTTTCATCTTTTGAACATGCCCGTTTTCATTATTAATTGTCTAATATTCATATACATACATATATATTAAAAAAAACATGAAAACTCTTATTAACAAACATGAAAACATGGACACCCCCCTTACTTTTCTAACCCGATTCCCTACAAACAAAACAAACGTGTTTGTTAGACATGTCTGAAAAGACATCGTATTAATGCCGCCAAATATGTGTGAATTTTTGATCGATTTTTAATAGAGGAAAATATAGGAGCAACAAATTAAAAGTTATATTATTGTATCGGGTGATTTTTTAGCTATTATCTTTTTGGCAACACTGGTTTTAGCCGCTGACGCACGTTTCGTCTTTAGTTTCACTGTTAAACATCTTCAGTTTGGTCTATAATTTAACCATGAATCTTCTTACAAACGAACAACGCTTGCAAATTATTGAATTTTATTATCAAAATGCGATCCACTTTTTTATCGAAAAATTGTGTTCAGCGACGAAGCAGAATTGTCGATTTTGGAGTGAAAATCAGCCAGAAGCATTGCAAGAGCTACCAATGCATCCAGAAAAAGTTAGTTTGGTGCGGTTTATGGGCTGGTGGCATCATTGGACCGTACTTCTTCAAAGATGATGCGAATCGTAACGTAACTGTGAATGGTGAGCGCTACCGTGAGCTGATATCCAACTTTTTTTGCCCAAAATGCAAGAGCTTGACTTGCATGACATGTGGTTTCAACAAGACGGTGCACATGCCACACAGCACGCTTAACAATGGACTTATTGAGAGGCGAGTTCGGTGAACATTTTATTTCACTTTCGGGACCAGTCAATTGGCCGCCTAGATCGTGCGATTTAACGCCTTTAGACTATTTTTTGTGGGGCTATGTTAAAGCTCATGTCTATACACACATGCCCGCTTCTATTGACGCATTGGAAGACAACATTGAAGCATTTATTCATGAGATACCGGCCTAAATGTTGGAAAGAGTATGCCAAAATTGGACTAAGCGGATGGACCATTTGAGGCGCAGTCATGGTCAACATTTGCATGAAATAATCTTCAAACATTAAATTATATGGACCGTACTATCGATTCAAATAAAGATTTCATGCATTTTTCTGAATTGTATGTGTTTTTTTTTTAAACTTTCCTATAGCTCTTAAAAATCACCCCTTATATATTTTTGGGAATTCAAGGACTTTAATTTAATCTCAAAACTCATGTTTCTTGTATTCACTTACAGCCGTACCGAAATAAGAGCGGAAGGCGTAACGTTTTTTTCCGCTTAGCTTTTACGCTGATATGCCATACCTAAACGAAAGCCTCAACGTTGTGTCACAAACAGTAGAGTTAACTTTCTTGTTTAATAGAACCCACATAATAGAAATAAAAAAGAAGAGAAAAAACCGCTAGATTGACAAAAAACAGCTAAATTGCCATTATTTATTAACAATAGCGGGCAACTTCACTATTAAACGCGCTGTCAAAATCGAATTTTTCAATTGCAAAGCGTTGACGCCGCGCTATTTAGGGAAGGTTCATACAATTTGTATGGGCATGAGAATTTTTGGCAGCTAGAAAACGCTTTCCGCTCTTGTTTAGGTACGGCTGTTAATTAAATATAATTAATAAAAAAAATATTTGTAAGCAAAATTTTATTTAAAAAAAAAAAAAAAAAAAAATTCTGCATAATTTTTTTGTTATAGCAATGACAAAAATATGACAATTATTCAAATTTCGTTATTTGAATTATCCCAAATTGCTGTGTGTAATGTAGCGCAAAAGATTAATGGCAACTGTTTACTTAAATTCTAAAAACTCAGTTTCTAATGTTTATACTCATAGTAGTTCACAGTATGTTTACACTAATACGCTTAATTAAATACGATTATTTATCCATATCTTATGCTATTAAATAAAATTCTTTATAACTTCAATAATCCATTAAGCTCTATTTTTTCTTATTCTCTGCTCCTTTTCAACTCGATATCATTAGCATTTAGATGACAAAAATGAAATAAACAAATATGTTGCATTCTACTGTCATGTTATATGGCATGACAAATAAAACATTATTTTTTGTTTGTTATATCATGCTGTGAAGCAAATAGAGATCATTAGAAGTGACACACATTACCCCTACATCTCAGCGTAAAAAAGCTCCGTTATAGGATTTTCTTTGCCTTTTTTGAATTTTTCCATATTCGTGCCATGTTACTATCTAATTTACATAGAATTTTGCATGTTTGTATGCATTAGATATGTATGATGTCAGGTAATAATGGTATAAGTGCACAAGACAGGGTTTTGCAAAAATGGGGATGAAATTAAGATAAATTGAACTTTAAAGGTGCTGGAGCGATTTATATAAAATTTGGAAATAAACTTTTAATCTTAAGCTAAATTTGTGTAGTAAAACAAGCAAGAATGTCATGCCCGACCAGCTGATTTCCTACTTTACAGTATTTAAAAATAAATTTTCAAAAGGGTACCCTATTTGGGACCCATGGGCAATGATGGACCAGTCAGAACAAAATTATGTTATGAGGTTAAGATTCATGAAAAAGATCTTTGTGCAGAGTATTAAAAAAATATATTAATTTAAGTACAAGAGATTTGTATGTCTTTAAGTGATTTTCGGAAGGAGGTTAATATGGAACTTATGGTTAATTTTGGACGTACCAGCGGAAGCTTTTGTCATGACAAAGTGGCTATCGTAAAAGTTATTGTAGCCAATCAAATTGTTTGTCAATACAAACATAAGGATTTATTTATAAGTTATGGCACTAAAAGTTATTTTCGGCAGTAATATTTGTATGGAAGCTATGGTCAAATATGGGCCGATTCCAATAAAATTTGGTAGCATAATTAAGATAACAAATAACTGAATTTGGAACAAATTTAACCTGTTTACTATTGTGGTGTGGGTAGAATAAAATACACCATCTGTCACACATTATTATGAAACGTATTGACTAGCCATCGCTTGATTAAAAAACCAACAATTTTTATGTGGTGCGCAAAATGACCTCAGGAAATATGGCCCCCCAGAGAAATTAATTAATTTGACCCCAAATTTGACATGAGTCACAACAACACGCAATTTCGGTCCAATTTTTGAGTTTTTAGGTTTTTTTTTTTCGTTGGGTGCATTTTAAGTGAAATGAAAAATTAACCCCATAACTTATATAATCCAAATTTTATAATCCAAAATTAACGGAAGATTTTAATTTGCCGCCATTTGGGCAGTAAATTATTGGTATCCCTAAAAAACAACAAGAATGCTGTTTGTAAGGGTTAAATGTTTGTTAAGTAGATTTTTGAACATCAATAAGTAGATGCGACCAATTGGATCAAGTCATCCTAAGCCATAATGTACATTCTTAGTAAATCGCAAAAACTTGACGCATTTAAGGTTGCACTACCTACGCGTGATTGTCGAAGAAAAAAAAAACACGAATTCACTACGTGTTTATTGAGGATTTTGGGTTCGGTACGTCACTGACTACTTCTAGTGCTCCATTCGTGAAATAATGACCCAGTTGTTTCTTCAAAGTTGAATGATACTGATTTGTCCAATCCTTGTTTGGTGTCAACCTAATGCTATACAACCGTTACACCATTCAAATACCGCATTAGACTTTTCCGTGTTCTTCTCGGTATCGAATGATTTAACCATAGAAGATTCACCAGAATTGAAACAACTCTCTCAAAACAAAATTAAAATAATAAAATGTATTTCTCAAAATTTCGTACGAGTGGAATTACAACAAAAAACTAACACATTTCTTAGTTACTCAATCATAGTTAGGTTTTTTTTCTCTCACTTACCGTTCTGGTAACCATCTATGGATTTTGAATCATTAGATTTCTTTTAATGGAGTTATTCCCAGTCAAAGGCCTAAGTTAACATGTTCACTACCAATCTTCTATCAAGGGTCATACAACAAAAACTTTAAAAAAAACAAATAGGTTATTCGTGTTACACGAAAAGAATTATTGCCTAAATATGGCTTAAACCAAGAAAATTTTGCATGATTCTCGTCCAAGCCAAAAATAACTTATTCTAAATACATGTGTGGCTTGGTTTAAGCAAACTATTTCTTTATTTTAGAACATTTTACTTAATACGAGCGAAATACATAAGTTAAAATCAAGAACATTTTTTTGGATTTTGGATTTTCTAGTTTTAAGAAACGAAATTTATTACTTTAGAAAATAAACTTCTTTCCGTGTATGGTCGTGCAAATTGCTGAGCAACTTCAACAATATGAATAAGGAGCGTTACTCACGTTTATTTCACTTTGGAGAATTCAAATATGAATAACGTAATTGCTTACATCTGTAAAATTCACATGTGTAGCAAAAGTAACAATTTTTTATTCTTCATGAATTTGTAAATTTTCACTGAACAAAATAAAAATTTTAAGCCTTAAGAAATTCAAGATTTAGAACATCCGAAAAAATGCACCGTCTTGTGTGGTTTACACGTTGGTGGCATCATCGGAACTTATTACTTCAAAAATGAAGCCCGAGCTCGCTCAGAGGTGGTGATTTTTCGTTTAAAAATATGGCGAGATGGCTTTACATGACATCGACCATCGACTTTTTGAAATCAAAATTTGGCGAAAAGTTGATTTCGAGAAATGGAATTATCAATTGGCCTACAACGTAGTGCGATTCAACATCTCTCAATTATATCCTGTATACTTCGTAAAATCACTGCGTTATGCTGATTATCCACAAACAATTGACGCCTTGGGGGCCAACAGTGTTTGTGTTATTCGTTACATATGGCCAGAAATGCTCAAAGAAGTGGCCCACAACTGGACATTTAGAATGCGATTCGTCAAGAGCAGCCGCGATGCCCATATGCCCGAATTAATTTTTAAATGTTATTGCTAAGGATGCGATTTCCATGCAAATGCATGTTTTTTATCGATAGTCTAAAATCGATGTCGACCAATTATCTTTCCGAATCATTAAATTTGCGTTAAAATGGCATCGATTTGTTTTTGCATATTGTTGCATATTTTGGTGAAAATGCATATTTCGGTTTTAAATACATATTTTTGCATATTTAAACATTTTTGAGTGATATATTTTTTTTAAATTTCCATATTATAAAAAAAAGTTCTTCAAAAAATTTCCAAATTGTATAAAAAAAATCTCAAAAAATTTTTTTTTTTTAAAATCAATTTATAAATTTTTTGAGCTCTGCTTAAAATACAAGATTTCGACAAAAGATCCTTAAATATTTAACCGATGCAGCACCTTACATGGTTAAGGCTGCCAATTGTCCTAAAAAAATTTATCCAAAACTGTTACATCCCTGCGGGAAATTTGTGTCAATTGGTCCAACAGACTGGTCCTGGGATTTGTGAAAATAGAACAAGTACAAAAAGAAAGGACTCATGACCATTGAAAGAAGAACCAATCCCTTAACTGGTTTATGAAGAACAAAAAGGTAGAAAAAGTAATGAACTACAGTACAGCCTTCACCGGTGCTGTGACACATTTTTTGGTCAATTGACCCCCTCCAATGACAACCCAATGTAAAAGTGATAGGTCTTATTCATATAAAGTGTTCGAACTAGAACCGGTCTCTACCACCAAAGACCTATCACGGGACTACTTTGGTGTCAGTTCGCTTCCCTCTAGGGATGTTACTTGCTAGGCACATGGGTAACACCGAGTTGCAGATGAAATTAGAAGCTAATTCGATAATATTGATTTATTGGTTTCACGAGTTGCAATTTTTATTGAAATGTATCTCTTGCTTGGTACCGTCACCACCGCAGCCAGTATTAACAAGAAGGGGAACCTGGATAGATGCTTCAGAATTCTATTCAAAAAACTTTGAGCAATTTAAGAATGTTATTGAAGAACTTGTTGCTATCGATGCTTATGCAGTAAAAAAAAAGTAAAAGAAATATTAAATTTAAATAACATCAAAAGTCAATTAGCATTTGTATTTTCCAACTTCAGATATGTTGGTGAAACAATAAGTAAATTGAAAGGATTTAGTTCACTTAATTGTCAACTCAAATTAATTGATATGACAGAAAGTAAAATAAACATGTGGAAGGAAAAATAGCCCGACAAATTAAACAAAATCCAAAACGTGTTGCAAACAAAAAAAAAAAAATCAGGATTTCAAAAACTAAAACAAATTTCAACTATTTGTGATCTGGAATCAGTGGGATCTGAATTAGAAAATTAATATTCTCCAAATGAATTGGCATCCTTCAAGTATGTCTCAATTTCGGTTGACATTGAGAACTCATTTTCCATGTACAAAAGCTTTTTAACAGAGGCTTACTTTGGATCATATAAAAAAAGTATTTATTTGATTAGCAATATATTGTACAGAATATATTCTATAGAATTTTTCATTTTGTTTTGTTTTAAATAAAATAAAAAAACAAACGCTTTTTTATTGTAAATTGTCAAGTTTTTAGTGCATATTTTTTATTTTTTTAATGCATATTTTGGAGTTTTTAGCGCATATTTTCGATTTTTTAGTGCATGAAAATCTCATCCCTAGTAATTGCTATGCATTGATCTTTCGAATAAAAATACATTTCTAATAAAATTAAATGTTTGTTTTATTTTTTACAATTTGAAGTTCTAGCGGGTTAAAAAATCTCTTATTATTAGTTACAGCACAGATCAACAGAATATATCAAAATATTAAATAAATATTGAAATTGACTTAAATTTAGCCGAGATTTTTTCTAATATCCAATTTGCATTAAGTGGCAAATAATCATACATATTTATATAATGAAATTGATTAAATATATGCAAAATATGTATTTCTTACGAAAAAAAGCTTAAAAAATGACAATATTCTAAAAAACCCTGTTGTCTGCACATGGTCTTCTAGTTGTTTCAGCACTCAACTCTTACTGTCTAATTCAATCTGTGCTGAATGAACGGTATAGTTTATTTCAATTATTCGTTATTGTTGCTGCTGTAATTATAGTTGCCGTGCTGTTGTTGCCGTAGTTGTTGTTGCATTTTTTGCCTTACGGTAGCAAAATCTCAAGTGGCTTTAAATCTCTTTAAAAAAAACACACACATTAATGTCTGCTTGTAAACCCAAAGCTGTGCAGTATTTACTAACAACAACGAAAAATAGTTAAAATGAATTGAAAGCAACGACAACAAGACGAAAAAAAAAAAATAAGCAGAAACGCATTTAAAATTTATGGTGAAGTGCAGCCAAACGGTAACAACTACAACTACTATCATGAAGCATGTAAATTGTAACTACAAACATGTTGAACTTGCCACCTCGTTGCAACAAATTACACTTAACAACAACTACAGCAGCAACAAATAAACTATTGACATTAAGTGCATAATGGGAAGTATCATTTCGTGAACAACTCATTTTTCTTTATTTATTCCAAAATATTGCGGGTTGGGTATATTTGTTTTTTTTTAGTGATTTATTTGTTAATGTTTTAAATAAATTAAAATGATTGATACATTTTTAAAACATTTAAATTGATGTATGTATGAGTAAATGAACTAATATTAAAATGTTTATTTTGAGAGTACTTAGATCATTAGAGAAAATTAAAATAGTAATATTGGCTTATATGTATGTGTATGACAGTAGTAAAACCATAGAATAAATAAAAAAATTCAATTTTTCAAACAGTTTGATTTTAAAAAATTTTTAGATATAATAAACTATTTTTTTTTAAATTTTGAATTTCTACAATATAGATCTTAGAGCCCAAAAGTATATACTAGGTACATTAGGGTGGCCGTTAAAATCAAAAGTGGGATTTCTTTGGGTCTCGCCCGCCAATTTGGCGGGTAGTGATAAAAAAAATCCGCCCACCAAAGTTTGAGAAAAATTATATTTTAACATGAAATCTGACTTTTATGTTTCATAACTTAGAAAATATTAATTTTGTAGAAAAGTTGTTAACATGTCTTTTCTTAATCTCTTATTAAACAAAATAAACTGAAAAATATCGAATAAGCCACAAAAAAAAAATTTAATTTTTAATTTATTAAGGAAATTTATTTTCTATGAATCACGTATCTTTAATTTTGGTGAAAAACATTTTCATTATTTACTAGCTGACCCGACAGACGTTGTCTTGTCTTAATTTAAATAAATTTGTTTCTTCACGACCGACAAACGACACAAGATACGTATATTAGGTATACCGAGAAAGTGGGCGTAAAAATAGGCGTGGTCACTAAAGACGTTATTCGTACTAAGTTTGAGCAGAATCTATAAAAGAAATATGAAAAACCTCATACACAATTTTAGTTCTTTCCGAATTTAAAAAATTTACCAAGCAACTTTTCCAATTTTTCTCTTTATAAAAACTTTTTAAGACAATACATACATTTAAAAAAAGAAAATTTGCGTAATCGGTCAGCCATTCTGAAGTTATGCGCTTAGCAACGGACATCATTTCATTTTTATATATCGTTACCTTAGTCGGAAAAAATGCTAAGTCCACTTTAAAAAAAAATTTGCGAAATCGGTCAAGCCGTTTTCATGTTATGCGCTTAATGCCCTTATGACACTACATTTTCAATGCATTGTTCAAGTTTTGGTAAACAGTACAAATATAATGTAATACAAAAATTTACCAAGTGCAAAGAGTTAAGCTGTATTAAGATAAATGGCAAACTGTCAAAAATTTTACTAAAGTTATCGATAAAAAATAAAGTTATGTCAAAAAAATGTAAAATTGTTTAAGTTAAAATTGACATTTCAAGCTTGAAATATTAAAAGTGTTGCTGAATCAGCGGTTTATGGGAAAATTCAGCGATTTACCGCTTTTTGTTTTTAGGTTTCTCATAAACAAAAAGTTGGCAACATTTAATAAAATAAAAAAAAGTTGTTTCAATTGTACTTTTTTGTTGATACTTTTTAAACTAAGATTTATAATACCTTTTTGTGGTATTTTTTATGAACATAAATAAAATTAATTTCAACTAAAAAAAGCTTTTAGTACAATTAGGGTAAAGAATTAAATTTTTAAAGGTTGCTGGTAAATTTAAAAAAAAAAAATTATTTTTTTAGCCAAATTTCAAAATTTTTTTCTTTAAAAAATCATAAGAAATTGGAAAATGCAGCTATGCTAAAACTTTTGATTATGTTCACAAAAGACGAAAAATAAACACTAAATTTAATTTCATAAAACGCAATATTTTATTGGGAGCCTACATAAAAAGTGGAGTTAAAGGGCAAGTAGTTTTAGGATAATGTAAAAAACAAAAAAGTAGTGGAGTGGAGATCGGTCATACCCTGGGGGCGACTCCTTGGCCGTTATGGGGCTTTTTCTTAAATATATTCCTAGTCTGTATTAAAAATTTTGACTGGGAGCCCCATTAAGGAACAGAGGGTAGGTATCTTAGAAACAAATGTGTAACAAAAAATAGTTCGTAAGAAAAAATTCGAATCAATGCTGCTGTGAACAGAACCCGTGATGAAGAACATTTTTGTCTGGCAATGGCAGGACATAAATAAAGTATTAGGATAAGATTTGATTAATTATTGTTAGTTCATATTAAATATATGAAGATTCAATAAATAAATATTGAAAAAAAAAAAAAAAAATGCTGCTGTTTGCTTTTTATTTAAGTTACGTTTTGTTAAATATGAGATTAAGAGAAAATTTGTTAAGACAAAAGTTGTTGGAAACTTCATTACATAATAGCAAATTCTTAGTAAACGATTTTTATGTAAATATTTTCCAAGTTGTGAGGCATAACAGTCGAACTTACGATTTTTCTCAACGCCTTTGCCGATTGTCCTAAAATATTTTTTGGCGTCGTTTTTTTTTTATCAATATCTACCGATTTGGGGGGGGGGGGGGTGAGAGCATGGAAAAATAGAAAACAAATATGCTCCATACAGTTAACGACCACTCTATATATTTCGTTTCTTAAAACAAGAAAATCCAAAATCTAAAAACAATTTCTTGATTTTAACTTAGAAACATTTTGCTTAAACCAAGCCGCACATATATTTACTACCTGTTTTTAGAACGCGAGCACAAAAGTGACTCGTTTAGCTAACATTTAAAACAAAAACAAATTTCTAAATTTTAAACGAGTCACTTTTGCGCTCGCGTTTTAAAAACAGCACATTAGAATAAGTAATTTTTGGCTTGGACGAAAATCATGCAAAATTTTCTTGGTTCAAGCCATATTTAGTTCAGTTTTAGTCAATTTAGCTAGAAATTGACACTTTTTTTGAGACAAGCTGGGCACTTGGCGTTTTAACCTAATTCGGGTACGCTGAATCCAGTGGTGCTAGCCGTTTTTTAGGTCAGCTCTGGTTTTCGCGATTTACCGTTATTTCGAAAACGCTTTAGCTTATTAAAAAAACTAAAAAAAAACCGAAATTCCGCAATAAATTTCATTTAAGAAAGGTAAAACTTTTTTCTAATATGCGCCGTCGTTTTTTTTCTATCAAAATTTCGAAATTTTTGTTTTTTAAAACTTCATAAAAAAAGTATAAAAACGAAATTGCAAACAAAACAAGCCGTAAATGATTAAAATCTGTTTGCAACTTTTGATTTTATTCATGAAAGACGAAAAATGTGTGTCAATAAATGACTGAGATTTAAGCGAAAACCCACAATTTCATCTAATTTTTGGTGTAAAATCTCCTGTTGCTGTTCTTATAAAATATTCCCATTTATTTTGCAAGAAAACTTATCTGTTACCTTGCTGGATCAGCTTATTAACCATTAATGTTGCCAGAAAGGAAAAAAAGAGATTATTATTCACTAAAATATTAGCGTAGGAAAAATCGAAATCTAGATGCGCATAGAAACTAAGTTTCCCTCAACAATAAATTTCAATGTATTCATCAAAAACCAAAACTGGCAATTTAGCACGTCATAGAGAAATCTTATTTATAATAAGTTTTTTATTCTCGAAAACAACTTTGATAATAAATTTGCATGTGCCCGTGCAAAAAAAAACTGAAATGGCAAATTGGGTTTTTTTTGTTGTTTTCTTACGAAAACAATAAATTGAAGCAATTTGATTTTTAATTTGTTTTTTTCTTTTTACCTACTTAAACTACAATTAGAGTCGGAAAAAAGCCAACCAATTTTAGGGGAATATAAGAAACTATAAACTTACTGTTTATTGTTGGTGTTTTGTTTAAGCTTTGATATTGTTACAGGTTAAGCTTTGAAAATTGTTTTTGCAGTTTTATTTGTAAAAATAAAATTTTAAGCTTTTTAAAAACTTTGGAAAAGGTTTGGCCTAAGCAACCAGTGAAATGAGCAAAGAAACTAGCTTTCCCTCAACAATAAGTTTCAGTGTATTTATCAAAAATAAAAATTGGGAATTTAGCACGTCATAGAGAAATCTTATTCTTATCTTATCGATTGGGCTGATGTGTGTAACACTAAAAAATATTGGTCCTAGACCCACCTTTAAGGGGGGTGCTTTAAAGTCATGCGAAATAAGGCCACGATGGCTTTATCTCTCATTCAATAGGGAGATAAAGCCTTTTGTTTTTTTCCCCATTTGAATGGGAGATAAAGCCATCATGGCCTTAGCTCACATTAGCAATATTAGAAAATGGCTTTATCTCTCATTTCAGTTTTGAAAAACTTTTGCATTTTACATTGATTAATAGTTTTCTTATTTTTATAATTAAGAGTCTTCCCGGAGACACAAAAGTTAAGTATTAAAATCTTGCTTCGCATACTAAAGTTTTTCTGCGTGGCGGCATGCGGCCGCGCTTACGGGTTTTCGCCTCCAGTAGGACACGGCAGGTGGCTTCGCTGAATAAAGTTTTCCTGCGTGCGTCACAAGAATAAAAAAATGACTTTTCCCGGAAACACTAAAGTATAGTAACAATATTCTGGAAAAATATGACTTTATCTCACATTTGCGAAAAAAAATATGGGTATATCTCTCATTTCGCAAAATTTTAAATATGACCTTATCTCTCAATGATTGTCCAATAAGGCCATTATGGCTATATCTCCCATGGCTTCGCTGAATAAAGTTTTCCTGCGTGCGTCACAAGAATAAAAAAATGACTTTTCCCGGAAACACTAAAGTATAGTAACAATATTCTGGAAAAATATGACTTTATCTCACATTTGCGAAAAAAAATATGGGTATATCTCTCATTTCGCAAAATTTTAAATATGACCTTATCTCTCAATGATTGTCCAATAAGGCCATTATGGCTATATCTCCCATTCAATTGAGCAATAAAGCCATCATGGCTTAAAAGCACAATAATACTTGACCATAGCTCTCATACAAATAGCACTCCCGAAAATAGCTTAAAATGCCATAATCTCCTTATAAATGTTGGTATCGATATCGAATTTGGCGAACATAACATTTATAATAGCTTCTTTGTCCTGTTTTCTACTGGTGGCCCAGAATTGACCATAAGTGCCATATAAACGCCTTCTCCGCAATCGCTTTAAGATGAACAAAAATTTACATAGATATTGATATTACGATATTATTCGGCTCAAAGAACTCATATAATAATCTTAACGTCATAACATAATTTTATTTTGCCCGGTCCATGATTGGCCATGGGTCCCATTCGTAGCCAAAAATCGCAAAATCAACTTTATAGATTTTAAGCGATAGAGATTTTTCTTTAGCGGATTATGGAATACGGCTGCTGGTCAAATGTTATAAAAAAGAAGTTTGTGTAATTTTTTCACAGATAAAAACTGCCACTTTTGACTAAAATGATCTTATAAAATCCTTACTTTGCAAGCTTTATATTTAGTATGTATGCAGTCTAAATGTTTTTCACCAATAATCTTTGAAAAATTAAATTGGACCATCAGTTCTTTCAATAAAAAAAAAAAAAAAATGGAAAATTATGGACAAAAGATTGCATTGTACTTACGTTCGTAAAAACTTTTTTGGCTTTTGTGAACAAATCGAATTTTAATTGGCAACGTAGCACACTGGTTTTAGAGCGGCATTAATTCATATTTTTCATGTCGGCGGATTAACTTGTTTTTCCACAGTTTCTAATAAACACTCTAATTATCATATATCCAAAATATGAGGCTTATATCTTTATTACTTTTTTTGTTCAGATACATTCAAAGTTGACCTAAGTGAATGCGTTTGAAATGACCGTATTATATATGCTACCTTCAATCGCTTCATGCTTTTAAAAAACTCTTGTAATGACACTATAATGATTTTTTTTTAACAATTGGATGTTATAAATTATATTTATGCCAATAAAAAAAATTTGGAATTTGAAAAAAAAAATTTCTTTTACTACTATAAATTGTCCAAAAATATTTAATTTCTCCAACTTTAATGGCTTGTATATATTGATCTTCAATGACCTCTAGCCCGAGACTTATATCAATTAAAGCTCGAAGTCTCAACTAACGATTTTCAAAAATTCAGCTGCCGAATTTGCCCCTAAGCAATTCCGGTATAAAAAACTAAAAGAAGTTAGGACAAATTTCCTTCACAAGCATGGTATTGCGCATAGGAATGTGCAAAAAATATCGATATTAAAAAAAAAATAATCGATATATATCGCCGATATTTAAAATACCTATGCATTAAAAATCAAGGTAGTTATGCTGCTTTTTCAATACAAGTTGTATGGGAAGTGGGCGGATATTTTTCAAATTTCACACAAATGATTATGGGTTGTTAAAAATGCTATGTGCAAAAAAACAATACCGTAGGTCAAAATTTACTTTTCACTTTGTATTGGAGGTGGGCGTAAAAGTGGGCGGATCATTTTGATTTTTCCATTTTTTTCTTGATTCAAACAAAAAATTCCTTATGCCAAGTTTCCTTATTCTTCGACAACTTCTTCTATTTTTTGCCGCTCGTTCTTTTGACTTCAACCAGTGTGGCGTAAGTATTTTTAAAATAACTTTCTGGCAACAATGTGTACAGTAAGTACACTTTAATTGTTTTACCCTGTTTAGTATTAACAATAAATTCATAAAGTGCACCCTCAAACATATAAAAACATAAACATACACACTTATACATATTTAAAAAATTTATTACTTTAATAAAAAATGGGTTGATAATGTGAACATTAAACATAAAGAAGAGAAGAAAAGAAAAAAAAAACAAAAAAAATTTCCAATTTTTCAAAACAAAAACTTTTAACAAAATCTAATTAGGGGTGTATGAAAAATGTATGTATACATATTAAGGACAAAGCCATTTTCTTATTTTTGCAAAAATCATGTTGAAGCGGTTGTTGTTTTCATAGAAAAATTTGTTTAACACCATAAAAGAATGCTATAACATAATCTATACTTATAACTAGGGCAACCAAAAAAAAGCACTAAAAAAATAGTTTTAAGCTCTTAAAAAAAGCGTTTAATAACATGAAAATAAGCTGTTAAAATTAAGAAAAAAGCAATTTAAACTTGTTTATTTTCCACTTAATTCGTTTAATACGTTGGTACAGTAAATTATAAGTTGATGCGATAAATTTTCGAAAAGAAAACGCTGTCTTGTACATAGAAAAAGTTCTTTATATTGGACTCATAATTCCGCTTGCCTCCCAAAATATCCCCAATATCTTTTAATACCGAAGATCCTTCATTTTTTAATGAAACTGATCTAAATTTTGTAATAACTTTGTCTGCTATATCCCCTGGAACACTGGACATTTTTCTTACGGTCCATAACTATGTTCACTTAGAAAACCAAGGAAAGATTTTTTGTTTCCAATTTTGTTACAACTTCGTGTTAAACCCCAAAATATGCAGAAATTAACATTATTTGATATACAGAGAAATTCTTAATAGCTAAAACTATATTAAAAAAGCAAAAATAAGACGTTACTATACCAAAAACAGAGAGAAAGGGAACTAACAGACGTTGCTTTATACAAAATCTATATTTAAAAAGACTAAAAGACGTTACAGCATGAGGAATTTCATCGTAAGAATATAGCTATGGAATTTTCGAGAGAAAAGAACTTAAACAAGCAAATAATAAAATAAGTTGATAAAAAGACTTAATACTAAAAACATAAACACATAAAAATTATACACAACACTATAAAAAGTACGTTACAGTACCGCTAAGAAAGAATTGCATAAAAATCAGGTAAGAACGTATAGTCGGTCAAGCCCGACCGTATGATACCCAACACCACAGTATTTAAAAACAAGTTTCGAGAGTGTATGGCTATATGAATAGGGATCTATCTTTGTTTTAACTTTAAAATCGATTAAATAGTTACTGATGGTCAGAAATGGACCCTATCTCCCCTCGTGGTCCTATTTTTTAAAAAATACATACCTTACGTGTCCATTAAAATTGGTTTGATAGTGGGCACAAATACCCTCTTCCGGAATGCAGCTTTTGTTGGGGCTATTTTAAATTATGGACCGATTCGCCCTTGTGCCAATTAGAACCCACGTACGAAATTTCATTAAATTATCTTTGAAATTGCGAGCCAGTCGGACGGACATCGTTAGATCGACTCAAAAAGTGATTCTGAGTTGATCGGTATATTTAGGACCAATATTTTAAGGTGTTTCTCACATCAGCACAAATGCATAATATCCTCTCCACTCTTTAGCGTAGCTATAATAACATACAGAGATAATATAGGTTTTTGGGATGATATTGTTCAAGGGAAGCACAAAATATTACCATAACGTTGAACGATTTTTTAGCCAGAGTTGTTACAGCACAAAAAGGGTTGAGTATTTTAGTATTTATAAAAAAAGTTGCAAATTTTGCAAAAATTTATTAAAAAAGTTTTTTTTCGTATGAAAAAAATGAAAAACTATCTTAAAATGGCAAAATAAGTATAAAAAAAGCCGATATCGCAAAAATAACTAAAAAAAAAGCCGATACAGTTATTTCCGCTTAATTGAACTTCTAAAAATACACGACTTCTGACGCAATTAAACTGGAACTCAATTAAGCAGTACTCGGTTAATTGAATCGCCGACGCAATAAAAACGAAAATCGCTTAATTGAGCAAGATATGCAATAAAGCGAAACACACATGTGTAGATAGAAAATAAAACTCATTTCTTTATTTATTTTATATAACATTTATTTATATAACAGAAACATGACTTTTTTGCCGCAAAATAATTTTTTTACGTTTGTGGAGCAAAAACAGATTAAGTAGACGAAATCAATTAACTGAAACATTTGCTCTTGTTTTTCGCAATGCGGTTTTATTTTGCGAAATAATAAACCGGGTGACGCAATTAAACGGAACTCAACTAAACGGGTATTTTAATATAAACAGGTATACTAAATGATTTTGTTCCATAATTTTTTGTGCAATAAAACGGGAAACTCAATTAAGCGGGGCTCAATTAACAGAAAACAACTGTATTGCCAAAATAAGCAAAAAAACCCTAACAAATATAGCTTATTTTCTTTGTTTTTTTATGATCGGAATTTGTGTTCAATCAAAATCTTTCTATCTTGTAAACCAAAAAATAAGCATTTGCTTTTTTTTGGTTGCCCTACTTATAACTATACAAGTATACTTGGAAATATATTTGCAACCAGTGTTCGAAGATTTGTGGAAAACACAAACGCTTATAGTGTTTGTGAAGAAAATCATTAAAAAAAATAACGTGTCCCTGTTTCGAACACTACTGCTTCGAATAATACTGTTCTTCTTACCCAACTCAACAAACAGATGAGAACATTTAATTCCGTTCGATTAAAAAAAACACAAACTGCATTGTGTTCGGTTCACCTCATTAATGTTCGTTCGTTTCTGTTGTGTGCAGCGCCCTTTAGGCTGGTAAAAAACCAAACATGTTTTACAAAAACAAAACACACATACGAAAATAAAACAAAAAGCCAGCAAAATAAGTTTACACAAACAAAACATATACACAATACACACACAAGCTGTTCGGGCTGCGGCCGTTGCTAAAATTCTTTGTTTGTTCATTTCTTTACCAATGTAAAAAAAGAAACATTATAGAAAATTAAAATATAATGTTTGCCTACCGTATCACTACAATTGTTCTGTTTTTAACGAAGAACCAACTCTATATAATGTTCGGCTCTTTCTTGAAAATAGTTACGAACGGTATTAAGGGTTGTGTTCGTCTACACAAACACTAACAAAATATATATCGTTTCTGCGTGTGTGAGCCGAACGCTAAATAATGTTCTGCTTATTTTCGAACACTGTTTTCAACAATACATAAATGCGAAACTCGCTCTGACACACAAACACACACTTGTATCCAGTAAAGCAGTATTTAAAAGAACGTCTAACAATATGACAACAAGTCATTCGGTACCGTCTATACAAGATGTGCCTGAGGTATTAAGTTTAAGTCATTAACAACTTTTTCTTTCTTATTTTTGCTTTTAATGTCTTAGAGGCATTGAAACACACTTCAAAAAGGAAAATGGAATAATACAAGTAAAAATTAAAGAACTGTGCCAAATTTTAATGAGTATGTTCTGCAATACGCAGAGTTTAGGATAAAACGGTTTTTAATTATTTTGGTAAACAATAATGACTTACATTTAAATGCGTTTCTTTTGGGACATCCTTTGTAAAATTCATTGGTTCTTTCAGTAGAATTGGAAGTAGTATTTTCACTTTTTCCCGATTACTTAACACATTATTTTGTAGACGAAGTTTTAACAAACAAACAAAACAAATTTGTTTTTAACTTTAAAGAAAATATAATTTTATACTATTATAATTATGGATTTGAAGAAATGGGCATGTTGGTCTTGCTGCTGGCTCAGGCGCGGATTCAAAGGATATTTCATATCAAAGGGCAAAACATATTTTTATAATTTAGGGAGGGGGGGAATTTCCTTTTTTAACCCCCCTCCCCCACCCCTTAATTATAAAATATGTTTTGTTTATTTCGATAATACAAGAATTCTCCATAATAATATTTTTTTTTACAAAATTTTTAGAAATTCCAGCACGGATTTGAAGAGCCTTCAAAAAATATTGATTATGACGTTGATGTGTCAATTGATGCGAAGGCACTATCGTCAATAGTTCTTAAAGCTTTGACAAATTTTGGTATTGACCTAAAAAATTGTGTAGGAGTTGGAACAGGGTAATGGATGTCCTCTGATGTCAGCAAAAAATGGAGCTGTTAAAAAATTGTGGAAACCGCGACAAATGCGAAACAAACGCCTTGCTATTCCCATAAATCAAACAACTCAATTTCTAAGAAATAAAGTGCCATTAATACAAGAAGTTGTATCATTTGTTAAAGAAACGACAAAAATTTTTAAATATAACACTACGTCACAAATTTTCAACAAATTCGTAACCAAATGAATCTGACAACTTATCTTTATGTAAAATAATCCGTTTAACATTTTTGCATTTCAGTCACATCATCTTTAAATTTTTAAAAACACAAATAACGGTTTTTTTGGAATATCTCAAAAATTGTTCTACTTTTGACAGTACTGACTTCATATTCATATTTTAAATTTTTTTTTTTCTTCTTTTTCGTTAGAATAAGCTTCAAACTAAAGACCTGCACGAGTGTATCAGTAAGTATTGTTAAAACAGATACACCAGATATTTATCTGTTACTACTGATATAAATGAGAGAATTAGTGTAACTGATATTGTATGGTTTTGCTTTTGCCCACTCACCATATCTTAAAAACAAATGCTTATGGTTTTGGATTGAGTGTGTCATAACATTTTTTTTTTGCTTACAAATATCTGTTGTCACCATAAGTATTTCTACAATATCTGTGGTTATCTGTTGTATGCTAAAATATTGTTGGCGAGTTGATGAAAATAAGAGAGTTTATAAAAACTTGTATAAGATCTCAACCAGGGGTGCCAGATGGTTTTAGTAAAAAATCGGCATATTTTCAAAAACAAATCGGAAATCAAATTATGAAAAAACGGCAAATTAAAATTACTGTTTAAAACACAATAAAACATTTTTTAATGACAAAAACAACAAAGCAAAACAATTAACCATTACATAATGCTTTAAAAAAAATAAATAAAAATAAATGTTTTATAAATTTTATTTAATTAAAAAAATTCCGGTGTATCTGATAGCAGATTTATAATTTCAAACTTAAATAAAAAATGTAATAATTGACACAAAGTTTTATTAAAAGCATTGAACGGTTAAATGGAAATGGATTTTATTTTTTTAAAGAATATGTCATCCACATGTCATTTGTCGACTTGAACACACTGTTCAAAACAGAGCCTTGTTTTTCGAGAATTTTAAATAAATGACCCAATTTTCTCATGTAAAGGTATTTGATGTTTCAATCGAGGGTTGGAGGTTCTTGGAGACCAGTAATGGTAGATTTGTTTGTTGACGTGGCTATTTAAGTGAAAATGAACTTTGAACAAAATTGTCGACGCGCAATTACGTAAGAATCATTGCCCTTAAAAAATGTCTCCTAAGCGAACGCGCGATGCTCACTTGACTACTGTGACTAACAAATCCTCCCAATCGATAATTCCAACGGCGCCAACCTCCCTCCGCACCGTTTATTACTTTTTGAAATAATCGCATTAAAAATATAATTTTGCCACCAGACACCCTTTATATGAATAGATTTTACTTAAGGGATAAATGGCAGGTACCGTTAATAAGAGTGATCCATATAATTTTAGCTTGAAAACTCTTCATATTAGAGTCAGCGGAGACATATACTGTCTTATACCAATAGGTTCGTCTCTTTAAGAACCTATGCTGATCTAGAATATACGATCTTAACTCCACAGTTAAAAATTATTTTTCAACGAAAAAATAAAAGTAGGTTTTAAGTATAAAAGTAGTAGTAAGTTCGGATGAACTCAATTTGCGAACCTTTAACCATTATCGTTATATATATATTTTATTTTGGTTGTGGTAATCAATTAAAGTAAAATTTATTTTTTTGGTTATTGATAACCTAAGTAATTTTTTGGTTACAAATATCTTTTGGAAAAAATTATTTATTTATTTATATTTATTTATAGCAAAATTTAAATATGATTATTTCGCCTTTTGCTTTTTTCCTTTTTCCTAAAAGAAGAGCAAGTTAAAAAAGACAAAACAAAAAAAATTTAAAGCTCAAAGAAAAAAAATCTTCTCTGACTGGTAATAACAAAAAGCCGGTTAAATAAAAAAAAGCAGGCGACGATTACAGATTACAACGATAAAATACTGATCAGTGTACAACTTGACAGCTTGTACAAAAATTTGTTTTACTTTCCATACAAATACCGTTTCCGCTTGGAAAAGGTAAAACACACAAATTGTGACGTTTATTTGATTCCTACATTGTATAGAAAAAAAAAAATCTTGTTGTGTTTGTCTGGCATCAAAAATATCACTTGTCGTCGTAAATTATTTCTCAGCAATAGTGTGACTTTTAGCAACCTTTTGTGCTGCTATTATCTCCGATTTTGCGTCTATTAGCATACATTGGTTTTTGATTTGGCGGCTAACAGACAGAAGCTGTTTGTTTCATTCTTTTTCCTACAACATAAAAGTGATTGCCGTTGCTTTTTGAGCTTGTTTAAATAAAAAATTTTTGCCATTGTTAAAAAAGCAAGTTGCAGCTGCTTTTGAAAAGTGTGGGCTATTTTAGCAGTAGAACTTTTCAATTTTGATTTTTTTAATTAAGAAAATGACAAAATTTGGCTGCTTTTGCTAATATGGCGATAGCATTTTAAACCCTGGTTTACATAGCCAGCCAGCCGGACGTTTGAATTTCTTTAGATCGATTCCCCTTGTGCTTTAAGTCCCTTATAGGAAGTTGTATATTTTTCAAAATGTGTTTGTTGTGTTAGACATACCATAAAAATACTGCAAATATGGAATATATATGTATAACCATTTTTTCCCTAAGTTACCCAAAATTAATAATTTATATAAAATAAACCAAAAATTACTGTATTGTAAGTGTTTCTCAAAAAATAGGCACTTTGATAATTTAGAGGCAAAAATCGTCCAAATGCCGATAAATCGTTAAATATGGCAGGCCTGATCACAATGATTCTCGCTTGTGTTGTTGTTGTTGCTCGACAATTTGTACTGCCACAGCATGAACACACAGTGTGTGTTTGTGAAATGTCTGGCTTTTTCTTGGGTTTTTGTTTTCTATACCCTCTGCCGCAACTAGCTGGGTATACTTAGTTTGTCATTCCGTGTGAAACTTTTTTATTATTCGATCCTTAACCGCGAAAATAACGTTATCACCAAATTCAATTTTATAGGAGAGAGCTTTTTTTTAATTCATATAAATTTTGTATTAAATTTGTCGCTCACGATAAAATCAGGGACCAAATAATGGTTATTGTTTTTTTAAGGATACGGCAAAATTCCTTTTATTTTCATTTGGTTATTTTTAAGCATTATCGTAACTTATCTATATATATAAAAATGAAAAATGTTTGTATGTTTGTTTGTTTGTTTGTTTGTTTGTTTGTTTGTTTGTTTGTTGGCTTATAGACTCCTAAACTACTGAACCGATTTTCCTGAAATTTTTACAGATACATCACGTGAGCCCTAAAAATAAAATAGGCTACTTATTTTTTCGATAGGGGCAGGGGAATTGGTATCCCCCATAGGATGCCAATATTAATTATCGCATATATTAAGATCCGCTGCACGCATTATGCAGAACTTTTGGTAGTAAGATCTTCTGAGCCCCAAAATTAAAATAAAATAGCAGCGGGGGAAGTGAAATCCCCCATAGGACGCCAATGTTTAACATCGCATATCTAAAGAACTGTAATAGTGAGAATGTTCAAACTTTCTAGAAGTCACTCTTATGGTATACAACTCTTTTGAAAATAACAATAAAGCGGGTAGGCGCAGGGGGGGAAATACCTCCCATAGGATGCATATATTAAATATCGCTCAACTGAAGAATTATTAAAGGGAGAGTCTTCAAAAGTGGTTAAAGCTATAATTATAGTAAACTATAAATTTCAATATACAAATGGGCGGGGTAGACGGGGGAGGAGCAGTACCCCTCATAGATAGAAATATAATTAAGAGCCGCTGCACGCATTTTGTTGAACTTTTTGTAGTAGGATCTTCAGAGCCCCAAAATTGAAATAAAATAGCAGCGGGGGAAGTGGTACCCACCATAGGACGCCAATGGTTAATATCGCATATCTTAAGAACTTTTATAGTGAGAATGTTCAAACTTTGCAGAAGTCTCTCTTATGGTATACAACACTTTTGAAAATAAAAATAAAGCGGGAAGGCGCAGGGGGGAAATACCTTCCATAGGATGCATAAATTAAATATCGCTCAACAGAAGAACTATTAAAGGGAGAGTCTTCAAACATGGTTACAGCTACTACTATGGTAAACTATAAATTTCAATATAAAAATGGGCGGGGTAGACAGAGGAGGAGCAGTACCCCTCATAGATAGCAATATTAATAAGAGCCGCTGCAAGCAATTTGTTGAACTTTTGGTAGTAGGATGTTCTGAGCCCCAAAATTTAAACACAATAGCAGCGGGGGAAGTGTTACCCCCCATAGGACGCTAATGTTTAATATCGGATATCTTAAAAACTATTAAAGTTAGAATGTTCAAACTTTGTAGAAGTCACACTTATGGTATACTACACTTTTGGAAATAAAAATAAAGCGGGAAGGCGCAGGGGGGAAATACCTTCCATAGGATGCATATATTAAATATCTCTCAACTCAAGAACTATTAAAGGGAGAGTATTCAAACGTGGTTAAAGCTACTATTATGGCAAACTTTAAATTTCAATATAGAAATGGACAGAGGAGGAGCAGTACCCCTCATAGATAGAAATATAATTTAGAGCCGCTGCACTCTTTTTATTAAACTTTTTGTAGTATGATCTTCTGAACCCCAAAATTGAAATAAAATAGCAGCGGGGAAATGTTACCCCCCATAGGACGCCAATGTTTAATATCACATATCTTAAGAACTGTTATAGTAAGAATGTTCAAACTTAGTAGAAGTCACTCCTATGGTATACTACACTTTTGAAAATAAAAATAAAGCGGGAAGGCGCAGGGGAGAAAACCTTCCATAGGATGCATATATTAAATATCTCTCAACTGAAGAAGTGGTTTAAGCAGTGTAGCGAAGCGCACCGGGTTAAGCTAGTATTTTATATTGGTCACAGAATACTAACAGAACTGTCACGAGACGGAAGATTTTGCGTTTTTTTTTGTCTCTTTCTAAGAAAGCTGCCCTTTTTCGTTTCTCTTTGCATCATCTTTTATGCCGCAATACAATGAACACAAATTTATTTAGTTGAGATTTATTTGCAAAGCTTTTGTAAAAATTAACTTTTAAGTTTACCACAACACAAGTAAATAATATTTAAGTAAATAAATAACATTATAAAACAAAAAATATTAATAAATACATTTTTTTTGCACAAAACACAACATTTGTTGAACTAATGCATTTTTTTTAACGTGGTCTGTGTTTTGTTATTTTTGTTTTGATCATGCCATTTGTGTTGATTGTTGCTGCCTGTTTTTGCACATTGCCGCTTCACCACCAAAAAAAGCTTTTTGTCTCTTTCTTCGAAAGCTGCCCTCGCAACTGATTTGGGCCTTTTTCACACGTCTCTTTTTTCAGTTCTGTTAGTATTCTGTGATATTGGTTGTCGTAGCCAATTAAAATAAAAAATATATTTTTTTTGTTAAAACCATTTTATATTATTTTGGTTCCAAATAACCTTTAAAAAAGTAATTTTTTTAACAAACTGTGTTGTTAAAATTTTTCTTGAGGTATTATTTTCTGTGCATATGTTTTTGTGTATATCATAGCTGGGCGATTCTATTCTAGACAACTTTTAACATAAATTTTCAAATCACACTATTTGACACTTTTTTGATGCCAATTTTAAGTAAAATATCAATATTTCAAAATAATATAATTTTTTTAGACGTTAGCTTAAATATAAATTTGTTGTGCACTTCGAATCATTAAGATTCATAGATTTGGCGCGAACAGAAAATTCATTGCATGTTGCACCCGTCATGGCTGAAAGAGCAAATTTCTTATTATTGGATCGTCTGATATCTCATCTTTCACAATAAAAAAGAATAATACAATAAAAGTTTAAAAATTAACAGAGTTTTGTGTTTTTGTAGTATGATCTTGTGAAAGTGGGCCAATTTGGTTGCACCCGTTATGCACTTTAAAGCTCTCTCGTTGCTATTTGATCGTGTCATATAAATTCTTGTATATAGATAACAATAGTATATAAAAAAAATGTTACCCCTTCTAGAAATAACTAAATTGCAAATGTGTTTCATTCTATTAGTAAAAGACGTTTAAAGCGTCTTAATGTTGCACCCGTCAGAATAGAATCGCCCAGCTATTCATTGTACATTATTTGTTAAATTTATTTAATTCTTCTTTAAATTCACTATATGTATATCAGTTTCAAATAATTTACGATAATGTCTTTCAAATTTCATTTCTTCTTTTGGAAGTTTAATTCACTATTATTCCAATTTATTTTATTCAAATTAATATTATATTATTATAGGTATTATTTATTATTTGTTAAAATGGTTATTTATAACCAAAAAAATATTTTTTGCTTTGATTGGTTACGACAACCAGAATAAAATATATATGTATACATATTAAATGATAATTGTTATTTTTAACCTTTACCTATAATTCATCAATATTAATGGTTATATGTATATGATTTTTTGTCGTTTCTCTTATAACTGTTAAGGCTCAGTTAGTCTTTACTTTCTGTTCTGTTACGAATCAGTTGATTTGTTTTTGTTATTAAAAAACCTGTGAAATTGATTAGTTTTTCTGTTCTGTTGCGGTTCAGTTTGTTAAAATCAAAAACTTGTTAAGTAATTGTAAGTGACAGCAAAATAAATATTAAACAATACATTTTTATATTGAAATAAACTATTTTTTGATTTTAAGAATTCATAAAATTTAATTTCTTCAAAATTATGTTCATTAAAGTTATTGAAATAAAACAATGGACAGTGCAAAACTAATAAATTTGTCATAAATGGCTGATAAGTTTCTACAGAAAAAGTAACTATTACAATTTCGTAACAGAACGGCACGGAACAGAACAGAAACAGAAAGTAAAAACTAACTGAGCCTTCAGGGTCTCTGAATAAAATTGTTCTTGCTATAAAAGCGTAATGGTACCTTATGTGATCATGACTTTTTAGAAGATGATGCAGTGTTGCCAATAAAGTAATTAATTAAAAAAAAAGGAAAATCGAAAATGACTGTTAGACAAACACATTTGCCAAAGTCACATTTGCTTTTATGTATGTAGGTTATTTCCACATAAAATGTAGCATTCTTTTTCTTTAATGTTTTCAAATAACACATTTTTGGTTTGTAAAAGACCCAACATTTTTTTAACAAAAACAAAATACATACATGTGTTCAGTTGTTTTAGTAATTTTTTACAATAATTTTTGTCTACATGTCTTTTAAACAAAAAGAAAAAACAACGACCACAGAACGAGCAGCGTGTGTTTTGTTTTTGTAAATTTTTTTGTTTGGCTTTTTTCGCTCGAAATACATTCACGCTCTCTTTCATTGAAAATAACGGTATCGTACAATAAGTAACATATTGTATTCCAAAAGTATCCACTAGTATCTGCTTTTGCGAAACAGATATAAGCAGATATGATACTCTCTTTCGCTTTTTTATCAACTTACATCCACTCTTTTACAAATCATATCAACATCAACTTATATCACAAACACAAGAGCACTCATCCATACGCATCAACTTTAGAAAAAACACAGAAACAGATATAAACGGATACATCTGTGCAGGTCTTTACTTCAAACCACTTGTTCCTTTTTTATACTTACATATATTTATAATAAAACTAAATGAATTACTCCGTTAATATAAAAGTACGTGTGCATTATTTATCGACGAAATATAATATTTAGAAGCGTATCGCAGTTTTGGCAATGAGTGTGGTACATTTAAAGGAAAAATTTAAAAAAAATGTCGCACGCTAAAAATATACTATTGGCGACGGTCCTCCAAGGAAATAAATTTGGCCTCGATTCAACAGGCTGCAGCCAAGCATTTACAGATGGAGCTGGCAGTAAATCCTAAAGGACCTATCTTTGGGACAAACTTAGCTGAAGTTTTGGCACAAGAGACTGCGCTCCAAAATACAAACGAGCTGCAACAACAAACTGATAAATCTCTTCAATAAATTTATTGATATATCTCTTCAACAGCGTCTAATAGATGCCACGTTTACCACTTGGTCTGTGAAAAATAATATAACAAGCCATATTTTTGAATTTTGTTTAACTTTTTATTCACTTTGAATCATATTTTTGTTAGTTTTTGTTTTTCAATTTTTATATTTATCTTTAGTTGTCAAACTGTTAAAATAGCATTATCAATAACTTTTTGGCATTATCGATATCTTTTGCTTTTTAGCAACGCAATTGAAGTACTGTTGCCCTCTGTAGTCGGCCCATTAATCTACTTCAGTGAACACTTGGGCTACAGAAAAGTCGCGGTTATGGCCTTTATAAAAAAATTTAAAAATCTTTGGCAGTGGAGGTGCGAAGTTAATAATTTTAAATTCAGTCATCGGAATGTCATAATAATGTTAAAAGAATTTAGTAAATAGTGTGACTTTTGTATTTCCTTATTTATTGTTATCAAAGCAAACTGGAGAATTTTTTCAAATACATTTTTAAATATTGAGTGAGATTAAAGTTTACATTGTAAAGGGTGACTTTTTATGAATTAAGTTTTTCTGGCTGGCAGCACTGGTTGGTAATTGTGTCCAAACTAGATCTGTGAAAGTGAAAAGTGTTCAGTATACTCTGCCATTTCATCATGGAGAAACTCACAAACGAGCAACGACTGCAAATCGTTGAAATTTATTATCAAAACTCAGCTCGATGGAAATCCACTGTTTATAAAAAAAATTGTGTTCCGCGATGAGGCTCATTTCTGGCTAAATGGATACGTAAACAAGCAAAACTGCCGCATCTGGGGTGAAGAACAGCCACATGCCGTACAAGAGTTACCCATGCATCCCGAAAAAACGACAGTTTCGTGTGGTTTATGGGCTGGTGGCATCAGCGGTCTATTTTTCTTCAAAGACGACCGTGAAAGAAACGTTACCGTCAACGGCGAACGATATCGAGCCATGATACGCGACTTTTTTTACCCCAATTGGCTGAGTTGGACTTGGTTGATATGTGGTTTTAACTAGACGATGCCACATGCCACACAGCTCGTGAAACAATGGACACATTGAAGGATGAATTTGGTGAGCAGTTTATCTCTCGAAATGGCCCTGTGAGTTGGCCGCCAAGATCATGTAATTTGACGCCTCTTGACTATTTCTTGTGGGGTAATATGAAGTCGTTGGTCTATATGGACAAGCCAAACACGACTGAAGCCTTATAGTATAACATAACACGTGTTATTCATGGAATACAGGTCGAAATGCTCGAAAAAGTGGTGCAAAATTGGACCTTACGAATGGACCATTTGAAAAGTAAATGGCACAGACCAATTTATCGATTCCAATAAAAATTTTGAATATATGATGCAAATTTGAGTGTTTTATAAGATTAAAAAAAAAAACTACGCTAAAAAAATCACCCATTATATTCGTATTTTTGTTAGGCGAGAATATTCATATCCGTATTGCGCGAATATTAAAAATTGATATTCACGCAGAGAAAAAACATGTTTAAATATGGTCACCTCCAACAAAACTATTTTTAAAGAAAATTTTAAACATATTATGGTTAATATAACCATATTATTGTCATCTACACCCATATTATGGTTGAATTAGTCCTCCATCAAGAAGCCACAACCATATTATGGCTGCCTCTAAACATGTTATGGTAAAATATGACAATAATTTGTTTAAAAATTAACAATACCATTTTCTCTTTTTCTAGAGCAACATGCTATGGTTGAAAACCAAGCTATTATAAGTGTTTAACATGTTTTAGTTATTTTTGACCATAAAATGTTAGGAGGCAACCATAATATGGTTGTGGCTTCTTGATGGAGGACTAATTTAACCATAATATGGTTATCGGTGACAATAATATTGTTAAATGAATCATAATATGTTTAAAATTTTCTTTAAAAATAGTTTTGTTGGAGGTGACCATATTTAAACATGTTTTTTCTCTGGGTGTTCGTAGCATCACTAATATTTATATATTTAATTTTGAAATAAATCTGCAATAAAATGTTTGTATATTTTTTCATTATATTTTTCTCTTATTTTGTTATTTTATATTTTTTCAGATTTATTCAGCAATAATAATCTCCATTTGTGTACATACAAATGTAAGTATGTAAGTAAAAATTTATGTCTTTTGTGCATGAAAAATATTTATATTTTTAACAGTTATTTTTCATGTTTATGTGTAAAAACATGTTGAATTTTATTATAGTTTCTGTAAAATATATTCACATCAAAGTAAGTAAAGCATAACAAGAAAAACACCATTATAATTTGTTTATTTTAAGAGATTTTTTTTATTGTTAAAAACTACTATGGAAATAAAAATCGTAAATATCGAAAATGAAATTACAAATATTTATGATTTTTAGTTTTTAGGGAAGAAATGAAAATAATTTTAAAAAAAGCTTGAATTGATGCAAATCAATTTTAAACCATTTTGGCAAAACAACATATTTTAATTGCTACCTCCCCTCCCTTAAATCCTCTTTTTTCAATATCTAAAAGGTGTGTCAGAATATTATCACTACTTTTGCCACCAGCTATTTAAATGTAAAGACAACGAATGTTTTCCATTCTTTTAATAATGTTTATTCTCTTGCTGTTTTTTACAATTTATTTGATCAAGAAGGATAAATAAGAAAATAATATACAACAAAAATGTTATTTAATTCTTCTACAAACAGCATACAAATTAAAATACCACAGTTTGAAAACAACGAGGACATAAATATAAAAATAAAAAGAGAAATTTTTAAAATTTTTTATTTTATTTTAAAAATCTTCTCTGTTTCCTTTAATAAGAAGTGAAATCGAAAACAGTCTCAAGGGCGTATCCGCGCGAATGAAAAGAATATGGTTTACTGTGGTTGCCTCTAACAAAACTATTTTTAAAGAAAATTTTAAGCATATTAATTTTAATTTAACCATATTATTGTCACCGAAAACCATATTATTCCTCCATCAAGAAACCACATCTATATAATGGTTGCCTCTAAACATGTAATGGTTAAGTATTGTAATAATTTGTTTTTTAATTGCTATGGTTGAAAAACAAAAAAGGCTATTATAAGTGCAAAACCTATTTTAGTTTTAATTAACCAAAACCTGTTTGGAGGCAACCATAATATGGTTGTGGCTTCTTGATGGATGACTAATTCAATCATAATATGGTTGTGACAATAATATGGTTAAAAATAGTAAGTTGGTGAATATAAATACGTCGAGTTAAATATGTTTTATGACGTAAAACGCTACGTTATTAAAAACGTAGCTCAGCTTCGCGCAGCTCAGCTACGTTTTTATTTAATTTTTTTATTTTTGACCTGTGTATCTTAGAGAGATTCTTTTAAATTGTGACCGACCCGAAGAAGATGTAAGAACGGAAGGGGCTTCAAATTATAGGTAATTAGCTCTTATTTCGTAATGTTTAATTAAAATTTATGAAATGCAAATTTTTCTATTTTTAAAAAATTCTTTAAATTTTGGCTGGTGTATCTGGGAGAGATTTTTTTAAATTGCGACCGAACCAAAAAAGAATACGGAACGGGAGTGGCTTCAAATTATAGGGAATGAGCTCTTCTTTCGTAATCTTTAACCAAAATTTATGATATATAAATTTTTCTATTTTTACAAAATTCTTTAAATTTTGGCTGGTGTATCTGAGAGATATTTTTATAAAATTGCGACCGAACTTAAATAGAATACGGAACGGGAGAGGCTTCAAATTATAGGGAATGAGGTCCTCCTTCGTACTCTTTAATTGGTTCAGTCACAATTTAAAATAATCTCTAAGATAAACTAGCCAAAATTTTAAGAATTTTTTAAAAATAGAAAAATTTACATTTCATAAATTTTAATTAAATATTAAGAAATTAGAGCTAATTACCTATAATTTAAAGCACCTCCCGTTCCGTATTCTTTTTTGGTTCGTTCGCAAAAAATTAAAAAAAGTACACAAGTACAGATTCAAAAAAAAAGTAGCCAATTTTTGTTAAAAGTAACCAAAGCGGCAACGCTGCATGAAAATCTTTTTGTCTACTTCTACGAATAAGTAATTTTAAATATATATTTATCATACGTAACCAAGTAACTATACATTTCTCTGATGTTTCAATATTATAAACAGACAGTTTTACTCTCCCATCCCCACTCCCTGATTATATTTGAAAGCTTTAAGAGTTCATAAACATATCAATTTCCATATAAATTTTTTTATACTTCCTGCAGTTGTTCTTTGCTCTCTTGGAAACAAAGAAGATAAAGACGGCAAAAGAAAATTTATACGATTAGTTTTTGTTTTTATAATGATTCTCTTTTCCTTTTTATTTGACAATAATGGTTCATTAAATTTTCATTTTTTTCTTTTAGAAATTATAAAAACAAAGAATTTGTAAAAAGTTTTATTGCACGTAATTACAAAGTTTTTTTATACATTATTTCTGATTCGCTTTTATTATTTACAAAAAACAAAAACAAGTAGAAAAGGTAAACTCTCATGTTTTATCTACTGATGCCAAAAGTAAAGTTTTTTTTTGATGCTTTCCGTTTCTTCCATTTTTATCTGTCTTCATGTGTTGGCGCAATTGAAATTCGGGTATGTGTATGTAAAAAGAAAAAATTGTAAATGAGTAAGTAAAAAGGAAGTGAAGCAGAAGCTATGATGATGTTGATGTTAATCATTAAAACGTTTACTTATTTATTTCTTATCTGATAATTTCCGTTTAAGTTGGATGCCTTTAATTAGTGTAGTCAAAAATTGATAAAACTATTTTATACACATACATATTAATCAGAGTTGTGGAAAATATGTTTTTTAATGAATTAAATTCAAAATACAAGTGTTTTTTTAATTTTCTATTTTAAAATAAAAATACAAAATAGTTTTTAGCAAAAGTATTTGATAAACAAAAATTATCAATTTATATTTTTAAAATACTTTATTGAGATAAAATTAAACAAATTTACGTAGTATTAATAAAAAAAATCAAGGGAGTAAAATCGCTACACTTTTGCTTTAAATAAAAAAGCATACAAAAATTATTGTGTATTTTACAAATACATTTTATTTATTTAAAAATGTTTCAAGTAAAATAAATTTGAAGAAAATAATGCCGTATTCATAAGAAATGTTTTGATATAATAAAGGTTTACAAAACAAATTTTCTATGAAAATTTTACTAAATAAACGTTTGTTAAACCTAAAAATCTTTTATGAATACGGGAGAATATTTAAATGAAAATAAAAACACATATAGAATCTGAGAATTATTCCATTTTATAAGTTACTTTTTGGTAATATTAAACATTTTTAGTTTTCCAATGTATTCTATGAGGTAAACTTCAATTTTATAAAGCTTTTTTTATGTAATAGTCGTATTCCTTTACTATTTCACACACTTTTTATTGCTTAAAAAAAAATACAAATTTTATATTTGCATTTTGAGTGCCGCGGTAGGCTAGCTGGTAGCGAGCTAGTCTATCAGCGCCGACGTTGCGGGTTCGATTCCCGCCTGAGACTCTGGTTTCTTTCCTGCCGACAAGTATATGGCTTCGCGGGATTAGCTTAGGAAATTAAAAAAAAAAAAAAAAACAAAACATACCTATTTAAAATAAAAGAATAAACTTATTTCAAATAATTCCCATCTCTGTTTATATTAAATAAACATTGTTTTACATAAAAAATTGGACAAATTGCATTTGTCAATGTATTCTTTTTAAATCTAGTAATTATGTTTACCACTTTAAGTACAAAAAAGGGAAATAATTATTGGTAAAAAGTATTACTAACAAAAATGTTTGTGTTATTGAAAACTTTGAGATATTTTTTATTGGAGTTCCTCAAAATTGCTTATCATGTGTGATTGACTTTTTTAAAGTATTCTTTGGCCAATCAACATGCAAAGACTTACACCAGAACAAAGTGGATTTACAAAATTCGCACTCTGTTCGCCAAACTAATAGAGCACTTCGTCTAGTTTACGGTGCACACAATCGTCCATCTGAGCAGCTAATACGCAAACTCTGTGGTTTTCATGGGCAACCGCGTATGTCTTTAAATCAAATTTTTCAGGAGAGCCGAAAAACTATTCTAGATCAAACTATGGGCTAGGTATTGTACTTTTTAAACTTTGTTATTACGTTACAAAATCGGAATTGATCCATCTTTTTTCAAAAATTTTTAGAAATATGTAAAGAGCGTTTAAAATTAGGCAATATGGCATCAACATCTCAAAAACAGCAAAAATGGACATACGCGGTTGCCCATGAAAACCACAGAACTATGGATCGATTTATTACCAAATAAACTATTTTGAATAGTATTGAAATCGATCCCGTACCGTGCCTACATAAGAAGCCATAGCCTCTGTAGACGTGAATGAAGCAGAGGACCCGAATTAATCGATCCGACACCGTTCTCAGCAACATCGGCCTTTGCTCGTTCATTACTTGAAGAATTTTGAGGACTGGTGCAGGAATTAAAGCCAAATTTTTATCATCGAATCATCATCAGCGATGAGACTCATTTCTGGCTTAACGGGCATGTAAAGAAGCAGAATCGTCGTTTTTTTTGAGAAATCACAATCTCCATTAGACTTTTGACACTCAATTAGATCCCGAAAAAATCACTGTTTGGTGCGGTTAACATGCCGATGGTGACATCAGCCAATTTGTCTTTTAGTTCAAAGCCGTTGTCAATATTAGCGTGAATGGTGAAAGATACAGGCAAATGATTCTTGACGGAATTATCTCAAGAAATGGACCTATTGGCCACCTCGTTTTTGTGATTTAACACCATTGGACTAGTCTACGCTGATAAGGCAGAAACCATTGCTCAATAAGAAGCCAACATGCGAAGCACTATTGACGAAATAAGACCGGGTATGCTCGAAAAATTGGTACAAAATTGGACCAGCAGGCGTTCATAAGGCGCAGTCGTGGATTGCATATGCCACAAATTATTTTTAAATTTGCGAGCCTATTAAGCCAACATTTTTGGATTCCATTGAATTTGTTGTCTTATATTTTTAAAAAAATGTTTCATGCCCCTAACAACACCCCTTGCTAAGTACTTTTTTTTTATTAACAAGAACAACATTTTAAATAATATTGTTCTTTGGATCTGCCTAATATATTAAAAAGTTTGACGATACTAAAAATGAACTTAGAATTGTTTTATGTTCATTTTAATGTTATTCGTGCTTAAATTTTTAATAACGACTCGAACTAAAAGTGAAAAAAAACTGAAATTTAGAACGAGGTTTTTCTATCTGTGTACACTTTCGATTTTTTTTTTTAAACCGGGGTGTAGGGTACCATCGGGCTTGACCGGCATTACTTTCCTACTCATATTGAGGGAACTCTTTAAATTACCAACATCAACTTAAGAAATAAATTCCATGGAAAAAGTAAACGAAACGAAATGTTTAAAGATGTTGTAATCAAATCAATGATTAAAATAAAAAATAAACTTTTTGCAGAAGCCATTCATTATAAAATAACGGTTAAGTAACTAATAGCAAACCATCCAATAAACAAAAAAAAAAAAAAAAAAATAAGTTTGTTTTGACTCCTTTCGTTCTTATTTCACATGAATAAAGTATGAATTTCAAATGTCTTAAGAAGAACAGCAATTGGCAGTAGAATGTAGAAGTAGTTTAAGAGGGAAAATTCTTCAACGTCGCTCTTTTTTCTGATTGGGATTTTGATAAATTTTATTAAGAATAAGGAAAGTTGTTAGTGTCAATTTAAACGCATTCGACTTTCTTTGAACGCTTGATAATAGAATTAGAAGTTTGTTATAGAAGTTGGCACAAAAGTAGTGTCATAATTTGAATAAGCTGCCACTTTGGCAGTTGTCGCAAAACGTCATTCAGCTTTGGCATTTATGATGAAGGTATGCACATAAATACACTTATAAAATTATTACAGTAACTGATTGTGGGTTATTAAATTCGTTTTTCGTACTGTTAAAATTTAATAAAAATATAGTTGTTTTACGAATAATTTTATTTTTTAAGATATATGTTTGTTATTAAAAAAACAAACTACCAAAAAATAATGTTTTTCCGTATTTATTTTGTTATGTAGTTTGATTTTTGTCGGTTAAAATGTATTTTTTAAAAGTAAAAACTATTCAATTTTAAGGAATATGTTTAAGTTTAATAAATAAAAAATTTAAAAATTAATGTAAAAATCATTTGTTTTAAATGAAATGTAAATGATCCGTTTTTTGAATGAATTTTAAGTTGTTAAAAATAAATTTTCGTTTGAATTTAACTACATAATATTTTGAGTGTAGAGAATAAGTTTTCAATAAGCCATTGAACGATACGCGCCTCGAGAACGTGGAATTATTGTTACTGATTATTTGACAAATTTTCTTCAGAGGGAATCGAAAAACATCAACGGTACGACGATGTACTCAACTAAGGTTAAAGGCTCAGTTATTCTTTACATTCTGTTCCTGTTCTGATGTCGTTCTGTTACGATATTGTAACAGTTACTTTTTCTGTAGTAACTTATCAGCCATTTATGACAAATTTATTAGTTTTGCACCGTCCATTGTTTTATTTCAATAACTTTAATGCACATAAATTTGAAGAAATTAAATTTTATGAATTCTTAAAATCAAAAAATAGTTTATTTCAATATAAATATGTATTTTTTTATTATTTATTTTGCTGTCACTTACAATTACTTAATAAGTTTTTGGTTTTAACAAACTGAACCGCAACAGAACAGAAAAACTAATCAATTTCACAGGTTTTCTAATAACAAAAAAAATCAGATAATTCGTAACAGAACAGAACGTAAAGACTAACTGAGCCTTAAGTTAGCCGAACGTCCACATCTCCTAACGGAACGTATGCTCCGTTTTTTTATTTGCAAACAATACAAGTGCAAGCGTAAGGAAAACAGGACAGGTTTTTATTTTAAGGCAAATGAATGGAATTTTCAAAATTATACTTCATTTTTAATATATTGTCTAAAAATACGTTAATATTCGTCTTATTTTTATTTAAAAATTAAAATTTTTCGGATTCAAGAGCATTTAAGTACAAATGTAGTATTTTTTTTTACAGAAGCCCTGTACTATGAGTCCCAACAGCCTAGCAATCTTCAACAATTGCCAAAAACCATGTACCCGAATATTCTTCGTAGCCTAATATATAATTTCCATACATGGGCGCACTGCAGTAAAAAAATAATGCATTAAAAATTCTAAGTTTACTGCTTACTGGAAAAAATTTCAGTAACCAGTAAAATTTTACTGAATACTGAAATAAGGCAGTAATCCAATGATTTTTACTTACTACTAAAACAAAAGCTTAAAATATTTTTTTAAAATATAAATTGTCTTAAAATGAACTGATTATTATCACAATAGAAACTTAAGTTTTATTAAAATTGTCTTAAAAATTAATTTTTTCCAGTAAACAGTAAAATTTTACTGGTCAATGAACATTTTTACAGTAAATCTTAGTACTCTGTTCAAATTTGTGAAAAATGTTGAGCAACATTAATTATTTCACACGAAAATTTTGACATGTATCAATGTTACCTATTATGCGAGTTTGTACAATTTGAATTTTTATTCCTGCGAAGTATGCAACATTGTTTTGTGTATGTAAACAAACCCCACATGTATTTTACTAAAAATTATTTTTTTTAATAAAAAAGAAAGTAAATATAGATAAACAACGGTTGCCGGTTGTGTTGTTTGAATTTTTATATTTTTAAATTAAAAATCAGTTCATACTTTTTTGCTTTTCCTTAAAATTCCACGTGTTGTTACATTGTTTCGCAGTTGTGAAAAAATGTTGCCAGAAACATTTCGGAACTTTTTTACAAAATGAACGGAGTACAACTTTATCAACATTATTTCATAGATATTCCGCACAAGTTTTTTAATATGCGTTTTGACAGCATTTCGCGTGAAATGTTGAACAGAGTACCAGACTTAAGCAGTAAAATTTTACTGGTTACTGAAATTTGTTTTAGTAGTCACTAAAATTTTACTGGTTACTGAAGTTTGTTTCAGTAGTCAGTAAAACTTTACTGGTAACTGCTATACGTAATGTAGTAATGATATACTGCAGTATGCCCATGTATGATAATTTCCCATTTGCGAACTATTCTCTTATTTTTGATAATTGCATTCGCACTCACATTCGCTTAAATGTATGCGAATATTAATGAATGAAATTTCTACATAGAAATTAATTTGTTACAAAAACCTTCTAAACTTAGAGAAATAAAACAATACAATTTCAAATGTGAGTGTTAAACGGCAACCCCCTCTGAAGAGATTGAGTGGTTGCAATCGAAACATGTTGTAAAATTCCTTCTTCATACAAATAATTAAATGAAAATTCAATTTGATGAACTTAAGCCTAATTAAAATATCAAAATTTCGATTAAAACCCATAAACAGTTCAACAAAATAACCACAATACTAATAATTTTTAAAAAATTTTAATGGAAACTATTAAGGATAAGGAAGGTTATATTTAGTTCTGGCTGAAGTGCTCAAGAATAAGAAAAATTTTTAAAAAATTTTTTTTCAAGAACCAAATATTAGGTCGACATTTTCTATGTACACTTTTTTAATTTTACACTATTGTGCGCCTTAAAAAATTTTTCTTACAAATTATTACGTGCCGTCACTATCTTTAATATTTAAAACTAAAGATAAAATAACAATGACAAATGCAAAAACTTCAATTTAAGAAAAGAATAAATATATCTGGTAAAACTACACAAACAACGTGAGCAAAATGTAAAAAACAAGCATAAAATTGAACAAGTAAAGTTGTAAAAAAAGAAAAAAATCAACAATCATCTTTAATTTTTTCCTAGTTGGCTAATTACTTCGCCGCAAATGTTACTTAGATACCGGACTTGAACAGTTACTAACAATATGATTACCTTGTTTCATCTAATCACTCATTTTTTTTATCTTTCTTTCTAACATCCACACTTTAATAATATAACATTAGAAAAATTAAACATAAACAGCCAACAAATAAGAAAAAAAGTATATTAATATTTCTAATACCATGACTCCTGGAGAATTTACCAGCGGCATTCAGAAGTAATTATGGAAAATATTTAATTACACAGAAATCATTAATAAATAAAAGAAAAAAATAAACTTTTCCTAAGTAATTTTTAATTGATTACAATACCAATTAACATTAGGGTGGTTGCATAAGAAAAGTTGTCTATAAAGAGATATGAATTAAAATTTTTAATTTTGTTTGTCCAAGGGCTTTGGTAAAAATGTTCCCCGTATATAAAACTGGAAATAGCCAGTA
This sequence comes from Pollenia griseotomentosa, assembly GCA_963931875.1. Taxonomy (NCBI): domain Eukaryota; kingdom Metazoa; phylum Arthropoda; class Insecta; order Diptera; family Polleniidae; genus Pollenia; species Pollenia griseotomentosa. Next base: position 113,971,009 of record OZ007560.1, read on the forward strand.
TGCAAAATAAGTCAAATTTGTATAGAATATGAGTCAGTTTTTTGTAAACTTTCAATGCTATCGAGTTTTTGAAGGGTATTTTAAACCAAGGCCTAATTACTGCATTCGGTATCGACCGAAATTGCAATACAATTTAAATGGGGTTTTCGATCGATACCGAATGCCGTAATTTGTCCCCGGGCCATACCTACGAAAGGGGTAACTATCGAAAAAATTGTCATATTGCGCTCACTTTTTGACATTTATCGTCACTTTACTTTAAAAACCTGTCGTTGATGTGCGCAACTAACAGACGTCTTATGGTGTTTTCTTTTCTAACCAGTAAAAACTTCGCTTACTTTTTCAAAATGAATAGCTTCTTTAACTCATTATTTAGTAGGTTTCTTCTACAACTGCATCTATAACAACTTCTACCACTACTTTTTTCTGGATGTATTTAAGTAAAAAAATAATGACTCACTTTTGAATGCGTTCATTTTGGGACATCCCATGTAAAATTCGTTGGTTCTTTATTATTCATTATTCACATTATTTTGTAGGCGAAGTTTTTACTGGGTAAAACAAACACACGCCCTTACAAAGTGATACATTCTTCTAAATTACAATGGAACAAAATAATAGCTACCATTTACACTCAACACTAATGTCTATCTAGCGTGTTAAATACTGAATGCAAAGTTTATACTAATAAGCGATATTCACCACGGTTGTAGCGATTTTCAACATTTAATTTTCTTTGAATTCCAATGAGCTTAAGCAGATATTGTAAAAAATGTTGCGCCAAAAAAAAAAATATTAAATTAAATTAAAACAAACAAACGAAAAATAAAAAGTTTTTATATCCATCCCAACATAACCAAAAATCACAATTTAACACAAATCGCACGCAAACACAAAAAAAGTTAATTAAAATACTTGTTTGCTTAAAAAGTACTTAACGTTGATGCAAAAAAGGGGCATAATCTCACACTCAATTATGACAGGGGGTAAGAAATGGAACAAATTTGCCATTTATTTTTGCAACATATTTAGAAAAGAAAACGACAACTTCTCACATTTTCACATATTTTTTTAGAATAGAAGAAAACCCCGCATACACGGAACATTATTGTCAGAAAAGAAAACACCATTTGTGATTTAAATGGCGCACGGCTCATTTTGGTTTATATTAATAAGCGAAATTGTTGCATATGGAGTTAGACCAATCTACAACAGACACTACAGATTCCACTAAATCCAAAGAAAAATGCACCGTTTGATGCGGCTTTCGTGCTAGTTGCTTCATCGAACCTTATTTGTCCTAAAATGAAGTCGAAGCTCGCGTTACGGTCCAAGGAAATCGTTACCACCCGCCCATATGCCCGAAATCATTTTTAAATGTTCGGCCATGTTGTGACAATCGCACGATTTGAAATCGCAAAACGCCAAATATATTTTATGGTGCTCCTTAACTTGTGCATTTATCTTGCGATCTGCTATAGTTTCATACAAATATTCTAGTTCACTTTTGTAATTTTAATTCGCCAAACTTCTTGCTATTGCGATTTACAGAACACCTAATTTGCGATTTTCAGTCAGAATCGCAAATGTTAAGCGTTTTGCGATTGCCAGAACATGCCCGGTTGATATCATAATCTTTTCAATAATTATTTTTTTTTTTTTTTGATTAAAATTTAATTTTTTGTGTTATTTTTCACAGGTTCATATGCATAACTTTAAAAAATTTCTTTATAGTGTGTTTCTGTCTGATGTCTAAAGCAAAAAATTATAAATTCGCTTTTCGATTTTTCAACAAAAGTATAGTCGGTCAAACAAAATTATGTTATGACGTTAAGATTCATGTAAAAGATCTCTGTGCCGAATATTATTTAGATTTTGTTTGTCTTAGGAAGGGGGTTTATATGTAAAATGTACATTAAGTTCAATGTCAATGTTGAACAATTACCAAGTTTCTGAGGCCCTATGTTCCTTATAGGATCAATGCGAACATATATATAAGTTTCTGACTCACATAAACAGAAACTTGGTACTTGCAATTTTACTTCGATGCAAATTTACTTAATTTACTCAATAACTACTTATTAGGTCTATTAACTAGTAACTTTTTGGCTTCTGGGAAGTTTATTGTAAGTACTTACAATTCAACTTACTAGTAGTTGAATAATGACCAGATATTTTTTCACTTCTAGAAAGTGTGTTGTAAGTACTGAATTCTGTGGACACCTCGAACAAAAAAATAAGTAGCGGAAAAGAGTGGATATCATTTGTATGAATAATCGTAGTGTCAGTATTTAAGTCTAGTTACGTGTCGCTGGATAAGCTGGTAAACAAAAAGCAAATTGATTCAGCCCAAATTGTTTATCTTAAAATTGATTTTTTTCTTTAACAATGCAAAAACGTAACTATTAAAACAAAATTATTGGCCTGTTCGTCGATAACGAATGAAGATTTCGTTCGCTTAACTTACATTTAAAACCAAAACAAATTATAAAAAATTGTTTTTGTTTTACATGTAAGTTAAGCGAACGAAGTCTTCATTCGTTATCGACGAACAGGCCATATTACTTTAAATGAGGTGATATTAAAACGTCACAGAAAAAATTAAAAATTGTCTCTAATCACCAAATTCGTAGCATCAAGCAAACAATTTGTTGATTTTATTTAATTTTTTTTTCCTGATAGGTGTTATGTTCCACTTTTATAAAAAATCCCCTTTGATTCATATTCCAGCCTGTGACAACCTTTATTACCATTTTTTCTGTTCTACAAGTTTATTCTACGTAAATTTATGTATTTTATTCAATAATTAAAATAAAATGTATGAGAATTTTAAGCAAACCAAGTAAGATGCAAACGACCAGAATATTGTTGCTTTTTTAACATATTATTTTTAATTTAAAATTAAAACATACAATGTTTTGAAATATTATAATTTCGAACATATTATTGTTATTAAATATTAACCATAACATGTTTGGAGACAACCATATTATGGTTATAGCTTTTCGATGTATGATTTTAACCATAAAATGGTTGCCGTGATAATAATATGATTAAGGTAACCATAATATGTTTAAGTGTATAGTTGTAGCTTTATTTTATTAAAACAATATACATATTGTTGAATTCAACAATATTTGAAGTTTCAAGGGAGGTAAACACTTTATTGTTAAATAGAAACAAAATATTAACAATCGTAAAAAAAGTTTTGTTTAAAACAACAAAAGTTTGTTGCCATTTCAGGGACCATAATATGCTTTTTTAACAATACTTCAACCATGTTTTTATTCTGCGTGTATTACCAAATTTATTATTGTGGGTATTTTTTTCAATAAAAGATATTTTTAATTTTAATTAAAAAATTGATCAAAAAACTTTGCCGTTTTAGACAATATGTAAATTGATTTAATTAACTACAGCTTAGGGTTGTACAATTCCTAACAACAATTCTACAAGTTTAAATTATTTTATTTAAAACGAAAATTTGTTTGTTATTTAATAAATATTTTAATTAAAAATTAAAAACAACTTAAATGTTTATTAAATCAAAATTATATTTTTAATTTCAACAAAAAAAAAAAAAATATAATTGATTCAATTATCACATTAATTAAATTGAAATACTTTTAAAACAATTTTTTTAACTGATAAAACAATTTTTTCTGTGGTCCTGATTTGAAATTCGTTTTATATATATTAACTGAACTTTCTTATAAACAAATAAAAATATGTCCGAATTAAAAACAAAATAAAATAAAAACTTTTTTATCTAGGCTATATCTACATTATATACTAAAATGTATATTGTATTTTACAATATTGTTGTAATAACAACACAACATTAGTATAAACGATTTTAAAGAAGAGTAAGAGAAAACAAACTTTGTAAATATTGACACAACTGAAATGAAACAATAAACAATTTTATATGAAGCATACGGAGTATAAAATAAACGGCCGCCCTCTGCGATCAACACAAGCTGCTTATTCCGTCATGTGTCAGGCCAACGTCAGACTTCACAATTACTGGTAATAGGAATAAAAAAAAAAAAACGCTAAAATATAATTCTAACTCATGTATCCGCTTGTAAAGCGGCCATTATCTGGCAGTTTTCTAAAAATAGCTATGGATAAAAGGGTGAGCCTTAAAGTATTTGCAAAATTTTTTATGTTTTTGCAATATTATAATACTGATTTTGTATAAAATTAAACCTAGCAGCTCTGCAGTTCGGGGGACAGATGGTTAACGAGAGAAAAGTACAGATTGACATTTGAAGATATTAAAGATAATATGGGTCTAGTAAAGTGGCTTAATTTTTTTTCTTGGTATGTTAAAAACTCAAATATACAGAAGGATCTCAATGTAAAAACTATGATTACGAAATATGCAGTAAAATGTTTAAAAAGGCTTGAATTGCAACCAAGTCCATTAGCTCCAAATATTTTAAATGATGGGGGCTAAACTCACTTAAAGAGGACTCATCATAGTTTTCTTAAATTTAAAATGAAGTTCTGTTGGTGAGTGATACTACCCATCAAACACAATAAAGTTTTCTGTATGTATTCATACTCCTATGACAGTTTCTAATTAATAAAATTTAAGAAATTTAACTTATTACGTTGCTTTGAACAAATGTATTTTAGGTTAGAAAATATTTGCTCACACAGATAAGTTTAGGGAAAAAAACGATAAACATTTTAAAAAATTTTTTCTTAGTTCAGGATGAAATAATATAGCCCAATTTTTAGAACTATTCAAAAAACTTCATCGATTCGATTTTTTTTACCTTTTTTGCCCTGTTCAGGTCCATAGGTAGCAAACCGTTCAAAATTCAAGGAAACGATCAACAACAAAAATGTACCTAAGATCTCAGTAAACAACTTTTTAGAATATATGAACTTCCTAGGAATGCTTCTTAGCACCGCACAGTGGCGCCCGTAGAGCAAACGAGGTTGCAAAAATCAAAATTTTCATGAGCGCCGACGAAGTTTTGAATAAACCCATGTTATAGGAAACTTTTCAACGATTTCAAATATGCCACTCTTAATAATATCACATTTTTAGTTTAGAAGATATAACCGTTCAAAGTTGACCGACTTTCGGTTTTCAAAAAAACACACAATTTTTAGTCAATTTGTTGCGATTTCAGGTGTAATATCACGAAAAATAGGTAACGAATCGCCTTATTTTTTGTTTGTATTGATTGATGTATTTATTAAATGTATAATGATAAAAAAAAATTAACTGTTTGCTTTGTGTTTTTCCTGGTAAATCACTATTTAAAAACTATCCGTTTTTTCACTATTTTTCAACTTTAACGGAAAATAAAAAAAATCTATATTTTTCTATATTTGCCATATTTGCAGAACCTGGTTCTTTGATTATTTCTTTACATAATTCAAAAATTTTATCTGCCCGTACGTGCCCGTTTGGCTTCTAGAGGTAAAAAAGGTTAAAAAGACATGGTTGCAGAAATTGTATGGCGTCCATCCATTATATGTTTTGACTGACATTAGTTTGATCTAATAGTTTGAAAAAAACTACTCATTGAAATTAGCAGGTACGTACCTCACTTAAACAATACTTTGGCGTACAAATGGTCAAGAACAATATTGACTTATGGTCCCTACAGGTAGGCACAAATCTTATTTGGGCACGTGCATAATATAAAAATTGCATTATTCAGCCTAAATCCATATGTATGCAGGGAACAAGTAAATTTTTAGGCATGGTAGCATAAGCCTATATATTGCAAAATAAGCATAATGCCTGGATTAGTTGTTGGCGCAACAATTACTGAAACCATTAAACAATTTAAGTACTGAAAACATGGCGTTGAACAATTTAAAATTATTTGAACTGTTTAGAAAGTCAACCACACCAAAGTTTTTCACGGAAGCTGCTTTAGAAGAACTTGAAAGCTTATACGGAAATATTGAGAGAAGCGAAATTTCTTCCCTGCGGCATGTGAAGTCACGAATAGAGTTAGAAAATAATTATAGTTTAGAAATGGTTAGTCTTTTAGATATACCTTCTCTTAAGGTGTTATGATACTTGCTATTTTTTGTATTTTTTCAATATTGGAGAACAGTGCAAATATATTTGCATAAGAAAACTGACTAAGTGTAAAGAGTAAGATTATATCATAAAAAATCTTTAAATGTCAAACAAATATACGTGTGTTATCGATAAATAATCTAAGACTGTCAAAAAAAATATAAAAATTTTTAACTTAAAATTGACATTTCCAGATTAAATTTCAGCACTGTTGCCAATTTTTTTTTAGTTTTTGATCGAAAGTAGCGGTTTTTAACTTTTTTTGCGATTTTTAGGTTTTTTTTGACGTGTTTTTGTGGAAACAAAACGTGGGCAATATTGCTTGTTTTGTTTACATTTTTTGTTTGATCAATCAGAAAAAAGGGTTTGTTTACATATTGTATTTCTTGTTCTTTCTCGCATTTGTTGTTTCATTCAGTCAATCCTAAAAAAATCCAATACAAAAAATAGCAAGTATCATAACACCTTTACGAATTGTGATAAATATTTTACAGAAAATTGAAAAAATAAATTTAAAAAAAAAATTATTTTTTTTTTAATTTGTTGGGTAATAATTTAAAACATAAAACCCTAAAGAAAAAAAATAAAAACAATCCAAAAATGTAAAAATAATTTTTTTTAGTTACCAAAAAATTGATTTTGCTACTAATTTTAACTTTGATAACCCCTAAGTAGGCCCCTACAAAGCGTAGCACCCTTTCCAAACGCTCATTTCATAGGCTGAACAGTTATCTATCATATGCTGTTTAAACTGTTCAATTATCTTATTCGGTTCAAAAGATATGATTATTGCAACGAAAAAACTCAAATGGCGCCACTGTGCACCGTTGTGAAAAAGGGTAAAAAATCTAATTTTTTTAAGTTTTTTGCGATTTTGATCTTGAAGCTGAAGTTTTTTTGATTTTATATGTTCACAATTTCTGTTCTTTATGGCAAGAACTACAACTTTGTGTCAGAGGGTAAATCAAAATTCCGAACGCTTTGCAAGATATGAGCCTGAGAAATTGATCACTTTTTTGCAAAAATGACACCGAGGCCCTAAGTCTTTGGGGGCCCATAAAAAAAGTGCATGACTTTGGGCAAAACTGGGAGACACGGTTATTTTCTTTTTTGGTCTTTTATCACGTAGAGTTGTCTGTATATGGCTATTTTTTTCGTGTTGCACTGTGTAATCAATGACAACGAGATAGGAACATCTCTTAAAGATGTTGATTTTTAGCTCTATGTGTAATTTCAGCAGCTTCGCAAATTGATGGTAGATGTTCACTAGTGTGGAAAGGCTTTTAAGACCAGTGATTGTCTAGGCCTTGTTGACATAAGCCCGCGATTTCAAGTAGACCCAAAGAAAGAAGTCAGGGAAGGTTAAATCAGGCGACCTTGTTCTCCACGCCGAATCGATCAATACTCCAACCGCGTGAACGCCGCACCAGAGTGGATGAAACGACTTGGATTTTGTGCACCAGAAACGAAAATTTTGTTTATTGTCGTAACCGCTTAAATGAAAATGCGTCTGCCCACTCATGATTTATAAATAAAAATCTTTCTCTTCGTTGTTGACACAATTATTGCACGCTCTGGCGGAGTATAGCAGCGCTCAATTGCTTGTCTGTTAGTATACTGCAGCTGTCCAGTGCTCCAACTTGTACAAAATGTCAATAGATCCCCAAATGAACGACAAAAGGTCAGTCATGCTATCAGTTACTTGTAAAAAAAAGTTCTAACTTAAGAATGAAAATTACTAACCATCTTCCGAACTAACGGGTACTCAACATTTGCGATTGTGTTTATACACACAACTTTTCTTTTATGTTGTAGACAAAAAATATAAAACAATATTGAAATTGTTAAAAAAAAAATAAAGCATAAAACTAGAAAAAGCAGGAACAAAAAATCTAATAAAACTAAAATTGACGTTGTAAAAGTTTATATGAAATAACGTAAATTGAAAGTAAGTAAATATCATAAACATGTTGCAGCAGCAATTCAAACGAACACATCTACAATGCTGCAACTATCTAGAACGTTTAGTTTTCAAATAAAATAAAAAGAAAAAAAAAAAAAATAAAACAATTTTAATATAAAATTCTTTCTTTGTTATTTCGTTTTCAGAAAATAAAAAATGCGTAAAAATTGTTTTCAAACTTGTACAAATATTGTTGGATTTTATAACAACAGCCTTGAAAAAAATCCATTAATATATTGTAAAATAAATTATTTTCGAGAAGCAAGTTGATTTTGTTTTTAATTTTTAAAGAACGTAATACAACTTTTTTTTTCTTAGTGTATAATTTTTCTGTCAACGACCGGGCGCGCCCTGGAATATTAGAATGAGGCATTTACGGTGATCAAAATTAACCTGTTTAGATGTTTTTTTTTTAAGGTAGGACTAAGTTCGATATTTATTATTAGGGGGAATCAAAATGGGTAGTTGCGGCAGCAATGTCTCGGGAATAAACTAGTGAATTCTGGTCACTGGCTTAAGGTATCACAAAGGGATCTCCGTGCTCGTGTCTTCTACACATTAAAGTATTCAAATACGTTTTTATTAAGTTATTTTTTAAATTCATGTTGTGTTAAAATTAGAGTTTTCGATCTCCTGGGATCCCGGCATCTCGCTCCATACAAATAATACAAAGTAAATTTGTTCTAATTAATTAAAAAAACTTTCATAAACAAACGTAAGGGAGCTTGTTTACAAAGTAAGTAAAATAAATGCTTGAATACTACAAAAATTATTTTAAGATTGAAAGCGGAACTTGAATTATTATTAACTTACGTTTTTATATGTAAATTCCGTATTATTATGCATTAGATATTAGATAAAAAGATCACATAAACATAACCATCTAATTCATAAAACAATAATAAAAACAAACAAAACTTGAGGTACTCAAGATATGACATCAAAAAGTTAATTCATAAAATATATAAAATATTTTAATAAATATTTATATTAACATTTTTTAACGGCTTAGAAAATAATGTTCTGACACACTCAAAGCGTTTAGTGAATCGTCAAAGAGTATATTTCTGATTTTATTTACTGATTACCATGTTTCCGAAAAATTTCGTTCACTTTTTTACCGAGGTTGGACAAATAGTTAAAAGTGCACCGTTGTTGCATGATTCTGATGTTAAGGTTGATGCCAAAAATAGCATCATCCGGACTACTTCTTACAAACTTTTTTTTTCCATTAGGTCCATCTGAAATCTTTAGGACAATGTGTTTTTCAAATTGAATGTTGTACACTGAAAGAATTTTCGTCAGAATACCAATGAATTTTGACATTAATCCCATGAAAAATTGCATTAAAAAGGAACCTATGCAGCGCTTCGTTGGATCAATGAAACCTGATTCATTAAAATGTATTTAATGAAACATTACATTAGATCTATGAATGTTATTCATTGGATGAATCATTTCAAAAAAGTAAAAAAAATTTTTTTTTTAAACTTTTTAAAATTTTTTTTTTAATCAAAGTTGTTCTTATTCAACTTTTTTTTTTTTTAACCAGAGTCGCTGGCAGGAATCGATCCCGCAACCTCGGCACTGATAGACTTTTTTTATTTTATTTTTTTTTTTTTTATAATCAAAGTTGTTCTTATTCAGCTTTTTTTTTTTTTTTAACCAGAGTCGATGGCAGGAATCGATTCCGCAAACCACGGCGCTGATAGATCAGCTCTACCAGCTAGCCCACTGGGGCAGTGCCATTACTCAATTAAGAGCGTAAATATGAGATTAAATTGTCATAACATAACAACAATAACAACGTTAATTTTTTTTTGCTAACGCATAATAAAAAAGACCACATAAAGAGCGAACAAGCTTTTTCGTATACATCATTTGGTTGACAACGGTTTAAAATAAGGGTGTGTTTTTTTCTTAAAGGAGAACATTTATTTGTTCATTACTTAGTACATACTTTATGTATTTAGGTATGTACATATTAAAGAAAACTAAAAACATACGTATGGATTGAAAGTTTTTGTTTCATTACTTTAATGACATTTTTCATTGTCGTAATGAAAATTTAAATTTATGAAGGCATGCTTTTTCGAAATATTTTTATACTTTTAATTATTGAGACTTTAGAGTTATTTGAATGTTAAAAATTATTTTTTTTTCAAGTATTGAAATATGTATGTTGCTTTTATAAAAAAATTTTTGATTTCATAAATTTAATGGTATATTACATTAGATGTATGAAATAAGTAAGTCTTAAATTTTTTAATTAACAATTAAACATATTTTTAAGGAAACTATAATTTTGTATTAATTTATGAATATACATAGTTATGTTTGCAAATTGTTTTTTATGTTCCCAATTAAAATTTTTTGTTTAACTTGGACAAACTTTAGTTTTCCAATCCAATGAATCGATTTTAATGAAAATACTTCATTATAACTACGAAATTCCATTTGGACAATGAAAATTTTTATTTAATCAGTGAATTTTTTTTTATGAAAACGATTCATTAAATATATGAAGCATTTTTCTTTCAGTGTAGTATCTTCCACGAGTTTCCTTATTTTTTTATTTCGGTTTCCCGCATTTGCCGGGTATATTACCAAGCTGGATTTTTTGGAGGTATGACTATGTTGCAATAAAGGAGCGATATGTTAAGGTATCTCCTATTTTTAAGACTTGTCCATAATTGATCTTATCGACAACCCATCCACAGGTGCTAATTTTTAGAGAAAAGAAAACTAAATTTCAGAGTAAAAATAGCTGTTTTCGGAAACTATGAGCAATTTTTTATTTCCCGGGATCCCGCAAAAAAAATCCCGAGAAAGCGGGAAATATAATAATTGAAATAACCATATTATTGAATTGAAAAAACCCTAGTTTAAATACAGTTTTGAAGTGCTACCCGATTCAACTTATTTAATTAAGATAAAAGTATGGGAGCACCACTAAATATAAAAAAATTTTCATAACACAGCTGTTTAACGAAAAAGAAATTTGTGAAGTGTATTTATTTTTAAGGTAGAAGCAAAAAAACAACTGATTGTTTTTTGCCTTGCCTCTTGTTTTTGTTTAATATTTGATTTAATTTATATAAAGGTCACCTTATTAAGCAAACATACAATCAATTGAAACTGACTATTTAAGTATAATTTAAAACATTACTGGGGAAAAAAGATAAAAAATATTTAAATACTACATAGAAAAAAATAAAAAATGATTTTAATTTAAAAATTTGTGATATTAATTAAAAAATTGTTTAAATTTGCACCCGTAAACAAATTAATAGTTTTAATCAAATTTGTTTTGATATTAACAACATTGCTTGTATTAATGTTTTTGATAGAAGCATACATTTAATTCACTTGATAACATTTTTAATAAAAACTGATTTCATTTTGGATAATGGTTTAATTGAAAAAAAAATAAAAAAAAAAATTGCCGAGAGGTACCTAATGGGCTGGCTAGACAAGGTGGTCGCATGGATGACGTATTCATCGATCAATTAGTCCAATAGCTCACTGTAAATTACTCATCGAGCGCGAGTCTTATAGAATAGCGCAGATGCGGTGGACCTGTGAGTCCACCTGCTTGATATCCAGGATCCTTTGGCCTGGATATGATAAACGGAGAACTGGCTCTCTACTTGGGTTCAGCAGGAACCAGATTAGGTTGGTGATATCGGTTTTGACTGGACACTGGCCGGTGGGGACTCATGCTGGAAGAATGGGTCTGGAATTCAACGACTATTGCAGGAGTTGTCAGAACGAGGAGGAAGAGGAGACTGTGCTTCACTTCCTCTGTCACTGCCCTGGACTGCGGGGCATAAGGGAAGAATACCTGGGAGGACCGGTGTTTTCCTGTTTGGGGGATCTGTCTGGGATGGAACTAAAATCGCTCCTTCTCTTCACTAGGAAGACGAAGTGGTTGGAACTTGCAGTGACGCCATCTGAGTAACTGCTCCAATGGATGGGCATTGGCGCCGGGTATCACAAAGGGACCAATTGAGGACCCAAGTGAGCTGTCTTCTGATGGCTGCCCATGGAACCTAACCTAACCTACCTAAAACAAGCGAGCTTTTTAAAATCATGATATCTGGCCACTAAAAGGGCTCTTAGTTAGAAAATGGTAAATTTAGATATGCTTTTACACTCTTGACCCGCTTAAACGTTATCGGGTCTGAATATATTGGGTGCCTGGAAGCAATATATACTATTAACTAGACAATATGACTTACAATTCAATACCTATTTTGCGAGTGTCTAGCATTGCAGAGCAATAGCAGTAGTTTTTTTGACCAGAACTGTTTTTTTTTGATGTGCAAACGAATGCCCTGATCAGCTTCGTGAAAAGTTCTAACTGGTTTTTAATAGAAATAAACTAAAATAGTTAAAAGAGTTTAGACGTCAGCACAAAAGAAAGTGTTTTGTATGCGCGATACAATTCTAATCAGACTGAACATTTTACAAAATATCCTTTATTCAAACAAAAACTTACTTACCTAAATATCCGATTTAAAATCACTGAATTCAATTTTATCTAAAATCACAATTTTCTTCTTTATATGAATACTAAGCATGCTAAAAGTATTAAATTAAATACAATCATTATTATCTCCCAAAATTACCCATTTATAAACTGCTGATAAGCCATTTTCTGACGTTGTTCAATCGTGTTCCTTTTTGTTTTCTCATAAAATGAATTTAATAATTTAGTTTAATAGAATTTAAATGCAAATTTTTCATGTTTCAACACACAAAGGAAGTAGGCTCCCTGATGTCAAAAAGCCGTTAAAATAAATAGCGTATTTAATGTACTTTCAGGCCTTTTTTAATGCCATCAAAGCGAAGAAGTGTTTGTAAGAAATCAATTAAAAAAAAAATGACAAAATGAAGACGAAAAAAAATAATATTACTTGTTTACTTGCACAGACTTCAATAAATGGCTCAACTTACCAGACGTCTATAATTTAAGGCGCTTAGACGAACATATGAAATTATTAGAGCAACTTAGCAAACATTTCACTTACATTTTTACAAGAACAACACATGAAACAACTTCCTCACCACACAACCTTTTAAGCATAATCACTACTCGCAACATCACATAACATAACACCATTTTAAAAACTACGGTTTTCGCTTTACCCAGCGCTTCTCTAATGTATTTACGTAACTTAGCTGGATAGAGCGCAAAACTAAAATTTTTTTTGCAAAAATGGAAGGAGCCAAGTTCTACCTTCCTGCGTGAAACTTTTTTAATACTCATCTGAGATCCCATACCCCGCTACTCAAACTTCTAGTAGGACACATAGAAAAGGTCTAATGTTGAAATGTTCGGAATTAAAGAATTTTTATTTAATTACTATCCAAAATAATTAACTCAGTACATATATTTATGAAGTGGCCCATTTATAGAGGTGGTAGCTGTATATATCCCGGGTCCTTGAACAATAATGAATAATGAAACAACTTTCACTTTCAAACGACTTAAAAAAAAAAAATTATTTTTTGATGCCAAATTGTTTCTAGTTCTTCTAAGCAGTTTGGGATTGAAATTCAGCACAGTCGGTTTAGCTAGAAAATAGTTATGAACTCAAATGTTTGTCAAGATCGGTCCATAGTTCACCAGTCAACTCTCGGAAAACACTAAAACCCCAACGAATAATGAATGATTTTGTGGTAAACTTTGGTCTGTAATAGTTTCATAAGGCTAAAAACATATATGGTGGTATATTTCTTAAAGATCGGTTCATAATTTTACATAAGCCCCATATGAAGCCAATTCTCGAAAACCACTTTAAAACGGCTAAAACCCTTACGAGTAATGATCTTGTGATAAAATTAAGTTCAATTTCGCCTTTGGCTAGAAATAAGACAATGCAGTCCATATTTTCAATAGGTCTTATGTATAGCGGATTCCGAAAAGCAATTTAGAACGCAGAAACGCTTAGGCCCGTTTTCACGACTAAACGATAGCTAAATGTAGGAAGTTATCGAACAGATAATGAGTTTTTAATTATCACAAGTTCTCTTTAACCTTAAAGTGAAGAATAAGCTAAAGAGAGGAACGTTCTACCTTTAACTTTTGTCGTAAGGTTTAGATTTGAGATTGCCATATTATATTCACATATTTTTTATATATGGCAACTCCAATTATACGTATATTTTGTAAATGTAAAAAAAGTACGTAGTTGCCAGTTCGTATTTTTATTTTGGCAAAAATAATCGGTATTTTCTTTAGTATTGCCACTTTTTTAAAAATGTTAAGTTTATTTTATACAGAAGTTGTGAAAACGAAAAATAGTTGAAGGTAACTTTATTCCTCACTAGTGCTAAAGGTAGCGTTAACTATATCGAACTTTAAAGGTAAGTCGTGAAAACGGGCCTTAGACATTTATAACTGTATGAACATTTTGTTAAAATTATTGTTTTCAATAGTAGAAATCACTTTACCGAATTTTGTTATGATCGTTCCATAATTTACCATAGGCCCAATATGAAATCCCCTCCTAATCATTTCAAAACGCCTAAAGCTTCAACGGTACATTATATTTTATTTTAAATAGGTCAAATCATAAAACTTTGTAATAATCGGCCCATAACATATCTAATATAGTTAATATATACAGCGTACTTTTGGAATAGACTTTAATACGCCTGAAACAGCATCAAATTATAAAAACTGTGTCGGTAGTTTTTAAAAATATTGGTTCAAAATGTATAGATCCGATTTAAAGACTACGTCCGAAATATTCTTACTCTTGGTGGAGGGTATCAAAGAATCGGCACAGCCTAAAATAGGACTTTTACCTGTTTTTTTTTTCAAATATTTCAAATGGACTTATGTTTCTATGTGAAAAAATATTGAGTGTGAATATAAAAAAATAGACTAAAGACATGTGCCCCAGTAGGTTAGCTGGCAGTGAGCTAGTCTATCATTGCCGGGGTTGTGTCCTGCAGACAAGGGTAGAGCTTCGCATTGTGTGTGCACTGGTCTTGAATCTCAGTTCAGCTAATTGTTTTTTTCTTAAAAATTGCGTTCAAACTGAGACATTCTTTGAAAAAATCTTAGCGTTGGATGAGAAGCAGAAATTTATATTTGTTTATCAAAACAGGGGCCAAATTACGACATTCGATATCGATCGAAATTGCAATACAATTTAAATGGTAATTTCGATCAATATCGAATGTCGTGATTTTCCCCAGGATTTAGATTTGCTTTGAGTCAAAAGCTATTTGACATCCTGTTTCATAATGATTAACGTTTTACAAAGATTTTGTCGGACATTATGTCCTTGCCCAAAAGTCGTTATTACATGTTTGCCAAAATAAGACGTTTCCTTTCACAACCCCCATACTGATAATAAACAATTTTCAAATAAAGTTAAAAACAAAATCATAATTTGATACAAACACAAAGATAAGGTCCTTAAAATCCGCTTAGATGCGTTATCGTTTGCTCCCGTCAAAAATTTAATGGTTTAATTTTATTTGAGATCCACAAACTGGAAGTTAGTACAATCTAATGCCACAAAAATTTAATTTAGGTTCAAAACATTGCAAAAAATATCGGACATTTTTCAGGAAACGCCAAAAATATATTTCCAGGAAAAGCATGCATTTGTATAAAATTTTTTACTTTTTAAACTTTTCTAATTACGACATGAAAAGAGATTTTTATACCCACACGACAATAGTCGAGAGCGTATTATGCGTTTATGCTAATGTGTGTAACACTAAAAAATAGTGGCCCATCTTTTAGTATACCGATCGGCACAGAATCACTTTCTGAGTACATCTAACAATGTCCATCCGTCCGGCTAGCTTGTTGTCTGTTCATGTAAATTTGTGCGCAAAGTACACGTCGCAATTTCAAAGATTATTTGACGACGAACCCTATTGAAAATAGTGACAATCGCTCCATAAATTCACATAGCCCCCATACACACTTCTTTTCGGAGTAATCCTTGTGTCCATAAATCACCTTATTATTTTGGTATTTAGAAAAAATTTAGTCCAAGCTTATTTTATTGCAATCTTATTCTTTAACAATTTTATTGGAATCGGTGTATATTTGACCTTAGCTCCCATACAAATACTACTTCCTGAAATAGCTTTAAGGGCCCTTACTTCCTTATAAATGTCAGTATTGACAGACAAATTGGCGACAGAAACTTTTACGAAAGCTGCTATGCCATGACAAAATGTTGTGCTGGTATGTCCAACATTTCCCATAGGTTCCATATAAACCCCCTCACAAAATCACCTAAAGGCCAACAAAGCTCAAATAGATAAAGATATCTAAATAATAATTGGCACCAAGAACTTTTTTATGAATCTTAACCTCATAACATAACTTTGCTCTAGCAGGTCGATTATTGCCCATGGGTCCCAAATAGGGTTCACTCTTGCAAATTTGTGTTTATATACTGTGGTTAAGAGTATCAAATGGTCGGGCTTGATCGACCATACTTTCTTACTTGTTTTTGTTTAGATAAAGTTAATTCCGTTTAGACAACATTTAACATTTAAATATGTACAAAATATATTTTTCATTAATATCAAGTGAATAAATTTTATCACAATTTATGACTTTAATAAACATATGCATACATAATTTTTTTTTTTTAAGCTAAGCAACATAACTTCTTTTATTAATTTCATTAATTTCCCTTAAAAAACTATTATTCATTGCCATTTGAAACAACAAAGACAGCATCTATTTATTTTGTCATTAATAGTCATTATAGTCTCCCATAAATAGTCTCCTATAGCACGACCTTAATAAGTTGCTGTGCTATTTTTTACAGCCAATACTGTTTTAGGAGGGCTACAACATTTTTAGAATATTTATACATTCTACGTGTATTTCTTTACTGCACAATTTCCTTTTCAAACAGAGAAAAAAAAATATCTTATTAAACTGCAGAGCAGTACAGCAGAATTTTTTGAGAATCATTCCATACATACAACCTTCTTTCTACATTTTCTATACATAGTCTTAAATATTTTCCACCCTAAACATCTCTCACTCCGCACTCTAAGTGTTAATGTTGGATTAAGTCTGGCAACAATTTTGTTTGATGGCTTATAGAAATAGAACGTGCCAATGCTAAAATATAGAACTGAATAATATTTAACACATAAACAAGAGAAAATTGTGGACGACATGTACAAAAAGCGGATAAAAACTGGAATTGTTTTAAGGAAATTTATAATTTTGTACTTTGTATTCCTTACGATTGTGATGAAAATACTAAGGATCTTAATTGGTAAAAGATCTTATCTGTTTTTAACCAGAAACACATTTGGTTTGTTTGCCGAACAGGAATGTCAAGGAAAAACTTTTTAATTTGTATTGTACTAAAAGTGTTTAAGATGTAATGTTTTGTTATATTGATGAAGTTTTTGCAAACGACCGCTAATCATAACTTCCTTGTTTGTTAGAATCATTGGAAAACCTCAAAGTGAAGTGGACGTTTGTGCTATTATACTGAAACTTACAAATATGCATCGACATTGGTGGATTACAGTGCATGTCGTTCCTTCCTTGCATAACCAAAATTTGTTATAGAATAAAATGTTCACAGAAAAAATTATCAGTAGTTTTTTATCAATTAAAAAAATTGTTTAAAAAGTATTTCAATTTAATAAGTGTAATAATAAAATCAATTATTTTTTTTTGTTGAAAGAAAATTAAAAATATAATTTTGATTTAATTAACATTCGAGCTGTTTTAAAATTAATTTTTAATTTAAATATTAATTAAATAACAAAAAATCTTAATTGAATTTTTTGTTTAAAATAAAATAATTTAAACTTGTAGAATTGTTGCTGGAAATTGTTAAAACTGAGCTATATTAATTAATGATTTAACATTGTTTAAAATGGTAAAGTTTTTGATAATTTTTTTAATTTTTTTTTTTTTTATTTTTTTTTATTTTAATATTAAGTTAAAATGATTAAGCTCGAGGTCCGTTGTATGTAAAATTTTTCTTTATTTGTTTCCGATATTTCGATATTCTTTGAATATCATCATCAGGGAATGTTTAATTAAAATTAACATTAACCACAATAAAGGAGTAATAGCTCTTCACGTTTCAGCATCAAAAACTATACTCAAATATCGGAAACAAATAAAGAAAAATTTTACATACAAAGGACCTCGAACTTAATCATTTTAACTTAATATTGAATTTTAAAGGTCGAATAAAAATAAAACTTAGGAAAAATTTTTTTAATTTTTTTTAATTTTTTTTAATATTTTTTTATTTTTTTTTTTTTTTAATTTTTAATTCCCTAAGCTAATCCCGCGAAGCTCTACGCTTGTCTGCAGGAAAGAAACCAGAGCCTCTGGCGGGAATCGAACCCGCAACCTCGGCGCTGATAGACTAGCTCACTACCAGCTAGTTAGTAATCTATCCCAGAGTTCAATTCCGTTCATTCCGTATTTTGGTGCTTCAGATAATGACAAAAAACATTTTCGGAATGAAACCATTTTTATTTTCATGAACGAAATAGGAGTTTTATGTATCTGAAAGGACAAACAACTATCAATTAACAAAAATGTTTTCTTTGATTCCAAACTTAATCATTCCGAACGGAATTGTGCTCTGTGATACGGCTGTATATCGACCCCTAACCGCGAAAATAACGTAAGCAACAAAAATCAAATTTTAGAGGAGATAGTTTTATTTGTTATTTTCAGCCTCTTCAACGATTTCGAACGTTAACGTTCGCATAGAAAATTACATTTAAAACAAAAACAAATTATCGAAGTTTGTTTTCGTTTGAAATGTTATTTTCTTGTCGAAGTTTGTTTTTGTTTTAAATGTAATTTTCTATGCGAACGTTAACGTTCGAAATCGTTAAACAGGCTGTTTATTTCATATAAATTTTGTATGAAATTTGTCGCTTACGATAAAATTGTTCTTGCAATTAAATCGTTACGGTATCTTATGTGACGCTGACATTTTCGGAGATGATGCAAGTGTTGCGAATAAAGGCATTTATTAAAGAAAAGCCAAAATTGAAAATGATGTCGCTTACGTTATTTTCGCGGTAAGGGCTCGAAATAATTAATCATTTTGGTAATAGGTGCAAAACTAACAAATTATTTGCTGGATTCTATGAATTTGGTATGAATTTGGTGATTAGAGAAAATTTTTCTGTGTTATATTTCCACAGGTTTGTGCAGTGTATTAGCTCCTCAAACTCAAGAGCCGCTGGACCTATTGACACCAAACTTGGACACTAAATTATATTAGTTGGGAGCCGGGTTTTTATTAAGTTAAATCCCGATATGTGAAACTATTGTCATGATATTTAAATTATTATTATTTATGGTACGATTTGGCTAAAATTCACAAAATATATTTATTAAGCAAAAATAAGTTTTCTGATAAAATTTTGACCCGGTAGATACTAAACAGCTAGTAATTTTGTATAAAACAGGGATGTTGGGTAAATTATACAAATATAAACTTCGTTTAAATATACCTCGTCACGTTTTCGAGTTCCCGGTACATTTGTATTTTTCGGTTAATACTTCTCTTTCAGACGTCATCCAGAGTAAAATCGAAAAACGTTAAAATTTTCATAAAATCTTAAATTTGTTTCACTAAAGTGCTTAGGATAGGGTCCAGGGGCGCTAAATCTCCGATACTCAGAACATATAAATTATTGTTTTAGAAGAAAACTAGCCTCACTCATGTCTCTTAAGCTAAATAAGATACATAAAAATAATGTAATACTTTTCGTTGTTCTTTAGAAAAATAAGCGGACAGGTGTCTGGTCCTTTTTTGAAATTCGGCCAATTTAGGGAGTAAACCGGTAAAACCTGTATTTTGGGACCTTTTTGTCACCCCCACATATCTTTTAAAGCAATAAACATAAAATTAAGGTTAGATCATATTCGAAACTCATCTAAAAAATACAAATATGAATTTGGTACTTTTTCGAAACTACCGTTTAAGGGATCTCTACTGAAAATCACGTGATTTCAAATATAAAAATATCACACGTGTGATTTTAAAAGGCAAATGTAATTTATAATCAATTGATTTGAGTTGAAGTGATTTCAGAACAGGGTTGTATTGTTGGTATTTTTTACAAAACCTTTTTTTTTCATTCCTTGACATATACGTATTAAATTAGAGGCTCCCACTTCACTACTGAAACTTTTGATACATCAATGGGGAGAAAAAAGTACCAAAAAGAGGAAATACGGGAAATTAAATTTTTTTTCTTTAGATTTTTGGTTCTACAACTGGTACTTTTGTTAATTGCCGTTAAAATTGGACATAAAAACATACAATTCAACACGCAATGTCCGGAGTGATAAGGTTTTACGAGGGAACTTTTTGGTACTTCTTTGTTTTTTAACTGATACTTTTTACATTTTTGTTAATTTTGGGCCTCGAAGCTATAAATTAAACATGCAAGATCCAGAGCGGTAGAGAATCTATAAGAGTGAACTTATAAGTTCTTTTTTGCTTTTCAACTGGCTCTTTTTGAATTTTCCTTAATGTTGGACCTAGAATCATTAAATAATACACGCAAAATCGTGAGCGTAAATGCAGTTGGTGAGGAAAATTTCCTGCAGTTTCGAAAAAAAATATAATGGGGTTCATACTTTTTTATGCTCTATTCGACTATGCTGTCCCATTTTCGCTATTTGCAACAATTGTAAAAAGTTATATGCCTAGTGGACATTTTTAAGATCCTTTCTAAGTTGCATCTGCCATTGCTGTAATAGGGTCGAAGATTTGACTTTCAAAACATGCTACATATGAAGTACGATCGATTATATACATATAGAAATACCATTTCTATGCTTAAGTTCAGCCAATATTTTTTTTTTATTTAATAAAAATAAAATAAATAAAGTGGTTATATTTATTATTTATTTAAAATATATAGAACTAGGAAAACATAAAAGTAAACTTTTTTGTATATTGTTTATACAAGTTTAAGTAGATGAATAAACTTATTTAGAACTTGGTATGAGTTATTTTTTTCTTTTTTTTTTGAATGGCAAAATAGAAAAATCAAATATAAATCAATATTAATTAATATTTTTGTTTATTTTTCACTATGTTTTAAACACACACACATGTACATATCGTTAGTTGAAACATAAAAGGCCCTGACTAACCAAAAATTAAAATCAACTTTTTCATTGATTGTGATGTATTCCATCAACACAAATGTCTACAAAAAATTTTTGAATCTTTCGACAAAAAAAATATGGTAAACACTAACTAACAGTTTGCATAATATGCAACATTGTCAATTTTCAAAACAACTGATTGGTTTTACAAGAAAAATAGAAGAACAATAAATTATAAACAGTTTAAGGCGATTTATCAATTTAAATAGTTTTTGCTTCTCCTGTAAAATTTTCAAAATGTTAGTAGGGCCTTTTGAGTTTAAGGTAACGATATAGTTTATGCTCCATTTCATTTATTATTTAAAAATTCAAATAATGAAATAATGTTTGTGCTGGAAAATTATGAACAATTATTATTCAGACGTTAAATGAGTTCAATATTTTATGTATTTTTTCTAATCCTAAATAATACAGCCTTTATATTTACATATGCATGTTTTATTAATTTTTGCTATTTAGAATACGTGAGATATTTGTTAATTTTAAAACACTTTGATATATTTGTTTCATGGCAATAAATGATGGATAAGTAAAATTGATTTTAGAGCAGAAAAAAATTATATTTTAGCAAAAATTAGTAAAAAAAATTAACTAAACACCGTGTGGAATTCATCATCCTATTAAAAAAGAACTTATAAAAACCTGTTTATCTCCAATGTCAAATCCATACTTTTGTGTGGGTGCGAAACATTAAACGCTGCTTTACGCCATATACTATCCATTTAAGTGTTCGTGAACAAATGACTACGTAAGATTTTACGTATTTATTGCCCCTCAATAATATCCAACACCCATCTATGAGCCCAAAAAAAACCAGCGAGCAATAAAAATGGAAATCCGGAAACGTAAATTGATTGGACACAGGTGGCGTAAACAGCCAGATGATAGACTGGAATCCAAAAGATAGCCGGCGTATTGGAAGACCAGTACACACTTGGAAACGACATATAACAATGAAGCTGTTGAAACCACTCTTAAAGTTATAAGAAGGTTAACATCTAGCAAAAAAATAGAGAATATTGCAATAAACTTGTTATGGTCCGGTCGTATGATCCTTACAGGAGTAAAAGGATTAAATATATATAATGCCTGGCTAGCTCCTCCGGGGACATACGACATTCCTCAACAAATCTAGATATGATAAACTTATTCTCCAGTCATCGTCATAACATTGAAATATTTCTCACCATACAAGGTTTCCCGCGGATGACCATTGTGGCAGCAAATCATGTACTTAAGTATTAGAAATTATGTATTACACAGAAAAAAATGTTGCTCCAGTAAAAGCATTAATCAAAAAAAAAAAATCAGTTTTAAATAAAAATTTAATCAAGTAAATTAAACGTTTAATCAAGTGAATTAAACTTTTAATTAACGTTTAATTGACAGTATTAATTTGCACCAGTATAAATAATAATATTAATTAAACGTTTAATTCACTTGATTAAATTTTTATTTAAAACTGATTTTATTTTTGATTATTGCTTTTACTGGTGTAACATTTTTTTCTGTGTAGAAAATTATATAGAAAAAATTTTTAATTTTTATGTAGTAAAATATTTTCCAAAATTCTGCCACCAAGTCTTTCAAAAGCTTCACAAATCAGCAGGCAATCGACCTTTTGTATTGCATTTTGTTAAAAAATATATCGGTTTGTGCCTTATTAATGGATCTAGCCCTTAATATTCGATTTATAGGGGAACTACTTACATACATGTTCTGTTCCTTAGCAAAAATTAAGTGAGAAAATCTAAGGGAAACGTGAACAAATTACGAGGGAAAACACTTTCACGATAAGGGGAATTTTTCCCCGTGAACATTTTTTCACGTTATTATTCTCCTTTGAATTACCTTTTTTTCATGGGAGTTTTTCATGATCGCAAATATGTGAAAAGGGGAAAAATAACGAGGGAAAAATTATTCACGATAGGGGTGATTAATTATCGTTTTAGAAGAGAACTAACCTCACTCATATCTCCAAAAATAAAAGAGTTAGAAAATAATTTAATACTTATTGTTGTTTTTTAAACAATAAGCGGACATGTGTCTGATCCTTTTTTTTTAATATTCAGCCAATTTAGGGAGTAAACGGGTCGGGTCAAATCTGTGTTTTGGCACTTTTTTGTCACCCCATCTATCTTTTAAAGCAATAAACATAGAAATTATGGTGATATTACATTCGAAACTTATCTGAAAAATACAAATACGAATTTGGTACTTTTTTGAAATTCGAACGTTAAAGGGGTGAAAATTTTAACTATTGCTAGTACTTTTTTTACAAAATATTTTTCTCAATTAATTGATTATAGTAGTTACTGTATCATATCATATCAATGTTTATCGCAATTATAAATAAAAATAATTATTTTTCTAACAACTATATAATGATAGCTTTGAAAACATGTTAAATTACTCACAATCGTTTCATAATATTTAATAGCCAAAACATGATAACTTTCAATACGTGTTCTCATAATATGTTTGAGATGCAATCAAAATATGTTTACTCTAATAATATTATGTAAGCGCCATTTGTAAAACAATTTTGAATCAGTTGTATCGTTTTTTTTTAAATATGCCCATGTTTAAATTATTTTGAGTGAGTGGTTAAACAATTAAAAATAAATATGTACTCATAAAAAAAAACAAGTGAAAGAAATCAAAAAATAGAGATATTATATTTACATTAAAAAAAATTGTAAAGTGCCACAAAATAAAAAATCTATGCAAAAATATTTCAATTTATTTTTTATTATTAAGACAGCATCACTGTATCATAATATAATTACTTCTCAATTTTTTATGATTAACATGACAATAATATGATTACTTCGTGTTTTATTATGGTTAACATGACAATAATATACTTTCTTCTTATCATATAATAATTAACATGATAAGAATATAATTAAGGGAAAAATATTATGATGTAATATTACGAATATATTTGGTCATATGATTCAATAATAACCGTAATATGGTGACTACAATCATAATTCATATCATAACATGTTGCTCTTAGAATATGTTTACCACTACCATGTTTTTTCTTTGCGTGTACAATATTGAAATGATTGATTTATCAATGGGGTGAAAAAGTACCAAAAAGGGGAAATAAGAGAAATTAAATTTATTCCTTTAGCGTTTTGGTTCTACAATGGGTACTGCCGTTATTGGAGCTAGAAACATAAAATTCAAAATGAAATGTCCTGAGTGATAAGACTCTACGAGGGAACCTTATAACACTTTTTATTCTTCAACTGGTAGCTTTTAAATTTTCGTTAGTATAACAACTAGAAAATTAAAATAAATTTAATATGCCAAGTCCTGGGTGAATGAGAATCTGTAAAAGGGATCTTTTTGGTTCCTTCACTGTTGATATTTTTAATTTTCAGTTGTATTGGACCTAGAAACATAAAATTAAACATGCAAGGTCCTAAGCGGATGAGAATCTTTAAAAGGGATTTTTTATGCCGCGGACACGGCTAGTGTTGAATAAAATATAATAACAATAATGAAATAATAATAATAATAGTAACTCTTTGTAAATATTATATTTTTAATTTTAACTTACTTTTTTATCCGCTTTAAACAAAATCAGAATAACAACAAAAACAGAAACAATGAAACCAAATATAGGTATGTACAAAAAAATGGCTAATTGAAACAAGAATGTATGATGTGAACAGAATGCTTGGCAATTTAGTTTAAGAGAGCGAAACAAGTGGTTCATATCGCCGTGTGAACAAAATATTAAACTTTACTTTATCTACCTTAAGGCACGCTCTACAATGCAGTGTCTGAGTAATACCTTGACTACACATTTTGCTTTTTTAATAATATGTATATATATGAATGAAAAATAAAAATGGTATCAATATCACAAGCAAGCTTACAGCGAATGCATAATTAATTTTACTTATTGAAAAAAAAAAAAATCTTTTGGCAACATCTTGTCAAAGCCATATTTAAATATTATATTACAATTTAATGAAAAAAGCACAATATTTGTTGTAAAATATACATTTTTTGAGATATTTAATTTCAAAAATATTGTGAAAATTTTTTTTCTGTTTATCAAGCGCTAAAAAAATTTGTTATTTTAAAAGGAAGTTATGGTGGGTAGAAAAAGGACCATAACATTTATTTTATAGAATTGTAAAAAATGCTATTTGGAAATTATAGCAACAATTTTAAGTATTGAAAAATCTGTCAGAGTTTCCAATCGCTACTATTTTTGAGAAAAAATAAAATATCTACATGTAGGGATTGTACGAAACACTGTACAATGCAAAATATAAAATATTTTTTATGGTTTATAAAAAATTATTTGTTAATTTTATAAAATGTTTTTTCAATTGCCAACGTTGTAAACAATACTTAATAAATTTGGGTAGATTTTCAAAATAGTTAACAAATAATTTTTAACCATAAAACATAAAAATTTTCTTTAGAAAGTGTGTTCTTAAGCCCGATAGAACTCCCGAAAGGGTAAGTTGTCATTCAAACTGTCATACTGCGCTCACTTTTTGATTTTTAGATCAGTATACTCTTGCAAATTATCACGAATAAGCAGCGCTATCAAATTTACTTTAAAAAATCAGACATCGCTATTTTATCGCGAAATTGTGTTTAGCTATAAGGCTTGTTTTTGGTTTACGGGTTTGTAAATCCACCAATCCACGTCAGACCTAACAGACTTTATTATATCTAAAAAAAAAAAAAAATGCACGGTTTGGCGCGGTTCACATGCTGATTGCATCACTGGACCTAATTTTTTCAAAATTGAGATCGGTACCGCACCATAATCTATGATTTTTTTTAATGAAAATACGATGACATTGATTCGGGCGAGATATGGTTTCAACAGAACGGCGCTACGTACCATGTGATCGCTACCACCGATTTATTGAAATAAACATTTGGCGATAAGTTGATTTAGAGAAATGGACCTGTCAATTGACCTCCTAGGTCGTTCGATTCGACACCTCTGGATTATTTTCTGTGGAGCTACGTGAAGTCACTGGTTTATGCTGTGATTATTTGTGACCAAAATTGGAATTCAAATGCATTTCGTCAAGATTAAAATAATTTTTTTTTTGTATTTTTCTTACAATTTCAAGTATCGTGCTTAAAAAATAAAATTTATAAGCCTAAACACATTCTGTTATGTTAACAGAATAATGTTACCCTTATTTAATGAAATTATGTTAACGCTTTTATGAGGGATAAGTCCAGATATCTGGAAAATGAGTCAACGTGGGCAAAAAAAATGAATAGGATTTGTCAACAATAAGTTTCTCCATCGTTTGCTATCACCAGCAGTTTTAACAATGACAATTTACTCTTTAAAATTCTCTGGGGGATGAATCCAGATTTCTGAGAAAAAGAGTAATTTTTGTTCGCCCACTTTCAGAAACTTGGACTTATCTCTTAAGCCCATATGACACTACATTTTTAATGCATTGTTCAAGTTTTGGTGAACAGAACAAATATAATGTAATACAAAAATTTACCAAGTGCAAAGAGTTCAGCTGTATTAAGATAAATGGCAAACTGTCAACAATTTTTAAAAAGTTATCGATAAAAAATGAAGTTATGTCAAAAAAATGTAAAATTGTTTAACTTAAAATTTACATTTCAAGCTTGAAATATTAAAAGTGTTGCTGAATCAGCGGTTTATAGGCAAATTCAGCGATTTACCGCTTTTTGTTTTTAGGTTTCTCATAAACAAAAAGTTGGCAACATTTAATAAAATAAACAAAACAGGGATGGCTAAGTTGTTTCAATTGTACTTTTTTGTTGATACTTTTTAAACAAAGATGTATAATACCTTTTTGTGGTATTTTTTATGAACATAAATAAAATTAATTTCAACTAAAAAAATCTTTTAGTACAATTAGGGTAAAAAAGTACAATTTTTAAAGGCTGTTGGTACAATTTTAAAAATTCTCAACGCCATCCCTGAAACAAAACCATAACAAGAGAAAAAAAAAACTAAAAAACTTTGTTTACATTTTTTATAGTTTGCTCTTTCTAACATTTACTGTTTCTTTCTATCAATTCTATATCAATTAATGAATAAAAAATGTAGTGTCATAAGGGCTTTATAAAAGAGTTAACATAAGTTCTGTTAAGTGGTTAACATAAGTTCTGTTAAGTGGTTAACATTATTCTCTTAACGTAACAGAATGTGTCTAGGCCCTGTAGTAAATAAAATAGTCAGTTGCAAAAAACACTAACTATAAATTAACTATTTTTCAAATGACTACAAATCGGTTTAAATCTCATGCAGATATCAACCAAACATATTGCATAGAGGCACACGTAAAGCCCAAATAAAAGCAAATTAATCAAAACAAGCATGCCATGAAGTCAAATGAAAAATAATATATACAAACATATTAAAATAATAAAAAACAATTTTAATTTAAAGCAATACAAATCTGTTTATGAAATAGCAATTATGTAGCGTATTTATTTCAGCACTATTATACATCATCATTTAAAGCAATCTGATGGAAAATTTTCTTAAATAATTATTTCCATATAAAAATATATATACATATATTTATTTGACAAACATTATTTAAAATTCTAATAATTTATTTTAAACCGACTATACTATGAATTTACTACAAATTGGTTGAAAAATAAGTAATAAGTAGTCAATTAAAAAGTCATGCAGAGATAACCAATTGACTACAGACTATGACATACCTTTGTTAAAATAATGAGTCGTCGACAAGGAAAAAAGTCACTTAATCAACTGGATGTGGTTATGAAAGTTTTTTGTTTTTGAAATTGTTTGTTTGTTTGTTTGTTTGTTTTGTTTGTTTTTGTTTGATTTTTTTTGTAGAAGAAATATTCTTAGTATATATATGATGATATTTATATCAAAGTATATTTTGCCACAATTAATGGAATGTGGCCAACCATTTCAACTGAGAGTAGACAGACCGCCTAAAGTTATTTAAAAATGTGTTTGACTTCCTACAGGGGGGTTATACATTTTAAAATTTAACTGAAAACTTTACTACGAACAATTAAGGAAATTTCGCAGAGTTTTAAAATGCACACGTAAAAGTTTTTCATATTCAGCCCAATCATGAATAAAAATTCCCCGGGAGTTTTTTCCCTTTTCCCATTTTTACAATTACATTAACATTAGAAAATTGGGAGAAGGGAGAAAACTACCGGGGAATTTTTATTCATGATTGGGCTGATTATATACGAAACTTTAAAAGATCATACCAAAAAATTTGTTATCTTTTCTTGCGTACTATGAAAATAATCCTTTTCTATTTGCCGTGTACATTTTAGTTTTTTTAATTTATAGCTAATTTTATATGTGTTCTATTGTATTTTAACAATTAAACAAATGACTTTTTCACTTTATCTACACAATTCACTTCAATTCACGTTAAAACCGGAAATTGTTAACAAAATTGAAAGTTTATATTTCGCCCACTTTGCTGTAGAAATACAAAAATCCTGTTACAAATTCATATACAACCAAATACATACATACATACATACGAGTATTGATCAATATATAAATTAAAAAAAAAAAAATTGTATTACCATTTTCTTTTAAACCTGCGCGCCCAATGGTTCATTTATGCCTAATAAATCACTGATGGCTTAAACGCTGGTTTAGTTGAACTAAACTTGAATTTATATGTAGTTTAAACTCATCAACCATAAATCAGTGTCCCATGTATTACATGTTGATAAAAAAATAACATGTGGCAGCACTACGACAAATGTTGGCAAATTCATATGATTTGTACTGGTAGTTTAAACGCCTAATTTCATGCGTTTAAAGATGGTTTATATGTTTAATGATTTATAGATTTGTTGGTTTAAACACATTTTAAACCAAAAAGAGAGTTTAACTTGCTCTGATTTTTTAGCCCTTAGAGTATGTATGTATATAAAAAGAAAAGTACATTATTCATGAACTGCATTATCTGCAAAATTCAATCAATGTTTAATTGCGGATTTTATCAATTTTTATTTATTATTATGCATAATTAATGGCATTTGTTGCCATAATAAACTTTAATTAACTTTTGCCATTTGCAATCATTTTAATCAAAAGAGATTTCCATAGAGGACACATGTGGTCAGTTATAGAAAAATTTGTGACACAATTTAGTTTAGCTCCACATTTGTGATTAATTTTCATTTTAATGGCTTATTCACTTTGTGTAGTTGCACTGCTCTACATTTAATTGTTTTATATTTTACTATTTGCTGTTATTAAAAATTGCAGTAAACTACTAATTGAATTAAATTAAAATCGACAATCATAGAATTATAGCTGTGTTTTCTAAAAGAACTGATATAATCAAAGAATTTTCTAGGGAATACATTTTTTTGAATCAATTTTTCTACAATTGTTGCTGTGTCCAATTAATATAAACTCAATTAATTTTATTTTGTTTGGCTTCTTAATTTTTATTAGCTTTTCGCTATTTTATTATTCCCATTTATAACTGTTCTATTTAATAGAAATATTCAATGTAATGCCAGTAAATTTTCCTTAAAGTTTGCTTTAAAATTGTTTGAGAGGAATAATAAAAAAAATTAAAAAGGTTCCGTAGAGTTTGAGGCCAGTTATTAAGTTTTCTATACTATTTATTTTCGATACTCTTAGGATATTTTTCTTAAGAAAAATAAGTAACAATAACCTAAATAGGACGTTACAATTTCATCACATTCATAAATTTATAACATTTCATCACTTAATAACTTTTTAAATTTTTTTTTTTGAAAATATTAAAATCTATATATTTAAAGGGTGATATTTTTGCTTTTGGGGTTTTTAGTGTTAAAAAAATATTCGTGACATGTGGCAATGCCAAAAATGTTCAGTGAGGTTTGCTTTTTCACCATGAATAGACTAAGAAACGAACAACATTTTAAATTTGATCATCAAAATTCGTGCTTTTAAGAAATTTGTTTCGGAAGTGACGTCCCTTTTTATTGTCGTCATAATCGCAACGCAGCAGCCAATACAGCAAGGTACCACGCGATCATGCGATTTGACCCTACTAGACTACGTTTGTAAGGATACATGAAGTCTCTCGTTTACATGGCCAGTTACAATTTTGCCCTTGGAAGAAAACATTACAGCTGCTATTGGTGGGATGCCAGTTGAAATGCTGGAAAAAGCGTGCAATACTTACATGAAATAATCTTTAATAAGTAAATGGCAGGCATTAATTTATCGCCTCCAAGCTTTCTGTGTTTTTTTTTCAATTTTCAAAACCCAAAACGTTTAAAAAAATCACCCTTTATAAAAATGAAAATGCATTTGTTTGTTTCCTACAGACTCCTAAACCAATTTCCCTGAAATTTTCACACCATTTTACTGATTAGCCGGCGCTTAGCATTCTAAGTTGGCGTGGCACCTCCCATACAAAGACAATATACATTTTGTATACCTTGCAAATGTAAGATAACAGCAATAGTTTTTAAATAGCTTGGTTATCAATGCACAACATCTGTCAAGAACTGCATTGAAGAAGTAGGATTGGTATTTTCCATACAAAGGCAAAATAGTTTTCTATATATTTGGAGAACAGTAACAGTAATAAAAGTTTACAAATGTGGAACAAATAGTTTGGTTATCACCACAAGACATCTGTCAAGAAATGAGCTGAACTAAAAGTATGAATGTAGAACCTACAATACAAGGGCAATATAAATGTTCAAATAACTGAAAAAGGATAATAGAAGAAGTTCGTAAATTTGGTAAAAATTGTTTTGCTACCAGTACACGAGATCTGCTTTTAAAAAATTTTACTCATTTTATGTCAATTAGGGTAGCGAAGCGCACCTGGTTAAGCTAGTTCAAAAAAAATTTAAATTTATATATTTTAAAATTTTATAATTCAATTAAATTGAAAGATTAAACATTTTACAGGTAATCATCCTAAAAGTTTGCTTTAAAATTAAAATTAACATACATACAGATAACGCTAGCAATAACTTCTTAATATATTTTATATAAGAAATGTAATTGAATTAAATTTGGACAAGTTCTAAAGGTAATAGTCAAAGCATGCCTCAAAACTATCCTAAAGGAAAGTGTTGTAAGCAGGCAATAGTCTTAGTAAGTAGTTTACAAATTTTTTTTTAGTTATCCTTTAAGTATGCCTTGAAATTATGAACATAACGTAGTTAGAATTATAGACATTACTTTATGCCAATAAACTGAAATGTTTTTTAGATTGAAACAAAAAAAATTTGTATAAGTTTTAAAATTCAAATTTTAAGAACAATGTTGGCATCACTTTTCATCAATATACAGAAGTTCCCGCTTAAGTGCGCATCGAAAAATGTTCAGTTTTCTACGCATTTAAACGGGGAATCATTTAACCAATAACCCGGATAAATGCGCAATCAACGCATAAAAAAAACTTCGCTTAAAAACGCAATTCTCATTTAAAAGTACTTTTTTTTAGTTATAAGGGAAAATACAATTTATTATACCTAGTTCTCATACGAAACTAAATATTTTTATTTAAACTAAAACTAATTCAATCAACATTCTTACATAAATTCATATGCACATACATATTTATAAAAAAATATAATTATGTTTTGTATGTAATATGTATTTTATTCGACCTTTAATCTGTGGCTTGGTGCTAAAAGGGCCAATGTCAAAATATTAACTTTTGAGAAAATTAAAATTAAAGTTTTTTTTTATAGAAGAGTTCTTAGTGAAATTGGCTAGCAAAGCCTTTATGAAGCTGTTCTGGGTTAAATTAGAACTTGACTGTTTAAGTAAAATAAAAGCGAGTAATAAAAGACACCTTTTGCAACGATTAACTCAAAACAACAAAATATTGACATTGGCCCTTTTAGCACCAGTATTATTTTCAAGAATTAATAATTGTCTTTTTTTTTAAAAACTTTAAATATTTATTTGAACCAATATTTCAGCAAATGTTAACGCCGTGTTAATGTTACTTAAACCATTTATTATGACTTCCTTCCATGGTTTCAATTTCATTGGTGCATTTATTTTGTTGCACAAAGTATCTACGGATAAAAATAATAATGGCACTTAGTTGGATTATTTCCTCTTCTTCATCATCGGAAGATTCTGATAACTCTTTAAAATGATTCTCTATGATTTTCGAAATTTAAGAGAAATTTACTTTTTTACTTCAACTGCCGTTTTAAATAATTGTGTTGCCATACATAGATGTAAGTACAAAAATACTTTTACTAACTTTATAAATGCCTTGCCGGATATTTAAAGAAACCAAGTTTTTTTGTTACGCATTTAAGCGATTTATTTTGTTAAAATTTATGTAATTTCGGACAAAAATAATAAATCATCAAAACGGGGAACGCATTTAAGCGAGGTCATTTAAGTGGGATTGTGTTCATGTATTGCCAGCAAATTTTGCGCATTTAAGAGGGGAAATCATTTAAGCGGGGTTCATTTAAGCGGGAACTACTCTACTTAAAACCCCGTTATTTTTTAAGTCTTATTAAAAAAAGTGTTAAAACTAGGCAATACATTCCGGTTATACATTTAAATTTTTTATGTAATCTTTTTAGTTTTAGAAATTAAAGTTTATCGAACAGAATAAAGTTTTGTCGCGTTATCCTTAAAGAATGATTTGAATTTTTTATTTTAAGAAATAATGGTAAAAATAAGCAATACTTTTTGCTAAAAGAATGTAAATTGATCAATGGGTCCTTAATTAAAAAAAAATTTTTGTATTTAGCGTAAAGGGCATTCCAAAAACCGGTTAATGGCTGACATTTTCAAGCGTCTTAAGATTTATTTGCATCCAATACCTTAAACTAGTGTGGGACATTTAGTTTGCTAATTACTCAAAGATTGAAGCAGAAGATAGCCCAATGTGCCAAAGCAAGTAAAAGGCTACTGGATTTTACAGGTCCTGGACTTCTTGCTAAGTAAGGACTCTTTAAGATTCAAGTGGTGTTTGAAGTTTAAGCCCAAATCGCATTAAGGCATAACCTGAAAATTTGCCGCTATGTGTGTTTTTGTGCAAACAGATTTTGACGCTTCTTACTCAAAATAATGACACATTTCACTGGCTACCAACCTTTAGCTACCAATCAAGCTTCAGTTAGACACAAAGAAGACTAACGAAGGCAGTAGCGGGCAAGAAAAGGTTTTTTATTTTGCTTGTGTCTAGAAATCTTAATTTTTCCGTATACCCAATTTACTTAATTGCTTACAAAAAGATAGCAAAAATATAACTCAATATGATTCATTGATTTTAAAATAAACTATATTAAAAAAAGAAAAATTCCCGAATATTATTTATTATAATAAACTTTATAACTTCCTTTTTTATGCTGTTAAAGTTTTCCATTTTTTTATTTAGAATTAGTTTTTTTTTTTCAAATAAAAATCTTTAAAAAGACTTGGTTTTAAAAATTTATGTAGTTTTTTATTTTGTAAAGCAAAGAATGCTTTGAAAAAGAACAAAATCTATTCATCTGAAAGTATGCAACGTTTCTTTGTTTTCTATAAAACTCAAAAAGTGAAAAAAGCCTAATAGTATGCAACGTATTTACTAGCAATAAATATTTCATTTTAATAACTTTCTAAAAAAAACACATTTTCTTTTCACTCGTAAAAATAAGTAAATTAAAAATCGTAAAATTAAAGCCTTTTTGACAGCTGATGCATAAAGAAAAAACAGTTTCGATTCGTATTGACAAAATGATTGGCGATGTATTTATACGAAATTCTTTTTTGTTACAACTTATGAACCACACCTTACAAATAAAAACAAAACAAAACTAATTTCATAAGCAATAAGACATTTAGATCGAAAACTTTCTCCTGAATTACATTTCAAAAACAACAAACCCCTTAACATAATTTAATATTTTTTCATTAAGGTCATACAAACATTTTTCTGCACACCGACCTACAAAAAATAAATTTGATAAACCTAACTACCCCACCAGCAACTAACTAACCATCTTTTCCTTTTACACATCCATCCATCTATCGTCCCTTCAAATCAAACTTCAAAAGCAATAACTAATTTTTTTTTTATTTCCTTTTTGTTTCCATGTCTATGATTCTGGAAGATAAAAATCAAATCTACACACAAGAACAAAAGGTCAAACAGATGTTATAAGCTCGCACTCAAATACATACAGAACTCAAACAATGTGGATTTACAGCAACAACGTACGAAAGATGTGTGTGAGGCAAAGCGCATATGGATAATGTCGGGGTTACTAGGCGGCAAAAAAAAAATACTTCAAATCTAAAGAAAAAGAAAAGGTTTTATTTGATATGAAGTTTACTTTTAATGTAAATTTTTTAAGGTTATAAGACTAATTCTTGAGATCTGCAGAGCATGAGACTTATTATAAAAAAGGCAACCTTTAAGCAAAAGGATAACTATTATTTGTTGGTTGAAAAAAAGTTGATCATTTGGAAATGTGATAACCAAAAGGAATCGCAAATATAATTTAAAAATTTATGTTAATACATTTATTTAGTAGATTCTTTGCTAAATGCAACAATTAGTGAATCATTTTTCTAGAATCCAAAAGGGAATAAATAATTAAAAGACAAACAATTAAAGTGGTGGTTCCTAATCTTTGGCCTCCATTACGGTTCACAACTCAACTCAGTTGAGTTTTAATTTCTTAATTTTCGTATTATGGTTTAAAACTTTGCTATATTGCGTTGAACAAAAACATAACAAAAATTAAAACTGCTCACAACCAGTTGTCTTAATTACAACAAAACTGAGTTGAGTTGCGAACCGTAGTAGGGGCCTTCGATACCCTCGACCGGGAGGACGAATATTGTAGACCATATGATATTGTGACAGAACAAATTTCACTTCAATAGTTTTATTCGTGACAATTCTAGGAGTACTAAAAGGTTTTCCGAATCAATGTAAAGCATTTATTTGGTTTTTCACAGCGATTCGTCCAGTATCGACTGAAAGAATAAGAAATAAAATTGCTTTCGGATCGAAAAAGTATTCGATCACGACTGCCAGAATTAGCCCCTGGTCTAAAGAAACTATGAAGGAACAAATTTAACTACAATAACGTTGCTCTTTGATGTTCTGGGCGTACTAAAGTGTTTTCCTCAAGTTGGCTTTATATTTGGCCTCTTGTAAATTGAATATGGACAATTTAAGTATTTTGCGATTGAAAATCCGTACTTGAATCAATCTTTCTGTACTTGAATCAAGAAAATCCGTACTTACCGTACTATTAATACCGCTTCGGATTGATTTGAGTACGGATGGACTGATTTTTCTTTTGAGTGCAACAGTTTACTTGTAACAATATCAAAATTTAAACAAAACATCAACAATAAATAGTCAGTTGGAATTTTTCCAACATTAATTGCAGTTGTAAGAAAAAACCAAATGAAAACAAAAACAACTTGCAAAAGCATGTTGCCAGTTAAGTTTTCTAAAGGCGTGCATTTGCCAGTTTATTATCAAAGTAATTTTTGGGAATATACAATTAACAATTAACTTTTCTTGACGTTTGAATTTCATTTATAAAATCGCTCGTTTTGATCGCAGCGTCTAAAAATGCAAGTAAACATGTAAAGAATGGAGTTACTTTTGCAGGCAGTTACGACAGCGGTCAAAAAATTAGCTGACCTACCAAAGAAGTTAACGAATTTGGTAAAATGTTTCTTGAGTTTTTTCTTCCTTTAGATCGCTTAAGTTTTCCCAGCGATATTTTATAGCTTCGATACTCTGAATATTGTAAGAACTGTCTATAATCTTAAAAATCTATCAAACGATGACTCCACCTTTATAAGTGGTGATTCCCCTGTTAACACAAAGGCACATTCACATGTGATGGCAAACAAATTGCTGTTCTTTTGAAGAAGTTGTTTGTCTGCTTAAGAACCTCATAATGGCTTTCGGGAAGATAGTTTCTAATAATCTAGTTATAATCTTCCAGATTTTAATGCCGACGATTATATCCCTTTTGCAACGTGTGAACGCGTCTACACCAAAGATGATATTAAGATATTAAATTCAAGCGCAGTGTTAGTTGTACAGTTTTAATACGAGATACATGAAGAAATATGAGATTTCATATTTCTTATTATGAAGCATTAACACAAATTGACCATTTGAAGAATTTCAACACATCACAAAAAAAAAAAAAAAAAACACCGTGAAAGCCATTCTGAAACTCAAAAATTCAAATTGTCTACTGGCAGCACTGGTTGGTAATTGTGTCCAAACTACATCTGTGAAAGTGAAAAGTGTTCAGTATACTCTGCCATTTCATCATGGAGAAACTCTCAAACGAGCAACGACTATAAAAAAATTGTGTTTAGCGATGAGGCTCATTTCTGGCTAAATGGATACGTAAACAAGCAAAACTGCGCATCGGGGGTGAAGAACAGCCACACGCCGTACAAGAGTTACCGATGCATCCCGAAAAAACGACAGTTTGGTGTGGTTCTTCAAAGACGACCGTGGAAGAAACGTCACCGTCAACGGCGAACGATATCGAGCCATGCCCTGAACCAAAAATCCAATGAAAAAGTACGTTAAGTAAACGAATTACGTTTATTAAAATATTTTTTGGCTCAACGAATTATTCGTTAATATAACGAAAATTAAGGAATTATTTTCATTATATTAACGAATAATTCGTTGAGCCAACGAAAATATTTTAATAAACGTAATTTCATTTGCTTAATGTACATTTTCATTGGATATTTGGTTCAGTGTGATACCCGACTTTTTTTTGCCCCAATTGGCTGAGTTGGACTTGGTTAATATGTGGTTTCAACAAGACGGTGCCACATGCCACACAGCTCGTGAAACAATGGACACATTGAAGGATGAATTTGGTGAGCAGTTTATCTCTCGAAATGGCCCTGGGAGTTGGCCGCCAAGATCATGTGATTTGACGCCTCTTGACTATTTCTTGTCGGGTAATGTGAAGTCGTTGGTCTATATGGACAAGCCAAACACGACTGAAGCCTTAGAGTATAACATAACACGTGTTATTCATGGAATACAGGCCGAAATGCTCGAAAAAGTGGTGCAAAGTTGGACCCTACGAATTGGCCATTTGAACCGGAGCCGCAGGCAACATTAACAAGAAGTTATTTTTAAAAAGTAAATGGCAAAGACCAATTTATCGATTCCAATAAAAATTGAATATATGATGCAAATTTGAGTGTTTTATTAGATTTTTAAAAAAACTACGCTTAAAAAATAACCCATTATTTAAAACAATAAATGTGTACTTCTCTCATAAGCGGACATCTTCCATAGCCGGACAAAAACACCTTGACGGTGTTTGCCCGCTTATGGGAGTTTCTCTTTAATATTGCGACATTAATTAGCTTTAAAAAAGCTATAAACAAAAAAACTTTTCACATTATTTCATTTGTTTTTTAATAAAATATTAATCAAACACAGACTTAAACTGTCAATTAAACACTTTACATTAAATTAACAACAAATACTCACTCAAAGTTTTTGAATTTACAATGCTTTTTTTTCCATTAAACTCACCTGCAATAAAAAAAGAGAGAAAAAAAATCAATTAGCAAAAAAAAAAAACATTTTTTTTGTTCATAAAAATATTACAAAATTTAAGTAGGAGTAGAAAAAGATTTATTTAATTCTCTGCGCCTACAAACAAAACATTAATTTTTCACAGTTTTTATTTATTATTTAAAACTGTTTTTTATTTATAAATAATGAATTTCATTAAAAAAAACATGATAAATTAAGTGCCCAAACAGCGTATAAACACAGAAATTTGATTAATTAATCTTTATTGATTAATTGACATGGTAAAAAATATATTTTTTAATAAATTTTTAATATCGCTTGAAAACATGAAGGATACTTACTATTTGTTTTTTTGGTTTGTCATCGTTATTTACATAAATCTTGTGAGAAAATCAGGTAGTTTTTTTATTTGGTAGTAATTAGTTCAAGGAAAGGCAAATAACTTTCTTATTTTGTAAATTTTAATTTACATCAAAAACCTTAAAAGAATCCTTAATATTTAATGTTTAAACTTTTAACTCATAGGCCTTTTACATTGCACCGGAATCTTGTAGATTTGCACCGGAATCTTGTAGATTAATCTAGTGCTTTAATATAACAAATTTTTGATGTTAGCAAGATTTTGTTTTCATAACCAAAACAGCTGCCATACAGCCCAATTATGAATAAAAATTCCCTGGGATTTTACTCCCTTCTCCCATTTTTCCTATGTTAATTCAGGAATTTTTATTCATAATTGGGCTTATAGCTTTTTTTATGTAATACATACATGACAAGAAGCATACATTATAAATTTGTATTGCCTTCCCAGCAAACACAGAAATACACCCTATGTATTGCCAAACTTTTTGCCTGGATGAAAAATATTATTGCGGCAATAATCGATTTCGTATTGCGGAAGATACTTCCTTCGGGAAGAAACATGCCTCGATAGCAATACTCCTTAGCAATACGAAAGCGATTCTGCTAGATGATAAACTAGCAATATCGCCAGATAACCACATATAAGAAAATAAGAAGATATCGCCAAAATATCATTGGGATGATAAAAAGAAAATTTTGCATTTTGAAAAATATTAATTTATGTAAAAATAAGCCCAGCTTTTTATTTAAAATAAAATTTTTAAATTCATACATACATCTAAGTAAATTATACTAACAAATAATATAAAGTTAAATAAAATAATTATGCAGTTTTCACCATGTGTTCCAACAAACTCCTTTAAAATTGGATCCATTATGGATTAAGTTGAAAAGGAAACAGATTAATATATTACAGATTTATTTAATTTATATATTTACCATTTGCAGAATATTTTAGATTTAATATTTCTTATTTTTTTATTTATGACGTACAAATGTGTTATAATTTTTTTTTCTGTCTTGAAAATAAAAAATTACTTTGATTATTTCTTTTTAGATGACAATTCGGGGATATTGCTTAACTATTGCCTAAGGGGATATCTTCCATTTGTTTGCGGGGTTTTTAAAGGGTGGTCCTACCAAAACGCACGATGTTAATTGTAAACAAAACAAAAAGTTTTAAGAAAATTATCTTATAATTTTTTATTATATTAGAAGGATCCTATGACAATTATGTGTGAAACAATCTATCGGCTAAAGACTCGCCATGGCTTCGACGATGGTCCATATTTGCGACGACTTTGAGACATAATTGAGGTGTCACTGTCATTAATGTGCCGAATTATCTCATCCTTAAGCTCATGAATTGTTCTTGGCTTATTGACGTACACTTTTTCTTTCAAATATCCCCAAAGAAAGAAGTCCAACACTGTCAAATCACATGGTCGTGACGGCCAATAAACATCGCCACTACATGAGATGACACGGCAATTGAATTTCTCGCGCAAAAGAGCCATTGTTTGGTTGAAGTGTGTGGAAAGTGGTACCATCATGTGGGAACCACATATCGTCTTGGTCCATGTCCTCGATTTCTGTCCAGAAGAAGTCCGTCATCATCGTGCGATAGCGAACACCAATCACGGCAACTGCTTGGCCGACCTCGTTTTCGAAGATGATGCCGCCAGCCCATTAACCGCATCAAACAGTTAAGCCCTTATGATACTTGCTATTTTTTTTATTGGATTTTTTTTATTGGATTTTTTTAGGATTGACTGAATGAAACAACAAATGCGAGAGAGAACAAGAAATACAATATGTAAACAAACCCTTTTTTCTGATTGACATTTCTCATGTATATTTTTTCTTTGACTAAAACAAAAAAAAAAAAAAAAAAAAAAAAAAAAATAGTAAAAACTTGGGCAGATGAAAATATTTTGTTTTTGAGAAATGAAATGAAGCAGGTGCCCTTCATATGGGATTCTAAATCATAAATTTTCAATTAAAGAATATACCCCGATGTAATTCGTAATATTTTTCATTATTTGCATTAAATTTTGTTATATTAAAAAAAATTGTTTGTGAAACCAAAATAAAATGTAAACAAAACAAACAATATTGCCCACTTTTTGTTCCCACAAAAACCGGTCAAAAAAAGCTAAAAATCGCAAAAAGAAGTTAAAAACCGCTACTTTCGATCAAAAACTAAAAAAATTGGCAACAGTGCTAACATTTAATCTGGAAATGTCGATTTTAGATTATTTATCGATAACACACGTATATTTGTTTGAAATTTCAAGATTTTTTATGATATAATCATACTCTTTACACTTAGCCAGTTTTTCTATGCAAAAATATATTTGGACTATTCTCCAATATAGAAAAAATACAAAAAATAGCAAGTATCATAACACCTTTACTCTTTGTGAATGCATCGGCTTTTCAACAATCAATCTGAGATTATCATTTGCAAAAATGCTGCAATTATTCTTATTTACGAATCCACTGAGGTCAAAGTGGGCCTCGTCGCTAAAGTTGATTTTCTTTGTACATTCACAATTCACTTCTGTCTGTTCAACCAACCATTCGGTGTACTGACAACGCTTGAAGTAGTCATGGTTGAATTTGTTAAGCACGGAAGCAAAGAAATATGAAATTAAGTTGAGCAAAAAACTTGACGTTTAGGGACAACTAACAATTAACATCGTGCATTATAGTTGGGCCACCCTTTATAATCCATTTCATTAATTTTGTTGATATCATTATCTGTTCCATTTTTGCTATTTTCTAAAAGTTTTTAAGTTTTCCTAACAGTTTTTAAAGTTCTGAAGCAGCCGTAATATGGTTGTGGCTTCTTAATGGAGGAATATTTTAATCATAATATGCTTGTTGGTGACAATAATTTGGTCTAAGCAATCATAATATGTTAAAAAAAATTTTGGTTAAAAATTGTTTTATTGGAGGTGACCTTTTAGAAAAATTTGTTTGATGTTTTAAGAATACTTAAATAATAATGTTTTAGAATTTCGTAAAATATATTGTTAATGCAATTGAATTGATAAACTTTAATACAAGGCAATATACTTGTTAAATATGTGTTTCTTTATCAACATACTCATCATATATGTATTTTTAAGTAACTGCACAGTTACATACTTACACTACAAATCATTTAAAAAAGGAATTAAGTTTTATCAATTTTATCATTTTGTATTAGAATGGGTTTTCCTCACTGAAATCGCGTAAAAAGAATTTAAAAAACATGACGAAACAAGTCGCTACAAACAAAATAAAATAATTTTTTTACTAAACATTTTTATTTGGGGATTTTTGATTATAATTTTTATAATTATTTTTAAAAAAAATTTTAATTTTGTCAGAAAAAAAAACACAAAATTTTTTTTAACTTTTTAAGGTTTTGTGTTTTAATTTGGGGATTTTTTGGGATATTATTTTTATTTTTTGAGGACAAGGCAAAAAGTACCTGGCAGGCGATCAAGGCAAATACTGAAGTATTTAACTTTAGAATGCTGGGGTACATACGAATTCGGAGGCAAGTTTCCTTTCTGAGAGTAAAAGTTACACGGATACACTTTTGGTCATTAACTTTAATGCTCCCTCCACTTAAGCTGAAGGTCCATACCATGCGTTTATGCGTCTGTCCTTTTTATGCATTTGACAAAAAAGTTGAATCAGTGTAATTGCATATGACAAGTTACACACCAAAATGCATAGAATGCATAGACGTATGAACGCATCAAAGTAGGCTTACTTTCTACTTTTGTATCCGTCGCATGTGTGGTGAATAAAAGTCAGCTGTTATACCATGTTCACACGGACAGCAATATTCGTGTTTCGCTGTCTTATTCCTGTTTCGCGCACCAAACATGACTGAAACGACTTGTTTCCCCATACAAAATTTTGAGAGCGAAACCGGTCGTTTCATTTTGAAACATGCTGCGAAACAGGAAAAATGTACTATTATCTCCAATTTTGATAACATTTATCGTTAGTTTATCTGAACTAGCTCTCAAAAAAATCAAAACAAAGAAAAAAACAAAATAAAAATTGATGTTTAATAAAATAAAGTGATAATTATACAATAATAATATTAAATTATATATTTTTAACTTTTAATTACTTTTTTATCTATTTTAAATAAAATCACACTAACAACACACAAAAAAATGTCAAAATGAAACAAGAATCATTCGTATGAACAGCATGTTTGGCAAACTAGTTTCAGAGAGCGAAACGAGTGGTTTATATCGTCGTATGAACATAGTATTATTGATGGACATGGATAACAAATCATATTTTATTTTCAATGTTATCGATAAATATGTTTGTGTGGTGGATTACTTTTTACTATTTTTTTGCATTAAAAAGGTTTTTAATGAAAGAAAATGTTTTAGTAATAAAGATTGCATAAACTTTAAAGAAGAAAAAACATTAAAATGAATTTTTAGCACAATTTTACCACGAACAAAATTTGCCATTCTAGTTATCGATTACTTTTATGTTCTAAGTGTCATCTTTGTTGTGTTAATTTTTTTTTAACAAATGCCATAAACTGGAAAGTTATTGATACCGTGGAAAATCACGAATATTTGTATAATAAAAGCTTTCTCCTCTTTGAATTCTTTTAAAGAAATTCTGTTAAAATATCAATAACACTCTCCATTTTTGCCAAAATGGTTTTTATTTAATAAAAATGTTCTCACAACAGCTGATAAAAAAACAATATGGTGCATAAAACGCATTGCATGTAACTTGCATTTAGAAACGCATCAAATGCACAAAAAGTATCATACGCATCTACGCATGAACGCATGGTGTGCACCCTCAG
Source organism: Pollenia griseotomentosa (assembly GCA_963931875.1). NCBI lineage: Eukaryota > Metazoa > Arthropoda > Insecta > Diptera > Polleniidae > Pollenia > Pollenia griseotomentosa. Next base: position 114,013,966 of record OZ007560.1, read on the forward strand.
CTTTATTCAGCCATGCCTATTGTTACATGTGGGATGTTCGTACACTCTTAAAATGGACGTATCTTCCGCATATGGGCATTTCTTTCTAAATGTCCACCGTGACCGAAAATTTGAAAGTTATTAAAAGCATATTGTTTTGTGATTTTTTATAGAGAAATATTTAGATTTTACTAATTTTTTAATTTCCCCTATAAATTCGTTCACTAAGACGAACAATCAGACTGCAAAGTGGTACAAACGTAGTTTCTTATTTGTGAGAAACATACAATAATGTTTTTTTTAATATTATCTTCCTTAAAAGAGGTTATATTTGGTAAAAATTATTAAAAAAAAATGTTCTTACATTGTCTATAATCTAAGGAAGAGTTCGAAGAGAAGTATGTGATTCGGATTAACGGTAATTTTTATTTTTTTTTTAATCATTATTCAGTTAAATTATAACGGAAAATATCGATACAGATTTTGGCTTAAAAAAAAAATAAACAAGATTTTGGAATCAAACCAAAATCTTTTTAATGTTACATTGCTACGTAAAATTTTGAAAGTAGTTTGACTAAAAAAAGTGTGCCAGGTTTCGCTGAATTACGCCTTTTTATACATGGCCACAAAAACTACTTCTATTTTTGTCACGTTCGAACCTTTACTTTTTTTTGCCATTATCCTTGACCTAGAATCGCGCCCTGCATAAACTTTAGCATAAATAACAGTGCTTTCTTAGTGCTATAATTTAAGGGTTAAAAGACGGTAAAAATATTTGTTGTTTAAAATGTTATTGCATTTTTGATGCGTACGACCGTCACGTTCAACACTATGGAATTACACATATGTCGATGTAAACGTGTTTTCATTTAAAGTCATATCAGATGTGTACAGAATGTACAGAAGGGGACCCAATATATTACCCTGCGGCACACCAGCTTGTTTTTCCTGTGGTGAGCTTTCAAAGTTGTGCTCTTTAATACAAACATTTTTCGATTAAGTATGTAGCTTTGCTAAAGTTTACGAGTGTTCAGAGGCAACCACTGCTTGATCTTAGAAATGAGTCCTTCTTGCCAGACCTTGTCCGGAGAATGATTTTTTTACTGAGAGTGATAAGCAGAACGCTTCACCCATTTCGGAAAATTTTGCCGGAAAAATAAAGCTACCATATGGTTTACAGATGTAAATTATACAAAATGGCAGCACAACTAGCATGCTACTTATATTGAATTGTTTTCTAAAAGTGTGTTTAACAAAATGGACGATAAAATTAAAATGATTGTATTATTTTTAAGTATATAGTTTTTTTTATTTAATTATTCAGAAAAAATACAATTATAAATGCAAAAACACTAAATGATGTGGCAGCTCAATTCAATCAATCAATCAGTTTGTCTTAGTTCATTTTGTTCTGAACAAGAATTAAAATTAAATGAATTCAAGAAAAAACTTGCCGAACAAAATAATTTCGCTCTCTCGCTCTCTTAAAAGTAAGACGTCAAACTTATTATAAAAAAAATTTTGTCCGGACAAAAATAATGTTTGGAACACATGGGTGGTGAATCGAGCTTTAACTTTAAATGAAATTATAACTTTCGCCGTTTAGAATATAAAAATTCTGGATTTAAATGATGAATGAAAAACGCTTAATTCATTACAGGCAACTAAACAAGAATTTCCGTTTAGAATTTTTGGCGAATTAATATGTAGTAGGAATATGGCCTTTAAAAGTCCAAAAATATTTAATCCCCCAATATCTTTTTCACAATATATATTCGTTTAAAGTTGATTAAATTAAATTCCTGTTTTAAGTAATTCGCAGTGTTCATATTCATATTAAATGTTACGTGCTTTGTACCACATTAATATTTGATATATAGTAAACGACTATGAACAAATATTATGGTAATACATTTGCTATTAATTTTCAATCAATTATTTATGAACAACAACAGCAGCAACAGCAATTTTAGATAACATGCGCATAGACAACCAAATTACCTATACCTTTTTATGACACCAACGAGGTGAAACCGAAAAGAGCTTTAGAAACCAAAAGAAATAGTGAATATATATGTATAATCAATGTGTGCTTTATTAACGTAAAAAAAAATATAAAAAAAAAAACAAATTAAACAACAAATGTTGCATTTAAGTTTTTTGTAAACGCTTTTAAGCGCACCCTCGTCTTCATGCATTAGACATACATACTTAAGTAAAATGTTTCACGTTTATTTACATACATAATGTCGGATTATTTACAGACTATAATATCATGTGTCTTTTTTAATGTATGTAGGGTGAGTGTGTGTGTCTGTACTTTAAAAAATCCTTCTGTATGATAATGATGTTGTAATTTAGTTAATTTTCAAATATCTAATAAACCATTTACACTTGTCAAATTAAGTTCAATTAATTTTTTTGACTTCTCTATGTTTTTGTGATAATGTTTGAAAGGAATAGTGAAATTAGTTTACAATGTTTAATAAAATGGAAATTTAATTCAGTGGAAAACATGTTTGTTAATTAGGAAGTAAATTTTGTGATGAGATGGTTAAGTTGTTCGAAAGTCTTATTTTAATATTAAGAATCGGTTTTAAAGTACTGAAAGAGGATAAACTGGTAAGTAAATTTGAAATAATAGCGTATGTCTTTTTGTTTTTGATTTGGAACAATTTCATGATTTTTGGTCTGATTTTCAAAAAATCAAATGGAAAATCTTTTTTATTACATTTTCCTTCTACAGTCTTTAAATAAAAAGAAAACTATTTGTAGAATATAAATTACTATAGTTATATTTTTGTTTTAATAGCGCTTTAACTTTTGACGTGATGATGACAACATAAAGTGTAACATGTATTCCTTTAATAATTTATAATTTTTCTTCTGATGCTGGTAGCAAATTACACTACGCAACACATAAAATGCAAACTTCTTCTCGTGTGGAATTTCTCAAAGTACTCATTGAAACTAGTAAAATCTTATATGGGTTGCACCAGTTTAGCTTTTGTTTCGGATTGTATGGCCTCCTGAAGATTTTGGCTAAGACTTGATATTTTCTCATGTCTATATCACGGAAACCAATTGAAATTTTGTTATTTTTTTGGTCTTCGCCACAATAGTAGCTGTAAGCTGGGAGAAAGAAACTGCTTACCAAACTAACCCGAAAAAACTGCATTTAGTGTGTCAAAATTGTTAAAATGTCGAAAAATTAAAAATACTTACACCAGAATAACGTTTACAAATCGTGAAAGTTGATTCCCAAAATATGCGCTCTGCTCGCCAAACTTATAGAGCTCTTCGTCAATACTATGGATCGATTCATGACCACACTTACTCTTTTGGATAATATTCATCCAAATCGAGCCCGTACCGTGCCGTCCGACCAGAAGAAGCCATTATTGCTGTAGACGTGAGTGTGACAGAGGTCATGAATTTATCCTTATGACCTTTTGCTAAATGTTTCATTTAAAGTGCTTAAAGTACCGTTTTAAGCCCTTGATTTGGTTTTCTTTGTTATTTAGATTTACATTTTTTTTTAATTTCATTCTTCACATAAAGCTCAGTATTAAAATTTAATACAAACAAAAAAAAAAAAAAAAAAAAAAAAAAAATTGAAATTTTGAAATCTTATTTCCCAAAAAAATCCCTAATCTGACAACACTGATGAGGGAATAGCCAATCAACTTCGCAAGCTCAGCAATAGAAATGAAAGAGGGCTGGTTTAAAAAGGTTTTCTTTTTTTTTAAAGAGTTTAAATAATACTCGAATATTTAAACCCTTTTAAAACATTTTATATCCTTGAGTATTAAAAATGCATGTAACTGAAACGTAACTTCAATTCCTAATTGTATTTATTTTAAGCTTGAAGTAACTTTGTTGCTAAAGAGAATATTTTTTTTAACTTTATGGAAAAGTTGTATTTTCTCACATGTTGTATACTTAAAAAAAAAAAAAAAAAATTAAAAGGAAAAAAAGAAAAACATAATAACATTCAACCTAAATGAAATTTCAAAAGGAACAAAACAAACAAAAAAGTAGATAAAAATAAATCAACATAAAATTGCCCAACAACTGGAAATCAAAAGAAAATAACAACAACAACTTTCGGGCATACGAAAAAACATCACAGAAAAAATAAATAAATAATTGCTGTTAACATATAAAAATCTTCCTTTTTTAATAACGAACAAAAGCTTTAAATATTAAAGTAAAAGTGGTTTGACAAAAGTTGCACAATGGGTCGAAATGGAATAATTTTTGTATACTTAAAACTTAAAGTAGGTTGGTTATTTTTGAAGAATAGTGTTATTATGAACATTTTTTACTTTGTAACCAAATATTTCCATTACCAATCTTTTTTATATAAAATATAGTACAGAGCAGGGATGCGCAATACTAAGTCTGCAGTGAAAGAAAAATTGCAGCACAATTCAATGCCATTTAATTTTTTTCATTACTTCTTTATTCTTAAAATACCACTGTTCCCCCCACGATAGTTTTAGTACTGTTTTCTTGTTATGCTTATTTGTTAAGAAATCAAGCGTAGCTATTTTTTAACATTTTCAACATTGCCTAAATGCCAAATTTATGGTTCTTTTTTCGATCATGTTGCTGTTATTCATATTGTTGTTGCAAAAATGTTGATATGCTTCAAGCACCAAGTTATTTTAAATGTGTTTTATCTACATGGTTTCGGTTTTAAATTAATGTGATTTAAAATCAATCCTAAAAATTGGCTGTTAGATATACAATTGTACCTTATATTTAAACATAAGCAAATATTGAGGAAAATTAATAATCAGCCCAATTATGAATAAAAATTCCCGGGACTTTTCTCCCTTGTCCCATTTTTGCAATTTAATTTACACAGGAAAAATGGGAGAAGGGAGATAAATCCCGGGGAATTTTTATTCATAATTGGGCTGATTATGTTTTTTGCGCCAAAATTTTTGATTTAAAAATCTATTAAAAAAGACTTTCCAGAACAATAATTTTAAAAGTTGCTCTGTTACGTGAAATTTTTTTATTTCAAATTGTCGTTGTACAAGTCTCCACGTAGATTTGTTCGTATATAGTATTCCACACCATTTCCCGATGTGTCATTGCTTTTTTTAGGAGCAATAGTTATCAAATGCTTGGGTGGAATCGGAGTTATGGTGTTAGTACAGGAGTTGGAGTACCCAGTCTTAAGCTATGTTCACATTATGTATATTTGTCATGTGGAATGTCACTTTTCTACCCACATGTGATTTCATGTGAATGTCAAAATTTGAGTTTTTCATAAGGTTTATAATTTACATGTTTACGTGTTGGTATGTAACGTACATAAAAAAAAACATTTTTAAAAATTAATTTGTGTATTTCTAATCTGTTTTATTATTTATTTACTATTATAATTAATATATATGTATTAAAATTTAAATTAATTTTTGTCGCCACCAACAATTTTGTTAATAAAAAACAGCTGATGTCAGATGCTTTGCCACTTGAATATAGAACTCGTTCTAAATCAAAAAATGTCATGTGTACTGTACACAGAGAAATAACAAATTATATTGTTTGAAGGGGTTCAGACATTATGTACAAATTTAACGTGTGAAAAAGTGACAATCCACATGACAAATACACATAATGTAAACATAGCTTTAAATTATTACCTGATTTTTTCAAATATTTTCCGAAATAAAAATTGTTCGAATCAGATCAGATCACCATGCATAAATGTTGTTCCTATAAAGATTTATGATTACTTAAAGAACGAGTCGTACTAAAAAAATTTTAGTACGAATAACACTAAAACGTACTTAAAACAATCCTAATTGGGATAACTTTCTAAAATCAATCCCGTAATTTCTTAAAATAGGTATAAAATTCGTAAACCATGTAAAAAATATTGAAGTTTTCGTTGTTAGTGGCACTCTAAGAGTAAAATTACAAAGGGAGCGTTTAAATCTCATTTAACTTATCAAAGTTTGTTGTAGACACTACAACAACACCGCACAAACAGTTAAAAGACGATTTGCTTGTTGTGTGTAGAAACAACAAAAACAACAGAACAAGACGAAAACACATTATTTTCATGTTTAAAAAGTAGAATTCAGAACTATTGCTTCTCATTACATTAAGTACATTAAGTTTTTAAAGTAAAAACCATATCGGGAATGAGGCTGTTGTATTATAATAATAATATAATTCTGTAAGGTGTTAAATGGGTAAGTAAATCAATCATTATAAAATTAACCTTCTAATCCCACTTATGATTTATTTCAAGTACGAATTCGTGATTGCATTAACTTTATAATACTTTAATCAAGCGTATTTTGAGATTGATTCAATCTTCATTTCACTTAAATCAATCTCGTTTTCGGATTATTTCAAGTACGAAATCGGGATTGAATATGGATAATTTATGTATTTTGCGATTGAATAATCCGAACTTGAATCAATCTTTCTGTATTTGATTCAAGAAAATCCGTACTTATCGAACTATTGATACCGCTTCGGACCGATTTAAGTACGAATGGATTGATTTTTCTTTTCAGTGCATACATAAGTAGATTTTAATTTATTTTATGAGAGTAAGTTCAATCAAGTACTTAAATTAAATAATATAAAAGTGTGTAATAGTTTAAATTATTTTGTTATTTTTTTATAAATGCGGGCAAAAGTCTAAATTGCATTATAATAACTTATATTCGGTTATTGAGCTTCTTGAAAAAAAGTTTGAATTAAGCGAGGTCCAGTCATTCCAGTAATTGTGCCTAAAAAAGTAAATGACAAGAATTAATGCTAATTTTAAAATAACATTTTTAAACGTCAACACTGAAATATGTTTGCCATTGTCCAGAATTAGTGTTGCTGTAGTTCTAAAAAACTAGCACTAACAAGCAAAATCTAATTCAGCAAATTCAAATTAGAAAAATTGTGAACATTTCGAATTTGGTTTATCAGCTAAATTTCAGTTATGTTTAGTCCTATAGTCCTATTCCTTAAATTTTTAGGAATGACTTTATACACTACCAGACCAAAAATTAAAGGAATAAGACTATTACAAAAAAGCTTTATAAAATACATAACTGAAATTTAGCTCATAGAATAAATTCAAAAAATAACAAATGTTGAATATAATAAAGTAACTTATGAAAATAAATAATTCCCAGATTTAATTTTTTGAAGTTTATAGGAATTTTTGCTAAATTTTACTTTTTATAAAGGAAGTTTGATTAAAATTTACTTTTTATAGGAAATTATGCTAACTTTTACTTTTTATAGGATATTTTACTAAAATTAACTTTTTATAGGAAATTTTGCTAAAATTTACTTTTTATAGGAATTTCTGTTTAAGTTTACTTTTTATAGGAACATTTTCAAAATATTACTTTTAAAAGGATATTTTGTTAAAATTTACTTTTAATAGGAAATTGAATTAAAATTTACTATTAATTGGAACTTTTGCAAAAATTTACTATATTTACAAATATTACATAAATTAACTATTTATACAAAATTTCCTATGAATTGGCTTTTTATAGGAAATTTTGCCAAAATTTACTTTTTATAGGAAATTTTGCCAAAATTTACTTTTTTTAGGAAATTTTGCCAAAATTTACTTTTTTTTAGGAAATTTTGCCAAAATTTACTTTTTATTGTAAATTTTGCTAATATTTACTTTTTATTGTAAATTTTGCTAATATTTACCTTTTATAAGAAATTTACCTAAAATTTTACTTTTTATGGGAAATTGTGTTAAAAATTTACTTTTTATAAGAAATTTTTAATATTTTTAATTAGCTTTAAGTTCATCAAATTTAATTTTCATTAAATTATTTTTATGAAGAAATTATAGAAAATTTTTGCTTAAATTTACTTTTTGCCTTTAATTTTGCAAAAATTTGCTTGATTTAGAAAACTTTGCTAAAATTAACTTTTTAAAGGATATATTGTTAAAATTTACTTTTTATGGGAAATTTTGCAAAAGTTTTTATACGAAATTTTGTTAAAAATTTTGGTTTACAATTAGAGTATTTTTTTCCCGGACTTTTTCGATTCCCGGGAAAGCGGGAAATTTTTTTAAATTTCCCGGGATCCCGCTCCATATAAATAATACAAAGTAAATTTTGTTATTAATTAATGAAAAAAACTTTTATAAAAAAACGTAAGGGAACTTGTTTACAAAGAAAGTAAAAGAAATAGTTCAATACTAAAAAAAAAATTAATTGAAGATTGAAATAGGAATTTGAATTATTATTACCTCACGCCTTTATTCCCTATTATTATACTTTAATTCAGTATTATTATGCTCTGGATACAAGATAAAAAGATAACATAAACATAACAATTTAATTCATAAAGCAATAATAAAAACAAAATAAAAATGAAGGTACTCAAGATATGAGATCAAAAAGTTAATTAATAAAATAGATAAAATATTTTAAAGAAATATATAACATTTTTTAATGGCTTAGGAAATAACTTTCTGACACACTCAAAGCGCTTATTGAGTCGTCAAAAAGTATATTCCTGATTTTATTTACTAATTATCATGTTTCCGAAAAATTTCGTTCATTTTTTACCGAGGTTGGACAAATATTTAAAAGTACACCGTTGTAGCTTCGGATTCACAATCAGAAACAATTTTTTCTTTTTTATAAACAAAGGTAGGTATATCAGTCAAATGTATGTCAAGTTTGATGCTTCTTACAAACCTTTAATTTCAATAGGTACATTTGTAATCTTTAGGAGAATATGTTTTTCTAGTTGTATGTTGTAGTATCTTACACGAGTTTCCAAAATGTTATTTTATTTCGGTTTCCCCGCACTTCACGGGTATATAAACCAACACAAATTGAAATTGAAAATTTGAGTTTATCACCTTATAAACATATCGCTCCTTCATTGCATCATAGTCATATCTCAAAATTTTAAGTAACTTTAGCAAAGTTTTCCTTCACACCTTCTCGTATTATATCTCAAACTGAACCGAAGTTATAAGATATATTTTCTTTAAATCGGTACATTTTGAAAACTTTAATCGCATTTTGCCAAGATAGTTTGGTTTTGTAGATATGACTATGTTGCAATAAAGGAGCGATATGTTTAGGTGTCTCCTATTTTTAAGACTTGTTCATGGACAATGAAACTTTACTGCCTGCATCTTATTTTGAATTAATGTACTTTATTAACTCTTCACTTCACTAAATGTAATGATTATCAACTGTTGCACTGCCCATTCTGCTTTTAGTAGATTTATTGCATCAGGAGACATTGATTTAAAAACATGTACTCACTTCTTGTAATTAATCTAATCCACAACCCATCCACAGATGCTAATTTTTAGAGAATAGAAAACTAAATTTCAAAGTATAAATAGCTATTTTCTGAAAATTTTAGGAATTTTTTATTTCCCGGGATCCCGCAAGAAAAATCCCGGGAAAACGGGAAATTCCGTTCCGGGAATTCCCGGGAAAAAACCCTATTTACAATATAACTTATATTTTTTATATTTATTATTTTTTTTAGTAATCATTTTTAAAATATTAAAATTATGTCTGCTTATAGCAAATAAACAATGGTAATGCCTGATAGTGTGGCCGAAAAAATCGTCACAATGTGCGACGATATTGTGACAATATTGTGGCATGATAAAAATCATCGTAGATTGTGCTATATACGCCGATAGTGTGATCTTACCTTAACACTTTAATATACATATAAAAAAATTATAATGGTTGATAAATTATAAGATTTGATATAGAATTCAAAGCACAAATAAAATAAGTTTTAATAATATGGCACAAATGGATTTAGTTGAATAAATAATGGCATGTTCGTCGATAACGAATGAAGACTTCGTTCGCTTAAAATACATTTAAAACAAAAACAAATTATAAAATATTGTTTTTGTTTTACATGTAAGTTAAGCGAACGAAGTCTTCATTCGTTATCGACGAACAGGCCATAAATTTTTGCATATTTTTCCTTTGACATAATATAATTTTATTTTAAAGGATCTGTGAACAAGAATCTGTCACAAATAAGGGAAAGGTATAAATTTAAACTGGAATCCTGTCTGTGATAACAAGCTGCTTAACTTAATCGTCTTTCTAGTTAGCAGCTCGTTATATGTTATGTACAAACTGTGGGTCTGTAAAGCAGAAAGATTGCTACTTTAATGTCTTAACGGAAGCGTAACGATAGTTACGCCTTTTGTTGCCCAAGTATGCGTGCCGCAAAATTAAGATTTGCATTAAATGTGGTGTAAAAACGAATATTATTTGTGAAATGTGAAGCTTGGATGAACAAAGCGCAGATTTGTTAATTAAAATAATAAAATTTATCAAAAACATTTTTGGGAATACAAAATTTTAATTTTAAAGATTTTGTTATTCGTGCTTAATTCCCAATTTTTATTCTTGATAAAATGTTATGTAAAAAAAGATAAACTCACTGTTTATTGTTGTTTTTTTTTGTTTGAACTTTAATATTGTAACAAGTAGAACTGTTGCTTATATGTAATTCTTTTACGCCTAACAGTTTTATTTGGTTTAATATCTGAAGTTTTTCTGAAATCTTTGGATGAAGTTTCCTGACGATCTGGCCTAAGAAACCAGTGAAATGCGCATAGGAACTGCTTATCCCATGAACAATAAATTTTAGTGTTTTTACCAAGAAAATTGGGAATCAAGCACGAATAACAACATCTTCTAATATAATAAAATTTTTCAGAAATGTAATTCTGCAGATTTTAAGCGCGTTACCCTTAACACTTGCATAGTAGTTTCCAACTTAATTGGGCATGTACCATAAGTTTATTAAAGCTTGTCGTTTAAAATCGTCCCCTTCCAAAATTAATTTTTGGTTTTAAAATTAAATTCTTTTGTTAAACACCTAATACTGAAACCTTCAAAAACATTATGCTCCTATTCCTGTGTCATACTAACCAGAGTCCTGGCACAGTTCCCAACAAAATAACAAGGATTAAAGTTGATATTTTAAAAGCTTTTATTCCTTAAGTTTGTTTTTGTAAATATTTAAACAGACTTAATTTAAACTAAAATAAACAATTTTATAATTTCCTGTACAAAAGCCGACACTTAAGTTTGTAAAATGTTCAAACTAATTCTATGCTTTGGTTCCTTTTAGACCCATTAAATCCACTTACTCACAAATAATAATGGCAACGAAACAATTATACACCCATTCATTCATTCGCTCATCCAGTCGTCCAGTTCACAACTACATTAAAAACTTAAAACGACAAAGCACTAACATCATAAAACGAATTTCGTTTTATCCATGTGAAAACAAACACTCAACTCTCACTCATGCCCCGGTAGGAAATGTTAATAGTGAAACTTACTGATTTACTATTGACGTTGTCAAAAACTAAGCTTGTCCTTGTCTTTGAAAATTTATTACCGGTGTTAGAACTATTGAGTACACAGAAAAAATTAATCAAAACTAAAATCAGTTTTAATTAATAACACTATGCTAGTTTCAAAATTAGACAAGACAGGCACATGGCGTTTTGGCATAATTCGGTCACATGGCGTTTTAGCATAATTCGGGTACGCTGAATCCAATGGTGCCCACCGTTTTTTTTAGGTTAGCTCTTGTTTTCGAGATATACCGTTCCGAAATTCCGCAATAAAATTTCCTTAAAGAAAAGTAAAATTTTTTTTAATATGAGGAAAAAGAAATAATTTTTTTATCAAACTTTTCTTAAAGGAGATTTTATTGCTGAATTTCAGATTTTCAATAAACTAAACCGTTTTTGAGTTACGCGAATATGTGTTGTGCAACCTCCTCCATTTTCGAAATAACGGCATATCTGGAAAACAAGAGCTAACCTAAAAAAAACGGTGGGCAACATTGATTTCAGCGTACCCGAATTATGCTAAAACGCCATGTGCCAGGCTTGTCTAAAAAAAGTGACAATTTCGAGCACAGTGTAATTTAATCAAATGAATTAAATGCTAAATCAAGTGAATTAAACGTTTAATTGATACTATTGATTTGCTTACTGGTGATTACATTTTTAATTAAAACTGGTTTTATTTATGATTAATGCTTAAATTGGAGAACAATTTTGGAGAATTTTTTCTGTGTAGGTAGTTCTTGTTTATTTCATAAACAAATTTCTTAACTTTTATTATAACCTGTTGGGTTTTCTTCTACTAATTATAGCTTTACAGCTGTCAAAAATGTCTTTTTTTTATTAAAAGTTTAAATGCTTAGTTGAAAGCGTCAACCAAAAATCGCCAAAAAAAAACGACAAAAGTGCCGACTTGCAGACTCTTGATCCCAGGTTTCCTGCAGGGAAGTTTATGTCTCAATGAAAGTGTGTAGGTAGATATTTCTGTTATTTAATTGTTCCCTTAACCACTTATTTATTCCTTTTCTGTTTTCTCTTCTTCTTATAAAACTGAAATAAATACTAAAATTTTAAAATACTGTGCTTCTTTCATTCTTTCGAACAAAGTTCAGAGTTTCCTGCTTCCCAATTGTGTTCTGTGTGTTTGTTTGTAAGTTTACATGTCATGTTCATATTTCGCCTTAAAATTAATTTAATTTTCCTGATATTTTTCTTTTCATTCTGTATTGTAGTTGTTATGGCACTTTAAATATTGGTTTTTGTAGGAGTTTTTATATAACTGCTAGTGACAATTAAGTCCCTTTCACACTATTCTACAAGTTTTAAATCATATGAATTTTAGACTGATTTAAAAAAATTATATATAATTTTTTTCATTAAATTTTGCGTGTACCCTATCACACACAATTTAAATTAAATGTAAAATCCTTGTACACAGAAGGAAAAAACTCGTTCTAAATTTAAGTGTAAAATCCTTGTACACAGAAATAAAAAAACTCGTTCTAAATTTAAGTTTTTTCTACTTTCTTTAGTACTCAGAAATTTAAGTACCACCAAATTTTATTCAACTTCAACTCGACTTCAAGAAGAATTCTTGACAAAAAGTACGAAGAAACAGAAGTAAGGAAGAACATGTAAATCAATTAAAATAGATAATCATTCAAAGCTAATTTCGATCTACCAAAGGTTAAATACAATTTGGTTCAAAGATTGATGTTTGTTTGACTATTGACTGCCAGCAGTCATCAATGGCTGTGAGTGTTAAACGGCAAACCCCTCTGAAGAAATTGGCTGGTTACAACTGAAACATGTAAGGGTAACCTGTCCATGAAAGCCTGGGTTCGAGACCCGAGGAATTCAAGAATGAAAAATTATCAATAAATTTTAATTAATTTCATGTTGTAAAATTCCTTTCTTCATAAAAATAATTTAATGAAAATTAAAATTAGGCTAAAGTAATAAAAAAAATATCGAAAAGTCTTATTGTTTTAAAAAGTTAAAAAAAAAAATTGGTGAGAGGCGTACACTCACAATATTCTGTACGTAAAATTAACTGAAATTGTAATATAAAATAAATAAAAGTTCAATTAAAAACCGGTCTACCTATTTTTCATTTATTTTTAACAAAAAGTTCACTTAATTTTTATTGTCAAAAATTCAACACCATATTCCGTAAAATCAAATAAATATTCAGTTATTTATTAAAATTTTACTGTCAAAAAATTGACCCCATATTCAGTAAAAACAATTAAATATTTAGTTATTTTATTAAATTTTCGTTTACTCCACAAAAGAGCCGAATTTCTAAAAAATACCAGACAGACACCTGTCCGCTTGTTTTTCTTATAAGCGAGAGAGGGAGAATATTTTTATTTACTTACCCAGTTACACACGTTTGTTTACAGAAGAGCTCTCAATTATAAGACACCAGCAGCATGACCGATATGGCTTCGCAATTATTTTACTTTTAAAATTTGATGTATTTAACTAAATTATTTTAACAAATAGAAAATGGGAATTGCTTACACAAAACAAGCAATTCATTTTTTATAGATAAGTAAAAATTAATTTTTGGTAGTAAAATTATATAAAATAACTGAATATTTAATTGTTTTTACTGTATATGGTATTGAATTTTTGACAGTAAAATTTTATAAAATAACTGCATATTTATTTGTTTTTAGGGAATATGTAGTTAATTTTTTGACAATTAATTTATATAAGATAACTGAATATTGATATTACGGATATTACGGAATTCGCGGTTGAATTTTTGACAGTAAAAATTAAATGAACTTTTCGTTGCTTTAAATTACATTTTTATTTACTTTAACATAAAGAATAATTTAACTCAATCAACGGACAATATTAACTGCAACTGAAAATCCGTATTAATATGCACTTAGTTTTTTGAATAACTGTTAGAATCAGTTAAAAATAAATTTGCTTGGAATTTTAAATGTTTATTTATTTAAAAATAACTGAACGGAATATTTCTTAAATAAACTACAGTCCGTTACTGTAATAATATTGTGAGTGTACGACTAAAAATTTCTTTACGTATTTTTTTAAAATTTCATAACACATTGTTTTCACACTATTAAACACTTTGAATGTAGTTGAGTTGTTAGCACGTTGTAGTACTCAGTATTATAGTGTAAAAGGACCTTAAAGTTTACAAGCCAAGTAAAATATATCTGCGGTAGTGTAAGTATGTACCAGTCTTGGACGTGCGTATAATTAAGTTTTGATTTTAAATACTTTAAACATTTTTCAAAACCATTAGAACAATCTGTGAGAGATTTCTAAATGGCAAAGAAGAAATTGTTAACAGTTACATAAACCTTTTTATATCCGAAATATTTTATGTGTTAACAATTTAAGTTCAACTGTTACTGTTCTTCCTGGTGCCGAGCGAATTTAACATACATAGGCCAAAAATTATCTATACAGTCAAAAGAAAAATCAATTCATCCGTACTTAAATCAATTCGAAGCGGTATCAATAACACGGTAAATACGGATTTTCTTGGATCAACTATAGAAAGATTTATTAAGGTACGGATTATTCAAGCAAGAAATACTTGATACTTATCCATATTTAAACCCGAATTTGTAATGGAAATAATCCGAAAATGAGACTGATTTAAGTAAAACTAAGATTGAATCAATCTCAAAATGAGCTTGATTCAAGAATTATAAAGTTGATTCAATCCCGAATTCGTACTTGAAATAAACCAAAAGAGAAATAAGAAGGACAATTTTATTTTGATTGATTTACTAACCCGTTTAACATCTTACAGAATTTCAATTATAAAACACCAGCATCATTCCCGATATGGGTTTTAACTTTAAAAACTTAATATACATACCTATATAACTGAAAATATAAACTAATTGAGAAGCAAGACTTCTCAATTTTTCATTTTAGACATGAAAATAATGTGTTTTCGTCTTGTTATGTTGTTTTTCTTGTTTCTACACACAACAAGCAAATCGTTTTTTAACTACTTGTGTGGTGTTGTTGTAGTGTCTACAACATACTTTGATAAGTTATGTGAGATTAAGACACCCAGTTTGTAATTTTACTCTCAGAGTGGCACTACCAACGAAAAGTTTAACCTTTTCTTTTACTTGGTTAAAGAGTTTTGTACTTATTGATTTTCGAAAGTAGTCTCGTTTAGGATTGTTTTAAGAACGTTTTAGTGTTATTCGTACTTGAATTTTTGAGTACGACTCGTACTTAAAGTAAGTATAAAAATCTTAATTTATCCCGAGTGTTTTTTTTCTTCTGTGTACTAACGTTTGAATATAGTCGCGTTAAAGGTGACAAACGTGCTTAAGGAAGCATGGCTATTTCAGGAACCACTGGTGACGCATTTTAGTTCTTACAAAATTAACGGTTGCTACGTACCTTTGTTAATTCAACGTATCACTATGAATGTGATGAAACTTTTCCTGGAAATGCTATATTAGTAATTTTGTGCAATAGTGATCTCTTGGTAAAATTATTTGACGTTTTAAATTTTCTGTTATAAAGGATGTCAAGCCAATTCTTTCATTCATTATAATCGCTAGGTTATCACCACTAAAAGGAAAACATTGATAAAAGGCACTTGATGTTGGAATTTCTCTTTCCCTGTTTGATAAAATAGCATTTTAGGCTTTAAGATACTTGTATTGCATTTTACGGAAAATTATAATTTTTGTATTGAATGTAGCTTAGATATTTCAGGAAATAAAAGCTGTTGTTTCCTTGACATTTGAAATTTAATTTTGAACTTGTTCATAAATTTGAACAGGTTAACAATAGTATTAAAGGTCGTTTTACACTTTCACATAAGTCTTGGCCAATCTGCACTAGCAATCCATGGTTATTTTAGAAATTTTATAACCTTTTACTAAAAAGAAAGAAATGCATAATCCGTTTAAAATTTTTGAAGATATTTGCATTTCAGTCACATCATCTTTTTTAAAAACACAAATAACGGTTATTTTGGAATATCTCAAAAACTGTTCTACGTTTGACAATTCTGACTTTATATTCGGATTCAGCTGATTTTACATAAAGATAAGCCGTCAGATTCATTTGGTCACGACTTTGTTGAAATTTTATCACGTAGTGTTACCGCACTTTGTACCAAAATAAAATGGGTTCTAAGTTCGTTCGAAACTTTTGCAATCTGCGATTTACTTTCAGGCCAACTGCATTCATCTTTCTTTAAAAAGTCTAGTCCAGCAAATTCGCGATTGATTCTTTTTATCAAAATCTGTCTTCAACTTAGTTGCAATCTTTGTTTGTTTGTTATTATCAAGCACTTCTGCAATACGAAACATAACAAAATGTTTGAAGTTTCGAGGATCGGCATTTAGCCAGCAAAGGGACGTATTAGAATCAGTTCAAAAGAAACGTCTTTCAATTCTTATGTTAGGAATAACACAAATTATATTTCCTAAGCGAACGCCTTATACTGCTGCCATTAATTCCATGCGTGGAGAAGGATTGTTTTGGATCGATTTAAACTTTAGCGCTTGCTTAGGAAGCTCAAACTCCATCAACCGACGATACCCGAACATATCGAGCCCTAACCGCGAAAATAACGTAAGCGACATGATTTTCAATTTTCGTTTTTTTGAATAAATGACTTTATTGGCAACACTTGCATCATCTCAAAAATGTCATGTTCACATAAGGTACATTTACGACTTTATAGCAAAAACAATTTTATTGTAAGCGACAAATTTCATACAAAATTTATATGAAATAAAATAAAAAAGCTCTCTCCTGTAAAATTTGATTTTTGGCGCTTACGTTATTTTCGCGGTTAGGGGTGGATATGCTACAGCCGGACAAACCAGTTCGCTATTATCGACCAATATGTACAATTGAACCGTAGATTCAGGTTGGATCTTATACCACCGAGAAATTCTGAGCATTTCAATATTTGGTAGAATTTTGGTTTTTGTCGGTGTTTTCATATTTCGGTTTTTTTAAAGAATAAAGTTATGTAAAGTTATTATCTGCTGACCACGCATATCTATTCCATTTTCTGTATTCTTATTGTTGCTATTGGCACCTTGGTACTTTGGTTTTTCGATCCAGTTCACCAATACTGTCCTTTACAGCCTTTGAATTCGATCTCCAATTTCCGATAAAAAAAACGGCCTTGTTCATGAATAACTAATTCAATTGCTTCATTTTCAGTACCTGCACAGTCAAGTAGATCGTCAACGTAATGATGAATAAAAATCAAGTGCATTTGTATTTTTCACATATTGTGCCGAGCTTGGAGAACATGCAGCATTAAACGTAATCACTTGCATTACATAAACATCAGGAAATCTGTTATTTTCTCCATTTCGACAGATAAATTGTTGCGCATTCCGATCTCCCTTTTAAATCAGCACCTAAAATGAAACATTTCTTTGATGTCTCCACATATGGCAGTTTTTTTTCAAACGAAAACCATACAGAACTTAAAGTGCCATCAATTAAAAACCTTTTAACAACATTTATTTCCTAGGACACACATTAAGTTCCTTCATTTCTATTTTTAATTAATATACTAGCTAGCGTAAAAGTAGGCGGGGCGAAATTTTCTTTTCGTAAAAACCAAAGTTGGACCATGGCGATCATTAGAAAGAAAAAATCGTCCACATCGGTCCATGCGTTCTCAAGTTATGCGCTTAATAGAAAAAGTGGGCGTGAAAGTAGGCGTGGCAAATTTTTCTTTCGATGAAAAACTAAAACGAATTTATAAGAACATTTGAAAGAAAAATTAGTCTAACACAGCGTTTACATTTGTCAGTACTGGCAAGACAGTAAGCATATACATTAGGGTGGCTGTTATTTTTTTTATTTTGATTTCTTATATTTCCCCCCCTAAATCGGTTCAGTTTTATGTAAAAAAAAATACAAAAAAATTTCGTAGCGATAAGTTGTGTTTTAGGGAGGGCGTCCGCCCCTCAAAGTTTGCCATCAAGCCATTTATTCAAATGTAATTTGTTTGCGTATGACTATCTTCTAAAAACAACATTCTACAAGAATATGATATATGGCAATATTTTAGCTCTCCTAGTCAACAACATAAGCCTCTAAGAAAGTTTTTTGCTAAAATCAATATTTTAGAAAATAATTAAGAAAATAAAAACAAAATACCAAACATTTTATATACGTTTTATATATATAAAAGGTGGATTTAATGTCAAGTGACCCAATTTTGAAATAGATGTCTTTCGATTTAAATGAAATTTACACCAATTTTAGTACTGTTAGATAGTAGCTTAGACACAAATTTTCAACAAGATCGGTCAAAAAGTTTCTGAGTTAGAGGGGGTCAAAGTTTGACATTTTGGCCATACAGGTGTTCTTTCTCATCCATGTAACTTATTACCTATTGGTGTAAGCAAAATTTGTCCCAAGTAGCTTAGATAGCTTTTTGATCAAACTTTTAAAAAAAAATTTTTTTGATTTTTTAAAAAATTTTTTAAATTTTTTTTTTTAAATTTAACATTTGGCTAAAAAAAATAAAAAAAAAAGTTTTAAATTTAAAAAAAAAAATTAAAAAATTAAAAAAAAAAAACAAAAAAATATTTTTAAAAAAGATTGATTAAATAGCTATCTAAGCTACTTGGGACAAATTTTGCTAACACCAATAGGTAATAAATTACATGGATGAGAAAAACACCTGTATGGCAAACTTTGACCCCCTCTACCTCTGAAACATTTTGACCGATCTTGTTGAAAATTTGTGTGTAAACTTCTATCTAATAGGACTAACCTTGGTGTAAATTTCATCCAAGTCGGAAGACATCGATTTCAAAATTGTGTCAATTGACATTAAATCGCCTTTTTATATATATAAAACGTATATAAAATGTTTGGTATTTTGTTGTTATTTTCTTAATTATTTTCTAAGATATTAGTCTTAGCAAAAAACTTTCTTGGAGGCTTATGTTGTTGGCTAGAAGAGCTAAAATATTGCTATATATCATATTCTTGTAAAATGTTGTTTTTAGAAGATAGTCATACGCAAACAAATTACATTTGAATAAATGGCTTGATGGCAAACTTTGAGGGGCGGACGCCCTCCCTAAAACATAACTTATCGCTACGAAATTTTTTTGTATTTTTTTTTACATAAAACTGAACCGATTTGGAGGGGGAGAGTATAAGAAATTAAAAAAAAAGTTCTCCATACAACTAACGGCCACGCTAATATACATATTAGTTGGCAAAACAATGCAAAAACAAAATAGCTGTAAAAGTGTTTATGTATTAGTGAAAAAGTTTGAATGAATTGCTACTGTCTTGCCAGTACTGGCAAATGTAAACGCCATGTAATCGATGGAGTTGTTTTCTGATTTTAGGTAAATCTAAAAAAGTGGGCGGGTCGAAATTTTCTTTCCGTACAAACCTAAGTAGGACCATAGCGATCATTTTAAAGAAAAAATCGTCCAAATCGGTCAAACCGTTCTGAAGTTATGCGATTAGCAACACACAACATTTCATTTTTATATATAGAAGATTAGCAGGACAAATAAGCTTTTACTGTTTGACAACAAAGAGCTCACTTAAGCTGTTAGCATTGCGAAAACGTAATACTCAATCTAACTTTTATAATTTTTGTTATAAAATTGTCTTTGTGAAAGTTTCGCCTGTCCGCTGACAGGATACTTTCAGGTATCACGTGGTGGCTGTAGTTTGCTACCCAAAGTCGCAAGAAGAAATATCCTGAAAATCCCACTATAGAGCTGATTTTTCAACACTTGCAGGAAATTTTGCGTTATCAGAGTGTGGCACAGAAAATTATCAAGCTTAAGTAAAACTTGAAAGCCTACAGAATCTGCTTTAAAACACACAAGACTGTTAAAAATTAGAGTTTTGATGTTAAAAAGTTTAGAACTGAAAAATTTAAGAATAAGGGAAGAAGATATTCTTAAATCATTTGAAGTAACACGACAAATTGTTTATCTTTCTTTACAAGCATTGTGAGGCACTCTTAAGCAATTAAATTAGGTGCCACATAATCAGAAGGCGAGCAACGTCGAACACCGATTTTGCTGCATTTTGCACCGGATTGTGATTAGAGATAGAAATTCTACAAAATATATTAAAATCGTATACAATTTCTTAAAGGACCTTTTTTTACATAAATATGTTTATAAAGGCACGACGTTAATTGTGAGTCACACCAACGCCAAGTTTTTTGCTCAACTTAATTCGACATTTTTTTTTCTGTCAGTGTTTGACAATTTTAATCATGGAGAAGTACATAATTGAGCAGCGCGTTAAGATGGTTGAAGCCTTTTACGAAAATGGGCGTTCAAATCAAAATGGATTTCGTGCACTTCATTTTCTGCAACCAGACACACTTTCACCTCAGTGGTTTCGTTAATAGGCAGAATTGCCGCTTTTGGCCAAATGAGAATCCACGGCTGATTTTTGAAAAGCCGATTCATCCACAAATAATGACTATTTGGTGGGGTTAATGGACTGGCGGCGTAATCAGAACGTACTTTTTCGAAAACAAGGTCGGCCAAGCAGTTACCGTGAATGGTGTTCGCTATATGTGGTTCCAACGTAGTATGAGGTATGCCACCGAAGCCGTGGCGAGTCTTAAGCCGATTTTTTGTTTCACACATAATTGTCATAGATCGTTATATAATAATAAAAAAATATTAAGATAATTCTCTGAAAACATCTTGTTTTATTTACAATTAGCATCGTGCGTTTTGGTTGGACCACCCTTTAGTTTAAAAACGTTGAATAATAATTTCTTGACAACTTTTGTAGATAAAAAGCTAAAGTAGTTCATATATTGTAAAATATTTGCCCAAATAAAGCCATTTTAAGAAATTTTATACTTTCATCCAAAGGAAATTTTCTAAAAGAATTTAAAGTCATAAACACACTTATGTATGTAAATAAAATTGCTGCAGGCAAAATATACTCTTTAGAAATAAAACACATGTAAGAATTTGGGTCATATGACAACCTAAACGTGTAACTAACTAATACATAACGTGTTTCTTATTACAAAAAAATTAAATTGTATACAATTTTTAAGTAAAGAAAACCATACCTTGCCCTCACCATTTTGTAGATGACCAATTTTTTTATCACATACTAAAAACATACAAACATTTTTTATGTAAGAAAATTATATAAATTGCGTTTACTCTTTGCAATTAAGTGATACACTGAGAAGTTGCAAACATATTTTTGTCAGCGATGACAGTTGTGCAGGTTTCGCACTAGATTTAGCGCCAGTGTTCGAATATAAACAGAACATTATTAAGCGTTCGGCTCACACACACAAAAACAATATCTATTTTTTAGTGATTGTGCAGACGAACACAACCTTTATATTAATGTTCTATTAATGTTCTATAATGTTTCTTTTTTACATTGACAAAAAAAATGAGCAAACAAAAAATTTTAGCAACGACTGTAGCCCGAACAGCTGTGTGTGTATTGTGTATATGTTTTGTTTGTGGAAACTTATTTTGCTGGCTTTTTGTTTTTTTTCGTATGTTTGTTTTTGTAAAAAATATTTGGTTTTTTTTTACCAGCCAAAAGGGCGCTAAGCACAACAGAAACAAACAACCATTAATGAGCTGAACCGAACACAATGCAGTGTTTTTTTTTAACCCGAACGAAATTAAATGTTCTCATCTTTTTGTTGAGTCGGGTAAGAGCAGTATTATTTTTGTGTTCAAAAGATGACAAATAGGGAAACGTTATTTTTTATAATGATTAACTACACAAACACTAATAGTGTCTGTGTAGCTGAAAAAGGTCAACAAGAAAAAAGGAAGCCAAAAAAATTAAAAACAAAAAAAAAAAAAATGTACTTTGGACTTCGAGAAGAATTCTTGACAAAAAGTACGAAGAAACAGAAGTAAGGAAGAACATGTAAATCAATTAAAATAGATAATCATTCAAAGCAAATTTCGATCTACCAAAGGTTAAATGCAATTTGATTTAAAGATTGATGTTTGTTTGACTATTGACTGCCAGCAGTCATCAATGGCTGTGAGTGTTAAACGGCAAGCCCCTCTGAAGAGGTTGGGTGGTAAAAATTTAAACATGTAAGGGTAACCTGTCCGTGTAAGCCTGGGCTCGAGCCCCGCGGCAGTCAAGAATGAAAAATGTTCAAAAATTTTAATTAATTTCATGTTGTAAAATTCCTTTCTTCATAAAAAATAATTTAATGAAAATTTAATTCAATGAACTTTAGCATAATTAAAAATATCAAAACTTGGATTAAAGACCATAAACAGTTCAACAAAAATAACCACAATACTAATAAGTGGAAAAATATAGTTAAAAACTAATCAATTAGGAGTAAGGCCCACAGTTTTTAAAATTCCGTTTATGAAAATCCTTCTATTAAATTGTCTTACTGCCTGTATTATCTTGGATATTAGTCAATATGGAGCACATATCGCTCCTTTATAGCAACGAAGTCTTATCTCAAAAAAAAAAAAATCAAACTTTTAAGTAAATGATTAAAGTTTTCAAAATGTAACTTTATGTAATGAATTAATAAAATTAATTTGCTATAACTTCGGTTCAGTTTCAGATATTATACTGATTTTTTTTACATATAGAGAAGGTATGAAGGAGAACTTTAAATTGATTTTGAGATATGACTACGTTGCAATAAAGGAGCGATATGTATGTACATTAGGGATATAACCATTTGCATTTTTTTGCAAATATCAAAAAGGAGCTATCATAGTGAGATAGTGCATAAAAAAATATGAAGAAATGTGTCTTCCTTTTTTCGCGAGCGTTCAAAAAGGTTCGGCACCGATCGCGATGAAGTTTTAGTTTATAATTATTTTCAGTTTTACAGGAAATCCATAATTCTAACGTCGAAAGCCATGCTGATCTTTGCATTTCGTGTTTTTTTTTTTTTATGAAATGGCGATTCCTAGCATTCCAAAAAAAGAAACCAAAAAAACGGTACAAGGGAAGGATACCCACCATAAAAATTTATATTACAATTAAAAAAAAAAAAAAAAAATGTTTGGTGTTTTAGAAATTGCATTCGGTGCCGAAGGTTTTTGGACCGAAATTACCCCTGATATCGATTTTTAATATCAGTATAACATTGCCCATACCGTAATGATAGGTTCTTATTTTGGTTATACCCCTAATGTACATTGACATAACTTCTTGTTAATAAACATTTTTTGTTTTTTTTTTATTACCAAAAATTTTTATAAATAAATAGTTTTTTTTAATTGATCTCACAAATTTCAAAGTGTTTTAATGTTGTGAATT
Source organism: Pollenia griseotomentosa (assembly GCA_963931875.1). NCBI lineage: Eukaryota > Metazoa > Arthropoda > Insecta > Diptera > Polleniidae > Pollenia > Pollenia griseotomentosa. The sequence goes on from OZ007560.1 coordinate 114,037,616, forward strand.
TGGATAAGTAAAGTTTGGCTTCGGCTTGGGTTAGGCCGAATTCATTCAATTTGGCCGAACTTCGGCATCTGCTTCGATATCGGCCTAAAAAGTGACTTCGGTACGGCACTAATAAAAAGCCCACTCCTAAAATATTTTTACTTCCTGTGGAGGGGATTAAAGATTCGGCACAGCCGAAAATGGCACTTTTAATTGTTATTTAATATAACGGTTCATGTGTGAGAGACTTTGATCCTTTTTGAACATGTATTTAAAATTGCATTTTGTTTCTGCTCTCTTTTTTTCTCCTTTTTGTTTAAAATGTATACTTTTTTTAATTCTCTTTTCTTTTATACTTTAACAATATGTTTATTTTTATTGTTAAATAAAAAGCAAATATTTTCTAAGAATTTTTTTTTTTATTTGTTAAAGAAGTGGCAGATAGTGTAAGTGTTAACAAGGGGAGAACACAAACTAAAAAAAAAAAAAATGAATAAAGTTGTTGAGTAAAAGTTGATGTTTTTATAGAAACTACTTATTCACAAGTACTCCGTACGTATGAAGTTGAAAAGTTATAATGGATTTGATAATGCTCATACGCCATGTTGTTTGTTAAAGATGAAATTGTAGTACAGAAAAAGTAGTAAGCAGATTTACTGCCTGTTTAACAATATCGAACGTTAACGTTCGCATAGAAAATTTCATTTAAAACAAAAACAAACTTAAAGACATTTTTATGGTTATTTTTTAAAAAGAAAAGTACAAAAAACTAAAAGTTACGAATTTTCAAGTTTTTTTTCTGAATTCTAACCGCATTAAAAAAAGTATGACACACATAAATCTTTTATCAGAAAGCCGAGATATCTGTCCACAATATTCAATATAAGCCAAATTAACTTTTTCATTTCTTTATTTTAGTCGTAGTGAAGTTTGTTGATGATAAAAAGTTTCTTCTTCTTCTTCTTAAAAAAAAAAAAAAAAAAATACATTGTTTTGAAAGTTAATAACGAGCACCATTTTTTTTTCTTAAGCCATTGTTGAGATATGTTTTTTGATCTCATATATGATAAATTTAATGTTGAAAATAGAGGCCTTAAAAATTTTAAATAAAAAATCCGAAAATAACGGGACAAAAACAAGAAATTTTAGAATCAAGGAAAGTAATACAAAGACCATCAGGTATTTTCTAGAAATCGAATGAAGGGGATTTAAAAAAATTTTAAAAACGACCTTGTAATGAAAATTCATAAAAAAATCAATTTTTGTATACTTCATTCCTGAAAACCCTACAGTCATTTTGTAAAAATTTGAGCTAAAAATCTCGTTTGATTTCAATTTCAATACATTCCGATTTGTAGATAAAAAAAAAAATCAGTCGTCTAACTAATTTTGGTTTTCGCCAGCAGCTGAATAAGCTGAACGAACGAATTCTCATTTAGTATTATGGCGCACATTCGATAAAAAGGACTATTGTGGTTTAGTTTATTCATAGTAGTACATTTTCTATCAGCTGGCACTTTAAAAATTAGTCCTCTAGCTCGACAATTAATTAATACATTAAAATTTTTCTTTACAAAATTAAAAAACAAAAATAAAAAGTTAAAAATGACCACGACGAAATTATGGTTGATACCAAACAATTAAGCGTCTATCGGGTTCGATCCCACTTTTTTACAAATACTTTTTGCAAACAAAAAAACTTTTTTCTATAAGGAAAACGAGCCTTTATATCTATTTACGACCTTTGACTTGCATTAAATTAACAAAACTGATAAGGAATGTGGTATTTGGTATACAAAAACGAAAAAAAAATTGCATACATTTAAATTTTGGACAAGTTTTTTAAATTTATTTGCACCGTCGAAAGTAGTGTTGTTAAAGTGGAGGGAAATAAAAATGTATCTGTTTAAAGGCAGATGCGGTGAATGAGCTTCTTGATATGATGGTGCAACTCCCCACTATAATCGTATTGCCGTATGTACTAAGAAATCAACGGATAAATCGTTTTTACCCCAATCGATGAATAGATCTTACCTACGTTAAGCTTAATTTTGTATCCATTCTGAGGCTTATCTTTTGAATACTCTTGGTTTTAGGTCAGCAAACAGTTACCAAAATTGGCTTTACTCGAGCTTTATTATGGTTCACAACTCACCTCAGTTGAGTTGTAAATAAGGCAACTGATTGTTTTGAGTTGTAATTTTTTGATGTTTTTGTTCGCCGCAATAAAGTAAAGTTGTAAACCATAATACAAAAATTAAAAAAAATTACAACTCAACTGAGTTGAGTTGTGAACCGTAATAGGGGCCTTAAACAAACGATGCTTTTCCAAAGTTTTAAAATGTAAATGCATTTGATTTGCAGTGTTTGTTGTAAAGTATAACTGCGCGACTGAAGTACTGCTTTGACAATACACAACAGACACAAGGCAAAAATATTGGTCCCTTTTTAATCAAAATGCTCACAAAAAGCGTATTTTTGCAACAGGGCACACTGGGATATGATTTCATACGTTTTTATACCAAAACGAGAGGGATTGGTCGAACATCATTGAAATTTGGCACCGAGTATTATATTGACTAAGATAGGAAAAAAACTTAATTTCACTAAAATCGTACACGCCCACCGCCCATACAATTTAAATAGATTTTTTCGCATAAACTTTTTTCAACCAAGCAATAATCGTACACTTTTAAGAAAAAAAAAAATAAAAAAAAACGCCAAGTTACAATAAAATTAGTGTGAGCATCAGTGTTGCCAATTTAGCCATTTAGTGGCTAGATTAAGCCATTTTTCACCCTGTTTAGCCATTAAAAAATGAGTTTAGCCATTAGCCATTTTTTTTAGCCATTTTTCAAATTGTTTAGCCATAAAATTTTTTTGCCGTTTTTCTTTTAAAGGAATAATTTTTATTTTATTATAAAAATTTATAAAAGTAAAACAAACATTTTTAACAATTAAAACGCCTTTAATTTAAATCACAACTTTTACAAATGTTGAAAATCGCTATAAACGATGATGATGTTTCTTTCTGGTTGCAAGTATTTCAGTAAAGAGCTGGAGGCAGCAACAAAATTTTTTTAGAAATCTCAGAATTGACGATAAAGTTGCTCTCACTTCCATGGTCTAATGCTGAAGTAGAGAGGGTATTTTGCCAAGTAAACATCGTAAAAAGTAATTTGAGAAATAGGTTACATTCAGCAACTGTTAATTCGATTTTTTTAATTAGGTAAAGAATTTTACTGTAATAATAAAATATTTTTACCAACACCACAACAGTGGAGAGGGTACTATGCGTTTGTGCTGATGTTTGAAACACCTTAAAATATTGATACTTAAGGTATGTTCAGACCTAACAAATATTTGACAATAAAATCCAAAAAAAAGCGTTGCCAGTTAATTGATCCAACTTAAGCTTTATTTTTAACAATTTCTATTTTTTTAAAATTTTAAAATGATCATTGTATAATGTCATTCAGAAACTGTTAAATAATGTTTGCCCTAGCCAAACGTTTTGCAAAAGCAAACAATTCTTTAAGAAAACTAGTGGTCACGTGTAGGACGTCAAATATTAAATAGGTGTGAACATAGCTTTAGCCAACCTTTACGTATACCGATTAACTCTGAATCACTTTCTGAGTCGAATTAACGATGCTGGTCCGGCTGGCTGGCTGGCTGTCCATGCACACTTTGTGCGCAAAGTACAGGTCGCAAATTTAAAGATAATTTAATAAAATTTGGTTCATAGGTTATAATGTAATGTACGGTATCATCTAGTCAGGGTTGACCGACTATACTTTTTTACTTGATTTTTATTGTAGATCTGGACTCATAATGTTGGGTAAATGTTGTCGTGATTATGATTTTCCTTCAAATTACTTAAAAGTAATAGACACGAGTGATTCCTATGAGATGAGCAATAACGACGAATTTTTCGATGATTTAATTTTTTAAATATCTATCAAAATATAAATTTACGTTTATTCTTATTTAAGAAATTGATCTTAACTTACAATTTCATCTTAAAAAACTTTAAATGAATTATTTCTGTTTTGTTATAGAATTTTATTGTGTTATTACTTAAAAAAAAAGTTTAGAAATTTTTTAGCCCATTTTTAGCCATTTTTTAGCCATTTTTTCCGTAAATTTAGCCATTTTTCGTCACCAAGTTTTGGCAACACTGGTGAGCATAGTCTACCGCACATACAATCCAAACCAATTTTCACATAAAATGTTTCTTTTCCAAGAACCAATTTATCATTCTACAAAAAAATGTATTTATTCTTCATCTATCATTTCTTTGACTTAATCGCCACTCTTCATTAAGCTGGTTATTAAAGGGTCTGATGAAGCCAGTAAGCGACGAAAAATGTCGGTATTTATCGAAATTTTATTAAATTTCAAAAAAACCTTAACCTGTACTTCCTGCAGTCAATATTTCTTGCTTCTTTCGCTTTTTAATTATCATACCAATAGGATGAATCTCTACTACCATGATTTCTTTTCCATGTAGGAGTTTATCGGCATTAAATACTAACGATATTTTTCAACAAACACTTCAGCCGTATCTCAAGTTTTTTTTTTAACTTTTCCGCTTTGATTTTCTAATAACGCTTTTTTATTTGTAATATTATTCGGAAATGATCTATCAACTCTTCGTCAACTCCGGTCATATTAGCAACGAGAGCAGGGTTGGAGAAAAAACGTCGTGACGCTTTTCCACCATAAGATGATCCTGTTCCTTGTTGAGCTGAATCTACTCTTAAATTCATTGGATCCTTGAGTTCTTTTTGTATACAAAGCTTGTTAAGCCCTTCACCGAAGTTAAAAGGGTATATATAACTTTGTCATTCCGTTTGTAATTTGTAAAATATTGATCCAAGACGCTATAAAGTATTTATATTTTTATAAGGAGAGAAGTTAAAATCAAGATGTCCGTATGTGCAATGAAATGGGGTTTCCGAAGAGCCCAGATTTGATATAGAAACACCTGGTCCCCAGAGCTATTTTATATTTATGTCACATGTAGTGCAGAATTGATTTTGCTATTAAAATTCAGCCTGATCGGTCGGCAAATGGCTGAGATATGTTATTGTTTTTTCTTGTATATCTGAAGAACGACAAGAGCCAAAGTTTCCAAATAAGGTACATACAAGCATCTTGGTGGTGGCATGTCATAACGTCCAGTGTCATAGTGTCCATGGACACTGACATTTTTTTGAATGTCCGCGGGCATTATGACACTTTTAAAAGTGTCATAAGGTCCATAATTACTAAAAAGTTAAATACAAAAAAAGATCTACATACACGGAGAGAAAAACATGTTTTATTATGGTCACAACCAACAAAACAATTTTTAAAGAAACTAATTTAACCATAATATGGTTGTCGGTGACAATGATTTGGTTAAATTAAACATAATATGGTTAACAATTTTTTAAAAATGGTTTTGCTGCTTTTTCTCGGAGTGTTAATATTAAATATATAACAAAACAACTTTTGAGCGCAAGGATTTTCCCCTCTATGGTATACAAACACCCGCTTCGCCAACTAAAGCTTCTCTGCAAAGCCGGCCTTCGGCCGGGCGCAAGGATTTTCTCCTTTATGGTATAACAAGTACCAGTTTCGCTAAGTAAAGCTCCTAAAATCTGCCTTGTTTCCGAACGAAGGCCGACTACGCAGAGAAGCTTTATTTTATTTTTTTTTTTCTTAAAAGGAATTTTGGCTGGAAATCAATTATTTTTAAAATCATATTCATACAATTATGGCATTAAAATTTCCCCTTAAAATGTCTTGTTTTTATAACTGATTGTATTGTAAATCTGAAAATAATTAAAAACCAACCAATTATGAAGTGGCGCTTAAATTAGCTTTTCAAAATAACAAGCATTTCACAATAAACAATAAATTTTATTTTTCCATCTTTTTGCTAACAATTATTGAAAACTCGTCTGTCAGCCCATCACTTTGTGTAAAAATATTTTGATATTTATTGCAAACTATTGTTGAAAATTATTTTGAAATGTTTCGTTAATTATTTAAATATTGTTCGTGTTTTACTTGTGTTTAAAAACGTGTGAGAAAACATTTTTAATTTATTTTATTGTTCTCTCTTGTATTGTTTTTCAGTTGCAGTTGTAATCGTACTAAATGTGCACAGAGATATACACACACACACACTCACACAAACACATGCACAACCACATGTAAATATTTAAATTAACAATAATAAAAAAAAAAAATAATATAAATAACAACAACAATACAATTGCTAATTTTCACACCAATTTCAAATATTTTATTACCTAAAAGTCAAATACATGTTAAGTGCTAAAAACATTTTCGTTTTCCTTTCTTTTTAGCCAAATTTTATTTCATAATTTATTTATTTATTTTTTTTTTTTGTTATGGAATTGTTTTTTTTTTTTCTATTTAATATTCATTTTTATTCCTAAAAATGTGTTTTTCTTAAATGAAAATTAAAATTTTTTATGAGATGTTTCAGGCGAAAGGCTAAAATGATCATTATGTTAATTTAAACTATTCATGTTTGTTTTTAAAGAGCATCTGAAACACACGAGCTTTTCAGGAGGCGTATGAGTGATTTTTAAAAATTGATCTTACGAGGGACAATTACTCATACGTCTAAATGAACTAATGGAATATGTTTTTCATTTGTGGTTTATTAGGGAGAATTGAATTTAGTGCAGGTTTTCCAGTTTTATTTTACACCTTATCCCCAATTTACGAATTTTTATCCCTAAAAATCCCCAAAATAGCTATTTTCCAATCACCAAAAATCCCCACAGATCCGAAAAAATAAAATAATGTTATGCTATTAAAGCTAATTTTATTTGTACTTTGAGCAATTTAAAAAAGACGCACAGGAAATATTATTATGCATCAATGTTTATCTTTAAAAAACTTCTGGTTCATCAGCCAGAGCAATTTTGTTTTACATGTTGTTTGTATTAAAAAGTGTTGCCATTTGAGAGGATGGAATAACTTTGTAACAGCAAGCTGAGTTATTTTTAAAGAGTGTATTTATTCTGAAAAGAGCTTCTTCTAACTCTTACTGCATTGTATTGCAAATTTTGGTTTTAATTATATTTATTATAGAAACAAGTGTTACATGTTGGTACAGAAAGCATATTAAGAATTATTTCAGTCAGCTCTTGAAAAGGTATCGAACCGCCATCGTCTTGGCATGACAAAAAACTTGAGACCAAAAACAAACTTTAATTTGTACCAACGTCTTGACCAAGCCGGTCTTGCCATTGCACAAATTGCGTATATAAATAATGTATTATCCCCATAAACTCCCAGCGAAAAAAAGCTTTTTTCCCAAAAATCCAATAGAGATTTTCACGAAATTTGTATCCCCATTTACAAAAAAATCCCCAATTTGGGGATAAATCCTCAAAACTAAAAACGTTGATTTGGTTGTATTCTTATTAATGTAGACAAGAAAGTATAAATCTACTGGCAGAACAAAAAAATTCTGGCTGATTGTAACTTGTTGTCAACTTAAAGTTCAGAAAAGTGATGGACGATACACATCGATGTTTTAAAAACACTCGATGTAAGATATATATATTTGTTCCTTTTACTCCTCTGGGGAGCATAGGGCCGCAACAAGTTGATTTCAATGATCTCGATCATCAGCGCGATGGTTGGCTTCGTTGGACTGTAGTCGTACCTCGGACAGGTCCAGTCAATGGCCTTCTTGGTGATATCATCTAATGGCTTCCGGAGAGTGTGTCCAAGCCAACCCCATTTGCGTTTTCTTATTCCCATCTCAATTGTTTGCTGTAAGATATCGATACATCGAAACAATCCGATGTTGCTCTTACTCATCAACATCGATATTTTTTATTCGATGCATCAAACAAATTTAATACAAGAGCTTTGTAGCATAAGTTTAATGTCATTATTATAAAAACTTTTTTTCTACCTTGTGCTTCCCCCTACAAAATGTTGATACCAAAACACAGTTTATTCGAATAAACCAAAAATCAATGTTGCCAGAAGTATAAATATCGATGTTTTATTCCAATGTCAATCACTGGTTCAGAATCTCTTCTATTTTGGATAAGTCCTGCTACTTGCTAATATTTGAATTTTTAATGTACTTTTGCAAGCATTTTAAGCGGCAAATTTAATGGGTAATTCCATGTCAAATCGACCAAGAGTGGGACCCGACGCCTTTCAATTTTAATGAAATTTGGTGAGAAGGTTCTTTTTATAATTTTTCAAAAATTATGTCATATTGAAAAGGTCATAATTTCGCCGAATTAGCCGAATGTGTTGAGATTATTTCTTCAATATCTCGAAAACTAGTGTACCTACGAAGATGATTTTAATGTAATTTTAAAGAGAATACTTGGAGCTACAAACCATATATTGAATAATAAAAATAAGAACATTTAAAAAAAATTTTTTTAAGAAACGCTTTTCTAAAAAAAGAACATTTTTAAAAAATTTTGCCCGCCCCCCTAGATTTTATCCTGGCTACGCCCATGTATTCGTGTACTGTCATCGGGAATATGTATGCCTGCAAAGTTTCATCCATTTGCATCGAGTAAAAGGCGGTCAAAAAATTGTTGCCTCCTCCCCCCCCTAGATTTTATCCTGGCTACGCCCATGTATTCGTGTATTGTCATCGGGAATATGTATGCCTGCAAAGTTTCATCCATTTGCATTGAGTAAAAGGCGGTCAAAAAAGCATTTTACCAAAGAAAAAATTTTTTTGCCTGTTCCCCCCCCCCTAGATTTTATCCTGGCTACGACCATGTATTCCTGTATTGTCATCGGGAATATGTATGCCTGCAAAGTTTCATCCATCTGCATTGAGTATAAGGCGGTTAAATTAACGTTACAAGATTTGATTTTCCGAAGTGAAGCTAAAGAAAAGGTTTTAAAAATTTTGCCCGCCCCCCTAGATTTTATCCTGGCTTCGCCCATGTATTCGTGTACTGTCATCGGGAATATGTATGCCTGCAAAGTTTCATCCATTTGCATTGAGTAAAAGGCGATCAAAAAAGCATTTTACCAAAGAAAAATTTTTTTTGCCTGTTCCCCCCCCCCCTAGATTTTATCCTGGCTACGCCCATGTATTCGTGTACTGTCATCGGGAATATGTATGCCTGCAAAGTTTCATCCATTTGCATCGAGTAAAAGGCGGTCAAAAAATTGTTGCCTCCTCCCCCCCCCTAGATTTTATCCTGGCTACGCCCATGTATTCGTGTATTGTCATCGGGAATATGTATGCCTGCAAAGTTTCATCCATTTGCATTGAGTAAAAGGCGTTCAAAAAAGCATTTTACCAAAGAAAAATTTTTTTTGCCTGTTCCCCCCCCCCCCTAGATTTTATCCTGGCTACGACCATGTATTCCTGTATTGTCATCGGGAATATGTATGCCTGCAAAGTTTCATCCATCTGCATTGAGTATAAGGCGGTTAAATTAACGTTACAAGATTTGATTTTCCGAAGTGAAGCTAAAGAAAAGGTTTTAAAAATTTTGCCCGCCCCCCTAGATTTTATCCTGGCTTCGCCCATGTATTCGTGTACTGTCATCGGGAATATGTATGCCTGCAAAGTTTCATCCATTTGCATTGAGTAAAAGGCGGTCAAAAAAGCATTTTACCAAAGAAAATTTTTTTTTGCCTGTTCCCCCCCCCCCCCCTAGATTTTATCCTGGCTACGACCATGTATTCGTGTATTGTCATCGGGAATATGTATGACTGCAAAGTTTCATCCATCTGCATTGAGTATAAGGCGGTTAAATTAACGTTACAAGATTTGATTTTCCGAAGTAAAGCTAAAGAAAAGGTTTTAAAAAAAAAAATGGTTTGTTTGAAAACTGTAATATCTGCAAAATATTGAATTTTTAAAACGGACTAAGTCAAAAACCTATTTTTTATTTGGCTGATTTTTTTTATATAAACCTCTTACCGTTCTTAAAAAATCCTGAAACTTTGAAGGAGGTGTTTTTTTTTCTTTTCTAAGATATACGTAATTTTTTTTCTTTCGCAACCTTTGAAAAATAATCTAGTAAAAATACTTACCACCATAACATTATATTATTTTTAAGTTTTTTTTTAGTGGCAACAATTTTTTGATATTTTTTAAAGAAATTGTTTGTTTTTAAAAAAATTAGAATTAAAAAAAAAAAAAAATTTTTAAGTTTTAGAAACATTTATATTTATTATTTCTAACAAGGGTTTGTTTTGAATTATTTTAGTTTCAATGTTGGTTTCTTACTTATTATTAGTGACTTCGTTTAGGTGGTGTTTATAATCAAAAATAGCATTTTAACGAGTTCATTCATTACAATTTTGTATCTTTCAAATAATTTTAGAGTTCCTATTTTATGCGCTGTGATTTCAATTCTAACGTTTCATGTAAAACTACTGACTTTTATACTAGACAAAGTGAGTGTAGTGTCGGTAACGTTTTGGGCTGTAGTGTCAGTCACAATTTATTTGACTAATAAATATTTTTTGAAATAACTTACCGCTTTTATTTCAGCATTTTATAATAGTTTTTTTCTTGAACTTTCGATAAAAACACAAATTAAAGTTATTACGAAAGTGCAGAGAAAGATTATTGAAGTTTAAAAACACTCTCGAAAACGACATCCTTTTGCATGCAGTGTCAGTCACGTTTATATTTTACTAAATAAATTTTATTTCAAAATGTCATTGTTTGCCATTTTTCTCTCTATCGGATAATTGTTGATACTGCTACATAGCCATGTTTAAATTGATACTTAAAAAAATATTATTAATATAAGACAAAACAAAACGCAATTTGTGCCAAATGTAGAGTCAGTCACATATGGAATTGCCCTATAGAAAATTCAAATAATACCACAAATAGAATAGTTGCGTCAATGAATAGAAAACAATGTTTTGTAAAAAAAAAGGTAACAAAAATTTTAGAGATTTTCATCCATTTAACGTTCGAATTTCCAAAAAAAGTACCAAATTTATATTTGTACTTTTTAGATGTCAGGTCGATGTCGAAGAACTTAATAGAAACTTACCTCTACTACCAAAGGATAACAATTTTAAAACTTTTGAAGTACAAATTCTAATGATTACGAAATCAATATTAAATTTCTCTTGTAGCTGTTTTAGTTAAGGAGATCTGAGTTGAGCGAATTTAATAAATTTTTACCCTTTCTTAAGCCTTAAACATTCGATTTTAGGAACGTCCTGTCTTAGTAGATCGATTTGGCTAGAGACCGACTTTCGGTTCAAATTTCAAATGTTAGCTTCAGGCGTTTAGGCTGTGCGATGATGAATCATTCAGTCAGTAACGTAATAATTTTTTTATATATAGATCGAAAAAAAACCTTTTTTTAATTATTTCAATCACTTTTGTAGTAACATAATAAAGAAATAGTTAATTTAATATATTAAACTGACTTCTTTTTTTTTAGTCAAACTAATTTATATTATTAATTTAAAAAGTTTTTGTCAATTTTAAAGTTTATTATTTTTGATGCGTTAGAATTCTGCTGGTAGTTGTTTGGCATTTTTAGCTGTTTACTTTATTTGATGGATGCTTATTATAGAGACAGAGTTTAAAATAATTGAATTCTCTAAAGAAAACTTAATTTTTAATGTTAAAAAAAATATTTTAACAAGGAAATATTGATTGTGATAAAGTTTTATGCTTAAAATATATTTAAAGGCAGACAACTTAAAGGAATAGAATATTGATATATATTGAGCATTATGTTTATCTGCTTTGAGTTGTATCTAATCTTTTGGTATTGCACTCTATGAAGATATAATGGCATTGATTATGGCAAGCTTGTATTAAGCTTACAATTATAAATCTTTTGTAGGTCGTGCGGCTGACCAGTGTCTAATCTATTACCATATGATCCAGTTGCCAGCAACCATGTGTCTTGTTTATTTAAACGTTCTGAAACGTAAGTGATGTAATGCATAGAAAAAAAAAATAAATCTGTATTGTTTGCAAATTAAATGTTAAATGCCACAAAGCATCAACTTTAAAACCGATTCTTCACAGTAATGTTTTGGAAGGATTTGCATTGTATATATTGTACTGCGGCTTTATAAAACATTGCTTTTTTGTTCTAATACAAAGCAATTGACGTTTTGGAAGTCAGCCATATTTGGCTTGGGTGTTAATTTCGCTTAAGATCTGCTAGTTTGCACTGGTTTGTCGAAATATTATGTTGGGGTGTCTGTAGTGTTGACGACGTCCAAAAAGGATATCATAATCCTAATGAACTTCAAGCCCTTCTTCCACTTATACAAAACAGGGCAAAAGTTTTGTAATAATTTGCTTTGGCTTGTATTAAGTTATAAATGAAAAAAGAGCCCCGTTTTCTTAAAACCTTAAGTTGAAAGTGTAAATTTGTTGACGTTAATTGGTAAATATTCTATAGCTTATCTGGCCACCTTCCGAATAACTGGATAATTGTGCTCAGTTAACTACATTTTGAATTGTTGCTCGCAAAATATTTGGCTCCAAATTGGCGATATATTTTCCAATGTTATCTTTCAAGACTTGCAAGGTACCCGTGCCCATGTTCTGTAACTCTCGCGTCGAGAAACTTTTCGATTGAAATGGGTGAAATGAAACAAAAATGCCATATATTGAAAGAAACAACTGTTTTTTCCCTAAACTATGTCTGTAACTTTTTGTTTGGCGAGTACTAGCTGTCACGTAAGGAAATTACTCGCCAATTTACAGAAAGTGTGTCTGTAACATTTTGTGAGAAGAGTTTTCGCTTTAAACTGTCAAATAAACTCACGAATAAAAATGGGGCGAGAAAAAATTTTAACACTAAAAAACAATTAATAATGCAAAATACAAAGAATGATAATAATCATATTTTGTTCCTGGCATATTTTTCTATTGTATAATTATTTTCCTTTTAAAATTTTTATAAAATATACGAATGTTTTCAAAGCTCGTTTGCAAACAACAAACATTAAAGTCAGTCGCACTTTTTATTATTTGGTATAGCCGAAGGTTGTATTTTCGCCGCCGTCGTTCAATTTTAGTAAATTTTGGTCGCCGTCAACGATATGTGTGACTGGCATTCTGAACGTCTGCAATGTCGCATCGGCTTTGAGTGCAATGTTATGACATTTATAACGTAACGACGTACATATTCTTTTTTGATAGTTTTCGACATGAGTTACAGACACACTTTTTTCTCACTTTTCGGGAATCGATGGAATATTTTGTTTCACATCTTTTCGATGCGAGAAGTTATCAATAAATTTACAGAACATGGGTACTGGTTTCTTGTGGTTAACGCGAGATTTTTAACATCTCTACATCTGGCCATCTGGAGGACCAGTTGACTTCTTAAAAAGCAGGAGATTAATCGACCTGCAAATTGGTGGCGATGCAGCAACTCTGTCGAGAGCCAATGCAGCAACTTAAGGCAAAAAAAAAAAGAAATCCCTTAGCATCTGTCTGCAATGCTTAACGGTTACCGGCCAGTGGTTCCTTAAGCGTCTTAAAAAAATTAGAGAACGAGCAATAAAAGTTTTGCCACTGCTTGCGAAATGTCTAGTTAAGGGTAGCCGGAAACCCATTCCAGATCAAAATATGGGCTCTTTGAACTTGGTAATTACGTACAAAACTCCGAATTGGTCCACTTTTTCAGAAATTTTAAGAAACACGTAAAGAGCGTTTAAAATTAAGCAAAATGGCATCAACATCTCAAAATCGAAAAAACATACGCCCATGAAAACCCAGAACTAGTTCTCCATATCGTCAGCTCATTACTGGTTTGGAGCATATGCCAAAAAGTCGGAGTAGAAAAAAACGTCAAAGAATGTTAACATGAAGATTTCTCAAAATGTATACGATAGAATATATTTAGGTCCCTATTACGGTATACAACGCAACTGAGTTGAGTTGTAATTTCTTAATTTTTGTATTATGGTTTACAACTTTGCTATATTGCGGCGAACAAGAACATAACAAAAATTACAACTGATCACAAACAGTTGTAAACTTTAATAGGAGCCTTATATTTTATTCGCTGCTTCCGGCATATGTTTCGAAGAAAAATGTAAATTTTTCTCAACTTTCAATAATGAAGTTAGATAATATTTTTAAAAAGTAGCTTTTTGTCCTCCATACTTATTGCTATGCATTGAGTAACTTAACAATTTAATAAAAAGTCAACACTGATGATTTTTTTCTTTTATTTTGTTTTATTTTACCAAAACAGTTCCAGATTTTGTTATTCGTGCTTAATTCCCAGTTTTTATTCTTGATAAAAACACTTGAAATTTATTGTTGATGGGATAAGCTATTCCTATGCGCATTTCACTGGTTGCTTAGGCCAGATCATCAGGAAACTTCATGCAAGTTGTTTTTTGCATTTTGTTTTTTCTTAACGTACTTACAACTACAATTAATGTTGGAAGAATTCCAATCAATTGTAGTGGGGAATGTAAGAAGAGATAAACTCACTGTTTACTTTTGATAATTTTTAATAAATTTTAGAAATTTTTGTTAGCACTTGTTTATTATTTTATAAAACTATTTTTTTCTTGTTGTTATTTTATTTTGCTCTTACTCATGGTCCAATTATTAAGTCTATGCAGAAAAACAACAAATAAAAAAAAACAACACGCACTTTGTTTGTAAATAATATCCCTGCGAATAATATTGGATTACTCGATCCATGTTAGATAAAATGCACTACTTACAATATGGTCCAATGCTATGCAAGCATGGACCATGTCATTGTTAACAAGTTAGAGTGCTATATTCGGCTGTGCCGAATCTTTGATACCCTCCACCGACAGTTCGAATGTTTAAGGAGTAATATCTGTATGATGTCTTTTTATTATTATTATCTTAAACTGTGACGATTTGTTATTTATTATGGTTTTAGGAGACTAAACTGTTTTCCGGGAGTAGGGCATATATGGGGCCTAGGGTAAATTATGTACCGATCTTCACGAAATTTCACAGTATCATTTATAGTCCTATAAAATTGTGACGAGCCAAAATTTGTTATGATTGCATTATTTTTTACGGTTTTAAGCGTACTAAACTGTTTTCCGGGAGTAGTGTTTATATGGGGCTTAGGGTAAATTATGGACCGACCTTCGCGAAATTTTACAGTGTAATTTCTAGTCGAATAAAACGGACTTGTGCAAAATCTTATGTCATTCCGTGCATTTTTGAATCATTTATGTTAGTTTTTGTAACAAAATTATCAAGTTTTTGAAGGTGGTGGTTCCACATTTTGATTCATAGCTCTGGTCCTACTGAACCGATTTTGCTCAAATTCAATCCCAAACTGCTTAGGATAACTACAAGCAATTTGACACCTAGTTTGTTTATTTCTTTTGATTTTTTCGAAAGTGAGCGTGTTTTCAACAGACGGACAGACGGACAGACGGACAGACGGACAGACGGACAGACAGACGGACATGGCTAAATCGACTTAGAATTACTCAAGCAGCCAGAATATATATACTTTATGGGGTCTGAGATGAATAATAAAAAAGTTTCACACGGAATGACAAACTTAGTATACCCTCTTCACAACTAATTGTGGTGGAGGGTATAAAAAAGAGTTTGTAGTTAAACAACATGTTTAAAACGACATGTCTTTGTTTTTAAACGATTTCAAATATAATCCTCTGGAGCATACCATGGAGTAGTTTCAAAACTAATCCACTGGGAGTATGCATGCATATGGGGTAGTTTTAAGACTGCTCCGTTGTAATGCAAGTCTGGGTTATATGGTCCAGACCTAGGACATCGTAATGTTCAATAGACCATGTTTTTTCAATACATTGGGGTTACCTTTGGACTAGTCGTAATCCCTAATGTGTTATATTTTACATGCGTGTATGAACTAGTAGTATTTTTTGCAGGGATGATGAATATATCGAAAACAATTGCTACAAAAACAATTGCATGAATAAAAAAACACAACTCTACAAAATATCAGCAGTCAGCTTTTGCTTAACGTGAACATTTTTTTCTTACGGCAATGAAGCAAAGCACGAGTGAAATATATATTGTACCTTTTTATATAAAGAATTTGGTGCAATCGCCAAATAGTGGCGTGTGCTTTAAAATAGTTAATTTGGAGCAAAAATGCTTAACATCTCAGAAACCATAAAAAATTTCTCGAAACTGGTTTTTGATTTAGAAAGAGGGTATTAAAAAAATATTCCTTATACCTAACTATTTTTTTTTTTAAAATGGTCGGTATGTCAAACCAATAATGAGTTGACGATATATCAACATCACAAATGTAAAGAGTGATTTTTTATGAATTAAGTTTTTCGGGCTGGCAACACTGGTTGGTAATTGTGTCCAAACTACATCTGTGAAAGTGAAAAGTGTTCAGTATACTCTGCCATTTCATCATGGAGAAACTCACAAACGAGCAACGACTGCAAATCGTTGAAATTTACTATCAAAACTCAGCTCGATGGAAATACACTGTTTATCAAAAAATTGTGTTCAGCGATGAGCTCATTTCTGGCTAAATGGATACGTAAACAAGCAAAACTGCCGCATCTAGGGTGAAGAACAGCCACATTCGTACAAGAGTTACCGATGCAACAGTTTAGTGTGGTGTATTGGCTGGTGGCATCATCGGTGCATTTTTCTTCAAAGATGACCGTGAAAGAAACGTTACCGTCAACGGCGAACGATATCGAGCCATGATACGCGACTTTTTTTTGCCCCAATTGACTGAGTTGGACTTGGTTGATATGTGGTTTCAACAAGACGGTGCCACATGCCACACAGCTCGTGAAACAATGTTGAAATATGAATTTGGTGAGCAGTTTATCTCTCGAAATGGCCCTGTGAGTTGGCCGCCAAGATCATGTGATTTGACGCCTCTTGACTATTTCTTGTGGGGTTATGTGAAGTCGTTGGTCTATGTGGACAAGCCAAAATGCTCGAAAAAGTGGTGCAAAAGTGTACCTTACGAATGGACCATTTGAACCGGAGCCGCGGGCAACATTTACATAAAGTTATTTTTAAAAAGTAAATGGCAAAGACCAATTTATCGATTCCAATAAAAATTTAGAATATATGATGCAAATTTGAGTGTTTTATTAGATTTTTAAAAAAACTACGCTTAAAAAATTACCCATTATTAATAGTGGAGCAACATTATTTAAATGAGGGCTGCCCCGGTAGGCTAGTTGGTAGTAAGCTAGTCAATCAGTGCGTGGGTTGCGGGTTCGATTCTCGCCAGAGACCCTGGTCTGTTTCACTACAATAGGCTGAATATCTACGTTACTATTGCTCGGTTAATTAAGTTTGAATTTAACTTGCAATTGTAATTGTTACTCTTATTAAATAAATAAAAATTATATGAACTATTATTATTATTATTTATTCGAATTAAATTTATATAAAACTTTTAAATATTTTTATGAAATACCTCAATTTTTGATTGAATCTACAAATTCTTTAAAAATCTTAATAACCTTCACCTAATTTTTATCCCACTGCCAACATTATTTAATAATACATATTCTTAAATAATTCCATATAAAATTCATCGGGAACAAAATTGAATGAAAATGTCTTAGCAATAATCATAAAAATGCAATAATAATAAGATAAAAATGTTGATGAAAATTTTCCTTAAATATCTGGTGGATAATAAAAACTACAAAATGTATTTGTAGAGTAGAGCAAAAATAAAATGCAAAAAAAATAAGAAGAAAGCTTGTACTACTACTAGATTGCAACATTTACACTCAGTTTATGCAATAGTTGTTGTTGTTGTTGTCTTGTTCTTGTAACCAAGCTTAAAAAGAGAATCTAAAGAATAACATGGAGATGATGGCTGAAGAAATGACAGACAAGCAATTTCAACATTTTATTGTGCACAAGATACACTTTCACATACACACGCAAGCACACATACATACTCAGAGAAAGTCAAGTTGTGTACTTGAAAATAAATAATAATAAAAGGAGGGTTATATACTTTTGTAATTGCACAAGTATTAGTAAATTTATTATACTGTATGTATGTTTAAAACATACAAACAATTTCACTTGTGAACTCTTCAGTGTAGGTATAAGTGTAATTTTAATGTACACATAAAATAAATTATGTATGTGTAAATGCACTAATACACTTAGTAGGTGTATCATCCCAGTAAACAACCCAACAAAGACGAAGTCAAACCTTTGAAATGAAATGACTTTATCATTTGACATTAAACACAATTCTCGAACGTTTTTCAATTGTTTGATTTTAACATTTAAATTTAAATTGATAATAATTTAAAAATAAACATTTGACATCAAATGTTTAATCAATTTTATGTCAAATCGGTATCAAATGCTAAATTTAAATCAAAAATAAACTTGGCAATACTAAAGCGAAAAACAAATTTAAACATTAATAATGGCGATTAAAGTTAAATTTTTTCTTCGTGGTTAAATGTGTTTTAAAAGTGAACGATTTAATTCTTGTTAAAAATAAAAATTATTTGTGAGTAACTGCAATGATTAAGAAAACGAATAAAAAAAAAATTAAAACGGGAAGGTGAAGAAATTATAAGTTTGTTGTATGATCGCGGTGCTACAATCCTTAAAATAAAAGGAAGCCAAGTAAAGGGTGTTTTTTTAAGCTAGATAGAACTTTAAATTGTAAAAAGTAACACAAAAAATTAAATTTTGATGAAATGTTTTTTTTTATCGTTTCAGTATACTCTGACAAATCATCATGAATAGACTCACGCTTGAACAACGCTACGAAATTATCCAAATTTACTTTGAAAATCAGTCGTCGATTCGCGCAACTTATAGACGCAAAATTGTGTTCAGCGATGAGGCGCATTTTTGGCTTAACGGGTTTGTTAATAAGCAAAATTGCCGCATATGGAGCGAGACCAATCCACAAGAGACCCTACAGACTCCATTACATCCAGAAAAATTCACCGTTTGGTGCGGTTTTCACGCTGGTGGCATCATCGGACCTTATTTCTTTAAAAATGAGGCCGGAGCTCGCGTTACGGTCAATGGAGATCGTTACCGCACGATGATCAATGATTTTTTGTTTGAAAATATGGATGACATTGATCCGGAGGAGATGTGGTTTCAACAGGATGGCGCTACGTGCCATACGGCGAACGCAACCATCGACTTATTGAAATCAAAATTTGGCGATAAGTTGATTTCGAGAAATGGACCTGTCAATTGGCCTCCAAGGTCGTGCGATTTGACACCTCTCGATTATTTCCTGTGGGGCTACGTGAAGTCACTGGTTTATGCTGATAAACCAGCAACAATTGACGCCTTGGAGGCCAGCATTGTTCGTGTTATTCGTGACATACGGCCAGCAGTGCTCGAAAAAGTGGCCCAAAATTGGACGTCCAGAATGCGCTTCGTCAAGAACAGCCGCGGTGCCCATATGCCCGAAATCATTTTCAAATGTTAATGTCACGTATTGATCTTTCGAATAAAAAATTTTGATTACAATTTAATTTTTTGTGTTATTTTTTACAATTTCAAGTTCTATCGGGCTTAAAAAAACACCCTTTATTTCGTCTTTCCAAGAATTAGAGGACGGAAAGAATATTTTTTAATCTTTAAGCTATGGTGTCGAATGTTTATCTCACAGTTTATATAAATAAATAATGAATTAAAATTAAAAAAAATAAAATATTTTTATTTATGTTCCACATTGCATAATAATCAGTGTTGCCAGTGGATTTTTTGAAAAAATACCTACACATGCTAATAAAAATCCGATTTTTCCTACTCGTTGATAAAATTTCCCCTACAAAAATAAATTTTATTCGAATATGTATATTAAAGCTTTGACAAAAAATAAGTAAAAAATTAAAAAAAAAAAATAATGCAAGTGTATGTACTTTTTATTAAATTCAATTAAGTCTTTCAACATAAGGTGTGATCCCGTACTCAACATTGGGAGTCCGCGGGATCCCAATCTTACCGAAAACTTTTCCCGTACTCAAAGTTTGGTATGGTGGAGCTTTTAAGAGAAAAATGTTTTTCATCTTGCAGGAAGCAGCCCGTACTTTTTTTTTTTTTTTTGGCAAATTTATAAAACTGTTAAACAATCAGCTGTGTCAAAAATAAATAAAAAACTGCAAGCAAGTTAACCAAAATAATTAATTTGTATAAGAAATATTTATAAAATAAACAATAGAAAATGTTGAAATATGTTAGTAAACGCTTGAATTTGAATTTTATGCACGTTAATGTGTCATTTATGTATTTATTAAAATATATTTCATATTAACGTTTTCTTTTGGATCAGAAATTTGGTTTTTATTGTTCCCGTACTTTTGTACATTTTTGTCTATTAGTGAGAGAAATTTTTGTTTACTCTAATTTTACCGAACTTTACCCAAAAAGTACGGGATCACTCCTATTGAATGATAACTTAGAAAAAACATATACATACATATGAGTGTCGCCAACTTTTTAAGCCACAAACAACTCTGGAAATATATTTAGAAGCTTTTTTAGGGGAACAATTTTTTTTCAAACGTTTTGGACAAAAAAATATCATTGAAAAACCTTTTTTTTCAGCATTTATTTTATAAATACATAATACGATATGACAAAAAATCCCTACATTTTGAAGATTATGAAAAATCTGTCCGATTTTCCCTACGCTTCTATTTAACTACAACTTCACCTAAACTTCAATATTGCTGATGATACAGCTTTTCTACAGAATCATATATTCCAACTAGAACTGTGGTTAAAAAGGCGTACATAAAACATTCACCTTGCGTCGGGAATCATGTCCCCCTATTAAAATCAATTATCAAATAATACCTCAAAATTCGCATGTAAAATATCTCGGAATACATTAAGATCGGCGTTTAACGGGGAAAAGCCCCAAAAAGGCAAAATTAAACCAAATAAAACTAAAAGAAATCCAAACTCAGTGGCTTATTGGAAGAAACTGTGTCCTTAGTCTCGGTAGCAAGCTTCTACTACACAACTCCATTTTAAAGCAAATCTGTTGCTATGGTATTCAGTTATGGGGCACTTCCTCGGCCTCTAATATCGAAAAAATTCAAAGACGCCAAAATAAACTTCTTCGAATAATCACAGCTGCCCCTTGGTATGCTAAAAACTCAAATATTCACAAGGATCTCAATGTGTTATTAGTTAAAACTATGATTACGAAATATGCAGAAAAATACTTAAAAAGGTTCGATTTGCATCCAAACCCACTAGCTCGAAAAAAGGTATTTACTAGGAAAATGCAAAATAAACGCTTATAAACCTGTTGATGGGATAGACTATTTTTGTATGGGGAGTTCCCGGTTTGGAGTACTACTTTCCGCTGAAAATTAAAGTTTTTTTAACAAATCAAAAATGCAATTTGTTTTTATTTGTTTATTTAAGAATTTGTGTGCTTGCGAAAAAACCATAATTACTGAGAAAGGCTCGTTGATATTCGTGTTGCAATTGACTGTCCTTGTCATACATTTGTATGTGTTCTTACAACTTCTGTTTTATCAGCACTAAAATGGCAGGGTTTTTATATAATTTGGTCGGAAGCATTCACTGAACGAAACACAATAGCTCTTTTTTTTGACACTTTTATGGGCTTTTTCGCTTAAGCCCTTTAAAAAACACGAAGTTTTTTTACTGGTTAGCGGCTTGTCTGGCTGAGCAATGTCTTACGAATGAATTTGTTTTAAATATTTTAGCTCTGTTAAAAAAACACTCTGTACATTTTCTAAACAAATTTTAAGAGCTTCATCGAACTAATCTTCAAATTATCGTTATAAATAAAAAAAGCAACTTTAAGTCCTTAAGGGTAAAATAAACCACACAAAGTGCTTGGCAAACACAAAACGAAAACAGTGTGTTTTAAACAACACAAATACATATATTTCGTAAAAACATTAATTTTTCATTTTTGTTTTGTTTTCAATGAATGCATTCGCCGATAGTGCTGCGGCGATTTTGTTGCTTAAAACGGAAAAGAAATATAAAATAAAGGAAAATAATTTTTAGTAAAAAGTGACTAAACAAAGAGTTGTTTTGTGGCAAGCAATACTGATAAAACATTTGAATTAACCTTTCAAAATGATTTTAATGATTCTTCTTCACTCTGCAAAGTTTTCGCTGGAATGAATAAATTTAGCACCAGACACCACAAAAAGCTTGACAAATATGGCTAATGCTTCAAATGTTTGTCCAAACATCTCAAACTCAAACCAATTAATAACACAAAATATTTGTATAAATGTTAGATTTTTTTGACATGTTTGGCAAGCAATTTGTGTGGTTTATTTTACCCTTTAGGATTTAAAAGCCAGAGTCACACTTACCAAGTATTTAACGCCCAAAACATAACCACAATTTTTTTTATTATTAAATATTTGTTTGATTTTACATAACTTTCACTTTCGCTAAGCACACAATCGCAACACCCTAATAAAAAGTCTTAAGAATAATAATTAATGAAATAAGTGGTCACGTTTATTAAATTTTTTTGTCATATATTCGTAGGTGTTATTACTTACATTTAATCTGAGGTTTTTTTTTATCAAACTTTAAAAGAATTCGTCTGATAAATTGTTCCGATTTATTGTCAATCCCCAATGCAATTTTCGGTACGTTTTCGATCCGAAATTGGATGCGAGAAATCGGCAACTTTTCGGTACAAGTTCTTACAAAAGTTAACAAAAAAATGTTCGCGGGGTTCGTTGTATGTATGTATGTATGAGTGAGTAAGTGTTGCCTTGCAACTTTGTTACTTTGTTGAAACAATTTTATCAACAACCATCTTTGGCGCTTTATGTTTGCCTTGATGGATGTAGTTGCTGATGCTGTGTGGCTGTTTGTGTCGTTGCTGATGCATTTAATGACAAATGTGTCATTATTAACACCAACGCTATTGTTAAGGAAATTATTTACACCGCCATTCATTCATTCATTTACTCACTCACTCTCTCAGTCATTAAGTCAGTTAGTCAAGAGTTTGTAACATAAAGAATATTAAAATTATTTTTTCATATGATATAAATGCAAATAATTTTAATTCTATTCTATTTTATACACACACAGAAATTGCAATCTTTCTTGAAGAAAAGAGATTTTAATTTACTTTCATTTAAATTTATGTTTATGTTAAAATGTCTATTTTAAAAACAAGAAAGTAGAGGTTTTTGGGACGTTCGGAATAAATTTATAACGCCAAGAAAGCACTCATTTCGCGTTTGATACTTTCTGTGCATTTTATACGTTTTTAAATTCAAGTTACACGCAACGCATTTAATGTACAACGTTTTTGTTTTCGAACAATTTCGGCAAAAAGAAAGCCAACATACCAACATATTAATCGATAACATTAAAAATAAATTTTGATTTGTCATCCTTGGCTATCAAAAACAACTAATCCTTTTCAAAACGCAAGCGACGCATGCGTCAATGCATTCTACGCATTTTGTCGTGTAACCTGTCACATACAATTACAATGATTTTAAATTTTGAAAGATGCACAAAACGCATACGCGCATTAAACGCGGGTAGGAGAGAGACAAGAAATTTATTGACTCGCCCTCGTATTAAGAAGTAATCGGTTTTTATTCGAAGTGAGTATTGATTTTCGACATTGTAATTTTTTTCATTCAATGATTATTATTTTGAATTTTCCCACTACAAAACAGAATATTTCACTTTGCAACAAATTGCATGTTGCAACATTTTGAAATCTCTTCAAATTTTTGGGTAAGAAAATATTTATTTCTTTACAAATATTGTGTGTAACTGACAATTATCTGTAATAAGCAGCATATAAAATATTAAAAGAATTAAAATTCGGGAAAAAAAACTTAAGCAAACAAATGTTAAATATATATTTATGACAATATTTTTACAACTGGAAGTTGGCAACAAGTTTTTTTTCAATTTAAACAAATTGTTTTTCGTAACCAAAAATAACAAGTTGACAAATCTTATGCTACAGAAATTTGTGTTTTATTAGAATTTTTTCCTTCAGCTGGTAATTGAAATGCATTTGATGACATTAAAAATTCAGCTAGTGACAAATGCCTTGACAATTTTAAGTTTCTTTTTGATAGTTTTTTTTTTTTTTTTTTTGACTTGCAACAATTGCCACCAAAGATATCATGTGTTTGTAAGTTGGCTTTGGTTTCCATGGCGTGGCTTGGCTTACAGAATGACTGACTCAACAAGGCTGAATGGTTGTTTATTCATTTGTAGCTGCTGCTGGAGCAATTCAAAAGAAATAATATAAATGAACTTCTTATTCTTCTTCGTCAGCTTTTGGTGTATTCAGACGTCGTTACTTGTGCAAATACTTAAAGTGCATTATTTGACACAACTTGAAAAACTTGTTGGAAAATACTTGTAAATGAGAAAAAAAAATTATGTGTAAAAAAAAAAATTAAATTAAATAGAAAAAAAAACTAAAATATAAAGTAAATTTTTAAGATTTTTCTTCATTTGCAAACGTGCACAAGTAAGGAGTGCGTCTTAGGAAAGTGTAATACAAAATTTGCAACAAACAAACAAAATATGGCTTCCAAATTGATTTGAACGAAACCAACTGTAATGGGTAACTTAAGCTTCGTACAGACGGTGTTCGGATCTTACAATGTTGTCATTTTTCTGACAATGGTGCCATTGTCAGATGCATTAATTTTACACATCTGCCAAATAAAAATGAGCTTACAATGTTCACACAGTTGCAAGACATTTTTAGGCAATTTTATTGACAATATTGTTAGATTTAGGATTTAAAATTTTACATTATTGCAATTTGAGAAACTCTGTTTTAGCACAGGATGTAAAAGTATTAAGCCAATTATATAAAAGATCTTACGGAAGCTAAAGCTTCTCGAAATTGTAGAAAACTTGTGTAAAAACGTATTTTTAATTAAATTTTTGGCAAAAGACACGAAAATCTGTGGATAGTAAATTTTAATGTTTCATAATATCAATAAAAAAAAAATCATTACGATAATGAAATATTGATTTGAACAAAATATTGTTAAAATGTTTCGAAAACAAACAACGAGAAGGAAATAACCCGAGCAACAAATTCTCACATTCTTTTTTTCTTTAATTGTAAATTTAAAGACACAAAATTGACGTAGTAGTACAAACCAGTAAAATGAATAGAATACAAAAAAAGGTCGTCGCGGGCTGGAAAATTAAGTAAATGCAATTTACTTACAGGTTAGCTTATGAAAGTAACACATAGTATGACGTAGCAGGAAAATATAAATTAAATAATAAGGAAATAAAACAACTAAAAATGCACATTAAAAATTATGGCTAAAAAATAAACATAATAATAATTAAATTAATAAAAGACTGTAATAAAAATTACACAAATTTAGTTTATTAATTTGTTGAATTAATGTCGTTGAACAAACTAAAAACTTCATTGGAATACATAATGATGCAGAGTCATGAATGTAATGAATTGTTTCATTAACGTGACGACAAGTAATCACAGTCTTCATAAAATTTCTTGCATTAAGGTAATGCAAAGTTTTCATCAATTTTATTAAACATTTCATTAACTGAAAGATGCTTTATTAATTCAATGAAGCGTTACATAGGTTGACTTTTAGTCCCTAATTGTGTAAAACGTACCGCAACGCCAAAAATTACATAATAATTTTGCTGTTGCTTTATACAGAAATTCATATTGCGTTTTAAAATTTTCAACGCCACAAGATATGCAGCGTTTAAAATTTTAAAATTGAATACATATTTCTGTAGAAAGCAACAACAAAATAACAAAATATTTTTTGGTGTAGGGTATTATATGACTTACTTGTTTTTATATATTTTGAAAAATAAGACACAATTTGCTTTGCGTTAATATATTTATTTTAAAAAGTTTAAAATATTGGGGGGGGGGGGGGGGGTTATTTTAATGTTTTTGGTTTTTTATCCAAATTTAAATATTTCTAATCAGGCTAAAGTTCATCAAATTTAATTTTCATTAAATTATTTTTATGAAGAAAGGATTTTTGCAACATAAAATGAATTAAAATTAATTGATAATTTTTCATTCTTGACTGACCGGGGGATCGAACTCACGGGCAGGTCGATTTGACATATTTCGATAGTTCCCACTAGGGTATTCATTTAACCGGGCTTTTGCTTTAATCGGTTAATCGCTCGATTAATTAATCGAGGTTTTGGTTTAATCGGTTAATTTTGTTTTTGATCGATTAACCGATTAATAAAACTTTTTTATAAATTAAGTAATTTCAATAAATAAAAATGAAAAATTATTCATCATTTGGAGTTTATTAGTAAAAAAAAATAATAACATAACAAGTCTTGAACAAAAACGAGCAAGCAAAAAATAATTTATAACTTTGTTACACATATTTTTAAATGAATAAATATGTATATGTATTAATTAAAAAATAAACTTCGTGATAATTTTATTTCAATAGTTTAAGCAGATCTTATAAAATAATCTTTTAGAAAAAGAGTTGGTTAATTTGGCACTTTTCTTTAGTTTTGATAAAACTTTACATGGAAAAATTATTTCAATTATCGTAGATGTTGGAGAAATCGAAAGCAACCCATAAATACAAAATTTCTGATTTTTTAGTCCTTTTACTGGATTTCTCTAAACATATAAAATCTGCAATTATTCCATTAGAGTCCTGTTTTAATTTTTTAAAATTTTTAATAATTTTAATTGTTTCGGTTAATTTAGTTGTTGTATTACTATCGAGAGTTTCTTCTGTTGGCAGGTCATTATCTAACTTATCCTGGCAAAGCTCAGCACCGAGCATTTTGCAAAAAGTTCATTTCTGAATTCCTTAATTTCTTATTTTGTACTGTATTTTAAGAATGAATTTCTTGATGGAAATATATTGCATGAAAAAATATTTCTAAACACAACTTTTTTGGTGCACTTTTTTGGTGAACTTTGGTACAGATAAAATTGTAAAATTCGACATGATTGCATTGAAGAATGCATTTAAAGAAGCGAGTTGGTTTGCAACTGCCGTTTTGAAACTCACCCATAATTAAAAACCCAAAAAATATGGTTTAATACTACAAAAAATCAAAAATTTTGTTACATCGGTTAATCGGTTAATCGACTGAAATTAACCGGTTTAATCGTTAATCGAAAAAAGCCAATTTTAAATTAACCGATCAGTTAATCGGGAAGTAATTAATCGGTTAACCGATTAACGGTTAACCGAATGAATACCCTAGTTCCCACACTATCTCATCACAAATCTTTGCTGTTTTACCCTAACCGTCAGATGGCTGGCTGAGAGAAGTTTCTGTGCCTTATTGTGTAACTATGCGAAAAAATTTTTGTCATTAAAGTTTCCTTCACAATAGACAGAAACATTTTCACTGGTGTTCAAAATACAGCAACAATTTTTTTCAGAAACTCACATATTTTGCATTAAGAAACCTTTTGCAAATTTTGCCCACAACAATATTACTTATTTATTATTATTTTTTAAAAGATTTTGTTAAAATTTTCATTCAAAACTAAATAAAATTTTTATAAACGTCATTTTTAATTTAATACAAATTGTTGCTGAAGTAGAAGTAGACTCAACTTTTTTTTAAAAACTTCAGATATGTGAAATACTTTGGGAAGAAATAAGATAGAAGAAAAAACGAAATTTTTGGTCTCATTGTAAACAAAGTTGTAGGGCTAATTAATCAGTAAAAGTTCAACTCTCTTTTTGGTTTAAACCAGCAAACTTATAAATTGCTAAACATATAAACCATCTCTAAACTACCAATACATACCATATGAGTTTGGCAACATTTATCGTAGTGATGCCACAATACTATTTTTTAAACTGCATATAACATAATATACATAGACTTAAGTTTAGTTCAACAAAACCAGAGTTTAAACATTAACTGATTTATTAGCCATAATATGCATTATTGTAAAACGGGCCTTTTTTAAACAAATTTGGTGTCATTTATCGAGACATGCATGAAAACGGTCAATTTACACTTTTTTCTGAGGCACTTCTAATTTGTAAATATTTTTTTTTTCTAGTTACATGTTTGAGGAGGTTGGTTGTTGTTTTCTTTTTTATAACTTTTATTTATTTAAAATGTTTGAGTCTTTTTTTTGCACCTTTTTTTTAGTCAATAAATAGACGACGTAGAAGTCAAGAGATGCTTAGACTCAACTATTTTTCAAGTGTTTACTTGTGTTGTAGACGTGCAATAATTAAACGTCATACTATTTGCTTATTTTTTATATATTTTATTTCTATTTTATTTACTTTATGTTTAACACACATAATTAATTACAAAATGTTTAAATTGGCTAAATAAAATTAATTTAATTGACAATATCATTTGTTAAACAGTAAATCTGAGACAAGTCAACAGCAGTTTGTTTAAACTAAACATTTGTTGGGTCGTTCTGTCGAAGCTGGCTGGTTGGCTGGATGCCAGGCGGGATTATCATCATTTTTTAAACTTTTTTCATACTCGTTTATACAATGTCTTGATTAATAAAAAATCAATAATATAAAATTATTCATGGTGTAAGGTTATTAGTTAAAAGATTAAATCTTCAAATTAAGTTTGTACAGATGTATTTTTGTCGAAAATATGAACAATTTTATGCAGGTGTTTTTTTTGGATTCTAGAAAAGTGGAGGCAATTCAAGGTTATAAGAGAACCTTAGATACCGGAAAAACTTGGGTACAAATTTAGAATTTGAAGATTTTTACTTAGAGGCAGTGTTGCCACAAGTTTTTTTAAGTACCTATGTAGTCAATAAAAACCCCGTTTTTTTCTACATGCCAAAAAAGTTTTTTTTTAATGCATTATAACCTACAAAATTTTGTGTACATATAATTAAATTAAGATGTCCGATTTGTCCCAACCGACCATTATAATACATAAAACCCTACATGTAGAGACTTTTCACTGCCTGAAGTATATAAAATAGAAAACGATTTCTTCGCCATTGCGTCACGATTTAATTTTGCTGTAAGAGGAAAGTAAAGTAGTCTTAAGTCATAGTTCATATTATAAAGCATTTGGGTGGTAAAAAAGAAGAGTCAAATGAAAAGGCGTACTTTATTTCGTGCACAAGCAGTTATTGTTAGTTTGTTATAGAATGCAAGAAGAACAATAATAAAATTCATTGAAAATTCTTAACATTCTGGAAATGAAAAGCTTCATTGTATAATATCCACATATTTCCATGCCTTTATACGAACTCTGCTGCTTGCAAACGGTTTGGGTTCCTGCTTAAGTAACTTTCAATGATTTTAAGAGAAATTTGATTTTTAAATGTGTCAACAATCTTTATCCCTTTCAGACCTGAAGCTAAACTACTGGGAATTTCTTAATAATTTTTAGAATATATGGTCTCTATATCTTTCAGAAATATAATCATTGTTTAGGTTTTACCATTCGTATACCCTTCAAGGTCTTTCAGGACACGCGCAATTGATGCATCTCGGTAAAATTTTGAGCTCAAACGCATTTTTGTTGCACTTAATGACTTCAATTAGCTTGAAACATTAAAATTCATATTTTTTTTAGTTGAAATATGCCCATTTCACTATTTGTAAACGGTTAGTACATTTTAAATTTAAAAGACAACTTAATTCTCTGGCTCATTTTGACAAAACTAAAATGTGACGCAAACAATTCACAATTATTTAAGTAACGGTAAAGCGAAAAGCTAATAATTTGAGAAGCAAACATAAAGAACAGTTAGCGTAATCGATGCATGCCGTTCTTTTTAATATTGGTCAAATAGAAGCGAAAATATTGAGACGAAAACCCTTCAGTACAATCGATGCATCAGGGTCTGAAAGGGCTAAAGATGCCCCGATTCCTTATTTTTAAAATTTTTGGCTGATCCGGGTGGTTAAGCAATTATATCCTTCAGTTGTACTGTTTTTTTTTTAACTGAAGAAATAAAGCAAAACTTCTTTAAATAGCAATTTGTTGGAACAAAATTTTTTGTTCTTTATACTATTTTGTTTAATGGATAAGTGAGGAAAAATACCATATGGAAGTTTTTTGTTCTTTATACTATTTTGTTTAATGGATAAGTGAGGAAAAATACCATAAGGAAATTTTCCCTTAAAAATGCCATAAAAATTATCAAGGACACAAACCAGATGTAGAAGATACGACACCATCCCTCTGTTGTGAATACCGAATTTTTAAGTAATATGACCAAGAGGTTTTTTTTTCTTCTTCTTGATAAAAATCACAGAATTTTTTTTAATTCAATAAATAAAAGAAATTTTAGATTTAAACAACTTTCATAGCCAAGTCGTTATATTGAGCTGCTATAAGCCTGAAATATTTTTGATTTTGAATAAGCTTCATCTATGTAATTATCCCTTATTACCATGACAATTCATCTCTTAAAGGAGCAGTAATGTTAAATTAGGCAACAATTAGTTCAAAATTAACCCCAATCAAAATAATAATCCCTAAAGCAAAACAGCATTGATAGGGAATTAACCATTTGAAATTAATGACTTTATTTATGTTGTTAACACAAAACAAGTCTTAAATAATTATAAATAAAACAAAATTGCAGATTTCTTTTTCTTTATTTAGGAAATACATAAAATATTTGTAGTACTAAATCAAGAGAATGTCTTCCACACACAACTAAATTCATAAAATAAGTCATAAGCAGGGAAACTGTAAATATGGGCATTTCCACTTTGACGTGTCGTGATATTTGTACCACAAAATATAAAAAAATTAAATGAAGAAGTCAAATTTGTAAAAAGGGTTTATATATATATATATATATATATATATAAAGTAATGAAGTAGCACTATATTCAGAAAAAATTGCAGCAATCGACGCTAAGGATTTGCAGATATAAGCAAAAATGTGCGCTGGCGTGACGTTAAAAAAACGGAAGTGGATTTTGACTTGCATTACAAAACTGAATAAGACTGCGAGTTAGGCAAGGCGTTTTGTAGAAAGCCTTTTTTAGTAAGCTTTGGACTTATATAGATTTATTTTTCAAGCTATCAAATTTAAAAATCTTCGTTCGTTTTAAGGTACATATGGGCATTTTCAGCGAAAAGTCTACTTTTTTTTAATGTAACACCAGAAAAAAATGTTGTATTTTAGGACCACGTTGTTCAACCGTTATGCCTTTTGTTACTTAATGACGAGCTAGTTGCGCTTTACACAGAAAAATAAAAAAGTTAACTATACGTATACAATTTTTTGAGAAAAAATTTAAATTACTTCTGGCGTTACGTTACAAAAAGTAGACTTTTTGCTGAAACTGCCCATATGCAATTATAAGTTTTTCCTTGTGCGACCAACGGAAGCAAAAACAAATTTTTTTTTCAATTTTTTCATCCATTTTAAAGCTTTTTCTGAATTTTGGCAGCAATTTGTTAGTTCATATGAGAAGCTGAGTTCCAAAACTCGCTACCTCCCAGCAAAAACTTTACTTACAATCCTACTTTTAATGACTTCAAGAATTCATTACTTTGTAGCTTTATTCGCCACTTTTTGGATTATTAGTTATATATTAAATAATAACTTTATTATATCTTAAATATACAGAAAAATTTGTATTTTCATTATGACAATAAAAATGTCATTATAGTCATAAAACATAGTTTTTTAATGCAAAAACTACGCTGCCCCGGTAGACTAGCTGGTAGAGAGCTAGTCTATCATCACCGAGGTTGCGGGATCAAATCCCGCCAGAGACAGAAAAAAAAAAAATAAAAAATAAAATAAAGTAAAATAGAATAAGAAAAAATAAAAATAAAATAATTAAAAAAAAAAACAAAAAAAAAAAAATTGAAAAAAAATAAAAAATTTTTTACTTTATTGACTTTGTGTAACTATATATTTTTATAAAAATTTTAAGTATAAAAAAAACACATTATTTTTTAGATTATAATAGGCTAAATTATAAGGGATTACTTTTGGGACATCTCGAACAAAAATAAGTACTTCTTCTAGTAGAAAAATAAGTAGTCTGTTCGTCAAGTTCTCATTATTTTTCTACTTATTTTGTAAGCAAAGTTTTTGCTGGGCTGCACCTGATACCGTTTTTGTTTATACCTTTTTTATTGAGACAATATTCGGTTTATTGACATAATTATCTTTCTGTTCACATATACACAGTTTAGATAACTCAATAAGCATTTAACAGTTTAAAAAACATTTTTTATATTACTACTACATACAACATTCAACGTACACAAAAATGTACATGTATAAGCAAAATGTAAACAGCTTTTGACATCCTTAAGGAATAAACATCTGGGGTTTGCTCAGACTTTATGTTTCGTTGTAATTTTAGTTGCTAAATGTCAAAAAACTTTATTTACTAAGTCCCAATTCACATTATACGATTTTTGTCGTTGCGATTATTGTCGTTTCCTCTTTAAAGTCGGTCTCATGGTTACATTGTACGATTTTTGTCGTAACAACCTTAATACATTTTTCGTCAAATGAGAGAAAATTGAGAGAACGAATGAATGAACAAAACGAATCGAAGAGTACGCTCGCTTCTGTACCCCTTATAATTCCTCTCACCCCTCTTGCCTATAAAGTAAGAATCGCAACGACAAAAATCGTATAATGTGAATGGGCACTAAGTTGTGTTTTGCTCACTGAACACACTTGTAACAAGGTCGCATTTTAATTTTACTCAATATTTTTAACAATTTCGTATTAATTGAGCAATAACTAAATTGCAATTTTATATGGAGCTCAATAATGACATTTATTTCATAAAACTCAATTAACGTGCATATCTGAATACGGTATGAAGTAATTTTTAAAAAAAAAACTCAAAAAACGTTTAATAAACTAAATGTGCCTTTTTAAGCTGATACCTTTTTGCTGTTTTTTTTTCCTTTTGCAAATGGAAAACAATTTTTTCTTGAAAACTATACCGATAGCATCTTATTTTAAATTGCACGTCGCGAGTTTTGAAACTATGCACCACAAGAAAAGCGTTTTAAAATTAACTATTCCACAAGCAGCAAGTTTTGTTTATTATGTAACAAAATTAAAAAAAAAAATTCAATTTAAAATTGGACTCTGCATAAAAAGAAAAAAATTCATATTCAAAAAATTCAAAACTTTAATTTTTTTCATCGTTCTTGGTTTCTTCTTCCGAAGCATCACCGCTGCTATCCATAATATCACGGTAATACTTTAAACTTTCTATTCCCCCCAGTGTATACCAAAATGCTTTTGAAGAAGTTTGTCCGCGTCAATCAACTATTTTGGTTTTGTTCTAACAGTATAAGGTAATAAGTAATAAGGCTTAATCATTGGAAGTTTCATCTATTTTTTTTTGAAATACTTTTGGGAGTTGCACTAGTTAATGCTAATCGATAGTACTCCTCCCCCTTTGCAAAAATTATTCTTTTGCTTTTTTTTCTCGAAAATGATTCGTGTGCTTTGGGCAAACTTAAAATGCAGTCCACCTGTTGCCTTGACCACAAATAAAACCTCTGCTTTCCAGTCCCCAACAGCAACTATCTCAATAAATGTATAGACTGTTCCGAATTCTGAAAATATGTCCAGGTACTCTTGTGGGATAATCATAGTATTTAATTTTCTAATTTTCTTTTCGATACGCCCAAAAACCCTATCAGCCGGTGGGAATTAGTGTTCGACAACAACACTAATGAATAAGAAACATTTTCAGTGTATGCAGATTATGTCTGCAAGGGACGAGTTTTGTTCTGTTCATTGCAAGAAGCAAAAAAGAAGCAAATGCAAAGAAAAAGTTTTGGAACTCACTCCAATTTTCAATTGGGGGATTCACAAGGTGTCATAAAGTCATATGTCTTAAAATAATAACATGAACAAATACGACTGTTGTGAACAACCCCTCATAATTTAGTGTGTTATTTGGAATTTAAGTCAGCTGATTCAAAACAAATATAAAAAATAAATGTTTACCTAATATAAAAATATTTTTTAATTCTAATCCATGAATTAATTAATTAAATTAGATCTTTCCTGACCATTTTCCATTTTTCAGACACAAATCACAAATAAATTTTTTTTTATCAGAGTCCTAAGCCACAAGTGTTTTGTTGCACAAATTGCTAGCCGCAGGTTAAATTCGGATATTAGCCGGAGAAAACTATTCCATCACCGGCGACGGCTACAAAAACTAATGCGGCTCGGCTCAGCCGCTCAGCGCAGGTCTCTTCTGATAAATTACGACAGAACAATAAACATAGCAAACAAAGTTCTATTAATTTAAGATACTTTTTGTTTACAAAGCAACAACAATATTTTTAAACCATTGTAAAATGTTAGAACATTATGAAAATATAACATGATAGCACACCTTGTGAGTACCCCAAATGTCTTTTTCACTTCAGATACTAACGCAGCGGAATGTGTTATCTGGCAAAAATCATTGCTATCATAATTTTTTTTTTTTTAAAAATGCAAGTAACGAGTTTTGGAAGTCATCAAAAGAACATTTTGTTGTTGAAAATAGTGATATTCTAAATACAGTCTTTGTGATCATAAACCTTCTTTTTTGGTCCTTCTTATTTTATTGCAATCTAAATCACCTAACCAAATTTTATTGATATCGGTCCCATACAAATGCTAAATATAGGTGATACTGATATGAAATTTCTTGTAAAAATATTGTGTTGGAAGGTCCAAAATTAAACTTTAAACTTTTACATGTATCTTAGCTTCATAACACAATTTTGTGTTGTCAGATCGATGATTGCCCATGGGTCTCAAATAGGGTACATTTGCAAAAATGTGTTTTATATACTAAGGTGTAGTGTATTATTCGGTCGACCTTGGCCAACTTTACTTTCTTAATTGCTTCTTAAGTATGTAATTCTGCCTTTTAAAAAAAGGAAGGAACCAAATAAATATCTTACAAAATAGTACAAAAAAAGTTATAAATATTTCGGAGGAAATTTGCCGGACAGGAACGAATATGCTTGCAATTGGACGTACATTTTTATGTGTATGTAACTTGGACATTTTTGTTAGTATCATACAAAATTATATAATTGAAAATGTATTATATTAACTATAACACAAACAAGCATACGAGTATATACATATACAAAAATCAGATGTCATTTGAGAGGATATTTGTGGCCTCGTAATTAATATATTTTTTCCGCAGAAATTGTATCTGTGTGTCTGCAATATTTCTTCGTTTGCTTTAACATTCTTCTTCTTTGCTAAAAACCATCCGCGTCTGGTCTGGTGGTTGTCGTTAACATTTTGACATTAAACAGGCAAAATCGTGAAAATTTATAATAAAAAAATTTTTTTTTTTTTCAATTACATACGTATTTTGTTTTTATTTTTTGGTAAAAATGTTATGATTACATTTTGTGTTGTAATCTTTTTTGCTGTTTCTTAACACATTTAAAATGTCATTGAGTGCCATCGTTACAACTATAAGAAATATATTAAATAAAATTTTTATAAAATTTTATACAACAGACTCATTATATTTATTAAGTGTTTAATGAACGCAATTAAGGTTTAAAATTATATAGGGTGATTCAAGTAGAGATACTTTTTTCAAAAGCCTTTTTTGACAGATCACGTGTGAGTCGTGTCATGCTGTCATGTTATTTTTGTTTAGTATTGTTTGGCATTTCATAATGGAAAGACTTACGCGACTTCGCTTCGCTCTAAGGGCTCCTAAAAAGTTCAAAGAAGATCCGACGTTTTCGAGGCAAATTTTGTTCAGCGATTAGGCCCATTTCTGGCTCAATGGGTGTGTTAACAAACAAAATTGCCGCATTTGGGACGAAGAGCTACCTGAAGAGATTCAAGAACTGCCACTTCAGCCAGAAAAAACAACGGTTTGTGGGCCGGTGGAATTATCGGTCCATATTTCTTTAAATTTGATGCCGGTGCGAACGTAACCGTCAATGGCGACCGTTATCGTGCCATGATAACCGACTATTTGATGCCTGAAATTGAAGCTCGTTTCAGCAAGATGGCGCCACTTCCCACACAACGCATCAATCAATGGATTTCTGGAGAGAACACTTCGGTGAGCACATAATTTCACGTTTTGGGCCGGTCGATTGGCCACCAAGATCGTGTGATATCACACCGTTAGACTTTTTCCTGTGGGGATATGTATAGTCTAAAGTTTATGCGGACAAACCCACTACGATTCAGGCTTTGGAGGAAAACATCTCGCGTGTCATTCGCCAGATACCAGTCGAAATGCTCGAACGTGTCATCGAAAACTGGACTCGACGGATGGACCATCTGCGACGTAGCAACTGCCAACATTTGACAGCCAAAGAATGTTCTTTCAAATGATAATAAACATTCCCCATTAAATTTAAATTGTTTGTGTTATTTTCTTTAAAAAAGTAGGGAACCTCGAAATGGATCACGCTTTCGTAATTATGTTCATTATTAATAAGTGTCATAGAGGTTTTTATAGAAGAAGACACAATATATTTTGGGTAATAATTAGTATTGTGGTTATTTTGTTGAACCGTTTATGGTTTTTAATCCAAATTTTGATATTTTTAATTAGGCTAAAGTTCATCAAATTTAATTTTCATTCAATTATTTTTAATGAAGAAAGAAATTTTACAACATGAAATTAATTAAAAGTTATTGATAATTTTTCATTCTTGACTTCCGCGGGGCTAATGTTAGAGATTTTGATAAGGAAAAAAGGTTTGTATATATTAGAAAATAGTTTAAAAAAAGTTTTTTCTTGACATAATTTTACACTTCTGCGGTCTAAAATGACGCTTGTATTAAAGAAAAACAAGAGGACGTTACTACAACTGCCTATTTCCGATGTGCGAAAGAATTGTTTCTTTCATACAAATTCTAAAAACTTTGTTTTTGTTTTAAATGTAATTGTTCGAAAGAAACCATTCTTTCGAACATCGGAAAAAGGCTACAAGTGTGTAAAATTGTTGGAAGAATTCCATGGACAACTTATCAATGCATATTTTTCTGACATGTTTAAAGCTTTCATTTTACAAATTTTTTAATTCTCCTATAAAATTTTATTTTTGTAAGTTACGCCTTTTTGCATTTTAGCTTACGATATGTTTATATGTAGAAAACCAATAAAAAAATGCTTACATATATGTTTATAGAAACTCAAACAGAAAGTTTTCTACATAAAAAGAAAACTAGTCGAAAAGTTTTTAAACTTTCGAAAACTGATTAAGGTTTCTATATTTAAAACTGTTTAAAAAATTTTCTAAATGTAGAAAACTGGTCGAAAAAATTTCTTTGCTTTTTAGAAAACTGGTCAAAAATTTACGTTTGTAGAAAACGGATCAAAAAGTTTTCTTTATAAAAAAACTGTTGCTCTTTATGTAGAAAACTGGTAAAAAAGTGTATATTTAACTGGTGGAAGTGTTTTATTTTAAGGAACACTGACTAAAAAATTTTCTTCATACAAAGAACTGACCAGATATCTGGTCGAAAAAAGTTTTTTCTCACAGAAAACTGGTCGAAAAGCTTTAATTGTATAAAAAAAACTGATCAATAAGTTTGTTCTATATTGAAAACTGACCAAAAAATTTCTATACACAAAAAACCGATCAGAAAACTTTTTATATGGGCATTTCCATCGAATAGTCTAATTTTTGTAAAGATACGCCAGTAACCAAATCAGCTTGTATATTAGGCCCACGTTGTTAAAATATTTCCTCGTTTTGTTACTTAATATAGATCTACTTGCGCTTTACACCATAATACAAAAAATTAAATATAAAAAATTGGTCGAAAAGTTTTTATTTTAAAGAAAACTAATCAAAAAAGTTTTATATGTCGGAAGCTAATCGAAAAGTTTTTATTTAATAGAAAACTTATGTAATAGTTTTCCATAAACAAGAAACTAATAAAAAAAATTTGTTGGCATAGCAAACTGGTATAAAAATAAGTATTAATAGATAACTCGTCGAAAAATTTGTATTAAAAAAATCTTGTTAAAAAGTATTCTCTAGACAGAAAACTGGTCGAAAAAATTGTATTTATATGAGAAAAAATTGTATTTAAAAAATTAAATTTATATGAAACTTGTCGAAAAGTTTTTGTTTTATAAAACATTCTATAGTCAAAAAATTTAGAAAATATCTCTCTATATACTGGCCGAAAAAAATTCTAAGTATAGAAAACTTATCGAAAGAAAGTTTTCTTTTAAGAGAAAACTAATCAAAACTGAGAAAACTGATATAAACAATGGTAGAAGTGTTTATGTTCTATAAAAAAAACTTATTAGAAAATTTTCTTTATACAAAAAACTGATCAGAAAACTTATCGAAAAAAGTTTCTATTCACAGAAAACTGGTCGAAAAGTTTAAATTTTATTAAAAACTGATCAATAAGTTTTTGTATAAAGAAAACTGATCAAAAAGTTTCCGATATACAGGAAATTGAACATAAAACTTTCTATATGGGCATTTCCACCGAAAATTTTTCTTTTTGTAACGTTGCGCATGCAAGAAAATAAGCTTGTATATTAGGCCCTTGTTGTTCAAATGTTTCCCCTTTTTGTGGAAAGCTGTTTGACAAAACTTTATATTTTTTAATTTGGTCGAAACGTTTTTATTTTAAAGAAAACTATTAAAAAAAATTTCTGTGTCGGAAGCTGATCGAAAAATTTTTATTTAATAGAAAACTTATCTAAACTAATAAAAAAATATTTGTTGGCGTAGAAAACTGGTATAAAAAAATCTATTGAAAGATAACTCGTCGAAAAAGCTTTATAAAAAAAAATCTTATCAAACAGTATTCTCTAGACA
The DNA here is from genome assembly GCA_963931875.1 of Pollenia griseotomentosa. Lineage (NCBI taxonomy): Eukaryota > Metazoa > Arthropoda > Insecta > Diptera > Polleniidae > Pollenia > Pollenia griseotomentosa. The sequence continues at coordinate 114,076,380 of OZ007560.1, forward strand.
AAACACTGATAAGACAACTGATCGAAAAAAAGTTTTTTTTATATAAAACTAATCGAAAAGTTTAGAAGTTATAAAGGGTGGTTAAATTGTAAGGGCCGATGTTGAATGTGAACCACACCTAAACGCCAAGTTTTTTCCGAATTTTATTTGACATTTCTCTATTTCAGACTTACTCAATTTGAACCATGGAGAGATACACAATCCAACAACGTGTTAAAGTTATCCAGACTTATTATGAAAATAGATGATAAATTTCGAAGAAAATCATCTTCAGTGATGAGGCACATTTTCACCTCAGTGGATTTGTCGATAAGCAGAATTTCCGCATTTGGGCGAATAATAATCCAAGAGTGATTGTCGAAAAACCAATGCACCCACAAAGAGTGACTGTTTGGTGCGGTTTATGGGCTGGCGGCATCATCGGGCCGTATTTTTTCCAAAATGAGGCCGGTCAGGCAGTTACTGTGAATGGTGTTCGCTATCGTGAGATGATAACGAACTTTTTATGGCCCGAATTGGAAGATATGGATGTGGACGATATGAGGTTTCAGCAGGACGGTGCCACTTGCCACACAGCTAACGAAACAATGGCTCTTTTGCGCAACAAGTTCAATGGCCGTGTTATCTCACGTAATGGCGATGTCAATTGGCCGCCAAGATCATGTGATTTGACACCGTTGGACTTTTTTCTTTGGGGTTATTTGAAAGAAAAGGTGTACGTCGATAAGCCAGCAACAATTCGAGAGCTAAAGGATGAGATAATTCGGCACATTAACGGCATAGAACCTCCATAATGCCTCAGGGTCATCGAAAATTTGGACCATCGGATGGGGGTGTGCCGCCGTGGTCGCGGCGCCCATTTGGCCGATATTTTGTTCCATACATAATTGAGTAATACCAATATATCATAATAAAATAAAATTACAATAATTTCCTAAATAGTTTGTGTTTTATTCAAAATCAACATCGGCCCTTGAAATTTAACCACCCTTTACAAACCTGATCAAAAAGGAGACAAACAACTGTTTAGTAAATTTACTAAATTTGGAAAACTGGTCAAAAAATTTCTCATAAAAGAAAACTGATCAAAATAAAGTTTTCTTTTTAGAGAAAACTAATCAGAATGTTTTCCTTATATAAAAACATTTAAGCAAACAAATTTGAAAGTTTTTTGTTTAACCCATTACTGCTTGACCCACGAATTCGTTGTCTGATTTTGATAAAATTTCGCACAGACGGTATTTAGGCTATTTAGATTGATATAGAATTATAATATTTTTTTATCTGTGGTATCGGCACCTGTGGCGTCTGGGTATTTTTCTACCCACTTCGGCATAAATGTGTTCTAAATACACTTTTTTTAATAAAACAATCTGGCTACGATTTGGCTACAAATATTGGGTTTTAGCTTCAGCGACAGGATACTGTTACAATTTTATTTTTGCTCCTGCTAACAATGATGCTAATTGTGGTCTTGGAGAAAACGTTGTACTGCGATTATTAGAAAATATATCGGATCCATCCCAACACTGTTACATTTGATAACTTTTTTTAACAAGCCCCAAGCTGCTGTGCACATTATCTCAAAAAGGCTACTTTGCGACAGGTACTGTTCGCGACAATCGAACCAATTACGTATTGCTGGAAGATCACAAATTAATGAAAAAGAAACCTCGAGGTTCGTCTGTTTTTTGTTTGGATAAAAGCAATAATTTGATCGCAGTGCGTTGGAATGATAATTCGGTAAGTATATAAATATTTATATAATCCTATATAACATACTTCGATATGTATAACTTTTGTTGTAGGTGGTCACTGTAATGTCCAATTTTTTTGGCGTGGAGCCAATGTGCCGTGCGAAAAGATTTGACCGTAAAAACCGGAAGATGGCCAATATTGAGCAACTTTATCTAGTCCACGCATACAAGCAGCGAATGGGTGGAGTTGATTTGTTCGACAATGCCATGAAAAATTACCGCATACGAGTTCGAGGGAAAAAATGGTATTGGCCGCTGCTCATAAATGCAATGGATGCAGCCATGGTGATTGCCTGGAAACTACACTGAATGTGTAGAAGATGTGAAGGTGCGACAATAATGAGCCAATTGGACTTTCGCTTGAGTGTTGTTGAGTCGTCATTGGTAACAATTCCAGAAAGCCGATGTGGTGCTTCTGGAAAAAGTTTCACAAATGCACAACAAATTGCAATGCGCACGGATAAATTTAATCACACAATAAATAAGATTGGAAAACGTAGCCGTTGTGGACAATGTGGTGGCAAGACAGAGTTCGGCTGCTCAAAATGTAATGTAATTTTACATCCAAAGGACTGTTTTGTACAATTTCATGACGGTGTACCAAAAAATATTAAAAAAATAAAAAAATCTCAATAATAAAACAATTATTTTAAACGTAAACTGGCAGAAATACATAATAAAACAGTTTTTGATCTGTTACTTAAAACTTATTATTTGAGAACTCTTTAGTGTCGCAGTGGGTATTTAAATACCCATGCCGTTATTTTTTATATATATTCCAAACGAGTGGAGCAACTAAAGTAAATGTTTTTTTCATAACGGAGCATATATAGGGCTATGTAGGCCCAATAGGATTTATGGGATTTTCCTTTCCACCCTTTTACAAAGCCGTTCCTTTTAAAAAAATTTTGACATTACAAATTGGCCTACTTTTGATTTGTTAATTTTCCCCCCAAAATTTAATGCTAAAAAATTCTGTTAACCTGTTTTGCATGGTTCAATTCCTTGTCTATCAGTTTATCAAACCAGAATTTCGATATGTCTCACCTAACTTTAAATATAATTTTTCTAAAGTGGCTCTATTTTTTGGGTATTTTTCTACCCATCCGGCGTTAATGGGTTAAGCAAGACTGATTAGAACGGTTTTTAGTTACAGAAAAGTTTTCCCTTTTTTTTAGGAAACAAGAGAAAAAATTACGGCTTCAATCGAAATTATAATATAATTTAAATAGCAATTTCGATCGATATCGAATGCTGTAATTTGGCCACTGATATAAAATTTTCTTAGTTACAGAAAAAAGATCAGAAAGTTTTTTTATATATAGAAAATCCAGTTGGTAAAATTTTTTTTAAGAAAACTGTGAGGAAGGTTTTTATTATACTTATGGCTAACAAATCACTAGTGGTTTAAACGCTGGTTTAGTTGAACTTAACTTGAATTTACATGTAGTTTAAACTCAACAACTATAAGTCAGTGTCCCATGTATTATATGTTGTTAAAAAAATAACATGTGGCAGCACTACGATAAATCTTATCAAATTCATATGGTCTGTTGGTAGTTTAAACGCCCAATTTTATGCGTTTAAAGATGGTTTATATGTTAAGTGATTTATAAATTTGTTGGTTTAAAGTTTAAACACATTTTAAACCAATAAGAGAGTTTAACTTTCTCTGATTTTTTAGCCCTTAAAAATTCATTAAAAAGTTTATCTTTTTGTTATACATACTTACATAACTTAATATGACATTCATCTTTTGAACTTACCTAAAAAGAAAAAAAAAACAGATAATTAGAAAAATATTTTGTAAAAAAAATAATAGTAATTTATAAAAAAAAACTTAATCTAAGTTGCAAAAAAAAAACTGTTTCTTAATGATTCCTTTAAAATTTACATTATTTCAAGACTTTTCAATTGAGAAAACCCAGCGGGAAAAAGAAGGAGTAGGGAGGCCTTCTAGAAGGCCTCTGTACCCCTGCTTTTAGATGTACAAGGCCTTCTTGCGCCATTCCATACTCATATCTTTTTTACACAAGTTGTCATTGCGGAGAAGGCCTTCCGCTCTCGCTTTTTCAGCAGGTACATAAGAAGGGTAACGGGACCAAAAAAAAATTGATTTTGCTTGTGCAAAAAAACAATACAAAAAATGTTACTCCTTCTCTACTCCCTTCTCACAGAAGCGAGTGTGGAAGGTGTATCTTATCTTTTATACGAAAGAGCCGAGGCCTTCTATGAGGCCTTCTTTAGCAGTTAGATAAGAATAGTAATTGAATCAAAAAATCTTTTAAGCAGGCCTTTAAAAAGGCCTGAAGTAAGAAGGTCTTCTGAGTTTTCCCGCTGGGAAGATGTGGCTTCTTGCGGCACAGTGAAGGATATAAAAAAGGTGAAATAAATCGCCAGTTTCTTAACGGATGATCCAATTTTGATAATATTCCACATTTTAAGTTTAGAATTTTTCATACCCACGAGGTACCGCCTCTATTTCACCATTAGATTCAAAATTTAAGATTTTATCAAAACTACAATTCAGCTATCGAATATGAAATTTTATTTAAATTAGATTTCCTTTTCATAAGCTGGAGATTTATTTACTTTTTTTCAATATCCTCCACTGTGAGGCCTTACGGCATAATATCAAGATATGATTGGCTTTATAAAAAAAAACAAAAACTTGTTTTTAAATTCTTAACTTTAAGCTGTCATTTTTTGAACTGATTTTTGTCTTTTTGTTCTATGGAATTTTAAAACAGTGATTATTAAAAATTCAGTAAATTGTTTCAGATTTTTATGGAATAAAAAAAAGAATAATAAACATAATTAGTTATGAGTAGAGAGTAAAACTTCCAGAATTTATAACTTGAAAATATTCGCATAAAACAAACTCCAAAAAATGTTTTAACATCACAAGGGAACAAGGTATTTGTTGATTAAGAACTGAATGTTATTTTTAAGAAAAATTTTTTTTCTGTCAGCTCGACTCTCGAGATATACCGTTATGTCCAAAAAGCGACAGTGCCTTCGCTACATATATTGGAATAACTTAAAAACGGTTCACCATATTCAATCAAAAAAAATTTAAATTCGTCTACGATATTACCTTTAAGCGGTGCTTACATTGGTTTTTAACTTGCCCAGTAGTTTCGGAGATATCGTTAAAGTTAAAAAAAAAAAAAAATTTTTTGTTCTTTACGAATTTTTTAAAAATTAAAAATTCGCCAAAAATTTTGGTTTTAAAACATGTTAAACATATTTCTAATCAAATGAGCTTTATTTCATTGTAATCGATGCACAACTTTTGATTGTATTCACAACTTACTGAGAAAACTGAATTGACAAAAATCGAGATTTGTATACAAAAATAACATATTTTTTGTGAGTGTGTTTGCTGCTGCTGTTCCATTTTTTTGACTGTTTTTAAAATTTTTGAAAATCGCTTAATGAAGAGAACAGTTATGATTTTTTCAAATTTAAATTTTTGGAAAAAAGTCACAAATACGATAAGGACCTGAAACTTAAAAATGCGAGCTGATGGAGAAAACCGGAGATTAGCTTTGAAGATAGCGACCTCAAGTTAATAAAAAGAAATTGCATCAAACTTCCAGTCAACACAAAAAAAGTTTGTTCCCTTGTGTAGTTAATAAAATATGCATTTATTTTTCCATCCCTTAATACCGCCGCTCTTACGAAAAGTATTTAAGAAGATTAAACAATTTTTCAGGGTTCCAAGAAATTGGCCTTTTCTGCAGCTACCACATAAGACCTTATGACACTACATTTTTAATGCATTGTTCAAGTTTTGGTGAACAGTACAAATATAATGCAATACAAAAATTTACCAAGTGCAAAGAGTTAAGCTGTATTAAGATAAATGGCAAACTGTCAAAAATTTTACTAAAGTTATCGATAAAAAATGAAGTTATGTCAAAAAAATGTAAAATTGTTTAACTTAAAATTGACATTTCAAGCTTGAAATATAAAAAGTGTTGCTGAATCAGCGGTTTATGGGCAAATTAAGCGATTTACCGCTTTTTGTTTTTAGGTTTCTCATAAACAAAAAGTTGGCAACATTTAATAAAATAAAAAAACAGGGATGGCTAAGTTGTTTCAATTGTACTTTTTTGTTGATACTTTTTAAACTAAGATTTATAATACCTTTTTGTGGTGTTTTTTATGAACATAAATAAAATTTATTTCAACTAAAAAAATCTGTTAGTACAATTAGGGTAAAAAAGTAAAATTTTTAAAGGTTGTTGGTACAATTTTAAAAATTCTCAAACCCCATCCCTGAAACAAAACCATAACAAGAGAAAAAAAAACAACTAAAAAACTTTGTTTACATTTTTTATAGTTTGCTCTTTCTAACATTCACTGTTTCTTTCTATCAATTCTATATCAATTAATGAATAAAAAATGTAGTGTCATAAGGGCTATAGCGAGTTTTCCAGTTGACAAATTTCCAGGACTTACAGAAGTTATTTTCACAATGTCACTTGATTTTAAAATGTTCCTCCCTTCAGTTATCATAACTGACTTTATAAATTTTTAGAAATTAATGTCGTTGACATACTTTACAGATTAAACATGAATATGTGTACAATGTATACAACAAATTTCTTTATTTCTCAACATAATCTCCATTTAGCTCGAAAAACTTTTTCCCAGCGACTTTCAATAGCTTTTATACCCAGTTTATGATAAGAACTGCCTAGCTCCTTTAAAGAGTCATTAGCCGCACACTCAACCACTTCATTGTTAGTAAATTTTTTACCGCCGAGTTATTCTTTTATGTTTGGAAATAGAAAGTAATCCAAGGAACCTAATCTGACAAGGTGCGTGATAAAGCAATTCGAACTTTAACTTATGAAATTCGGCCATCGTAAACGGAAATTTTTGAACTGGAGCGTTGTCTACAGCAAACGAGGAACCAAACTTTTGCACAGCTTTCTTATCTTAAAATTTTCGATCAATATGCAACGTGTAGCACTTTTTGAAATGCCCATAACTTCAGCCAGCTCACGCAGCTCACGCATCTTTAGCCGTTTTTTTCTTAACCGTCGGCGCCTTTTAACGCTTTCCACCCAATATTTTATGATCGTAAATGAAGGAACAGACTTCCTAAGAGTAGAATCTGGCCGACTTCCAAAACGTGCGAATACAAAGTTCGTACACAATTTTACTACTGTATTTCAACCATGTACACGTACAAAGAACCGAAACAATGCAACTATGTGTTTTGTTTATTAAAACGTTTTGAAATGCAAGTGATGCAATGCATAATACTTTTAAAATAAATCTGTATTGCTTGCAAATAAAATGTTAAATGTCACAAAGCATCAATTTTAAAACCGATGCTCTGATTGCTTTTTTGATGCGTTACTAATACTTAGCAGTGAAGTTTTGGAAGGGTTTGCATTGTATATATATTGCACTGCGGCGTTATGAAACATTATACTTTGTTCTAATACAAAGCAATTGACGTTTTGAAAGTCAGCCTCCCTGTAAACCCTAATATTGGGTTTACTGAGTCCTTCTAAGTAAAAGTATTTAAATACATAACAGTGAACAATTTTTACAAGTTCAAAATTTTGATGGCTCAGAAAAAAAAAAAAATATTTAACAACGTGGCACTTGAAACTTAAAACTTGCATTTTTTATAAAAATTTTGGGATCAACTTCGTATATTCAACCAACTTTAAACTAACCAGACTGATGTTTTACAACCAAATAAAAAAAAAAAAATATTTTTAATCCAAATTTAGTACTAAAATATTTTATTTGCTCCTAAAAATATTTAAAATTTAATTTTAAAGGCAGATTTCAATAAAAATCTTTATTATTTATTTGCTTTCTATTATTTTCTTAATTTTTGTTTTCTTGATAATTTCAAGATAAGTCGTAAACTGTTGCTAAGCGAAAAGCTTTATGCCTACAGCGAGTAACAAGCAGACTTTCTTTCTATTTACTAAAAAAAAAAATAACAGAAATATTTGCTTTTTTTGTTTAAATATTATCTTATTCTCTAATAATATTTGTCATAATTACGCACGCACGAACTATTACAATATTATTTGAAGTATTTATTTTTTTTTATTATATTTATTTTTCAGTTAAATTTCTAGGAATTCTTTGTAGGTATTTAACTACGTTAAAAAAATAAAGAGCAGTCTTTCAAGTGCGTGTTTCTTTTTTAATATTTTTGTTTTTGTTAACATATTTATTTCTGTTAATAAGTGTGTTTCAAAAAGAGTACAAAAAAAAAAACGAGAAAAGTCCACTATTGAAATGGTGAATTTGTAAAAACCACAATTTATAGAATTATAAATATTTGTGGTTTTGGATTGACTATCGGCCAGGTCGGTACAGTGAGGCGAAAGATTTTCCTGGGTACCTCTCGTGTTGGCCTTACCCCACGGTAGTCTTAGCTTGTTTGGGACTTCAAATTAATAGATCTCCAAAACATCACGGCTGACCAGGGATTTTTGAAAATTTGATTTACAGTGAAATTCTCATGAAATGGATATGGCCATTGTGTCCAAATCCTTTCAACTTAGGGAATCAAACCAATTAGAAAATGAAAACTTTGGACAAGCCTACTATAATCTAAAATCACTATTCCAAATTGTATTTGTGAAAATTTTTATAATTTTTTGAAAATTTGACTTATGGCGATTTCTTTTCTGAGAAAAATGTTGCTTAATGTTACATGTTTTACATTTTGTGTTCGTTTGTACAAAAAATACAACTGTGGGAAAAATTTTCAAGTTCTTTTGTGAAAATGTTGATGAAAAACATGCAAAACATGTTACATGTTTTACCCTTACTTTTACTTAAGGGTTCACAGAAAAAATTATTGCCGAATTATTTTCAAACAAACGCTTGTTTGAAAATTTTTTTAATTTCTATAAATTTTTTTACTGATTCAATTAATATTTTTGTTTGATTTTTATTTTAGCCAACAGAAATGTTGACAACTATTCAAAAATATAATAAACGCGTTATTGGCTTCTAGTTTTCATAATTTTGTATGAAATATTTAACGCTCTTTAATGTTGTCGTCTTTTTGTATTTTTTTATTTGATCGTAAGCAACACTTCTTTACGTGAAATATAAAAACAACAACAAAAAACACACACAGTCTATTTTTGGACGCTTTAAAAAAGTGCAACTATAAGAAAAACAATAGCAGAAACAACATTATAAGAAACAAAATCCCGTATTCAATTTTTTAAAACTGTTTTGTTAAATACATCAAATACGACAATAAAATGATGATGATAAACATGTCGAGTCGGTCTGCTGCCAAGGAAAGCATACAGTAACAGTGAGTGAAGAAGAAAAAAAAGCATTGTGTGTATAAAATTATTCCAACAAAAAAATGTGTCTTAAAGCCAGGCGCCGGCCGCTCTGCTCTGCTTTGCCTTTACCTTCTACAGTGCTTGCTTGTGTGCGCGTGCGTCATTGCTTGTGCAAAAAAAAACTTTTTTGTTTTTGTTATACCTATGATTTTCAGTAAACTATTTGTTTGATTCAGTTAAATTATTTGTTTGATAAAATCAGTGTTTTTTTTCAATAAACGAAATGCAAATAAATTGTTTGAATATGCAAATTTGTTTGTAGGACCGATTTCAGACAAAAAATGTTTTGATTCTACAAATTTTTTGTTTGAATTGGAAAAATAATTTTTTCTGTGTTCATGTCATAATATTTTAAAAGTTTTGTCAAAAGAATTCTACATCTAAATATTCTTCGACGGCATACTCCATTTTGAATTAAATCGTTTTTTTATTTTGGTGGAAAATTCTATGTATTTATTATCGTTTTAAATTTGTTCAAGCAATAAGTGATGTCAATGTCTGTTTCCACACCGTAAAGTAAGTGTGCAGCAAATAGTCGAATAGTTTTAAAAATCGCTAATGAACTACATTAATAATAAATGTGTAATAGTTGTAAATAAAGGCAGCTAATTCTGTTCGATTGAAGTTGTACAACATGTAACACTTCGAGTGATTATAGGTAACATGAAAAAGTGTTACATCCATATACTGTAGCATTTTTTTCTCAGAATAGAAATCGCCATTAGAGTTAAATTCTCATGAAAGTGCTGTGTGAAGGATATGGCCACTGTGTCCAAACCCTTCGATTTCAGGGAATCAAACCGAATGGAAAATGAAGACTACGGACAGGGCTACAATAATCAATAATTACTATATCCAAATTGTATTTGTGAAAATTTTTATAAATTTTTGAAAATTTGACTTAGAGTGAAATTCTCATGAAAGTGCTGTGTGAAGGATATGGCCACTGTGTCCAAACCCTTCGATTTCAGGGAATCAAACGGAATGGAAAATGAAGACTATGGACAGGGCTACAATAATCAATAATTACTATATCCAAATTGTATTTGTGAAAATTTTTATAAATTTTTGAAAATTTGACTTAGAGTGAAATTCTCATGAAAGTGCTGTGTGAAGGATATGGCCACTGTGTCCAAACCCTTCGATTTCAGGGAATCAAACGGAATGGAAAATGAAGACTATGGACAGGGCTACAATAATCAATAATTACTATATCCAAATTGTATTTGTGAAAATTGTTATACATTTTCGAAAATTTGACTTAGAGTGAGATTCTCATGAAAGCGCTCTTTAGGGGATATGGCCGACACTGTCTGGTGTTACCAGGTACTGTAGTAGAAAACGTTTACAAGAACATCTGCCGTGGAGGCCTAACCTCATGGTGGTTTAAACACTTTGTGAAAAACTAACCGCTTACATGTGTGAGTGCAACAAAGGTGGCAATTTGAGTGTTTAGTCCGGCAGAATTATACACACGCCAATAGTTTAGCTGCTATATGACCTACGCCGCTGAAAGGCAAGCAGAATTTGTTGAGAAGAATCAGCCCCTATTGAGATCCGCCAGCAGGATGAACTTCCTTACAGTGGGTTTCCCCTAAAGACGACTTGTTGAGAACTCCCTTCCCCAATTTTTCGGTAATAACCACAGCCATTACATGATACCCGAAGGAGCCCGGGCGCAACTTGTTCCGTGTTGCAAAATAACGATGAACGTTTATAATTGACTTCTGTTTTTGTTTAAAGAAATAAACACTACATATTTAAAATAAACAAAACTAGTCGGTATCTACTGCATGTTGCCACAGTATACAAATTTAATTTTTCATTTCATTAGACAGTTGTAAAAATAGAGAAAACTTAATGTTCTTTTTATCGTTCACGATAGCTTTTGTTCACGTTAACTATCAGGAACTTTATCAGAGACTTTATAAGAGATTTTTTCGTTTGAGCAAGGCTGAGGAGGAGTCTGTTTTTTGTCGTTAGCAAATTTTTTCGTATTCGTATTGTGTACGTGAAAATAGCTGATTAACTTTGTAACCTAAGCAAAACGAATGAAAAGGGCTGGTTTAAAGCTAAATTATTCTTGTTATTATCTTTTACCACATGTTACAAATTATCATCCCCTGTTTCTAACCTGCCAATACAAATTTGCCATTTGCCATTTTGTATTTATAAATTTATTTTATTTCATTTAATTTAAATTTTTATTATTGTTTTGTTGCCTGTTTGTCATAAATTGATTACCAGCCTGTACATCAAGTTACATAAAAAGCAATAATGCTCAAACCATGTACAAAATAAATAAGAAAACATTTTTTTTTTATTAAGATACAGATACATGTGGCTCAAGACAACAAATCTAGTGAATCTATTGTGTCTGTCCGTCCATGCATTACTTTCATTCGTTTATCTGTGTATTTAGACAACTGACAGTATTGTAATTTTTTGTTTTGTTGTTATTGTTGTTCTGGTTGCCGTGTGACAGCTGGTGTCATGTGTATGTACAAATAAACCGTCATATTTTCATAGAATGTCAGATTATAAAAATAAAAAAAATCGTTTAATAAAGCGAAGAGCTGAGATTTTTATTAAGTTTGACTATCAATTTTTAGAGCTTTTATATAATAAAATTTTGTTGAATTCAAATAAATAGGCTTTAATAGAAAATTTTTGTCCTGATTTTTTAACTTTAAAATTTAAAAAAGTCATACATTTTACTTAACGTCAAACAAGTTATTCATATCAATTTTGGACTGGATTTTTATTATGACTTATTTGTTGGGTAGGGAAAGGCCACTCAGGAATTCGATTACTTAAATGCGTGTTCCCCATCCAGAAAGTCCTGCAGTTTTATAAAATGTCATTTCATATTCACCTATTCAGTCTATTCACCTGCCCACTGTTTAAAATTTATGCAAGTTGTGAAAAATTCCAATAAAATAAATATTCATGCTTCTCTTTAATTATTTTCGGAAAAGTAAAAGCGAAAATAATGCCAAGCATGCATGAATTCAAATTCATGTCGATTTAATTAAAATGCGTATATTTTATTTCCCAAAACATATTAAATAACATAAAAATATGAAAATTCAGTAGAAAATGTTTTCAAAGAAAAATAATAAAATGTTCATCTTAAAATCGTTATCATTCCTTGGCATCATTTACAAAAAGGCGGACGAGAACAGAGCAGAGAAATTAAAAATTTTGGGATGCAAAAATAAAATTCCCTGCGCAGGCAGGTGTGGAACATAAAAAGTTTATAAGTTTTTTTCTTTTTAAGATAAAAAAAATAGAATATTTTTATAAGACTTTTTTGCTAAAGACAACAGTCATGACCAGGGAAACCGGAAAAAAAAGTTTTATGTGTTTTATATATTCAGTAAAAATTTCAAAATAGTCCCTAAAAATTGTTAAAAAATAAGCCCTATAAAATGCATAAGCTGGCTAAGCTACTGTCAAAATAAACCGAAACGCCTCGTCAAAAAATTTCGGTAAAGCCACAGCATGTACCGCAGTATTTACAGACGAATTTTCGAGATTGTACCCTATTTGGAACCAATGAGCAAACAAGATGGCAGCGTTGTCAGAAGATTTGGAAGGAAATCTTCATTTGGCGAAAAAATTTCATTTTGAAGAGAAAAATCTTAAAATTTCCAATAACAAGGTCAAAGAAGTAAAAATTATAAATTTTTTAAATAAATTTTAGCATTATATTTTTTGATACCGTAAATAAAAAAAAAAAAAAAAAAAACGCAGTTTGAGTTTTTGATTGGCTTTAACTAATTTTTTTTTTCTCTTTTATTTGATTTAAATCACTTTAGTCTAGCACAACTGCTTCTTAGGAAAAAAGTCTATGAAATACACCAAATAAATATTTTTTAATTTAACATAACGAAATACTACATTTTTGCCAAACACCAAAAATATGTCAATACATCCGATAAAAAAGGCAATGTTTAATGCTCTGAAACTTCGAAAGAAGAAGAGTAAAAATGTACAGAATTTTTAATTTGTTTAAAGACCCAGATTTATTTTATAAAAATTAAAAAAGTTGTTCGCACTTGCTTAAAAAAATTTAATGGTTTATATGCAGAGCAGCTGCATACAAGATTTTTTTGAATTAGATTCTGTAAGAGATGATGACTAGAGTATCCACTAAACAAATTTAATGGCAGAGCAGCTGCATACAAGATTTTTTTGAATTAGATTCTCTAAGAGATGATGACTAGAGTATCCACTCGATTAATCGTTGTTCGATTAACTCGAACAATTTATGTCAATTAATCGATTAAGATGAATATCTTTAAAAAATATACTATTTTTAATACAAATTTTTGTTTTTAGATTTCTAACTGTTTATTTAAAATAAAATTACTTCTACATTTATTTTTATCACACAAACTTTTGAGCATATTTCAAACCGTTTTTAGATGTTGTTGTGTGAGAGACAAATTATGTATATCATTATAAACGTCAAATTCCATACGTTAGAAATTTGGCACTTCAATAGCACATTTTTCATATATAGTTTAACATTTATCGTAAAAAAATGTGTAAATTAAAGGAGATTTCAAAAATTTAATAAGTTATCAGTGAAACTGAATCCAAGTAATTTTAAAAACTTAAAAGTATAAAAAAATATTAAAAAATTAGGTGATTTTGAAAAAAATTTTAACTAAGAATGTCCATCGACTTCAATTTCACTCGATTTCTAGAAATAAGAAGTTGGTTTTAAAAGTTTTTCATAACTAACTGGCACCTCTCACAAAATATGCCGGAACTTAAAAGTAACAAATATAAGAAGTAAATAAAAAATGATCTTAAAAATATGAGCTCAAGCCTATATTTAATACCCGCATTAAGTTAAGCAGGCAAGGCACAATTGCAAATTATAAGCCGAAAAAAATCATTGGTTTCTGCCTGCTAAAAAACATTACTGTACTAAACTTTGGCTTTCAGATAACTTTATAGTCTGTTAAGGGCCAAATACACATTTTAAATGCTTGTCCAGCAAGAAAATTCATAATATTCGATGTAATATCTACATTTTTGGATTTTCCATCCAGCATCATCGGTGTGACACATACAAACACATATCCACTAATACTACCATAGCGCTTGATAAGAAATGCTTGACGTGTACCGACCCCTTTAGACCGAATTAGTGTAAATTTAATTTTGTGTTTCTTAATCCTGTAGCCCGTTTCTGTATATCTCACATCGTAAAACTCTTCGCATGAAACGTGTAAATTGCAACAAAAATAGTGTGAAATGAAACAAAAAATGGTTTTTCTCACACAAGTGTTTCTGTATCTTTTTTTTGCGAGAATTATCTTTCATTTAAATACTTTTCCAGCAATTATTGGAAGGATGCGAGAAAAAGTGTTTCTATAACAATATTTTGCGAAAAGTTTCTTTTAAGAACTGTCAAAATAAGTCACATTTGAAATTGGTGGCGAGAAAAACAAAATGTAGATATTTTGAATTTAAAATATGTTTATATACTATTTTTTTTAAATAAATAAAAAAATAGAAGGAATATAAATGATAAATGCATAATTTATATGATGAAAATAAACAAAAAACAATTGTTATATTTTGTTAGTTTAAATTTTTTTTAGCTTTTTCTTGTTTTGGTTTTAATCAGTGCTGCCAGATAAATTTGTGTCAAAATCGTCAATTTCCTGAGAAAAAAATAAAAAAGATCGTCTTTTTTTTTTTAAAAATCGTGCAATTTAAAATCAATTTTAAACAAATTTGTTTCGACTTTTATTAAAAAATAATCAAACAAAAACATAGTTAAAGTTCATGGGTATTTAATAATTATTATTTAATAATTGAGATATAAATCTTGAATTTACCTATTCCTATAATCTTTTTCTTTTTTACCTGGAATAGACTTAGTAGAATATCTTGTAGTTAAAATTAAAAAAATCGGTTAAGACCCAGTAAAATCTTCGCCTACAAAATAATATGTTAAGTAATCAGAAACACATAAAAGCACTACATACAATTCTACTGAAAAACTAATGAATTTTACAAGGGTTGTGCCAAAAGGAACAAATTCAAAAGTAAGTCATTTTTTTATCTTAATACATCCAGAAAAAAGTAGTTATCGAAGTTCTTATGGAAGAAAGCTACTTAATAACGAGTGAAAGAAGCTATCCATTTTGAAAAAGTTTTTACTGGGAGACAAACAAATTTCTTTCTTGCCGGAATAATGGTTTTGGCACAAAAGTGTATATATAAGATAAGAATATCAAATATCAATCATATTTTGCATATGTATATAAGAAGTATTAAATGTTCAAAATAAGCCAAGTCGGTCCATTACTTTCCCTCGAAATTTTGCTTTTGCTGATACATTTTTTAGGGAAGAAACAAACAATTTCGAGGACAATTTTTACAATAGGGATAAATATAAAAATTTAAGCAGCCTTGTTTCTACAATTATCTTATTTCGAAGACTAAGGGGCTTATAGTGTAAAACGCAACGCCAACAATTTCATTAAAAACAAAAATAAAATCAAAAATATTTTATAAATTTGTTGTTGCTTTCTACAGACATTATTATTATTTTTTTTTTTTTCAATTTTCAACGCCACAAAATAGAAGTGTTTGAAATTTAAAAATTCAAGATGAATTTCTATAGAAAGTAACAACAAAATTATAAAATATTTTTGATTTTGTTTTTGCTTTCGTCACTTTTTTAGAAAAAATTATCAAAACGTCACTTTGTTAATATCGGAACAAAAAATCGTCAAGATGACGATAACTCGTCAAATCTGGCAGCCCTGTTTTTATTATATTTATTTCTTTTGTTGACGTTTCGCTTTTATTTGACACTTAAGTACTGGAAATATTCCAGTATAAACAGAATTTGTTGTGTCTGTTTTCGCATTCAAATACAGAAACACTTTTATCTCATAAATCGAGAAACGATGGAATTTTTTGTTTCACACCTCATGTAAGAAATTTTACGATGCGAGAAATACAGAAACGAGCTACTGTTTCGGCCTTTTTAATGTATAAAAACTGTATTTTGTTGCAGCCGGGTTTTTTGATTTTTTAAATTATTTATTTAATTTAAAAGTTTTAAAAAAACTTTCTACATAGCAAATATCGCTCCTTTATTGTAACAAAGTCATATCTCAAAAAAATCAAACTTGGCAAAATGCGATTAAAGTTTTCAAAATGAACCTTTAGAAACAGGTTTAATGAAATATAGTTTGCTATAATTTCGGTTCAGTTTGGGATATGACACTGATTTTATTTTTACATATAAAGAAGGTATGAATGAAAACTTTTGCTAAAGTAACTGGAAATTTTTGATTTTTTGAGATATGACTATGTTGCAATAAAGGAGCGATATGAATTGTTATATAGTTGCTTATTGTTAAACTACATGTTTGTATTATTGTTGTTATTTTGTATTTATAAATAGAATAAAAATATCAATTCATGTAGAGATTTATGTTTTTTTTCCATTGGATAAAATTATTTGAATTATTCGAATTATTCGAGTAATTCGAACAATTTAAAAACCTTACTCGATTAATCGAGCAAATTTAAAATTCAAAAATCGATTAATTTCTTAATCAAACAAAGCCAAAAGTCAAATAATTGAATACTCTAATGATGACAAAAGTTATTAATTAAGAAAACGCTTA
Source organism: Pollenia griseotomentosa (assembly GCA_963931875.1). Classification (NCBI taxonomy): domain Eukaryota; kingdom Metazoa; phylum Arthropoda; class Insecta; order Diptera; family Polleniidae; genus Pollenia; species Pollenia griseotomentosa. Next base: position 114,093,162 of record OZ007560.1, read on the forward strand.
TTCGATTCGAAAAAGTAATTACTATTGACACATCTTTCAATTATCTATTTATCTTGACTAATAAATAATTATCTTCCTTTGTTTATCTTCAGATTGTGTGGGTTTCCTTTTAAAAACAAACTAAACGCTTAATTAATATAAAACACTTTTCATATTAAACTCAAAACAAGTGCACCTTTTGAACTTTTAATCTTCTTAGTAAGTGAGTGCAACTTGTTTTATCAAAGTCATTATGCTCTTTATTTGTAATATGAAGAACATGATTGTGTGTTTTGTTTTTGTATTTTTCTAAATTTATCACATCATTTTTCACTTCAAAGTTACAAGATATTCTAGAACAGTGATGGGCAAATTTTTTAATTTCTAGACACGCATGATTTATCAATAAATTTTGTTTGCGCAACGACAGCACAATAAATTTCTTTCGCGGTTTTTAAATAAAAATATAATAAAAACAATAACTTATTTTCGCATTGTTGTAATTTCTTCAAAGCAAATAATAGGGGGATGTAAGAAGAGAAAACTCACTGTTTATTGTTGGTGTTTTGTTTAAGCTTTGATATTGTTACTTACAAGAGAGTGCCTCGGTAGGCTAGCTGGTAGCGAGCTAGTCTATCAGCGCCGAGGTTGCGGGTTCGATTCCCGCCAGAGACTCTGGTTTCTTTCCTGCAGACAAGCATAGAGCTTCGCGGGATTAGCTTAGGAAATTAAAAAAAAAAAGTAAGACTTTGATTGTTTAAAATTCTTATTCGGTTTAGGGTTTTATTCGTATAATATTTTTAGCTTTTCTAAAATCTTAGGAAAAGGTTTCCTGATGAGCTGGCCTAAGCAACCAGTGAAATGCGCATAGAAGCTAGCTTTCCCTCAACAATAAATTTCAGTGTATTTATCAAATATGAAAAATTGGGAATTTAGCACGTCATACGGAAATCGTATTAATGATAAATTTTGCATTCCCGTAAATAACTTCGATAATATTTTTCCGCTTTACATTTGGTCTTCGCAGCAGGGGAGCACACAACAGTTCACAATCTTTCACTGTGTGATATTTAGACTGTGTTGAGTACTTTTTCAGTGTACGTATTGTTAAAAAAATTAACGATATTGCACTTCTCGCTTTAGTAGCTACTCGTTATTTTTAATTTTTATATGTATACACTCAAAAGAAAAATCAATCTATCCGTACTTAAATCAATCCGAAGCGGTATTAATAGTACGGTGAGTACGAATTTTCTTGAATCAAGTACAGAAAGATTGATTCACGTACGGATTTTCAATCACAAAATATTAAATTAGAAATTAGAAAGAAAAAGTTATAATGATTGATTTACTTATCCGTATTACACCTTACAGAATGATAAAACACCAATATCATGCCCGATATGGTTTTTATTTTAGAAATCTTATGTACATATTTAACTTAAAATATAAACTTAATGAGAATCAAGAGTTCAAATTTACTTTTTAACCCTTAGTGGTGCACATGAGTCAAGTTAGACCTTTTTTCAATGTGTATACAAAATTAAAACATGCGTAGGCCGGAGGGTTAAACACCTTTTTTCAATGTGTATACAAAATTAAAACATGCGTAGGCCGGAGGGTTAAACACAACAAAAAGTTTAATCTTTTTTTTACTTACTGATTATATATAAATCTTTTTTTTACTTGATTTAAGAATTTCATACTTATTTCAAGAAATTCCGGGATGGATTTTCGAAAGTAATCCCATTTAGGATTGTTTTGAGTACGTTTAAGTGTTATTTGTACTTGAATTTTTGAGTATGACTCGTACTTAAAGTAATCATAATAAAATTGATGTGTTTTTCTTTCTGTGTATGAATCTTTTGAGAGAAATTTGTTAACGTTCGTGTAGTTTCACCTACATCACTGATGATCATCTTTGCGGCATTATTAATTTTCGTGTTATGTGTATTGCCCAACACTGTTTTAAAAACAAGCTTTTAGAAAAATTATAAATAAAAAAAAACAAGAATAATAAAAAAAAAATTTTTTCCTTTTGGTTGTTATGTGCAACATTAAAAACTAATTAAAATTTTATAATGAACACTCAATAATTAAACAAGACAACGAAAAAGGAAATATTTTTAATATTTATTTTAAGTTTTAAGTGACAACTCATAACTAACAAACAACATATTTGCAACAATGTAAAGTCTACAGTGACGACGATCAGAAAACGAACTGTATTTTCTATTGGGCAGTGAAGATCGAAGATGTATTTTAATGTAAATCAAGATTTAATTATTTTGACAGGTTTTGAATTTTGAATTTTTTTATTTCTTTCAATAATTGTAATGATTCGTTTTGTGTTGCATTTTATATTTTTGATAAATTCGATCTGTTTGCGTCGATTTGTTTTGCATTATTACGACTTCGATTTGAGATTTCCAGCTTACCCTTAAGGAGAGCTTACCTTAGCAAGATAACCTTATTTTGGCGGAATAACAGAAAAAGATAGTGTGGTATAATCGCACGAAAAAATCTCGAATTAATAAGAAATTAAAAATTAACAGCTTTAAAAACTTTTAGATCGTTTTGAATGGACGTTAGTGTACCAAAACCCTAAATTAGGTAGGACACTTGTATGGGGTCCAGGTAAAATATATTTTATTTAATACTCTTTTAATTTAACAAATGTCTTATGTATTTTTAACTCAAATCTTATCAATTTTTGCTATTTGTAGACCGATCTGACTTAATTTAAATAAATGATATAAATTTATTACAACCTAATCCCCCATCCTTTCTAGGATTTTCGAAAAACCCATTTCAACATACACAAAGACAGGCTACACGAAGGACCCAGATATTATGAGCTGAATAGAAATAAAGGTGGCAATCTCCATTTTTACCATAAAATAATCTAATAATGCCGTATTAATGCATTTGGAAAATTCTTATGGAGAGCGAATTTAGAAATAACAAAAAAGCCCAAATTTATAGTCAAAAATAAATCTCCACTGGTGATTGCTACACTTTTGTGATGCTCACACGCTAAAATTTTTTCGGCATTTTCCAAAAAACTGTACACACACATGACAATCTCCCATTTTCGTTTTGGATTTATTTCAAAACCTCAAAGTGGATTTGGTTCAAACTTTTTTATATCTTCTTCTGATTGGTTTGTAGCAAATAGCAAAACATCATATTTCAAATGCTATGAAGATACATCTATGAAGATAAAGGTTTTTGCTTTTTATTAGTGCAGATTTACACACATCAAGTATGACTCATCAAGTCTTGAGTTTTTCGGAGAGAATCGAAGAGATAGTGAAAAGGGGTACAGACTTGTCCGTACCAGTCAGTATGTATTCGTAATACTATCGAAAATTTGATGGAAATCAAGAGCAAAACAATTGGTATTCAAGTTTCAAAGGTTGAAATATACTTTTGTTACACTTTATTTTAATAGCATTCTCCAGTAAAGTGGGAATTTATAATCAAGTGCATATTAGTAAAATATTTTGAAATTTGAATAGCATTTAAAAAAAGTTTGAACTCAAGTTTATTTCCAGTTAAATTTTAAGCACTTGAAATTTTATTTTTGAGTGTGATTATTGGGATGAAAGTTTAAGGTAAAGAACAAGAAAATTGACGACACAAACCAATTGTGTATGAACGTACACGCATGTTCAAAAGAAATTAAAAAAAACCTGTTCAACTAAACCTGACCTGACTACTTATAGAATTAACAAAAATGGAGATAGCCACCTTTGTTTGTATTGCCCGCATAACTACTTCCTACACTCAAAAGAAAAATCAATCTATCCGTACTCAAATCAATCCGAAGCGGTATTAATAATACGGTAAGTACGGATTTTCTTGAATCAAGTACAGAAAGATTGATACAAGTACGGATTTTCAATCGCAAAATACATAAATTGTCCATATTCAATCCCGTTTCGTACTTGAAATAATCCGCAAATGAGATTGAGTTGAGTAAAACTAAAATTGAATCAATCTCAAAATATGCTTGATTAAAAATTATAAAATTGTTTTAATCCGAATTCGTACTTAAAATAATCCGAAAATTAGATTGATTTATGTAAAACTAAGATTGAATCAATCTCCAAATGCGAATGATTCAAGTATTATAAAGTTGATTTTATCAAGAAATTAGAAATTAGAAAGAAAAAGTTATAATGATTGATTCACTTACCCGTACTACACCTTACAGAATGATAAAACACCAATATTATGCCCGATATGGTTTTTATTTTAGAAATCTTATGTACATATTTAACTAAAAATTAAAACTAAATGAGAATCAAGAGTTCAAATTTACTTTTTAACCCTTAGTGGTGCACATGAGTCTCGCCAGACCTTTTTTCAATGCGTGTAGAAAATTAAAACATGCGTAGGCCGGAGGGTTAAACACAACAAAAAGTTTAATCTTTTTTTACTTAATTTAAGAATTTCATACTTATTTCAAGAAATTCCGGAATTGATTTTCGAAAGTAATCCCATTTAGGATTGTTTTGAGTACGTTTAAGTGTTAAGGAAGAATTAGTCTTTACTTTCTGTTCTGTTACGCTGTCACTTACAATTACTTAACAAGTTTTTGATATTAACAGATTGGACCGAAACAGAACGGAAAAACTAATCAATTTCACATGTTTTTTAATAACAAAAACAAATATGCTGATTCGTAACTGAACAGAAAGTAAAGACTAATTCTGCCTTTATTCGTACTTGAATTTTTGAGTATGACGCGTACTTAAAGCAATCATAAAAAACTTGATATATCCCTAGTGTTTTTCTTTATGTGTAGGGTCTACGATTAATATTGTAGAAATTGCAAACAAAATGAAAAGCTATCATACATGTATACTAGGGTATTCATTCGGTTAACCGTTAATCGGTTAAGCGATTAATTACTACCCGATTAACTGATCGGTTAATTTAAAATTGGCAATTTTCGATTAACGATTAAACCGGTTCATTTCACTCGATTAATCGATTAACCGATGTAACAAATATTTTTAGTTTTTTGTAGTATTATAACATATTTTTTTGCGTTTTTAATTATTTGTTTCGTCTCATGTAAAAAAGTATATGTTTGGAATTTTAATTATAATAAATATTAAATAAAATAAAATAAAATAAAATAAATAAAATAAAAATATTTTTTCCTACAATATATTTCCTTCGAGAAATACATTCTTAAAATACAGTACAAAAACAGAAACTACGGGTTCGTGTTTAATTTTTTGCAGAATGTTCGGTGCAAACAAAATTAGCCGAAACAATGGCATAATGGAAGATTTTATATGTTGAGGGAAATCCTGGAAAAGGACAAAGAAACCAAGATATCGTATTCAGCTTTTAAAAATGAAATGTTTCTGCGCATCTACGTCACATCAGCGAATAAGTTCAGCTAAAATATAGAAACACAAGCAAACAAACATGTGTATTAAATGCTAAAGTGACGTCATATGAAACAGTTAAATTTTGTAAACATGTGCAATGTGCAATGCGCAATCTTAAATCTGTATTATGTGTTGCTTCCGATTTCTCAAACATCTTCGATAAGTGAAAGAATTGTTTCCATATCAAGTTTTATCAAAACTAAAGAAAAGAATAGCGTAAATTCTAAACATTTTAACCAACTTATTTTTCCAAAAGATTATTTAATAAAATCTCAAACTATTGAAATAATTAATAAAAAAAATCTCACAGTTTTTTTTTTTTTTAATAAATACATACAAATATTATGGTATAAATTATAAAATGTGTTTTTCATATTATTACTTTTTTGTTTGCTCGTTTTAGTTCAAGAATTGTTTTGTTCGTTATGTTATTGTTTTTTTTTACTAATAGACTCCAATAATAAATAATTTTTGCATTTTTATTTATTGAAATTACTAAATTTATAACAAAACTTTATTAATCGGTTAACCGATCAATAACAAAATTAACCGATTATTAACCGATTAAACCAAAAACTTTTGGGGGACGGGGTCTTTCACAGAGGTTGAAAGCTCTCTGTCTGCTATCCACTTGGGGATAGCAAGAAGCGATTCCTTTGTCTGAAATTCCCAAGCATCTCACAACTTCCGGTCTTAGACCAAGTGTTCCCTGGAAATGTTATTCAGGCACCCGTCTGATGACAGCTAAAGTGAGAAGGCGTACAGAACTGAGTATCCTGAGTGCAGGCTTACACCGACGCGTCTCAGGAAAATAGGTGACAACTGATAACATTTAGTCACTGAAACTCACCTGTATTAAACCGGCCTAGCGGTGTTGGCAGCCCCAACTCTAGGATCGGAGGCTTTGGCCTAATCAGTCAATCTTCCTAAACTCGTATGGTTACAGAAACGTCAACAAATTTAAATAATAACGATCCCCACCCGATGACGACTTTTGGCTTTAAACAACGGTTTATGATTGGCATGACGCCCTATGTTCTTTGACGCCCTATGTTCTTCGTGAACAATTTATTTAAGTATTTTATGTTACATCGCTGTATCTATATTGTATTTAAATAAATAAAGGACATATATATATATATAAACCAAAAACTCGGTTAATTAATCGAGCGATTAACCGATTAAAGCAAAAGCCCGATTAAATGAATACCCTAATGTATACCCATTCCACCTATAGTTTAACCATCTTTCCAAAAAAACTGATTCACTGATTTATAAACTCTAATTATCGAATGGAATGTAAGTCAGTCTTTTTAGTTGTTTTTTTTGTGTTTTTGTTTTTACAGCTTTTAAAGTGTCTTGTTTTTATCTTTTATTTCAAAAAGTTTTAAGGCCGCCTTACTTATTGTTAAGCATACACCATGATTGTTTTTGCTGGCAGTTGTTAGAAATTTCAACAATTACAATTAGGAAAATGCACAAAACAAAAACTAACTTATTTTAAAAATGTGCAGCGTATAACGACTACAAAAAATGACAAAACGTTTAAGTACTGTCAGCTATACAGCGGAAAAATATACAAGGCCTTCACTTTTTATACCCTCTATAGCATTTTTTCTGTGAACATAAATTCTACAAAATTTTTCACATTAATCGAAAATAAAATCGGTTTTAATTAAAAATTTAATAAAGTAAATTAAACGTTTAATCAAGTAAATTAAACGTTTTTTTTCTTACTGGTGCATATTTAATTAATTTTTTAATTAATATCACAAATATTTTAATTGAAATAAATTTTTGTTTTATTTTTGTGTATATATATTTATGAAGTTGCGTTTTTAGTCCTTCTGGGCATCAAACTTGTCAAGGTTCAAAAATTAAAATAGGATCGTAGCCGACCAGAGTTCTTTCTGGGAACCACATTAATAAGAAAACCAAAATCATAAGATAGGTCTTATTGGTAAGAGCAAATTTTAACATACTTATTGCATTATAATTGAATCAGACCGTTTATGTGTTTAAAATTAAGCAATAAGAATTCGCTTCTTTTACCATATCTAAATATTGGTAAAAATGATAATCAAAATATTTAAAATTTCGTTAGCAACCTTTAAATAAAACATTTTTGTAATATTTAAAATCTTTATAGAATATAAACAACTCGAGCCACAACCCCAGAATTAGCTTAAGCGACAAAAACAAAATTTTAGAGAAGAAGGTTTTTTTATTATAAAAACAAAAGAAAACCTACTAGAAATGGCTCTTGAGCTAAAATGGATTTTGCTACAAAATCGTAACGGTATCTTGTTAGGCCATAACATTTTAGGAGATGATGCAAGTTTCAACAATTAATTAATTTATTAAAAAAAAAAAAAACCAAAACTGAAAATGATGTCGCTTGAGCTATTTCTGCGGTTATGGCTCGAGCTGTTATTTTTGTTTGAGGAGCGATATAAATATTTTTTTAATATTTTATAATTTTTATTTGGATGCAAATTATTCAACCATTGTTTTTGTTATTTCCATTAAGGGTGGAAAAGTTAATACCAAGTACTTTTTCAACAATGTGATTTTGGGAAAATAAATTTAAAAGAAAGCACATGCACTGTTTTTTTATTTAAAAAAAAAAATATATATATACTGAAAATTTGTAAACAAAATTTCAATTTTCCATCCGTTTTTTCCTCTTGTGCTTCTATTAAAAAAAAACTAATTAGTATTGTGGTTTTTTTGTTGAACTATTTATGGTTTTTAATCCAAATTTTTTTTTTTTTTTTGTAAAATCAATTAAAATGGATAATCATTCAAAAAAAAAAAAGCAAACTTCGATCTACCAAATGTTAAAATACAATTTGGTTGAGGGATTGATGTTTGACTATTGACGTCAGCAGTCGTCGATGGCTGCGAGTGTAAAACGGCAAATCCATCTGAGGAGATCGAGTGGTTGCAATCGAAACATGTCATGGTAACCTGCCGGCCAGGGTTCGAGCCCCAGCCACGGTCAAGAATGAAAGATTATCAATAACAATTTTAATTAACTTTCATGTTGTAAACTTCCTTTCTTCATAAAAATAATTTAATGAACTTAAGCCTAATTAAAAATATTAAAAATTTGGATTAAAAAACTCTGAAAAAATTAAAATTAAATTAAAAATCTTAGTTTTGTTGCTGCAATTTTTGAAAATTCTGCTTTGAAATTGCATAATGCATAATCCCATTAAAAAATTTTATCATTTTGCGAAGCACTAAAGGTACATTTAAAAAAATAAGCGCACAATTATGCGCTACGCAATAAGACATACAGAAAAGCAGTAAAGTAAGTAAAAAACCCTCAACAACTTTTATAAAAAAAACAACATTGCAAGTGCTACGGCATTCCCTTATTACGAAGCAGGTTTGTAAGGGAGAGTACTTAAAAATAACGGTATCAAAACATTCAGTGTGTAAAGCTGATCGTTACATCTGACAATTTTTATATGCGCTGAATAATGCGCTTTATGTGTCAAAAATGTATTGCTTCAAAGTGGGAACTAGCCATATAAAATTCATGTCTTCCGTAAGCGCAATGGTAAGCCAAACTCTTATGTTTCTCCCTTACAAACCTGCTTCGTTGGAAGCTCCATTTTTTATTGGGATGATATTACAGTTTTGCAATTTTTGTATTTTTATCTTGTCTTTCCTCTTCTTTTTTATATGTTATAAAAAACACATACAGCCAACTTCAATTAAAAAGTGTGAGAATAGCAAAACAAAGCAGAATTGCATATGAAACTGAGAACCCCTCCCTTATCTTCTCACCCCCCTCACCTTAACTCAAGAACTGCTGCAACAAAAATTGCAAGTCTGGACATACGACTGTCAAATTTCTTTACGTATTTTTTGACCTTTCATTACAATTTGCTTTCACACTATTATACATTTTGAATTTATTTTAGTTTTCGACATCTCGTAATACTCATTATTATAGTGGAAAAGGGCCTTTATCTGCGTGTGGTTGATGTGGATTAGGCCAAAATATATTGAAAGTTCCAGTTAAGAAGCTAATTTGTACTATGGTGAAGTTCGGTCTTCTGGCAAATGTCATTTAACAGAATTTTCTCTTGCAGAGAACATTAGATGTTTTCAAATATTAAAATTATTGTTACGAATGTAACTTTAGTTAAGAATTAGTTATATTTATTAGTTATCTTTTATTTATTAGTTGTCCTGTATTCATAAGTAATTTTATTAGTTTACATTGTCATAAACAAAATTGTTATACATCATTATACTTCAACCTCAATGTGCAGAAAGCTATAATATAGGTGATGCGACTTTGCAACCATAGATGGTGCTTTGGACGTTAAATTTAAAATTCACAAAATTACTGATGTATTTATTAATCGTTAATAGTAAAGCCTCGAACCTTCGAAAAACATTTCGAATGTTCTAGAAGGCCGAATTACAGTAAAAATACTAGCGGCGGCTAGCATCAAAAAAAGAGTATACTAGTTCAGATTTTGTGTGGATAAGAACGCATCTCGCGGAGAAAATTATTAACATTGAAGTGTGTTGATCACAATAGCGAGTTGTGAATAAAAGCTGTAAATTAGGGTTGTTAAGGTGCCTACGTTCTTAATAAAAAAGTGTTATAAATTAAAGTGTTCTGTTTATTTTATTTTATAAGAATTGCAATTAACGAATTCGAAACGGTTTATTATAAAGGAAATAAACTAAAACGTTATTGAAAGGTCCACACCATGCGTTTATGCGTCTGTCCTTTTTATGCATCTGGCAAAAAAGTAGAATCAGCGTAATTGTATGTGACACGTTACACAGCAAAACGCATAGAATGCATATACGTATAAACGCATCAAAGTAGGTTTACTTGATACTGTTGTATCCGTCGCATGAGTGGTGAGAAAATGTCAGCTGTTTTTGATAGCCATGGATGAGACATCATATTTTATTTTCAATGTTGTCGATAAACATGTTTTTGTGGTGGATTTCTTTTTACATTTTTTTGGTATAAAAAAAGTTTTAATTAAAAGAAAAAGCTTTCGTTAAAAAGATTGCAATAACTTTCAAGAAAAAAATACATAAAAATGAATTTTAAATACAATTTTTATATTTTGCACTCATATAATCGATTTTTATTCTATTTATCGATTACTTTTAAGTACTGAGTGCCATCTCTGTTGTGTTTATTATTATTTTAAAAAACAAGTGATATGGAGGAATAGCTTATGCCGTGAAAAATAACTAATAGCTCTGTTCCACATGCATAACGAAACAGTCTGAACTTGCACAAAGTAACCCAAACGTTCCACATAACAATTTTTGTGCTCTTAAGAGAGTAGTTGAGAGAGTAATTTTTTTCATTTCCTGTACAAATTTGCACGAACTTTTTCTTTGGGTAAGTTCGGACAAGACAAAACAATCAGCTGTTTTTGTTTACATATGAAACTGATAAATAATTCAGGAAATTTACAAACAAAAGAAAAAGTTTAGTTGTAATTAAAAATAATATTAAAAAGCAAAATGTAAAGTTTTTGTGGAAAATTAAAGTGGTAAAAATGTTATTGCATACATATTTCCCTTAATCTTTAATATAAAAAAAAAACAATATATAAAAAATTACAATGATGCAAATGTTTGGTTTTATAATGATATGACTTGTAAGCGTCTAAAATCATTTAAATATATCTTAATTTGAAAAGTAAGCAGCATTAGTATTTGAAGAAGTGCAAAAATGGTTTTTCTGCGTTCCAGCAATTTTGGGTAGTTTTGGCAAATTTAGAGAGTAATTTTCATTTTACTCTCATTAGTCCGAACTTGCCCGAGATCTTGTGGAACACACCTAATATTTATACAATCAAAACTTTTTCCTTACATATGTATGTACTTATGTATGAATTCAATAAATTCTTTTTAAATCTCAATTTCACTTCCCATTTTGCCAAAATTGTTTTTTTTTTGATAACAATTTTAACACAACAGCTGATTAAAAAAAATAGTGTCGCGCATAAAAGGCATTGCATGTAACTTGAATTTAAAAACACATAAAATTCACAAAAAGTATCATACGCATCCACGCATGGTGTGGACCTTCTGCTTAAGAATTACATATATTTCAATAAAAAGTCAAGCCGAAGAATTTTAAACATTTCTGCTGATTCTTGTATTGCAAACCACAGAAGGAAACACGATTTCTGTCGACACTAAAGAGCTCGATATCGATGAAATTTTATGAAAATTTGACTCACTTTACGTTTGAACGGGACTTAAGTACAAATGGAAGGACAACTATATGGCCTCTTTGCTAACTATTACTCTTGCCCGCTGGGTAGATCTCTAGTATTTTTTTTTGCCAAAATGTCGGCATAATGGCGTATGTTCAAAAATGTATTTTTTTAAGTTTTTTATGACAAGTTGCTTTTTTTAAGTTATTGTTGCATTTGTTTGTAACTTTTTGTTTCTACACACAGTCGTATAGATAAGATAAAAACTGCTGTTGTTACTACTGCGTCTACTTATAGTTGTATATACAAATATTTCTTTTTGTTTGTGTATTTTTATTATTAACTAGTTGTTATTGCTTTTGCTTTGTACAATCAATTCCACTCTTCTGTTTTTTTTTTTGTTTTGCCACTGAGATTCATTCATGCAATTTCATTCAACCATTCACATTTTTTAAAAATTTAAGAATTTTTTTTATACTTTTATAACTTCATAAAATCAAGTGACAGACACAAGAAAATAAAATAAATAACAAACAGCAAAAAGTAACAAGATCAAAAAAAGAAACAGTAAATTTGAGTTGAATAATTTATGATGATGTTTAGAAAGAATATTTTACTTTTTGTTGAAGTTTTTTTTCTTTCTTATTGTTAAGTAAGAAACTGTAAGTAGGTATCTGAATTTCTGTGAAGTGTAGTCTACAGTTGTAGTTGTATGCATTATTTATGTATGCATGTGATTTCATATGCATTCTTTATTTGTCAACTTTAGTCGATTTTTTTTAACTTTTTATTGATAGCGAGTGATTATATTTGTATGCATAAGAGTGTTTTTGTTAAGTTCTAACACAAAAAAAAAAAAAGTTATTGATAATTTTTTATATGAGTTCTTATTGTGGGGTATACGACAAGTTGATCCCAATTTAGTTGTTTTGGGTCAATAGAAACTTAAACATGTCTCTTTTGTTATGTAACGAGGACGTCTAGCTAGTGAAAACTTTTCTGTAAACGTAAACGTATGGTCACCGCTAGCAAGCTCCATATTATTGTAACATGAAACCATATTAAGCATAAATCAATTTTCCAAAAGAAAGCCACACCCACAAATAATTTTTGTCTTGTTTATTAGCAATAGCATTTTCCTATTTCAACCATATTTTAAGAGCAACATGTTATGTTTGATAAACAGCTATACATGGGTTGATAAATTTTAAACTTTTTGCCATAACTTCAAAAATGAGATGTTTTCTAAGGTACAACGGACGTGCTGGACACGAATACGGCACCCATTTATTTCTCTCAAAAAGCGAGATATTCGCGAAAACCGTGCTTTTCGGCAATTGGTTAAGCTATTTCGAAAAAGTTCAAGAATTATTCATCTATTCAACATAAAAAAAGTCTGCAAAATCTTAAATGCCAAACTTTCACACAAAAAAAGATGCAAAATCATATGACTCATTCATTTTATCATTTTATGAAAATTTTCATAAAGAGATGCAGACTTTTTAGGTAACACTTTTATACTAAATAGTATAGCGAATCCCGGCTTTAATGACGATCGGCATCTTCTGCTTTAATCTCAGACTTTGGAAAACGATCTGACTGAATTTCTTTAGCATACGTGTCCGTACTTTATGTGAGGTTTATGTATAAAAACCTATGTATATCCTATTTTATCTGGAGTCTTTAGAAAAACCATTTTAAAATCTATTCATTAGGGCTCAAAATGTTTCCACCTGTGATAAATTGTCTACAAATTATCTTCCAAATGATTGCTGGGATGGATATTTGTCATAACCTCTAAATAATCTTGTAGCATAATTTTCTAGAAACCTTTTTTTATAAACTACAATTTCTCACTCGAAAATACAATTTGGCTAAATCGTTTGAATAAGATGAATAAAGTTCTGTATACCATGAAAGAACAAACTAACTTAAGACACCTTTTAAAGTGAATAATATTCTCAAATTGTCCGTAGAAGACCACCTCGTCGCTTCGAAATACTCCTGTAGAGCCACAGCCACATATCAGTTTTATTTTGGCCCGCAAAAACTATTACAAATTCCTAAAACGTCCTTCTGAATAATGAAACCGGTCATTAAAGCACACATTTATTCATTAACTCATTCAGCAATTTATGTAGTACAAGTATGTAATTTCAACTAATTTAAAGTTTTGTAATTATTTGAAAGCTATTAATTTCTATACTAAATATTTTTTATACATATATTTGTTTTTTTTTTTTTTTTTTTTGCAATAATAAGAAAATTATACAGACAAATTATACAGACAAAAAACATGAATAACATGAATTTTTTGTCATACTCATTCAAGTTGTCGTCGTACTCTCAGTCGAAGTCAGAGTATCATTTAACTGGCTGGTATCACATTTTGCCACAATTTATTACAACAGACTTGTTCAAGGTTTTCGATTTGGTTTTTAATTATTTAAGTTTTTTTTCTTGTATTGATTTTTTTTTAATTTTTCCATTAAACGGAATATTTATTGGACCGTTAATAATCAAAACTTTATAAAAATTTAATTGATTCTTTTTTTATCTAGATTTTTATTTATTTTATTTAAATCAAAGTGCGTAAATAAATTTGTCTACAACACAAAAAAAAAAAAAAAAAAAAAAAAAAAAAAAAATGCCACATAAGAAATCTAAAAAATTTTAGTCGAAATTCTATAATTGATGAGATTTTACAAAAAAGCAAGCAAGTAGAAAATTGTAATTCGAATCAAAGCTTATCTTTAAGTTGTCATAAATAATAAATGTATTTAATATATAAAAAAATATTTAAAATATAAAAAAAAAACTGTTACACATACAAAGTATTAATAAAATCTTTGAGTAATTGTCCTGCATTCACTGTCAACAATTATTAAATTAATAATAAATTGATTGCTAAAGTGCTACAACAATATTTGATTGATTGAAGAAAAAAAAAAAACGAAACACACCGCTGTCTTTAAATTTTAGCATTTACTTTATATTTAAAGCCAAACCCCCGTATTCAAAAACGATTATTAAATTTAACAAACGTTAAGTAAGGATAATTTTCAAAGTAAATTTACTCTTTAAACCTTTATTATATTTAAAATTTTTTTATGAATACAGGCAAAAGTTTTTAATAAAAGAAGAGCAAACAAATTTGTAAAAATATTAATTGGAACACTACCAAGCAAACACAAAAGTTAAAAAAATAGTTTATCTTTCTAAAGTAAAAACTTTTAAAAACTTTAATCCAAATTTTCAATATTTTTAATTAGGCTTAAGTTCATTAAATTTAATTTTCATTAAATTATTTTTATGAAGAAAGGAATTTTCACAACATGAAAATTAATTAAAATTGTTATTGATAATCTTTCATTCTTGACCGTGGCCGGGAATCGAACCGCTGCCGGCAGCTTACCATGACATGTTTCGATCGCAACCACTCGATCTCCTCAGATGGATTTGCCATTTTACACCCGCAGCCATCGACGACTGCTGACGTCAATAGTCAAACATCAATCCTTATCCATTTTAATTGATTTTACATGTTTTTTCTTTACTTCTGTTTTTTAAAAACTTTTAAAACTTAATAACATTTTTTGTTGTTTTTAGTAAGATAAGATGAAAATTGTATTTATCAGGCACAAAATATTTCATAAAAAAACCACTTAAACATGTACAGTACAGTGCAACTTCGATAGTCAGGACATGCGGCAATCCGGTCAATCCAATAATTCAGACGCTTCTACCCTTAAAATTTTTACCTCTACAATCCGCACAATTTTATGAAAGAAATAAATTAAATGCCGTTGTTTGTTTGACCTCGCATGTTTTGTTATACACACGTGGATTCACATTTTGCACTGCCATTACTTCAGTTTCGGATCTTTCCTTTGCAAGCGTGTTTGTCTAATTTCGTCCCTAGTACAAAGTTTTTAAATAATAAACGAAACCCTAACATTAAAGGAAAAGCGTGAAATTTGGTGTCATTTCATAACGTCATAAGTGTCATAATGTCCATCAGAGCAGTGTCATAACGTCCGTGGATTTTCTTCTCTTTGTTATAACAAATACCGGCTTCGCTAACTAAAGTGTCTCTGGGTAGTCAGTCTTCGTTCGGAAACAAGGCAGATTTTAGGAGCTTTACTTAGCAAAGCAGGTACTTGTTAAACCATAGAGGAGAAAATCCTTGCGCCCGGCCGAAGGCGAGCTGTGCAGAGAAGCTTTAGTTAGCGAAGCCGGTACTTGTTTATCATAAAGGAGAAAAACCTTGTACCCGGCGCAGTCAGTATTTGTTATACCATAGAGGAGAAAATCCTTGAGCCCAAAAGTGTTTTTGTTATATATTTAATATATACACACAGAGAAAAAACAACGAAACACTTTTGAAAAAACATTTTAACCATATTATGTTTAATTTAACCAAATCATTGTCACCGACAACCATATTATGGTTAAATTTTTTTTCTTTAATAATAGTTTTGTTGGTTGTCTGTAAATCTTTTTTTTGCATTTAACTTCTTCAGTAATTATGGACCTTAGAACATGTTTAAAAATGAAATAAGTCCATTTGCAAAGTGTCTTAAGGCCCACGGACATTATGACATTTTCAAAAGTGTCACAGTGTCCATGGACACTATGACACTGGACGTTATGACATGCCGCCTGAAGTTTTGCAAAGTTTTCATGAGCGAAACACAAGATAAAACCATTTATTTCGAATATGTTTCTATAATAGACCCGGTAACATTTGAATCAAAATAGTGTATCAAACCATTTTCGTAATACACAACTTTTTTTAGGAAAAAGAAAAGTTATGAAAAAAGCAGAAAAGATGACTGGGTATGACGATTTTTTAAAGAGCTCACCTAAAAACTTGTGGTGACAAAGTATCCAAAAGAGTAAATACATATTTTAATTCATTAAGATTATTTAAATAAGTTTTACTACTATAGTCCGGACAACTTGATAGTCCGACAGAGCCTAAAACTATATGTGCCCGTATTTTGGAGTCAAATTACTCAAAATACCAGCATTATATATTTTCAATAGGCTTCCTTATGACAATTTAGACGTATATACCATATTTCATCAAATTATCTTAACAGTTGCGACCTGCAACTTCCACCCAAGGTTACATGCACAGAAAAATTCTCCAAAATTTTCACCAATCAAAGCATTAATCAAAAATAAAATCAGTTTTAATTAAAAATTTAATCAAGTGAATTAAACGTGGAATCAAGTCAATTAAACGTTTAATCAAGTGAATTAAACGTTTAATTGATACTATTAATTTGTTTTTTAATTCATATCACAAATTTTGATTGAAATCAATTTTAATTTTTTTTTCTTGTGTGGAAAGACAACACAGACAACCGAACGGGCGGACATCTTTAGATCGACTCAGAAAGTGATTCGATCGGTCGATCGATACTCTAATTACATGACACATGATTAAATTTTTAATTAACACTGATTTTATTTTTGACTAATGCTTTAATTGGTAAACAATTTTGGAGAATTTTTTCTGTGCATTTTTCCTACTTAAATTCAATGGTAAAAATGGGAAACCCACTGTTAAAATATCGTGCTATTTGGTCTACTTTTTGGTAATGAAACGGTTGGTTTAAAAATTCTTTTAATGTAAAATTAAAAATTTTTTTTCTTTCACTGAAATTTTTTAAACTTCGAGTTAAAACCCTCTTGTAGATCCAGTGCGATATGTATGTAGAAGGACATTTTGAATAAAAAAGCAGACTAGCAATATTTGTATGTTATCGCCCTTATTTATTAGATTTAAAATGTTAAATAATAAAAATAATAATATTCATTTAAAAATATTTCAGGTTCTAAAAAAAGTTTTCTTTGAGAAAGTCTGAATTTTTTTTAATGATAAACGATATGTTTCTAATGTTGCAAACGTCAAAAAAGTGTGGAAACCGAAGGAAGATTTGTACAATGAATGAATAATAAAATATATTTGATTAAAATTTGATTACTGGTTTAAAATTTGCTTCATCTTAATCAAAGTTACAACAAAGTTTTAACAACCCAAGAATGCTGTTGCAAGCTCCGTTTTCTTTATGGATCTAATGAACCAAATACAAGAGAGAAAAAAAAAACTTGTTTATTTCACAATCAAATATTTAATTTCACCACAATAACAATCTTTACATTTTTGTAAAAAAAGAAAACAAAAAAAATACAGGGCAGGGCAATTTATTTAAATATTCTTAAAACTTTCTATTTGTCTTTCCAGTTATTTTTTATTATATTGAAAAACTCTTTAAGATTCGAATTTATCACAAATTGTTAATGTAAAATATAATTTTTCTAAAACATTAATATTTTTTTTTTTTTTAATTTGTATGAAAATATTTTTAAAGTAAGGCGAAGGGTTTGAGAAAATAAGTAAGCAAAAAACTTAATATTGCATCTAAAAATTTTATGAATTCATATAAAAAAATATTTAATTGTAAGAAATAAAAAAAAGGTTAGAACAGAATAATTCAAGAGTATCAGAATAAAATAATTTATGACTAACGGTCACAAAAAAAAAAAAAAATCTAATAAAATAGTTAAAGCTTTTATGGCGCAAAAAAATTTGTTTGCATTGAGTTGCAGTTTTTATCAGGAACCGTTATCATTATTCTTTTTTTTTCATAAAAATCTTCAAGCAAAAGTTACATTTATTTTTTTTGGACAAAAATAGTTATTTTAAGATTTGAATTTTTTTGAGCAAAAATAAAAGTTATTCTGTAATGAAATGTACGTGTTGTAATCATTTAGTTGACTTTAAATATATTGAATTTTGATATGCATAAGAAATCCCCATGATGATCACTACACACAGAAAAAAAATTGGTTGGGAAACGGTTGCAGTAATAAATATTGATCAAGTTACATGATTTATTATTGCAACTATTAAAAATGTATAGTTCTAACTGATTTTTAATTATCTTGATTATTCAAACGTTGTTCTAACTGAAATATGATTCCTTCAATTCTTTTATTAGTTATGATAACTAATTTAATTTAGTTCTAAAAATTAGTACAAATGGTTAGAATCACAACCGAATTTAATACAGGGCAATACTGAATATTGGTTATTGCAATTAATAATTTGCTATCGTCAATAACTTTTGTAATATAAATGTTAATTCAGCTAATTATCGATTGTTGGAATAGTTTCAATTCGAGTACAACAAATAAAAATATAATTATTCGGAATTCACAACCAAAAAATAGTTAAAAGCCCCAATTGCTTACTAAATTTTCTGTCAAAACATTTTATAGATTAAAATAATTTTTTATTTTATATTTAAAAAATATCTTTGCGGTCAAAAATGGAAACTGTGCATAAACTTGATAAATAAGGGTAAGTTATTTACGTATTCTTATAGGTATGAACATATACACGTACATATGTATGCATGTATGTATTATTTTTTTTATACCCTACAAATTTCATTGGACTACTTGATCCATTTTGATCCTGGGCTGGTCCAATGAAATGCAAGTATGGACCATGTCATTATACAAAAGAGTTTGCAGTCAAACGACATGTCTTCGTTTTTTAACGACATGTTTGCTTTTTGAAACGATTTCAAAACTAATCCTCTGGAGTATACCATGGAGTAGTTTTAAGACTTCTCCTTTGTAATGCAAGCTGGGTTATATGGTCCTGCCCAAGGACATCGTACTGTAAAATAAGCCATTTTTTCCATTCATTGGGGTTACCTTTGGACAAGTCCTTGCCCCTTATGGGCTACATTTGACCGGTTAAAAAAATATATTGATAACGACAATCAAATCTCTTGGTATGAACACCAGTTATGTGGTAATTCACTTGCAGCTATCATATATTCGGGTATAAGCACAATTTTGTTTTTAATAATCATACTAGCAACTAACAATATCTGTTGTTATGACTGATAGTGTACTAAAATTCAAATGTTGCTATCAAAACTATTATGCTAAGCATCGAAATTTTCAGTAATTGGAACCGAATTGTGTGATAGTACATGCAACCGACGAAATTCGATTGGCGCCAAATTCGGTTGTGATCACGAATCTGTTTTCTCTGTGTAGGCATCGATTTCCATGTAAATGCATGTTTTTTGTCGATAGTGTAAGAACGATGTCGAACATCTTTCCGAATCATTAAATTTGCGTTAAAATGGCATCGATTTATTTCTGCATATTGTTGCATATTTTGGTGAAAATTAATATTTAGGTTTTAAATGCATATTTTTGCATATTTTGACATTTTTGAGTAATTTTTTTTTTTAATTTCCATATTGCAAAAATCATTATATAATAAATTTAAATGCAGATGATTCAAATTTTTATTGCATTACGAAGAGAAAAGTTCGGCAATTATGAAAGAAAAATGATATCAGGCAAATGTCCACCACAAGCACGCTGACAGATGGCGAATCCTTCATAAAAGTTTTAAATCACTTTTTCACAAAATGGCGGGTCTTTTTTGTTTATCACATCACGGATTTTGAGTTTTAAGACTGTCCTTAATATAGCCCCACAAAAAATAATCCAGTGGTGATAAATCACACGAACTGTGGCTGACCACTTAACAGCTGATGTTCATGAAATTATGCGATCGGAAAATTTGGATTGCAATAAATTGAGCGTTTGATTGGCTGTGTGACATGTGGCACCATCCTGTTGGCGTTGAAACATTTTGTACCGAGCCTGTCGACTAATAGTTAACGACCAAATTCTTAATAGCGGTCCCAGAAGGACAATTATGTTGTCCGAAAATATCACGAATTTTACGAAATATAACTATAACAGAACCACCATTTTCATAGTGGATTTTAATTATTTTAATGCGATTATCGAGCGAAATTGAATTTTCATTGTAACAACTGCCAATGCATCTGATACGAATACGTCAAAAAACTTAATGTCAAAACTATCATATTGTTGGTGTTGCTGCAATTAAAAAACAAAGTTCTTGTTGAAAACCCCGATGCAAGATTTTCAAAATTTCGACAAAAGATCCTTTAATTTTAAGCCGATGCAGCACCTTACATGGTTAAGGCTTATAATGGGATTAAAATATTTTATCCTAAACTGATACAAGTTACTTGACTGGCACATGGATTACACGCGTTGCAGAGGAAATTAGAAGTCAATTCGATAATATTGCAATTTTTATTGAAATGCATCCCTTGATTCCTTAGCTTATCCTCTAACAATAAATTTCAGTGTTTTTATCAAGAATAAAAATTGGGAATTAAGCAAAACAAACAAAATCTTATTAAAAAAATTTTCTATTCCCAAAAATTACTTTGATAATAGTCTAAGAAAATCTTTAAAATACAATTATCTTTTGTACACTTTTCATTATCCGGTTTCATTGTTTTTTGATTTTCCATGGTACTATTTTTTTACTTTCTCTTTTTCTTTTTAATTTTTGTCAGCAAAATAAACCAAGCCGATAGAGCATAATAAAGTCAGTGTTGGCGGGTATGAGTGAGAGCTGAGCGACGGCGTTAAGCCACAATTTCAAACCGATCGCTTCACTGAGCGTTTGCAATCAAATTATCGGAAGTCGAGTAAAAATAAGCTATAAAACCAATAGCGTTGCATACTTGCAAAAGAGAAGCTAGTGCGTTGCTGTATATTTTGTTAATGTAGAGCAAAAATATACTCTACCATTTTGAAAATGCTACGATACAAGACCATTTGCACAAGATTGTGAATTGAGCTTATATATTTTGTCACAGAGTAGTTCATAAGGATCAATTTGGTTGTCTTGAATCTGTTTTGCGACATTTACTTCAATATGCTTATTTTGTCTTAAAATTTCCAAACAGCTATGATTTTCGGTCCCTGGTTTTAATAAATTACTGTTTTAGGACTCCGCCACTCTTGCCGTTTTTATAGCAAGGGAAAACTGTAAAAAAAAGAAGTGCAAATATATTTTAACCCTTGTTTTGTTTGTCAACTTTCGGCAACTGAAACCATAAATCAGTGTTGTTTTTTTTTTTTTTTAGTTGTATGAAAGTTTGTTTTAGATATTGAAAGCAAAAAATTCAACTGCGTTTTATTTTTGTTTGTATTATGTATAATTAAATGCAGTAACTTTTGAACAAATACATACACAGATTCAACTTGTATGTGACAGAATATACTTCCTAAAACAAAATTGTGCAACTTTAAGAATTCATTGTTTCCGTTTGTATTATACACTCAGGAATCGTTTTACGCGACAGATGCGTTCCAAAAAAAAAATCGCATTAATGGAATTCTCATAAAACGATACTCTAGCTTCATATAAAAACTAATGATTCATTCCAAAATTCTGAAAAACAGCATAATTCAAATTTTAATTAAAAAAATCAAACCAATATCGCATAAAAACAAATATGTATATATTTGGGGCATTATTTGTGAAGCGGACAAGCCAATATAAATATTTTGTTGGAATTCCTTTATATTTTGCTTAACTATAGTTCTAGTAGATATAAATAAGTGTGCGAAATATTTTTGTTCATGATGTTTATTTGTCGAGAAGAATGTTTTTTTAAATTATTATTTCAAATTAAAACTAATCAAACGAAAAATAGTTAAGGTGTTAACGGAGTTTTTTTCTATTTTTGTTTTTTTAAGTAAAATAGTGAAAAAATGTAAGTAAAAAAATTAAAAAATTAAAAAACGATTTAAATACAAATTATTATTATAATTTTTTGGTTTTAAATTGTTATTTTTTTGTCTTTACATATTTAACCACAACACTTTTATTTTCTACTTTTTTTAGTTAATTTCAGCTTCACTAGATTATACACACTTATATATTTATGCAAAACTTATTTTTACCTTTTTCTTTTTTTATTTTATTTCAATATTTTTCTTTTATTAAATTTATAAACAATTTACTTTATTATACACAGAACTTGTTTTATTAAATTTAACATTTGTTTATGAAAATGATAACAGACTTGCTTATTCTGCCGTTTCATTTCCACATTTATACATTTGATTTTGTAAACATTGTTATCTTCTTCTTGTTCTTTCGATTCCGTTTTTCTGCAGAATACCAATTTTCGATCGTAACGGAACTGAATGCGGAGACGTAATCGAAATGCAGAATAGGGGATAATATTATGTGCTCTTCATTAGTTTAAAAACACTTTTACATACGTATCTGCAATGCATATAAAAAACACAAAATAAAACAAACTATAACGATTATATCAGTGACGCAAACTTGGTTTAATTTTTAAACGTTAAAAAGTGTAAAAAAACATCTAAAATTTAAAAAAACGTAAAAATTAAAAAATCGCATAAATTTTAATCCGCATAAAACGAGACCTGAGTGTATATGTATTTGTGTAGAGACTAATAAATAAAACTTATAATTTTCCTAATTAATATTTATGTAATTTTATTAGTACAATGGAATATATCATAACCGGACCTTCAAGAAACTATTGAAACGGGTCCGTACAAGGATAGAAATGTCTTCTCAAAAAAAAACATTGCTTTACTTATGGAATGCTGCCAGGGCCCAAGCAACTGTGTGACCCGAAAACAGGTGCATAAAGAAATTGTACGGAGATTACACTGCATCTGTTTAAATAAGCGTAACACATATAATTAAATTTTTTTTTTTTGTAAAATTCCGTATAAGTAATTTACGAAAGTTTCTAGATAATAAGATATTACGTATACGTATCGCTGTACGTGTGCCAATGTGAAAAGTGAATGTTACGTATACGTGATAATAATAAAATAATTGTAATATAATAAGTATACGTAAGAGTTAAGGAAGCTTTTCTTAGGAAATTGTTACAGTGTTTTCGTTAAGAAATGTTGAAAGATTAAAGAAAAAATGTTGAAAGATATCAACTAAAATGTTCTTTCAACAAACTTCCCCTTATTTCTATTACGTTTGTAAATGCAATAAACGATTTAAAGATAATGTTTAGAGTTTTTAAAGAAAAGGCGGCTTTCTTTTACTCTTGTGTCTAAAAATATATTCCAAACAATACAATCGATTAAGGCTTTACTGATTAAGCACCTTTTGTCCCATTGCCAATAATTAAATACGTTTAACATATTGCACTGGTTCCTCTAAAGGAAGTCAACTCAAATTTTACACATTTTGACTTTTTCCAATAAAAACACAAAAAGCGGTAATATAAACTTACTGTTAAAATTCTTCATTCATTCCTCTAGTATTTTGCAGAAAAAAAAGACACCCCTCTTTTTTTATTATTGAACAAAAAAGGATGCAGTTTTTCGTCAACCCCCTTTAGATGGCGATATAAGCTGAGTTTCAAAACATCATCATAAAGCGTTTTTCAACAAGAACTTTGTTTTATAATTGTGACAACACCAACAACATGATGGTTTTTACATTTAGTTTTTTGACGTATTCGTAGTAGATGCATTGGTAATTGTTAAAACGAATTCAATTTCGCTCGAAAATCGCATAAAAATTACTAAAATCCACTATGAAAATTGTGATTCTGTTAAAGTTACATTACCACAGCCAATGAAATGATCAATTTATTGCAAACCAAATTTTCCGATCGCATAATTCCACGAGCATCAGCTGTTAAGTGGCCAACCGTATCCTGTGATTTAACACCACTGAATTATTTTTTGTGGGGCTATGTTAAGTATAGAGTCTATACGGAGCCGTCCGAAAATTCGAGATGTGATTAACGAAATAGAACCCCCATTTTGCCAAAAAATGAATAAAAACTTTGATGAAAGAATCAACATCTGTCAGCGTGCTCGTGGTGGACATTGCCAGATATCATTTTTCATTCATAATTGCCGAACTTTACTCTTCGAAATACAATACAAATTTTAATTATCTTCATCTAAATTTTTTGTTTTATTTTGTTTTTGAAAACAAAGTTCTTGTTGAAAAACCCGATACTTTGCAGTCAAAATCAACAAAGTATCTTCAATTTAACGATGCTCAGTTTGCTTATTATGTACGGTGAAAAAAATTATTTTTGGTTGACTTTAAAATAGATAATTTTTAAGAGTTTCGATTCTAAAATTGTACCGAATCTAAAATTGTACCGAAATTGTCACTTTTATGTTTGTGATCGCACACATCTGCCACAAGAAGATGCACTGTAAAAACATGAATTTATTGCCAGAAAAATTAGACATTTAAACATCTTTTTTGAGGCTGCATAAACTTTAAATTCTACAAAAAAATTCATTACAATCATCAAGCTCGTATGCAACTCATAAAATTGGAGTTTTTATATGGTTAGCTTTTGTTTTAAATTTTTGTTGCCCACGATCATTTTTTACACATTTTACATTTTACACATACACTAAAAAAATAGATATTGTTCCTGTGTTTGTGAGCCGAAATAGTGAGCTGAATAATGTTCTGTTTATTTTCGAACACTGATTTTGAGCACCTTTTCTTCTTAAAAATACCACGGTATTCCCACCTGAGTTTTATTACTCTTTTCTTGTTTAGAAATACAACGTTGTTTTTTTTTTTATATTGACAACGTAAGAAAGTGCCAATAACATAAAGGGTACACTTACAATTTATTGTTCTTTTTTCGTTCATGTTTTTTGTTGCAATAATGCTGATATGCTTCAAGCACCAATGTAATTTTTAATGCGTTTTAACTACATGGTGTCGTTAACAGTATAACATAGTATGTTTTTCCTCTTGTTACCCATTACTGGATAACAAACATATTCTGTACACCGCTAGAAAATATGTAATAAACTTTTTGTTCGGGAATTAAAAACGAAAATAAAAAATGCTTTGAAACTTTGCAGAAAATGGAGTCTGCTTCTAAAAGATAAATTTATTATAGAATTTTGTGTACTTATATTAATTCATAGGTTTACAATTTTAGAAAGAGAAAAGTGTATGTTGCTGGTTTTCGGGACGAATGGAGGGTAAAGATTCTAAGGTTTAAATGAGGATGATTCGAAAAGATGCGCCACATGTAATGTTAATGTAGTCATACACAACGGCATGCTAGTCCAGAAAATCACATTAAGAAGTTGGAAAAGGCAGGGAACACCCCAAAAATTGATATATTTTTTGTAAGTATTTGAACAAATGTACATTAGAGCGACTCACCAAAAAAAGTGCTCGATGAAAATGAATCTTGGACTTTTTTAAGATGACATTTAAAATATTTCGGCACCAGTTTTGACCCTTCGTGAGCTGGAACATTTTGAAAAAGGGTCTATTTTTGCATGTTTCGCTAATTTGAGAATCTGTTTACCAACATATACAATATAAGTATCAAGAAAGGTTTTTTTTAAGGCGCGTCCAACTGTATATACAATTTGTCCAAGGACGATCATCCATGTCATTTTTTAAGGATATTCTGTAAAAAATAACGGTTTTTGATTTTTTTGTTCGGGGTTGTTTGTAATAAAAATGCCAAATTAACATATTTTCATCAAAAGAGCATTAAGGGTATTAAAATTTTTCTTTTGCCAAGTACATCATCTTTGTATGTAAAAAATTTAGATTTTTGCAAATTAGACTAAAGAAAGAAAAAAAGAAATGATCCATGACTTTTTGGCGGCATATTTCTTAATAATTTTTTTTAATATGCGAAAAAAATATGCCGCCAAAAAGTCGTGGGTCATTTCTTTTTTTCTTTCTTTTAAAAAAGTACCAGACACGTGTTCGCTTATTTTTCTAATGAACATCAATAAGTATTAAATTTTTATTGGATCTCTTTTGGTTTTGGAGATATAAGGTTACCGAATTTACCCGTTTTACCCTTTTTTCCCATAATTTTTAATAAAATATATATTGTGCACTTCCGTATTTAAATGAAAATACCTTTCAAATATAAAATCAAAATATATCAAAATTAATAAATTTTTTTTGTTAACCAAAATTTTATATTCTTTATACAAAAATAAAATAGTTTTTTACTTTTATATATTTTTAAATTGCAATATAAAAATCCATTTTATTAACCCTTTATTAACCGGTTTTATTTTTTATAAATTAAGCCGTTAATGTCTATAATTTTGTGCTACATTTTCCGTGTCCGATTTAAAATTAATCCTTAACAATTCTGGCACTTAAATGATTTGCAACATTTCTAGCATTAAACGTGGCTTATAATTTTTTTCTGTGTTTAAAACTGATACATTCTCAAAGTCCAGAGAGTGATTTAAACTGGCACAATGGGCTGTTAATGCTGTCTTTTGTGATGAAATATCTTTAAGCTTTTGATTTGAGTTGTGACCCGAAATTCTAGTTTTCAGTTAATTCTTTGTCGTCCCTACATATACTTTAAGTTTTATGTATTCAAATTTGTAACTTTAAATTTTATTTTCAATGAAGTTATGTTTTTTTAAAAGTACCAGAATGTTAAATAAAGTACTCTTTTGCTTGGTGGTAAGTACCATCTCAATTTACCATTACTGAGTTATAACTTGTTGCTCTTTAAAACTGGAAAAAAACCAAAATGTTATTGAACCGTTTTAAACATTTAAATAAAGACGTTTGAACTATAAGTGCATGGTTATTGCAACTATTTACATATGAGGAGTTCCATAATAAAATGGACAATTCCACTTTTACAATATTTGGATAAATGAACAAAAAAAACTTAGTTAAAGCCAGTACCATGTATATTAGGCTGCCAGTTATTTTTCAAAGTTGGAATTTGTTTCACGCCAAGTCTCAGATTGGTTCGAATTGCTAAAAAAAATAGTCCCTTGAAAATTTGAGCTCAATCGGATGAGGGGATAGGGTGCCCATAGTCCCCCAAAAATTTGCAAAATACCTGATTTTTGATTTTGATTGTCAATAACTTTGTTAATATTTATTTTACAAAAAAAAAAAAATTGTAGGTAAAAGTTATAGATTAAACTCAGGGGAGCAACTTTTGTTCACAAATTTTTTTTGTATCTCTAATATCTACTGAATTAAAAAAAAAAATTAACGAAAAATCATGGATTTATTCATATGTTTATATGGGTGGTTTCATTTACTTAAGTATACTCGTTACATGAGAAAAAAAATGGACACGTGGATATTTTAATTTTATTTGTGGCAAGTATTTTTTTTTTGGTTATGGCTTTGGTTTTGGTTTTAATTTGTATAGTTAAAAAAGAGTTTCCTTATTTCAATTTGGAAAACGTAAACGGTAATCCTTAACAATTTGTAAAATATATTGTCTTTGTTCTTCGCTTCTTGATAAAATATTATTATCTCCACTCAGCAGTATCGTTTACTACTTTTAAGCCTGAAAGAGTTTTTTTTAGTTTCGATAAACTTTTTGTTACTCGGCCACTTTGTGGGGGTTGTTTTTAGAAACTCTTTACACAAATCAAAACGCTTAAAAAATGTTTTAGTTTTTGTATTCACAAACTGCGCAATACCTTTTTTGATAACATCAGCTACGTTCAGAGTGTCTATTAGTGCTTTTTGCTGTTTATATCAGATTCATTTTTCAAAGCTTTTACCATTTTTTTTTTGTTTTTTTGTTTCGATTGGTACATTTTCATCAAAAAATGCCAAAGCAATACTTTCTGTGTCAAGATACCACAGGTGACTGCAAAATTGTTCCAAAGCTACGGTAGCAATTTCACTTTCAACACTTCTTTACTGACTGAATACTGCTAGAAGCATAAAATCGTTATACGGAGCTGTTATAGGTGATGGAGCGTAAAACCAGGCTTCAGCGTACACTTTGACAATAAAAATAGAAATATCGCAAACAGCATTTAGTTCAACCTCTGTTAAATCGAATTCGTCTCTAAATAAAAATATTTTTAAGGAGTATATTGCCTTTGACATCCATCTTGCGTGATGCATAGCGCCTGGAGCACGAAATTTTATACCGGATCGGGCTGGTGTTTTTCCGAAAAATATAAGAGCAAATTCGATAAATTCCCTATAGTCATCTCTCGGTTGTTTTTCCTGAAGAACTTTATTAAGAAAATTTGTAATTCTCTCTACATCACATAACCTAATAGCATTTTTAACTTTCTCATTTTCGATACCGATCCTGAAATTTTCAATGTTTAATGATGGCCAACACTTCTGAAATCGTTGAAACATTTGAACATTAGGACGATCTGACTTGCTAAATTTAATATCAAAAACGCTTTTAAGAATAAGCTGAAAGATGTGATGCCTACAAGCAAATTACAACAAATCCCTCTCTAGTATATTTTCAATTATGGAACAAGTTCCATTGAATCTTCCAAAGCTTAAACATATGAATATTTCCATGGTTTTTTCGTTTATTTTTTTTTTAATTCAGTAAATATTAGAGATAAAAAAAAATTGGTGAGGAAAAGTTGTTCCTCTGAGTTTGATCTATAACTTTTACAAAATTTTTTTTTTGTAAAATAAATATTAACAAAGTTATTGAAAATCAAAGGCAAAAATCAGTCATGGGCACCCTATCCTCTCACCCGATTGAGCTCAAATTTTCAAGGGACTATTTTTTTTAGCAATTCGAACCAATCTGGGGGCTGGCGTGAGTCAGATTACTTCAAAAAAATGTTCCCATATAGATAATTGGCACCCTAATGTATATTCGTATGTGAAATTTTTGCGTTTTTATTCGATTCAAAGTAAATAAATTCGTTAAAGCAATGACTATAATAAAGATTTTAGAATTTGCAATATTTTTCAGTAAAAAACATGAAATCTAAATAGTGGAATTGTTGCGGGTTGTTTTGGACCGCCTCATATATTATGGCAGTTATGAATGATGGAAAATAAATTAATATGTATATTATTGTGACCAACCATATAATACAGCTGAATCTGTCATGACCGTACACCGAAAGATCTATTAAAATGTATCCATTCTAGGGAAATCTTCTTTTAACATAAATCAATGATTTCCTTTAGAACGATGGTGGGACCAGTGTCTTTCGAAAGACACCTTAAGAAAGGTGTTCGGTAAGAGAGATTATACAATAATTGTACTGATTTTATTATAAATTAGTTGTGATAACATTTAATTTTTATTGGCTTAATCAAGCTACCCATATAATTTTTAAAGCTTCTGCAGTCATTTTGTATAATTTTCCTTCAACCATATGGAATTATAAAGGGTGGGAAATTTCAAAGTTGAAATTTGAACCATCGATTATTTCGAATCTGGCAACACTTATGTCATTCTATTCTGTCACAAAATTCAGTATATTATCTCCGTTAAACGAAATTAATCGATTTACACTTGAGCAACGCTTCGTATTCGCTTAGATAGATGGGCGAACGCGAAACTGCACGATGATGTTGATTTTGTCAAAATCATCTTTTCGCCAATGCACACATTACGAGTGACTGTTTGGCGCGGATTTAGAGCCGCGGCATTATTGGTCCGAAGTTCTTTGAAAATTAAGACGCCCGCAACCATTTCTGTCAATACGGACACCTATCGCACCATGATAACCGATTTTTTGTACCCGCTCTTCATGGTATTGATGTGAACGATGTTTGGTTTCAACAGGATGGTGCAACTTGCCACAATCAATTTATTGCGTCAAACGTTTGATGGCCGTTTATTTAGCCGAAATGTTAATGTCAATTTGCCGCCAAGAAACTGCGATTTGACATCGTTGGACTATTTTATGTGGGGTGCCGTTAATAAAAAGTGTTATGCCGACAAACCAGAGACAATTAAGCATTTGAAGGCCAACATTCGTGTTGCCATTGCCGAGATACGACAATATACACTCGAAAAAGTGCACGAAAATTGGTCCGATCGAATGAGGTACTGTGAGGCCTGCCTCGGCAACCATATGAATGAAATTATATTCCATTTCTAACAGGAACAATTGTACTTTATAAGAACAAAATAAATTTGGCAAAATTTTAAACCGTTTGTGTTTAATTTCATTTTTAAATTTAAACTTTTAAATGGCCCACCCGTTATATTTTTCTCGGTGTAGTTGTAAGAAAGCAAAACCCAAAGTACTGGCCTTTCGGGAGAAGTCATAAAGGACATTCGGTTTTTTTTTTTTTTTTGAAGAGGAAAATTGACATCTTATGCTCTTTTTGTTTAAATCAGGTAACCGTTCTTTATACCAATTATTGTATTTAAGTGGTTTCTATTTTGCAACATTCGACATCAATAAATGAACGATGGTTTCATTGTAGTTTTGAAATTAAATTTATTTTATATTTCTTTCTTTGGTTTTGAGTAATTTTCTGTTGTTATTGGTTCTGATTTAAAATTGAATTTAAACAAAAAAGTAATTTATGAAATACATTAATTTGCTTACAAATACATTCTCACATTGATATATGTATAACAATATATTATTAAACAAATGTTATTTATGATAATAAAATAAAGAAAATAATCATATATACAAACATAAAAACATGTATGAATACACTAAAAGAAAACTTTTAAAAAACAAATTAAAGAGACTAGCAACAAACCTTTACAAGATTAATCATCAAGAAAAGTTTAATTGTTTTATATATCTAACACAATTTTTTTTTAAACTGAAAACTATTAAAACTATTTTAATTTCTTTTCTATTTTTTTTTTCTAAGTGTAATCTATCATATACAATTACAAATACAAGCATAAATTTCGTTTTATATTTATGTGTATGTATTAAACTGATATTGTGTATGAATAAACGAATGAATGAGTATTGCTGAATGAATGAATGAATTCTCGTTTATCTTTTTTGTAAAAAGAAAAATCTAAATAAAATCAATCAAGTGAACCGACACATTTAACACATTCAATACAACCAGAAATACAATTCATACAAATATGTACATACAAATACCAAGCACTTATACATACTTATAAAACTATTTATGTGTATGTAGAGTATAGAGCGCATGCATGAATGTTTTCATAAAGAGTTTCCCATTCTAAGCGACGCATTACTTTTTTTAAATGAAATATTTTGGTTTAGTTATGAAAATGATTTTTATATCAAACAAAATTTACAATAAATCGTTTAACTATAAGCTGGCAATAGTAAATAAAGTAGACATAATTTTCAATGACTAGAGCTTGAAAATCGGCCGAAATACTACACATTTTTTAGTGGGACATTAGCCTGCAACTTCTATTTGGTTGTTGGCTTGTTGGTATAGACCAGAATTTACATGTAACCACAAAGAAAAAGTCTAAACGAGTCAGCCATTCGTAACATTATCATTATCAAACAAACGTTTGATAATGATTTGAACATCATTTGAAAAGTATAGCATTCTCAACAAAAAGGGTATATTATTTTCAAATTGAAAAATGCCTTTATTTTCAACTTGCTTTTAAACGTAACTCTCAAATGTTTTTTAAATGTGGATTATAATGCAATGCGGAACATTAATAAAAATATTTTATTTTTTTAATTTAAATTCATAATTTATTTATTTAAACTGTGAGCTAAACATTCGACACTATAGCTTAAAGATTAAAAAAACATTCTTGGAAAGACGAAATACTTGGCCACCTTTTATTTTAAGGATTGTAGCAAGGCGATCATACAACAAACTTATAATTTCTTCATCTTCCCGTTTTAATTTTTTTTTATTCGTTTTCTTAATCATTGCAGTTACTCACAAAAAATTTTTATTTTTAACAAAAAATAAACCGTTCACTTGTAAAACACATTTTACCTCGAAGTAAATATTTAATTTTAATCGCCATTTCTAATGTTTAAATTTATTTTTCGCTTTAGTATTGCCAAGTTTAGTTTTGATTTGAATTAAACATTTGACACCAATTTGACATCAAATTGATAAAACATTTGATGTCAAATGTTAATTTTCAAATCATTATCAATTTGAATTTAAATGTTAAAATCAAACAATTAAAAAACGTTTGAGAATTGTGTTTGATGTAAAATGAAAAACTCATTTCATATCAAAGGTTTGACTTCGTGTTTGTTGGGATGTAATAAAAGCAAATGTGTTAGTATTTTTAGCAACTTCAACAACTTTGTATTATTTTTTTTTTTTAATTTAATTTCTAATATTTTGCACATGCATCCATCCATCTTCCAACCCCCTGAAACTTATCTCGCATACAAAATTTATGATGGCAAATGAAGCAGATAAATTATTTTTTCAAATATAAAGATAGATAATGGAAATCAGTATTTCAATTTGATTTGAAAACATTGATAAACAAGGATTTGGCAACAATTTAGATAAAACAAAAAAAAAAAAAAAAAAAAATATGCTTTTTCATTTGTTTAAACGAATTTAATTAAAAAAGAAGATTTAAGTGGTAGAATTTCTAACTATTATAATAAATGAATGTAGTAGTTTTAATATATTAAGGAATAAAATTAAAATGTTTAATCTGATAAAACTTTTTCATCGCTTACAACAGAAAGACACGGAAAACGTTTTATGATTTGAATAAACTCGTGATAATTGCGTTTTGGGATGCTGCACGAGAAAGTGTCCAAATGAATACATCTACACTCAACTGAAAAAATCCAGATCAACATTGCGGCGCATTCTAAAAGTTGATCTGGGTATGTTTCCATAGAGCCCCGGTAGGCTAACTGGTAGTGTGCTTATCTATCCACACCAGGGTTTCGGGTTCGATTCCCGCCAAATACTCTGATTTCTTTCCTGCTGCAGACAACCGTAGAGCTTCGCGGGATTAGCTTAGGGAATTAAATAAAAAAAACAAGTATAAATATCAATTGGCTTAAGAATTATTGCCAGCGGATGATGCATTACCCCGCGACCACACAAGCAATAAGTTTGGCAATTGTCAAATTCTACTGCAAACACAAGATATTTACGTTACAAGCAGGGAAACCAGAAATGTGCTCTAAAAACACGTTTTATGCGCACTAAATATGCAATAAAAGCTTGAAAATATGCCCTGAAAATTGTTAAAAATATGCCTTAAAACATTCAAAAATAGATAATTTGAAAACAAGGTATTCAATTATTTAAGAACAGTTCCATTCAATTAAAACAATTCTAAAATTATAATCGGCAAACTCAAACAATATAGTATTTGCAGACGGAATTTCGAGATTTTCCATATTTGAAAACAATGGCCAATCAAAATTCATTAAAGAGTTATTTCTGCCGAATATTATCTAGATATTAACATCCAGATGAGATATGAGACGGTCGCTAAATTTTTAATTAATGTTAACATTTAAAAGGATGTTAAAGCTATTTATAAATGGGAGCTTTGGGCAAATGTGAACTGATTCGAAAAGAATTAAATGTGCAGTAAAAATATATATAATTAGATGGTTTACGGACACAAAGAGTCTAATTTGGAAGGAAGTTTTTATTGGGAATATGTAAAATTATAGACTGATTCTCACCATTTACATAGACTTCGTAATTAGTACAATTAAAATGTATTAACCAAGTTTGATCAAATAATCTACAAGATTGCAATCTACAAGATCGTCTGGCAATCAGCCAGACGGATGGATAGTTATCGTAAGATCACTTTTAAAAGTTATTCTAAATCGATCGGCATACTAAAAGATTGGCCCAGTTTTCTATGTACTACACACATCGCCAAAAACGCATATAATTGATTTTTCTTTAATTTTTGCTTATATTTATAATTTTACTACATTGCGGGTCAATGTCGTCAAAAACATTACTTTCGTATATTTAAAACAAAAACTAATTTAAGTTATTTATTATCGTTTTCAATTTGAATACACGAAAGAAATTTTCTTGACGACATTGCGGGCCAGGTAGTTAAAGTTTAAAATAACATTTATCTTTAATGATAACCTGGCTTTGTCTTACAATTTTCAAGTAAAATGTAGGTGGCGAAATTAAAGCAACACGTTGCATATACAGATAGATATTTAAAGCAGAAAAACGAAAACTTTTGAAGCTTTCTAAAAAAATTCAACATGTATTAAAATATGCCTCAAAAACGCAAAATATGAGTTAAGAACAAAAGAAATGCTGCAAAAAGGCTGTTTTAACTAAATAATGCAAAAAATGCTGCAAACGGTAAAATATGCAAAAATATGCACTAACAAATCGATGTCAAAATTCTTAAAAAGCACAAAAGCGGATATATATTGTTTCTGCCTTCATTGCTCGTACAAGGAAAAACATGCAATTGCATATTGATGGTTTCCCTAGTTATAAGATATGTTCGAGTTCGACACCTCAAAAAATAAGCTTGAACATTGGAAATTAGTATTCAGCAGGCGTTATTGTTTGTGTTAAGATATCACGAATTTTTCGTATGGTCGGAGGTAACAACAGTTACAATATCCTAATCTGACAGTGCAATTTGCACTATCCTTAAGATCCTGGTACATCTGATCGAGCAATAATAATTTTCGATATGAAGTTCATTGTTTAATTATAAAATATGCACAAAAATGTACACTCAAATGTACACTTAATAAAAACATCTTGGGATATATGCCACAACTTATCTATTAAGTAAAATTATTGCCTGATCGTTAGAAAAACGTTTTAATTTTTTACTGTCCTGGAATGAATGAAGTCATTCAACAAATTAATAGCTAATTTATATATCAATAAAAAGAAAAGCGATTCTGTTTTCCTTGTCGAATTGTTTTATTAAATAAATGAATTGCTTAAGAAAAAAACTTGACTCATTATTGGTTTGGCGTATATGCCAAAAAGTCGTAATGGAGAAAAACGACAATGAAGTTTAACAAGAAGTTTTCTTAAATATATCCGATAGAACTTTTTTTTGTATTTCCATCGCTGCTTCTGGCATATGTATTTTGAAGAAAAATTAAAATTTTTGTGAATTTTCATTAGCGAACTTAAAAGTTATGTAATAGTCAGCTTGAATACGGTTGGCGGTGGCGTATACGCCTGAGTCGTTTTTTGTAGTAGATTTAAGAACATAGGTTGTGTTTTACTTTAATCTACTACAAAAACGAATCAGGCGTATACGCCAATGCCAACCGTTATCAGGCTGAGTATTTTATTAAAAGTAAAAATTATTTTATCCATATTTTAATGTTTTAATCAGGCTAAAGTTCATGGAATTTTATTTTCATTAAATTATTTTTTTTTATGAAAAAACGAATTTTTACAACATGAAAAGAATTAAAATTTATTGATATTTTTCATTCTTGGCTGCCGCGGGAATCGAATAATAAAATAATTTATTGAAAATTAACTCAATGATTAGCCTGATTAAAATATCAAAATTTGGATAAAAAATATCATAAACAGTTTAATAAAATAACCACAATACTAATTATTGTAAAAATTATTGTTTTGTGCCGCCTACGCCGCTTTTCTAAAATTATTTTCAAAAAGTGGCTTTTTGTGTAGCTTTCTTATACTTATTGCCGTGTATTAAGTTGTTGGCATTTTATTTTGCTTTTACCACTTTTTGAAGTAAAAAAAAGTGTAAAATTTATTTTCTTGTCGCAGTCAATTTTATTTTGCTTTCGCTTAAGCTACTTGTTTTTCTTATGGCAATGAAGCAAAGCCGGAGTAAAATTTATTTTGTATGCTTATGTATGAGGAATTTACAGCATTCGCAAACAGTGGCGTGTAGAGCAAAACAATACTTAATAAACTTTTAAATAGTTGATATGGAGCAAAGTTATTTCCTAATAACTTTGGAACCAAAAATATCAATATCAAATATTAATATCTCAAAAACCGTAGGGTGTTTCTTTTTTGTTGACCTGTGTTGTTATGTGAGATTATTTATTTGCTTCGGCTAAAGGTCTTGGATCATAAAATAAAAATAAAAACCAACTGTTTATTTTATTTTAACAATTTATTTTCTCCGATATTTCGGTTAACTTCGTCAACCATTTTCAAGGAATCTAAAACACAACAAGTGATTTTCTTTAATATTACAAAAATTAAGAATTGTAATTTGCATATTACGTACATAATTCGTTAATCTATTTTACCGCGTCTTTTTCCACAAACCTATAACATCAAACAAACTTAATCAACTAGTTGTCATTTTTTATTATGTTTATTAATTATGTGCCGATATAATTGAGCGCAATTGTCTGTATCTGTCTTATAATTAAGTCGTGTGTTTGTTGGAATATTTATTATATGTTACATTTCCAAGGTAAATCTCTTTTTATAATTACTCTCTTCCTGTAGTACTCTAACCTTCTCGAAGTCTGGCTTGTGACCACTTTTTGCACAGTGGGCCGCAAGTGCAGTTTTTTGCTCTAATGGTTTTTCCGTAATTTTTAAATCAGATTTGTGAGAAGAGATTCTAGTCTTTAATTTGGTTTTCGTTGTAAAACCGTAAGAAATATTTCGTGAAGGGGTTTTGGATTCGAAAAGGAAGTATTCAAAACATATATACCCCATACCTGACTCAATGTATTAAAAAATGGTCGGTAAGTAAAACTAATAAGGAGCTGTCGATGTGTATATTGGATTTAAGATTACAGTATTGAGTTTATAGAACAAAATCCATTACAAAATCAAAAACTTGCTCTAGAAAACTTGCCGAGTGTAAATTGGTTTAAGTTAGGGAATGATAGTTAGCTTTCGCTAACTAACCAAAATTTAAATGAGTAATAAAAACACAAAGCAATTTATTTAAACACAGACGAAATTATTAGGGAATATTTGTGCATCCTTGCAATGCAATGGGAATTTTTTTTAAAGCTAAGTTACTAGTAGCTTAGCAAAGAAACAAAAAGTTTTTTTTTTTTTTTTTTTTTTTTTGAAAATCCTTAAATCAATTTTATTTTCAACGATTTTAAGATAAGATTTATCGATTTCACAAAACAAACGAAAAAAAGTCGATCGGAAAATCGAAAATCGATTTTTGAATTTATTAACCATTCCCTTACTAAAAGTTCAGTGAACTTTCTTTCAAATGCCAGAACTGAATTCTCTTTATTTTCAATTATTTTTTTTTTTTAAACGAAAACAAAATATGTAAAACAAAAAATTGCTTATTATGAGCAAAAATAACATGAATAGAATAAATATTTAAGATACACGTCTGTCTTTTAACGAGTATTATGTATTATAATGAATGAAAA
This sequence comes from Pollenia griseotomentosa, assembly GCA_963931875.1. Lineage (NCBI taxonomy): Eukaryota > Metazoa > Arthropoda > Insecta > Diptera > Polleniidae > Pollenia > Pollenia griseotomentosa. The sequence goes on from OZ007560.1 coordinate 114,130,744, forward strand.
CAAAAAAGTACTAATTAAATACACAAATTAATATTTACACAAAAAAAAAAAAAACAATTTGTATTTATTTTGCGCGATTGTGTACAAAAAAAAGGAACAAAATTGTATCCTTTAGCTGTTATTTGCATCATTTGTCTCTCTTTTGTTTTATGTTTTATTTTTATTTTTTGTGCAAATCTATTGTTGTTTGTTCAAAGAACATCTATTACTAAATAGTACTTTCTTCGTTATTATTGACTGTTTTTAGTTGATTGTACTCGTATAACTAATGAGAGTAGTAAATTAGTATTTACTAATTAATTTTAGCAACGGGCATTCACTGCTTCCAACGCAAGACACATACAGGGTGATATAAAAAAAACCAAGTGACAAAGTTTATCGGTACCCAGCAGTTCTTTGAGTAGAACATCATTAATCTTTACACTAAAGCTATGTTCGCACGGCATTTTTATTTACATTGTTCGCTCTTTTAATTACGATTGAAGGTTAAACTGTTCACACGTCATTTTCATAATTAATAGCTTTTCTTGCTAGATTTATGAAAACTTTTTTTGCTCTGAAAATTAATGCAAAAGGAAGTCAGAAGTTAAAATGTCTTGTTTATTTATTTGTTGTTCTAAATTTCACAAAAAACTACTTTTTCATAATTTTATGTTTTTTTTGACAGCTTTCAATAAAAAATTTGTGATGAGAAGGACTTTTTTGTAGTTGGCCTAGTAATCCAAAATGAACTACATACAAATGAGATAATTCGTTCTCGAAATTTTGTATGGCGAATTATGTAATTTGCTGGGAATAGGCTGTGAATTATGAACTAGAGAGCGAATTCTGAAAAAACGCTGTCGTGCGAACATAGCATAACTCTACTTGTTTAAATTTTTAAAAAAAATATTAATGTTCATAAATTACCGAAAGCTGAAGAGTCTACTTCTTCTTACTTAGCATAACAGTCCTCGGTGATTCAGTGCTTCCTGAGCTGTAGATTTTCATTATCATTCTTAAGTTGAGGTTTCATGTCAATATGCTTGCATATCTCTGATTCGTCCGCCGTTGATGTTTACCAATTTACCCACGACAATCTTTTCTAAGCGCCGGAACGACTCGTAGTTCAAAGAACAACGACTAAGGATTGTCAATTTAGTAAAACCTGCTTTAACATTTCAGGTGCCGCTGCTACAACAACAACAGCCATTGTTTTCTGCCGCTGACCCCCGTGTTAGTCAACATCCAATCGAAATATGCTACAATTTTTGCGAATGGCGGTAAATGTCCGGTTTCCTTTGACATTTGTAAATTAAACAGACACAAAATACACGGAGCGCAATACTCCCCAATAACGTAAAATAATTGATGCGATGTTTTCGGGAATGATGATAAGACCAATTTCCAACTCAGTGGATACGTGACTAAGCAGAATTATCGGCTTTTGGGATATGAGCCATTACTCTAGCTCAAAGTTATGGTGTGGCGTTAACGCCGAAGGCGTCATCAGCCCGGCGCAGACACACATCATGAGTTATTTTTTTTTCACGTGTAGCCCATGTGTAATTGACTCCATGTGTAATTCATGTGTAATTAAAAATTTAAACGTTTTGTAGCACTGATTTTTGTTATTATTTCGTCACAAGATGTAAAAAGGTTCAATATTCTTGTCAAAACTTAAAAATTTAATTAAAAGAATAGAAGCGTTAAAAGAGCTGAACTAAAAATGGTTGTATCATTAACTACTAACCGTTTTGCATTTAAATAGCTTTTGTCAGAATTTATTACCTATAACGACGGAAAATCCCGGGTACATTTTTCTTTTTTTTTATTTCAAAAGAGTGGACCATTGACTGCAAAAGAAATAATTGAGCTTCTCAAAAGCACAATTATAGAAAAGGCATTCCATTTGAAAATCTACTTGCATTTGCACCAGATACACATAATAGTGGTATTCACACCGAACTTGTTAATTTGTTACTCGGTAGATTGTTAATTTGTTAAAGTTACCAACTGTGAACGACCCCCTTTTTAAAACGTTGTTAGTCTGGTAACTTTCGTAGTAAAACAGCATTTAATTAACATACTTACTCTCAATCTACACGAAAATTGCCAAAACACAAATATTTTTTTAGAAATGTATCACAAATGACTTTTTTATTATATTTATTTAGAAACTGCAACAGCTGATTGTGAGTTACCAACTAACAACTATTTTATCAGGGGTGCCGTGTCGTTAATTTGTTAAATGTTAATCCGGTAGCGCGTTAAATATACAAAAACAAAATGCGTGTAAAAAAGTAAGGATTAACGACTAACAAACTAACAAGCTCGGTGTGAATCCCACTATTGTTATCTTTGGACGGTAAAATTCAGAAGTTAAGTTGTTAAAAGCCAAAAGGCCAGATATTGCTTTGATAAAATGCTCGTGCCACCTAATACGTTTGGTAGCTTCGAAGTAATGCTCGGCACACTTAAGGAAATTCAAGAATATTTTCGCGACAACATTCACTCTTACATTTTGAAAAATTTTAGCTTTATAGTAATTTAAAGCCAGATTATTATTGGAAAAAGGTTTTTGAAATAAAAAATTCCCTGGGAGACAGATTATTTCAAATAGTTATTTTTGTTTTAATATTTTCAAATGCTGCTGCGGAAAGAATATGTAGCAATTAAAGCAAATGTACGACAGATTTAAAAAAGAAATGGCGGACCAAACTTTGAACCTTTTCCAATTATTATAGACAAAAAGTGGAAGCTTTAACTATCAGGAAAAATCAAAAAAAAAATTATCTCAATGTAACTCTGATGTATTTTACTTTGTTCATTTTTTAGTTATAAACTGCTATAAAAAATAGTATGAATTTTTTGTTTTGAATCGTTATTTTAATGAAATAAAAAACGATGACAAGCTATTTTTTTTTTTTTTTAAAGACGCAATCGTTATTTTTTTTTTACTAACAGCCTGTTCAACGATTTCGAACGTGAACAGGATGTAAATGAAAAGTTTATACATATGTATTATGAAATTTAAAATAAAACTCGTAAGTTTGCCATTAAAAGATTACATGCTATCTTTTAACTGCAATTTGTATTTTCATGTGTAATTTTGGCATAATCCATGTGCAATTACCAATTCGTTGGTGTCAACACTGAGTTTGTTATTAAATAGAACAAATAAGTTTTATCAAACTCCAAATATACAAAATTCTGTTTGTGTTTCTATACGAAGTTTGATAAATGACGATTTTTGCAGTATTTATAAAAAAAAAGTTGATTGAGTCAATATAATAAGTTGATGCCCAAAATATTCTTTTTCCACAAAATGTTTGCGTGATTTGTGATGAATAAATTGTTGGAAATGTTGAATAAATCAAACAAAATGTTTATCGAATCTTTATTTATTTATTATTTATGATGTGCTAAATACCCAATTTTAATTTTGTAATAAATAAACTAATGTTTATTGTATAGGGAATAAGCTAGTTCCTATACGCATTTCGCTGGTTTCTTAGCCAGATCATCGGGAAACCTTTTTACAAAGACTAAGGAAAAACTATAAATATTATCAGTGTTGCAAAATTGAAATTTTGATACGTTACTGAACTTCAACTTAGAGTATTTTTCCCAACAAATGGTACTTTTTGGTGAAAAAAAACAATAATTTATGCAAATAAAAGGAACAAAATAATTTTTATTTTAATTCATGTATCTAAGTAACTAATAGCAAACAGTATTTGAGGTGCACATGTAAAGGCTAGTTTACACTATCTCACAAGTCTTACGTATTCCATAATACTTTGTAAGATAGAAATCTAATGAGTTTTGTTGCGACTGTCAAAAAATCTAATTTACCATAACAGTTTGTGTTCACACCATCACACAAAGTATAAACACTCACACATGATATAAAATGCAACCCTGATCCAATGAAAAGTATTATTGTTTAGAAATTTTTCAAAAAACGATGAAGTCGTTTGGGATGTCAAACTTTTTTCATAAAACTTGTCATTTTCATCACACATGCATTCACACTCAGACTTTTACATATTACTTGAGTTTTGGACATGTATTAATACAAAGTAAAATAGTGTAAACTAGCCTTAAATAATATTTCTGTTATACAAAAGCGGCACAATAGTTTTAATTAATTAATCGCATATCTTATTAAAAAAACATAACCTTTAAAGCAAAACAACATAGTACATTTTTGTCAACACATTTCACAGTATATTGCACTTCTTTTCTGATTTCGATTCTTGCCAATAAATTGTGTAACCTTCGAATATCACATGCACATGGGCGATAAAATTGAACAGTTATATTGCAAGTGTATGACCCGCTTAAGGTACGTTTTTCAGTAATTTCTAAAGCAAATTATTTTAAATGGTTCATATATTAATGAAAAAGTAAATTAATTAAAAATTTTATTTTTGTCAACATAAATTTATACTGGTATTTATATTTATATTTTAACTTTTGCGTTCAATTGATGCTCAGAAATGTGGTATCGATAAAATACCAAAAGCAATATGTGAAATGACAGCAAACATTAGTTTTGTTTCTTATATTAGCTATATTTTTCCAAGAAATTTAAATATATTCAGTTCTGAAATGCATTCTTTCTGAAAGATCCGCTAGAACACGCAATTGAGAATTGATATTAATTTAGTTTTCTTTATCGTTTGTAAAAAACATAAATAATAACAGTATTATGCTATTAGTTTTTCCGCAATCAATATTTTCTGGAGTGAAGCTGATTATCACTTTCAAGGATTTATTTTCAAAACAAAATTTAGTTCTGAATATTTTGCAAATTTTCGAATAAAATGATTTCGCAGTTTCTTTTACTTTATATACAATTTCCTTAACATTGCATGTTTCTATAAATATGGTTTTCATTTATATTTTCCACTAACAAATTATCCAATGCATCCCTTTTTATAAATTTTCTTGCCACTTGTAAGAACAAATATCCCATTCTGGAAAGCAAAATATGAATCCTGGCGTCTACGCTTCGCATTTCAATATTTACGTCGTTAATTATTTTTAAAATACAACAACATAAATTTTGCAACAAACACATGATGACCAAAGCTTGCTATCGAAATAATCATATCACAATTAAAAAGTTAAGAGTTAAAAAGATCAAAGGATAAAAAAGTACTGAAAACAACGCAGGGGTACTGCGGTATTTTTAGTATTAAAAAGTACTGAAAAAAGTACCAAAGTACTGAATTTTTCAACACTGGATATTATACAAATAAAACTGTAAAGTGAATGAGAATTACAAATACTCAAGACTTACTCGAAACGATATAAAAGCTATTAAAAACTGGACAAGATTTGTACAAATACTGTTTTTAGTTTGATTCAAATACTTTTTTTTATTGAATATGAAGAAATGTTTAATTAATTCATTATTAAATAATTTTTATAAAGTGCTATTTTGCAAAGTGTAATTTTGATAAATTTTTTCATTGAATCAAATAAAAAGTTTGTTGACCTTAAATTCTATTTTTAACAAACTGTGTTGTTAAAAACGTTCTTGAGATATTTTGTGCAAACATACTTGAACAAATAAACTTTGGCTTTTAAAAAGAAATACTAATGCGTAAGAAGAGGGAACAAAAGGAACAGCAACATAATTCGTTATTGCATGCAAACAACACTATTACAAACAGTTAAAAATCATAGATTTGGGTATGTAATAAAAAACCAAAACAACGACTTATCAAGTACCTGTTAATTGATAAAATTGGTCAAAACTGTGATTCGTGATTTTTTAGTAACAGTTATTAAATCACAAGTACAGAAATATCGCTCATCTCAAGTAAGAACTAAGTGGTCAACATTTGCATTAGCTTTCTTAGACTAAATTATCAGTGTTAAATCAATGCTTATGATTGAGTAAAATAAATAAAAAAACTCAGAAGAAAGACTAACTTAAACTAAGCTTCCGGCAAGTTAAAGAAAATTACCGATTTATTCCTCGATATTGAATCTAATTTTTAAAACTTTTTTAAAACTAAAAACTTGACTTTGCGACTTTGTATATCCACTAGGGTATTCATTTAATCGGGCTTTTGCTTTAATCGGTTAATCGCTCGATTAATTAACCGAGGTTTTGGTTTAATCGGTTAATTTTGTTTTTGATCGGTTAACCGATTAATAAAGTTTTTTCATAAATTAAGAATTTTAATAAATACAAATGCATAAATTATTTATTATTTTGCGTTTATTAGTAAAATAGTTATTACTTAAACAATAACATTACAAATATAACAATTCTTGAACTAAAAAATGCAAACAAAAAAATAATTCATAAATATGTAATACATATCTGGGCATTTTGACAAAACATCTTAAGTCGAGATAAGATAGCAAAAAAGTTTTTAAAAGATAAACCCACTGTTTATTGTTGATGTGTTTTGTTTAAGCTTTGATATTATTACAAGTAGAACTGTTGCTATAAGTCTTATACGCTTAACAGTTTTATTTGGTTTAATATCTTTAGTTTTTCTAAAATCTTTATGGATGAAGTTTCCTGATGATCTGGCCTAAGCAACCAGTGAAATGCGCATAGGAATAGCTTATCCCATCAAACAATAAATTTCAAGTGTTTTTATCAATAACAAAAACTGGGAATTAAGAACGAATAACAAAATATTTTGAAACTAGTTTTTAAAAAAACCTCGGTAAAAAAATCATTTTTATTGAATAATAAATTAAGCCAAAATTAAAGAAAAATTTCGTTTATAATACAAAATTTTAAAAAAGTAAACAAAAATGATTTTTGAATGAAAATTCGTATGATTAACAACATTTTTTTCAACTTTTTAAATTAAGATGTTTTGTCAAAATGCCACAGATATCATTTATTAGTAATGTGAGATCATTTTATTAATTATTGCAGTAGTTAAAGGATTTCATATAAAACAAATCTTTTAGAAAATTTATTTGGTTTAAATTTTTAGGATTTAAGCGATTCTGTGCTTTAGTTTTGATAAAACTTGACTTGGAAATTTTTTTTTTACTTATCGTAGATATTGAAGAACTTGAAAGCAACCCATAATACAGAATATCTAATTTCTCAGTCAGGATTTTTCTGAACATATAAAATATTTCATTATTACATAGAGTCCTGTTTTATTTTTTAAAAATTTTTAACACTTCGAATTGTTTGGTAAATTCTGTTAAAAGACTGATATGAGAACAAACAAATAACTAAACACATACATATAAAAAGTACGTGAAAAAAGGTGTTGGCAACAAACACTTATTTAACCCATTTTTCGCTTTATTCCTCTTGATTGATGTTGAAGATAAAAAAACATTGAAAAAAAAGAGTAAGGTGCTTGTAATTTTAGTCACCGGTCGGCAAAAAATAGGTTCAAATTAAGATCACTGAACACCTCCTTGTTTGTATGAAAAAAATATTTTCTTAACACATATCTTTTCTATATGAGACGAATGGTTGATAATTGTGTATACTCTGCCATTTCATCATGGAGAAACTCACAAACGAGCAAGGACTGCAAATCGTTATAATTGATTACCAAAATTCAGCTCCATGGCAATCCACTGTTTTATCGAAAAATTGTGGTCAGCGATGAGGCTCATTTCTGGCTAAATGGATATAAACAAGCAAAACTGCCGCATCTGGGGTGAAGAACAGCCACATGCCGTACAAAAGTTACCGATGCATCCCGAAAAAACTTACAAAAACTTATATATTTTGTTACATCGGTTAATCGAATGAAATTAACCGGTTTAATCGTTAATCGAAAAAAGCTAATTTTAAATTAACCGGTCAGTTAATCGGGTAGTAATTAATCGGTTAACCGATTGACGGTTAACTGAATGAATACCCTAATATCCACTAATTTTCCCAAAATCTTACTCAGACCAAAAAATTAAGTTGAATTCAAGAAAACATTTCTGAGGTTATTCTCAAGCCCATTTCAGACGATACTCAAACCCAAAGAAATTGTATGAGCGTGACAAAAAAAAAAAAAAAAAAATAAATAAATAAATTATGAAAAGTAACAACAAATTTTGTATTTTTTTAATGTTAAATGTTGTATCAAAACATTTTTTTAATATTGAATATTGAATATTTTCCATTACTGCTGGGTAGATTTTCGATGTGTATGACTACAAATGCTTAACTAAGTGTGCTGTTTACGTCTGTGAATGATTGAACGAGTATAATATTGAACAAGTAGAATAAAATAAAAAATAAAATAAATAAAAAGGACGTTGTGTCCGTGATGTCTTTACAGACATGAATTTTCTCGTTACATTAAATGAAAGTTTATATGCCTGAGTACATTACACACGTAGATATCTAGATACATTTAAATATATTATATTTAAATATATTTTCGTAAATACGACAGGACAAACTAACCCACGAAGTATTAATAATATACTTCACAAAAAAAAAAACCCTTGGAATAGATTGGAGAACAAAATTTACAGAGGAGAAGTTTTTATTTAAATGATGTCCCAGCAAAGGCAGAGACAATTAGAACATTTGAAAATAATCTAAAAACTTCTTATTTTAATTTGTTTTTTTTCGGGAATAAAACCAGGGCATTTAAATTTGAAGTCGGACAAGACTCGAAAGAGATTAGAAAAAAATTATTTGACAATACAAGATTCTTTACAAAAAAAGAAAATTTATCTTTAAAATTGAGAAAAAATACTTTCAAGTCTGACCTCAATTTGACCTCAAGTTGAAAATGATTTGAAATCAAACTATTTGTTAAATGTCAATGTTTCATTCCGAGATGAAAAAAATTCGAGAAACGTACTTAATCTCAGCTTATTCTCAAATGCTTTTCAAATGTGAGTTCCACATAAGTGTGGGATTTTTGTATTAAATAATTTAAATGTAAGGTTTTAACAAAACTTAACTCAAAAATTAATTCAGTTTAAAAACGACTTGAGAAAATTGGTTGATAAAAAACAAACATAATATTAATATATTTTCTAGTAATAAATTAAACTATTGATCTTTACTTTTCTTATTTAATGAAAATTATAAAATTATATTTTTATCATTTCATTTTGGTTTGGGTTTGGGAAGGCCTTGAGAATTTTTATTTGAAATGAAAATATTTCGAGTTTTAAAAATTTTCTCTAAAATTCATCATTTTTAAACCATAAATTGTCATTTTCAACAAAACTGAAAGTATATTTATTCTAAACTTGCTCTCAAATTTATTTCAGATATGGATTAAGAAAAAGTTGTATATAAGATCTAATTAATTCGTGTTTCTTTAGAGGCATAAAACTTTTTATAAAAATAAAATACAACAAGTTGAATGGAATGACAAAAATTTTGGCTTTATCAGCTCACATGGCATTGATTGTTTATTCTGGCTTATTGCAACAGTATCTAGTGAACGCTATCCTGTCGGTCCAATTTTGAACCACCTTTTCATGTGCTTTGAATGTAGGCTTCTGAATGATCAATCGTTGCTGGTTTATCAGCACAGACCAGAGTTTGACGTACCCCCAAAAAAGAAGTAGTCCAAAGGTGTCAAGTAACACGAACGAAGTGGCCAATTCACAGGTCCATTTCTTTGTTAAACGTTGCGCCGTCTTGCTAGAACTATTTTTTCTCCAAATGATTTATTTGCAATGAAATGAGGAATACAAAAATCACGAATCATTTGTCTGTAGCGTTCGCCGTTCACAGAAATGTTGGCACCGGTTTCGGATTAAAAAAAAAAAACTTTCTGCTGATTCTAAGCCCATTCACCGAACACACAACGCAATGGATGGTCTGCTGGCTTTAATTATTGCACCAGTTAGATCTTATAAGGATGCAGTCCGAGGTCCTTCCATAAGATTTTTGCTGAGAACGGCGACTGAACGATAAATTCGAGTCCTCTGTTACATTCACGTCTACAGTAGCGATGGCTTCTTCTGTACGCGCTTTACGGGCTCGAGTTGGATTAGTATTATCCACAGACCCAATGTGGTCTTGAATCGCTCCATAGTATTGCGTATTAGCTGCTCATATTGACGATTAAGCGCACCGTAAACTTAACGAAGAGCTCTATAATTTTGGCGAACAGAGTGCGAATTTTGAAAATAAATTTAAACGATTTGTAAACGTAAGTGTAAGTCTTTGCATGGTGATTTGCAAAAGCATATTGAAAAAAGTCAAGCACACTTCATTAGTATGACAGCTAGTTTTATAGTTATCCCTATAGAAAGCTCCACACGTCTAAAGAAAATATCCTTTACATCTTAATTGTATTTTTGTCATATAGTGAGTTAATTAAATTTATTTTTCGGGTTTGAAAATTTTTATAAAATTATTAAAATATCATTTATAGAACGTTGATTTCAGGTAACAATTTAAAAATTTATATAAAATATTCAACTCAAATGTTCAAAACTTAATCTGAGTTCCAATGAGCGTGTAATGTTATCCTAAAAACTATCCCAGAACTACAGGGTTACAAAAGTTCCTTGAAATCTTTGAGAATTAGCGGTCATATAAAAGTCATACTCGTTATTTCCTTACGTATTCTCAAAATTAATGTTAAGTTATAGGATGGTCGTTGAGCTTCATATTTATTCGATTGGTAGCTTAAAGATGAAATAATGTTATTACAATTTTATTCACCAGTATCCAGAATTCACAGAAAAGATTACAAGGTTAAACTTATTCAGTCATATGTGAAATGTTTAGTTGATTATAAAGTTATTCTTTTTGGTTTTTTTAGAAGAAGAAAACGAAATTATCATGTTCAAATTGGTAAAAGTTTCGGTAAATGATTGCCTAACTTTGTTTTAGGCTAAAACTTTTAGTAAAACTATTTCAAATTTAAGTAAAAAGTTTTTGAGGTTTATTTTTCTTTTGTTTGAAAGACGTTTAATCGATTTTTATGTTTAAAAACACAGGCCAACAAATTTTCAACACATAGGCCAGAGTATACTGAGTTGAGTTGCGCTGAATCCTTATCTGTACTCAGAATTTTATTTTAACTTAATTAATTTGAAAAAAGAACTCTGTTATTTGTCATAGCCAAGACGTTTTAACAGCGCGAATTCATCTTAATATATAAAAACCGATATGTCGTCACAAAGTCCTATAAATTACCTTTAAAATAAATGCTTTGTAATGTCTTGTTTTTTTTTAATCGAGGCTGCACACAGAAAAAAATTTCAATGTTAAATTAACATTGCGCAATGTTGAATAAAAAAATCCATAGTAAAAAAAAAATTAAGCTTCTAACGAAGCAGGTTTGTATGGGAGAAATTTAAGAGTTTCGCTTACCATCTCGCTTACGGAAGGCATGAATTTTATATGGTGAGTTCCCACTTTGTAGCAATACTTTTTTGATACAACGCATATAAAAACTGGTAAACGTAGCGTTCAGCTTTACACACTAACTGTTTTTTTACAGTTATTTTTTAGGGTTCTCCCTTACAAACCTGCTTCGTCGTAAGGGAATGCCGTGGCCCTTGAAATTATTTTTTCTTTTATAAAACTTGTTAAGAGCTCCTTCACTTACTTTACTGCATCTCTGTATGTCTTGTTGCGTAGCGCATAATTGGGCGCTTATTTTTATAAATGCACCATTAGTGCTTTTTTATTGGGGTTTTATTTGTTTTGTATAGAAACAATAACAAAACTATAAAAAGAAAAACATAATTTTTTTTTCATGTTTAAAATCTATATATATAAAAAGAAGTGTACACTTTGATGTCACCACTAACTGCAGAAGCGGGTCGTTCGACTTAAACGAAAACTATCACGATACTTTGGGGATAGTCTGTAGATGGTTTATGTGAAGTTTGGACGAAATCGGCCCAGTGGTTCCAGAGATATTGCATTTAGATTTTCCTATATATTACTCCCATATAAATGTCAACAAAATGGGTTTCATTATCCATATTATGATTTTTTATTGTTACCTGAAAAGTTACCAAATCGTAATGCCTAATGTGTACAATGACATTCGGAATAGATCTTAATGTAAATATTTTATATCGCTAGAGGGCGTAACATAGGGCAAAACGGGTAAAAGCTCCCCCTCCCAATATTTTCTTAACTGATTAACCGATTTTCTTGAAATTTCGCAGCCAAATAGTGTTACATCTGGAAGGAACTATAGCCTTTAATTTTTATTATTCAGGGCGTAAAATTGGGCAAGAGAGGCAAACGCTCCCCCTCCCTATATCTTCTTAACTAATCAACCGGTATTCTTTAAATTTGGCATGTAGATACTGGAATATCTAAAGGAACTTTAAGATATACATGTTTTTGAATTTCCAACAATTAGGGCGTAAAATAGGGCAAAAAGGGTAAAAGCTCCATCTCCCCATGTCTTCTTAATTAATTATCCGATGAAAGTTTCAAGTCTTGAAGGAACTAAAGGCTACACATTTTAACATGTACGGCGTAAAATACAGGTAAACGGGTAAAAGCACCCCCATCCAATATCTTCTTAATTAATTAAACGATTCTTTTGATAAGTTTATGTATCTTTATTAAACGTTTTTTTTCTCCGGTTATTCTACTTCGGCTTTGCAATGGTACACGATTGGTCGTAAACAAATTAATGAAAAACGTTATCGAAGCTACCTTTTTGAATGGTAAATTCCGAGACGAAAATGTTTTGCTGCCACGAACTCCGATGATTGCCACAGACGTCCCAAATTTATTCAAATTTCCTTTTAGATTGGCATTTGCAATGCCAGAGTTTTTAGAGTTTTTTATATAGACTTTGACGTTTGGTATACCAAAAAATTTTCAGGTGAAGACCCCATGCAATAAAAATTGATAATCTCTGTTTGATTATAATACTTCAGGATAAAAAATACATCTCTTTTTTATGTTTAACTTTTTATGTTTAAAGAAATAAATAGCTATTGTTTTTTTTCATCGCGATTATGGTATAAAGCGCTCAAGTGAAAGAAAGCGGAATTTATTTTACTTGAAATTAGGTTTATGGCAAAACAACGTTTGCCGGGACAGCTAGTTATTTATAAAAAGAAAAAAATTACCGTCATATCGGGCCATTCTACGGTGTCTTTTAATTGTGAGTGCTTCTTTAAACAAAGGGAAAAACAAAAAAGTCAAACATGGAAATACAGGCAAATATATAATTATATACTCTCTTTCTCTGGATCCATATGTTGTCTCTGAAGCTTCTTCTCAATGTTATTTCACAATCAAACCAACTTGATTCTTCATGGAATTCATGTTGTTTCAACTTGAAATAACTTTCATTCAACGGGATTCAGATTGTTATTTCAATATAAATGACATTTTGCTCTAACTTTACGGGAATGTTAAATTTACATGAATTATAGTTTTTTTTTTAGGATTATAATGTTGTTCGCAAGTTATTGTAAAATAATGTTAAATTAACATGAAGTCACTCACTAATCAAAATCACTACTGAAAAATGTAAGATCAACCTTGTTTTCGAGGATTTTACATTGATTTTTTTCTGTGTGTAATTGTAAATTATTAAAAAATTCAATTTTTTTATGTCAATAGAAAAGATTTTGCACCTTTTCTACTTGTTACAACTCAATTTTATCTTCTACATATCAACTTAAGCCATTCTTCCAAGTGACCACAGATATGGTATACGAAAATAGTTCATCTTGTCGATAACCTAGATTTTTATCAATGAAAAGTTAATTAAACAAGTAGGAGTTCTATATTCGGCTAAGCCGAATCTAATATACCCTTCACAATGGTGCAAAATAAGGGAAAGTTATATATAAAAAACGTTCTTTAAATATAAATAAATCAATTTTCTGTCATGCCCACTTAATTAATATCGATATTGTCGGATTTTGTATATCGATAACCAATGATTGTACCTAATTTGGAAACTTAGGCTCTTGCCTTTCTCGAGATATATAGAAAAACAGACGGACATCGTTAAATCAACAACGCTATATGTATGTGTATGTATTTGTTATTTAAAATAATCTGAAAAAAGTCAATATTAAAAAAAACATGTAAGAGTGCTATATTCGGCTGTGCCGAATCTTATATACTCTTCACAATGTTTTGGAAAGAACAGAAGTTTATATATATGTATCTAAATATATGTATGTATATATACATACATGTATATTTATATAATATAAATAGCTTAATTTTATTTAATTATTTTCACATGTTTGCGTGCTATTAAATATATTAAAAGTATATATAAGTTTTTATACAATTTTTGATATTTTTTGTACGGGAGGTACCACGCCCACTTCTCCAATCCCGCCCACATTTTGTGGGATGCTGTATATTGATAATCTAAATGTTTGTACCTAATTTGGAAGCTCTTGCCGTTCTCCAGATATACAGAAAAAAGTAAAAAAAAAAAAAAATACAACAACAATGGATTTTTGGTCATATCTCAGCCATTTATGGACCGCTCGTGCTGAATTTCAATAGCAAGACATGGTGGAGTATATGTGACATAAATGTAAAACAACCAAGCCGCTATCATGTCTGGAGTCCCCGGAAAACACATATCAAACGTAAGACGGACGGATATCGTTAAATCAACTTCTCTTCTCGTAAGAACCCAGAATATATAAACTTTATAGGGTCTAAGATCAATATTGTAGAAATTACAAAGGGAGTGACAAACTTATATATACCCTTTCAACCTGTGGTGAAGGGTATACAAATAAAAAATAAAGCCAACTTATACAAGGTATGTATGTATAAACTTTGTTACTTTCGGTGATGGCTATAAAAAAACCACAACAACAACATGGGGTTTTATTAACAAAATAAGAGGCAGTCGTGGTTTTCTGCCATATATGGGGGTAGTGCACTCATTTTGCAGTTTCAACTCTTACTTAGTGATAGTGCAAAAGTATTGCAATCATTTTGTTGATGAATTGAAAATTTGCAGCCTCACTAAAAAATTTTGCACTCAGAAAAAAAGGTTGATTTAAAAAAAAAGCAATTATCAGCTTATTGCAACTTTTTTTTCTTTACTCATTTGAGTGCAACTTAAATTGTTGCACTAAATTTAAAATCAAAAACATGTGTTTTCATGATTAAAGCCCATAATTATACCGCTATTGACAAAATTACATTTTGTTTAATGTTCTTTACTAATGCATATTTAGACAATATTTGTATGCAGCTTTCCTGATTGCATGTCCAAATTTTGCGCTATTTGAATTGAGTGAAGATTTTTGCATTTAATCTGCGTTAAGTGATATTGAAAAATTTGCACTATCACTAAATTTTTTTAGTGGTAGTTAAAAATATAACAATCATCACTAAAGCTGGTAAAAAAGAGTGCAAACAAATTTTTTTGCAGTTTTATTTAGTGAGAGTGCATTGCTAATTTAAATCAATATTAAGTGCACTACCCACAACTTTGTTTTTTGCTCATATCTCTGCAGTTTGTGAGCCGACCGGCTGAATTTAAATAGCAAAAGTAAAAGAAGCAAGATGTGACAGAAATATATAACAACCAAGGCCCAGATTGCAAAGGGAATGCCAAACTTATATATACACACAAACAAAAACACTCCGAATAAATTAAGTTTTTTATACTATTCGTACTCAAAAATTCAAGTAAGAATAAAACTAAAACGTACTTAAAACAATCTTAAATGGGATTACTTTTGAAAATAATCCCGGAACTTCATAAAATAAGTACAAAATTTTTAAGCCAAGTAAAGAAAAGATTAAACTTTTCGTTGGTAGTGCCAATCTGAGAAAAGCATTACAAAGTGAGCGCCTAAATCTCATATAACGTATCGAAGTTTGTTGTAGACACTACAACAACACCACACAAGTAGTTAAAAAACGATTTGCTTGTTGGGTGTAGAAGCAACAAAAACAACAGAACAAGATAAAAACACATTATTTTCATGTTTAAAAAGTAAAATTGAGAACTCTTGCTTCTCATTTAGTTTATATTTTCAGTTATACATATATGCACATTAAGTTTTTAAGGCAAAAACCATATCGGGAATGATGCTGGTGTTTTATAATTTAAATTATTTTAGGTGTAAAACGGGTAAGTAAATCAATCATAATAAAAATTTTATTCACTTTTGGTTTATTTCAATTACGAATTCGGGATAAAATCAACTTTATAATTCTTAAGCATATCACATTTTGAGATTGATTCAATCTTAGTTTTACTTAAATCAATCTCGTTTCCGGATTATTTTAAGTATGAATTCGTGATTAAATATGGATAAGTTAAGCATTTCGCGATTAAAAATTCGTACTTGAATTAATCTTTCTGTACTTGATTCAAGAAAATCCGTACTCACCGTTCTTTTAATACCGCTTCGGAATAATTTTTCTTTTGAGTGTACCCTTTCTACCTGTGGTGAAGGGTACAAAAACTTACATTAGATTTGCGTCAACATTTTTTACTTTTTTTAAGCAGAAAGGCATATAAAAGTTTAATACTTTTATTCTTCGGTACTATTTTGGTAGAAAATCTGTACAATTTTACAAAATGTATTTTCTATCCCCGGAAAAGTATTGTCAAAGTTGGTCGTCGTTGCACACTAATAACCAAAAAACTCTCTTATGATAACGATAAAAATGGCAATCAGTAGCTTCAGTCTGTGATGCTAACTTAGCTCTTTTCGGGCTAGATTAAGCCCTTTTTTAAGTTTTTGATATGTAAACAAATTTATTTTTAGCCTTAAATAAAACAAAACCGCAATTTTGACCCTTTTTGTTACTACAATTTAGACCTTTTATCCTGTTTTTGCTTGTGCTCCGGTATGGTTATTTATTTTTTCTGGCTATATAGCAGAAGAGAACTAATAAATTTTGGATAAATACTAGGGTATTCATATAATCGGGCTTTTGCTTTAATCGGTTAATCGTTCGATTAATTAACCGAGGTTTTGGTTTAATCGGTTAGTAATCGGTTAATTTGGTTTTTGATCGGTTAACCGATTAATAAAGTTTTTTTTAATAAATAAGGTAATTTCAATAATTAAAAATGCATAAAATATTTATTTTTTGGAGTTTATTATTAAAAAAAACAAAATTAACAATTCTTGATCTAAAACGAGCAAACAAAATAATTCATAAAAATGTGATGTGTATTTTTAAAGTAAAACATCATCATGGGTGTTCTGGAAATTGAAAACTCAAAACGCAAGAATTTTAAAAGTCGTTTTTTAATAAGATTTCTGTTAGTAAATAATTTTATTGACAAGTATTTCCCTATTAAACAGAATTTTATAACTAAATTAAAAAATTATATTATTATTATTTATTAGTTATTTCAAAAGTTTAAAGAGATCTGATTAAATAAATTTTGAAAAAAAATTTTGTTTAAATGTTTAGGATTAAAGGGATAAGTTTCTTTAGTTTTTGACAACACTTGACTTGGAAAATTTTTTTTTCTCTTATCGTGGGTGCTGGAGGAATTAGAAGCAGCCATAATAAAGAATATCTAATTTCTCAGTCCTTTCCTGGATTTCTTTTAACATATAAAATCTTCCAGTACGCCATTAAAGTCCTGATTTAATTTTTTTAAATTTTTAACACTTCTAATTGTTTCGGGTAATTCTGTTAAAAATGTTTT
The DNA here is from genome assembly GCA_963931875.1 of Pollenia griseotomentosa. Lineage (NCBI taxonomy): Eukaryota > Metazoa > Arthropoda > Insecta > Diptera > Polleniidae > Pollenia > Pollenia griseotomentosa. The sequence continues at coordinate 114,148,305 of OZ007560.1, forward strand.
GCTAGAAGGAAATATACAGCCCAATTATGATTAAAGATTCTCCGGAGTTTTTTACCTTTTCCCATTTTTACAATTGAATTAACATAGGAAAAATGGGAGAAGGGAGAAAACTCCCGGGGAATTTTTATTCATAATTGGGCTGATATTGTTTAAAAAACATTTTCTAAACATGTATATGAGACGAAACAATTTATTAAAACACAAAAAATTTGTTATAATATTACAAAAAATTCAAAATTATTTAACATCGGTTAATCGGTTAATCGACTGAAATTAACCGGTTTAATCGTTAATCGATAATAGACAATTCTAAATTAACCGATCAGTCAATCGGGTTGTAATTAATCGGTTAACCGATTAACGGTTAACCGAATGAATACCCTAATAAATACACAATTAGTAACAAGTCATTCGATTAACTTTGCAATGACTCATTTTAAACGAGTGTAGGTTAGGTTAGGTTCCATGACCAGCCATCGAGAGACAGCTTACTTAGGTCCTTCATTGGTCCCTTTGTGATACCCAGCGCCAAAGCCCATCCTATAGAGCAGTTACTCAGATGGTGTCACTGCAAAGTTTAACTAAGTCATCTTCTTAATGAAGAGAAGAAGCGATCTAAGTTCTATCCTAGATAGATCCTCCAAGCAGGCAAACACCGGTTTCCTCAGGTATTTTTCCCTGATGTCCCGGATCCCAGGGCATTGACAAAGAAGGTGAAGCACAGTCTCCTATTCCTCCTCATCATGACAACTTCTACAGTAGTCATTGAATTCTAGACCCATTCTTTTAGCATGAGTGTCCACCGGCCAGTGCCCAGTTACAACCTTTGCCACTGTTCTAATTTGGTCCCTAATAAACCAAAGTGCATCCTATCTAGGCCAAAGTATCCTGGATATGGAGCAGGTGGACTCACTAGTCCACCACATTTCCGCAATTCTATAAGACTCGCGCTTGTTATGTGACTTACAGTAAGCCATTGGAAGGCCAATGAATTGATCAATAAATGCGTCATCCATGCGACCACCTTGTTTGGCCAGCTCATCGTCAAAAGAGTGTAGATTAAACTTAAAGCTGTAATTGTGCGAGCACCTTATTTGAATTGGATGTAAAATAATCCCATACTCAATACTAATTTTTAATGTATAGTTGTGTTTAAAACTTTTGCTGGTTACTTAATAAATATAGTTTTGGGAATACAAAATGTATTATTAAATTATAACATGCTAAATTCCCAATTTTTATTTTTGATATATATACTGAAGTTTATTGTGGAGGGAAAGTTAGTTTCAATGCGCATTTCACACACAGGAAATCTTTTTCCAAAGAATTTAAAAAAGCTAAAGATATTATACAAATAAAACTGTAAAACGAATGAGAATTACAAGCGTTAAGCCCTTATGACACTACATTTTTAATGCATTGTTCAAGTTTTGGTGAACAGTACAAATATAATGTAATACAAAAATTTACCAAGTGCAAAGAGTTAAGCTGTATTAAGATAAATGGCAAACTGTCAAAAATTTTACTAAAGTTATCGATAAAAATGAAGTTATGTCAAAAAAATGTAAAATTGTTCAACTTAAAATTGACATTTCAAGCTTGAAATATTAAAAGTGTTGCTGAATCAGCGGTTTATGGGCAAATTCAGCGATTTACCTCTTTTTGTTTCTAGGTTTCTCATAAACAAAAAGTTGGCAACATTTAATGAAATAAACAAAACAGGGATGGCTAAGTTGTTTCAATTGTACTTTTTTGTTGATACTTTTTTAACTAAGATTTATAATACCTTTTTGTGGTGTTTTTTATGAACAAAAATAAAATTAATTTCAACTAAAAAAATCTTTTAGTACAATTAGGGTAAAAAAGTAAAATTTTTAAAAGTTGTTGGTAAAATTTTAAAAATTCTCAACCCCATCCCTGAAACAAAACCATAACAAGAGAAAAAAAAAAAACTAAGAAACTTTGCTTACATTTTTTATAGTGTGCTCTTTCTAACATTTACTGTTTCATTCTATCAATTCTATATCAATTAATGAATAAAAAATGTAGTGTCATAAGGGCTTTAGACAAAACACAAACAATTAGCAGTGAGTTTATTTTTTCTTACATTCCTCTACAATTGGTTGGCTTATTTCCAACTCGAATTAAAGTTGTAGGTGGGTAAAAAGATCAATTTGGCCCTTTTAAGTCCGATTTTCATATGTTTATTATTCGCCCAAGAGTTGACATCAGTGGCTTTAGGGTCAGATAAAGAATTTGTTCTTCATGAGATTCTTTAAAATCTTGCAAAAAAATGTTTGAACTGCATAGTTCATAGTTTTTTTTCTACTTAAAAAATGAATTTAGCAATCCCAGATTTAACAAGTGTTTTTTTTCATTGGATCTAAATTTTATAACAACTTAAAAAGTAATTAATATGCTGACGTATTTTTCTTTAAAAAAAAAAACATTATTTATTTGATAATTGTTTTGTTTTTATTGGTTTTTTTCTTCTTTTTTAAACTGGCTTTAACAGTCTCATTTATTTAAATATAATGAGATCAAAAATGTGTTAGTTTGTATGAAGAATAAATTAATAAGTAATCAGTACAACAAACAATAAAAATTATACACATCTATTCAAAAGTATCATCTGCATAATTATAAATTATCAAATTTCTATTAATTCTAAATGCTGTGACGTCAGAACATTCAGCTTGAAATGAAAAACACAAAAAATCCCTAGAGAAAAAAGATGATTTCTAGGAACGAGTAGAAATTCAATGCAATTTTTGTTGTTGTTGTTTGTTGGTTTGATATTTCGGGTTTGGGGTTTTATGTATTTTTTTTATATTTTTCTAAAAATGTGTTGGTTATTTGTCTAATGATGTGAATAAAGTGTATTGTATTAAACTGATATTGATTTTTTTCTCAATATGTATTTCAATGCATACCGCAAAATAGCAGAATAATAATAAAAATAATAAAGCTATAAATATTGCGATACATATGTTATAATAATTATTAAAGGAAAAATGAACTAATTTATATTGTTTTAGTTAATGCTTTGGTTGGAACAGTGTTACCACCGCTGAAATCAACACGGCCGTTCGACCGAATTTGTCCAAAGCCAAATGAAATAACACAAAGAAATTTTTTCGGTAGATTAAAACATATTAGGCGGAAACTAATGTTATGATAGTAAGAATAGGCTTAGCTCTGCAAGGCCGCACTTTTCTAAGACGATTTCCATAAAAAAATTTGGAGGATTTGCATAATTATTAATTAAATTTTTTCTAAAATTTTTATTTTTTGGTTAGGGAATGATCAGTGACCAATTGATAAACACATATTTATCAACTCCAAAAAAAAAAATCGAAGGTCGTTAAATCTGGCCAATTTAAAACTTTTCCTTTTCAAATAATGCTTTGACCTAAAATGTCAAGTAGCATCACCACTGTTTGCCTAAAAACAGATGCAAACACTTTTACATGTATAAACCTTAAATGTACTTTTAACATGTAGTGTAGTGTGTTTAGCAGTGTACTTGTCGGATTTCTCACTGCAAAATGCATACTTCTGTAAATTTTAGCTGGAATTTGCATTGTAAAGATTTTCAGTTAGAGCATGTTCTATTTTGAACTGGCAAGCCATCTGACATCAGATGTTTTGCAAGTCATTGGTTTGTGGCGGCAAATATACCGAGTCATTACCGCAAAAAAGCTTAAGCGACACAAACAAAATTTTACAGAAGAAGGTTTTTTTTAATTTTATTTTATAAAAGTTTTTTATAAAGGTTGTCACTAAAGATAAAATTGTTTTTGCCATAAAATCGTTACGGTACCTTCTGTGATGATGATATTTTTGGAGATGTTTCAAGTGTTGCCAAAAACGTCATTTATTTAAAAAAAAAAGAAACCAAAAATTAAAACTGATGTCGCTTAAGCTTTTTTTGCTGTATTGACACGGTACATTAAAATTTTATTTTTATTTTTTTTTAAAAACATTTTTAACTAACTGAAATACAACAAAAATTGAAAAGAAATCAGTAAATAATTTGTTATTGTGAATGATTTAAGGTTATGTCAGATGAAACCAAAAACGAACGTGTAAAAGCAAAAACTATAAACCTTCTGTATTTGTCAATTTTGACAAACATGTGCAATAAACACGTGGATTTTACATCTGACAAAGCTATTGCAAAATACTTGTCGTGTAAAAGAACCTTAGGCTGACTAATTTTATGGAATAAAAAATATTAGGAAATTTTACAAAGTTTAGCTTTATGAAGAAAAAAATAAACAAAAGTTACACAAATAAAAATGGCACAGAATTAAACAGGTAAATAATACAAAAGATTTTGTTTTAAATTTCCCGCCAGTTTAGCTTGAAATCGAGCTTAAATGCATTCTCGAGTGTTAAAAGTTTGAAAAAGTTTTTGTCAATATTAGATTTCTACATAAAAAGTAATGTTGGATCAAATTAGGAATTTTTATTTTCTCAAATGTATTTCAAATGTTTATTACGTATTTTTAACGCATTTTGTGAATATAAGATTTTGGTAGACAACCAACTTGTTTTCAAATAGATTTTAAATGTAAATTATAATTTAATATTACACTATAAAATCAATTTTGTTTAGTTTGTTTAAGATTTTTTAATCGAAACTGTAAAAAAACACTCTACGCACTGATCTTAAATTGCGAAAGGTGAATAATCCTACCTTTTTAAAAATTTAAAAAAAATTTCAAAATATTTTTCCGGAAATCTGATATTAAGCATTTGAAGAAAAACGTATTTTCTTTTGAAATTAAACAAAAAGGAGAAACATTTTTTAAAAATTTAATTCTCAACTTTTTCTCAAGGTTATTTCAAATGTGGACTGCTTTTATTTAAATAATTCTTTGCTTTGTTCTTTACGCATGTTGTATTTATATTTTTTTTTTTTTCTAGATTTAATAAAATTCTTGAGTAGTACCTTTAATATCAAATGCAAAAATTAACTTATTTAGCAAAAAGTTCAAGTTTTACAATAAATCATTAAAAATTTGATTTTGCCATGGTTCAAATCATACTCTCCCCCAAATCAGTGGTTCATCGCCATTTAATGAGTCGTGCTGTCTAACGACTAATAAAAAGATTTATATTTTATTTGTTAAAAGTGTTTATGTATTTATGGTATTTTGGCCGTTTATTTTTTTTTATTTATAACATTTGAATTAAATTTGATTGATATTTCGTTTAAAACCATTCATCTTTTTGTTAATGGTGATAAACTATAAATGAAGGGGAAGTATTCTCAATTTGGTAGCTTATTTTGTTACACTATCAAGTAATTCAGAAAAATTATTTTTACTTTGCAGAAATTTATAAAGATCTCTTGGCAGTTCCATTTTTTAAATTTCTGAAAAATCGGAGGAACTAGCACATTACACATACATAAAATATGACACCTATTAAGGTGGTTCCCATACCAAAAATCTATGCCTGTCGTGTAGAAGCAAAAAAAAAATTGCTTCAGTAAATACGCTGAAATTTATTGTTAAGGGAAAGCTAGTTTCTATGCGCATTTCACTTGTTGCTCAGGCCAGATCATTAAGTAACCTTTTTCCAAAGTCTTTGAAAGGGCTAAAGATATTATACAAATAAAACTGTGAAACGAATGAGAATTGCAAACGTTCAAGTCTTACTTGCAAACGATATCATATCTTAGAAAAAACACCAACAATAAACAGTAAGTTTATCTTTTCTAACATTCGCCTGCAATTGGTTGGCTTTTTTCCGACACGAATTGTAGTTTTAAGTGGGTAAAAATAAAAAACTAAATTAAAAAACAAATTGCTTTATTTTATTGTCTTCGTACACTGAAAGAATTTTCTTCGCAATACAAATAAATTTTGACATTAATCCGATGAAAAATTGCATTAAAAAGGAACCTATGCATCACTTCGTTGGATCAATGAAACCTGTTTCATTTAAATGTATTTAATGAAACATTACATTAGATTTATGAATATTATTCATTGGATGAATACTTTCAATAAAGTAAAAATTTTTTTTCTTATTTTATTTTTTTTTTTTTAATTATTTTTGTTTTTTTATTTAATTTTTCTTATTTTATTTTATTTTTTTTCTGTCTCTGGCGGGAATCGATCGCGCAACCTCGGTGCTGATAGATTAGCTCACTACTAGCTAGCCTACCGGGGCAGTGTAGTTTTTGGATAAAAAAACTACGTTTTTTACTCAATTAAGAGCGTAAATATGAGATTAAATTGTCCATAACAACAATAACAAAGTGGATTGAAAGTTTTTGTTTCATTACTATAATGACATTTTCATTGTCATAATGAAAATTTAAATGTATGAAGGCAATTATTGAAATATGTTGCTTTTATAAAAAAATTTTTGATTTCATAAGTTTAATGGCATATAACATTAGATGTATGAAATAATTAAATCTTACATTTTTTAATTAACAATTAAACATTTTTTTCAGGGAACTATAATTTTGTATTAATTTATGAATATAGTTATTTTTGTATATTGTTTTTTTATGTTCCCAATTAAAACTTTTTGTTTAACTTGGACAAACTTAAGTTTTCATATATCCAATGAAAATTTTTAACGTAACTACGAAATCCAATGAAGCGGTTTTAATGAAAAGACTTCATTATAACTATGAAATTCCATTTAGACAATGAAAATTTTCATTTAACCAATGAATATTTTTTTATGAAAATGATTCATTATATATATGAAGCATTTTTCTTTCAGTGTAAGAGAACATCAAAAAAAAAAGCATTTTGCCAGTTTAAAGTTTTTGCACGGTCACATGCAAATTTATTATCAAAGTTTTTATTTGGGAATACAAAACTTATAATTAATAAGATTTCTCTATCTACAGACCTTCTGTATTTGTTAAATTTGGCAGACATATGCAATGACATATGGACTTCACATCGGACAAATACACCACAAAATTCATGTCGTGTAAATGCACCTTTCACTGAGAACTAAAGTATAACCGGAGAATGTAGAAAGGTACTAACTGGTTGATTTTATATGTAATAAATCTTTAAAATGGGATTCAAAATATAAAAAACACTTTGTTTCGAATTTTTCGAATTTAATAAAATTCGGACTATACGTTATGAAACCGCAGGTTTGAGTTAATTAGCTAACTAAACTGAATTACGATATAAAATCTTTAATCGATCTTAGTGGTCGATAGTAGGGAATGGTAAATCGATTTCGATTCCAATCGAAAATCGATTTTGTGGTAAAAAAAATCGATTTTTTGCAATCGAATTTACGTATGCGATTTTATACTGAAATCGATTATTGGGCTTTTAAAATCGATTTTTTATTTATATCAAAATTTTGGCAATTTTTAATTGTAATCTTAATTAAATCGATAAATTATGGGCATGCACACTAAAACTTATTTTTTTTGTGCGTACATACATACGTCTGTAGGTATGCTTATGCAGTTTTCCAAGTTTAAAGTTGTAGTTTAACGTATTTATCTATTAGTACCCTTGGTATACTTCCAACTTTAATATAAGGTCTCTTGTTCTTCAGAAATTAAAGTCATCAATGGACAGTGAACAAAACAGTACTTAACATATCGTATCGAACCAAACACTGAAAGTCAGCCATGGCCTTCCTGTGGAAATATGCTAATATACAAACAGACCAGTGTGTGAGCGATAATTAAATCTTGTTATAAACAGAGTGAAAAAACAAAAAGTGTGTAATTTATCCTATGAAATACGAAATTACAGGAAAGTATCTCTGCATCTTTCTGACATCAATGATATGCAAACGTTTGTTTTCTAAAACTAACTTAATTGTAAGTTAGCAAAAAAACAGTCGCCACCGAGCTAAACATACATTCAGGTTTGTCACATATATCAATTCCCATCAAAAGTGATTTCGTTTTATGTGAAGCAAGATACAAAATCACTTCCACTTTCGATCGGAATCAATTTATGTCACAGGCCTGATTGACTACACAAGAAAACAATTTGAATATATGTATATTTGCAATGTACATGCACTTGTTCTTCTAAAGGACATCTCAAAATTTACACATTTTCACTTTTTACAGGAACATTGTAAAAAGTAGTCATATCTACCCACTGTAAAAATCTCAGTTCAATTTCTCTAGTAGTTTGCCAAAAAAATGCTGGTGTATTCCCCTTTGTGATATAATGTATAAGATTGCAAACTAGTCTTAAACGATTTTGAAATCGATTTTAAAATCGATTTTGAAGTTCGATTAATCGATTTCAAAAACCGTAATAAAAAAAGTCGATAGAAAAATCGAAAATCGATTTTGGAATCCATTTATCATTCCCTAGTCGATAGACATTATCTTCAACAAAAAGTTTAAAATGTATTCTTTTCTACAAAACAATGTGGCATTTAATTTAAAAAAATGCAATTTTGTGTTCGTTTCTTAAAAATGCTTTAATCTCTAAAAGGATGGCTTGTTATATTCTAAAAAACTAATGGCATAAGGCATTGCACTTCACGCCCCGTATAAATCGTCAGTGTTGATAAGGCCCTGTAAAAAGGTTTTTTTTTTTTTTTTTTTTCACAATATTATTTATTGAATCTTCATACATTTAAATATGAACTAACAATAATTAATCAAATCTTAACCTAATACTTTATTTTATGTCCTGCCAGTGCCAGACAAAAATTTTCTTCATCACGGGTTCTGTTCACTTATCTAGGTGCTTGTCGCTCATCTAATTGGATAAGTGCTGCAGTGTCTCTTCTTCTTAAGCGAGTGTGGCCGCTATCATTTAAAATATTTCGTGCTAGTGGGTTTGGATGCAATTCGAGCCTTTTTAAGTATTTTACTGCATATTTCGTAATCATAGTTTTGACTAATGGAACATTGAGATCCCTGTGAATATTTGAGTTTTTAACATACCAAGGGGCAGCTGTGATTATTCGAAGAATTTTATTTTGGCGCCTTTAAATCTTTTCTATATTAGAGGCCGAGGCAGTGCCCCATAACTGAATACCATAGCACCAGATTGGCTTTAAGATGGAGTTGTAAAGAAGAAGTTTGCAGTCGAGACTAAGGACAGAGTTTCTACCAATAAGCCAATGAATTTGAATGGCTTTTAGTTTCATTTGAGTTAATTTTGCCTCTATATGGCATTTCCACGTTAATCGCCGATCCAGATGTATACCGAGATATTTTACATGCGAAAGTTGAGGAATTATTTGATTGTTGATTGTTATATGGGGGCAAGATTCCCGGCGCAAGGTGAATGTTATATGCACGCATTTTTGCTCATTGACCATTATCCTCCATTGTCTTAACCATATTTCTAGTTGAAATATATGATGCTGTAAGTAACGAGATGCTTCATAACGGTTTTCGTGGACGCTTAGAAATGCTGTATCGTCTGCAAATGTTGAAGTTTGGGTGTAGTTGCTTGTTGGCATGTCCGAAGTATAAATTAAATATAATAGAGGGCCCAGGATGCTGCCTTGTGGGACTCCAGCGCCAATGGGTTGAGGTGAACTTAAGAAATTTCCTTCTTTAATAATAAATTGACGACCAACTAAGTAGCTTTCTAGCAGCTTGTGTGTGTTTGCTGGTAAATTTTGCTTCAATTTATGTAATAATCCTTCGTGCCAGACTTTATCAAAAGCTTGCGAAACATCGATGAAGAGTGCTGAGCAATATTTTTTTTCTTCAAATGCTTTTCTTATGACATTTACTATTCGATGAGTCTGTTCGATTGTGCTGTGTTTTCTTCGAAATCCGAACTGATGGTTTGGAATACATCTATTTTCACTTAAAATCGGTGTTAATTTTGAAACTAATAATTTCTCAAACAGCTTTGATATATTTGAAAGTAAACTTATAGGCCTATATGACTCAACTTTTGTGTGATCCTTTCCTGGTTTAGGTATCATGATGACTAAGGAAACCTTCCACTTTTGAGGATAGTATTCCAGGCGTAAAATAGCATTAAAAATAAAAAGAATAATTTTCTTTGCTGTGCGAGGTAGCTCTAAAAGCATTTTATTACTGATTTTATCAATACCAGGTGCCTTCTTAGTGTTTAAGTCACAAATAGCCTGTTCGATTTCTCTTATCTCAAATCTGAGGGGAATAGCTGCTCTAGCAGGAACAGGTGGTAACTCGACCGCAGTATCGTGAGATATGTTTGGGGTAAATACGTTTTTTAAATGATTAACAAACAGATTTCCCTTTTCGTTATCATTTCTTGCCCAACTTCCGTTCAAGTTTCTTAATGGTGGCTTAGAGACAACTGGCCTATTTAGATTTTTAGCTGCACGCCATAATGAGTAGTCTGATTGCGGAGTTGCGTCAAGTTCTTTAAGATATTTTTGCAGAGAATCCATTTTCTGTGTCTGTAGTAACTTTCTTAGCCTTCTTGTACACTCTTTTAACAAACTCTTAAGTTGAGGGGATCTGTGCAATTGCCACTCTCTTCGGGCTCTTCTTTTTTCAGACAGGAGACGCTCAACATCTGTGGAATAAATTTTAATATTTTTAGTTTTTTTTGGGGTAATACTGGAATGTTGTACAGCTAGCTTCAGAAAACTGTCAAAATTAAGAATAGCGCGATCTACGTATTCCGGTGTACTAAGCGGAATATTTTCTGTGCAATGGGTGCTGAGATATTTTTTATATTTTAGCCAATTGATTTGTGTAGCTGGCGTCGCTAAGTAACCAGTTGGAGATACAGTTCTATTGGGGTTCATTAAAGTAACAATTGTTGGTGTGTGGTCGGAAGATAATTCTAGAGATGCTTCAACATAAATCGTTTCTAAGGGGATGTTTTTAACCACGCCAAAATCGATGACATCTGGTATTTTTTGCTGATCAGTAGGCCAATATGTTGGTAAAAAGGTGACTTATGTTTATATATAGGGATACCAGACAAAGTTGGGAAAAAATCGCCTCTTATAAGGATAGAAAAAATTTTAAATTTTAACAGTTATTTTTTCTATTATTTTATAGTAAAAAATATAAGAAAGCATCACATTGTTAATGGTAGGTTGTCAGTGATTTAAAATTTAAGGAGATTCGGTGTTATAAATTTGTTTTTAAAAATATCGTCTAATCAAAACATCTTGAAAACTTGGTGTCAATAAATCGGCAATTTGGCAAAGGTATTTTCTTGGTTACATATTTTATTAAAACAAACAAAAAAAAAATTGGAATTTCGTCATTCCTTGTGTTCTTTGATTTATTTGTTTAATATCAATCCATAAACAAACTTTGGTTCATGTATATTTTTTTTTATATTGTGAAGAAAAAAATTTTTTTCAGCTGTTAAAAACAGGGCAATCCAATATTGTGTTTTTTTCTCGTCAAATAAGAAATTGCATTATTTGAATGTTGGCAAGACATTTTTTACATGCACCTTTTAACAAGGTGATATTTTTTTTGTGGAAAAGAAAATACCATTAATACCATAAAATGCCGAAAATGGCTGAAATCATCAACTTTTGATCAAAGACGACAAGGTACAACAATATTCTAACACTAACTTTCCCATCCCTGCTGTTGATAGCTATTAACTTTCACGCTCTCTTTCTCTCTGGTAAAAAGTAATAACTTATTTTTGATTTGAAAACTTAACTACGTAAATTGTAGGGAACTGTTAATAGTCAGTCTGCTGCTTTATTCCACTTAAACTTGTTTAAAATCATTTTTTTTTTATTGGTCATAAATTTTTTATGTCAATTCAAGTTAAATAGTGTTTTATGATTTTATCCGGTCTTTTTTAATAATTATTTTTTCTATTTATTTGAAAAAAATTGGGGACTCAACACAAGTCAACTCATCTAAATGCGCAGTCATAAATTTTAATGGTGGCAATTTCTTAAGCATCTTAATCAATTGATCAAAGAATTCATGTAAATAAAAAATAAATATTTAACTTTTTTTTTTTTTTTTAATTTAATAAACTGTTGGTAACATTAATGATGAGTTTGTTTGCTGTATTTGGTCTAATTTGTTGCTTTTCTTACAGTCATAGTTACCATCTAAAATTGGTTGAACAACGTAAAATTTTGAGAAAAAATCCACAAAACGTGAAATGGACTTACCAAATAGTCATTGAAAAACAATAATAACTTTTAATCGTCAAATAAAGATAATTCGTAAAATCTGGCAACCGTGCTTACAGTTACTTTACTCTACTGAACACTCACACAGAATGAATTATGTCTCATAAATTTTATGAATCAATTCCATTAATTTTTTTTATTATTTCAATGAAAAATTAAATTTTGGGAATGAAGTTTTACAAATTTAATGAAGCAGTTTCTTTAATACTACGAAATTAAGTTCCGTAATTTCGTTAAAGTTTTTCATTGGATATGAAAACTTAAGATCTCTCTTAAAAGAAAAATCTAATAAAACTAAATAGATTTTTAAAATTAGATTGAACTATTGATTCAAATATAAAAATATTTTTAAATGTTTAAAAAAGGAAACTTTTTTAACTTCATACTTTCAATAAAAATTTCACTTAATCAATGAAGAACAATAATTCACAAATTTGTGAAAAAAGAGTACATTTAAATGTTTCATAATATCAATACAAAAGGCTTTATTACTATAAGGAATTCGTGAATTAAACTAACTGTTAGTAATAGTTTCAAAGACAAAAAACAAAAACAGGAGTAAACGATTCCCACATTCTTTTTCCTCTAATTGTTAATTTAAATACACAAAATTTACATAAAACCCAGTAAAATTAAAAGAATGATGTTGAAGGTCGTCGCAGGCTGGAAAATTAATTAAATTCTATTTAATTTAAGTAAAGCTTAGCTTATGAAAGTAGAGCATGTTATAGGAATATAAAATCGAAAGAAAATTAATATAACTTGATGATTTGGAACAGGAATAAAATAAAAATGAAAAAAAATCACAACAACTCAAAACGCAGTAAAAAAATGGCTGAAATAAATTACCATTAAACAAATAAAAGACTGTAATAAGAATTATTATATGATGAATTTATGCCATTAAACAAATTAAAAATTTCATTGAAATCAAAAAAATTTTCATCGATGTTATGAAACATTCTAATAACTGAGGGCTAATGCAACATTTTTAATAAATCCAATGAAGCCTTACAAACGTTGAATTTTAATGTAATTTTTCATTGGAATAATGTTAAAATACATTAAATCTGCGAAGAAAATTCTTTCAAAACCAATGTTATAGAGTATATTTTTTGAAAAAGGATTCGTTCATAACACAATTGATCTCATTTGTTTATTTAATTTGTAAAGAAATGCATAAAAATTCTAATTAAATTTAAAGTATCAATAATATTAAATTTTAAATAACACTGTGAAACAAAAAAAACCAGCCTTAATACTTGCAACGCGAAATGAAAGTAGACTACTAGTACTGCAAATCTGCCAAAGGGTTTTGAAAAGTTAGCTCGGGTTCCCGAAATTTGGGACCCTAAAGTTTTTCAATTTTTTGAAAAGATGGTTGGTATAAGTCAAAAAAAAAATATACTAAATGTACTTTTGAGCTAAAAATTAATTTCAGATGTCTTTAGTAAAATCGTATGGCGATTCTTTTCTGAGAATATATTAACCCTCTAACACTCATTTTAAGGGATAATTTACGTTATTTTTTTTAACTTCCTCACAAAAGTATACTAAAAGGGTTAAAATGTTCCACGAATATTTTCTGAATCAAATTTTACCAGGGGTCTTCTAAGACCAAAACAACGTGCACTGTGTGTAAAATGGATATTCGAGATTTCGGGCTTTAAAATTTGTTAATTTCTTGAAAAGGCGTTTGGTACAAGTCAAAAAGATATACTAAATGTACTTCTGAGCTAAAAGACTATCTGAGATGTCTTCAGAAGAATTGTATGGCGATTCTTTTCTTAGAATATATTAAACCTACAACACTTATTTTAAGGGGTCGTTATTGTCCTTTTTTAATCTATACACTAGGACGGCACTTTAAAGGGTTAAAATGCTCTAGGAATATTTTCTGCATCAAATTTCACTACGGGTCTTCAAAGACCAAAAGTTCGTGCAATGTATGTAAAACGGTTTTTCGAATAATTTAAAATTTCAAGGCCCGGAATTTCAAAAATCCATCTTACACACAGTCCACGATGTTTTTGTCTTAAAAGACCCCCAGTAAAATTTGATGAAGAAAATATTCGTGGAACATTTTAACCTTCTAAAGTGCCGTTTTAGTACACTTTTGTGGGGAAGTTAAAAAAGGACAAAATTACCCCTTAAAATGAGTGTTAGAGGGTTAATATATTCTAAGAAAAGAATCGCCATACGATTCTACTACAGACATCTGAAATTATTTTTTTAGCTCAAAAGTACATTTAGTATATTTTTTTGACTTTTACCAACCGTCTTTTCAAAAAATTCAAAAACTTTAGGGGCCCATATTTCGGGAACCCGAGCTAACTTTTCAAAACCATTTGGCAGATTTGCTCTACTAGTAGCCTTCTTTCATTTCGCGATGCAAGTGTTGAGGCTGGCGGCGATGACCCGAATTTTGTTGCACAGTGTAATTTATACAAATTAATCTATATAATCCAATTATTACTTACTTAATTTGGAAGTTATTTCCAATCTTAATTCAATTAGAAACAAAATTGATTTGATTTTGTTCAAAAACTCAAGAGTTTGCATAACTTAAAAACTCACCTGCAACGAAAAAAAGAAGAAAAAAAAATTAATTTAATTTTAAATCATATAAATGAAATTGCTACATTTAAGAAATAATTTGGGCTATTAAATATTGAAATTGAGCAAAAATTCGTGTTCTACAGCAACAAATGCTAAAAAAAATATGACTCAATAAACGAAAAAAAAAATGAAGGTAATAAATCAAGAAATGTGTCAAATTCTGACTCTGGGTTACTTGAGTCAAATTAAATTGAATTTTATTTCATTTTTTTATTGCTGTAAATTTTAAGAAATAACGAAAAACTTAGCATTTTTATTTTTGTGCATTAGAATTACGCAAGTCGTTTGTCAACGTTCAATTTTAACGCGACAAAGTGTTAAAAGTGAATGTGTTATAAATGTTGAATATTTGTGAATGAGTTGTTCTATAGTCGCTTGAAATAAATTGTACAAATAGTCTAATAATTACAAATTCATTGATTCAATCATTCATTTATTCATTGATTTCATTTAGATTGCAATTAGATGGATGGACAGGCGGGCAGACAAACACTGCTGACAATAATCTATGAAACGATATATCAAATAATTTTAGGATAATAAATTGCAATTGTCAATAATTCCAACATAAACTATTATTCAATATTTATTAATAATAAACCTTTTATACGCATTTTATTAAATTCATTACATCACATTTTTTGTTGAAGGAATTTAATCAAAATTTTGATTTGTTATAATAAAACTTCTGCTTAAATTATTCAAGTAGGAATAAACGCGTTTCTTGAGACCAATAAATCTAGATAATAAAAACAAGTCATGCGCCAAAAAAACTTTCAAACAAGGTTGGCAACCGATACTGCTTAATAATACCGATACCGCTTAAACACCGTTTAAAATTGTTTCGGCCAACAAACATATTTTTTATTGGAACAAGTATTGCAATATTTAATTGGCTTCTACTCTGCAAAATTAATATTTTGTAAAAACATTTAAATCTTGCAAATATAATACAATTTTTACAATATTTAATCGAAAAATCCCCTTGATACCTGCGATCAAGTAAAAATGTGTTATCTTCGCTTAGTGCCCTTCTATTTTTCTTTAAACATTCTTGTTTAGTTTGGTTAATTCAATTGAAAAATCCTTATAACCGTTACCGAAATAACTAATATATTAATACCATAAGCGAAATTTGTTTCAGTTGCCAACCTTGATATCTAGTAATATTAATTCCCCAAAGTCATAATTAGGAAAATAAATAAATTCCATAATTTATATGTAAACTTTAGTCAACTTAATCAAAAGTTTTATAAAGCTCTGTAAATAATAAGATAAATATAGAGCTTTTTTATTGCTTACGCATACATATGTAATAGGGTATTCAATTAGTCGATGTTTTGTATTATTCGATTAATCACGCGAATAATTATTATAAGTACATTAAAATTTAATCGAATAATTAAATTTTATTCCATTAATCGAAGAATTCAAAATTATTCGGTTAATCGAATAATTTGATTTTGGCCAGTTTAGAAGACCAAAAATTATATTTTTAACTTAAAAATTTTATTTAAAAAGAAACAACAATTTAACAAAAGAACTTTATGTTATAAAAGAGTAAAACTTTTTAAATAAAAATAGCATCAAAATTTAAGCTAATCTTCTAAAATAATCTTTAAAAAAGAGTTAAAATGTACAAACATGTTAAACGGATTCTTACTTTTGTTTTGATGAAATTTGATTTAGAAAAGATTGCTTCACTAATTGTTGACGTTGGAGGGATTGAAAGTAAAGCGTTATAGAGCATATCCAATTTCTCTGTTCTTTTTCTCGTCATTTCTAAAAATTCGTAGTCTTTCATTATACCACTTGAATCTCTTATTGAAATTTTAACAATTTTAAAAGACTTGTAAAAGTCTGGTAGACGGTTGTTTTCATCAAATCATCTTCTTTAACTGAATCATTGTGGTAAAAGTCTGTATTAAACATGCTTAAAAATAAATTATTTCCAAACTCTTTGGTTTCGCTGTTTGTACTATATTTTAAAAAATTGTTACTCGAAGGATATGTTCCTGAGTTAGGAAGCAATAAAAGGGTATTCCAAACCTTTACGTTGGTTTTTTTACATAAGAGAAAAAAACTAATATGTACTGTAAAAAAACAAATGTTTGATTAATCAACATAAATTATTCGAATTATTCAGTAATCGAGAATAAGCAATTTTAAATTATTCGAAAAGTTAATCGCCCAAAATTATTCGATTAATCGAACAATGGTTAAACGTTTGAATACCCTAATATGTACACATATGTCCTTATGTACAAACTAAAAACATAATTCGGGACAAACGACAAATTTTTCAAAACAAATATTCGTAGTCAGAAATAAAACACATTTGTGTTTATGAAAACACATACAAACATTGCTTCGGCCGTGCAAAAAAATTCCGAAATATGACCCCACAGTACTAAATAAGGAATGGCCCCAAAACTTTCTATAAAGTGTGAAAAATCGCCCAAACAAAAAAACCGCCAAACGTAAACGAAAAGTGCAAAAAAAAAATATAAAATGGAAATTATTTCCAAAAAAAGTAAAAAAGGCCCCAAAAATAATGAAAAATCACCCAATTTTTATTTTCAAACTTTTTTTTAATTGTTCTTACAAAGTAGTTTTAATCATACATACTTATTTGGGTATATGCTCGAAACTTAAAATCCCGAATTTGAATATTCTGAATTTGAAAATTCTTTATTTCAAAATCCCGAATAGCTAACTACGATTTTGGGCGTACTCAAGTGTTTTCCGAAAGTGGGCTTTTGATTTGGCTTATTTTTTCCCCTAAGCTTATCCCGCGAAGCTCTAAGCTTGTCTGCAGGAAACCAGAGTCTCTGGCGGGACCCCCCGCATTAATAGACTAGCTCACTAGCCTACCGGGTGTTTTCAACATACGGACATGGCTTAATCGACTAAGAATTACTAAAGACCCATAATATACATTATGAGGTGTCATATATCCCCTAATTCAACACTATTGATGACGGCGGGTATAAAAATGTGGGTAACAAAGAAATGTTTATTGGGGAAGTAAAACAAATTAATGATTATGCCTTAACGCCTTTTCAAGCAATGTTTACAGCCCTCACGAATCCAAAATCTCCTTTTAAATTATAACTGCCGTATTCATAACAAATAAAACAAGTTTGAAATGTGTTTTAAGGCAAAAATTTCATACAAATTTTTCTTAAAATACATTTCAAATATATTTTCATTTTTTTTGAATACGGCAGTAAACATTTAATTAAAAATTTCAATAATTTGAATTTTAATCACTTCCAAATAATTTTAATGTAATATACCATTTTTTCTAACTTGTTTTCTTAAATGTATGTTTTTATAGTTAACCTTTTTCGATATATATAGTGTTTTCAATTTCGGCTAACCGATTACCCGAAAAACCGGTTTTTGGGCATATTTCCGGTTTTTAGGAAACCGGATTTTCCCACCCGGTTAACCGTTTTTTTATATCTGTAGAAATCGTAAATTTTCCTTATTTAACTGTTGTGCTCAATATTGCAGTTAATAAATTTTCAAGTGATACCGTGTCATTATTGGAATTTGAAGCAATTTTAAAATTTGTGTTCAACACAATTGGAAAATCAAATAGCAGTTTCGCACAAACCCTACTACTTTGTCTACGTGAGAGGATTTCCAAAGAAGAAATATGACCCTAAATACACTATTTTTATGTTTACATAATGTTTGTTTTCCGAAATTTTGCGAATATATAAAATATTCGTCAAAGTGCAGTAACACAAGAGATTATTTTTTATTGAACAAAATTAAACAATTGAAAATGAATTAGACTTTAAAGATTTTCAATTTTATTAAATTTCGAAAGTTAAGAGGAATAACTAAACTTGACGTTAAAATCTTTTCAAGACTTAAGTAATAAGTGCAAACGTGTTAATCTCAATAACCTTAAAGATTACTTCGAATATTTGGAAAAATTTAACAAGAGAACGGAAAAATTAAATATGCTATATTAAGCTCTTCTAACCCCCCGTTTCCACATGCAAGTACAAGTTCGAAAAACTCAATACACTCACAGTTTTTCACTAACATTCACACAATTTTTGTACTTTCAGCCAATCGGCTGTTTCCTCGATTTTTCGTTGATAATACGTATACAATACTTGCAAGTAATTACTTGCATGTGGAAACGTAGGGTTACTATTAATCCAACATCGACTGTCAGTGAAAGAGCCGGTATCATCTTTAATAAAAACTAAATTGAAAAACAGAATGGCGCATATTCATAAATTATCACTAAGTGTTAACTTTTTTAAGTACCTATTTAAGTTATTCATAGTTGGTTACTTTCAGAATAAAAAGTTTACACTTAATTATGGGTAAAGCTGTAACTAAATGCCAACTAACAAATACATTCAAAAAACAGCTGATTCATTTCAATTTATAATTTATTTGAAAATTACAAAATCTTATAAGTGGTTATTAAAAATAAGAAATGGAAAAAATTATCAGAGATATTCAAATATTATCGGATGAAAACATAGTGAAAAAAGTTAAAATGTATAAAACCCGCTGCAATCCATTTGAAATGGATGATGAAGGCTTCTATGAAAGGTATAGGTTTGACAAAGAAACAGCTTGTTTTATAATTGATTTAGTGGATTCCAAAACATTTCAAACAAGGAGAGGTAAAGCAATTCCAATAAACTTGCAAGTGCTTTCTACCTTGCGATTTTTGGGGCGAAATGTTCACCAAAGTGATATAGGTGGGTCCTTTCATAGACATATATGTTCTATTTAACTTGTTTGCCATTTTTAGGTGATCTTCACGGTTTGTCGCAACCATCAGTAAGTCGCATAATAAAAAATGTGACAAACAAATTGGCATTACGACTTCCGGATTTTGTAAAATTTCCACAACAACCTGAAGAAGTCAATAAAATAAAAAGCAGATTTTATAACATAGCCCGCTTTCCTTGCGTTATCGGTGCTATTGATTGCACGCATTTGCGTATTAAATGCCCAACAAGAAATGTGGGTCCAATAATGGCTGGGCATTTTAGAAATAGAAAAGGATATTATTCCTTAAACGTACAGGTAAATACATACTTTGAAACACATAAATATAAATTAAGTACGTACATATTAACTAGTAGAAGCAAAAATTCCAGATTGTTTGTGATGCCGATTGCAAAATTTTAGACATTGTCGCTCGCACTCGGGGTTCTGGTCACGATGCACGAATTTGGTCTATGTGTTACTTAAAATCTAAGCTAGAAGCATCACAATGTCAACATAAAGGTGTATTAGTGTGTATTAGGTGTTTTGTTAGTTCTGACTTTAGTTATGATATATGAATATGCGCCAATGTCTCCTAAACATTTTAATTGTGTTTTGTTTTTGAAACATTACATTAAAAAAAATTTCATAAAATTCACATTTGGTCTTAATAAATTTCTTTTAGTCACTAATTTTGTTTTTCTTACCACAAATAACAATTTTGTGTAACAAATGCAATTTTTTTCCTTATTTTTGTTGTTTTTTTATATTAAAATGAAGTGTTTTTTACATTTAATTTATTTTGATATTTAATGGAGGGTTAACCGATTAACCGGTTATTAGGAGTTCGGGTAACCGAAAAACCGGTTTTCAAAAAAGTCGGTTTTTTGAAAACACTAGATATATATAAATTATTTGTTGTTTTTGTTTGGCTGCAGGTCCACGTAAATTAATAAAATAAAAAATAAAAATTCGTGATATTTTCGTTTTTTATATTTTTATTATTATTTTCCCAATATTTCGGTTAACATCGCTAACCATCTTCAGGGGGTATGTAAACAATTAAAACACAAGTGTTATTGTGAAGTTTTGTGTTTATTATATTTTTTTAATTGTTTACATACCCCCTGAAGATGGTTAGCGATGTTAACCGAAATATTGTTTGCTTATTTCACAATATGCATTTCGCGGCGAATTCTTGCCGAGCGTCGTGCTGTCGACCAAAATTCGTTGTTCGTCCTAATTGTGTTTATAATATTATTCCTAGAGGGTATAATATTATAAAGATTTTTCCAAAAAAAATTAAAATAAAGCAACACAGATCACAATAGTTCACACAACTTATTGGATAACAAAATAAAGCTGCTTCTTAAATTTACATACAAATCTAGTACATATTTACATTTTGTATATTTACTTAAGTATATAGAAAAAAATTACACAAGTACCATAAAAACTATTACTCCAGATTGTAGCCAAACAAAACTTCTACAACAACAACAAGAAAAAAAGTAAATAGTCATTTGTATACATACATACTCTTATACAAATATGTATTCGAGTTATCTATTTATTTTTACTACTCATTACATTTCGCAACGAAACAATTTGTATGTGAGATTTTTTGTTTATTGTATGAAAGTTTTGTTTTTATTTACAAATTGCAAAACAAAGAACAAAATGATGATGAGAGTTGAATGCGAGTGAGAAGTGAATTCAGAAAAGTAAACACTGTCAGATGCGTAAGGAAACGAGTAGAGTAGAAACTCCGTCAAACTAATAAGGAACAAATTTTCTCAAAAATTTCTTACGTGTCAATTTTCAACAAATAAATATTTCTTACTAACACAATCCTAGAATAAGGTTTTTTATTTTGACAGTTGAGTAAGGTGTTTTCTATCTCTTTCTATTCTTGTCGTTGTCTATGGGCACATGAACAAATAAAAGGCATATAATTACACACTAATTTGCAAAACAGATAGGTCAGCAGAGAAACGTAATGAAAGAAATACACAATAATTCAGACTGACCAAAAACCCAGCAGAAAAATGTAATCAATAGGAGTAGAGAATGTAATACATATCGTGTTTGTATATTAGATTCCAGAATTCATTACTCTAAATCTTAATACATTGGTCAAATGCTTGACATCCAGCCCAATTCACTGCTGTAATGTCTTAACTACTTTTGATTTATATCCAACATTTTCCCTAATACAACCAAAGCGCTCGATCCCAGCGGGAAAAAGAAAGTGTACGGAGAACTTCTAGAAGGTCTCTGTACTTCTTCTTTTGAATGTACAAGGGCTCATTCCATTCTCATATCTTTTTTACATGCGTTGTCAAAATGTTGTTACTCCTCCTCAACCTTCTCATAGAAGGGAATGCGAAATGTGTAAGTACCTATATATAATCTTTTTTACGGAAGAGCCGAGGACTTCTATGAGGCATTCTAAAGCAGTAAGATAAGAATGCTAATTGAATCGAAAACATTTTAAAGCAGGCCTTTAATAAGGCCTGAAGTAAGAAGGTTTTCTGAGTTTTCCCGCTGGGATGAGTAAGTTGATTAATGTATTAGGCTTTTTAACACATGACATGTCATGGATTGTAAGAAATTATTTTAATATATCCTGCAATTGAAGTAAATAATTCATACTTTTTAAAAAAAATTAATTAATTAATTAAAATGTTAACCGACAGCTTATCACACCAAATTTCTTCGCTGTTATCTCCTTGTCAACATGGATTTTTCAAGTCACGTTCCACGACAACTAATATACTGGAACTTACTACTATGGTAAATGATGGATGTTTAAAAAACATGCTAACAGATGTGATTTACACGGATTTCAGTAAAGCCTTTGACAAAGTGAACCATGAAATGTTACTATGCAAACTATCACTAATGGGACTTATTTTATTTTATTTATTTGATAGAACTCAACAAGTAAAGTTTAGAAATGTTACCTCAACAGACATATACGTCACTTCTGGTGTTCCCCAGGGAAGTCATCTTGGTCCTACACTGTTCACGTTATTTATAAATGACCTCCCATCTGTTATCTTGTATTCCAATGTACTCATGTATGCAGATGATGTCAAAATATTCCAGAGCTTTAACGACTCTAATCAACAACTTTTACTAAATAAAAAAATAAACGATTTTTTTAAGAAAATATGAAAAAGAAAAACACGAATAATTGCCACAAACAGAAACAATACATTCCTTGTTCAGCAATTGCGAGAATATACGTGTTAATAAAAGCATGATTATTGTGTCAGATAAAATTATATTCTCGATTCCAATTAATGAATTCTTAAGACCCAACTATAATATGCTTAAGCTCCTGTCAAAAAATAACAAAAATCTTTTCAAATGCATTTAAAAACACAAAAACAAAAACCAAAAAAAATTTGATTCCGTACGGAAAGTGCGATTTGTTTCGCACCTTGCTTAAGCAAATGACAGATTCATAAAATTTAACAAAAAGTTTCCTTAAGTTCAATATGGTTTGACATATATGATTTACATGTATTCGCCCATTTGCTTAAGCCAACTTAAGCATATTATAGTTGGGCCTTTAGTGTATTTGCTTATTTTCCCGTTGATCACAGCTACTCACAAAGCAGATTTCCTTAAAAAAAGTTATTTCACACACACGGATATTTTCTACAGAGAAGACGCTCTAATAAGAGAGCAAATTGCTTGCGAAAGCCAGTTTATAACTTAAGATATGTATATTGATAAAGTATTCTAAAATGTTCAAGACCTATAACTTCTAAACAAGCAGCCTTGGCACGAAAAACATCTTCCTATGAAACTTCTTTTAAGGCTACTTAAAAGTTATTTAAATATCAATTGGTGTTTAGCCAAGTTTATATTCTTGATTTAAGCCGATTTCCTTTTCTGTTTTACAACATAAACTTTTTTAAAGCACTAACTTGTTTAACATTTCTTTTTATATTGGCAACACTATTTTCGTTTTGTAGCTGGAAAAAAATGGAAATTGTACTAAGTCCGCTACAGCGCACAATGTCCTCCAGGACCCATTTTTTGGGCAAAACTCAAAACTTTTTTTTCTTATATTTGTTGTTAGAAAGAATATTGTAGCAAACACTTCAGATAAACAAATAAAATAATTTGTTTTTGCAAACTTCAATTAACCGTTATTCTATGAAGTGAGAAAGTTCAGTGCTTTAAGTGCAGTGATAAAGTGAAACACGTGGTGTAGTTTTTTGTTTTATTTAAGTCACAGGTTACTCGAAAATAAAAAAAACTTTTAAAATATTTTAGTTATGGATATTAATGACGATGGTAAGTATTTAAGTTTTTAATAGTAAAATATTCAATAAAAATTATGAGAGTAAGAAATAACATAAAAAACTTTCATAACCTCAAAATCAGTGATTTTAGCTTTTAATAAAAAAAAAATATATTATAAAACTTAAAAATTTCAAGTGATTTCAACGAACAAAAATACACAAAGTAACAATGATATTTAGTGCTTACAAATCATCAGTAACATAGATTAACGAAACTACACAAATAATAGTTGCTAGAAGCTCCACTTGGAGTAGCGTTCTTATAAATATTGTAAGACACGTTAACTAAAATAAAAAAAAAAAAAAACAAATCATCAGTAATTTTCTGCTAGTTTTTGCTTATTTTTAAGATATAAATTTTTGTTTCAGGAAACTTTTGCTTCAAAAATTATGATTTACTCAGATATTTCTAATGTGAAATGGCAGAAATCTTCAAGAACAATTGACCAATTTAATACAAAAAATGATACCTGTCTTCAAAATGACTTTGTATTCAAAAAAACGCCCATATATCAACGAAAGCGCTTAACATTTCCACCAAAAGTTATTGCTTTATTAAGCTGCGAGGAACTTCCTGATATTTCAGCTCATGGAAAAAAATACAAGTAGATAGTGAAGAAAATTTACGCGATAAGCCTGAGAAACAAAATGAAGAAGATAACTTAATTTTGGAAAACGAATTAATTGAGTAATTTACATATGTGTTAGCAGAACACTTCTTACCTTAAAACCACATGAACGTTTATTAAAAATCAAGTATAAATCAAAAATAAATCAATTCCCAATTTCCAGTCCTTGAGTTTTACTTGAATTACACTTGAATAATTATTTTTAAATAAAATAACTAGAAGATTTAATTTAAAAAAAAATCATTATAATCAACAAAAAAGTACAAATAATATTATTACACTGTGTGTAATTTTTAGGGCCATTATTACAACCTAATGATAAAGTTGCTGATAGTTAACGTGAACAATAGCTATCTTGAACGATAAAGTGACCAATAAGTTTTTTCCATTATTACAACTGTCCGATAAAATAAAAAATTTAATTTATATACTGTGGCAACATTGCAGTATATTCCGACTACTTTTGGTTGTTTAAAATACGTAGTGGCAACGACTTAGTTTTGTTTTATTTATTAATTAAAAACAAAAGTAAATTTTTGTGCTTTATTTTTGGTTTTAATGGTAAATTGTTTTGTTTTTTGTGTTAAATTGTGTTTTTTGAAAAAGTTGAGTAATTTAAGACTATCATTGAAGTTACCATATCTTCAGCAGAAAATATGGCATCTTCAAGTTCTTAAAGTTCACTTGTAAAGTTACCACGAGGACAAACCTAATGTTAGCTTATCAGTCACTTTTTAGGTTAATGTTAACTTGTAATAACCAAAAACTATTTATCTGTCAGATAGCATCCTAAAAATAACTATTTGTTAGTTGTAATAATGGCCCTTAAAGTCATGGAAATCGATAGTTTGCAAACCGTTCAAAATTCAAGGAAACAATCAACTACAAAAATGTACCTAAGATCTCAATAAACAATTTTCTAGAGCATATGAACTTTCTAGGAATGATGCTTAACACCGTTTAGGCAAGAGCTAAAACTTTGTCTCAGAGGGTAAATCAAAATTCCGAACGGTCCCAAATCTTTTGGATCTCGTAAAAAAAGTGCATGGCTTTGGGGAAAACTGGGAGACACAGGTCTTTTTTTTTTGTCTTTTATCACGTAGAGTTGTCCGTATATGGTTATTTTTTTCGTGTTGCACTGTGTTATTTAATTATAGTTAAAAAATTAAAAAAGTGAAGTAAATAAATTATTAAAAACTTAATAAAATGTATGTTTTTTTGTTATTAATTGTGTCTCTTATTTGAATTCATGTATATAAGTGTTGAAAATACTACTTAGTTATAATTACTTGTTGTTTTATATTACAAACCTAATCTTAGTAGGCTTTGAATTTGTATAATTATTTCGTAGCAACCTTTGCTTTGTACATAAAAATACATTTGTATATTCTTTCTTTATTCATTCCTTAATAAAACTTTAAATCGTTTAGAAATAATATTTCTTCCAATAAGTGAATATTTTAGTTTTAGCCAAAAAAAAAAGTGGCTCGCCAGACCAATGTGCAGCGGCAAAAGGAGTCGTGTTGTTGTGTCAGTGTCCAAATAATCGTCTTCATATAAACGTGTTTATTTTATATTTGACTCATTGTAGGCGGTAGCCTGCTGTCGTCTATGTGTGTAATGCACTATTGAAAGAACAACATACATATTTATTTATAGAAAATATCAGTCTAATGTGATGTGATACAAAAGAGTAAAAAGTGGTTGGGTATAATTGAATAAAAATTAGTTTTATCATAAAACTTTTATGCAATTGAGTAACAAGAGGTTGGGTATAATTCATAATTCCATGTATCACAATTACAACTGCAATCCGTACAAGTATCGTTAACATCATTATCATCGTTTGATTTTGATTATTTAACAAACTTTAATCACACGGTTGCTATTGCTGATGTTGACAATATTTCTGTGGCAGTATGGAAAAAGTTCTTATGTAAGAGGTAAGAGTTTTTTTTTTAAGTTTTAATACCTAAATACCCCTCACGTCACATATCGGGAGTACACTTAAGTTGTTATTCCAAATGTTATTGCACATTGAAAAAGAAACAAGCAAAAATAAATTTTGCTTTAACTTCCTTAAAAATCGCAGAAAACAATTGAAACTTTATTAATGGGTACTTTTATGTATGAAGAGTTGCAAAGTTGCCATAAACGACTTAAGCGCTTTTTACCCACATTACAATAGCGGAGAGGGTATTATGCATTGTGCTGATGATAACACATACAAATATTGTTTGTAGTATACCGATGGACTCAGACATTTGATACACACATAGTCACAAGGACGCAGCCTATTGAAAATGGGCAGAATCGGTCTATTATTTCACATGATCTCAGTGTTACCATTTCAGCATATTATCACCTAGATTTAGCAGAGTTAGTTGGAAAATTGTTTTTTTTTTAATACGCTTACTGCCTTTTTGCATATTTCCTTGTCCAAAAACTTGATTATTTTTGCTTTTCAGATTAGCATATTTAGTTTCAAACATACTTACTATACATATTTTTACACCATTTCATATTCAAATTATTACTACTTCTGCATTTGTCGCAGCAGATTTTTAGCATAATTTTTTTATAAAAATATTGAAGTTTTATGTTTTAATCTTAGCAGATTTGAAGCATCTCTATTTCATTTTACGTTTTAGCAGGGCCCAAATCGCCGCAGTCGTGATCGAGTGACTTTGATCGAAATTTTACCTTTTGAGATTATGTCATTCGATAACGAGTATTCGATCGAATGACTTTACTCGAAATGTCATTCGATAGGTTAAGAGCTTTCGTAAAAACATTTAATTGTTTTTTTTTACAAACAATTTACACACTTTTTGGGAATAAATATTAGATTTCTTTAACAAACAGCTAAAAATTTAAGTATTAAACTTTTTTTAGTAATAAGAAATAAAATAATTACATTCAGTTTTGCAATTTTTCGCAAATTATAGTCATAGATAGAAGCGATTTTTGTATTGAAAGTTTTTTGATTCTTTACAGCTTTAACGATTTTTAATAAATATTAGACTTTGCTATTATGCGCTGTTAGCAATTTTTTGCGAATTTCCCCTAATTTAGCAATTTTTACAGAATTTTTTCCATTCCTTATACTTTTATGTACTCTTAATCAATTTTATTTTATGGCTTGTTGAAATTATTATAAATTTTCGCTATTTTTGCCAAAAAATTTTTTTTTGTTAATTGTTGACATTTTGTTTTTTTTTAACCGATTTCAAATAAATTTTAAGGTTTGTTTCCAATTTTCCGATTATTTGCGAATTTTAGCCATGTTCGCTATAGCAGCGATTTTTTCTGTAAGTTTTCTGATTCTGTACAGCTTTAACAATTTTTAATAAATACTAGACTTTGCTTTCATGCCGCTGTTTGCAAATTTCAGCTAATTTAAAATTTTAATCGATTTTTTGCCATTCCTTGTAATTTTAGGGACTTTTAATTAATTTAATGGCTTGTTTGATATGTTAAAAACTTTCGCGAATTTTGCAAATTTTCTGAATTTGTAAAATGTTTTCCGAATTTTTGCAATTTTTGCGTTGCTTTGTTGCTCTTTTTCGCAAGCGCCGCCGTTATAAAATAAACCGAAGTCACCTATTTTATAGGGCACTATCAACATTGTTGATTTATATGCGGCGAAAAGTGCAATGCCTTATGCCATTAGTATACAAGCATAAAAATGTATTACATTTTTTAAACAAATTTCGATACGAAAGCTTTCGAATGCCGCAATCCCGGTTTTGATACGTTGCGAAGTCTTATTCGATACGAAAGTTAATTCGATTACGTGTGCAACGATTTGGGCCCAGATTTTTCTTTTTGAAGTTTTGGCATATTTTCATCAAACAGTTATGGCAACACTGCTCGGCCCCCATACAAACTTCTTTTCGGAATAGAAATGGTGCCCATACATTTTCTTATATGATATATATTTATTTTAAGATTAAATTTATTGCAAAAATATCTTATTGCAACATAAGTCGCCTTTTTATTTATTTTTTTTTTTTATGGAAAATCGATATATAAAGGTTGTCCAAATTTGAGGTATCCATCGGTCAATGTAAATCGCTACAGGGGATGAAAATTGATGATTTAGACGAAGAGAATATCGTTACCTAAAACGCAAAACGCCCTATCTAACAATTTGAAAATTTTACAGGAGAAGCAAATTACTATTAAAAATGTTAATCGATAAATTGCCTTAAACAGTTTATAATTTATTTTACTTCTATTTTTCTTGTAAAACCTACCAGTTGTTTTGACAATTGACAATGTTGCATATTATGGAAACTATTAGTAAGGTCTTTTAGTGCGTAGCATATAATCTTTTGTAGATAGGGCCGTTTGTTTTTTGTAAATAAAATTGCAAATTTTGGATAAAAGTTTCCAAAATTTATTGTGGACTTAAGTGTTGATGCAATTCATCAGATTTAATGAAAAAGAAGATTTTTAATTTTTTGTTAGTTAGGGCCTTTTGCGTTTTAGGTAACGATATGTGTTTTCAACAGGATGGTGCCACTTGCCGCATAGCAAGAGAAACAATAGATCTTTTGAAAAAAGTAGAGGAGAAGTGAATTGGCCACCAAGATCGTGCGATTTGACATCTTTAGACTATTTTTTATGGGGTTTTTTTAAATCAAAAGTGTACAGCAATAATCTCACCACAGTTCAAGAGCTTAAAAACAACATTATCGATCACATGTAAACCATTGGCAAAAGGACGTGATCGAGAATTTTGGTAAAACATTGGGAGCCTGCCGAGCCAATAGGCGAGGTCACTTGACAGACAAAATCTTAATTTTTAACCGAAACCTTTTTCTAATAGGCTGAAATAAAAGTATCTTTAATATCTCAAAAAAACTTTTTTTATTTAAATTAATATTATACCGCAATTTCTGGACACCCTTACAATACCACTCCCGAAAACACCTTTAAGTGCCATAACTTCTTCATAAATGGTAATATGGCAACGATAACTTTGTTTGTAGCTAAAAAGTTATGGCAAAATTTTTTACTGGGCCTTGTTTCTCAAAACCACAATTTTTTTAACGTCTAAACGTCAAGTTTGTTTCTGCATTTCATTTGACATTTCTCAATTCCAGACTAACTCAATTTGAACCATGAAAAGATACACAATTGAGCAACGCGTTACAGTTATTCAGGCTTATTATGAAAATGGGAGTTCAAATTAAAATGCATATCGTGCACTTCGTGATTTTTTCGGTCAATTTAATTTGCGTACAATCGGAAAAATAGTGCAAAAAATTGAGCAAACCGGGTCTGTAGGAGATGTAAAAACACCAGTGCATGCTCGTACAGCTGGCACTGCAGAAAATATTGCTGCTGCTCGCGATAGTGTGGCTGAAGAGCCGTCCACCTCACCTCGTCGTCGTGCCCAACAATTGCACCTTTCACGTTCGTCGTTGATAAACATTTTGCATAAAGACTTGCATTTACACGCTTACAAGGTGCAATTGACTCAAGAACTAAAGCCTCTTGACCATTCCAAACGTCGTCAATAATCAGAATGGTGGCAAGAAATGGCATCAGTGGATGATCAATTATCGAAGAAAATTATCTTCAGTGATGAGGCACATATAAGTCAATAAGCAGAATTGCCGCATTTAGGCGAATGATAATCCAAGAGTGATTGTCGAAAAACCAATGCACCCACAAAGAGTGACTGTTTGGTTCGGTTTATGTGCTGGCGGCATCGGATGGAGGTGTGCCGCCGAGATCGCGGCGGCCATGTGGCCGATATTTTGTTCCATATGACAATAATTTCCTTAATAATTTGTGTTTTATTCAAAATCAACATCGGCCCTTAAAATTTAAACACCCTTTAGATTTGTTACATTATACAGGTTTTCAATATTCCTTGTTCTATTATTGCTTACTTCATACATATTTAACTCTTTTTTAAAGCAGTTTAGATTATTAATTTTCCGAGATTTTAGCGTTGCCTTCGCATTAGTGATAGCATTTTCCAATTTTTTTTTGAAAGTATCATCAACTTGAATTTCTGTGATATCATCATCACTACTAGATTCTTCAGCATCTAAAGAACAGCTCATAAAAAGTCGTCTATATATATTTTCTGCATATATTTTGATACAACTTTTTGATATAGTCGAATCCAAAATGTAATTATTTGTTTTCAAATAATTTATTAAACACGTCATTTTTTTGTTACGTCTATCTTGTACTTTTGCTTTTATAGTTTCTTTAATTTTCCTTGATAGTAAATTATTAGTTAAAGATAACTGTTTAAACAAAGTTTCAATAATGGCATCAGCTATTAAAAGGTTTGAATCACGTCTGCTAAGAGCTTCAACAGCATCTTTTATTGGATTTAATACCTCCACTAAATTTTCTAGCAACTGAACATGATTTTCAATCCACAAATTTGCACAGTTAAAATCAATTAACGTTTTCATTATAGCATTTTTTGCTTTTAAAAATGATTGAATCATAGTTACCATGCTGTTCCATCTAGTCTTTATATCATGGACTAGGTGAACCTCTTTTCCAAACTCTTCTTTTGCATATTTTTCTAAAGATGCTGTTTTGAGTGGACTCTTTTTAAACAGTTTAACAATTTTTCTAGTATTCTCCACAGCTTCTTTGTAATTTTCTATTTTAAATTGAACAAAAAAAATTACTAAAATAAGTAGACATATAAATTATGATGTTAAATTTTGTTATTGAACGAAAATTCGCAATATATGAAAAGTTTTGTATATTTTAAGACGGTAGATTAAAAACTTACCAACAACTTCATACGCAGTGGATTCATCGTCACTTCCTTCAGTGTCACTTATAATATCAGAAGAAGTTGTTTTTACATACAAAACCTCTAATACAGCCAAATGTATGGCATGATTCCAACAGAAAAATCCTTCAGTTGGGCTCTCTAAAACAAACCGCTTCATCACGTTCGGTCCATCCGATATTGTGGCAACTATGTGATGTTCAAAATTTAAACCAAATTCTTTTAGTCTTTCCTCAACAATATTTCTTATTTCTTTTGCAGTACATCTTCCGGAAATATACACCAAGCCTAAATTATGAAAGGAATCAGCACCAGTTAAGCATATATTCATGTATCGCTTTTGGGAAATGCTGGTCCACTCATCCAATATAAGTGAAAATCTGTCATTATTTGCTAGTTCGGTAGCAATTTGTTTAATCATGTTTTCTTTAACACTGTTATAGTACTTAATAATAAGATTTTTGACGTCCGTTTCATTTTTTGGTAATGGCGTATTAAGTGACAAAAAACTTTCACGAATGAACGAGCTTCTAGTTATCATTCTGATGGACATTCCGTCCACAGCAGCTAGTTTGGACACTGTTTCATGCATTGTGTGCACTTGCATAAATTTTTTAATCGAAGACTGGTTTTGTTTTTCATGGACAATGCAATTGTTCTCTTCGACAGTGCCATTGTTTTCAGGTAACTCCTTATTTTTTTCTTGGTCAACTGTTGTTGGAGTATCTAGTTTTATTTTGTGAACCATTCTAAGGTGTCGGATAAAGCCACTGGTGCTGCCTCCTTTGTGCATAAGCCTTTTGGGACAAAGTTTGCATTGACCTGCATTGTCTACTTTCGTAAAATATTTCCATACTTCAGACATGTTTACCTTTTAAGAGTACATACAATTAATCAAAAATCTAAAAAAAATCTTAAACAAATACTTACTTCCAATGTTTTAAAATTGATTTGAAGTTGGTAAGGTCGCTTTATTTTATGTTTTTTGTCAATTTTATGCAGAATTGGATTACTTGATTTTGTTTGAATTACACAAGGCGAATTCATGTAAACGGAGGTGGCAATACTACATAAAGTAGAACAATAAAAACACAACATTTTTTTTGTTCTTGTTTTAGTTGGTCGATACATCAAAAACACAAGCAACTTTTTACAATTCTCTCTCTAAGTAAAAAAAGAAGTAGCACAGCTGTGTTTCCAACACCACCTGTAAAATGAATTCGCCTTGGAATTACATTTAAAAATATTTGATGTTTGTTAAACTGCTGCTTTTTACTCTTTTAACAGTAATGTCAACAATTTAAATTTAAAAGCGCTTATCAAAGCAAAAATAAATTTCTACGGTTAAAAAAAAATAAAACAAATCACTTTGAGCAACTGAAGTTTTGTTTTAAATATTTTTTATAAATAAAAAAAACAAAATCAAATTAAAATTAACGTTTTTTATGTAAAATTGCTTATTTTATAAAATTCCCGGATTTCCCGGGAAAAATAAAAAAAATTTGCCGGGAATTCCCGACAGAAATTTTCCGGGAATTCCCGGGAAATCAGACCCGGGAAATCCCGGACCCCAAACACTACACATAACACTAACAAAGTACCGCATTGGTCTCTAAGTGGAGATACATAACATAATTTTCTTTAGCCGGGGTCACAATTGACCATGGATCCCAAATAGATGCGTCTTGATATTTTGTTGTAAAGGATTTTAAATTATCATGGTTGACCGACTATAATTTCTTACTTCTATTTATTTCATTTGTTTTTGTTTCTTACTTCTTTTTTTTCATTTGTTTTTGTTTATTATTCCTTTTTTTTTATTGTTGTTTCTATTGTTGGTGAATCTGTTGTTTATATTTATTTTATTTTTTGTGGTCATATGTATGTAAATTTATTTTATATAAAAAACCTTAAAAGAGTTTGCAAAATACGGATTTAAGAATTAATTTCTTGGAAACGATGCAATTATGGTTAAGAAGAAAAGGAACAGTACAGATATTTAGCTATAAACTTTATTAAATCCTAACGTTGATGAAGTGCTGATTATGGTGATTTTGGGAAAATGTTCTACATGTAATAGAGTTTTACACTAAACGAAATCATAAACTTTAATTTAGAAACGTTTAAAAATCAGTAGCTCTTTAGTAGCTACTCTCAATCAATATTTCAACCATAAATTGAAATCAACTGCATAAATATGTATGTAGATGCCAGCAATTGTAATATCCAGCAATATTGTGAATAATATCATCTCACAATCTTATGTTTTATGTTAATCTCAAATTCAAATTCAAAATATTCATATTCTTTTTCAAATTCTGACAAAATTTCTAACAACACTTAACTCCGATATTTTCCCCCCATTTGAACGTCTTATCACCTTTTTTGAAGTGCCATCAACTACGAAACTTAAACATGAAATGAAGGGAGAAACATGCATTAATTTTAAATTTAAATGTTAATCGAGAAAATCGCAGTGACTGAGAGCGATACTGTGACTGGAAAGACACAGTAATTCTGCTGCTACTAAATTTTACATTAATCGCAAGAGTAAATAAATTGCAACATCAGTAAAATAAAAAAAAATTTAAAAAAAATAGAGAAAAAACAAGCATTGAAAACGACTCATGAATAAATTAAATTCTAAATCAAACCAACAACAAAAAAATGGGGAAAAAAGAAGAACATTTACATATTCCATGCAATTCAACCGGATTCTACAAAAGTTTAAAATAACAACGACTACAACTTCAACCATACTACAATATGATGGCGAAGATGACAACACAGCCAACAACATGCAACATCATTCACAATCGTTTAGGTTTTTATTGTTGTTGCAGTTGCTGTAATTCCACACAAAAATAGAGATGTATAGTATATAAAACTACACTTGCAAAAGTGCAAATAAAATCAGACAACAAACTACGAAAAATTTATGTAAAATCCCAAGAGCTTTAAGTTGCTTCATACTAAAATCAAATGCAACCAACCCAACAAACCATTTTTGTATACCGATCATTCTCGTAATAAAACAAATATGAAACAGATCTTAAATGGATGAATTCACACAACAAGTTTCTTGAGAAAAGCAGGAGAATATTTTTAAGAAATTTTTTTTTTTTTTTTTTTTAATTTTGCTTTATTCTTGAAACAACTTTTGAAAAAAAGCTCTATAAAAACAGCACACACTGTTTAAATTTTAAAAGAAAGCTCCTCAACACGCAAAACAATTTTTTTTTTTTTTATAAAGGTTAAATTTTAAATATTTTTAAAATATCGCATGCAATAAAAATATATTAAAAAAATATCGCATGCGATAAAAAAAATATAAATAAATTATGACGAAAATTTAAAACTTTTATGAAATACACAGGCCAACACTCAATTTGCTTCTTTGAATTTATTTACTGATTCTAGTTAATTTTGGTGCCCTGAATTCAAATCTGTAATCAGTTTGTCTCTATCAGCTCTAGTTTTCATGATATAGCTTTTTTATACCCTCCACTTATGTCCTCCATTTATGACCGTCTGTAAGTTTTTTCAAAAAATTTTTTCATCAAAATTTCTTATTTACAGTTATGGTAGTTGCCAAAAAAAAAACATTTTTTTCCGTAAAAAAATTTTTTACCCAAAATTTTTTTTAATTCAAATATTTTTTTTTCCGATATTGAATTGGAGTGCAACAAGAAAAAATAACGTTCTCAATAATATTGTACATATAAAATTCCCGTTAATCAGCTAGCAATTACACAAAATATTTTTTTACGGAAAAAATGTTTTTTTGGCAACTACCATAAATGTAAATAAGAAATTTTGATGAAAAAAATTTTTGAAAAAACTAACAGACGGTCATAAATGCAGGTCATAAGTGGAGGGTATTAAAAAGCTATATCATGAAAACTAGAGCTGATAGAGACAAACTGATTACAGATTTGAATTCAGCGCACCAAAATTAACTAGAATCAGTTGATAAATTCAAAGAAGCAAAAATTTTTTTTAATTTTGTCGGGCTGTGATATCAATAATTTTTATTTAATATTAAAACCTAATTTGATAGTTTATGTTTTTTGAAAAAATATGACTGAAATTGTTATGAATGAGTTCCGTGAGGGATATGACCATTGTGCCCAAATCATTCCATCACAGGTAATCAAACCTAATACAAAATGAAGACTATGGACAAGGCTACCATAATTTACAAGCACTATATCAAAATTGAATATGTGAAAATTTAAATACATTTTTGAAAATTTGACTGAAAGATTGAAATTCTCATGATTTTCATTTCCAATACATCGTTATAAAGGAGTTGACCACTACATAGTGTTATTTATTAGATATAACATTCACTTAGACATCATTAAAAAACCCATTTTATAACCACAAAAAAGCATATATTTGTACAGGAAACACGTCTTATTTAATATTAAGCTACTATTAAATTAACCCTTTCATGACCACATTTTTAGAGAGCATTAAAAAAAATTTGGAACAAATTCAAGCCCAGTTGAATACTGGAAAAAATAATATAATTGCTATCAACCGATGCTGCTGGATGGAAAACCAAACTAATTTTGATAAAACGTCAAGCACACGTACACGAGCTTGGCAGCAAGCATTTTAACCGTATATAGACCTATGAAAAAGAAAACATTCAGAATGTGCCAAAATTTTGTTTTTAAGCATTACGATACTGGTGATCATGTTGCTGTACCAATAACAATCTTATGAACATTACTAAAGAAAAGTTGGTCTCTTTAGAATTGAATTTCTAAGGCCCAAATTTACAGTCATTGGTTAACTATAAGTAAACTAATATAATAACTATTGGCTAACTAGCATTTCATATACTTATACTGTATATTATCTAAACATTTTTATCAGAACACAAAATGGCAACTCTATCAAAATACCAAATTTCAATG
Organism: Pollenia griseotomentosa; assembly: GCA_963931875.1. Taxonomy (NCBI): domain Eukaryota; kingdom Metazoa; phylum Arthropoda; class Insecta; order Diptera; family Polleniidae; genus Pollenia; species Pollenia griseotomentosa. The sequence goes on from OZ007560.1 coordinate 114,184,450, forward strand.
TTGGTAGCAGTGTTTTTCTTTTAATATTAATTTAAATATGAAAAAATACCAAAATGTCGTTGGAAACAAAAAAGTGCCGGTGCTACAGCATTTCCAGGTGTAATTGGCTGTGTGGACGGAACCCACATAAAAATTTGCTAAAAAAAAAAAAAAAAAAAAAAGAAATACCAGCATCTCTACTTTAATCGCAAGGAATATTTAATTTATTAGGAAAAGAGACACTGCAAAATCCTCCGACTAGTGATGGATTTTTTACAAGCTCTTCCACTAGCTTCTCGAACTGGCACTTAGTTGTTATTTTAATTTTGTCAATTATTTCCACAAAAAATATATCTAAACACAACACAAATGTAGAAAAATATCAAAACCACCGTAGAAATCAAAATTGCCAACAACCATAACGTAAAATTTTTTAAAACACAACACAAAGCAGCACAAGACAACACTAAAAACGCCGACGACAAAATCAAAGGCAGTTAAAGGCAACAGCAACGCCAATTTTTCTTAGAAAATACCAAACATATGTTAACAGTCGTCGAAATATGGCAGTTTTGCCAACGAGAATACGAAATTGATACGAACAAAACATAAAAAAGGGCGTTGTTTACTGTTGACGACGCCAAATAGAATAAGGGTGAATATGATTACTTCTTATCTTATTATGATTAACATGATAAGAATATAATTAAGGGTAAAATATTATAATGTAATATTATGAATATATTTGGTCATAATATGATTCAATATGAATCATGAATCTTATCATATGTTGCGTTTAGAATATGTTTGCAACAACCGTGTTTTTTCTTTGCGTGTATTAGCTAACTAATGACTGTGGTAATTTGATGTTTTCTTAGAATCTTTTAGATAGATTTAAAAGAGAAAGGTTGTTCTCTATGATAGAAATGGAATAAAAAATTGATTTTTTTTATTTTTTTTTTTTTGAAGCTAGGTAAGGAAAATTTTTGAAGAGAATTGTTATAACTGGCATGAAAATTTAATATTTTTATAAAGCCGTTTTGTAGAGAAAAGTTGCTTTTTTACAAAGAATTTTTTTAAAGAGAAAAGTTACTTTTTTATATAAACCTTTCTGGAGCAACGCCAGTTTAGGAATAAACGTAATTTTTGAGATAAGATGCTTTTAACGGAGTACTTTTGTAAATTGTAAAGAACAGTTGCTCTCTTCATAGAGGAGCACTTCTTAAAAAAACTAATTTTTTTTTTTTTTTGAAAGGAAAGAGAAAAATTTTTTTTTTTTTCATAGAACCGTTTTTTTAGATCCCAATGATAACGTTCCTAATAGTTAACGTGAACAATAGCTATCGTGAAGGATATAATGACCATTAAGTTTTCTCCATTATTATTTACAACTGTCTGATAGAATGAAAAATGTAATTTATTACTGTGGTACCATTGCAGTGGATACCGACTACGTTTAAAATACATAGTGACAACGACTTACCTTCGTTTATTTCTTTAATTGAAAGCAGAAGTAAATTTGTTTCACTTTCTTTTTGTTTTTTATGACAAATTGTTTTGTTTTTGGAGTTTTTTTTTTTTTAATTTCAAAAATGGTGGCATAAAACTGTCATTGAAGTTACCAGATCTTCAGCAGAAAATATGGTAACTCCAAATGCTCAAGTTCACTTTTAAAGTTATCATCAGGATAAACCTGCTGTTAGCTTATCGGTCACTTTTGAGGTTTATGTTACCTTGTTATAACCAATCAGCATTTATCTGTCACATAGCATCATAAAAATTACTAATTGTTAGTTGTCATAATGAAAACGAAAATTTATTCTTTTCCCAGAGTACTTTTCCCAGAGTACTTTTTTTTAATTTTGTCGGGCTGTGATATCAATAATTTTTATTTAATATTAAAACCTAATTTGATAGTTTATGTTTTTTGAAAAAATATGACTGAAATTGTTATGAATGAGTTCCGTGAGGGATATGACCATTGTGCCCAAATCATTCCATCACAGGTAATCAAACCTAATACAAAATGAAGACTATGGACAAGGCTACCATAATTTACAAGCACTATATCAAAATTGAATATGTGAAAATTTAAATACATTTTTGAAAATTTGACTGAAAGATTGAAATTCTCATGATTTTCATTTCCAATACATCGTTATAAAGGAGTTGACCACTACATAGTGTTATTTATTAGATATAACATTCACTTAGACATCATTAAAAAACCCATTTTATAACCACAAAAAAGCATATATTTGTACAGGAAACACGTCTTATTTAATATTAAGCTACTATTAAATTAACCCTTTCATGACCACATTTTTAGAGAGCATTAAAAAAAATTTGGAACAAATTCAAGCCCAGTTGAATACTGGAAAAAATAATATAATTGCTATCAACCGATGCTGCTGGATGGAAAACCAAACTAATTTTGATAAAACGTCAAGCACACGTACACGAGCTTGGCAGCAAGCATTTTAACCGTATATAGACCTATGAAAAAGAAAACATTCAGAATGTGCCAAAATTTTGTTTTTAAGCATTACAATACTGGTGATCATGTTGCTGTACCAATAACAATCTTATGAACATTACTAAAGAAAAGTTGGTCTCTTTAGAATTGAATTTCTAAGGCCCAAATTTACAGTCATTGGTTAACTATAAGTAAACTAATATAATAACTATTGGCTAACTAGCATTTCATATACTTATACTGTATATTATCTAAACATTTTTATCAGAACACAAAATGGCAACTCTATCAAAATACCAAATTTCAATGTTGGTAGCAGTGTTTTTCTTTTAATATTAATTTAAATATGAAAAAATACCAAAATGTCGTTGGAAACAAAAAAGTGCCGGTGCTACAGCATTTCCAGGTGTAATTGGCTGTGTGGACGGAACCCACATAAAAATTTGCTAAAAAAAAAAAAAAAAAAAAAAGAAATACCAGCATCTCTACTTTAATCGCAAGGAATATTTAATTTATTAGGAAAAGAGACACTGCAAAATCCTCCGACTAGTGATGGATTTTTTACAAGCTCTTCCACTAGCTTCTCGAACTGGCACTTAGTTGTTATTTTAATTTTGTCAATTATTTCCACAAAAAATATATCTAAACACAACACAAATGTAGAAAAATATCAAAACCACCGTAGAAATCAAAATTGCCAACAACCATAACGTAAAATTTTTTAAAACACAACACAAAGCAGCACAAGACAACACTAAAAACGCCGACGACAAAATCAAAGGCAGTTAAAGGCAACAGCAACGCCAATTTTTCTTAGAAAATACCAAACATATGTTAACAGTCGTCGAAATATGGCAGTTTTGCCAACGAGAATACGAAATTGATACGAACAAAACATAAAAAAGGGCGTTGTTTACTGTTGACGACGCCAAATAGAATAAGGGTGAATATGATTACTTCTTATCTTATTATGATTAACATGATAAGAATATAATTAAGGGTAAAATATTATAATGTAATATTATGAATATATTTGGTCATAATATGATTCAATATGAATCATGAATCTTATCATATGTTGCGTTTAGAATATGTTTGCAACAACCGTGTTTTTTCTTTGCGTGTATTAGCTAACTAATGACTGTGGTAATTTGATGTTTTCTTAGAATCTTTTAGATAGATTTAAAAGAGAAAGGTTGTTCTCTATGATAGAAATGGAATAAAAAATTGATTTTTTTTATTTTTTTTTTTTTGAAGCTAGGTAAGGAAAATTTTTGAAGAGAATTGTTATAACTGGCATGAAAATTTAATATTTTTATAAAGCCGTTTTGTAGAGAAAAGTTGCTTTTTTACAAAGAATTTTTTTAAAGAGAAAAGTTACTTTTTTATATAAACCTTTCTGGAGCAACGCCAGTTTAGGAATAAACGTAATTTTTGAGATAAGATGCTTTTAACGGAGTACTTTTGTAAATTGTAAAGAACAGTTGCTCTCTTCATAGAGGAGCACTTCTTAAAAAAACTAATTTTTTTTTTTTTTTGAAAGGAAAGAGAAAAATTTTTTTTTTTTTCATAGAACCGTTTTTTTAGATCCCAATGATAACGTTCCTAATAGTTAACGTGAACAATAGCTATCGTGAAGGATATAATGACCATTAAGTTTTCTCCATTATTATTTACAACTGTCTGATAGAATGAAAAATGTAATTTATTACTGTGGTACCATTGCAGTGGATACCGACTACGTTTAAAATACATAGTGACAACGACTTACCTTCGTTTATTTCTTTAATTGAAAGCAGAAGTAAATTTGTTTCACTTTCTTTTTGTTTTTTATGACAAATTGTTTTGTTTTTGGAGTTTTTTTTTTTTTAATTTCAAAAATGGTGGCATAAAACTGTCATTGAAGTTACCAGATCTTCAGCAGAAAATATGGTAACTCCAAATGCTCAAGTTCACTTTTAAAGTTATCATCAGGATAAACCTGCTGTTAGCTTATCGGTCACTTTTGAGGTTTATGTTACCTTGTTATAACCAATCAGCATTTATCTGTCACATAGCATCATAAAAATTACTAATTGTTAGTTGTCATAATGAAAACGAAAATTTATTCTTTTCCCAGAGTACTTTTCCCAGAGTACTTTTTTTTAATTTTGTCGGGCTGTGATATCAATAATTTTTATTTAATATTAAAACCTAATTTGATAGTTTATGTTTTTTGAAAAAATATGACTGAAATTGTTATGAATGAGTTCCGTGAGGGATATGACCATTGTGCCCAAATCATTCCATCACAGGTAATCAAACCTAATACAAAATGAAGACTATGGACAAGGCTACCATAATTTACAAGCACTATATCAAAATTGAATATGTGAAAATTTAAATACATTTTTGAAAATTTGACTGAAAGATTGAAATTCTCATGATTTTCATTTCCAATACATCGTTATAAAGGAGTTGACCACTACATAGTGTTATTTATTAGATATAACATTCACTTAGACATCATTAAAAAACCCATTTTATAACCACAAAAAAGCATATATTTGTACAGGAAACACGTCTTATTTAATATTAAGCTACTATTAAATTAACCCTTTCATGACCACATTTTTAGAGAGCATTAAAAAAAATTTGGAACAAATTCAAGCCCAGTTGAATACTGGAAAAAATAATATAATTGCTATCAACCGATGCTGCTGGATGGAAAACCAAACTAATTTTGATAAAACGTCAAGCACACGTACACGAGCTTGGCAGCAAGCATTTTAACCGTATATAGACCTATGAAAAAGAAAACATTCAGAATGTGCCAAAATTTTGTTTTTAAGCATTACAATACTGGTGATCATGTTGCTGTACCAATAACAATCTTATGAACATTACTAAAGAAAAGTTGGTCTCTTTAGAATTGAATTTCTAAGGCCCAAATTTACAGTCATTGGTTAACTATAAGTAAACTAATATAATAACTATTGGCTAACTAGCATTTCATATACTTATACTGTATATTATCTAAACATTTTTATCAGAACACAAAATGGCAACTCTATCAAAATACCAAATTTCAATGTTGGTAGCAGTGTTTTTCTTTTAATATTAATTTAAATATGAAAAAATACCAAAATGTCGTTGGAAACAAAAAAGTGCCGGTGCTACAGCATTTCCAGGTGTAATTGGCTGTGTGGACGGAACCCACATAAAAATTTGCTAAAAAAAAAAAAAAAAAAAAAAGAAATACCAGCATCTCTACTTTAATCGCAAGGAATATTTAATTTATTAGGAAAAGAGACACTGCAAAATCCTCCGACTAGTGATGGATTTTTTACAAGCTCTTCCACTAGCTTCTCGAACTGGCACTTAGTTGTTATTTTAATTTTGTCAATTATTTCCACAAAAAATATATCTAAACACAACACAAATGTAGAAAAATATCAAAACCACCGTAGAAATCAAAATTGCCAACAACCATAACGTAAAATTTTTTAAAACACAACACAAAGCAGCACAAGACAACACTAAAAACGCCGACGACAAAATCAAAGGCAGTTAAAGGCAACAGCAACGCCAATTTTTCTTAGAAAATACCAAACATATGTTAACAGTCGTCGAAATATGGCAGTTTTGCCAACGAGAATACGAAATTGATACGAACAAAACATAAAAAAGGGCGTTGTTTACTGTTGACGACGCCAAATAGAATAAGGGTGAATATGATTACTTCTTATCTTATTATGATTAACATGATAAGAATATAATTAAGGGTAAAATATTATAATGTAATATTATGAATATATTTGGTCATAATATGATTCAATATGAATCATGAATCTTATCATATGTTGCGTTTAGAATATGTTTGCAACAACCGTGTTTTTTCTTTGCGTGTATTAGCTAACTAATGACTGTGGTAATTTGATGTTTTCTTAGAATCTTTTAGATAGATTTAAAAGAGAAAGGTTGTTCTCTATGATAGAAATGGAATAAAAAATTGATTTTTTTTATTTTTTTTTTTTTGAAGCTAGGTAAGGAAAATTTTTGAAGAGAATTGTTATAACTGGCATGAAAATTTAATATTTTTATAAAGCCGTTTTGTAGAGAAAAGTTGCTTTTTTACAAAGAATTTTTTTAAAGAGAAAAGTTACTTTTTTATATAAACCTTTCTGGAGCAACGCCAGTTTAGGAATAAACGTAATTTTTGAGATAAGATGCTTTTAACGGAGTACTTTTGTAAATTGTAAAGAACAGTTGCTCTCTTCATAGAGGAGCACTTCTTAAAAAAACTAATTTTTTTTTTTTTTTGAAAGGAAAGAGAAAAATTTTTTTTTTTTTCATAGAACCGTTTTTTTAGATCCCAATGATAACGTTCCTAATAGTTAACGTGAACAATAGCTATCGTGAAGGATATAATGACCATTAAGTTTTCTCCATTATTATTTACAACTGTCTGATAGAATGAAAAATGTAATTTATTACTGTGGTACCATTGCAGTGGATACCGACTACGTTTAAAATACATAGTGACAACGACTTACCTTCGTTTATTTCTTTAATTGAAAGCAGAAGTAAATTTGTTTCACTTTCTTTTTGTTTTTTATGACAAATTGTTTTGTTTTTGGAGTTTTTTTTTTTTTAATTTCAAAAATGGTGGCATAAAACTGTCATTGAAGTTACCAGATCTTCAGCAGAAAATATGGTAACTCCAAATGCTCAAGTTCACTTTTAAAGTTATCATCAGGATAAACCTGCTGTTAGCTTATCGGTCACTTTTGAGGTTTATGTTACCTTGTTATAACCAATCAGCATTTATCTGTCACATAGCATCATAAAAATTACTAATTGTTAGTTGTCATAATGAAAACGAAAATTTATTCTTTTCCCAGAGTACTTTTCCCAGAGTACTTTTTTTTAATTTTGTCGGGCTGTGATATCAATAATTTTTATTTAATATTAAAACCTAATTTGATAGTTTATGTTTTTTGAAAAAATATGACTGAAATTGTTATGAATGAGTTCCGTGAGGGATATGACCATTGTGCCCAAATCATTCCATCACAGGTAATCAAACCTAATACAAAATGAAGACTATGGACAAGGCTACCATAATTTACAAGCACTATATCAAAATTGAATATGTGAAAATTTAAATACATTTTTGAAAATTTGACTGAAAGATTGAAATTCTCATGATTTTCATTTCCAATACATCGTTATAAAGGAGTTGACCACTACATAGTGTTATTTATTAGATATAACATTCACTTAGACATCATTAAAAAACCCATTTTATAACCACAAAAAAGCATATATTTGTACAGGAAACACGTCTTATTTAATATTAAGCTACTATTAAATTAACCCTTTCATGACCACATTTTTAGAGAGCATTAAAAAAAATTTGGAACAAATTCAAGCCCAGTTGAATACTGGAAAAAATAATATAATTGCTATCAACCGATGCTGCTGGATGGAAAACCAAACTAATTTTGATAAAACGTCAAGCACACGTACACGAGCTTGGCAGCAAGCATTTTAACCGTATATAGACCTATGAAAAAGAAAACATTCAGAATGTGCCAAAATTTTGTTTTTAAGCATTACAATACTGGTGATCATGTTGCTGTACCAATAACAATCTTATGAACATTACTAAAGAAAAGTTGGTCTCTTTAGAATTGAATTTCTAAGGCCCAAATTTACAGTCATTGGTTAACTATAAGTAAACTAATATAATAACTATTGGCTAACTAGCATTTCATATACTTATACTGTATATTATCTAAACATTTTTATCAGAACACAAAATGGCAACTCTATCAAAATACCAAATTTCAATGTTGGTAGCAGTGTTTTTCTTTTAATATTAATTTAAATATGAAAAAATACCAAAATGTCGTTGGAAACAAAAAAGTGCCGGTGCTACAGCATTTCCAGGTGTAATTGGCTGTGTGGACGGAACCCACATAAAAATTTGCTAAAAAAAAAAAAAAAAAAAAAAGAAATACCAGCATCTCTACTTTAATCGCAAGGAATATTTAATTTATTAGGAAAAGAGACACTGCAAAATCCTCCGACTAGTGATGGATTTTTTACAAGCTCTTCCACTAGCTTCTCGAACTGGCACTTAGTTGTTATTTTAATTTTGTCAATTATTTCCACAAAAAATATATCTAAACACAACACAAATGTAGAAAAATATCAAAACCACCGTAGAAATCAAAATTGCCAACAACCATAACGTAAAATTTTTTAAAACACAACACAAAGCAGCACAAGACAACACTAAAAACGCCGACGACAAAATCAAAGGCAGTTAAAGGCAACAGCAACGCCAATTTTTCTTAGAAAATACCAAACATATGTTAACAGTCGTCGAAATATGGCAGTTTTGCCAACGAGAATACGAAATTGATACGAACAAAACATAAAAAAGGGCGTTGTTTACTGTTGACGACGCCAAATAGAATAAGGGTGAATATGATTACTTCTTATCTTATTATGATTAACATGATAAGAATATAATTAAGGGTAAAATATTATAATGTAATATTATGAATATATTTGGTCATAATATGATTCAATATGAATCATGAATCTTATCATATGTTGCGTTTAGAATATGTTTGCAACAACCGTGTTTTTTCTTTGCGTGTATTAGCTAACTAATGACTGTGGTAATTTGATGTTTTCTTAGAATCTTTTAGATAGATTTAAAAGAGAAAGGTTGTTCTCTATGATAGAAATGGAATAAAAAATTGATTTTTTTTATTTTTTTTTTTTGAAGCTAGGTAAGGAAAATTTTTGAAGAGAATTGTTATAACTGGCATGAAAATTTAATATTTTTATAAAGCCGTTTTGTAGAGAAAAGTTGCTTTTTTACAAAGAATTTTTTTAAAGAGAAAAGTTACTTTTTTATATAAACCTTTCTGGAGCAACGCCAGTTTAGGAATAAACGTAATTTTTGAGATAAGATGCTTTTAACGGAGTACTTTTGTAAATTGTAAAGAACAGTTGCTCTCTTCATAGAGGAGCACTTCTTAAAAAAACTAATTTTTTTTTTTTTTTGAAAGGAAAGAGAAAAATTTTTTTTTTTTTCATAGAACCGTTTTTTTAGATCCCAATGATAACGTTCCTAATAGTTAACGTGAACAATAGCTATCGTGAAGGATATAATGACCATTAAGTTTTCTCCATTATTATTTACAACTGTCTGATAGAATGAAAAATGTAATTTATTACTGTGGTACCATTGCAGTGGATACCGACTACGTTTAAAATACATAGTGACAACGACTTACCTTCGTTTATTTCTTTAATTGAAAGCAGAAGTAAATTTGTTTCACTTTCTTTTTGTTTTTTATGACAAATTGTTTTGTTTTTGGAGTTTTTTTTTTTTTAATTTCAAAAATGGTGGCATAAAACTGTCATTGAAGTTACCAGATCTTCAGCAGAAAATATGGTAACTCCAAATGCTCAAGTTCACTTTTAAAGTTATCATCAGGATAAACCTGCTGTTAGCTTATCGGTCACTTTTGAGGTTTATGTTACCTTGTTATAACCAATCAGCATTTATCTGTCACATAGCATCATAAAAATTACTAATTGTTAGTTGTCATAATGAAAACGAAAATTTATTCTTTTCCCAGAGTACTTTTCCCAGAGTACTTTTTTTTAATTTTGTCGGGCTGTGATATCAATAATTTTTATTTAATATTAAAACCTAATTTGATAGTTTATGTTTTTTGAAAAAATATGACTGAAATTGTTATGAATGAGTTCCGTGAGGGATATGACCATTGTGCCCAAATCATTCCATCACAGGTAATCAAACCTAATACAAAATGAAGACTATGGACAAGGCTACCATAATTTACAAGCACTATATCAAAATTGAATATGTGAAAATTTAAATACATTTTTGAAAATTTGACTGAAAGATTGAAATTCTCATGATTTTCATTTCCAATACATCGTTATAAAGGAGTTGACCACTACATAGTGTTATTTATTAGATATAACATTCACTTAGACATCATTAAAAAACCCATTTTATAACCACAAAAAAGCATATATTTGTACAGGAAACACGTCTTATTTAATATTAAGCTACTATTAAATTAACCCTTTCATGACCACATTTTTAGAGAGCATTAAAAAAAATTTGGAACAAATTCAAGCCCAGTTGAATACTGGAAAAAATAATATAATTGCTATCAACCGATGCTGCTGGATGGAAAACCAAACTAATTTTGATAAAACGTCAAGCACACGTACACGAGCTTGGCAGCAAGCATTTTAACCGTATATAGACCTATGAAAAAGAAAACATTCAGAATGTGCCAAAATTTGGTTTTTAAGCATTACAATACTGGTGATCATGTTGCTGTACCAATAACAATCTTATGAACATTACTAAAGAAAAGTTGGTCTCTTTAGAATTGAATTTCTAAGGCCCAAATTTACAGTCATTGGTTAACTATAAGTAAACTAATATAATAACTATTGGCTAACTAGCATTTCATATACTTATACTGTATATTATCTAAACATTTTTATCAGAACACAAAATGGCAACTCTATCAAAATACCAAATTTCAATGTTGGTAGCAGTGTTTTTCTTTTAATATTAATTTAAATATGAAAAAATACCAAAATGTCGTTGGAAACAAAAAAGTGCCGGTGCTACAGCATTTCCAGGTGTAATTGGCTGTGTGGACGGAACCCACATAAAAATTTGCTAAAAAAAAAAAAAAAAAAAAAAGAAATACCAGCATCTCTACTTTAATCGCAAGGAATATTTAATTTATTAGGAAAAGAGACACTGCAAAATCCTCCGACTAGTGATGGATTTTTTACAAGCTCTTCCACTAGCTTCTCGAACTGGCACTTAGTTGTTATTTTAATTTTGTCAATTATTTCCACAAAAAATATATCTAAACACAACACAAATGTAGAAAAATATCAAAACCACCGTAGAAATCAAAATTGCCAACAACCATAACGTAAAATTTTTTAAAACACAACACAAAGCAGCACAAGACAACACTAAAAACGCCGACGACAAAATCAAAGGCAGTTAAAGGCAACAGCAACGCCAATTTTTCTTAGAAAATACCAAACATATGTTAACAGTCGTCGAAATATGGCAGTTTTGCCAACGAGAATACGAAATTGATACGAACAAAACATAAAAAAGGGCGTTGTTTACTGTTGACGACGCCAAATAGAATAAGGGTGAATATGATTACTTCTTATCTTATTATGATTAACATGATAAGAATATAATTAAGGGTAAAATATTATAATGTAATATTATGAATATATTTGGTCATAATATGATTCAATATGAATCATGAATCTTATCATATGTTGCGTTTAGAATATGTTTGCAACAACCGTGTTTTTTCTTTGCGTGTATTAGCTAACTAATGACTGTGGTAATTTGATGTTTTCTTAGAATCTTTTAGATAGATTTAAAAGAGAAAGGTTGTTCTCTATGATAGAAATGGAATAAAAAATTGATTTTTTTTATTTTTTTTTTTTTGAAGCTAGGTAAGGAAAATTTTTGAAGAGAATTGTTATAACTGGCATGAAAATTTAATATTTTTATAAAGCCGTTTTGTAGAGAAAAGTTGCTTTTTTACAAAGAATTTTTTTAAAGAGAAAAGTTACTTTTTTATATAAACCTTTCTGGAGCAACGCCAGTTTAGGAATAAACGTAATTTTTGAGATAAGATGCTTTTAACGGAGTACTTTTGTAAATTGTAAAGAACAGTTGCTCTCTTCATAGAGGAGCACTTCTTAAAAAAACTAATTTTTTTTTTTTTTTGAAAGGAAAGAGAAAAATTTTTTTTTTTTTCATAGAACCGTTTTTTTAGATCCCAATGATAACGTTCCTAATAGTTAACGTGAACAATAGCTATCGTGAAGGATATAATGACCATTAAGTTTTCTCCATTATTATTTACAACTGTCTGATAGAATGAAAAATGTAATTTATTACTGTGGTACCATTGCAGTGGATACCGACTACGTTTAAAATACATAGTGACAACGACTTACCTTCGTTTATTTCTTTAATTGAAAGCAGAAGTAAATTTGTTTCACTTTCTTTTTGTTTTTTATGACAAATTGTTTTGTTTTTGGAGTTTTTTTTTTTTTAATTTCAAAAATGGTGGCATAAAACTGTCATTGAAGTTACCAGATCTTCAGCAGAAAATATGGTAACTCCAAATGCTCAAGTTCACTTTTAAAGTTATCATCAGGATAAACCTGCTGTTAGCTTATCGGTCACTTTTGAGGTTTATGTTACCTTGTTATAACCAATCAGCATTTATCTGTCACATAGCATCATAAAAATTACTAATTGTTAGTTGTCATAATGAAAACGAAAATTTATTCTTTTCCCAGAGTACTTTTCCCAGAGTACTTTTTTTTAATTTTGTCGGGCTGTGATATCAATAATTTTTATTTAATATTAAAACCTAATTTGATAGTTTATGTTTTTTGAAAAAATATGACTGAAATTGTTATGAATGAGTTCCGTGAGGGATATGACCATTGTGCCCAAATCATTCCATCACAGGTAATCAAACCTAATACAAAATGAAGACTATGGACAAGGCTACCATAATTTACAAGCACTATATCAAAATTGAATATGTGAAAATTTAAATACATTTTTGAAAATTTGACTGAAAGATTGAAATTCTCATGATTTTCATTTCCAATACATCGTTATAAAGGAGTTGACCACTACATAGTGTTATTTATTAGATATAACATTCACTTAGACATCATTAAAAAACCCATTTTATAACCACAAAAAAGCATATATTTGTACAGGAAACACGTCTTATTTAATATTAAGCTACTATTAAATTAACCCTTTCATGACCACATTTTTAGAGAGCATTAAAAAAAATTTGGAACAAATTCAAGCCCAGTTGAATACTGGAAAAAATAATATAATTGCTATCAACCGATGCTGCTGGATGGAAAACCAAACTAATTTTGATAAAACGTCAAGCACACGTACACGAGCTTGGCAGCAAGCATTTTAACCGTATATAGACCTATGAAAAAGAAAACATTCAGAATGTGCCAAAATTTTGTTTTTAAGCATTACAATACTGGTGATCATGTTGCTGTACCAATAACAATCTTATGAACATTACTAAAGAAAAGTTGGTCTCTTTAGAATTGAATTTCTAAGGCCCAAATTTACAGTCATTGGTTAACTATAAGTAAACTAATATAATAACTATTGGCTAACTAGCATTTCATATACTTATACTGTATATTATCTAAACATTTTTATCAGAACACAAAATGGCAACTCTATCAAAATACCAAATTTCAATGTTGGTAGCAGTGTTTTTCTTTTAATATTAATTTAAATATGAAAAAATACCAAAATGTCGTTGGAAACAAAAAAGTGCCGGTGCTACAGCATTTCCAGGTGTAATTGGCTGTGTGGACGGAACCCACATAAAAATTTGCTAAAAAAAAAAAAAAAAAAAAAAGAAATACCAGCATCTCTACTTTAATCGCAAGGAATATTTAATTTATTAGGAAAAGAGACACTGCAAAATCCTCCGACTAGTGATGGATTTTTTACAAGCTCTTCCACTAGCTTCTCGAACTGGCACTTAGTTGTTATTTTAATTTTGTCAATTATTTCCACAAAAAATATATCTAAACACAACACAAATGTAGAAAAATATCAAAACCACCGTAGAAATCAAAATTGCCAACAACCATAACGTAAAATTTTTTAAAACACAACACAAAGCAGCACAAGACAACACTAAAAACGCCGACGACAAAATCAAAGGCAGTTAAAGGCAACAGCAACGCCAATTTTTCTTAGAAAATACCAAACATATGTTAACAGTCGTCGAAATATGGCAGTTTTGCCAACGAGAATACGAAATTGATACGAACAAAACATAAAAAAGGGCGTTGTTTACTGTTGACGACGCCAAATAGAATAAGGGTGAATATGATTACTTCTTATCTTATTATGATTAACATGATAAGAATATAATTAAGGGTAAAATATTATAATGTAATATTATGAATATATTTGGTCATAATATGATTCAATATGAATCATGAATCTTATCATATGTTGCGTTTAGAATATGTTTGCAACAACCGTGTTTTTTCTTTGCGTGTATTAGCTAACTAATGACTGTGGTAATTTGATGTTTTCTTAGAATCTTTTAGATAGATTTAAAAGAGAAAGGTTGTTCTCTATGATAGAAATGGAATAAAAAATTGATTTTTTTTATTTTTTTTTTTTTGAAGCTAGGTAAGGAAAATTTTTGAAGAGAATTGTTATAACTGGCATGAAAATTTAATATTTTTATAAAGCCGTTTTGTAGAGAAAAGTTGCTTTTTTACAAAGAATTTTTTTAAAGAGAAAAGTTACTTTTTTATATAAACCTTTCTGGAGCAACGCCAGTTTAGGAATAAACGTAATTTTTGAGATAAGATGCTTTTAACGGAGTACTTTTGTAAATTGTAAAGAACAGTTGCTCTCTTCATAGAGGAGCACTTCTTAAAAAAACTAATTTTTTTTTTTTTTTGAAAGGAAAGAGAAAAATTTTTTTTTTTTTCATAGAACCGTTTTTTTAGATCCCAATGATAACGTTCCTAATAGTTAACGTGAACAATAGCTATCGTGAAGGATATAATGACCATTAAGTTTTCTCCATTATTATTTACAACTGTCTGATAGAATGAAAAATGTAATTTATTACTGTGGTACCATTGCAGTGGATACCGACTACGTTTAAAATACATAGTGACAACGACTTACCTTCGTTTATTTCTTTAATTGAAAGCAGAAGTAAATTTGTTTCACTTTCTTTTTGTTTTTTATGACAAATTGTTTTGTTTTTGGAGTTTTTTTTTTTTAATTTCAAAAATGGTGGCATAAAACTGTCATTGAAGTTACCAGATCTTCAGCAGAAAATATGGTAACTCCAAATGCTCAAGTTCACTTTTAAAGTTATCATCAGGATAAACCTGCTGTTAGCTTATCGGTCACTTTTGAGGTTTATGTTACCTTGTTATAACCAATCAGCATTTATCTGTCACATAGCATCATAAAAATTACTAATTGTTAGTTGTCATAATGAAAACGAAAATTTATTCTTTTCCCAGAGTACTTTTCTAGAGCCAAGTTGCACTTTTCATACAGCATTTAAATAGAAAAGCAGCTCTGTGCGAAGATCATTTGTAATAGAAAATAAAAATTCTAGAGAATTTTTAAAAAATTGCCTTGAAAGTTGCTTTTTTCATAAAGAATTTTTCTAGAGACATTATGGTTTTAAGTAAAGCACTTTTTTAGAGAGAAAAGTTTTCCTTTTCATAAATATTTTTCTTTGAACTTGCACTTTAATGGCGCACGTTTGTAGAGAAAATTTGCTTAATAGCCGACAAAAAATGAGGCTTCAAACGTAGCAGGTTTGTAAGGAAGAAATGTAAATGTATTTTATTATGCCAGTTCCCACTTCGAAGCAATTTTTTGAAACAAAAAGCGCTTTATTCAACGCATAAAAAAATAGGTGAGTGTAGCTATAAGCTTTACACACTGAATGTTTCGTTAAAGTTATTTTTTAATTTTTTCCCTTACAAACCTGCTTCGTAGTAATTATTATATTATAATATATAATTTTTTTTTATATAAAACTTGTTAAGATTTCGTTCACTTACTTTACTGCATCTCTGTATTTCTTGTTGTGTAACGCATAAATCTGTGGATATTTTTTTAAATGTATCTTTAGTGCTAAGCAAAATGATAAAATATTTTATCGATAGTAACTCTTTCCAAAGAACACCTTTCTAAAGAAAAGTTGCTCTTCTTATTTAACTTGTTGGATAAAGGGAGCAATTTGTAAATTCAAAGGAATCTTCAAGAGAATTTTTATCTAGAAAAGAGACAGAGAAATTTAAACAGACAAAAACAATTTTTATTTGAAATATTACCCTAGTTTTAAAGCAATTTTAACATTTAGAAAAAGTTTTAAAGAAGTTTTAAATAAATAAATTCTTTATTCTTTAAAACTTCTGTGCTGAAGTGCCATAAATATTCGATTATTCCCAGTACTGATTATGAAGCTTTTTTGTATGTCTTTTTCAATATTTGACTTTTTTTTTCAACTATCTTAAAGACGCAATCTTTAACTTTTTTATGTAAAAAATACTAAAAGAAAAATACACAAAACCGATGACCAATAAAATACAAACCAAGAGACTACATGTGGAATTGGTGTTTAACTTGCAAAAGTGTTACTTATAACGTTGTTGTTGTTTTTTTATACCCTCCACCACAATTAGTTGTGAAGAGGGTGTACTAAGTTTGTCATTCCGTGTGAAACTTTTTTATTATTCATCTCAGACCCCATAAAGTATATATATTCTGGCTTCTTGAGTAATTCTAAGTCGATTTAGCCATGTCCGTCTGTCTGTCCGTCTGTCCGTCTGTTGAAAACACGCTCACTTTCGAAAAACTCAAAAGAAATAAACAAACTAGGTGTCAAATTGCTTGTAGTTATCCTAAGCAGTTTGGGATTGAATTTCAGCAAAATCGGTTCAGTAGGACCAGAGCTATGAATCAAAATGTGGAACCACCACCTTCAAAAACTTGATAATTTTGTTACAAAAACTAACATAAATGATGCAAAAATGCACGGAATAACATAAGATTTTGCAGAAGTCCGTTTTATTCGACTAGAAATTACACTGTAAAATTTCGCGAAGGTCGGTCCATAATTTACCCTAGGCCCCATATAAACCCTACTCCCGGAAAACAGTTTAGTCTCCTAAAACCATAATTAATAACAAATCGTCACAGTTTAAGATAATAATAATAAAAAGACATCATACAGATATTACTCCTTAAACATTCGAACTGTCGGTGGAGGGTATCAAAGATTCGGCACAGCCGAATATAGCACTCTAACTTGTTTTTTACTACAGTTTGTTTTTGGAGTTTTTATTTTTGTTGTAATTTTAATGCCCATGATTGTAAATTATGTTTGTAATTTACAAGTCAATGGCCATTTAAGCACTTCATTTAATTCATGCTAAAAAAAAAAAAAATCACATCAAAATAAAAATAATAATGTGGTAAAAACAAGTAACAAGAAAACAAACAAAATGCATTAAATTAATTAAAAAATTAACATAAAGTAATGAATTACACAACAATGTTAAAATGACATTTAAGCAAAAGCCCAGAATATGTTTTGGTTAGAATTAAATTCCCTCATACACCACTAGTGGTGTATGAGGGAATACTAAAGGTATGTTCAGACTTAACAAATATTTGTCAAAAAAAATCCACAAAAAGCGTGAGCAGTGGGTAAATTGATCAAACTAAGCTTTATTTGTAGTAGATAATTGTATAATGTAATAAAGAATTGTTTAACGATATTCAATCTAGCCAAACAATTTGCAGTAGCAAATAAGTTTTGAATGAAACTAGTGGTTACGTGTAGGACGTCCATATGCAATTCGTCTAATACAGCTTAAGTTTGTTATTCCCTGTGAAACTTTTTTAATATTCATCTAAGGCCCTTTAAAGTGTATAAATTCTGGATCCCTGAGTAATTCTTCTTTCAAAGACGATTTAGCCATGTCCATTTGTCTAATTGTCTGTTGAATTCAAGTTCTCTTTCGAACGACTCAAAGGAAAAGAACAATGTTGGTGTCAAATTATTTGTACTTATCCTAAGCAGTTTGTGATTAAAGTTCAGCAAAATCGGTTCAGTAGGATAAGAGTTATGAATCCAAATGTGGCACAACTTAATTAAAAAAGGATATTCCTACTAATTGGTGACGGAAGGCACTGATTCTCATTAAATTTTGCAAAAATTTGTTTTATATAGCTAGAAATAATACACACAGAAAAAATATCAATGTTAAATTAACATGGCTTAATGTTGATTAAAAATCATAGTAAATTTCTGCAAAAGTATGGACTTTATTTAATATTATCATTGTTCAATATTAATTTTAAATGAAAAATGTTAAAATAACATTGTTCAATATTGAATCCAAAAAATCCTGTTATAATTGTTTGTATAGAAACAATAACAACACTATAAAAAGAAACCATAATTTTTTTTATTTTCATGTTGAAAATTATTTAAAAAAAAAAAAAAATTCCCGTATTCTTTTTGTTAAAATTATTTAGTTAAATAGTACATCAAATTTTTAAAGACAAATGATGACGAAAACCATATCGGTCCATTCTGCTGGTGTCTTTTAATTGCGAGTGCTTCTGTGAACGAAGGGGAAAACAAAAAAATGAAACATGTGTTACAGGAATCCTCTCTTTCTCTGGCTCCTCGGTTAAGTGTTTTCAATTATTCTTAAATAAATGCAAATCGTCAGCTCAGAATTGGTTTGGCGCATAACATGGCAATTTAACCATGATATGAGCCAAACCAATTCTAAGCTGACAATATGTGGTTTTATTTATTTAAAACTCAAACCAATTCGATTCTTCATGAAATTCAAGTTGTTTCAACTTGAAATAACTTTCATTCAACGTGATTCGAAGTGTTATTTCAATATGAATGTCATTTTGCTCTAACTTTACGAGAATGTTATATTAACATGAATTATATATATTTTTTTTTTTTTTTTTTTTTTTTTTTTTTTTTTTTTTAAGAAAATAATGTTGTTCGCAAGTTATTGTAAAATCATGTTAAAGTAAGATGAAGTAACTATGAATCCAAATCACTACCGAACAATTTTAAATCAACCTTGTTTTCGTGGATTTTACATTGATTTTTTTTGTAAGTACAATAAATAATTTACAATAGGCCCCATATAAGGCCTAAAATCGTAAAAAAGTATTTTATTGTAGTCTATTAGCGTCTGTTTCTCCTAGTTGGAGCGGCTAATGACTATGCGTCCGCTGGCCTTTTACGGTCAAATGTTGGGCCTTCTGAAGGCCGTCGGTCCGCAATAAAATCCATCAGCGTCTGTTCTCATATTGAGCGGCTGATGGTCTGCGTCTGTCTCCAGAGGAGCGGCAGGTATTCTTTCGCCTGGCAGGTAGGCATAAAATGCAACCCCAATTCTCACCCCCCCCCGAAATGTCCGAAAATTCATGCCCTAAGTATCCGGCAAAGGGCTTCATAATCCCCGGAGACCCTACTACTACAGCGTCGGTATCAGGCTGTAGTAAGTTGAATGCTACTGAGACCTCGTCTAGCAAGGTGGTTGCGCCAGGCTCTGCTAGACGGTTAGCTACTAGTGCGCAAAAACTCGTTACGACTAAGCCTTCAGGCGGTCGTAAACCAAGCTTGGTACAGGGTTCTTCGAAACCAGGTACCTCTAAGGCTTCCCAGGTCCGGACGGGAGAAAAACCCGTCGAAACCCCTTCCTCGGGTGCTGGCTTGAAGGTACAGACTCAGTCTGCCAGAAATCCAGTTTCCCAAGTGCCGAAACCTGTGCAAAGAGAGCACACGAAGAAAGATTCGATGCCCTCTGATGCACCTCCCTCAGCCTCAACGGCAGTTATTAATAAACCCCAAAGGCACATAAATGCATCCAAACGGGCCTTTATAACCAGGCGCTCCGCCTACAAAATCATTAGCCGACTTGGTGGAAAACCGGTTGGTGAACTCACTGAGCAGGAGAAAACCTCTCTCCAGTGGGCAAAAACCCATATTGAGGGTTTAAAACGTGAATCTCCCTCTGCCAAGGAAGGCAATCCTGAACGGAAGCCAACCGAAGCAGCGCCTAAACGGCAACGGTCAGGGGAGGACACTCTTCCTGGGACTAAACGGTCCAAATATACGCCTCAACGGCCACAAACCAGGTCGTACAAAGATGTGGCTAAAGACCACCTCATTTGGGCGATCATTGACCGCAACGCTAGTGACGGCACCATTTCATCCAAGAACTGGAAGCTGGTTGTCGTCGCACTTAGTAGGGCGTTCCTGAATGTCTTAAGGGGTAACCCTGGACCACCACCACAATGTGAAGATGCCGGCTGGTATCAAGGTCACATTAAACTGATAGCGTGTGCAGATGAGCGTTCAGCGCTGCTGTACAAGGATGCCGTGGAGTCCCTGGGGGAAGTTTGGCAGGGCGCTAGGATTGAGGCAATACCTCTGGCCGATGTACCGCAAAGGCCCAGATCTATTGCCAAGATCCCCGCTGAGCCATCCGACCCCAAGGAGATCCTGGAAATTATACAGATCAGTAACCCCCAGCTACCCACACAGGACTGGAAAGTAGTGAGGGTTACTGAATCTGTCGAAGAGTCCAGGAAGGCCACTGTTATAATAAACAGTGACTCTCTGCCGTCACTTCGGAAGACACAGGGGAAGATATTCTATGGATTTGGAACTATCTTCCTCCGAGTCTACAAAGGTGATGACAAAGGGAAGCCTCAAGCTCCGGTGACTACCACCACGTCAACAGCATCAACGGAGCATATGGAAGACGATTCCGCTATGTCATCGGCCAATGAAGACACTCAATCGGTCAGTGGGCTTGTGGGTGACTTCTTTGGCAAGATGGAAGTGGCGGACGATGAGGACATCCTACTGGAATCGGACGACGACCCAGAGGATGCCAACGTCACAGTCGTCCATAGCGATGAGCTATGATGAAGGTTACACAAATCAACCTTCATCACTCTAAAGCGGCGTCAGCTGCCCTTCTCCTCCGATTGGCTTCAGGCACGGAGGAGCTTGTATGCATCCAAGAACCATTGTTGTATAAAGACAGGGTTTGCGGACTCAGTTTAGACGGCTATAGTACTCTGTACGCAGCCGATCAAGGTAAGACCAGGGCCTGTGTAATGGTCAAAAACATCCTTAAAGCTTTCATTCTTTCTGATTTTAGCGATAAGGACACCTGCACTGTCGCGGTAGAAGGCAAAACCAGAACAGTTTGGTTTATGAGCTGCTACATGGCACATGACCAGGGTGCTAATCCCCCAAACTCCACAACCAGGAAGGCGATGTCGCATGCCAACAGGCGCAACATCCCTCTAATAATATGTGCTGACGCTAATGCACATCATACCGTCTGGGGAAGCTCGGATGTCAATCCACGAGGTGAGTCGCTTTTGGACTTCATAGTAGAAAGTGAACTAACAGTAGTTAATAGGGGTAGTGAGCCCACCTTTATTGTGACTAACAGAAGGGAGGTTCTTGATATTACGCTTATTAGTGATAAGTTCTCAGATTTGATTAGCGATTGGAACGTGTCAAAGGACTGTTCCTTCTCTGATCACATGTATATTGATTTCAATTTTTCTTTTAGAGCTGATTCAGCTAAACCCTACACGAATAGAAGAAGGACCAATTGGTCTATCTATGCGAGTGTACTCGGGGACAAGCTGCCTATGTGCCCGGTTCTCATAGACAGTGTGTCCATGCTCGACTCCGCAGTGGAGTCACTGACTGGTGTCTTAATTGAGGCAACAAACGAATCCTGTAAAAGAATCGACAGGAAGGGCAAAGCTAAGCCCATATGGTGGAATGCGGAGATTGCTGAAAAACGCAAAGAAAGCAGGAAACTCTTTAATGAGGCAAAACGTAATGGTGTTTGGAACAATTACAAGTCCTCAGTAAATGGATTCAAAAATCTTATCAGGAAGGCCAAGAGACAGTCATGGAGGAAATTCTGCAGCGATGTGGAAAACTCCTCGGAGACTAGTCGGCTACGTAAGATTTTATCCTCTAAACCAGCTATTCCATCGTATATACGGAAGATGGACGGATCCTGGACCACAAACAGTCGGGACACCCTTGAGGTCCTGATG
Organism: Pollenia griseotomentosa; assembly: GCA_963931875.1. Lineage (NCBI taxonomy): Eukaryota > Metazoa > Arthropoda > Insecta > Diptera > Polleniidae > Pollenia > Pollenia griseotomentosa. The sequence continues at coordinate 114,206,712 of OZ007560.1, forward strand.
AATACACACTTCCCAGGTTGCACTGATGATGTGCCTAGGGAAGGAACACTTAGTGGCACTCGGGATATTTCTAATATTCCGATAACTTGCCATCGTGTGGAATGGGCGGTCAAAAGCTTCCATCCCTTTAAATCTCCAGGCCCGGATGGCATTATCCCAGCGGACCTGCAAAAGAACCTGGGAATATTGATGCCATGGCTCCTGGCAATATTTAGAGCCTGCCTGAGCCTCTCACATGTCCCATCAACTTGGACAACATATAAGATCGTCTTCATCCCCAAGAGTGGGAAGACATCTCACACTATGGCTAAAGACTTTAGACCGATTAGTCTATCCTCCTTTCTATTGAAAACACTAGAGAGGATTTTGGATATGCATATTAGATCATCATTGGGACACAATTCCTTGTCACTGGCTCAGCACGCCTACACGAAGGGAAGGTCCACTGAAACTGCGCTTCACTCATTGGTGGGCCACATAGAGAGATCCCTGCACTACAAGGAATTTGCTTTAGTTGCATTCCTGGATATTGAGGGCGCTTTCAACAACGTTAGACCTGAATCGGTTATTAACGCAATGAGACATTTGGAAATCGACCCGGCGATTATTCAATTTGTCAGCAGCATCTTGCACTTCAGGCGTATCGAATCCAACTTAGGCGCCTCGAACATCTCCAAGGTTGCGACTAGGGGCACCCCGCAAGGTGGTGTACTCTCACCATTACTTTGGAATCTGAATATGAATACCCTACTCAGGGCCATGGAAAGGACGTGCTGCAGAACGGTTGCATATGCGGATGACGTTGCAGTTGTGGCTCTGGGTAAAGATCCCAGACTATTGTCTGAACTAATGGAGTCCGCATTGGACGTCCTAACAAAATGGTGCCAGGGATGTGGACTGGATGTAAATCCTGCCAAAACGGAACTGGTACTTTTCACAAGGAGATACAAAATTCCCAAATTTGATACCCCGAGGATAAAGGGGGTCTCACTGGAAATGTCTGACAGCGCCAAGTATCTGGGGCTAATATTGGACAGCAAACTGAACTGGAGGATGAACACCATTTCCAGGACTAATAAGGCGGCAACTGCATTGTATTGCTGCAAGAGGGCCATTGGTCTTAACTGGGGAATTAACCCGAGGAATGTATACTGGCTATACGAATGTGTCATTAAACCCATTCTATTCTACGGGGCAGCTGTTTGGTGGCCGGCACTCAAGGTGAAGAGTCATCAAACTGGGTTTGAACGTACAATGAGAATGGTGGCGATAGCGGTAACAGGTGCCATTAGAACAACCCCCTCTAAGGCATTGTTTACGATTTTAAACTGGTTACCACCAGACATTTTGGCCAAAAGGCTGGCTGCGAACGCGGCGGTAAGACTAAGGGCCACCGGAGCATGGAGGGATTTCAATATCGGACATGCTAATATTCTGAACGAAATTAATTGGCACATGGATGTTGATTATGTCACACCCGAGCCGATCTTTGATCCTGGCTTCACGGTAAGCATTTTGGATAACGTGGTCCACTATGATGACCTACAAATTCCCGCGAATGCGATTAAAATCTTCACGGACGGGTCTAAAACACTGTATGGTGTCGGTTCTGGCATATACTCCGAGCAGCTAAACTGGAGCATTCCTATGAGGCTGCCGGACCACTGCAGTGTCATCCAGGCCGAGATAATGGCCATCCACACAGCCGCGAGACGCATCCGGTACGGTGAAATATCTGGAAGGGATATTCACATTATTACCGATAGCAAGGCGGCCATAAGATCCCTGGAGAATGTGTTCATCACATCGAGAATTGTCCGAGAATGCCGGATGTCTCTGGATGAGATAGCGAGACATTCACTGGTCACCCTTAATTGGGTCCCCGGACACGGGGACATACTGGGGAACTGCATGGCGGATTCGTTGGCGCATGCAGGCACCACCTTGAATCGAGACGGTTCAACATGTAATGTAGGTGCATCGCTCCCAAGGAGCAAGCAACTTATAGCGCATAAGTTTCATATTATCGCCAGTCGGAGGTGGCACGATGAAACTACCTGTGGGGAAACCAGGAAAATCTGGCCCGTCATAGATGAAAAAAGGACACGTCGGGCACTACAGCTGTCCAGACATCATCTAAGAAACCTGATTGCGGTTATAACTGGCCACTGGCCCATTGGGAGGCACGCCCAGAGGCTGGGGCTCCCTTACAATGACTTTTGCAGAAGTTGCGGCGATGAGGAGGAGGAAGAGTCAACGGAACATCTTCTCTGTAATTGCCCGGCTTTCGGAGATCTAAGACTCGAAATGTTTGGTCGAAGAGCCCTTGGGGACAAAACTTGTCTCTCTGATGTTGATGTAAACAGGATTCACTCCTTTACTGAATCGACCGGATGGCTGCGTGGGAACACTAGCAGCCAGACAACATAGGACCCATGGGAGACGGTGTGACATGGTAACACAACGGGAACTAATTAATGGACCCACGTGAGCTGTGCTTGATCACGGCTGCCAATGGAACCTAACCTAACCTAGTAGAACAAAAGTTTCAAAAAGATCGGTCCACAATTTCCCACAGGCCCCATATACAGGGTACACCCACTCTGAAAACCAATTTAGTACGCCTAAACCCCTAAGAAACATTTTTGTACAATAATTTGGTCCTATTTAGGTTTTATGTATTTTTGTGATAATCTGTCCATTTTTACTCATAAGTCCCATATAAAGCAGGGTTTATATGAAACCCTTTAAAACGCTTAAACAAATTCCACAGCTATATTGAAGTTTGGTCTAGTCCAAAGAAACAGAACTTTGTGATGATTGATACATAATTTACCATGGTTTACTGCAAAACTGTTACGAATAATGATATTTTATTCAAATTGATTTTTATATGATTTAAAATAAAAGCATAAACCTCTCTGATGGTCGGTCCACTATTTCACAATCATAGGTCGAAAACCGAAACCAATTATACATAAATACTGACGTTAGTTTTCATAAATTAGTTATATATTATTAACCATATATATCGCACACCTAGTTCGAAAGTGACTTAACTCAAACAACTCAATTTTTCAGAAATCAAAAAAAAAAAAATAATTTTTGACCTAAAAAAGCAAATCTTTGGGCCGTTTAGTAGAAAATCGATATAGATTATGACTTAAAAAATATTGTTTTTTTTTTTTAAATTTATACACTAGATAATAAATAATTTTTAGTTATGTCATTTTTAATGATGTATTCTTTGCACAAGTTACCGAATTATTTTAAGTTATGTCACTTTAGATGAATTCTTTTCAAGTTTTGACACTTTTGCCAAATTCTTAGCTGATACAAGACTAAGTCTAAATTTACACGTTTCATCTTTTGATGCTCAACTTCTTTTCAATTCCCTTTTGAAGATGCCAATATATTCACACGTAGCAATCGGTTTCAACTTTGTTCGGTTCAAAACAACAACAATTTTATTAACAGCGAATCAAAGAGAAAAAGAAAAGAAAAAAATTACATACAGCCATCCTTGTGCATATGCCAACGAATAAAAACACAAAGCGTACTGACCGAGTACAGGCATCTCCGTAGCAACCCCCTTTTTCTTTCTTCCCTCACCTAAAAACATAAGAGTTGAGCATCAAAAGATGAAACGTGTGAAAGCAGACTAATTAATATAAACTCCTTCAAAGATTGATTTTATCAAAAGTGACACAATTCGAATTAAGACTATTTAGCACTTAGCGAATCTACTTCCTTTATATTTTCTAACACAACTAAAAAAAAATCACTTTTTTATGTGTTGTAACTTTATACCAATCGAAACATAAAGAAAGACATAAGTGTTTTTTAGCAACAGTTAAGAAGAACGAAATACACTGATATACAATTGTATTGTGCATAGTTCAAGCATATAAGCCTGAAAAATTTAAATTTTTAATAGAGCAACTTTTGAAGGTGTATAGATAGCCCACTTCTGAAATATTTAACTGAAGGTGGAGGGTATTAAAGATTCGGCACAGCGAAATATAACATTCTAACTTGTTTTTTTTATATTTGATGTTAATGTTTAAGTAAAGAAAAACATTTGAAACGGATATGAAGCTCATTGCATAGAAATTTAATTAAAATTTTACTCTAAATGACAAAGATTAATTGTGTAAAGGAGAATTGAAAAAATTTTGTGTAGCAGTAAATTTTATGTATTTTAAACATTTTCAACAAAAAATTTTTTCTAATTTTTTTTTCCAAATTCCAAAATCTTTAATTATGACTGCGGATACAAATTAATTCTATGTTGAGAACAATATTCAGTAGAATATTTAATTGCATAAATAAATAAATAATTCAAAAAATGAATGAATAGACAAAAAAAAAAGTTGCATGCATTTAGTTAAATGTGAGAATATAAAAACAACAACAGAACTCGCAGCAGCAGCAAAAACATCAGCAGCAACAGGAACATCAACAAACCGCACACAGGAAGTACGAATGAAATAAAACAAAATGAATGAAAGCAAAACATTAAAAAAATAAATAAACAAAAATGCAATGAAAAAACCGACAACAATAATAATATTTAAAACATTTCTCGTTCACAATTATCACTGTGTAAAATAAATTATCATAAATTAAACCCGAATCAGCCAGCTAAAAAAAAACTAGACATAATAACAAAAAAAAGGAAAAGGTTTGTTTTAAAATTATACAATAAATTAAAATTAAATCTAAAAACAAAGATGCAATAGAAATTTTGATTTAGCAAATCCAAAATTTTATTTATGGCTGTAAATTAATTGCACAAACTAACCGCGTTCGTGTGTATCGCGAAAGCGCAAATGAAGCTGGTTAGTGATGGTGCTAATAATGGCATTAATGGGAAAAACCAACAATGAAAATGCAAAATGTTCTCTGTCTTGTACTGAAACTTGTTTGTAGACAAGTCGGCAAACATTAAAAGATAGAAAGAATGAGAAACCGGGAGTGATGAAGCAGCTTGTCATAAAGCCATCAACTACGTAGAATCAAAAGACTTTTTTATCAGTGCAAATAAATTTAAAAAAAAGGATTTAAAAAAAGAGAAAAAAACTAATGAAAACAAAATAAATGAAAACTGAGTAAATGTTTGATAAAGCCATTTTTTGCGTAATTAACAATAAAATGCAATTTGTGCAGACAGCACGCCTGGCTGACTGACAATTCGTCTGTTGTCATCTGTGTCTAGGCACAGTGGTAACGAATGGCAAGCAATTTTCTAGCGAAAAGTTATCTTAACCATGGTTACCGTTGGAAATTTTCCAAATCGGTCACGAAAAGAGGATTTTCCAAACAAAAGAGGGACACAAAAGGGGTATTTCAAAGAAAAAAAAGGATCAGGTCTTTTGCAAGCAGTTTTTATCAATAAAGCGGTCGCAAAACGGGCATTTAAACAAAATCGACCAAGTTTTCTATAAGTATGACCAAACAAAAAAATATATTTATTTCAGTAAGGTAGTGCTTTAAAAACTTAACTTTATTTCTTAATTTATATTTTAAGTTATTCAATAAATGAAAAATATGTATTTTAAATAGCAAATATGAGTCGTACTTGTTCAACAATAGTGTACCAACTCCAAATTTTTAGTGTTTAAATTTTTGGAAAAAATCGGCACGTAATATTCATATCTAACCGCTGTAAAAATATCGTGATATTTTTTCTACTTTTTGGTAATGAAAAAAGGTTGGCTTAAAAATTATTTTTCATATTCTTTTAATACTAAATTAAAAATTATTTGGTTATACTGAAAATTTTTAAATTTCGAGTTAATACAGTATCGTTGAACAATTACGATATATGAGGATAATTTTACTTTTAATTTAATTTTTTTAATATGAGGATAATTTGACTTTTAATTTTAATTTTTTACTTTACTATCGAAAAATTAATTATGAAACCGTAAAAGAAAGTTTAAACAAAAACTTTTTCGGCGTAGTAACTTTTTTTTAGGAATGTGCATTCTATATTTTGTTGGTAAATCTTCACCTGTAGTTTATTCTTCCAGATCCAGTTAAAAAGTTTATTTTTAAGCAATGCTAATTTTGAAAACACTGGTTTCGCTGAAGCCACTTACTTTTGGGTAAAGAAAATATAAATGCAACAAACTTATTTTAATTCGAGTAAATATTTTCATTAAATCTAGGGTTCAATTTCCGACCTCAAAGTAAAACTTTTTATTGGTTTCCCAATAAAAAATTGAGCTTCAAACGAAGCAGGTTTCTAAGGTTTCGCTTACGGAAGGCATGAATTGTATATGGAGAGTTCCCACTTTGAAGCAATACTTTTTTTGAAATAAAAAGCGCTTTATTCAACGCATATAAAAACTGGCGAACGTAGCGTTCAACTTTACACACTGAATGGTTTTTTACAGTTATTTTTTAGTATTCCCCCTTACAAACCTGCTTCGTAGTAAGGCAATACTGTAGCACTTGAAATGTTATTTTTTCTTTAATTAAACTTGTTAAGAGCTGCGTCACTTACTTTACTGCACCTCTGTATGTCTTATTAAGTAGCGAACAATAGTGAGTTTATTTTTTTTTAAATGTACATTAGTGCTTCGCAAAATCATAAAATTTTTTATTGGGTTCATACGTTTTGCCATTTATTTTTTTTTTTTTTTTTTTTTTTTTTTTACTTTTTTAAAACTTAAATTCGTTAACAAAAGCCTCTGCTTTAAAAATGATGTCCTAAATTCGGAAACAATTTCTAGATAATACAAATGTATCTTGTTTGGGTTTTATAAATATGGATTCTAAAAATCTTAAAAACATTAATTCTCGTATCTTTTTTTATGAATTGATTTAAAATGATTCATAAGTGAGTTTTAAAAAAGAGGAATTAAAGTGGCAAGGACCTCTAAAAGGCTCAAATTTGTTACTTTAAGGCAGCATTCGGCAACCTATACTTTTACATTTTGCGATTTTATGCGTTTTATGAGTTCTACATATGTTGTTGGTAATGTTGTTAATAAAAGAGAAAACGCGGCGCAGATTTAAGGTCACGCTGTGCATATAAAAACTGCTGCTGGCGACATGAACGTTTGTACTACTTACAAAAGCTCTTAAAGCAGTGTTGCCAAAAAACAAAATGTAAGTTCAATTTCTAAAAAGGGTCAAAAAGTGGCACGAAATAGTTAAAAATTATACAAAAGGGTAATCTAAAAAAAGGGTCCTAAAAGGTATCAAGAGCGTCGAAAAAGGGTAAAATTTATACTTTAGTATCACAACGGTAACGCTGGTCTTAGCTGTAAAGCAATTTAAAAAAAAAAAATTGTTAAACCATTAATCAAAAATAAATTAAAAGTTTTCTTATATCAACAACAAATTGGTTACTGGTGCAAATTTATTAATTTTTTAATTTATATCACAAATTTTTTAATTGAAATAAATTTTTATTTTTTCTATGTATAGAACAATTTTATCTAAAAAAGTTGTTCTAGCAATACAGTAATTTTTTTAGTTAGAATAGTGGCTTTAGCTATAAACCAATATTATTTAGAAAAGTTGCTCTACCTCCAAGTTGTTTTAACTCTATTTAAAGTTGCTTGAGCGATATAGAGAAATTGTTTAAAGATAGTTTGTGTTTTTTTTTTTTAATCTTAAGGACCACTGTATCTGGCAAAAGAAAAATATGATTTATATGTTCAAACATTGAAATGTTAGGAAACATTGTTTTCCATTATGTAGCGATGCATATTAATTAATATTGTAAAAATGTAAATAGTGGTAATAACAACAATTATAATAAAATTAACAAAAGAGACAAAGTTTTTTCAAAAAAAAAAAAAAAAAAAAAAAAATAAACAATTAAAATGCACGCACGCAGTCTAGTGCATTGTAAAAGAGGAATTCTTTTAAAAACGTAGTTATGTTTAGTTTAAAGCAGTGATCGAAAATAAACATTTATTACGCTGTGCTAGAAATTGACACTTTTTTTAGACAATCTGGGCACTTGTCATTTAACCTAATTCTTACGAAATTAATAAAATAAAGCAATTTGTTTTTTAATTTTGTTTTTTCTTATTACCCACTTACAACTATAATTCGAGTCGGAAAAAAGCCAACCAATTGTAGGGGGGTGGAAGAAAAGATAAACTCACTGTTTATTGTTGGTGTTTTGTTTAAGCTTTGATATAGTTACAGGTGAGACTTTAAGGTTTTATTTGTACTAGTGTTCGCCTAATGGTCAAAATTCGACCATAAATTTTTATGTAAATACCTACGAAGAAAACATAGTTCATCGAAGTATATATGAATTTACATGTTTCGAGCAATAATTTTTTCCTTCTTAGTGGATCGATTTGACGAGAGATTAACCTCCGGTTCATATTTTATCTTATACGTGAGTTAATTTAATTTTGTAAGTTCAATATAAGAAATATCAGAAAATAGCAACTGAAAAACAAAAAGGTAATAAAAAGTATCCTTTATAGATTGTCATCCACTCAGGACATAGCATGCATGTTTATTTTTAGGTTTCTACGTCTAATATTAACGACAATGAATTAAAATACCAGATGTAGAACGAAAAAGTACCAAAAAGCTTTCTTTTATACATTTTTAATCACTCAGGACCATGCATGTTTATTTTTATCTTTGTAGGTCAAATATTAAAACAAATTCAAAAACTACCAGATGACAAACAATAAGTACAAACATTTTTCATCTTATAGGTTCTTATTTACTCAGTAACCTGCACCTATAATATTATGTTTCTAAGTTCAATATTATAAAAAATTTAAAAATTATCACATGAAGCACAGTAAAGTAAACGAAAGAAATTTAGTGTCCCGTACTTCCCCTTCTTGATACTTTTTTTCTCCCCATAAAGGTTCGGTTGACAAACAAAGGAAGAAAGCGTTCTTAACTGTTTTGCCTTTGCCGATTAATACATAAGATTTATATAGTCGAAATATTCGAAAACCGGTTTCTGAAAAATGTCGAATAATCGACCACCCTATTTTTTTATTATTTGATAATTGAAAAAAAAAACAAATATTTTATTTATGTATTTTGCATTTGGGTTAGTAGCAAATTTGAACGCTTATAACTCTGAAGTTATTGAACAGATTTTAATAAAATATATATTCTGCACTTGTGAGTAAAAACCTTTCAAATGGTGTATATTTTGTTCAAATCAGTTGAAATAGAGAGGAGGAAAGTGTTCTTAACTGTTTTGCCTTTGCGGATTTATATATGGATATTATTTTTAGCTTTCTAAAATCTTTGGAAAAGGTTTCCTGACGATCTGGCCTAAGCAACCAGTGAAATGCGCATAGAAGCTAGCTTTCGCTCAACAATAAATTTCAGTGTATTTATCAAATATGAAAAATTGGGAGTTTAGCACGTCATACAGAAATCTTATTAATAATAAATTTTGTATTCCCAAAAAATAACTTTTGACAAAAATTTCAAAATTTTGATAAAAAAAAAAAATTATTTTTTATGTATCTAAAACGACTGCGTATATTAGAAAAAAGTTTTAGCTTTCTTAAAGGAAATTTTATTGCGGAACTAAACCGTTTTTGAGTTACGCGAATATATGTTGTGCAACCTCCTCCATTTTCGAAATAACGGTAGTATATATCGAAAACAAGAGCTAACCTGAAAAAAAAAACGGTTAGCACTATTGGATTCAGCGAATTATGTTAAAACGCCATGTGTCCGGCTTGTCTTTTTTTTCAACTAGCACAGTGTTATTGTTCTTTAGTGTTCGGTACGGTAGAAATATGGAAAACACAAACGCTAATAGTGTTTGTGTATTAGATACCTTAAGGAAAAACGTTTCTCTGTTTGTGATCTTCGTACACAATAAAAATGCTGTACTAATACAACTCAATATAAAGATGAGAGCATTTCAATGTGTTTGGTTTTTCGTAAAAAAACACAAACTGCGTTGTGTTCGGTTCAGCGTCCTTTTGACTGGTAAGCACAACAAAAAAAATTCTTACAAAAACGAAATATATACAATACACGCACTGGCTATTCGTGCAAATTGCAAAGCAACAATAACAATACTAGCAAGAAGCGTTACTAAATTTTTTGTTTGCTCATTCCTTCATCAATGCAAAAAAGCACACTTAAGAACTCTAAAATAAATTTAACATGGAACACATTCGAAAAATAAAAATGTTTTGTTACTTTCGTGGAAAAAGTTATGAACGGTATAAAAGGTTATGAACTAATACACAAACACTAAAGAAATTAGATATCGTTTCTGGGTGTGTGTACTGTACGCTAAATAATGTTCGGTTTATTTTCGAACACTGGTTTGTAATTGCATAACATTTTGTGGTTTGGCGTTTATTTCATTTATTCACTTCAATGTTAAACCGATTTTTTTTTCCTTTTTACATATTTAATTTTTTATTTATTTTTTGCTTTCAAATGCAAACACACATTTTGTATGCATGACAAAATCTTTTAAAATGTGTAAAAAAAATTATTTAACAACAAAAATTTAAATCAGCATTTTACTTTTGACATTTTCTTGGTAGGGAAAAGGCATTTGAAGTAGAAAATTCTGTTTGATCTTAAAGCGTGCTTAGGGGAAACGCTTCAAAGTAAATTGCCTTGTGTTTTCTATAAAATGGTGTGAAGTGATGCCTCTAGAAAGCAAAACTTACTAATAAAAGTTTGTGGCAAACACATTTTTAACTTCCTTTGTACCGAGAGTAAAATTTTAAAACATAATTTTTCAAAATACAAGCAGAGCCAATTAGTCTGGAACCTTATTTTAAAGTAGATGGTTTAAGGACAAGAGCAACTTTTTTAAAGTTCTTATAAATCGAGAAATTATTTCAATAAAGGAGAGAATTTTTTTTTAAGAAAAGTTACTTTGGAAGGAAAGCAACTTTTTTGGAGAAATTAATCCAGAACGAGAGCTTTTTTCTTGGGAAAATAATCTTTAGCTTTTCTAGGGAAAATTCTTCTTGAACAAAAGCAACTTTGCTAGAGAAAATTCAAATGTAACTTTTTAACCCTCTGCCTTTAGACGCTTTGTAAGATTTTGGTTTTATTTATTTTTTTTTAGTATTTCATTAACTAATCAAAGTGTTACTCGAACTTTAGTTTGTGCAAAACTTTTTGATCTATGGCAACACCATAGTTGGTTTGACTAAAATTTTAATATGAAATTGTATTTACGCGCAATAGTCTATTTTTATAAGATTGTAAAAAAAGTGAAATTTGCGAATTGCAGAAAAGATATTTGGAAGTGATTAACTAAGTTGAAAAAATATTTTGTAAGTTATTTAACCTCTCACTTAATCGGGCATGTTCTGACAATCGCAAAAACGAGTACCCTTGGCGATTTTGACTTGAAACCGCATAAAAGGTGTTCTGTAAATCGTTTAGTAAGAAGTTTTTCGACTTCAAACTGCAAAAGAAGTTATGGCAGATCGCAAGCTAAACGCACAAGTTTCAAAAAAAATAAATCTGGCGTTTTGCGATTTTAAATCGTGCGATTGGCAGAACATGACCAATGTATGGATATAAATATTTTTTTTTAACAAGCACTTTGTTAATTGGTTACGCTTTTGCTACACCAGTCTACAAGCAGGCCGGGTATTTACGCAGAAACTTTAACATTTTACTATGTTAGTGAAATAAAGTGAAAACTTAAGGAAATATGTAATCAAAAAATCTCTTAAAATGAACAATTAAGAGATTTCGGATTTTCCTGAGGTATACAAAACTAGTGGCGAAAAAAGTGAAATTTCTACGGAGATGCAAAAAATGTTGGCAAAAAATAATTAGATCGCTTGGTCAATTGGTATTGGTATTGATTCTTTATAAGATAAGACAGTAGTACAATAAGAACGGTGTCTTATATTACAGTTCTGTAGATATAATGTTATACATTTGTGGCACAATAAAAAAAAATAAAATGAAAATAAAACATATAAATAAATTATAACACTGTGTTAGCAGAATAAATAGACAAGCCGGGCAGGGCACATGGAGTTTTAACATAATTCGGCTACGCTGAATCCAATGGTGCTAAACGTTTTTTTTTTAGGTTAGCTCTTGTTTTCGAGATATACCGTTATTTCGAAAATGGTGGCAGGTTGCACAACACATATTCGCGTAACTCAAAAACGGTTTAGTTTATTTAAATTATAAAAAAAAACCAAAATTCCGCAATAAAATTCCCTTTAAGAAAGGTAAAACTTTTTTCTAATATGCGCAGTCGCAGGAAGAAGTAGCTTAATGAATTTTGGGTGGATACCATCATGGCCTACAGAATCTGATTTGATGCTAAGAAAGGACTCAACAATATCTTCCTGGGTAAATTGTATAAAATCAAACAAACGTGCCGGATAATATTACTTGGCGTGTGATTCTTGGTGATATTGTTGTGGTGTGGCGTGAAAAAATTTCTATATACATTAGTTTTAGCATTGGCAATTGGTATATAAGCAAAGTATATTAGTTTAGTTTATTGACATCAAATGAATCGGCAGTATTGGCCTTACCATTAACAATTCCCATGTTACGAATTTCTTTCCATTTATTGTTTAAGTTCAAAGCTGATATAAATTTTTCCTCATAAAAAGAAGTTTTTGCAATCCGAATTTGTGTACATATAAACATTTTCTCTAGAGGCTTTAAGCATTTCTTGAAATGTGTTAGTTTTAATTCGTTTCTATCTGGCATAACTAACACGAAACTTGTCGCATGGCAGTTATTAAGTGGTAGGAGCCGATTCTATTTCTAACACTTTATATGAAGAGGCCTTGTCACTTTAACATGGCGATATCCTTAGAAGGGGTTAATTGTAACCTTTTTGACACTTTGTAACAGATTACTGAAATAACCTAAATGGACACATTCAATTTCGGTTAATTTTAGACCTGTCTTGGACAGTGTCCCGAGTGAACCACATTAACGTGATAGAAATACTTAAAATAAAGAAATATAAACCGATAGCATAAGACCTCTTTCTTTCTTTCTATGGCCCCATAAAGTAATTCTTTACCAATTATTATTTTGTTTTTTATCTGTTGTTTTTAATTTCACATAAAACAACTTTTTAAAAAAATTTTTTTCTTATTTTTTCGACAGTCTTCGATAAAAATTAGTGATGACAATGATTTGTTTGTAGTTGGTATAGTAATTCAAAATAATATACGCACAAATGAGATAACTCGCTCTTAAAATTTTGCATGACAAACTGTGTAGTTTGGATTATGGAAATGGGCTGTGAATTACGAAAGAGAGAGCGAATTACGAAAAATGCGATGCCGTGCGAAAATAATATTAAGCAACTTTTTTTGAAAAAATTGCTTGTAAAATACTTTTTTTTTAATTGGCCATTTATAAAAAACAATCGTAAATCAAAAGGGATCAAAATCGTTAAAAACAAGTGGATTTTTTTCTTTTAACTTCTCTGTTGAACTACAACTTGAATGATATTTAACCATGAAATTGTCATTCATTTCCGTTTCAAATCCACAATTACTCGGATTTTTCAGTGATTTTTTTCTGTATTATTTTAGCTTAGGGTGCGCTGATTTGAATGCAATCAGGTCAGTGGGTGTCAAATAATCATGAGCAAAATGTTTTTTTTTTTTTTGTTTTCTTCACTTCGATTTTAACGATTTTTAACAATGATTATGTTTGTTTGCAAGTTTGGTCATATTTTTTCCACAGCTTTTCATTTTGCGTTCATCTATTGAAAATGTTTTGCTTATCAGCATCAAAATAAAACTGAATCATTCTTGTAATTTTTTTTATTAAAGTTTTAAATTGACGACATTGTCACAGTCCACTGGTTATAAAGTTTTGATTGCTTGGTGGTTTAATTTTACGAATGAAAAAATTTAAAATAAATTACGAAAAAATTCAACATGAATGCAAAACAATGCAAAATAAATTAAAATTGTTAAAATAAAAGGATACGTTGCAAATAAAAAGTAATTTTTAGTAAAGCTTTAAAAGGGATTTTTTACTTTTAAGCATTTCCCTAAATATTTAGTTTTTCTTCCTTTATTGTTATCTATTGCCCCTTTTTCCTCCATTTCTCTCTTTAGCTTGATAACACTGTTATAAAATAGTATATAGTATTTGGTTCTTATAAAATTTATGTAGCACCACTTTGTGGTTCTTACCAGAGAATGACAACAAGTACCCATAAGAATAATATACAGAGGTATTTACCCACGCTTTTCGTTATTGTGTATGCACATATTTATAACGCAAAAAGTATGGTTATTACTTATACTTATGCACGGCAATATCTTCACGCAACCATATTTAGTAAACAAAAATACATGAATGTTATGCAGATATTATTCAATAACCATGAATGTGTTTTGGGTATCTGCCATACATTTAAAATATCCATGTTAAAAAAAATACCTTCAGTATTTTTGGCACTTCTGTGTAAAAATGAAAAAATTTTTTTTTAGCAAAATTGTGCTTTGATCACTTGGCAGGTATGGGACTATGTAAATATTTTTTTTGATACATAAAATAAATTTGTCATCAGCATTGCCTATGTAAAACTACACATAAGCTCTATATTTTTATAAAAAATAGGACCACGAGGGGTGGAAAGGGGCAATTTCTGCTCTCCGAAGCTATCTAACAGATTTTATTGAAATTTAAAACATTGATAGATCCATATAGATATGGACACATAAGCTTTGTATTTTTAGAAAATAGGACTAGGAGGGAAGCTCGGGGGTATTTTCTGCCTCTGCAAAACCATCCAACAGATTTTAATTAAATTTAAAACATAGAAAGGGGACACATAAGCTATATAGTTTTTTTAAAAATAGAACTAGGAGGGAGATATGGGGTATTTTCTGCCTCCCCAAAACTTTCTTAAAAATTTTAATGAAATTAGAAATATAGATACACAGTAGCTATGTATTTTTTTTTTTTCAAACTAAGACCACGAGGAGCAAATTACATGTACGTTTTGGATCGAATATTAAAAAAATTTTGTTAAACAGCAATTTTGACACACATGCAGAATAACATGTGACCTAAAAAGTTGACAAGTCAGATGTAAAAAACATGTCGCAAACGCTATAAAAACCAATGTAAATAAATGTATTGAGTGGTTGTTTCACTCTTTCTTATTAGCACAACATACAAATCCATACTTACAAGCATACATAAAAAGCCATGTATGCCTTCTCGTGCCACTTATCTATGCTTTGCGGGTGTGACAGCGACAAGTGCATGTGTATGGTAACTGCTTTTATATTTTAACAACTACAGTGTGTAAAATAAATTATGGTAAAATTAAAAAAAAAATATAATTTTATTGGCTTTACGAAACTGTCATAAAAGCTTACATACATGTAGAAGATTTTATTTGAGTTTTCTTTGATACAATTCTTGCTTTAATTTGCAAAACATTATAGCAGTTCACACTGAATTAAATTATTTTTTTAATTGATTTACCTAAAATGATGAAATTTTTAATACATATTGTTTTGAAAAAATTTTTAAAGTCAAAGTTTTAAATCAGTTTAAAAAATTAAGTATGAAAATTTAATATGTTTTAAATTTATTTCCAGACAAAACCATTTATTGTGATTAAATGTTAATAAAAATATTTGCGCTTAGTTTTTTGTGTTTGCTGTACTTTAAAATTCTCTGATCAGTACAGTTGCAAAATTTTTTTGACATCAATGTTGTAGATTCTATAGAAATTGTTGCATGCCCATGTTATATTCACACTTGTTTGTTTTACCGTTAAACATTAAGCAAAAACACAATTACACAAGCATGCGTATATCGTTAGCTAAAACGCAAAAAGTCGTAACTAACAAAAAATTAAAAATCAGCTTTTTGATTGATTTTTATGAATGCCATTAAAATACATGTCTGGACACTTCTTCGATCAAAAGTGACGCTTTTATTAACAAAAAACAAAGGGAAGTAACTACAAGTGTGTTTATTTTCTTAATGCAAAACCGCGTAATTACACATTTTTTTCTAACAAACTATGATGAAATGGGACTATTTGGTAGTTTGCTCAATTTAATTACTTTATTTTATTTTTAATTACCAGAGGTAAATGAATAAAATATACATTACAGTACACGCTCGTAAATTCGAACCTCTTTGTTTTTAGGGCGATTCGAATTTCCGAATTTCTGGACGGTATTTTTATAAAAAAATTTAGGTAAATTTGACCATAAAGATATAAAAAACTTCGTTTCTTGTTAATTTTAGTTTATTGACCATAAAAACTTTAAAAAAAACTTAACGAAATATAACAAAAAATAGCAATTCAGTTCATTTAAGTATTTATAATACAAACACAAAAAAACTGACTTTTAAACTCTAACAACAACAATAAGATCTGTAAATCATCTATTAAAATGGGATTCCCCTTTTTACTTTGTATTTGGTTAGACTAAATTGTCAAAATCTGAATATTTACAATAAAAACGAAAAAAACCGCTCGGAAATTCGAATTTTGGATTCTAATTCTAGAGCGCCAAATGTAATGAAATTACTGATTCGAATTTCTGGAAATTCGAATTTCTGAAGGTTCAAATTTCTGAGCGTCTACTGTATTATATTATCACTGACAACGTTATTCGCGGCTGTGCTTCAATTATTATTTAATTTCAGTCAATTAATTAATATTTTTAATAAATTGACAATATAAAATATGTTCATATGTATATTGAAAAAAAAATATCAGTTTTAAATGTTTACAACTTTTAGGAATCAATATACTTATATAATTTCGGTGACAGGCGTAAAATCAACAAATTTTTTGCTTGATTCTACGAATTTGGCGTGCATTTAAAAAAATATGCAGAACAATTGTTTTGGCTCTACGATATTTTTATTTTTGCATTTAAAAACCTTTACGCATCCGCATAATTTCTTTGCACTTCTGCACTTGTCGCTGTCACACGCACATAGTATAGGCGGGCGACACGAGATGGAATATATTGTTTTTTATGTATGCATGTTAGTATTGATTTGTATGTTGTGCTAATAAGAAAGAGTGAAACAACCACTCAATACATTTATTTACATTGGTTTTTATAGCGTTGGCGACATGTTTTTTACATCTGACTTGTCAACTTTTTAGGTCACATGTTATTCTGCATGTGTGTCAAAATTGCTGTTTAACAAAATTTTTTTAATATTCGATCCAAAACGTACATGTAATTTGCTCCTCGTGGTCTTAGTTTGAAAAAAAAAAAAAAAAATACATAGCTACTGTGTATCTATATTTTTAATTTCATTAAAATATTTAAGAAAGTTTTGGGGAGGCAGAAAATAGCCCATATCTCCCTCCTAGTTCTATTTTTTAAAAAACTATATAGCTTATGTGTCCATATAAGTAGGACCCTTTCTATGTTTTAAATTTAATTAAAATCTGTTTTATGGTTTTGCAGAGGCAGAAAATACCCCCAAGCTTCCCTCCTAGTCCTATTTTCTAAAAAATACAAAGCTTATGTGTCCATATAAATATGGATCTATCTATGTTTTAAATTTCATAAAGATCTGTTAGATAGTTTCCTCGGTAAAAGTACCCTTTTCCGACGCATGTATTGGTTTGTAAATAGGTTGAGTAGTTCTCGAGTTATAAAACAGCTTAGTCAAATCTTAAAATGCTTTAAAATAATCTTGATATTTTTCTGAATAAATTTTTAAAATTGCATTTGCCATCTCTGCTCTCTCTCGCGCTCTGTATATTTACGTTATACTTACGGTAATACACATACTTATATGGGTATTGCAGATAGCTAACAGAAATTTTATTTATATCTGCATGTACATTCAAAAAGAAGAATGAATATGCAAATACACATTGGCAGCGTATACCTATACATATTCAACTTTAGCTTGTTATAGGTATTGGTATGTGTGTGTATGGTTTTGATCTTTACTCATGCATGTCCATACATGTTTTTTCACTAATATTGAAAGAGTACTTAAAATTATACTTTTGTCATTCTCTGGTTCTTACTCGTATTAAATTCAACATATCCTTCTTACTTTAATGTCACTTTAATGTTTTAATGGTTAATAAAAGTTATAAGTAACAAAATGCATTAACTTGAGTGTTTTTTTTTTTTAAGGGCGAAATACATTAACAATTCATTTATTCCAAATAAAGCTGTAATAGTCGTAATGGCAAAAAAACTATTTCCTAAAGTATATGGAACAAAGTTTATCGGCCACGTTTTAGAAATCAAAATGAAGTGAAAATAAAATCGAATAAGAAATTTGAGTTAAATTTGTTCGTTTTAAGAGTTGTTCTTATTGAAATAATTAGTACATACTAAAAAAGCAATAGATAGAAATTAATATTTCGTCGTTTTTAAAATTCGTTCGATTTTAAATAAACTTCATGTCGATTTCTAGAACATGTCCGAATATTTAATACAAACGTGGAAATGATTTACATGAGCAGCTGTAATATGACCTTTTCCCTTGATGGATCTCAACCACTGGGTGACAAAAAAAAAATCCGTTAAACAGGCCGCCCCTGTGTCTGAGCACAACCAACACACACGCGTAGCTACAATTATACACACGCCCCTTGTTCAAGTGCCGGAGCCATCGCACTTTCCCGGACTTATTAATAGCCAGTAGCAGCTGTTAGATAGTAACAGCATCTAGGGAGAACCGCCACAGGCCGAACTTTCCCCTCCAAAACACATCTCATGAAAGTAGACGAAACCCAACTTAGCTCGATACCGCAACCTTTCTATTTCTAATCTTTATCTTTCTGTTTCAAATCTTCACTGGTCTATAACCAGTTCCTTGACCTTACTCTCCACTTACAAGCTACTGGATATTCATCATACCAACGCAATAGCCATTTTGAGCATCGCACAAAACGTGCAAAAAAAAAAAGGGGGAAAATCAAACTTCAATGTGGACCTCTCTCTTCCCGCGGTTTTGATTATACCCGCGCAAGATCATCATCCTGCCGTAAACACATCCAACAATCCTCATACCTCATACCTCAACCTTTATTCTGCTTTCTTCACTGGTCTATAACCAGTCCCTCGACTTTACTCTCTACTAACAAAGTACTGAGTCTTCATCACACCATCATGCCAAGGCAATGCAACGTTTGAATATCTCATAAAACCTGACTCCCAGAGAAATGATCTAAGGTACGACGACACCTTTTTCTAAGAGAGCATGCCGCCGTGGGCTGCAGCCCCTCAGTCCGGTGACTGCACACCGGGGACTACTGACTCCCGTCGTACCAGCTAGGAACGATCCCTGGTCATTAGCCTTCGAAGTCTTCAAGAGGCCTATTATTTTGAATCGGATTCCAGATATGAATACTTCTGATTATGCCATGGAGGATTTAACACCAAAAGGTGAAATATTCTTTATGATATTTAAAATTTTATTTGCATATAAAGCGTTTTTTTTTTTTGAGCGCGATAAAACTAACAAAAGGTTTAGCCGTCAAATGAACTGTTATACGCAAATCATCATGATTGGAACAACACGACACAGAAACAAATATCTCAAGAAAACTTTTAAACAACATCGTTTATTAAAAATTAAATTTTAATTCAACAAACTTTTTATTTGATTCAATGAAAATATTTATCAAAATTACGCTTTGCAAAATAGCACTCAATGAAACATATTTTATAATGAAATAATTAAATATTTCTACATATAAAATAAAAAAAAAAAAACTATTTGAATCAAAGTAAAGTCAGAATTTATACTAGTTTTGGGCATTAACTTTTTTTATTGACTCAATAAACTTGTTTGTAGACCAAAAAATATACCGATAAAACAGCAAAAATTTACGCCTTAGATGCCAGCTTCGTATTATTCGGGATATACGGCCAGCGAAACTCGAAAAATTGGTTCAAACAATTAACCTCAAAAATTAAATTTTTTTAAGCTAAATTGGGGCTGCTGAACACAAATATGGCATTAATTTCTTTGTCTTACGAAGCGTTTTCAAGCAACTTTTCTATGAAAATTGCTTTGTGTTTGGGGAACATTCAATAGGAAATTCCGCTATAGTTTGAGCAACTTTTTAATAGAAAACTGCTTCATAGTCAATGAAAATTTTCTATAAATCTTCAGAAAATAAAAACTTTTCTTTAAAAACAATTACATAGCAAATAACTAGCAAATAACTAGAAACTGGGAATTACTTCCTTTCGTAGGTTACTTTATATTATATTACAAAAAAAAGCTTTATAAAATACATAACTGAAATTTAGCTCATAGAATAAATTCGAAAAATAAAAAATGTTGAATATAATATAAAGTAACCTACGAAAGGAAATAATTCCCAGTTTCTATTTGTTAACAATTGTTGAGTTAAATACATTCAATTTATAAAGTATCACTATCCAGTGTGACACAAAGAATGCTGACTAAAGCCTAGTACTCTGTTCAAATTTGTGAAAAATGTTGAGCAACATTGATTATTCCACACGAAAATTTTGGCATTTATCAATGTTACCAATCTTGCGAGTTTGTACAATTTGACGTTTTTATTCCTTCAAAATATGCTACATTGTTTCGTGTATGTAAACAAACGCCACATGTATTTTACTAAAATTATTTTTTTTTAATAAAAAATTTAATAAAAAAAAGTAAATATGGATAAAAAACTGTTACCGATTGTGTTATTTTAATTTTTTATTTCTTTTTTAATATTAAGTTCATATTTTTTGCTTTTGCTTAAAATTTCACGTGAAATAAAGGCAGCTTACATTATTTCGCAGTTGTAAAAAAAATGTTGCCAGAAACATTTCGGAACTTTTTCACAAAATAAACAGAGTACAACTCCATCAACATTATTTCGTAGATATTCCGCACAAGTTTTTTTCATATGCATTTTGACAGCATTTCACGTGAAATGTTGAACAGAGTACCAGGCTTAAGGCCGTAGCGGGCCAGAAAATGCATTACATTCTGCTGGTGTCTAATAATTGTAAATTTTTCTGTACATACACAATATACTTCATTGCTATCCAAAGGATAGCTAAGGTAAAATGTAACAAGAAAATACAATATAATAGTCTGGTAGTGTATAAAAGTCATTCCTAAAAATTTAGGGAATAGAACTATTACAAAAAAGCTTTTATAAAATACATAACTGAAATTTAGCTCATAGAATAAATTCGAAAAATAAAAAATGTTGAATATAGAGCAAATAACCTTTTTAAAAAAAAATACCTCTTAATGAGTTTCGTTTTGAGAGCAAAACTTAATCTATGCAAAAAAAAAATGCTGCTAGTATTAGTGCCGTTACTTCGGAAGTGACCTAGCGGGAAAACTCCGAAGACTTTCTTACTTCAGGCCTTATTAAAGGCCTGCTTAAAATTTGTTTAATTCCAATACGATTCTTATTTAACTGCTAAAGAATGCCTCACAGAAGGTCTCGGCTCGTCTTTCGTATAAAAGATAAGATACACCGGGGATGATAAAGTGACTACAATTGTACTTTTTTTCAGTACTATTAGCATTGCAAAAGTACATTGCAAATAACATGTTTAGTACAATTTAAAAACTTCAAACATTTAACATTGAAGCTTTTTAGTCTAGGGTTGGAGAATTGAAAAATAAAATTAACAAACTTATGTTTCCAGATATCAGTAGAATTGCCAAATGTATATTGTCCATACCACATTCGTCGGCAAGTGTGGAACATATTTTTTCATAACATAATTTAATAAAAACAAAGAAATCTCTATTTTGTAAATGCTGTATCGAATTGAATTCAGACAAAATATTAACTACGTCTCATGAATCTTGTTGCTATAGTTTTAAATTAACAAAAAAAAATTATCGTTACTTTAATTTATAGCGTTACGTTATGTAAAAGTTTATCAAAAAACTGATTTCCTATTTAAATCGGACTTTGATGTCCTTGAAAAATAATAAAATGATTATTGTGTTCCTTATTATACTTCGTTTACAAAGTATGAATTATTTATATGAATTCTTTAATATGGGATTTAGACGAAGAATTTTTAGCTTGATTTTTTGAAGAATGGTCAAACGCGGTATAAAGGCTTTTAACGGAATACCAAATCCAAAAGAAATTTACTTTCCAAGACAATATTTTTTGGACTTGTTGCTCTGTTAAACATATTTTTACCCTGTTTCACTATCATATTTTTTTTTTTTGATACAGTTGCCATTCTTATGACAACGTGTCATACAACAACGGAGTACAGAGGCCTTCTAGAAGGCCACCGTGTTCATCTCTTTCCCGCTAGGGAGAGGTTTTTTGTGTGCGTGTTTGTAGGGCTAACGGTTGTTTTATTTTGCTTCTTAAAATGTATGTATGTATTGCATATTTTAAGCGAATTTTAGCTAGAAAGCTTTATTATTTATAGCTTTTTGATTTTTAAGGAAGACGTAAATATTTTTGTACTACATACAACGTTTGTCTTTGTCATGTTGGATATTACAAAACCATCCACCACTTAGTTGTTATGAGGGTATACTAAGTTTTTCGCTCCGCGAAAAACTTTTTTTATAATTATTTTTAATTATTTAAGCTTGAGGTCTTTTTATTTATCAAATAATTTGCAAATTTTAAATAATATTTTTAAATTTGTAAATTTAATTTCCTGACGATGCTAACCAAAGGTTAGCGAAATATTGAGTTAAATAAATAGATTATTTTATAAATAAAAAGACCTCAAGCTTAAATATATAAAAAATATTTATAAAAATAAAGGTCAAATAACAATAAATAACTTTTTTATATTCATCTACAACCCCATAACATAAAAATATATAAATATATGTATATATTCTGGGTCTTTAAGTACCGAGGGGAAAAGATGGAGTACAGAGGCCTTCTAGAAGGCATGAATGCACAAGGCCTGCTCGCTCCGTGCCATGCTCATGTCTTTTATACACACGTTGTCACTGCGGGGTATGCCTTCCATTCTCGCTGCTTTCGCAGTTCCATAAAAGTGGTAACTGGATCAAAACAATTAATTTTTTTGCTTTTGATTTGGCAAAATAACAAAACGAAAAAGATTACTTCTTCTCTTCTCCCTTCTCATTGAAGGGAATGTGGAATGTGTCTCTTATCTTTTATACGAAAGAGCCGAGGCCTCTTATGAGGCATTCTTTAACGGTTAGAGTGCCCCGGTAGGCTAGCTGGTGGTGAGCTAGTCTATCAGCATCGGGGTTGCTGGTTCGATTCCCGCCAGAGATTCTGGTTTCTTTCCTGCAGGCAAGCGTAGAGCTTCGCGGCATTAGCTTAGGAGTTAAAAAAAAAAAAAAAATTTCTAATTGAATCAAAAATATTTTTAAACAGGCCTTTAATAAGTCCTAAAGTAAAAAGGTCTTCTGAGTTTTCCCCTGTGTAATTCTAAGTCGATTTAGCCATGACAGTCGTCTGTCTGTCACGCTCTATCTCGAGCGACTCAAAAGAAAACAGTATTGGTGTCAAATTGTTTCTAGTTCTAAGCAGTTTAGAATTGAAATTTAGAAAAATCGGTTCAGTTTGATAAGAGTTGTAAATCAAAATATGGAACAACCACCGTAAAAATTGATAATTTTGTTACAAAAAACCAACAGCAGAAATAGTGGCGAACTGCACGTTATGATATAAGTTTTGGCACAAATCGTTCTATATTACTAGAAAGAAAATTTCGTGCTCCACAATTTACAAAAGGCCCCATATTAAGCCCACTATCGAAAACACATTGGTATGCTTAAGCCCGTAACGAATAATGCTATTCTATTGAATCTGTTACAGTTTTATATGACTAGAAATCAGATTGTGAGCTTTCGTGCAGATCGGTCCATAATTTACTATAGGCCCCATATAAAGCCCACTCCGGAAAGATTCTAACTGTAGGTGGAAGGCATCAAACTTTCGGCACATCTAAATAAAGCACTGCTTCTTGTTTTAGCTTAATTTCGCAGCTTCAACTGCTTCTTCTACTTTACATTTTTCTTTTCTTCTTTTCCTACTTGAAGAATTATTTAATATTTTACCTTTACAATGATCACGATGTACCACCCTCCATTCTAAATATTTGGTTATTTTTAACTTTTTTAAAACTTATTTTAGTCTTTATTACTTTTTGTTTTTGTGAAACTTATTTTTTTAAGTTTGCCATCGTTTTCAAATGACAAACCCAGAGTAATTTAATGTAGAAAAGTTGTTGATACTTTAATATTTTGGTGGAAGAGAGTGGTTAAATCGCAGTACCGAGGGTAGTTTACATGAGAAATATTTACTTTGATATATACATTTTGTCTTTATTTCTTTTATGTCACTGAGATCGTTAAAAAACTAAATAAAACCCAATATTAATTTAATAAATTGTTTTTTAATTTTGTTCGGCATTAGGTCATGTGTTAAAACAATTTTTTTAAATAAAAAATATGAACATATTTTGTTTAAAAAATTATATTTTATTTATTTCCCTATTAAATTTTAAGAAAACTTTTGGAATTTTACTTAAATTAGATTTTGTCCAGAAAAGTCAGTATCAGTATTAGGAAAGGAAGTGTATGCAACCTTTATAGTTTTCAAGGACATTTTAAAATTCAATACAACAAAAAAACTTCTAGAACTTTCTAGAACTTCTAGAACTTTAAAAAAATTTCTAAAATTTTGTTTTTATCAACGAAAAAGTATAATGTTTTCCTTCAAATGTTACTTTACGAAAAATTAATTTGAATTCCTTTAATTATTATAATACATATTTACTTTTAACTTAAAAATTTCTAAGGAAATACTTCTTAAACAACATTAAAATTCCTTAAAGACTATAAAGACTTCTCCCATCTTTTTAATAACCCCCAAAATTATTAACAATGTTGTTAACGCTAAAATATTTATAAAGAAAAAAGGATAATAGATACTTAAAAAAATTCGTGGGTGAATTTAACGTGAAATATCAAAGAATTTAAGATGAACAATAAAAATAAGAAAACATAAAGTAATTTATTTTAAAAATAAAACGGAGCTAACACATGCGAGTCAAAAGGCCCACAACCCTTTTTAAAAAAGAAAAAAAAGCAATAAATAATGTAAAAGGTTTCTTTTTATTTAAACATAAAAAAAATTCTTTAGCACAAAAACCAGCATTCATACAGCTTCAAAATTTAAAGATAAATAGGTTGGGATATTTTCACTAAGGAGACAATCCGCTCTCAAAAGCCGCATTTGCAATTTTTGACTTATACAAAACGAGTTACCTTTCATTATTATACAAGCCAATTATGAATAAACATTCTTTGGGATTAGTTTTCCCTTGTCACACATTTTTAAAATTGATTACTGAATAAGAAAAAAAAAAAATCCGGGGGATTTTTATTCATAATTCGGTTTCGTCACGTTAGTTACTTTGCGTTACCCGGAATGTTCATAACAGACGTCCCCATTCATATTATTACGCTTATGATGTCGCAGGGCTGTAAACATGTGCCAACACGAAACTTAAAAAAAAATACTTTCTAAAAATATGTATATTTAATGATTTGTAATTAATATGCAAACCCAAGTAACATGGGTTTGTGGCATTGCTTGCTTGCGTAACTTGACAAAATGTATGCCCAAAGTGTTTACGACAACATACTAATACATTCACAAATACATTAGGTTCTCTTACATTTGGCCACTAAATTGTAATATAAAATATATATAATAATTGTAATATAAAAATGGCATAAAAGCAAAAAAAAAAAAAAAAAAAAAAAAAAAGTTAATTTATATTGTCAACTTTAATTTGAGGATTTAAAAAGTAATTTTAAAAATTTTGTAATTTTTTTAAAAAAAATGTCAACCTTTTTTAAGCCAATTTTCTTCAAAAAGAATCAAGGAAAAGAAAAGAGCATATAAGCCATAAATTTATTTTAGCCGCATAAAGTTTGCATAAAATTAAATTTAAAGTCGTTCGACCTCAAGGCCCTATAAGAGACTGTAGCTCCTAAAAAGGTCTTACTCACTACCTTAAATCATGTTTATTGTCGTACATATACATCTGTTCCCGTCGTTTCTAGCAAAAGCGAATTGGGAACACTCGCTATATTGTTTCAATATTTAGGTTATTAAAGAAATAAAACAGAAAAATCTATCCAAAGGAATAGCAGCTGGTTCTTTAGTATTTTGAGTTAGGGAAGCTAATTTTACTGCTAGACATATTGAAGAACTATTTTTTGTATGATGTGGTACTAAAATCAAAATAAATATTGGAATTAAAGAAAAATATTTATTTGTTGTCAGTGTTTACAACAAATAATTTTATGGTTGCTTACTATATCCGCACCATAATAGTTGGATCGGTTTTATGCGTTTGTATTGATGTATGTTATATTACATCAACACAATTCCCAAACGCTAAGCCCGACAAATTTTTCACCAATTAAAGCATTAATCAAATATATAATCAGTTTTAACTAAAAATTTAATCAAGTCAATTAAACGTTTAATCAAGTGAATTGAACGTTTAATTAACACTGTTAACTGGTTTAATTGATACTATTAATTTGTTTACTGGTGCAAATTTAATACATTTTTTAATTAATATCACACATTTTTTAATTGAAATCAATTTTTATTTTTTTTTCTGTGCAGTTTTCTTTTAAATTTGCGGCCCACTGAGAAATATTATTTATTTATTTATTTTCAGATATAAGGACTTTCAAAATTGAATTTTTTATAGTCCAGAGGGTGACATTATGCGACCACAAATGTCATAATCAGTCACCTGTGTTATAGTTGTCGACAAAGGCATTTTGTTAAAATATTTAACAAAATTTTTCTTTACACACAAACACTGTTTTTTTTTAACAAATAGAAACTGGGAATTTAATGGTGAGTAACATTTATTATATACATTTTCATATTATTCGAATATACAAGCGAAAATGTCTTGCAACTGTATGAACATTGTAAGCTCATTTTCATTTGGCAGATATCTAAAATTAATACATCTGACAATGGCACCATTGTCAGAAAAATGACAACATTGTAAGATCTGGCCACCGTCTGTACGAAGCTTTAGAATACACATTCGAATAATATGAAAATTTAGATTTTTTTTTTTTTATTAATATTTTAAAAACACAACCACTTGTTAAATTATATAGGTTTTTAAAATATTTTTCATAAAATTCTATTCTTTACTTTTTGTTTACTGTTTTGTTGGTTTTTTTAATGTGTCTGTTAAAGCGCTAACATAACACTGCTAACCATATAGAATTGTGATAAAAATAAAGGGCTTCACACATATCACGCTAATCAAAAACTTTATTTTAGGTTTAAGATATGAATTTACATGTTTTTTTTTTAATTTTTTAAATGAACAGTTTCTCTGGAAGATTTTCCCAGATTCCAGGAAAACGGTAGGAGATGGGCAGATGCAATTTGTGGACAAAGAGGTCTTGTATGAAAATTAATTGCCAGAAGCTTAAAGATACTTTTTAAATTTTTGTTAATATTCGACCTACAAAGATAAAAATAAACCTGCATGGTCCCGAGTGAATAAAAATGCATAAGAGGGAGCTTTTTGGTACTTATTCGTTCTATAACTGGTACTTTGATTAATTTTCGTTAATATTAGACATAGAAAAATAAAATTAAATATGCATGCTATGTCCTGAGTGGATGACAATCTATAAAGGAGACTTTTTGGTACCTTTTTTGTTTTTCAATTGATATTTTCTGATATTTTTTATATTGAACTTATGAAAATAAATTAACGCACGTAGAAAAAAAAAATAAGAACCCAAGGTTTGTTCCTCGCCAAATCGATCCCCTAAGACGGAAAAAATAAATGCTCGAAACATATAATTTCATATATACTAAGATGAACTATGTTTTCTTCATATTTACTTAACATTTATGGTGGAATTTTGTCCATTTGGCGAACACTAGTACTTTTAAAGTCATTGACAATTTTCAACAATTATAACATTTTTTTTTTCGTTATTTTTTTTTATACCAATTTTCCTGGAATACCGGAAAATTCAAATTGTTAAAAAAAATTTAGAAAAAACTAAATTAATAATATAACTGCTGTATTTTCCTTGTTAACTTGTTTCTCTTAATGCCTTTCATTAATGTAAATAGTAGTTGTAGTAGTTAAAGTGAAAAAATGTTTGTTTCGATTTAATTTTTATTACAAATATTCGAACATTTAATTAAAATTTAATTAAAAAAATGCTAATGAAAAGAAAACCAAAATAGTGAAAAAAAACTTACCTTCTCTTGCTTTCAAGTAGACCGTATTGGCCACAATATTCTCTAATTCCATTAGTTCCAGGTTGGCGGTTTTTTATTAAATCCTAGGCCGCTCTCAAACTTATAAAATATACCCACGCTACAACGGTAATTGTTTGTTGAAAATAACACACACACACAGAGAGCGCAAAAGCAATTGTTTAATTTTTTTTATGTTGCTACTTTTAAATGAAGGAATGGAAGGTAAACTCTTAAGGACTTGATGGTTACATACAATTCAACACTTGTTTATTTTTTTGTTTGTTATCGTTGTCAGAGGAGAGGACGAAGTGGGAAATTAAGTTTCTAGTATTTAGCCGATGTTTGAGTTTTTTATTTTTTTTTTTTTGTAACTTTTGAAAAGGATGATTTTTTTTAAGTACAATTTCCAATGATTTACACAAAATAATAGATAATACCAATGTCTTTGTGGTCCTCTCTCTCTTTATTTCTCTAAAAGATACACAAGTGAATGTTTAAGTAGAAGTGGTGGTGAGTAAAACTTGTGCGTTTGTTTACCAAATCAATGATTGTTTTGTTGCTGTTGCTGTTGTTTTCTTGTTTTTCCGTTATATCTTTTGTTTTTCTTATTTATTGTTGTTTTAAGTTTTCCACCTTTGCTGTTTTCTTATTAATAACGTTAATTTATGGTTTAAATGCATGAGTTTTTTTTTAGTTTTATAAAAAACCCTAAAAATATTTTGCAGATGTGTACAGAGATAGTTTGGTGTAAGAGTGTGTCAATTTTACGCCACTGTTGTTGACAATTCCTTTTTTTTTTGCTTGTTTCCGTTTCCTATTTTTTTTTAACTTTCCTTTAAATACAACTAGACAATACGGCTTTCAATGTTTCCTTTCAAAGGTTCACAATTTCTTACGAAAAGTTTTTCTTTTTAAACTGGTGATTGATTTTGTTTGGCATTGTTTTTCATTTCCTTGCAAAAGACAACCAACCAAACTTTGCAGATTTACTATTTTTTTGTTTTCTAATTAAGTTTTTCCTCAACTTCTTTAAGATTTCAGAGTTCCATTTCCGCTATTGTAAAGTAGAAACTTCCATTTTATTATATTGACTTAAATTTGTGTCGGTAAACACTAGAAAAAAACTCAGATATGTATGTTAAAATATTTTCTAGCAGTTAACAGTTACTGCTGCTTAAAATTTCGAATATTTTATATATAATTCCTTCCTTTTAAGGCTTTTAAGTCAGCTTTTCTCTCGTCCTTAATTCTTTTGTAAAACTAACGATTGTATTTTATTTTTCTTTCCCAAAATGTTTGTCGTTTATGCAAAACTTTTTTGTTTGTTGTCATTTACAGCTGCTGCTGCTTGTTTGTTGTTGTTTCTTCAAAAAAAAAAGAAATTTCTTTCTCCGTTAAAATTTGTTGTACAATTCACTTCAAAGAAAAGCGTGGTTTTTTCCTTTTATTAAACTTTCCAAAATTTTTTCCTTACACGTTTTCAGCATTCAGCAAACGCCAAAAGAAAAAGCAGAGGGAAAGGGTTTGTTTGAACAGTCGCTGTTGTTGGATTTGAACACGTTCCAAAGAAGGATGTTAAACCTGCAAGAATGCAAAATATAAATTATTTATGAAAAAAATTTGTACATAAATTTTGAAAAAGGATTTGTGTTTTGCGTGTTGAATTTAAAGTGGATAAATATGTTTTAATATAAAAACGTTTCCAAATAAACAAAGAAATATATAAATGTAAGGATAAGTGTAAGTGTAAATAATAAACAATCAGTTTATTACTTTCGTATTGACTTAAATTATTTATTTGGAAATAAGAACAAAATTATTGTCGATTATTGCGTAACCGACAGTTGGTTATAAAGTGTGAAGCTTATTTATATAGAAAAAAATTTGACCGGAAAATAATTTAAGTTAACCATATGGGTGAATTCGCATTAAATGTATGGGAAAATGCAAAATTTCGAGGTAAAAAAAACTGTTCACTATTCTTTCACGGTAGTGGTGAATATCAAACTTGAGTGGCAGCCAATAATTTCGTCATTCAACCACAAAATAATTTGTGGGGGACTGTTGACTGACGAAACTACCGGCATCACTATCATTATAAGCTCGATTAACGCGTTGTAAAAAAACTTTATCGGAACGCACTTTACCAGACTAAACGCGAAATTTATTAATTTTACAGAGACCGAAAACGAACCACAAACACAGCTATTTCCTGTCGACTAAAAACAAATTTAGCTTTTAGGATTTATTTATTTAATAAAAAATAAAATTAACAAGTTTATGGTATTAAAAAGTATTTAGTGCATACGTGTGTGAAGATAAATATGAAAAGTTAAATTCATTTTTTAAAAATATCGCATGCGATAAAAAGTATTTAAAAAAAATATCGCATGCGTATTATAAAGAAAATACGTTTATTTACACGAAATTTTACAGTTTTGAGGAAAAATCAATAATTTTTATTTAATATTTAAAACTAATTAGATATTTATTTAGTCTTTTTACTTTAAAATATCCCTCACAGAGCATTTTCATGAGAATTTCACTCTGTCGTATTTTTTCAAAAATCATAAATTTTAATGTAAAAAGACTAAATAAATATCTAATTAGTTTTAAATATTAAATAAAAATTATTGATTTTTCCTCAAAACCGAAAATTTCGTGTAAATAAACGTATTTTCTTTATAATACGCATGCGATATTTTTTTTAAATACTTTTTATCGCATGCGATATTTTTAAAAAATGAATTTAACTTTTCATATTTATCTTCCTTCTCACACGTTTAGTTTATTACTAAAGTATAAGTTTATTGCAAAAAATAAGACTGTTCTCAAAGTTCGACAGTGATGTGTACTTTCCGCGCTTTCATTCCTTCTGATAGTGAATGAAGTAACTAGTGATGTGACGAGTATTCGTATTACCAATTATTCGCCTATTTCATGACATTCGTATTAGCATTCGCATTCCCGTAATTCAAATAAATATTTCATGAATATTTTGCGAATAGTTTTCCAGAAAAAGGTAAAGGTTTTTGATTCAATCATTGTAATTTACTAAGCTTCGTACAGACGGTGGTCAGATTTAACGATATTGTCAGTAAAATGTGTTTAAAATATCTTGCAACCGTGTGAACTGGCAATTTTTGTTTGACAACGTTGTCAGAAAAAACACTGTGAGTCCATTGCAAAACAACGATATTGTTAGGTGTCTGATAATCGTGTGGACACTCTTTGCTGACATTGGCAGATCATTGTCAGACGTTTGAACCTTTTTTTTTTGTCAGATGTGCGAAGTTTATGCATCTGATAATGACAACATACTCAGAGAGTGCTGCGGTTGGCTAGCTGGTAGGGAGCTAGTCTATCAGCGCCCGGGTTGTAAATAAATCGCTACAACTAGCTCTGTTAAAAATTCTGGGGATGGCAAACGACCAAAAAACTTATTGTTTACAAATTCTATTCAATTTTGTTTGCCCACGTTGACTCCCTCTCCAGAAATCTGGACTTATCCATTATAACAGCATTAAAATAAGTTATGTTGACATTATTCTGTTTACATAAAAAAATGTGTCGCACCCATCAATTTTTATTAACAAAATTTTTTTACAGTTTTTTTATTGCGAATAGAATCATAAGTTGCTTTACAGTAATTAGTATTGTGGTTAATTGAACTATTTATGGTTTTTAATCCAAATTTTTAATATTTTGAATGATTATCCATTTTAATTGATTTTACATGTTCTTCCGTACTTGAATCAAGCATTCTTTACTTGATTTAAGGAAATCCGTACTTTCAGTACTATTGACACCGCGTTGGCTTGATTTATGTACGGATGAAGGATTTTTCTTTCCATTGTACTAAACAAGTTTGTATGTAAAAACTATAACAAACTCTTAGCAATTTTTCTAGTGAAAACTTATCAGATACTGAACAAGTCTTTTAAAGAGTGGTCCAACCATAAAGCACAATGTTTATTGTAAGTCACACCTTAACGATAAGTTTTATGCACAACTTAATTTGACATTTCTTTGTTTCAGTAATTAACCAATTCAACCAAGATTTTTGCAGCCGTTTACGAAAATGGGCGTTCTAATCAAAATGCATTTCGTGCATTTCAGCGACGAGGCGTACTTTCACCTCAGTATTATTTGACACCGTTGGATTCTGTCTTTGGGGATATTTAAAAGAAAAAAATGCTTTTATTTCAAGCTCGAAATTATTATTATATATTATCTGACAACAATTTTCCAAAAAAACTAACAAACAAACTTATTAAAGACTATGACAAGGACAAGAAAACGAGGACTTAATCAAGCGAACAACCTAAAATATATAAATCATTTACATATATTCCTGAAATGTCCGAAAGATTTGAGAAATCCAAATTGTTTAATGGAGAAAATATAACAATGGTGAACAAAACTGAACAAAATCTTGGGAACATTTTCAGTAAAACAAAAAACAAAATTCCAAATATGGAAAAAGCAAATGTGGTATATCAGATCCCCTGTAAAGGTAATGAAACTGAAACGTGTAAGAAAGTGTATGTTGGAAAAACTAAAAATAAATTAAAAACTAGAATTGCAGGACATAAATCCGATCAAAAACATCGTTTAAACAAATTTATTCAAAAAACAGCATAAACAACTTAAGGCGCATATAGACGACATGTTTTTGTCATCTGACATGTCAAATTTTCAAGTCACATGTAATTGTGCATGTCTGTCAAAATCGCTGTTTTACATAAGCTTTATAATATTCGGTCACAAACGTACATGTAATTTGCTTCTGACATTGTCTCTGTTTTTTTCGCATTGTTATTGCAGAAACCAAAGTAGTGCTCGGTTTCAAAATAACTTGCTGCCGCCATGAAAAGTTTTATTTGCGCCGTAAAATAGTTCAGCCATCTTAACATTTTTTTCTTTTAATTCAAAGATACCAATTTAGGATTTTATAATAAAACGGTTTTTATATATATATTTACATAAATTCTATTCAATGGTAAGATGATCAAACATATCTCGGTATTGTAAAAAATTAACTTCAGCCGGCTAATGATTCCGTCAATAGTGGACGCCGCTGCCGGTTTCTTGCCGGCATAGCTTTCTGATGTCAGATGGTTTGTCAGAAGAAAATAGAGCACGCTCTAATTGAAATTTTGTCAGATGACTTTGCGTCTGACTTTTACAGAAGCAAAGTTAAAAAGGTAACACACGACATGTATGTGTTTTGCAGTGGAAAATTTGACATGTCAGATGACAAAAACATGTCGTGTACGGTCGCCTTTACTGAGTTGAGAATAAACATTTTTCAGATTTTGATTGTTAGAGAACGAACAAAATTATAAACGACGTTACATGCTAGAGATGCTTCACATCATTAATATACCAACAACAAAAATTAATTTTAAGATTGATGTGGAGAACTGTTCTCAAAGCAACAAGCATTTAATTGACAAGGACAAGGCGAATTAACTACAGGTGGTGTCGAAACGGCATCTGATTTTGACAGTTCGGGCTTATTTGTTTTGATTTGTTAGTGTTTTGCTAATAATGGTTGACATTTCGAGCTAATGGCACTAACAATGCAATGCACAAAACCCTATGTTGTTTCTGTTGTTTTTGGATTGTTGTAGTTCCGACACCACCTGTAGTTGAATTCGCCTTGGACAAGGAGAAGAGTGTATGCAATATTTAGTGTTTAAGTTAAGTTGAATAACAGGCGATGCAGAGAAAGAAACAGTAAACATTTTTTAAAGTCCGTGGTCAATATAAATTATTATTTGTTTGTAAGTTTACGTATTAATGTTTTAATGTACATATTTTTATTGTTGTTTTTTCTATGTGGTTTATTATGATTGTTATTTGTTTGTAATCACACTGCCAATTATAGAGGATGCCCTTTATTTACTATCGTCAAGCAGTCGGTTGGACCGAAAACTAATCCCCCTCAAATGCAGGTAACAAATCAAGTAAACAGTTATGACTTTCAGGCTCCGCAGCCTAGTAATAACAGAACCTCTTATGTTAACGTCTTAAAATCAAACCAGGTACTAATGCAAGGCGCTTCGTCAAGTAATGACGAAACTCCAGTTTCTAATCTAAGTCGTCTAGAAAAAACCATGGAAACATTAATGCAAACAGTAAATAATTTTACGAACACAATGGGTAATATGATGCAGGAAAATCTTAGAATGCAATCGATGCTATTGCAAGCTGTACTTAACAAGCCATGAACTGTTTAAAAATTTGTTTTTTGAACGCAAACGGCATCCGCCAACATAAAAATGAACTAGAATACTTTCTTAAAAATAAACAAAATTTTTTTTTTTATTTTTTTTTTTTTTTGATGTCATGATGGTTTCTGAAACTCATTTGACCTCAAGAAATACGTTTAAAATCAATGGTTATACACTATATGATACCAAGGGCCCTCGAGATAGAGCATGTGGAGGTTCTGCCATTTTAATAAAAAAACCGAATTAAACACTACCAAATGTGTGATCATCGTGAAGATTATCTCCAAGCAACGAACAATTGTGTTGAAGAGCTAAATCGAAACATAATAATTTCAACCTTATATTCACCACCTAGATTTGCAATATCAGAAAACCAACGCTAAACATAACTTCTGGGGGTCACGACTAATAACACCAAGGGGTCGTGTTTTGTTAAATACAATCTCTAAAATGAATTTAAATGTTGTCGCAAGCGGCCAACCAACATATTAGCCTGCTGATCCGCAAAAAATTCCAGATGTCATCGATTTTGGCGTGGTTAAAAACATCCCCACAGAAACGATTTACGTTGAAGCTTCCTTAGAATTATCCTCTGATCACACACCTACAATTGTTACTATAACAAACAATAGAATTGAATCTCCTTCTGGTTACATAAAGACGTCAGCTACGCAAATAAATTGGTTAAAATATAAAAAATATCTCAGTACCCATTGCACAGAAAATATTCCGCTTAAGGAGCATATAGACGACATGTTTTTGTCATCTGACATGTCAAATTTTCAAGTAACATGTAATCGCATTGTTATTGCAGAAACCAAAGTACTGCTCGGTTTCAAAATAACTTGCTGCCGCCATGAAAAGTTTTATTTGCGCCGTAAAATAGTTCAGCCATCTTAACATTTTTTTCTTTTAATTCAAAGATACCAATTTAGGATTTTATAATAAAACGGTTTTTATATATATATTCACATAAATTCTATTCAATGGTAAGATGATCAAACATATCTCGGTATTTCAAAAGATTTTGTTATTCGTGCTTAATTCCCAGTTTTTATTATTGATAAAAAACACTTGAAATT
Source organism: Pollenia griseotomentosa (assembly GCA_963931875.1). Classification (NCBI taxonomy): domain Eukaryota; kingdom Metazoa; phylum Arthropoda; class Insecta; order Diptera; family Polleniidae; genus Pollenia; species Pollenia griseotomentosa. The sequence goes on from OZ007560.1 coordinate 114,242,237, forward strand.
TATTGTTGATGGGATAAGCTATTCCTATGCGCATTTCACTGGTTGCTTAGGCCAGATCATCAGGAAACTTCATCCATAAAGATTTTAGAAAAACTAAAGATATTAAACCAAATAAAACTGTTAAGCGTATAAGACTTATAGCAACAGTTCTACTTGTAATAATATCAAAGTTTAAACAAAACACATCAACAATAAACAGTGGGTTTATCTCATCTTACATTCCCCACTACAATTAGTTGAAATTCTCTCAACATTAATTGTAGTTGTAAGTAGGTTAAGAAAAACAAAATAAAAACAACAACAACTTACAAAAGATGTTGACAATTAAGTGTTTTTTTAGGCCGTGCACTTGCCTGTTTATTATCAAAAAGTAATTTCAATTTTTGGGAATACAAAATTTTAATTTCAAAAGATTTTGTTATTCGTGCTTAATTCCCAGTTTTTATTATTGATCGGTATTGTAAAAAATTAACTTCAGCCGGCTAATGATTCCATCAATAGTGGACGCCGCTGCCGGTTTCTTCCCGGCATAGCTTTCTGATGTCAGAAGAAAATAGAGCACGCTCTAATTGAAATTTTGTCAGATGACTTTGCGTCTGACTTTTACAGAAGCAAAGTTAAAAAGGTAACACACGACATGTATGTATTTTGCAGTGGGAAATTTCACATGTAAGATGACAAAAACATGTCGTGTACGGGCGCCTTTAGCACACCGGAGTATGTAGATCGCTCTATTGTCAATTTTGACAGTTTTCTGAAACAAGCTGTTCAACATTCCAGTATTGCCCAAAAAAAAAAAAACAAAAAATATTAAAATATATTCCACAGATGTCGAGCGTCTCTTGTCGGAAAAAAGGAGAGCTCGTAGAGAGTGGCAATTGCACAGATCCCCTCAACTTACGAACTTACTAAAAGAATGTACAAAAAGGCTGAGAAAGTTACTGCAGACTCAGAAAACGGCTTCTCTGGAAAAATATCTTAAGGAACTTGATGCAACTCCACAATCAGACTACTCATTATGGCGTGCAGCCAGTTGTCTCTAATCCACCATTAAGAAACTTGAATGGAAGTTGGGCAAGAAATGATGTTGAAAAAGGAAATCTGTTTGTTAATCATTTAAAAAACGTATTTAACTAGAAATATGGTTAAAACAATGGAGGATAAAGGTCAATGAACAAAAATGCGTACATATAACATTCACCTTGCGTCGGGAATCATGCCCACCCTTTTAAAATCAAGAATCAAATAATACCTCAAAATTCGCATGTAAAATATCTCGGTATACATTTAGATCGCCTTTTAACGTGGAAAAGCCATATAGAGGCAAAATTAATTCCAATGAAACTAAAAGCCATCCGAATTCATTGGCTTATTGGAAGAAACCTGGTGCTATGGTATTCAGTTTTGGGGCAATGCCTCGGCCTCTAATATCGAAAAAATTCAAAGGCGCCAAAATAAACTACTTCGAATAATCACAGCTGCCCCTTGGTATGTTAAAAACTCAAATATTCAGAAGGATCTCAATGTTCCATTAGTCAAAACTATGGTTACGAAATATGCAGTAAAATACTTAAAAAGGCTCGAATTGCATCCGAACCCATTTGCTCGAAATATTTTCAATGATAGCGGCCACACTCGCTTAAGAAGAAGAGACACTGCAGCACTTATCCAATTAGATGAGCGATAAACACCTAGATAAGTGAACAGGGGCCTGATTCTGGCAGTCGTGATCGAGTAATTTCTCGATTCGAAAGCAATTTAATATCTAATTATTTCAGTCAATTCTGAACGAATTGAAATTATTTTTTCAGTGTTGTAAAGCATTAATTTGAGTTTCACAATACTGAAAAAATAATTTTGATTCGTTCAGTATCGACTGAGATAAAATTGCTTTCGAATCGAGAAATTACTCGATCACGACTGCCAGAATTAGGCCCCTGAACCCGTGATGAGAAAATTTTTGTCTGGCACTGGCAGGACATGAAATAAAGTATTAGGCTAAAATTTGATTAATTATTGTTAGTTCATATTAAATATATGAAGATTCAATAAATAAATAATGAATAAAAAAAAAAAAAATTTTTGTTTGTATGTTTTCTACATTATACTTATATTTATAGACAAGCCCAGAAGATGATACTCAAAGAGTATCGAAATATCGGCAAATATTAAAACACAATTTATTTTCAATACTGGCCTCAAGCTTGAAATGAAAGCATTATTATTTACACATAATAAAAAAACTGAAAACTTTTTATTTTAATTAAATTTACATCGTGCGTTTTGTTTGGAATACCCTTTAGCTCAAATTTAAGCAAGGTTTGGAGTAAAAGCTTGATCAGACTTTGAAAACGTTTTCCGCTAAAAGCACGATTAGACTCTTAATACGGTTTCTAGTTAATAAAAACTAGTTCAGACGATGAAGAAGCTTTTAAGCAAAACACTAAATTATACTTTAACAAAGTTTAAACAGACTCATAACATGTTTTCTACATGGTGGCCCGAATAAGACCTAACAATGTCGATGTTGGTGGTTTTGCGGTAGCAGTGCTTCCACATTTTGAATTATCTATGAATACATCATAAGACTTTAAAATTTCCTGCAATGTTGTTCTGAATATGGCGGGACGACGAAGACTCAAGATAATTGGCTAGTTTTCAGCACTCTGCTGTAAAGCTCTTATCATATTCTTTAAGCTAATAAGTTGCTTAAAATATACAATAATTTTGACTTAGCTGCACAATCTCCTTTGCACGATTTTTTGTGCAGGTAAATCAAAAATGCAGTTATCTTAAATGCATTAACCTGCCTTGATGTGCAGGTACACAATTGTGGTTACCTGCACAAAAGTGCAGGTAAAGTAAAGTGTTTGATTTAAAAGTAGAATAAAAAAATTATTTTATTAATACATAAATTTATATGTTATTAAAATTTTATTTCAAATAACCTACAGTGAGCGTCAAAATAAAGTGTCCAGCTTGTTTTCGAATATAAAAAGTGTAATGTTAGTTATAAAAAGTTAAATTTCTACTCTGCCAAATTTGATCAGACTTCAAGCTTGCTGTCATCTGTGAAAAATACGTTACTCCAAAATTTGACAAAATCAAGTTGGACAAAGAAAAACGTGATAAAAGGTAGAAATAAGAAATTTAATGCAAAATATACAGTATCTATAGTGAAGCGTGATATGGTTGGCTTTTGTAATACGTCCTGACACAGCTGCATCAGCCCAATAGTTGCTCAATATCAACTTAACTAAGCAACTGGGAGCATTTGGACAGACAAATTAAAAAAAAAACATGAGCAGCAAGCACTCTCTGAAGAAAATTCTGCAGGAAGTGTGGCCAAAAATATCTACTGAGCTAACTTTGAAATGGGTGGAATCGATGGCAAAGAGACTACAAGCCGTCCTAAAAGCAAAAAGAAATCAAACAAAGTATAACCCACTTCACTTTTCTTAGTATTTTAAAACTGCACACTTTTTTTTGACGCGTTAAAGACGGAGTAAATTTGTTTTTTATTCGAAAACGCTAGAATTTTAAACAAAAACATTGAGAATTCACAAAGAACATAACAATTTATGAAAAAAATAAACAAAATAATTGCGATTTATATTTTTATAAACAGCTTAAATTGGATATTTATGTGAAAAAGTGGCCACCATATTTTTTTCATGTGTGCAGCTAACTTTGATGTTTTGTATGAAAATATTTTTAAGCTGCCCAAAAATATGAAAAATGTGCAGGTATGCAAAATGCACGTTAACAAGGATTTTGAAGAATAATTCCAGAAAATATGTATTTTGGGCAGTTAAGTCAAAGTGCAGCTAACTTGAATTTTTTGTATGAAAATAATTTTAAAATGCCAAAAATTTTGTGCATTTATCTTAAATGTGCACGTATAGAAAGTGCACTTAAAAAAGGAATATGTATGGAATTATAAAGAATAATTCCAAAAATGATCAATTTTGTGCAGTTAAGTCAAAAGTGCACGTAAACAAAAGACAGTTAAGTCAAAATGTAGAAGAAAGGAACCAGATGATACCTTTTTCAATTAATATATATACAGGCCAATTATGAAAAAAACTCCCATGGATTTTTTATCTCTTTTTCCATTTTTACAATCGAATTAAAATAGGAATAATGGGAGAAGGGAAAAAAACTCCCAGGGAGTTTTTATTCATGTGTGGGCTGGTAATCAACCGCTTATACAGAAATCTCGATACTTTATTAAATGTAAAAAACCCCTTCAATTTTAATTAAAATTTAATCTTTAGCTTATTGTGGGCATTTACATTTATTGCTGCCACTGGCTGCTTTTGTTGCATTATTTACATTTAATTACAGATCGGTCAATCAGTATTGATTAAATTTGATGGAATCTTCTCTGTCCATTTGCTCATCGTTGTCATGACAGCAAGTAAAAGAGATAAAACATCGTAATGAAAAAATAATATCAGACTATTTACAGACAAAGCTAAATTAATCAAGTAGTCCTTTTTCATGTTTAACAATTCATTCCCAGCACTTTACAAAACACTTTTACAATGGCACTTTTAATTCAATCTCCTGCTCTACTCCGCACAGAGGCTGTCCTGGTGAAAACAACAACGTCAACATCCCGATACAGGTGCAAACAATACATTAATAGCAAAACTGAAGAGAAGAGAAATACAACACCTCAACTGTGTTAAATAAATTAAACTCAGTGATGCATTAATAAATGAAATAAAACTTTCATTATTAATTTCAGTTGCTATAGTAAATTTTAAGGAAAATAATAAAAGTTTAAACATTAAATTGAAGCATAACAAAAAATTTTTAATGAAAACAAATACATATTTTATAAACAAATTGATGTTAATAAACAATTCACAGGAAAAATAAAAAGTTTTCAACATTTTAAGGATGCTTGGGCCTGTATGAATATCCCAATAAAAAATTTTATCATTTTGCGAAGCATTAATGGTAAATTTAAAAATTTAAGCGCACAATTATGCGCTACGCAATAAGACATACAGAGATGCAGTTAAGTAAGAGAAGGAGCTCTTAACAAGTTTCATAAAAGGAAAAATAATAAATCAAGTGCCACGGCATTCCTTTACTACGAAGCAGGTTTGTAAGGGAGAACATCAAAAATAACTTTTAAAAAAACATTCAGTGTGTAAAGCTGACCGCTACGTTCACCAGTTTTTGTATGCGTTGAATAAAGAGCATTTTGTGTCAAAAATGTATTGCTTCAAAGTGGGGTCTCGCCATATAAAACTCATGCCTTCCGTAAGCGAGATGGTAAGCGTAACCCTTACATTTCTCCCTTACAAACCTGATTCGTTTGAAGCTCAGTTTTTTATTGGGATATTAAGCACTAAAAGAACAACGCTTGTGAACAATTGCAATGACAAAGGCGTTACTGCTCGTTATACAATTTAAATAGTGTTGTGAGGGTACGAAAATGTAAAGAAATACACTCCAGACAGTAATTGCTTCTTTCAGAACCTTTTAATACAGTCAATTATGTTTGCCTTTACTCCCAGTATTTGATAATTACCTCTTACATTGAAAAAAAATAGTGTATTTTTCGATCCTACTATCACTGATGAGTGTATTTTTCATTCCCTGTTATATTTCTGAGAGTATTGTTTATAACCTCACTTTCACTATAGTAAAGAATTTATTTTTTGCTTCTACACGTTCAGATATTTACGTTAATTCGTCATCTACACTTCTCTTCAGTATTTGTTTCTGACAGCAACACTACAGTAAAGAGTTTAAAAATTTTTCAATGAATTGAAAGGCCTTTAGTTGGAAGTGGTTTAGTCTATCAGTGTGACTCTGATCTCTTTCACTACAACTAGCTGAAGGTCAACATTACAGTTGCTCGATAAATTAAATTTAAACATTCATCCTTGCTGCAGTTGTCGTTGTCATATACGACTGTGTCGTTTTTGTAATAGATTAAAGTAACACCCCATTAAAAAAATTTAGGTTTCTGGAAGTGTTATTTTATCTACTACAAAATCATTAAATTTATTATTCTTGTAAAATTTTATTAAAAATTAGCACAAGTTTAGCGACCTCTAGTAGCGGCGAAACGAATTTAACATAAAAAAGGTTCTTCCCACATATAATTCATTTAGATACGAATACAGACAGTAATTTTTTTAAACATTGGACCAACATTGTTTCACCTAATTTTTGTATATGGAACAAAGTACTGTGCGGCCTGTTTATACACATTGCCACTTCACTACCAAAAAACGTTTTCTTTCTCTTTCTTCAAAAGCTGCCCTCACAAATGATTGGGACATTTCTTATACATAGGTCACTTTTTTCATCTCTGTATGCTCCGTGATCACTAGCGTTGAAGGTCGGCCTGCTGGCTAATTTGCTTAAGTGCAGTTGATATTCCAGAATAGCGCTTGCTTCAACCCTAACAAAGGGCTGCTGTGTCTGCGCTGGTTGCGCTTACACACAGGTTCGGTTGTTATAGGTGCCTATTATGAACTAAATAAGATTTTCGACAGCAGTCGAATTAGCTGATCGAACGAATTTTCATTTGGTATTATGGCGCGCATTCGATAAAAATTTACTATTGTGATTTTGTTAATTCACAGTAGTACATTTTCGATCAGCTGTCACTTAAAATAAAAAAACTTTTGTTTACAAATTTAAAAAATTAAATTAAAGTTAAACGTGACCACGGCGGAATTATGGTTGTTTTAAAATAATTTAGCTTCTGTGGAGCTTCATCCCACTTTTTTACATGCTGAACTTTGCTGCAAATCATTTGGTCAAAAAAGAATTTTGTTCCATAAGGAATATGAGCGTTTCTAATTGCTGTTTACGACGTTTGACTTGCATAATATGAACAAAACTGATAAAGAATATGGTTTTTGGTATACGAACACAAAAAAATTTACAAATAGTTACATTTTCAACAAGTTTTTTACATTTATTTGCACCGTCGAAAACAAATTTGCTTTCGTTGAAAAATTCGGTGCACAACGAAATTTTCGACAGTGCTGCCAACTCATAATACCAAATTAACATTCGATAGTCGATGTTCGATAGCCAGCGAAAATAGTTTATCGAATGTAACTCATAATAGGGGCCATACTCATTGTTTTTCACCTGTCTTTGAGACTTCCTTAAGGTAGGACACCATGGCAGGTGCCCATATAAATCTTTCGCAATATTCTTCTATTTAAGGTTCATAAAGCATTTATTAATCCAAAATATATTTTCAAACTACGGGGTTATATATCTAGCGAGTGCTGATAACCCAGTTTTGCATTAAACATCTAAACAGTCTGATCAAGGTTTAGCTCCGAAACATGTTCAGAGTGTGATCAACTCATTTTTTTCTTAAATTCGTCTCAGTGTAATTAAATTGGTTATGCTAGGAAACTTGTTAAGAGTCTGACCAAATTTTTTTTTCCAAAAATAAATACCTATTCAGAGTTGGATCACGTTGCTCTTCTTTTAATACTCTATTGTAAATTTTGTGAGTTTTTGTTCAAATATTTCTTTTTTTTTTTGTTCAGTTTAAAACACAAACAATGATGAGTGATTTACTGTTTTTTTTAAGAGAAGTGCTTTTGGTAAATATTTGCATGTTGTTAGTGCAAATGCAGTATTTGCTTTACATAGCCAAATGTCAATATTTTTTTTTTTTTTTGAACCGTTAAAGTGTTAAGTTTTATTTATTTTCGTTTAAACTTTGTCGCAAAAATTTCAGCCCAAATATTGCAAATAAAATTTTAAAACAACACTCACGAAAGGTGCACAATTTGTTTTTCTCTACCACAAAATTATAAAATATATAAAATCAAATGTTTATAAAAAAAAAATAATTGAAAACGAAAATTCTAACATTGTAATAACAGAAAATTTAATAAAAATACGCGACAATATCAAATAAATGTTGTCAATGCCAAACGTGTCGATATTTCTACATTTTAATGATAAAATAAACCAAAAATAAACAAAAAAAAAAACGTATTTATTTCTAGCTTTTGGGGTCTTTTTACTTAAAAAATCTACAAAGCAATCAAAATTTTACGGCTGCCTAAATATTTAATATTTTGAAACTGAAATCGACATCAGTTGCCATCTGTAATATATTTTCGGTAACTGGCAACTCGACTTAAAAAAGGTTACTATACATAATCGACCCATAAGGCTTTCCGAACGAAAACTTTCATAATGTGAACCCAGACTATGCAATGTTAAAAGAATGCACAACACATGATTCTGCTAAAGCTGTTTAAAATAATACATATTTGGGGGATTCACAAGGTGTCATAAAATCATATGTCTTAAAATAATAACATGAAAAAATACGACTGTTGTGAACAACCCCTCATAATTTAGTGTGCTATTTTGAATTTAAGTCAGCTGATTAAAAACAAATATAAAAAAAATAAATATTTACCTAAAATCAAAATGTTTTTTAATTCTAATCCATGAATTAATAAATTAAATTAGATCTTTACTGACTATTTTCCATTTTTCAGACGCAAACCAGAAATATTTTATTTTGTTTGTTTACCAAACATCAGAGTCCTAAGCCAATATAATTTGACGCCGCAGGTGTTTTGTTGACAAAATTGCTAGCCGCAGGTACAATTCGGATATTAGCCGGATAAAACTAGATCATCAACAAAAACTAATACTCTTCTGATTAATTACGACAGCACAATAAACATAGCAAGCAAAGTTTTATTAATTTAAGGCACTTTTTGTTTACAAAGCAACAACAATATTTTTAAACCATTGTAAAATGTTAGAACATTATGACAATACAACATGATAGCACACCTTTTGAATACCCCAATTGTATAATTTTAATTTATGAATTGTCGAAATCATTTTTATAGAAATGCTCACTCAAATACAAAAACGGTTAAGTTAAAAAAAAAACTTCAGATCACTACGTTAAGGAACTCTAAAAAATATCACATTAATTAAAAAATTTTAAAGAATTGCAATTTCTCTAACACATCAGGTTTTCGAAATATCATGGCTTAAAATTAAAAAAGAACAAACACTGTTTTCGCCGTATTCGAAACGCTATAAAAGCGCGAATTCATCCTTCATTTCTGTTATACAGAGAAAGAAAAACCCCCGGTGTAAATTAAGTTTTTTTTAACTTACTTTAAGTACGAGCCGTACACAAAAAATTAATCATTTTAACAAATAACACTAAAACGTACTTAAAACAATCCTAATGGGGTTACTTTTGAAACGCTATCCAGGAATTTCTTGAAATAAGTATAACATTCTTAAACCAAGTAAGAAAGATTGAAACGAAAAGTCGGTAGTGCCACTCTGAGTAAAATTACAAAGTGAGCGTTTTAATCTCATATAACTTATTAGACTCATCTCTCAGCATTGCCTATTTTATGCGTGCATAAGCTTGTGTTTGTCAAAGTATGTTGTAGACACTACAACAGCACTACACAAGTAGGAAAAAAACGATTTGCTTGTTTTGTGTAGAAACAACAAAACAAGAAAAAAAACATACATTATTTAAATGTATAAAAAATAAGAAGCAAAAGTTCCCATTTAATTTATATTTAGTCAAATATGTACATAAAATTTAAAAAGTAGAAACCATGTCGGCATGATGCTGGTGTTTTATAATTGAAATTCTGTAAGGTGTAAAACGGGTAACTAGACAAATCATAATAATATTCTCCTTCTGTCTCTGGGATAAGTGTTTTAGGTTAGAGTCAATCTAATTTAATTTTCGGATTATTTCAAGTCCGAATTCGGGATTAAATAAGAATAAGTTAAGCATTTCTCACTTGACTAATCCGTACTTGATTCAATCTTTCTGTACTTGATTTAAGAAAATCCTTACTAACCGTACTGTTGATACCCCTTCGGATTGATTTAAGTACGGATGAATTGATTTTTCTTTTCAGTGTACATGTGTTTTTTATATATTCTTTTTTATCCAGTTTTATGCTCCAAACTAAAAAAATTTTAATCTTAATCTATATTTGTTTCGTTATAACTTTTTTTAATTCTTAATGCACATCGAAGTTCTTTTGTTTTCTGCAAATAAATATCCTAAACATATTTTTTTTTTAGTTTCTTCTTAATTTGTTTTTTATTTCTTTTCTTATAGTTTTTGCCATATCGCTAGAAATACTATTTCCCGTTTTAAGTGGTAAAGTTTAAAGCAAAAAGAGACACATCGTCGTCTGCATTTTCTACAGGAAGGTTTTCAACGTTATACTCCTAACAAATGTTGTGTAATGCACAGCAGACATTGGGCTGCTTTTTCTGGAGCATAGTGTAATTCTCTAGCAGCTAAAAGGCAACGAAATCTGGCTTTAATGAGTCCAAGATATTTCTACAACAGAGGGTGCTTTCAAATGTTGCTGGAATAAATTAGTAATTTGTGGACCATTAAACATTGGGTCAGAAACAAAATGCTAAGGAAAATATCTCCATTATGGCTAATGAAAAAACAGCGAACATTTGAAAACTCTACGTGTCTGGTAGTCATCATCAGATAATCCTTTGCTATCCATATGTCGAGTTTCAGATTTATTTTTCATAAGTTGAATTTAAGCCCCACTGTGCATTATACCTTTGCACATCAAATAGAAGAAAACCACACATTTTTCAGGATTTTCAGTGCCATTCGTTAGACTTTTAGATAAAAACCTGCCGTGTGGTAGTGATTGTGTCTTACACTAACTCAACATTAAATAAACATTAGGTAAAAGCGTTAAAAGAAAAAAAAAAACGTTATAAAATGTGAACAATGCTTATAGCAAAAATGGTTCGATAAGAGACCCTTAACATTAAAGCAATAAAATGTGTGCGAATATGTGCTGTATGTACATTAATGCGTAAGATGTCTCAATGTTTTTAAATAATATGTATACAATATACATACACACACACACATATCTACCCAACAAACACGAAGTCAAACCTTTGATATGAAAGTACAATCGTTTGATTTAAATGGATACTGATTTGAATATAAACATTTGTTTTGTCAGTTGACATGTTTTATCAATCTGCCACAAAACTAGAAACCCCTATGGGTCGATTGCGGATGGCAACTGAACTAAAGTTGAGTTGCCAGCAGCGAAATCAGGCAACGCCGCTCATGTTAAAATATAAAAAAAAAATAAATTACTAAGGGCTAAAAATCAGAGCAAGTTAAACTCTCTTTTTGGTTTAAAATGTGTTTAAACCAACAAATCTATAAATCACTAAACATATAAACTATCTTCAAACGCATAAAATTGGGCGTTTAAACTACCAATACAGAAAATATGAATTTGATAAGACTTATCGTAGTGCTGCCACATGTTATTTTTTTCACCACATATAATACATGGGACACTGATTTACAGTTGTTGCGTTTAAACTACATATAAATTCAAGTTTAGTTCAACTAAACCAGCGTTTAAACCATCAGTGATTTCTTTGCCATAAGAGTGGGTTTTTTACTTCGATTTTAATCTTAGCGGTAAACTATAATTAATTAATCTGAGAATAAATTTAATTGAGTACTAATTGTGTTTGTTGTTTTTAAGAGGTAGTTTAAACCTCGCAACATTGCCATACTAAATAACAGCAAATGGCAACAACATATTTTAAAATGGCAACTTTTTTAATTTTTATAAAAAGAAAATTATTTCTTAATTTTGTTATATTAAGGTTTTTATGCGTTTGAGAATCACTGGAGGGTTTTTCTTTACTAGAATAATCCATTTTTCTGTTTTCTAAAAAAAAAAATTCTTTTATGTAGGTACATACATTCTTTCTATGTATTTTAACAACTGATTTTGTTATGCATGTGTATATGTTGATATTTGTTCATTAAATTTAAACCACCAACATTGGCCGCTAAATCTGGCCAATAAAAGTAAATAATCCTCATCTTAAAAACTAAAAACACAGATTAATGACTAAAGCTATGTTAACATTATGTGTATTTGTCATGTGGATTGTCAGTTTTTTAGATGTTAAATTTGTACATATCGTCTGAACCCCTTTAATATCATGTGTCATTTCTCTGTGTACACTACACATGACATTTTTTATTTAGAACGAGTTCTACTTTCAAGTGATAAAGCATCTGACATCAGTTTTTTTTTTTTTTTTATTAACAAAATTGTTTGTGGCGGCAAAAATTAATTGAAATTTTAAGACACATATGTATATTATTATAGTAAATAAATAATAAAACAGAAAAAAAATACACAAATTAATTATTAAAAATATTTTTTATTTTTGATAGGTTATGTCAAATGTACGTTACATACCAACAACTGAACATGTAAATTATAAACCTTATGTAAAACTGAAATTTTTACATACACATGAAATCAGATGTTGGTAGAAAAATGACATTCCACATGACAAATACACATGATGTATGTGAACATCGCTTAAAATATGACTGAATCTCTAATCTCCATGTTAAAATAAAAAAAAAAAAAAAACGGGAAAGTGAAGAAATTATAAGTTTGTTTTACGATCGCGGGGCTACGCAGAGCCATGACAATCCTCAAAATAAAAAGGAGACAAGTATTACGTCTTTCAAAGAATGTGAGGGCGGAAAGAACGTTATTTTATCTTTCAGCAGCAGCCATGGTGCCGAATGTTTAGCTGACAGTTTATTTAAACAAATAATGAATTTCAGTTAAAAAAAATATTATTCATGTTTATTCTACATTGCATTACAATCCACATTTGAGAAAAATTTGAGAATAACGTTTAAAAGCAAGTTGAAAATAAATGCATTTTTCAATTTGAAAAAAAAAATTTTTTTTTTTTGGAATGCTAGCTAGGACTTTAAAATAATTTTCAACCGTTTGTCTTTTGAGAAAAGGTTTGATTTTAAATCACTTTAAAGTTGAAATCAAACCTGCGTGTTTGTTGGGTATTTTTAAGTTTGCTTCTTCTTGTTTAAATAGCATTTGAAGGTTGTTTGCTGTTTTTTTTTAGCACTTTATAACATTCATTCAATGTCCTTAACAAAATTTCTTTAGAAGCACTTCGAACTTTTTTTTTTTAGTTGTTGTAGCCGCTAACTTCGACATAGATTTTACACCATGTTGATGTTCTCGCTTCTTACGCAAGTTGCAAATATTGCGAAGAATATTTAACTCAATTCTTCTTTATGTTAATTTGATTTTCCATATAATATTTAATGAGAGGAAGCCTTATTTATATTTTGCATAAATAAGGCTTGAAATTTGCAACTAAAAATATTAGAATTAAATTTATTTAAATATTTATATATTTTTTACAAAATACAGTTAAGTAAAACGGCCAAGTTCGTTGGTTTGTAGTTCTTTTACTTAAAATTGGCAAATATACAACATAATTTCATTTCGAACTTTTAAATATAGGAACCTAGATAATAGGTGTCAAAATTTGAGGTATTAGTGGTCAATGGGACTCGCTACAGGAAGATGATCCAACGCTTTTTGTAGCGGAAAATTCATGATTTAGACTTAGAGAATATGTGGTGCCACTTTGAAAAAAAAAAAATTCGAAACCCACATTGTTTATCATAACGGAGGAGGAGTAAATTGGCCGCCAAGATCGTGCGATTTGATACCTTTAGACTATTTTTTGTGGGGTTTTTTGAAATTGAAAGTGTACAGCAATAATCCTACAACAGTTCAAGAGCTTAAACACAACATTATCGAGCAAATATCAACCATTGACAATAGTTTACTGAAAAACGTGATTGCATTTTGGTAAAAGGTTGGGGGGGGGTCACTTGAGTGATATAATTTTTAATTTTTAATTGGAACCTTTTTGTAATTTTTTAATATCTCAAAACAACTTTTTTTTTTTATATATTATAATGATACCTGAATTTTTGGACACTCTTTATATATATACATATATATATACTAGCTTCACTCGGTGCGCTTCGCTACCCTGTTTAAATAAAATAGATGTGCATACCTTTTGTTAAAAAAAATAACGCAAATAAGTTTTCACCTTAGGAAAACTTATAAATATGTAATAATTCACAAGTTTTAAACGATTTTACCCCCAAAAAAAGTCAAAAATAGAATAAGAACCAGGATTCTTTCCGCTTATTTTTTGCGTACTTTGAAACATAGTTTAGCTTATTTTTCTATCTGAATTGGTTTAGGAGGTTTACAACCTCTAAATATAAAAAAAAATATAAAAATTTCCAAAAATCTCTTTAGTAAATCTATTCGTGTCCAATATTTATGTATCTAACTTCAGCTACGCGATGATGAGTCAGTCACTTGACTAAGTTATAAATTTGATTTAACAATTCCGTCCTAGTAGGGTACTGCTCCCCTGCTCACAGGATGCTTCTGTTAACATTTATTGCTCCCCCTGCACCTAGCCGCTTTATTTTTATTTTGAAAGGTGTAGGCTGACTTCCAAAACGTTAATTGCTTTATGTAAAAACAAAGTATAATGTTTCATAACGCCGCAGTACAATATATATACAATGCAAACCCTTCCAAAACATTACTGTTAAGTATTACTACAGCAGCAAAAAAGCAATCAGAGCATCGGTTTTAAAGTTGATGCTTTGTGACATTTAACACTTAATTTCCAACAATATAGATTAATATTATGCATTGCATCACTTACATTTCAAAACGTTTAAATAAACAAAGCACATAGTTGCATTGTTTTGGTACTTTGTGCATGTACTTGGTTAGAATACAGTAGTAAAACTGTATACAAACTTTGTATAAGTACGTTTTGGAAGTCAGCCGTAGTTTACCATAAGAGAGGGTCGGAATTTATATTTTTTCGTTCTATGGGGATATTACTCCTCCTCCGTCTACCGCGCCCATTTTTATTTTGAAATTTATAGTTTAGTAAAGTAGTGGCTTTCACCACGTTTGAAGACTCTCGCTACAATAGTTCGCGATATATAATATGTATATGCATTCTTAGGGAGGTATTGCTACCCCTTCAGCTTCCCCAATTGTTTTTATTTTTTGAAAGGTGCAGTTTACTATAACAGTTCTTAAGATATTATGAGACGTCCCACTTCCCTTGCTGCTATCTTTTTTTAATTTCGTGGCTAAGAAGATCCTATTACAAAAAATTCCATAAATTGGGTGATATGCGTAACTTATATTGGCATTCTATGGAGGGTACCCCTTTCCCTGCCCCAATCGAAAAAATAAGTAGCCTATTTATATATAAAATTTCAGGAAAATCGGTTCAGTAGTTAAGGCAACAGACAAACAGTTTAAATTTATATATGGACGATTTCATGTCAAGTGACCCAATTTTTAAATCGATGTCTTCCGATTTGGATGAAATTTGCACCAAGGTAAGTCCTATTGGATAGTAGTTTAGACACAAATTTTCACCAAGATCGGTCAAAAAGTCAAAAGGGAGTTAGAGGGGGTAAAAGTTTGACATTTTGGCCAAACAGGTGTTCTTTATCATCCATGTAACTTATTACCTATTGGTGTAAGCAAAATTTGACCCAATTAGCTTCGATAGCTATTTAATCAATCTTTTGAAAATTTTTTTTTTTTTTAAATTTTAAATTTAAAACTTTTTTTTATTTATTTTTTATTTTATCCGGAATGTTTTTTTTTTTTTTTTTTTTTTTTTTTGCTCAAAAGAAAGCTTATGTCTCTTTTCCTTAAAGGTAGTTTTGTATAAAAAAAAAATGGCTTATATATAAAAGAAATAATGAAAATTTGTGTCTAAACTACTATCCAATAGGACTAACCTTGGTGCAAATTTCATCCAAATCGACTTTAAAATTGGGTCACTGGACATGAGATCCCTATTTACATAAATATAGGTGCCTGTATCTCACAAAATCCAATGATCTGATTGTCATAACATTTTGCGTTTACACTATCACACTTCAAATAAAAAGAAAACTCTTTGTAGAATATAAACGGCTTCAGTCAGTATAAAAAAATTATATTTTTGTTTTAGGAGTGCTGATTTTTGGCGTGATTTTAACAGACATTAAACAAGTATGAAAGTAAACATGGGGCAATAAAGGACCCGCCTAAACAAAAATATGTTATGAGTATAAGATTCATATAAAAGTTCTCTGTTCCGAATATTATTATAATATCTTCAGCTATGTGAGACTTTGGGGTGGCGGTTTATACGGGACCTATGGTTAGTTTTAGACTTACCAGAACAACATTTTGTCATGAAAAAGTTATTATCGCCCATTTTTATGTTAATACTAACATATCTAAGGAAGTTATGGAATTAAAAGCTATTTTCGGAAGTAGTATGTATTTGTATGGGAGCTATGGTCAAACATTGACCGATTTCAATACTATTTAGTAAGATGGTTTGGTTTGTAATAAAATAAGTCTGAACCAATTTCATTCTGAAAACCAGCATAATAAGTTGGTTTTTGAGCACAAGACTCTATTTCGCAAAGAAACTTGTATGGGGACTTTGTGAAATTATGGACCTATTCGCCCCATTTTCAATACGCTTTTGGGTCTTGTGCAAAATAGCACCTACATATTTACCAAATTATCTTCAAAACTGTGACCTGTACTTTGCGCACAAGATTTACATGACAGCCGGACGGACATCGTTAGATCCACTCAGAAAGTGATTCTGAGCCGAACAATATACCTAAAGGTACATCTAGGGCTAATAATTTAAGGTGTTACAAATATTAGCACAAATCCATAATACCCTTCCCATTAAATTGTGGTGTAGCTGAAAAACTAAAGAAAATTGTGATGCTCACAACATAAAATGTAATATTTCTTGAAGATATTTAATAATTTTTATTCTGATGCTGGCGGAAAATTTTTAACAACAGTTTTTGTTATTTCCATCAAGGGTGGAAAGTTAATACGAATAAAGTTTTTCGTCTGTGTACCGTGTTTAACAAGTTTTTACAACAAACATTAGTGATTTATTTAAAATTTTTAAGAAAGCATTTGAAATTTTATATTTATTTTTATCATTTTGCAGTTTTTACTAGAAAAAATTTAAGTGAAAATTTGTGAACAAAATTTCAGTTTTTCATCCCCGATTTTCTTCTTTGATAAAATGGCAAATCTTATATTTTAGAAATGTGTAAAAAAAAACGGTGAGAGCCATACGACATGTCTTAATACTCAGCCTTTACTACTTACGACCTTAGACCTGGGGCCAGATTCTGGCATTCGTCATCGAGTACTTTCTCGATTCGAAAGCAATTTAATATCTGATTATTTTAGTCAATTGTAAAGCATTCATTTGAGTTTCACAGTACTGAAAAAATAATTTCGATTCGTTCAGTATCGACTGAAATAAAATTGCTTAATTGAGAAAGTACTCGATCACGAATGCCAGAATTAGGCCCCTGCATTGCTAACTCAAACTGTACTGTCGATTTTAATTCCACTTCATTTCGATTTGTAGAACATGCCCAAATACAAGTTTTACATTCTTTAGTCAAAGTTCGATAGCCAGCGAAAATCGCATGCAACACATAATAGGAGAATTTCCCTTACATTTTTTTTTTAAGTTAAAACAATTTAAATTCAATTTTGCCACATCACAAGCTACGAGTCTTTTAGACAATAATCATAAGCACAGATCTAACTATTTACTGAGGCATTATAATGAAAACTATAGTCCAAACGAATGATTATGAAATAGTCTACAAAAACTAGCGCAGCAGCACTATAAAGTGCTTCTTTCTAATACTTTGTAGAATCTAAACTAATGTTACTTTGTTATACAAAATACAAAAACCCAATAGACTTTAATTATAAAAAAAAAGAAGCTGCAACTCGTTGTTGAATACAACCAGGCATTTTAGCTGAACAGACCAGACCAGCCAGCCTGGCTGGCAGACAAGATAAACGAACAAACAAATAAACATTTGTTTAAAAACTGCAACTAATTAAATCTCAAAATAGTAAAATGTTATACTTAGTTTTAATTTAACTTTGTGTTTGAAATGCTGTTGTTGTTGCTGTCGTTAGAAATGATTTTTTATTTTTTTTATTTTACAAAGTTGTAAATTAAAATTTAATTAAAATATTCTTGTGTTAATTTAGACTATAACAAAAATCAGTTTTTCGTGCTGCTGCTATTTTTTTCGTGATTTTATTACTGTCAAACACTTTTAGTGGTATTTAATTAATTATTTTAACATTTTAGTTTTGTATAATTTATTTTTTTTCTTCTAATCACACATTCAATGTGCAACTCACGGGATGGCCATCACCATCATCATCATCTGGCTGAAAAATGTTACTATTGCTGTTGTTGCCTGCTGTCAGAACTGACTGCCAGCAAAACGAGAGAGAGGGTGCAGTCTGCTGCAACTCAAATAGTTTTTCTTTTATAACACGGCTGCATTTAATTTGCTTTTGCACATAAAATAGTTGTTTCTCTGCTGCCATTGACGTCAGTAAAAAAATTTTTTTTTTTCAATATTTTTAAAAATGTATAAATTATTTTGCTATTTTTAGAGACGGCATAATTTAAATTTTGTTAATGTTTAGCAGATAATTTACATGCATGTTATGTAGAAACATTCAATAATTCAAATGAAAGGAAGTGATATTTGAAGGATGAGTAAGTGAATACGTTTGTATTACATTAAATTAATGTAGAGTTTGTAACGGGCAATCCATTTTGTGGTTTTAAAACCGTCTTTCTGGCAAGGCTGGCAGCTGTTTAATATCTGCTATTTATGTTGTAAAAGATTTGTTGATGACGAAAATGGATCGTTAAACAACGAAAGAACGCATAAAAAAAGTTAAAACTTACTACAAAAGTGGTGGTTCAAACGAGACCACTTTTATGGGTGGTTATGATCGTCATAATCAGCCTACTGTGCAAGGAGCTGGCAAGATAATACAGACAATTTAACAGACTGGAAGCGTTACGGATGTGGTCAGGTCTGTGGATCATCAGTTAGTGAAAGTGTGGCGGATGTGACGGTGCCACGACCCCCACAACACGACCGATTTTGGCTTTATTATATAAAAAGTTTCCAGTAAGCGTAATTTCACGTTTTTGAGAAGTCAATTGGCCACCAAGATCATGCGGTTTGACGCCGTTTGGCTGTTTTTTGTAACGGGTGGTTAAATGTAAAGGGCCGATGTTGAATGTGAACCACACCTAAACTTCAAGCTTTTTTCTGCATTTCATTTGACATTTCTCAATTTGAACCATGGAAAGATACACAATCGAGCAACGCGTTAAAGTTATTCATGCTTAATTAGTATTGTGGTTATTTTGTTGAACTATTCACCCCCCGTCCCCGGCCACGGTCAGGAATGAAGGATTATCAATAACAATTTTAATTGATTTTCATGTTGTAAAATTCCTTTCTTCATAAGAATAATTTAATGAAAATTAAATTTAATGAACTTAAGCCTAATTGAAAATATAAAAAATTATTCAGGCTTTTTATGAAAATCGGCGTTCAAACCAAAATGCATATAGTGCACTTCGTGATTTTTTCGGTCAATTTAATCGTCTTGCACCTCTCACGCTTGTCGTTGATAAATATTATGCAGAAAGACTTGCATTTATACGCTTACAAGGTGCAACTGACTCAAGAACTAAAGCCTCTTGACCATTCCAAACATCGTCAATGGTCAGAATGGTGGCAAGATATGGCATCAGTGGATGATCAATTATCGAAGAAAATTATCTTCAGTGATGAGGCACATTTTCAACTCAGTGGATTCGGCAATAAGCAGAATTTCCGCATTTGGGCGAATGATAATCCAAGAGTGATTGCGAAAAACCAATGCACCTACAAAGAGTAACTGTTTGGTGCCGTTTATGGGCTGGCGGCATCATCGGGCCGTATTTTTTCCAAAATGAGGCCGGTCAGGCAGTTACTGTGTGTACGCTATCGTGAGATGCAGCATGAACTTCCGAATTGGAAGATATGGCTGTGGACGATATGTGGTTTCAACGGGAGGGTGCCACTTGCCACACAGCTAACGAAACAATGGCTTTTTTACGCGACAAATTCAATGGCAGTGTTATCTATCGTGGTGGCGATGTCAATTGGCCGCCAAGATCATGTGATTTTACACCGTTGGACATCTTACTTTGGGGTTATTGGAAAGAAAAGGTGTACGTTGATAAGCCGGCAAGAATTCAAGAGCTAAAGGATGAGATAATTCGGCACATTAACGGCATAGAACCTCAATTATGCCTCAGCGTCATCGAAAATGTGGACTATCGGATGGAGGTGTGCCGCCGCGGCGGCTATTAGGCCGAAATTTTGTTCCATTCATATACCAATATTTTCATAATAAAAAGAAATTACGATAATTTCCTAAATAATTTGGGTTTAATTCAAAATCAACATCGGCCCTTAAAATTTAACCACCCTTTACAACTACGTCAAAGACCGTGTCTATGCGGATAATCCCTAAAGTTGGAGCGATTAAAAACCTATATTTGTCAAGTTATCGCCGAGATATCGCGCGAACTACGCGAATAAGTAGTCGAAAACCACCGTTACACCGACTGCTGCAACTAATCTAGAGGGAGTCATTTTAGTAGCATTGTACGTAATTAAAAAAGAGACAAGCATTATTTCCTTTACACTGTGGCATTTCCACAATTTACACTTCATTCAATAGCAAAGCAAACACATGGTCTGCAATTAACTCCTCTTTAAAGCATTATAATGAAAAAAAAGTTTTATCGAAAACAACTTTACTTTTGAAAAATGGACAACCCGTTTTAAGAAGTTAGAGGGTCGTAGCAAATGACGTTTTATAGAAAAGTTGAAGTGAACTGGATTAAAGAATTTTATATACCAAATAACATTTTCTTTCGACAGCTTTTAATTTTTTTATTTTTTTTTAGCATTAAAATTCTCCATTTTTTATTTATTTCTTATTTTTGCAACTAAATATTGCCGTTTAAAGGCTTTAAGAAATGTTATACATTTCGTCGTAATCTATTTTCTCTTTTAACCATTAGTATAAGTCAACTGCAATAATTGTCCTTAACTACTCTTTGTGAAGCAAATAAGAAGAAAACAATTTGCTTTTTTCAACTGGTTTTCTGTTTAATAAAGATAAAAGACAAAATGCGGAATAATATTGGCTTTAGAAATAAGTTTTCGCTGCTTTTAGGTTTTTCATATAATATAGTACTCGTTATAAATGCTGGCTACATTAGTTGTGTTGTAAGGTTTAACTTTTCTTTTCTTTGACTTTAACAATAAAAAACAAATCAATTTTATCGATAATTTAGGTTTGTCTTTATTCAAAGTCATTTCTAATGTTATTTAATTGTTATTATAAATGTATTCATACAATGTAAGAAAAGATAAATTGTTGTGGTTTTGTTTAAGCTTTGATGTCGTTGCAAGTAAAATTTGAGTATTTATAATTATCATTTGCTTTACAGTTTTATTTGTATATCTTTACCTTTACTATAGTCTTTGGAAAAAGGTTTCCTGATGATCTGGCCTAAGAAACCAGTGAAATGCGCATAATAATAGCTTCTCCCACCAACAAAAAATTTCAGTGTGTTTATGAAGAGGACGAACTGGGAATTTAGCACATTAAAACAAAAACTTAAAAATTTCAGTGTGTTTATCTAGAGTACGAATTGGGAATTTAGCGCATTAAAACGAAAACTTATTAATAAAAACATCTCCTTTGTGCAATGGGAGTATAATAAATAAATTTAGTAAGTTTTTAATAAATATTAAAGCTTTTTTTTTTTTTTTTTTAATAAAATATCGTGTGCCTCGGTAGGCTAGCTGGTAGTCAAAGTCAAGAATCAAGTGTTGTCAAACTGCCAGAACTTTTTTGTATCACTAATTTAAAAAAAAAAAATAACAAAGGAAAGTAATAAAATTTATTATTTTTAATAAACAAATAAAATACTTCACAAAAAGAATAAAACTAACGGCGTTTCTTTATGAAGAAGGAGCGGTTAACATGCAAATAAAATGTCTTTAGACCTAAAGGAAATTTGAAATAAAATAAATGGAATATAAACGTAAAAAAAACCTTAAAAAACATTAAGGAAAAACAACTAAATAAATAAAGGTAAAAAAACAACCCAGTAAACATTACAAAAAAAAAATTAGTAAAAAGTGGCCCATATACAAGTATTAGATGGAAATTAAATAGAAAATTTAAATAAGACATTAAATTATGAAATTTGGTGCTATAAAACTAATAAGTTCATACAGCTCAAAGAAATTTTGTTGGTAAGGTTTTACGTAACTAAAACGTTTGCTGGATTATGTTTCAAAGTCTATGTCTTACCTGTCACCTGCAGTTGAAAGTTCCTAACGAGGGTAGTTTGTTATAAAAATAATATCCATTTCACTCAAACAATATTAAGAATATGAATTATAAAACAGAAATATAAAAATGAAACGTCAGGTTTTTAAGGAAGAAGGATATAAGAAATATTTTTTTCCTGCTAAAGATGTTGAAACAGACGGAAAAAAATTTAAGTAAATGACTTTTATTTTAATATAAACTAAGATTTCCATTAATGGATATTACAAATTTGGCTAAAGTCGAAGATGAGGAATGGGCAAAAAATATCGATATTAAAAAAAAAATCGATATATGGGCATTTCCACAGAAATGTCAACCGCAGCCAAATAATTCAAAGTCTATAAAAGTATGTTGTTTTAACATATTTTTATAGGGAATCTATCAACTCTCAATGATTTAAACAAATTTTACATTTATTCATAACACACTTTGAAATATTCAAATGCAAATTCGAAGAAGTGAAAAAGTTCTGTTTTGAAAATTTCTATTGTACGTTTTGTTTTGCTAAATTATCTTAATGAGAAACATTATGCATTGACAATTGCTTTTTAAATCTCAGTTTATATTCAAACAATAAAGAAAAAATGTAAACGGAAGGATGCGATTGCCAGTTACGGCAAATTTGTTCTTTGCTTTACCGTATATTTCGATGTAGCGTGCGACATTGAAAAAGAACATTTGTTACCAGTGCGTCGAGGGTATTTGGACAATGCGTTTCAAATATTAGTAACAAACAGATATTTTTATTGCAAATTTAATTAAAAAAATTTTGCTGGAAAATAATCAGTGCTTTTTTTCTTGGTACTTATTTTAAGTTTGTAGCGTGCGACATCGTAAGTGTAAAATGCATAAATTCAAAAAATTTTTTTTCCTAAAAAATCTTTATTTGCGATGGCCAACAACTACAAGCATCAAGGACAGCTTATTCCATTAAAAAAAACTTTATTTGAGACTACACAGAAAAAATTATTGCCGAATTATTTTCAAACAACCGCTTGTTTGAAAATTTTTTTAATTTCTATAAATATTTTTACTGATTCAATCAATATTTTTGTTTGATTTTTATTTAACCAACAAAAATGTGGACAACTCTTCAAAAATAAAATAAACGCGTTATTGGTGTCAAGTTTTCATAATTTTGTATGAAATATTTAACGCTCTTTAATGTTGTCGTCTTTTTGCATTTTTTTATTTGATCGTAAGCAACACTTCTTTATGTGAAATATAAGAACAACAACAAAAAACACACACAGTCTATTTTTGGACGCTTTAAAAAAGTTCAACTATAAGAAAAACAATAGCAGACACGACATTATAAGAAACAAAATCCCGTATTCAATTTTTTAAAACTGTTTGGTTAAATACATCAAATACAAAAATAGAATGATGACGAAAAACATATCGAGTCGGTCTGCTGCCGTTTTTGGTTACATTTCTTCTTTAGCAAAGAGAGAGTGATAAAGAAAAACATTGTGTTGTGTGTATAAATAAGACTTCGTTCAAAAATTATTCCAACAAAAAAATGTGTTTCAAAGCCAGTCGGCGGCTCTGCTTTGCCGTCACCTTCTCACATACAGTGCTTACTTGTGTGCGCGTCATTGCTTGTGCAAAAACTTTTTTTTTTTTTTGATTTTGAATTTCAGTAAACTTTTTGTTTGATTCAGTTAAATTATTTGTTTGAAAAAATTAGTGTTTTTTTTTCAGTAAACAAAATGCAAATAAATTGTTTGAATATGCAAATTTGTTTGTAGGACCGATTTCAGACAAAAAATTGTTTGATTCTACAAATTTTTTGTTTGAATTGGAAAAATAATTTTTTCTGTGTAGCAATACTATTTTGCGGCCATATGCTCCTTGCAGGAGTAAAAGGAACAACTATATATAATACTATTTTCAGTTAAGATAGTTTTTGTTCTATTTTTGTATTTTTCAATAATTAGTATTGTGGTTATTTTGTTGAACTATTTATGGTTTCTAATCCTTACTTCAGCAGTCGTCGATGGCTGCGAGTGTAAAACGGCAGATCCATCCGAGGAGATCGAGTGCTTGCAATCGAAACATGTCATGGTAACCTGCCGGCCAGGGTTCTAGCCCCAGCCATGGTCAGGAATGAAAGATTATCAATAACAATTTTAATTAATTTTTATGTTGTAAAATTCCTTTCTTCATAAAAAAATTTAATGAAAATTAAATTTGATAAACTTAAGCCTAATTAAAAATATAAAAATTTGGATTTGTATTTTTCTTTATAATTTTATAACTTTTGTTGAGAAAATGAATATATTGAATGAATTTAAAATAATGTAGAATCATCTTACGCATGTCTAATTACATAAAAAGTAAAAACATAAACATATAAGTATGATGGAACAAAATGTCGCATGCAACATGTAGCGTGCGACAGTGATTAAAATTAAATAAAAAATAAACTACAAACTATTTTTATTATAAGAAGCAGTGCCGGATACAAGAAGCAGATTGACAGGAGAGCACATAAAACAGAGAGTACTCCTGATGTCCATATCTGATGATTACTGGTTTGACTTAAATAATCAAAAACATTTATACTTTTGGGGTGCAATTAAAATTTTAAGGTAAGTTGGTACTTCCATGACTTATTTACTTCCATTTAAATTTTTCGTAATTTACTTTTTTTTAGATTTCATATGGTTTTTTTGTATTCTTCCCTTTTTTTTTTGTTATAATTGAATTTTTTTTTTTTGATTAAATTTTTTGTTCTTATTAATTTTTTTAATTTAATTACATATAATATGTTTGTTCATAAATATGTATGTACAAAGTTATATTCAATTTTTTAATTTGATAATAGTTTCAGCAAAATACGTTCGATATATCGATATATCGATATTTTTGAAATAATTAATATCGATACTCTTAAATAATATCGATTCGATATATATCGATATATTTATTCAATTTGCCCATCCCTATCGCAGATGAGATAATTTTATGCGCAATATTGATTTTACGATTTGAATTAAATGCATACTTCTCATATACAATATAGATATGAATGTTTCCAGTGTTGGTTCGGTGGCATCCCAAAGTTAAAAATTAAACGCATGAATACTGCACCGATTAAAAAAAAAACGGCTTTTTCATCAATAAACTCAGTCGATATCACACTTTGCACATAAGTGATAAATCAATCAGGTCTTCTGACGAGGTTATTTTGTTTGTTTCACACTGACAGAAACTTTTAACGTGAACAGACCAACATTTTGTTTTATAAATTGACTTTAAAATAGCTTTATTGCCATTACTTTTTAACAATAAAAGTTAACTTCACTGCGCTGTCAAAATCAGATTTTCCAATTGCAAAGCGTTGGCGCCGCGCTATTTGGGTTTGATTCATACGTTTTGTATGAGAATGAGAATTTTTGACAGATAAAAAAAGCTTGACACGCTGATTTATGTTTGGCTGTAAGTGTTCAAACAGAACCGGGTCTTCAGGCAAAAATTTCACCAGCCTATAATTAAAACGTCGGCAGTAACTTCCAATTCCCTCTCATTTTATAAATGTATAAAATTTAGTGAAAGTATGATAGCATTATTGAGAGAATGAGTTTATATATGTGAGAGCATAAGAAATAAAGCTCTCAAAATAAAATAGATTCTATTTCGACGCAGTTCTGCTTTAACAGTATGTTAAATATTTTTGCCTCCAACGCCTAACAGCAGTACCTAAGCAAGAGCGGAAGGTGGAACGTTTTCTTTTGCTTATGGACCAATTTTCACAAAATTAATTATTGTGATTTCTTCTTATAGGAAACGAATTTGTGCAAAATTTTATAAGAATCGGTGCCTTCCGTCACCAATTTATGTTAGTTTTTGTATCAGAAAAAAAATTGCATTTTTTAATGCGCTTGTTCCACATTCGCGTTCATAACTCGTATCCTTCTGCACCGTTTGTTGTCCATTTAAGCCCCAAGCTGCTACGGAGCATTATAAACAAAGACACTAAACTTGTTATTTTCTGTTGAGGCTTTCGAAAGTGAGACGAACATGGCTAACTCGACTTGGAACTACTCAAGGACCCAGAATTTATATTCTTTATGGGGTCTTAGATGAATCTTAAAAAAGCTTCACACGGAATGATAAACTAAGTATACTCTAATTCACCGCTGGCGGTGGAGGGTTGAATAAGAAGTTTGTTTTGGGGAAGAATTAGTTACCTGCTAGAAAATTGAAAACGGCGACAACACTTTCAATGACGTGATAATAAAAGTTCTTACTAAAAATGTTCTCTTAAAATGGAGACTTATCTATAAATTTTTTTTATATAGTTATATACTTTAGTTTTTTCACTGTTTATACATACGAAAATGAAAAAAAATGTATCTCATATTCAATAATGGAATTCTATAAATACTTTTCAAAGTTATAAAAAATCGATTTTTTCCAAGGACCATAAATAATAATTCTGTTTATTTTACAGGTACCAAAAAATTGACCACTTGTAAAGCTACGGTCACACTTATTAAATATTTGATGATTTGATATAACGAAAATAAATATTTGTTAAACATTACTATTATATCCAATTAATATCTTCTTACATTGGCTCATAACTATTATGATCGATAAATATTTATTTCTCTTACAGATAACTATTACTAAAGATTTTTACTGTTTTTATTTACGATAATAATTATTTTGAATATTTTCTTAATATTAATTGTTTTATTTTTGCAGATTATGCATGTGCATATATAAATACATATTAAAATGAGTTAGAACGGTTATTTAATTTCTTATTCATAACTATTAGAAATAATTAGTAATATATCTATCGAAAAGTAATAGTTATGTTTGAGAAATACTTTTATTTGATACCCAAAATAGTTATCATCAGTTTTTAAAAATAAAAATTTGAAATAATAATAATTATTTGTAAAAATTATTCGCAATTTTTATCATATAAAAAAACTATTAAGTCTTTGATTTTTTCCCACAACTAAATTTTTTCCAAAAAAAATCTTTACAAATTCTCGGAAAAGAAGAACTAAGTTCCCTTGTGTAGAGTTAACTGAAATTGAAAGCTTTCATAAAACTCTGACCCCATATTGGTCTAAAATACAAACAACAATAACAACCGAATAGAAATTGAAAATGACAGAAACCTGCTGTTTGAAATCAAAGTTTATGATTTCCTTTGGATAACAGCAACGAACACAAAGCAATATAATAAAGAAGATTCGAAAAAAATAATACAGGGTGGCGCAGAATGACCCATGTATATAGTAAAGAATATTAAAATAATAATACTGGATAGCGCAGAATGAGCTATGTATATGGTTTCAATTGCTTACAACATTTTTTTGATTATGCAAATATTATAATTTTTTTTTTATAAATGTAGTCCTCGTGGTCACATTTTTTGCATAGCTCATGTTTCCATAAAAATTGGGATCTGTTTATGATTTCCATGTTATTGAATTAAAAAAAAAAAAAAAAAAAAAAAAAAGTAAAATAAAAAATACACCAACAAACTCAAAAAAGGATTTTGTGGGCACAAGTTAGGCAGTTTTTTTTTATTTTTTTTTTTTTTTTTTTGCTATCCACTGAACCAAACAGTGTTCATAATAGCACAGCGTTTATTAAAATAATTTTTGGTGGCTCAATAAGTTATTCTTAAATAAAATGGAAATTTAAATTATACAAACATTTCGTTATAGCCAATTTACACTAGAACAAAATCTAGTACTTACGAGATTTCAAGCCAAATCTAGTTGTTTTTGACTAGATTTCCCATACAAAACAAAATCTACTACGTGACTAGATTTCGATGAAATCTACTCAAAATCTAGTAGGACTTCGTGATACAACTATGGTTTTTATCAAATAATACTAAAAAATACTTCCCTGCACAAAAAAAAATGACATTTTAATTAAAAACAAAACAAAAACTGTTAAAAAAAATTAAATAAAATTTTAAGAAAATTGTAGAAAAATAAAAAAGACAAATAATATTGATAAAATAAATTATGTTTATTATAAAAAATGTAATGCAAGTTTTTTTAATGTCTATTTCTTTTTGTATATGTATGTACATATGTGTTACGCAAAAACTTTTTGTCAGTTGTTTTGATATAAAAGCAAAATCTCGCTAATGTCAAAAAATTAAAATGTAAACGCACTAGATTTTGAGGAAGATTTCAAATGAAATCTTTTAGATTTCGTTGTAATGTTAAAAGCCTATTAACAGGGATTTATAATTAATAATGTACAATTCGTTGTAATAACACCGCGTTACACACATTCTGTCCTATGAACCAAATATACTTTTTCGGAAAGGGGAGAAAAAATAAAAATACACGTGTATGGGCGATTTTCAAATAATAATTTCATTGAATTAAGAAATTCTTTCTTTAAATTATCAATTTATAGAAAATAATATTGACGAATTTTTAGTGAAACTAATTAATTTTAAATAATTAAAAAATCATTCAAAAATCAACGAACAATATCATTTGCTCAACGTAAATTTTCGTTGTCTCCACGTACTTTTTTGGTTCACTGTCTCCGTCATTTGTAGACTGGACTATATGATTTATTAAGATATGCCAACATAGTTCCCATCATATCTGGTGTCTTCAGAAAACGCATTTCAACAGGCATATGTTGTGGACAACTACTTTAGATAATATTTATAATTTTAATCAATATACCTAAATTGAACAGAAAACTTTTTACTTATGTACTTTGATAATAATATCAAATAATTTTATTTTAATTTAGTTGGAAATAATTTTTATTAAAAAGAAACTATTAATCTTGAAGTTAATTTCCTAAAATAAATAAATTGCATAAACTTGAATAGAATTAACTTTCAAAAATATTTTTATTTCCAACACATACGAACAGAACGACATCGTTAAATCAACTTCGCTACTCATTAGCAGCTAATATAGTTACATTTTATTTGCTGCACAAAAGATCCTTTGGGTCGCGGTGCACATGGCCTTCACGTATATACTTTATATATACATTTTATAAGGTCTTATATCAATAATGTAAAAATTACAATCGGAATGACAAACTTATACAACCCTAACAACTTGAGTTTCGTACCCTATGTTATTTTTGTTTTTTTGTTTTGTATTTTCCATGTTATGGGCCCGATTGAAACAAATGTATACATTTTTCAAACAAAAAATAATTCTTTATTAAAACCACAAACTTAAAGTTTAATTCAATCATTTACCTATTTTAATACAATAAAAATTTAATAAGATATTGACCAGTTTAGTTTCGTACCATGTTAAAAGTTGGGATCAATATTGGGTAACATCACCTTTGGCATTGATAACTGCAACGACCCGACTGTGCATGGAGTCTATCAAGTCTAGGCATTCTTGAGGAGTAATGGAATCCCATATTTCCTGTATCTTTCTTTTAAGATCAGACATGGTTGTTTGGGGATCAGCTCTTAACCGTCTCTTCATAATAGCCCAGACCGACTCGATAGGATTTAAGTCTGGACTTGACGATGGCCACTCTAAAACACTGATGTTATTATCCTGAAGCCATTTTTTTGTAGTTTTAGAGGTATGAGCAGGAGCTCCGTCTTGTTGAAACATGTATTCCTCAAAAGTAACTAAACTTGGTACTGATGGGACCAAATAATCTTCTAAAATGTTTATGTACCGCGAAGCATTTACCGTTGATTCTATAAAACACAGTTGCCCTAAGCCCTTTGCGGACATGCAACCCCATATCATAATGCTTCCAGGAAACTTGACCGTACGTTTGAGACAATCTCTATGATAAGCTTCACTTTTCCTTCTTATTACTTTACTGCGGGTATCTCCTACTGACATCTCAAACTTAGACTCGTCGCTAAAAATTATGGATTGCCATTGTCTGCGAGTCCAGGCTTGCCGCTCTCTTGCCCATAATAGTCGCTTTTTCTTTTGTGTTGCAGTTAGGTGAGGTTTCGCCTTTGCCTATAATATGAATGTAAAATCGGCTAATAATGAAATTGTAAAATCAGCTCATACTTACTTTGTAAAATCCATAACCTAATTTGTTTACATATTTTCTGGTTGTTTCTCGTCCTATGGTTCTCCCAACGGCTAAAGACCACTCGGCAGCCAAACTGCGAACCGTACTTCTTCTATTTTTCTTTATTATGGAGTCCAGTGAACGTATGTCACGTTGTGTGATATTGGAAATTTTTCCACAATTTTTATAATTCGTGTCTAATGAATTGTTTTTTTTATAAGATTTGAAAATGTACTGTACAGTAGACTTGGGCAAATTTAATTCTGTACCAACATCTTTATACGATCGTCCATTTTTTATTTTTTGAACTACCAATTCACGTATTTCTTTTGAAATAGCATTTCCACGTGGCATTTTGCTAAAATAATTTTTATTGCTTCACAATTCACTTAATTTAATAATTTGTAAACCTTCAACGCTCAGATTTTATGTAAAAAGTAATTTTATGTAGAAATAACGGAACTTTTTTAAGAGTACGAAACTTAAGTGCTCATGCTTAAAAATACTCCTTTTAAAAGAATTTAAAAAAAACCGTTTGATTTTGGTAGTAAAAATGTTAGTAGTAAAATGTTCACAGTTGCTTTTTAAAGTAGTAGTATGCAGCTATACTAAAACATAAAATCGAGAAAAAAAATTTAACTACTTTTTATATTTCACCTGAAAACCTAACCAAAACATGAAAAATAACCGCCGTACGAAACTCAAGTTGTTAGGGTTGTATACCCTTTCCACCTGTGGTGAAGGGTATAAAAAGCTTGTATTCAAAGTAGGATTTTTGCAGAAAGGTATACCAATTTTCTAAGCAAGAATGATATCTTTTAATTTAATGGTTCATTTGTTAATAATTCTGGTTAATATATATATAGTAGCAACAAGTAGGGGTCAAATTTAAATTTATTATTTTTTTCTTGAACGTAAGTTTTTTAGTTATAAATCAGAATCACGTTTTCTGCTAGGATATCGTATCGATTAGTTGGTTCATATTTTTACAAAGATTTTCATCAATAAATGTTTACAACTCTTAAACTTTGTCTTTTCCAACGTTTCTGTCACGAACCTTAAGGTGTCAAAAGCAATCTCTATAAGTGGTTGAGGAAACTTTTCGAAATATTATTACGCGTAACATTTTTAATTAAAAAAAGCACAAAGCCTGCCTTCTAGTTATAAAGAAAGAATGCAAACAGTAAGCATTGGATTTTAATACTGCTTACTTGTCAAGCTTGCGTCACTTAACGAATGTGCGATAAGGCAAGAGACATAAAACTGGACACGTAAGCAGTACGACGTTTCAAAATATGAAACAAATTAAGCGAAATAGTTGATTAACTGCAATTAAAGGAGAACTGGCTGGAAAAATATTCAAGGATAATGCTGTTAGAGTAAGAAAAAAAAAATAAATTAATTATTAATTTTTTTATTTGTTTAAGTACACATTTCGTAATTTAAACAACATCTTTTTTATCTAAAAAAAAAAACAATTATTGTTTATTATTCATGTTGAAATTTTTCATTTTAATTGAATTTTTCATTCTAATTGAATTTTTCCATTAATCCATTTAAAATCTTTTTGGCCATTAAAAAATTTATATCGTTAATAGGAATTTTCGGAAAAAAAATTAATGATTAGAAAAAAACACACAGAAAAAAAATATAAATTATTCATAATTTTTTATGCGAAATTCTACATTAACAAAAAAAAATTGTACTGAGAGTGAAAAATATGCAAAATCATAAGCAGAAAATAGCAAAACCATTAGAAAAAAAATTAAGAGAAAAAATCAATGATTATGATTTATTAATATGGGTCATTGCTGTCAACACCAGCATAGCGCCAGCCACCATCCAGCGGGAAAAAGAAGGAGTGTGGAGGCCTTCTAGAAGGCCTCTGATTTTCGAAAGTTATTGTGTATGAATAAAATGTGGTGCGTATAATTTAACAAGTCATTACAACTAGTCTTTTTTCAACAAAAATACCGTATGTTACGTTATGAAAACTTAACAAACAGCTTTTGATCAGCGGGTCAACATAGCCACCAATAGCTGCTCCCCCGGCGGTTTGTAGGGATCATCTTCAGGATATTTCAACTTTAGGTGTTACATCCTCCGGGGAAATCAGTTGCAGTCAATACCTGAGATTACTCAAAACTACAGAAGTGACAGATCTCAGGAGATCTACACTGATAGAAAAATGCATCTTCATATTGATGATGCCCTAACATCAGAATTGTGACATCAGTGTTACTACAAATGGCATCAATGATGCAAAAAGTAACATCAATCCAATGACTAACGTCTTCGTACAATTTTGTCATTTTTTACGTGTCATCTATTTTATGACTACAGTGACATCAATTCGATGCCACATTTTGTATATTATTAAAATTATTTTCATGATTACAATGTTTTATAAGAAGTAAAAATTCCTATATTCTATTTTTTTAAATTATTTAGTTAAATACATGAAATTTTTAAAGTAGAACGATTACTGGTGTCTTGTTATTGGGAGTTCTGCTGTAAACAAAGGTAGTAATTCAACAAACGTGAATCAAACATATGCAACGGGTAAGTAAATAATAATATTCTCTCACTTTGACTTGAGTCAATTCCAATGACTTTAACTTAATGACAAACTGTCATTAAATTGTTGCTAATGTGTCCTTTCTCCGATGTTACTGCGCCATCGCACTGAGGACATGTTCGTCATTTCTGTGATGCCGATGTGTCATCCCATTGATGACATAATTTCATTTTGACCCTGATGACACTTTGGCCAAGTGATGTTAAGGTTGACATCACAATGATGACAAGTGTCATGGGGTCAAAAACGAAGACACTTGCCATAGTACTGATGTCAATATACATCAGCGTTATGACGCCTTTTCTATCAGTGTATCTATTGCGATCGCGGCTGACCAAAGTTCCCATCTGGTATAATGGGAGTCAGTAGTCCCCGGTGAATATAGGTTGAGATCTCGGATAGTATTTTTCTTGCGGAAATACTTTCTGTATTTCAGGAAGATTGTATTTGTGGAAGTTTGATTTGCATTAGAAAAGATACTTTCGGAGATCACCACTTGCGAGAGAGTTCGACCTAAGGAAGGATGATCCCTCATCATATGCTTTTAGTATTTTTCCAAAAGCTGCGGAGGTTAACATGCTCCAGCTCCTAAACAAGGGGCGAGTGTTAATTTTGTCGGAAAATGCACTCAAATCGCTATCTGTAGGGGTTGTTTGCGGTCACACTACACCTGATAGAAAAGGCGTCATAACGCTGATGTATTTTGAGATTAGTACATTGCTAAGTGTCTTCGTTTTTGACCCCATGACACTTTTTATCATTGTGATGTCATCCTAAACATCACTTGGCCAAAGTGTCATCAGGTGAAATGATGTCATCAATAGGATGACTCATCGGCATCATTAGAAACGAAGAATCGGAGTCAGTTAAATAAAAAATGTCATCAGTGCGATGATTTGAGAAGGGACTGTCATTAAATTGTTTAAAGAAGTATTTGTGCCATAGAAGATTGACTAGAATAGAAAGAGAGAAAAACTAACTCAGCTGCTACATTAAAGATCAACGTTGAGAACCCAGAAATATATAGGAAAAGCACTCACTTAATTCTCCAATGCTTTTGGCAGTCTTAGGCCAGCTATACTGTGTAAAACAAAATTTAAAAATGCTAAGTTTTATTTTATTAAGGTTGCACTTTTAATATTTTGTTTGAATGTCAACAAATTGGAAGAAATATTAACGTAATTTTTATTTAAAAAAAATATTGTTAAGAAAATTGTAGTAACGATTAAAATTTTTTGTACGATTTAAGCAAAATTTCGAATTTTGAACGATTTAAGCAAAATTTCGAATCAATCCGTTTGAGGGTTAAATCAGTGTTCGATGAAAATTGAGTCTAACTTATTTTTTGCTGATGTGTTCCCGTTTTCTCTTAATATCTTTTTTACTATTCCTATTCTTAAAATAATCCCACACATTCTGTTCCTAAAAATGCAAACAGCCAAACTACTTCTTAACCTCCCCAAATAATAATCCAGACCACTTGAACAGGAAATCATAATGAAAATTTTAACAACAAAAAATTCAAAAATCAAAAACAATTTTTTTTTTTTTTTAATTTTTGAGTGGAAAAACGTGTTTTATTAAAATTTATTGCTTTATAGTGTTTTCCATACGGGATTTCCCGGGAAAAAAATTCCGGGATCCCGCACATTTTTCGGGATAAAAGTCCCGGGAAATTGTGCGGGATTTCCCGGGATTTTTTTAATTTAATTATAGCAACTTTACTGCTGATATGTAAAATTGTAAATAAGTTGTGTCATGAAAAAAATTTTTAACATTTTGAGTCTTTGTTTAGCTTTTATTCAATTTTTTTTTTCTCTTTTGTTTGGTTTAGTCTAGCACAACTGCTTATAGTCGTTATCATCACCTCTTAGGAAAAGTCTACGAAATACACTTAATATATAGTTTTCAATTTAACATCACGAAAAACTATATCTTTTGACTTAAGACATTTTTGCCAAACGCCAAAGTGATGTCAATTCATATATTTATAAAAACGAAATAATGTTGTACCCACTTGCTTGAAAAAATGTGATGATTTTATATGCAGAGCATCTGCATTAAAGATTTTTCGGATTAGATCCTGTAAAAAATGATGACAAAAGTTATTAATAAAAAAAAGCTTATTCGATTCGAAAAAAATATTTTTTTTTTTAAAGAATTACAAGTTTTGAAGGAAGTTCTAAGAAAACTGAAAGAGTCTAGAGATAATATAATGTTCCTTTGGCTTTAAAGACAAACATCCGTAGAAAAGGTAACGTGTTTTATCAACATCTTCTTGAATAAAATTAGAAACAGGGTTTCAAACGATTCTGTAAATGTTTATTCTAACTAAAATCCTATTTAAACAGAAATATTTTGTAATAATTTTTTTGAATAATTTAACTTTTTTTGTTTTATATAAATGCTGTTGGCTTTGAATTTATTTCGTGGCAAAAAGTGCTTAAGTCTATTTGTTAAGTTTTGTAGGAGAACAATTTACAACCGTAAAGGTGGCTTTTGGAAATTTACTCCGAATTTAATAAAATCCTGAGTTCTCTGTGGTTATATTTTTAAGTCTTTATTTCTAAACACTGCTAATGTCACAGATCGGAAGTTTTTATTATTCCAAATGTTTTTGCACATTAAAAACAGATAACCAAAAAGTCATTTTGCTATAACTTCCTCAAAAATCCTACAAAATAATTAAAATTTTCGCCATGTGTACTGTTGAACATGAAGATTTTAAATTAAGCACTTTTTCCTTTTTGCCAGAGGAATAAAAATGTTGAATTAATTTATCTCAGGAAATGTTTTTGTTCAAAAAAATTAAATTAAATAATATTTTGCATCGATTTGTATTGAGCGGGAGTTCCTGGGATCCAGGGAAATTTAAAAATAAATCCCGCTTTCCCGGGAAATAAAAAGTCCGGGAAAAGAAAAACTCTATTGCTGTATTTTTTCATATTCTATTTTATAATATTTATTTCTGATTTAGGATTTTCAGTTAAAATTAAAACATCAGGAACATTTACAAAACAAAAATAAGCAAATGATTGATGAGTTATGGTTTTGATCACTCGGGTGCTTTCCAAATGATTAATAGTCTCTATTATTGGAAAATAAATTTATGAAAAACAATTTATTCGTTTACAGCACATAAAAAATTATAATATCGTTTGCCAAACACTGTTTTCATTTATTGAATTTATATTTGGTGAAGCAAAAAAAGCAAAAGGATATCGCACAATAAATCTTTAACAGGCACAACTCAAAATTTAAAAATGTTTAGGAGAAGCAGTAAACTGCCTTCAAAAGCATGGTTGCAATTTTATAATCAATTTGAGTTTCAGAAATGTTAATGAAGAAAAGTTTAAGAATACAGTGACGCAAACGAAATTTTCGAAGTCTCTATAGATTTGATTTGTGAACTGGTTTATGAAAAAAAAAAAAAACGATTTTTATAAACTTTGAATTGTGCCTGTTAATGATTTAGTGTGCGATATATTGATTCTTAAAATACTCTTCGTTAGTGATTTCAAGAAATTAATTTATATTTTTGTACCAGAACTTTAAGCACGGAAATGATTTAATATAGGTTTCCACCAGATGTTCTTCGAGTCATACCCCAAATTTTTAAAAAGGTTTGACCCCGAAAGATCCCCAAAAAGCTGACTTAATTATCCCTAAAAAAAATCGGCACTAATTATAAAACTAAAATACTAATGGAATCAGAAGATTTGGATTACAAAATTTAAATATCATGGTGCCTTTCTAATTCCTGGCGTTTTGGCGTTAATTCAGCTGGTTGACCGATGATTTGATGCAAAAAATTAAATTTTTTTAAATGGAAATTTTGCATGCGAAGACATAGAACACATAAGTTAGCCAAAATGGTTAAATATGATGAATTAGAGGCATCACTTAATGAAGATTGTTGTCATACTAAAAGCCCAATCCCAATGTGCATAAATAAACGTAGTCTACTGTCAATAATAAACGAAAAGCCTCTCAAATGCATTTAAAAAAAACAATAACAAAATAAAAAACATTTTATTCCATACGGAAAATGAGATCAGTTTCGCACTTTGCTTAAGCAAATTACAGTTTCATAAAACTTAACAAAAAGATTCCTTAAGTTCAATATGGTTTGACATATATGATTTACATGTTTTCGCCCAGTTGTTTACGCCACGTTATTCACATTCTGAATGAATCTTAAAGAAGAACTTGCAAAATTGTTGGAAACCACTCGTGCAGAAATTTGAAAACCTATGCAAGCAGCTGGATCCATTTAAAATCCACATTGGACATTGCAAGCGAAGACAAGAGACGTTGAAAGATGATTTTAAATGTCCGAAATGCTGCTTCAAAGCCATTCGAAAAGTCATTTCATAATCGAATCGACGACTAAGCGGAAATTCATG
Organism: Pollenia griseotomentosa; assembly: GCA_963931875.1. Classification (NCBI taxonomy): domain Eukaryota; kingdom Metazoa; phylum Arthropoda; class Insecta; order Diptera; family Polleniidae; genus Pollenia; species Pollenia griseotomentosa. The sequence goes on from OZ007560.1 coordinate 114,279,526, forward strand.
GCGCACAGTGGGAGATTTTTGGAAAAAAAAACTAGAAATAATCCTGAATATTCTAAGCCGTTAGTTAGTCCGATTGGATTAAAATTTGAGGTGGCAATTTAAGATTTGTAGTTTAAGTTTTGGATTTGGGGTCTAAGAATTCTGGATCTTTTTTAATTGTTGAAATACCCGAGCTGCCCTGCTTTGGGAACCTGTGACACCCCTCCTGATAAGCCTATAGATCCCAAATCCAAAACTAATTGCCCCTCCAATCGAACAAACCGTTTAGAAAATCCAGAATTATTTCCATTTTTTCATGTGTGGCGTCAAGACAATGCTTAGTATTTGGTAGAACCAGAAGGTTCTAGTTTATTAAATGCTGCTTAAAGTGGGCCAAACGGAACCTGAACCTGTACCGAACACAATTGACTCTATTGAAGTGACCAAACGAAAGGAATATGCGACCAAGCATGACAAAGCTCCACCAAAGGTTGCAATACCAGTTAAAACCTTTTTAGGAAGTTTGGATCAACCGCTATCGGCTGCAACCAGTGTTACCGTCGGATATTTTCAAAAAGTACCAAAAAAAGGGGATATCTACAAAAAAAGTGGCACAAAAAAGTGGATTTTTTTTAAAAAAAGGGGCACATCTTTAAAAATTAAAATAAGTACACCACATTATGTATTTTTTACGTTTTTTTCTCTTTGTTATAATTTTAAATGGTATAAAAACTAAAATAAATATTTTGTAAATATTTCTCTCGAGGAGTAATTTTTATAAAATATTTACTTTAATGTTTTAGTAATTCAAAAACGTTAAACTTGTTTTCTGCCAAACATTTTTTTGGATTATGACATTGTTGCAGCAAATAGAAGATATTAATGTAATGTGTTGTATACATATATACATTTAGTATTATATTTCTTGTACTTTTCCTTCTGAAAACATTTTCTTTGATTTATTTAAGACACTGTATTTTTTTTAATTTCCTAAGCTAATCCCGCGAAGCTCTATGCTTGTCTGCAGGAAAGAAACCAGAGTCTCTGGCGGGAATCGAACCCGCAACCTCGCCGCTGATAGACTAGCTCGCTACCAGCTAGCCTACCGAGACACTCAAAAATAATTGGTGTATCTGATAAATGTAACGTGATAGGAGAAAATTGTGTTCATATTCGTCTTTAGCATTCCAAAAACATAAGAATCATTTGGAATGGTTAAACAAACTTTTTTAATATTGTCCTGTGCTACATATTTATCAATGGTCAGTTTTATAAAAATTTTACAAATAATTGTTCTTAAAACGACTTCAATACTTTCGTAAAATGTCTTTAGCCTATTTGTTACTTTATTTTTGATTAAAGCTAACTTAGTAAAAACACGCTCAGCAGAAGCACTACTATGTGACAATGTAAAAATATGAGAGATCAATTTGTACAAGTTTGAATATACATATATAGGTATATTCATCAAATATATTTTTTTCAATGTTTCTATTTCACGCCCAAAATCCTCAGCATTCTTAATTTTAAATATGTGCTCACAATTCGTGTCATTTACTTTACTCTCTAGAAGTTTAAATTCATGTATAAATGCATCTGGGTCAGTTATAATATCTTTAAACTCTGAGACTAATTCGAAATACAGTTGTTTTCCGATTTAACGAACCTTCGATTTAGTGAACATCGCATTTAACGAACACCCAACTTTTTTCTACTGAGTACCTTATATAACGAACAAAAATTTTTATTTTGTACTCGGTATAACGAACAAATGTAAAATTAAATATAAAACATAATTGCTACGAAAAAATAACTAAAAAAGAATGTAAATAAAAATGTACCGTTAATTTTCTTCTTTTGACGGATTTGTTTAATAGCATTTGAGAGTCAGGTGTGAGAAGTAATTTGTGTTAGAAACATCAAAATGGGTAAAAGAAATAGATTGTTCTTTACGGATAAAGTTAAAAACCAGTAATTTTGGCTATCGCAATAGAAGAGCCATAAAGCAAGGTGAGTTCCCAAGAATGGAAAACTAACTTTTTCAATGGTTCCTTCCTCATGCAACGGAATTGTCATATTCATTGTATTAACTATTAATTTGTATTAAATGGGATTAACAAAACAAAATAAGTAGCTCAAATTTGAGAGAGCTTCAAGAAGAAGCCAATAAGAGAAAGTATTAAATTACTTTACGAATTTTTCTTTTACTTAAATGTATATTAATAAAATATGTTTGTTTTTTTTAATAAAATATTAAAAATACTACGTATACTTTGAGTTTTGAATAAAATAGAGGACGTTATTCATTTTTAACTTAGTACTGGATATAACGAACAATTCACTTTAACGAACAAGCCTGACAACAATTAGGTTCGTTAAATCGGAAAACTACTGTAGTTTATATCTTCATTAGACACTATAAATATTGGGACTAAATACTTCAATATATTGAGCTTTTTGTTTTCTATATCAATTCTTATTATCAACTCATTACACAATTTTCGGTAAAAACCCAGATTTTACTTTTAATGTCAATTACACAAATTTTAGAGAAGTTGTCGGTACACAACAGTTCGGTTTCTGCTTTATGACTTCTAAGGAGAGACAAAATACTTTTTTTTACCAAATATTTTAAACTTTTTGCTATATATTCTTTTAATTATTTATAGGAATTTTTTCCAATTCTTATAAAAGAAAATACAGTAAAAATTCAATAATCCGGATAATTGATTGCAGACCCCAATCCGGAGTAGCGAATTATCCGGATTACCGCATGTATGTATTTATTAAAAATTATAATAATTCATAGCAAAAAACGCATGTGCAAACAAACTCATATCACACAAATCTAACTGCATTTTACAAAGCATGCTGTGATTTGAATAAAAAATAAATAAAAACGGATGGTATTCTCCGGATTATAGAGTTGTAATCAATCCGGATTATAGAATATGCAATGACTGTATTTTTCAAAGCATGCTTTGATTTAAATAAAAAATATAAATTAAAACCGGTGTTATTTAATCCGGACTATAGAGTTGCAATCAATCCGGATTATAGAATACGCAATGAGCTGCAAAATTCTGTCCGGATTACCGAATATTCCGGATTAGTGGAGTCCGGATTATCGAATTTACACTGTATAGCAAAAAGTTTCAAATATTTGGTAAAAAAAAGTAATTTGTTTTTTCTGAAAAGTAGTTGTTTTTGAGTTACGATGTTGCGGAAGAAACCCATCGATATGTGAGATATCTTTATCCCCTTATTCATAATAAATAAAACAGGTTAATAGAAAGTTTATTTAACCGATTTTCAGCTAACCACGCATGACAAGAAAAAAATTTCATATAAACTTTCCTACATATACATATATTAAAACAGTTTTACATATATTAAAGCTGGGGGTTATAATAAAACAGAAAGAAAAAAAGTATATTTTCCTAGCGTAAAAAGTATCAAAAAAGTGGCAAGAATCGCAAAAAGTACCACATTTGGGTGCATTTTGTAAAAGTGGCCAAATAGTATCCAAGCAGTTGAAAAAGTGGCAAATTGCCACTTTAGTGGCACCAACGGTAACGCTGGCTGCAACTTTAGAACTTTGCATTGCATGTTTTGATCGATACAGAACGCTCTTAGAGGAATACGGTTAACTTCTAAACAGGGCATTCAAAATTACGTGTGTGAAGATAAATATGAAAAATTAAATTCGTTTTTTAAAAATATCGGATGCGATAAAAAATATTAAAAAAAAAAATATCTCATGCGTATTATAAAGAAAATACGGCTATTTACACGAAATTTTACTTTAAGTCAAAATTTCAAAAATGTATAAAAATTTTCACAAATACAATTTGGTTATAGTAATTATTCATTATTGTAGCCCTGTCCATAGTCTTCATTTTCCATTCGGTTTGATTCCCTGAGATCGAAGGGTTTGGACACAGTGGCCATATCCCTCACACAGCACTTTCATGTGAATTTCACTCTGAGTCAAATTTTCAAAAATGTATAAAAATTTTCACAAATACAATTTGGATATAGTAATTATTGGTTATTGTAGCCCTGTCCATAGTCTTCATTTTCCATTCGGTTTGATTCCATGAGGGCGAAGGGTTTGGACACAGTGGCCATATCCCTCACATAGCACTTTCATGAGAATTTCACTCTGTCGTATTTTTCAAAAATCGTAAATTTTAATATAAAAAGAGTAATTAAATATCTAATTAGTTTCAAATATTAAATAAAAATTATTGATTTTTCATAAAAACTGCAAAATTTTGTGTAAATAGTCGTATTTTTTTATAATACGCATGCGATATTTTTTTAAAATATTTTTTATCGCATGCGATATTTTAAAAAAACGAATTTAACTTTTCATATTTATCTTCACACACGTTCAAAATTTACCTAAATTGTTCTTCAAAAAGTGTATTTCCACCGAAGAGGTTCAAAAAGGTTTTATTAAACGATGGCCAGTACTTTGAGTTAGTTTATAGTAAATCAGTGTTTTACATGAAAAACTTTTTGAACCTGCTATATAAAAAACAAATCTCATTATTGTTTAATGAAAAGTATTTATACCAAATTGTGTCGCTATAGCTCAACCCATAGAATATCTTCCGCTTTTTAGTAGCGGGTATTAAAAATACAGCCAGACCGTTTGCTGCATTTTTTTTAATGAATCGATTAATTCCTCTGTTTGTTGGTGAAGATGTGAAGAAATTTTCACACACTTTAAAATAATTCAAATTAAATATAAAAGCTGTTTGAATTCTCGAACAAGTTTAAAAAATGTTACGGCCAATTTCATCAAGTTTAGTTATAATTAACTATCAGTAATAACTGTCACAAATACATTCATAACTAGAAGTTAAAGTAATAGCTAGTTTTAGCTGAACTTGGTAAATTGACCGTTAACTATAGTAATTTAACTTTGACAAAAATAGTAAAAAAAAAATTTCATTAATTCGTTTCCAACTAAATGTCGCACAAACTTATTAATAAATAGCTTAATAGTCACAAAACAATCTTAAATTTTTTTTCTCATTTATATTTTAAAACTTAACAAGCAAAAAAAAAAGTTTATCAAATGAAGAGAAATTTTCTGGTCGTTTGACTGATTAAAATAATGAATAACAAGTAGGAGCCTTTAACTGGATTAAGTTAATTAACCAAAATTTTTAGTAGTCAAAAAATTAATTTTATCTTTAAGCAAATCAGCAAAAATTAAGTCAAAAAGTATCATGTCATCATAACAACAAATATTTACTAGCATTTTCTAGCTCTCATTTTTTAGGCAATATTTCAACAATATATTTTTGGCAATATTCTGCAATCATCAATTCAGATTTAAGGCGCACAAAAAAAAAAGATCCAAACTAATTGTTATGTTTAAGACGTGAATCTAGCAGACATTTGGCATCAAAGTAAAGGGTGGCTCAATTTTAAGGGCCGATGTTGAAAGTGAACCACACCTAAACATCAAGTTTTTTTCTGCATTTCATTTGACATTTCTCAATTTCAGACTTACTCAATTTGAACCATGGAAAGATACACAATCGAGCAACGCATTAAAGTTACTTAGGCTTATTATGAAAATGGGCATTCAAACCAAAATGCATATCGTGTACTTTGGGATTTTTTCGGTCAATTTAATCGTCCAAATGTGCATAAAAAGGGAAAAATCGTGCAAGAATTTGAATTTGAAAACACCAGTGCATGCTCGTACAGCTCGTAAGGCAGAAAATATTGCTGCTGTTCGCGATAGTGTGGCCATCCACCTCAACTCGTCGTCGTGCCAAACAATTGCACCTCTTACGCTTGTCGTTGATGAACATTTTGCATAAAGACTTGCATTTACATGCTTACAAGCTGCAATTGACTCAAGATCTAAAATATCTTGACCATTTCAAACGTCCTCAATGGTCAGAATGGTGGCAAAAAATGGCAACAATCATGATCAATTTTCGAAGAAAATCATCTTCAGTGATGGAGCACATTTTCACCTGAGTGGATTCGTCAATAAGCAGAATTGCCGCATTTGGGCGAATAATAATCCAAGCGTGATTGTCGAAAAACCAATGCACCCACAATGAGTGACTGTTTGGTGCGGTTTATGGGCTGGCGGCATCATCGAGCCGCATTTTTCCAAAATGAGTCAGGCAGTAACTGTAAATGGTGTTCGCTATCGTGAGATGATAACGAAGTTTTTATGGCCCGCAAAGGAAGATATGGATGTCGACGATATGTGGTTTCAACAGGACGGTGCCACTTGCTACACAGCTAACGAAACAATGGCTCTTTTGCGCGACAAATTCAATGGCTGTGTTGTCTCACGTGGTGGCGATGCCAATTGGCCGCCAAGATCATGTGATTTGACACCGTTGCACTTCCTTCTTTGGGGTTATTTAAAAGAAAAGGTGTACGTCGATAAGCCAGCAACATCTCAAGAGCTAAAGGATGGGATAATTCGGCACATTGACGGCATAGAACCTCAATTATGCCTCAGCGTCATCGAAAATTTGGACCATCGGATGGATGTTTGCCGCCGAGGTCGCGGCGACCATTTGGCCGATATTTTGTTCCATACACAATTAAACCATACCAATATTATCATAATAAAAGGAAATGACAATAATTTCCTAAATAATTTGCGTTTCATTCAAAATCAACATCGGCCCTTAAAATTTAACCACCCTTTATAAAAAGATATATATTAAAGAAGCTAGTAATTTAAATAAGAAATTAAGGGCACCAAACTGCTGTTCTAACATCAAAAATGACTGTTGCTTAAAAATGATTTGCAATTTATTTGATGGAATACATAAAGTATTAATATACATTTTTATCAAATTGTTAGGGTGTTTTTTAAGCTACGAAACGGTTAAGTGTCAAACGAACTGTCATACTATGCTCTCTTTGCGACATTAAAAACACTGTTCGGCAATAAAATTCGTTTAAAAAAGATATATATATGGATTATTAACAGTTCAAGGCACTAAATTTAAGTCCGTTTTCAGTTTTTTTTCTATCATGTGTAGTTTTTTTGGCTTTTCCGAATTTTAAAACGTATGCGAATTGAAACATGGACTGATTTTGAACTATCAGTGCAAAAATAAAACAAAATCTGGAAAAGTTAACGGTACTTTTCCTATAATTATTTTGCTAGAGATCAGTCCAATAAATTGATAATAAGTAGAAAAAAAAATCATAAATTTTGTAAAAGTTTTTCTCATTAAAGAAAATTAGAAATTTTTCGTAATTTTTCTGTAATACAAATCGAAAAATCTTTTGTTTAAAGGACAATTCAAGCTTTTAAAAGTGAAAACCCGTTTAATAGAAAACGATGGTCCGGTCACAATTTTTGAAACAATGCAATCAAACTCGAGCTATGTTGAAGGTAATTGTTCCCTAGCTCAAATAGTCCGGTTTTCAATACAAAATACTATTTATATACACATATATAGGATATATCTAAGACAAATTTGGTTCTTCTCTCTTCTATGACATGGGCGTACTAAAACCATTATTTTGGAGAAAAAAAGGTAGTAATTTGTCTATAACTAAGTCATTTATAAACCCATTTTCACAACAAGTATTCTAATTAGTTTGTTTTAGCTGAATGTTTAAAAAAAAATTATAATAAGACTTAAAAGATTTAAGTTGGATTGGTAAAAATGATCGTTTTAGGGTTAAAATTAGAACAAATTGTGGTCTTTTTTATTGACCGATTTGTCTGAATTTTTATAGCAAACTATTCCAGACAAAACAGGCTATAAATATATACAACAACCCAGTCCATATCATATCTGGTATCTTTGGAAAGCCCATTTCAACATACACACGGTCGGAAAAATCGACGGACAGACGGACATGCTTATCAACTCCGCTACTTACAAGAATCAATAATTTTTATACTTTGGACGGTCTGATATCAAAATTGTAGAAAATTACAACCTTAGTAAACAAGTTTTTTAATAAAAGAACTTTTAAGTACCCTTTCCACCTGTTGCAGTTTTGGCGAGATGTGGTTTAACAGAATGGCGCTACGTGCCATACGACGGCTGCAACCATCGACATATTTAAATCAAAATTAGCGATAATTTGATTTCGAGATATTAAACTGTTCAATTGGCCTCTGTAGCGTGTCATTGTGTTTGACTATGCTTACACACATAATTTCGGTGACATTACATACACACAAACCAGGCGCATGTTTTAATGTAACATGAATAAAGCACTTGTGTGTCGTGTGTTGTGAATATATCAATACAATACAATTTTATTGGTAACAGTACGATCAACACACATTCGTCCCATATCAATACGATCAACACTCTTTATGTTGGACGATTGACTATGACATTGTATGAAATTCCCCAGCAAACCGTTACACCTTCCACAGTAAAAGAAAATGCTTGATCAGCATTTATTTAGTATAAAATTGAGAACAATTCCTATGTAAAAAGCAATTATTGTATCAAACTAAAACTGTGCGTACTAGCCGCACATGAAATAAATAAATTTTAAAATAAAATAAAAAGACTTTAATTACATGGCGATCCTGCCAGCCTTGGAGTGCTTCTAAAAATAGCGAGCACCCAAGGACCCATACTTTTAAGAAGGAGTGCTAAAATTAGTTAAAGCACCTAAATTTTTTTTTAATGCCGCCTGGCCAAAAGGCATAGATGAAAAATACCGCAAGGGACAAGAAGGAAGAAGGAGTGCTTAAATTGGTTAAAGCACCCTGAATTTCTGGATGGAAAAATTCCCAAAGGGGCAGGGACCCCAGCCTATAACATCAAATCAATACTACTACGGCTGATAAATAGTTCACCACCACCATAATGGACGGAGGCGTCCAGAATGTGGAGTAAAATTCATGATAAAGAGTTGTTAATAGAGCAACATACATCAAAAAAAAAGTAAATATTTTTTTTCCAACATTAGCTTCTAAAAGACGTGCATGGGCTGCACTCTTAGGGCCTATAAGCGAAAATCGCTCGAGGCAAACATTTTTTTATTATTATAAATAATTCAATATTAAAAAAAAAAAAAAAAATAAAAAAAAAAAACCAAAATATATTAAAAACCTAATTATACTTTACATCTAAATAAAAAAAAAAACATATGTATATAATTTAATTTCAAACTTAATATTTTAATTTCATAAGGGAATTTTTATCTTTATTTTTGAGAAAACTAAAATTTTTTTTAAATGTGTAAAACTAGAATTTTTTTTTTATTATTAAATGTGCTAGCAGAGAGATAATCTAGATAAAATATAATAGAGCAAATGACTTAGAAAAGTTTAGATGGAATGGAAAGATATATTGAATAAGGTTAGGTTAATTAAAGAGCACTTCGATCGTTCTTATAAGTGCTTGAATGTTGAAAGACCAACTAAGGAAGAGACCATTCAACACCACTTCCAAATCCTACTAAATAGACTTGAGGAAATAAGAATTATATTAAATGTAAACTATAATCGGTTGACACTTAGTCACAAAAGTGCAGCAGAAGGATTCTTTTTAGATTTAAAAACCAAAGTCTTAAAAATAGCCGCTTTAAAAAATATACAGATAAAACTACCTGAAACTCTACACGAAACAGTAAATTTGACAACAAACAATAAAACAGATACTAAAATGACACAAACATTGGTAGAATTCCTAAATACAGCTTCAAAGCTGATTACGGAATTTGATGGAAAATACGAAAATTTGCAGTCATTCATAGACTCCTTACAATTAGTTAATTTAATAAAGGGTATACACGAATCTTCTGCAATATCGCTAATTAAAACAAAGCTTAAGGGAAATGCTAGAAATATCATAAGTGAAGAATCTACAATAGAAGAAATTATCACTAAGCTCAAAGTAACCGTTAAAGGTGAATCAGTGCATGTTTTGTCAGCTAAACTAATGAGCATAAAACAAAACAATAAAACCCCAACTGCATACTGTACCGAAATAGAAAATCTCACAAAGTCACTTGAAACGGCATATATATCTGATGGTCTATCTTGTGAACTAGCTAACAAATACTCTACACAAGTTGCAGTAAAAACTATTACAAAAAACTGCTCCAATGATAAAGTAAAACTTATCATGGAAGCAGGCCAATTCAATGATATGAATGAAGCCGTGAGTAAATTTGTAAGCAGTTGCACTGAAGCAACAGGCCAACAGAACTCCGTATTATATTTCAGTCAAAGACCCACTTATTATCGTGGAAATAACAGAAGATTTCGTGGAAGAAACAACTATCCCCGAAATAATAACAATACTAATAATAACCACGAAAATAACAACAATAACAATTACTATAATAGAAACAGACAAAGACCTGACAATAATCGTAGAAATAGACACAACGTACGAGCAATGGACTCAAATGAAAATGGTTCGGAAAACTCCGACCATCCCCTAAGATCAGAACAGTAAATCATAAAGTGTATAACTTGAACCTCAACTTATGTTATTTCATTCAGATTAATATAGATAACAGTAACACAACAGTAAAACTACTAGTTGATACAGGTGCCGACATTTCACTCATAAAATCCAAATATTTTGATTTAACTAAAATAAATACTAACAAAATCGCAACATTAAGTGGAATAGGACAAGGTGAAATTAAATCTATAGGTAGTATATTTTTTGATTTAAAATTTAAAAAATATCTAATACCATACAATTTTCAAGTAGTAGACAATAATTTCCCAATACCAAGCGATGGAATCATTGGCATGGATTTTATTAAGAAATATAATTGCATATTAGATTTTAATCAAGATTATGACTACCTAGCCCTACGACCATTCAATATACCACAACCTATAGAAATACCAATTACTAACAACAGCGATAACCTTATATTGCCGCCAAGATCAGAAGTAATACGTAAAGTAAATTTTATTAATTGTGATAATGAAATACTAATACCAAATCAAGAACTTGAACCAGGAGTCTTTATCGCGAACACATTGGTAAAATCTAATAAAGCATACATTCGTATTCTATATACAAATAACACTATCACATCAGTTAATTAAAGTAAAATAAAAACCGAAAATCTCTCTGAATATGAAATAGTCGAACGAAATCCGACCAAAAATACACATAGAAAATCAGAAGTATTAAAAATTTTACGGAAAAATTTTCCAGAACAATTTAAAAATACATTAACGGAACTTTGCACATCATACAGCGATATTTTCGGTTTAGAATCAGAAACAATAACAATTAATAATTTCTATGAACAAAAGTTGAGAGTAAGGGATTCACAACCGGTGTACATTAAGAATTACCGGATACCACATACACACAAAGAGGAGATAGATGGACAGGTGAAAAAATTAATAGACGACAGAATAGTGGAACCATCAAATTCTGAGTACAACAGTCCAATTCTGCTTGTACCAAAAAAATCACTTCCAAGTTCAGAAACAAAAAGATGGAGACTCGTAGTGGATTATAGACAACTAAATAAGAAATTGATAGCAGACAAATTTCCATTACCTAGAATAGATGACATTTTAGACCAACTCGGTAGAGCCAAATATTTTTCATGTCTAGATTTAATGTCCGGTTTTCACCAAATTGGACTATAGAAAAACTCTAGAGATCTTACTTCATTTTCAACAGCAAATGGATCTTATAGGTTTACTAGATTGCCCTATGGTTTAAAAATAGCGCCCAATTCTTTTCAAAGAATGATGACACTCGCTTTTACTGGATTGCGACCAGAACAAGCATTTCTTTACATGGATGACTTAGTTGTTTTAGGATGTTCTGAAAAGCATATGCTTTCTAATTTAACAAATGTGTTTGAATTATGTCGAAAACGCAATCTTAAGTTACATCCCGAAAAATGTTCATTTTTCATGAGGGAAGTAACATACCTAGGACATAAATGCACTGATAAAGGAATACTGCCTGACGATAGTAAATATTCGGTAATCGAAAATTATCCACAACCAAAAGATGCGGATAGTGCAAGAAGATTTGTAGCATTTTGCAACTACTATCGCAGATTTATCAAAAATTTTTCAGAGTATTCTAGACATCTTACAAGATTGTCCAAAAAGGGTGTGCAGTTCGAATGGACTAAAGATTGTGATTCAGCATTTAAATATCTTAAAAAAGCATTAATGAGTCCAACATTACTTCAATATCCAGATTTCACAAAAGAGTTTTGTATAACAACAGATGCAAGCAAACATGCTTGTGGAGCTGTACTAACTCAAGAACATGACGGAAAACATCTACCAATAGCATACGCATCCAAAATATTTACAAAAGGCGAGAGTAACAAATCAACAATTGAACAAGAATTAACCGCTATACACTGGGCCATCACACATTTTAGACCATATATTTATGGTAAACATTTTCTTGTCCGCACTGATCATAGACCTCTGTCATACCTCTTTTCCATGAAAAATCCAAGCTCAAAACTAACTAGAATGAGACTGGACTTGGAAGAATATGATTTCACTGTAGAATATCTTAGGGGAAAAGATAATTATGTGGCCGACGCTTTGTCGCGCATTACAATAAATGATTTAAAAGAAATAAATAATAAAAACAACAATGTATACAAAGTAACAACTCGAGCAATGACAAACAATGCACTCAAAAAGAAATATCCAATTACACCAAATAAACGGCATTTAAATAATGAAAATGAGAAACCCAATGTATTTGAACCAATTATTAATTCTGACGTCAGAAAATTTTGTAAGCTAAAGATTACACCACAAAAAGTTTATATTAAACGTGGCAAATCTATAATAGCATGTATAAATATAGATGAATTGTTTACTAACGGGAAATTTGACTTAGGACAATTTTTCCCTAGGCTCGAAGAAGTGGCCGGTAAATTAAATATTCATAAAGTACAAGTGGCACCAAGTGAGAAAATTTTCGAATTTATCTCTATTAATGAATTTAAAGAAATGGGCAATAAATTATTAAAATTATTAAAAGTAGCGCTACTTAATGAGGTGATCCACGTAACAAATGCCAAATTAATAACAGAGATAATGAAACGATACCACGATGACCCGCAAAGGGAGGACATTCCGGTGTTTCAAGAACTCTAAATAAAATAAAAAGATACTACTATTGGAAAAATATGACTCGAGATATAACAAAATACGTTAAAATGTGCCAAAAATGCCAAACGGCTAAAATAACAAAACATACAAAAATACCACTGACATTGACAAATACACCAAATAAACTTTTTGATACGATAATTGTGGATACTGTAGGTCCACTACCAAAATCATATTTCGGAAATGAATATGCCGTCACCATAATATGTGACATGACAAAATATCTTGTAACGGTACCTATACAAGATAAAAGCGCAAAATCCATTGCGAAAGCAATTTTTGAAAATTTTATTCTTACCTATGGTCCAATGAAGACGTTCATTTCAGATATGGGTACAGAATACAAAAACTCAATACTAACTGAATTGTGTAACCTTTTGAATATTGAAAAAATAACATCAACAGCTTACCATCACCAGACTCTAGGAACTGTGGAAAGAAGTCACAGAACTTTTAACGAATATGTTAGATCATACATATCCGTTGACAAAACCGATTGGGATGAATGGCTTAAGTATTTCACGTACTGTTTTAACACTACGCCATCTTCCGTTCATGACTATTGTCCTTATGAGTTAGTTTTTGGTAGACTTCCAAATGGGTTTCAACAGTTCAATAGTATTCAGGAAATAACACCATTATATAATATAGAAAATTATGCTAAGGAAGTTAAATTTAGGCTAGAAATAGCACATAAGAGAGCGCGCTCTATGATAGATAGGTCTAAACTTAAACAAAAATTAAATTATGATAGGTCATTATTAGAAGTAGATTTCAGAATAGGAGACTTAGTTTTAATTAAAAATGAAGTAGGGCACAAATTAGATGATAGGTATAACGGCCCTTATGAAATTAAAAATATAGACTTAAGAAATAATGTAACAATAGTTGATAAGAAAAATAATAAAGAACAAATAGTACATAAGAATAGACTTAAGGCTTACCATAATAAATAAAATATTAAGCAAAATTCAATAAAATATATAAATATTATTAGCATTTAAATAACAGAACTATTTAAGTATACTCCATAATTGTAAAAGAATGTCCATAAAACTGTCAGTTATATGAACATTCTTCCGTAAAAGGGAGGTGTAGCGTGTCATTGTGTTCGACTATGCTTACACACATAATTTCGGTGACATTACATACACACAAACCAGGCGCATGTTTTAATGTAACATGAATAAAGCACTTGTGTGTCGTGTGTTGTGAATATATCAATACAATACAATTTTATTGGTAACAGTACGATCAACACACATTCGTCCCATATCAATACGATCAACACTCTTTATGTTGGACGATTGACTATGACATTGTATGAAATTCCCCAGCAAACCGTTACACCTTCCACAGTAAAAGAAAATGCTTGATCAGCATTTATTTAGTATAAAATTGAGAACAATTCCTATGTAAAAAGCAATTATTGTATCAAACTAAAACTGTGCGTACTAGCCGCACATGAAATAAATAAATTTTAAAATAAAATAAAAAGACTTTAATTACACCTCCAAGGTCGTGCCACTTACAATTATTTCCTGTGGGACTACGTGAAGTGATTGGTTTAAACCAGCAACAATTAACGGCTCAGAGGCAAACAATGTTCGTGTTATTTGTGCCATAAAGCCAGTTATGCTCGAAAATGTGGCCCAAAATTGGTTGTCCAGAATGCGCTTCGTCTAGAACAGCATTCTCGAAATGATTTTTAAATTTTAAGGCCATATATTTATCTTTCGAATCAAAACTGTTCGATTCAAACTGAAAATTATTTTTTTCAGTTTCAAGTTCTATCGGTATTTAAAAAAAAAATACCCTTTACTTCTTAATATAAATATAATTTTTTTTATTTTTAATAAAACATATACACAAGTTCGCTTACCTACAAAAATATTTAAATATGTAATTTTCTTTTTTCGTTTATGTTTGATAAAATACGAAGTATGTATGTACATACGTAAAAAAGGTTTATATTCAGGAAAAATGTCCTTAGGATATTAAAAAAGGGGGCTTCTAAAAAGACTTCATTTAAAACATAAGAAGAAGGAAACCATAAGAAAATATATAATATAAAAAATTAAAAGTAATATAATTTTTAAAAAAACATAATTAGTTTATCATAAGCACTTAGGAAGCAACGCCGTAAATTTTTTAAAACACGCTCTAGTTACCCCTCAATTCCGTTGTAAACGTATTTTGTTTGTTGTTTTCTTTTGATAATATAATATTTCAAATTCATTCAGGTACGTACGGTAGGTACGCTTTTATATTTGCGCCAGCTATTGTGTGTCTCTGTATAGAATATGCGTTTTTATTTGACAGCGTAACTACGCCGTATGCTACTTCGTTCATACGGTGCAATTCTATTTCTACGGTTAGTATTTGGAAAGTTTTATCTACCATAAATTAATTTCTATAGAAACTTTGGCCGATGTAAGGACATAACTTTTGTAAAAACTTTGCCTGGAAGCAGGACTTAATTTCTAAAAGAATCTTCGTAGCTGTACAATATTTCGGTTTAAATTTTTGTGGTAGCCAGACACACACAGAAAAAGTTATCAGTTGTTTTTTTTATCAATAAAAATTTTTTAAAAAGTATTTCAATTTAATTAATGTGATAATTGAATCAATTATTTTTTTTTTTTTTTGTTTTTTTTATTTAAAGAAAATTAAAAATATGATTTTGATTTTATTAACATTTAAGTGGTTTTAAAATAAATTTTTATTTAAAAAAATTAAACAAAAAATCATAATTGATTGATAACTAAAGTATGCCTCGTAACAGAAATATACAAACGAAAAATTCTGATAGTTCATAGAAAATATTCCTGGAAAATTTTAAAGGAATAAGACTATTAAAGTATAAAAGCTTTTGAGGATTGTAATTTGACTTACAATCAGTGTTGCCAAAACTTGGTGACCAAAAATGGCTAAATTTACGGGGAAAAATGGCTAAAAAATGACTAAATGTTTTTTTTAAATAAAAACATATTAAAATTCAATAACAAATTAAATAATTTAAAGTTGCTTACGATGAAATAAGAAAAAACGTTAATTAAAATTTTGATAGATATTAAAAATTAAATCATCGATATATTTGATGTCGTTATTGTTCATCTCATAGGAAGCACTCGTGCCTATTAGTTTTTAATGATTTGAAGGTAAATCATAATCACGACAACATTTACCCAACCTTTTGAGTCCAGATCTACAATTAAATACAAGTTAAAAAGTATTGTCGGTCAACCTCGACTTTACGATACCCTACACCACATTAGAACCAAATTTTGTCAAATAATTTCCAAAATTGCCACCTGTACTTTACGCACAAGGTTTACATGGACAGCCAGCCAAGCCAGCCGGACAAACATCGGTTATTCGACTCAGAAAGTAATTCTGAGTCATGCGGTATACGTAAAGGTGGTCTTAGGACCAATATTTAAAGGTGTAACAAACATCAGCACAAACGCATGAGGGTACCACTGTTGTGGTGTTGGTATAAATATTTTATTGTTATGGTTAAAATGTTTACCTAATTGATAAAATCGAATTAACGGTTGCTAAATGTAACCTATTTCTTAAATTACTTTTAACAATGATTACTTGGCTAAATACCCTCTCTACTTCAGCATTAGACCATGGAAGTGAGAGCAACTTTATAGTCAATTCTGAAATTTCTAAAAAAATTTTGTTGCCGCCTGCATCTCTTTATTGAAATACTTGCAACCAGAAAGAAACACTAATGTTTGTGTTGATCCATTTTATAAATTTAATATTGAAATACTGTTCATTAACTTTGAAAGATGTTTCATTCTCTTTTTTAGCGATTTTCAGCATTTGTAAAAGTTTTGATTTAAATTAAGGGCATTTTAATTGTTAAAAATGTTTATTTTACTTTTATAAATTTTTATAATAAAATAAAAATTATTCTTTTAAAATACAAACGGCAAAAACAAGCTGGAAAATGGCTAATGGCTAAACTCATTTTTTAATGGCTAAACAGGGTGAAAAATGGCTAAATCTAGCCACTAAATGGCTAAATTGGCAACACAGCTTAGAAAACACATTCGAATAATATGAAAATTTATAAAATAATTTACACTTGTAGAATTGTTGTTGGGAATTGGCAAAACCCGAGCTATATTTAATTAAAGCAATTAACACATTGTTTGAAACGGCAAAGTTTTTGATCATTTTTTTAATTAAAATTAAAAATATCATTTAGTGCAAAAAAAATATTCGCAATTTTAAATTTTTAGTTATCTATATAATCATTTTGGTAATAGGTGCAAAATAAACAAATTATTTGCTTGATGCTATGAATTTGGTAATTAAAGACAATTTTTAATTTTTTCAGTGCTATTACTATAAAAATTTTGTCTGGTAGACGGATGAATTTCTTAAGTAATTTTGTCTTGTAACCGAATATAATTTAAATAAAATCTCTGTTCAAAAGTCAAACATAATTACAGGAAAAACTTTGGCCGGCATCAAAAAATAATCTCTTTAAAAACTTTGTCCGTCAGCCAGCTATTATTTGTATAGAAATTTGTGCCGTAACGTAATCTTTAAAGTACTCTGTTCGGTAGCCAGGCATATCATCTAAAGAACCGTCCTCCGGTAGAATTACTACAGAAACTTTGTCCAGTAGCCAAACATAATCCCTTCAGAACTTTATTTGGTAAATGGACATAATTTCTATAGAAACTTCGCACTGTAATCGAACATAGTTTTTCAGAAACCTTGTCCGGTAGCCAGATGTAATTCGTACAGAAACTTTATTCTGTAGCCGACCGTTAGCGAAATAAAACTCTGGGGACTAATGCAGCAATTTCATTTCTAAGTTGACACTGATCTAATTGAACTTACTTTTTCAGTGTTGTAAAGAATTTATTTGGGTTTTCACAACACCGAAAGTATCGACTGAAAGACTAAAAAAAAAAAGAAAATTTCTTTGGAGTCGAAAAAATATTCGATCATGACTACCCAAATTAGCCCCCTGTTTGTCCGGTAGCCGGAAATAGTTCACACATAAACTTTGTCCGGCAGCCGGATATAATTTCCAAAAAACCACAGTAGCCGGAGAAAATTTCTAAACAACTCTGTGCGGTAGCCGTATATAGTTTCTATAGGAACTTTGTTCGGTCGTCAATCATAATTCCTATAAAAACAATGCCGAGCTTTATTTCTACTTTAGCGTTGTTTAGAAGCCGGACATTATTTCTAACGATATTTTGTTTAGCAATACAAAATTTGTATACAAACTTTGTCCGGTAGCCAGAAACTCTTTTAACAGAAGCTTTGTGAAGTAGCCGGACATAATAAATAGGGACTTCTTGGTTTTTTTTATTGATGTTTAATCAACTCAACTGGAGATAACTTCTTAATAGACTTTGTCTAATAGCTGGACGTAATTTCTACTGGCACATCATTTCTAAATAAATTTTGTTCAGTTGCCAGGCAAAATTTTTCATATTTGCTATTGACGTAATCTCTAGCTAAACTTTGTTTAATTGCCAGACGTTAATTCTATAGAAACCTGAAGCCGTTTCTTACATTAAGTTATCAAAGAAACCTTTATATTTATTTCCCAGTAAAAACTTCGCTTACTTTTTCAAAATGAATATCTTCTCTCACTCATAATTAAGGAGCTTTCTTCTATAACTGCTTCTATAACTAATAATTTCTGAATTGTTGTTGTTGTTGGTAAAAAAAAATAATGACTTAAGCTACGGTCACATTTATTAAATATTTGACGAAATAAGCGTAACCCCTACTTTTGTTAATAGTTGGTGAGATTTAACATGGTCTTAATATCACAAAATAAACTAATTATACTACTAGACATAGCGAAAAACTGTTTTGTGTAAGATGTGGTATTATAATCAAAATAAATATTGAAATTACAGGAAACGATTATTAAGTATGCTTGTTGGTCCCGTTTATTTCGTCAAATATTTGACAAGTGTGACCGTAGCTTTACTTTTGAATGCGTTGATTTTGGGACATCCCTTGTAAAATTCATTGGTTTTTTCAGTAGAATTTTCAGTAGTGCTTTTAAGTTTTTCTGATTACTTAACATATTATTTTGTAGGCAAAGTTTTTACTGGGTTATGAGGAAATTTAAATAAAAACACATTTTTTGAAATTTTAATGTCAAGTTCAAGTAGAGGGTGTTTTAAAATATTTTATTAAAATTTAAAATGGTAGAGAAAGCCAAAAGTGTATGAGATTTAGTAAATAATAAAATACAAAAATTGTTAATAAAAACCAATAAAAGCTTTTCAAAGTAAAAAATAAATAAATTCGTATAAATTGAGAAGCAATAAAACACGCAAAAGGGCAAAAGACAGTTAATAAGAAATTTATTAAATGGTCAGTTACATGGAAGTTATGAATAAAAAAATGTTCATTTTGATACAATATTTTATGGTGAAAATAAACTTACCATAAAAATACTTTTAATATCTGAAAATAAAAGGAAAATGAAATTAATTTATATTGAGAATTCAACAGACATTTTAAAAACATAAAAACAAAAGGGATGCATTCTTAAATTGTAAAAAAAAAATAAAAATTGAACTTTAAATTAAACTCATGAATAATTTATTTCTATTTTCCAGGTTTTGTTACGGATAATAAGAAATACAGAAATTAGAAATAATTTAATTAAAAACTTGTTTAAATTATACTTTAATTAATGTTTTTAAATAAACTGCCTTATTACATTGGCTGTAATCAGTCTGATGCTACAATGGAATTTGGTGTTAGTGTAATGTTTTTTTTTAAACACTTCAAAGGAAAAATATTAAAAAAATTCTTTTATCACAAGTTTAAAAAACAAACTCACGATTACAACATGGCGCATGATTATTATTATTTCAATATTAATATTAATCATACGTCACCGCCCTATTCACCTTTTAATTAAACTCACACGATTTTAATTCGCTTAAGAAGAGACCAGAAGATAAGAAAGTTATTAAAAAAAGAACGAAAGACTTTTGTTTTGTACATGTCAACCTCATGGCATGAAAAAATGTATTTAACAAAAATTTCAACAGCCACACAAAAGCAAACATGTCAATAAAAAAAAATATGTTTTTTTTTATTCTCCATAGAAATTATACCAAATTAAGAATAAAAACAAAAAAGATTAATTATTCTCAGACATTAAGGCCTGCTTTAACGATAGCTTAATGCTTGAGTTTATCGGCCGTCTAAAAAGTGTTCCATTATTATAATTTAACGTTAACCTACCAGGTTTATCCTACACTTTCCTTTACCTTAATGGTCATTTTAGGTTTAATTTAAGTTGTGATTATGAAACACTTTTTATGCGGCCGATAAAATCTTACTTTTAGCTGTCGGCGAGTTGTAAAAAGAGGCCTTAATGTCAATAATAACGAACAAAATAAGAGTAAACAACAGAAGAAAATGCTTGATATTGTACTTTTATCATGGGATTAAATTTTACTACCTGAATAATAAAACAGCATTTGTTTAATTTCGTTACGAAGAATATTAAAAGCAATATTAAAAGTAATTAAAAAAGAAACGCTAAAATTTTTTTTATAAAACACATTTTTAATTATAATTTAGGTAAGTTGCAGGGCTCAATTTCTAAAAAAAATATGCTCAAAAGCCGCGTACAACTCTTACACAAATTTTGATCGGTAGCAAGGCGCATTATTAGTTAACCCATTTTTCGCCGCACCAAGTAAATTGACAACATAATAGCGTTATAAGATTTTAAGTAGCTGACAGAACAAAAAACATTGCAACAAAAAACAAGAGTTAGAGTGCTGGTGATTATAATAACCAGTCGACGAAAAATGGGTTAAAAATTTCTTTGGTATTCAGCCGCACTTTCTAAAGAAACTCTTCTCGAAAAAAATTTCTTTAAAAACTTTACTTGGTAGCCGCAAACAATTTCAATAGAAATTTCAGTCGGTAGCCGATCAAGTAATATTACTTAGTAGCCGAACATCATGTTTAAAGAAATTTTCTAGATAGGCTGTCGCAATTTCTTTAAAAATTTCGCAGATTCTAAAGAAATTTTGCACGGTAGCCGAATTCAGAAAATTTTCACGGGAGCACATATTTTTGTCGCAGGCGCAAACATTTTTAGTAGAAATTTTGCCGAGTAGCCCGGCACATTTTGTAAAAAAAATTCGTGGGTAGCCAAGCAAATTTTCTTACAAAATTTTGCTCGTTCACCAGACGAAATTTTTTTCGATAGCCTGTCGCAATTTCTATAGAAATTTCGCTAATTAGCCGGGCATATTTTCTAATCAAAATTTCCGGATTCTGTCACAATTTCCTCGGTAGCCGCGAATATTTTCTGTAAAAATTTTTCTGGGTAGTTAAGCACATTTTCTAAAAAAAATATCGCATGAGAGTCAGACGCGTCTAAAAAAAAATGTTTAAGGCAGCTGGCAGAATTTCTAAAAAAATTTTGGTGGGTAGCAAAGCATATTTTCTTCAGAAATTTTGCTCAATAGCTGGAAGAAATTTTTCTTGATACCATGTCGCAATTTCTCTAGAAATTTCGCTCGGTAGCCCGGCACATTTTCTAATTAAATTTTTCAGAAGCAAGTTTGATGGCAAATTGCCACGATATCCTGACACAATTTCTTTGGTAGCCCCGAACATTTTCTGGTTGGTCAACCATATTTTGAAAAGAAATATTGCATAAAAGCCAGGCGAGTTAACGTGTGTGAAGATAAAAATGAAAAGTTAAATTAATTTTTTAAAAATATCGCATCCGTTAAAAAATATTTTTAAAAAATATCGCATGCGTATTATAAAGAAAATACGACTATTTACACGAATTTTACAGTTTTTATAAAAAATTAATAATTTTTATTTAATATTTGAAACTAATTAGATATTTAATTACTCTTTTTATATTAAAATTTATGATTTTTTAAAAAGTACGACTTAGGGTGTCCAAACTGTGTCCAAAACCTTCGATCTCAGGGTATCAAACCGAATGGAAAATGAAAAATATGGACAGGGCTACAATAATCAATAATTACTTTATCCAGATTGTATTTGTGAAAATTTTTATACATTTTTGAAATTTTGACTTAGAGTTAAATTTCGTGTAAATAGTCGCATTTTCTTTATAATACGCATGCGATATTTTTTTTTTTAAATATTTTTTATCGCATGCTATATTTTTAAATAACGAATTTTACTTTTAATATTTATCTTCACACACGTGGCAAGTTATCTGGAAAAAATATTTTAGGCAGCCGGCAGATTTTCTAAAAAAAAAAATGTTGGTTAGCCAAGCATATTCTCTTTAGAAATGTTGTTCGGTAGCCGGAAGAAATTTTGCTCAGTAACAGGGCGAAATTGATATCATGTCACAATTTCTATAGAAATTTCTCTTAATGCGCAAATACACATTATTTATAAAATAAATAACCTGTAACCGGACATTTTTCATATAAATAACTGAAACTTTAAATAAAAACTTTTTACCACAATTATCTTTCGTTTTCTTTTTTTATAAAAAAAATTGTGCCACAAAATTTACTTTAATTTTCAAATAGTGCTTAAAGTTGTGCAAAACTTTTTTTTACCAATTTCAATACAAAATATATCTTAAGGTGTTCCTTAATGGTCCAGTGGCTAGACAACAAAACAAATCCAGGTAATTATTTAAACAAACAAATACCCCACATAAACCTTTCATGTGGTCTTTTTTAAATTGTAAAAAAATAAGAGTTGAAAAAAGTAAAAACAAAATCTAAGAAACTTCGATGCAATTCAGTTATTCGCACATTTTTCGATTTGTGTTGGTTTTGCAAAATGTTAAAACCAACATGAACATTTTTTAATGGAATGAAATCGTAATGGCAGAGGATAATTTCAATGAAAGCGCATCAAAGGCATTAAAAGCCTTTCCCACTCATGCACACACACACGCACACACACACGGCAACAAAACTCATGACTGACATTCATGTACGAACGGAAACTTTTAACACTCAACTTTCCGCCCTGACTAGAGAACAGGGAGAGAACAAATAAAGTTAATAAAATAAATGGTAAATGGAAGAACATGGCCCCGAAATAAAATGGAATAACGGTTTAGTTTTGAAATTTGCAATCTGCTAAAGAACGATAATGAGGGCACTGATGATGATGACGGTGGTAAGAAATGTGGAATGTTAAGGATTTTGTAGTATTTGTTCTGGCAATTTAAAGACCACATTAAGGACTACATCAAAAATAAGCTTTGAGCAGAATTCTATACAAAACAAACATTAAGCTGTTCATTCTTCTTGCCGTAGTTTTAGTTATTTTTCGATTTGCGGAGCAAACACTTTTCAAATGCATTCAGACTACGAAAGGAAGAGCTGAAGTGCAGAGAAATAGAGGAAATGGTGTTTAAAGGATATGAAAATACTGCTGTTGTCTGTCGTTTAGATGTATAAAAACATGATTTTATTCCTCTGTTGTTTTTCTTTTCCTGTAAACATTTGGCGAATATTAACCAGGCTGTCAGACTGCCTTTTGCATTTTAGATATTATTAAATTTCAGTTGTTTGGTCTTTTGTGAGTTAGTTTTTTTAAGAGAGTTTTATTTCCTTCCTGTTTTTTGTTTGGTTTGCAGTGTGTGTTGTGTGTGGCTTAATACCTAATTACAAATTCTATACATGGAACATGCAAATCTGAAATTTTCACAAATTAAATAATATATTGGCATCTACATATTTGAATTGTCTTAAAAAGTCTGTATTATAAGAATTAGTTTAATTTGAGAAGTCAGTTTTATGAGTTCTTTTGGTTTGAACTGCACAATTTTTCGTTGAAAATAATAAAATTCCAAATGAATATGAGAATTTCCATTTGAAATTGAAAAAATTCCAAAAGAAATTGAAAAAATTCCAAATAAAATTAAGAAACTTTTATTAGATAATGACAAAATTCCAATTGAAATTGAGAAAACTAAATTTGATATTGAAAAAATTCCTAATGAAATAAAAAAATTTAAATTTGAATTCGAGAAAATTCTAATTTAAATTTTAAAAAAGCCAACCAATTGTAGTGGAATGTAAGAACAGATAAACTCACTGTTTATTGTTGGTGTTTTATTTAGGCTTTGATATTGTTACAAGTGAAATTTTAATTTTTAGTGTTAATAATTCTTATTCGCTTTACAGTTTTATATGTAAAGGGTGGTTACATTTTAAGGGCCGGTGTTGAATGTGAACCACACCTTAACGTCAAGTCAATTTGAACCATAACCATTCTAAACGTCGTCAATGGTCAGAACGGTGGCAAGAAATAGCAACAGTGGATGATAAATTTTTGAAGAAAATCATCTTCAGTGGTGAGGCACATTTTCACCTCAGTGGATTCGTCAATAAGCAGAATTGCCGCATTTGGGCGAATGATAATCCAAGAGTGATTGTCGAAAAACCAATGCACCCACAAAGAGTGACTGTTTTGTGCGGTTTATGGGCTGGCGGCATCATCGAGCCGTATTTTTCCAAAATGAGGCCGGTCAGGCAGTAACTGTGAATGTTGGTCGCTATCGTGAGATGATAACGAAGTTTTTATGGCCCGCATTGGAAGATATGGATGTCGACGATATGTGGTTTTAACAGGACGGTGCCACTTGCTACACAGCTAACGAAGCAATGGCTCTTTTGCGCCACAAATTCAATGGCAGTGTTATCTACCGTGGTGGCGATGTCAATTGGCCGCCAAGATCATGTGATTTGACACCGTTGGACTTATTTGAAAGAAAAGGTGTACGTCGATAAGCCAGCAACAATTCAAGAGCTAAAGGATGAGATAATTCGGCACATTAACGGCATAGAACCTCAATTATGCCTCAGCGTCAACGAAAATTTGGACTATCGGAGGCCAAAACTTTGTTCCATACATAATTGAGCCATACCAATATTATCATAATAAAATGAAATGACAATAATTTCCTAAATAATTTGTGTGTTATTCAAAATCACTATCGGCCCTTTAAAATTTAACCACCCTTTATAATGATTTTAGCTTTTCTAAAATCTTTGGAAAACGGTTTCCTGATCTGGCCTAAGCAACCAGTGAAATGCGCATAGAAACTAGCTTTTCCTCAACAATAAATTTCAGTGCATTTATCAAAAATAAAAATTAGGAATTTGGCACGTCATAGAGAAATCTTATTAATATATTAAATTAATTTTGTAAGTTCAATAATAAGTAAATCTAAAAGTGCCAATTGAAAAAAAAATTACCAAAAAGTCTCCATTTACGGATTACTAATCACTCTGGACCCGCATGTTGAATATTATGTCCCTAGGTTCAGTATCAATAAAAATTTTAAAAGTTTCAGTTAAATAAAGAAAAAGTACAAAAAATATTCCTCTTACAGGTTCTTCTTTACTTACGACCTTGCATGTTTTATACTTGGGGTATTCACAAGGTGTGCTATCATGTTATATTGTCATAATGTTTTAACATTTTACAATGGTTTAAAAATTTTGTTGTTGCTTTGTAAACAAAAAGTGTGTTAATTTAATAGAACTATGCTTGTTATGTTTATTGTGCTGTCGTAACTAATTAAAACAGACATGCGCTGAGCGGCAGAGCCGAGCCGCATTAGTTGTTGTAAGCCGTCACCGTTGCAGATAAAATTTTATCCGGCTAACATCCGAATTTAACCTGCGGCTAGCAATTTTTGCAACAAATCACTTGCGGAATCAAATTAGATCGGCTTAGAACTCTGCTGTTTGGTAAACAAACAAAGTAAAATTTATCTGTGATTTGCGTCTGAAAAATGGAAAATTGTCAGGTAAGATCTAATTTAAATTATTAATTCATGGATTAGAATTAAAAAACATTTTTTATTTTAGGTAAATATTTATTTTTTATATTTGTTTTGAATCAGCTGACTTAAATTCCAAATAACACACTAAATTATGAGGGGTTGTTCACAACAGTCGTATTTTTTCATGTTATTATTTTAAGACATATGACTTTATGACACCTTGGGAATCCCCCAATTATGTTTCGAGGTGCAATATTAACGAAAACTAAAAAAAAGTACCAGTTAAATAAGAAAAAGTACCAAAAATATCCCTCTTACAGATTCTCCTTTACTTTCGACCTTGCATGTCTTATATTATGTTTCTAGGTGAAATATTAACGAAAATTAAAAAAGTACCAGTTAAACAAAGAAAAAGTACCAACAATATCCCTCTTACAGATTCTTATCAACTCACGACCTTGCATGTTTCTACGAAAATTCTAACCGAAAAAGTACCAGTTTTAGAACGAAAAAGTTCACTCAGGACCATTCATGTTTAATTTACAGCCAGGCCCACAATGTGACACGTTAACGTTCGCATAGAAAATTACATTCAAAACAAAAACAAATTTTAGAAATGGTTTTTGTTTTAAATATAATTTTCTATGCGAACGTTTACGTGTGACATCGTGGGCCTGGCTGTTAATGTTTCTAGGTCTTATATTAACAAAAATTTCAAAAGCATAAAAAAGTTCCAATATTTTTCATCGTATAGGGTCTCTTTCACTCAGGACCCTGCCCCTATAATTTTATCTTTCTAAGTTCAATATTATAGAAAATTCTAAATTACCCCTTTTAAATACTTTTTTCTCCCCATTCTCCCCAAAATTTCATTATTGTAGTGGGAGCCCACAGTTAAATACGTTTATTTCAATTAATGGAAAAAAAATCTCATGTAAAAAGTTCCAAAAATTGGTACCAATTTCAGTACTTAAACATTCGGATTTCAAAAAAGGACCAAATTTATTGTTTGTTTTTTTTTAGTTAATTTACGAATTTGGTATAATTTGTATTTCTATGTTTAGATAGATGGGATAACAAAGATGACAGGTTAAACCCGTGTACTCCCCAGAATGGTCCGCTAGTTTTTCAAATGAGCAACTTTAAGTATTAAATTTTTTGCATTTCTTTTAGTTTTTAAGCTGTGAGATTAGTGAGTTTAGCCGTTTTTAATCCGCCTCAGAATTAAATAAAATATAAATCATGCACTTCTGTAAGTAGTTAATTACTAAAATTATAATTTTCAAATGGCGTATTTTTTGTTCAAATCGGTCGGTCGAAAAACAGATGAAGAAAGTGGTCTGAACGGTTTTGCATCACATACCAATACGAGCTCAGATAATTTATTCTCCAACTCTTCCTACCTTTCAAGAACGCCTTTCAGCCATTCGTTTGCGCTGTTAGCTTCGAACGAACCTCTACGGCTGTTCATTTGAATAATGCTTGACGTTCCAATAGCACCAATCAAGTGTGTGTTTGGGACACGGTATGTGGTATTGACTACACTGTGCAGAGTCCAATTTAAGACCAACCGTTTTTCCTACGACAAAAAAAGTTAAAGCTGCACAGAAAAAATTCTACAAAATTTTTCACCAATTAAAGCATTAATCAAAAATATAATCAGTTTTAATTAAAAATTTAATCAAGTAAATAAAACGTTTAATCAAATGAATTAAACGTTTAATTAATACTATTAACTGGTTTAATTGATACTATTAATTTGTTTACTGGTGCAAATTTAATTAATTTTTTAATTAATATCACAATTTTTTTAATTGAAATCAATTTTTTTTTCTGTGTGGTTTCGTCTATCCATATCACTTGTTTTCCAGCACTAAAAAAATCTGTAATTTTGAGAACCGCCAGAATTTTTTAATTAAAATCATAATTCCAATAATTATCAATAAATATTTTTAAATGTTTTTTTAATCTTCTTAATTACATTTTACATTTTCTTGATTTCAAATTAAAATTTTTGAATTTCATTGGGAATTTTTTCAATTTCAAATTGAAGTTTCCAAATTTCGTTTTGAAATATCTCAATTTCAAATGGAAATTTCTCAATTTCGTTTCGAATTTTCTCTGAAATTAAAATTAAAATTTCTCAAGTTCATTTGGAATTTCTCAATTTCAAATTAAAATTTCTCAAGTTCATTTGGAACTTCTCAATTTTAAATAAAAATTCTCAATCTAATTTGGAAATTTTTAAATTTCCTCTGGAATTTTCACATTTTCAAAGAAATGCAGTAAAATAAACTACAATCGTAGAATATTTTTAAATACAAACCAAATTTAATGGACAATCTTTTGTTTTTCAGTCTACCGGAAACACTACCCATCCATAATTCTTTAAAAATCTGCGAAAATTTTCTATAAGTAATTTGTCTGGCTACGCCGCAAAATTGTTTGTTATGCAACTCTTGGCTAACGAGCAATATTTTATAGAAAATGTTTCAGGCTACCAAACAATTTATCTATAGAAATCTTATCCGATAATATTTCTACAGAAAATGTGTCCTGCTGCTACCAACCAAAATATCTTTAGAAAATATATATAAACAAAATTTCTTTAGATGTTTTAGGCTATCAACCAAAATTAGTAAAGAAAATGTACCGAAAATAGGAACGGGTACCTGTTTATATTTCTATTGTAGAATATAAGTCAGTTACTTATAATACCAAGTTAATATGTGTTTTGCTACATACATTAATTTATATAACATGACAGCTGAAAAAGCAGCAATTTCAAAGAGGTTTGTAAGCAGCCAAAATTCACTAAAAAGCAAGGAAAATGACTTCAAGCGAGTTAAAGCTGGAAGACGTTGAAGCCCTATTTGGCAAGTTCTTTTTGAGTTTAACAACAACTTTCATGAAGTAATTAAAATGCTTTGGCTTTACTTTTATTAATTAAAAAAATTAAGCAAAACTTCCCGCAAATGACGCTTTGTTGGAACAAAATTAGACTTTTTCAAAGCAAAAAAACTTTGATTTTTGTTTACCATTGATTCGTTACTGACTAAAGCTACGGTCACACTTATTAAATATTTGATCAAATAAGCGTAACCCCTTCCATTGTTAATAGTAAGTGAGATTTAAAATGGTCTTAATATTACAAAATAAACTAATTATTCTACTAGACATAGCAAAAAACAGTTTTTTGTAAGATGTGGTATTTTAATCAAAATAAATATTGATATTATGCCGTAGTTTTAGTTATTTTTCGATTTGCGGAGCAAACACTTTTCAAATGCATTCAGACTACGAAAGGAAGAGCTGAAGTGCAGAGAAATAGAGGAAATGGTGTTTAAAGGATATGAAAATACTGCTGTTGTCTGTCGTTTAGATGTATAAAAACATGATTTTATTCCTCTGTTGTTTTTCTTTTCCTGTAAACATTTGGCGAATATTAACCAGGCTGTCAGACTGCCTTTTGCATTTTAGATATTATTAAATTTCAGTTGTTTGGTCTTTTGTGAGTTAGTTTTTTTAAGAGAGTTTTATTTCCTTCCTGTTTTTTGTTTGGTTTGCAGTGTGTGTTGTGTGTGGCTTAATACCTAATTACAAATTCTATACATGGAACATGCAAATCTGAAATTTTCACAAATTAAATAATATATTGGCATCTACATATTTGAATTGTCTTAAAAAGTCTGTATTATAAGAATTAGTTTAATTTGAGAAGTCAGTTTTATGAGTTCTTTTGGTTTGAACTGCACAATTTTTCGTTGAAAATAATAAAATTCCAAATGAATATGAGAATTTCCATTTGAAATTGAAAAAATTCCAAAAGAAATTGAAAAAATTCCAAATAAAATTAAGAAACTTTTATTAGATAATGACAAAATTCCAATTGAAATTGAGAAAACTAAATTTGATATTGAAAAAATTCCTAATGAAATAAAAAAATTTAAATTTGAATTCGAGAAAATTCTAATTTAAATTTTAAAAAAGCCAACCAATTGTAGTGGAATGTAAGAACAGATAAACTCACTGTTTATTGTTGGTGTTTTATTTAGGCTTTGATATTGTTACAAGTGAAATTTTAATTTTTAGTGTTAATAATTCTTATTCGCTTTACAGTTTTATATGTAAAGGGTGGTTACATTTTAAGGGCCGGTGTTGAATGTGAACCACACCTTAACGTCAAGTCAATTTGAACCATAACCATTCTAAACGTCGTCAATGGTCAGAACGGTGGCAAGAAATAGCAACAGTGGATGATAAATTTTTGAAGAAAATCATCTTCAGTGGTGAGGCACATTTTCACCTCAGTGGATTCGTCAATAAGCAGAATTGCCGCATTTGGGCGAATGATAATCCAAGAGTGATTGTCGAAAAACCAATGCACCCACAAAGAGTGACTGTTTTGTGCGGTTTATGGGCTGGCGGCATCATCGAGCCGTATTTTTCCAAAATGAGGCCGGTCAGGCAGTAACTGTGAATGTTGGTCGCTATCGTGAGATGATAACGAAGTTTTTATGGCCCGCATTGGAAGATATGGATGTCGACGATATGTGGTTTTAACAGGACGGTGCCACTTGCTACACAGCTAACGAAGCAATGGCTCTTTTGCGCCACAAATTCAATGGCAGTGTTATCTACCGTGGTGGCGATGTCAATTGGCCGCCAAGATCATGTGATTTGACACCGTTGGACTTATTTGAAAGAAAAGGTGTACGTCGATAAGCCAGCAACAATTCAAGAGCTAAAGGATGAGATAATTCGGCACATTAACGGCATAGAACCTCAATTATGCCTCAGCGTCAACGAAAATTTGGACTATCGGAGGCCAAAACTTTGTTCCATACATAATTGAGCCATACCAATATTATCATAATAAAATGAAATGACAATAATTTCCTAAATAATTTGTGTGTTATTCAAAATCACTATCGGCCCTTTAAAATTTAACCACCCTTTATAATGATTTTAGCTTTTCTAAAATCTTTGGAAAACGGTTTCCTGATCTGGCCTAAGCAACCAGTGAAATGCGCATAGAAACTAGCTTTTCCTCAACAATAAATTTCAGTGCATTTATCAAAAATAAAAATTAGGAATTTGGCACGTCATAGAGAAATCTTATTAATATATTAAATTAATTTTGTAAGTTCAATAATAAGTAAATCTAAAAGTGCCAATTGAAAAAAAAATTACCAAAAAGTCTCCATTTACGGATTACTAATCACTCTGGACCCGCATGTTGAATATTATGTCCCTAGGTTCAGTATCAATAAAAATTTTAAAAGTTTCAGTTAAATAAAGAAAAAGTACAAAAAATATTCCTCTTACAGGTTCTTCTTTACTTACGACCTTGCATGTTTTATACTTGGGGTATTCACAAGGTGTGCTATCATGTTATATTGTCATAATGTTTTAACATTTTACAATGGTTTAAAAATTTTGTTGTTGCTTTGTAAACAAAAAGTGTGTTAATTTAATAGAACTATGCTTGTTATGTTTATTGTGCTGTCGTAACTAATTAAAACAGACATGCGCTGAGCGGCAGAGCCGAGCCGCATTAGTTGTTGTAAGCCGTCACCGTTGCAGATAAAATTTTATCCGGCTAACATCCGAATTTAACCTGCGGCTAGCAATTTTTGCAACAAATCACTTGCGGAATCAAATTAGATCGGCTTAGAACTCTGCTGTTTGGTAAACAAACAAAGTAAAATTTATCTGTGATTTGCGTCTGAAAAATGGAAAATTGTCAGGTAAGATCTAATTTAAATTATTAATTCATGGATTAGAATTAAAAAACATTTTTTATTTTAGGTAAATATTTATTTTTTATATTTGTTTTGAATCAGCTGACTTAAATTCCAAATAACACACTAAATTATGAGGGGTTGTTCACAACAGTCGTATTTTTTCATGTTATTATTTTAAGACATATGACTTTATGACACCTTGGGAATCCCCCAATTATGTTTCGAGGTGCAATATTAACGAAAACTAAAAAAAAGTACCAGTTAAATAAGAAAAAGTACCAAAAATATCCCTCTTACAGATTCTCCTTTACTTTCGACCTTGCATGTCTTATATTATGTTTCTAGGTGAAATATTAACGAAAATTAAAAAAGTACCAGTTAAACAAAGAAAAAGTACCAACAATATCCCTCTTACAGATTCTTATCAACTCACGACCTTGCATGTTTCTACGAAAATTCTAACCGAAAAAGTACCAGTTTTAGAACGAAAAAGTTCACTCAGGACCATTCATGTTTAATTTACAGCCAGGCCCACAATGTGACACGTTAACGTTCGCATAGAAAATTACATTCAAAACAAAAACAAATTTTAGAAATGGTTTTTGTTTTAAATATAATTTTCTATGCGAACGTTTACGTGTGACATCGTGGGCCTGGCTGTTAATGTTTCTAGGTCTTATATTAACAAAAATTTCAAAAGCATAAAAAAGTTCCAATATTTTTCATCGTATAGGGTCTCTTTCACTCAGGACCCTGCCCCTATAATTTTATCTTTCTAAGTTCAATATTATAGAAAATTCTAAATTACCCCTTTTAAATACTTTTTTCTCCCCATTCTCCCCAAAATTTCATTATTGTAGTGGGAGCCCACAGTTAAATACGTTTATTTCAATTAATGGAAAAAAAATCTCATGTAAAAAGTTCCAAAAATTGGTACCAATTTCAGTACTTAAACATTCGGATTTCAAAAAAGGACCAAATTTATTGTTTGTTTTTTTTTAGTTAATTTACGAATTTGGTATAATTTGTATTTCTATGTTTAGATAGATGGGATAACAAAGATGACAGGTTAAACCCGTGTACTCCCCAGAATGGTCCGCTAGTTTTTCAAATGAGCAACTTTAAGTATTAAATTTTTTGCATTTCTTTTAGTTTTTAAGCTGTGAGATTAGTGAGTTTAGCCGTTTTTAATCCGCCTCAGAATTAAATAAAATATAAATCATGCACTTCTGTAAGTAGTTAATTACTAAAATTATAATTTTCAAATGGCGTATTTTTTGTTCAAATCGGTCGGTCGAAAAACAGATGAAGAAAGTGGTCTGAACGGTTTTGCATCACATACCAATACGAGCTCAGATAATTTATTCTCCAACTCTTCCTACCTTTCAAGAACGCCTTTCAGCCATTCGTTTGCGCTGTTAGCTTCGAACGAACCTCTACGGCTGTTCATTTGAATAATGCTTGACGTTCCAATAGCACCAATCAAGTGTGTGTTTGGGACACGGTATGTGGTATTGACTACACTGTGCAGAGTCCAATTTAAGACCAACCGTTTTTCCTACGACAAAAAAAGTTAAAGCTGCACAGAAAAAATTCTACAAAATTTTTCACCAATTAAAGCATTAATCAAAAATATAATCAGTTTTAATTAAAAATTTAATCAAGTAAATAAAACGTTTAATCAAATGAATTAAACGTTTAATTAATACTATTAACTGGTTTAATTGATACTATTAATTTGTTTACTGGTGCAAATTTAATTAATTTTTTAATTAATATCACAATTTTTTTAATTGAAATCAATTTTTTTTTCTGTGTGGTTTCGTCTATCCATATCACTTGTTTTCCAGCACTAAAAAAATCTGTAATTTTGAGAACCGCCAGAATTTTTTAATTAAAATCATAATTCCAATAATTATCAATAAATATTTTTAAATGTTTTTTTAATCTTCTTAATTACATTTTACATTTTCTTGATTTCAAATTAAAATTTTTGAATTTCATTGGGAATTTTTTCAATTTCAAATTGAAGTTTCCAAATTTCGTTTTGAAATATCTCAATTTCAAATGGAAATTTCTCAATTTCGTTTCGAATTTTCTCTGAAATTAAAATTAAAATTTCTCAAGTTCATTTGGAATTTCTCAATTTCAAATTAAAATTTCTCAAGTTCATTTGGAACTTCTCAATTTTAAATAAAAATTCTCAATCTAATTTGGAAATTTTTAAATTTCCTCTGGAATTTTCACATTTTCAAAGAAATGCAGTAAAATAAACTACAATCGTAGAATATTTTTAAATACAAACCAAATTTAATGGACAATCTTTTGTTTTTCAGTCTACCGGAAACACTACCCATCCATAATTCTTTAAAAATCTGCGAAAATTTTCTATAAGTAATTTGTCTGGCTACGCCGCAAAATTGTTTGTTATGCAACTCTTGGCTAACGAGCAATATTTTATAGAAAATGTTTCAGGCTACCAAACAATTTATCTATAGAAATCTTATCCGATAATATTTCTACAGAAAATGTGTCCTGCTGCTACCAACCAAAATATCTTTAGAAAATATATATAAACAAAATTTCTTTAGATGTTTTAGGCTATCAACCAAAATTAGTAAAGAAAATGTACCGAAAATAGGAACGGGTACCTGTTTATATTTCTATTGTAGAATATAAGTCAGTTACTTATAATACCAAGTTAATATGTGTTTTGCTACATACATTAATTTATATAACATGACAGCTGAAAAAGCAGCAATTTCAAAGAGGTTTGTAAGCAGCCAAAATTCACTAAAAAGCAAGGAAAATGACTTCAAGCGAGTTAAAGCTGGAAGACGTTGAAGCCCTATTTGGCAAGTTCTTTTTGAGTTTAACAACAACTTTCATGAAGTAATTAAAATGCTTTGGCTTTACTTTTATTAATTAAAAAAATTAAGCAAAACTTCCCGCAAATGACGCTTTGTTGGAACAAAATTAGACTTTTTCAAAGCAAAAAAACTTTGATTTTTGTTTACCATTGATTCGTTACTGACTAAAGCTACGGTCACACTTATTAAATATTTGATCAAATAAGCGTAACCCCTTCCTTTGTTAATAGTAAGTGAGATTTAAAATGGTCTTAATATTACAAAATAAACTAATTATTCTACTAGACATAGCAAAAAACAGTTTTTTGTAAGATGTGGTATTTTAATCAAAATAAATATTGATATTAAGCGAAATGATTTTTTAGTTTGGTTGTTGGTCCCGTTTTTTTTCGTCAAATATTTGATAAGTCTGACCGTAGCTTAAGTGAGAATATATGTTTTTCCTCTAAGACACAAATCATGTGTTGCAAACCTCAAATTTTTTTAATTGCAAACAAAACAGTCAGCAGTTTTTTAGTCTTCAATTTTTAGGGGCATTTTCGCTTTAATTCTTTTAAATGTTGTGCATTTTTTTTTTTTTTTTTTTTTTTTTTTTTTTTTTTTGAAACATTCTAGGAATTTAATATCAACAGAAAATAGCCAAAATACAAGACAAAGCCAAAATATATGATCCTTTTTTTACTGAAACACACAGCAACGCAAAAAAAGGTTTAACATTTATCTGTGTTTGACCAGACATTTAACTTGATTTGACATGACATATTTTGATTAATTTAACAGCAAGAACAAAAAAAAAATCCTAAACATTTTAACTGAAATTGCTGTAATGACATTTTGCCACATTTGAAGTGTCTTATCTGTTTTATCTGTTTTGTCTATTAAAAAGAAAAGCACAAGAAAAGAAGACTTTTGTTAAAAAAGAGAAAACTACTTTTCATTTGATTTTACAAAATTGTTTAATTTATTTTTTAAATTAAAATGTTTAAGACATGGTTAAAATAAACTAGACTTACCCCCAATTTCACCAAGTTCAGTTAAAACTAACTTTTACTGTAACTTCCAGTTAACAATATGTTTTGACAGCTATAACTGATAGTTAATTAATACAAAAATTAGCCACAAATGATTTGCTTTTAAAATTACTGCTCTTAGCGAAGTCTATGTTTTATTTTTTAAAACTCAACAATAGTTGTACTATTTGTGGCTATACAACAATTTAATGCTACAGAATATTACTGAAACAGTTATAAAAATATGAATTAGTTGCACCATTTTTAAATCTGATTATTATCTGTTTTATAATTATCCCATCTCAAAGTTATATAACCAGGGCAAGGGACTTAATGCAATTGCATGTTTGTTTTCGATACACTGAGACCCACTTAAATGCAATATCTTTGCGAACCACAAAATTTCCCGTAAAATAGTACCAATTTTTTAGTACTCATTTGCTTTAAATGCATGTTTTTGCATATTTTGTTACAAAAGCATATTTTTCGTCATATTTAGCAAACTTTGAAATAAAAAAAGGCTTTTTATTTGTTTTTTAAAATTGGACAGTTGCAAAAGGCCAATCATGCTTGAATAGCTCGAGTTCTTAATGATTCAATTATGGTTTTAGGAGAAGGCTTTGACAAAAATATAATTTTTACTCTATACAGTGTTAAGTCTGGACATTTTTTAAAGGTATTTTAGGCAAAAATTTTGCATGTCCCAGCTTAGCTTATGCCATCTATATGTGGCTGAAGAAATTAAAAATCAATCTGATGATATATATAGATTCTTTATTGACATCGTTTTTATGCGCATATTTTGCGAATCAAAGTGCATGAACTCCCTTGCCCTGGTTATAACAAAGTTAAAACCTTCGTTTCTAAAATCTGGCTAATTTTCATTAAATATCACTTGATAGACACTCTGTAGTTTATTCAAAAAATTCCTCTACTAGGAGGTGATTGGCTACAAAGCAAAAATTCGTACACAAATATGCGAATAATTAAGTTTGAACTTGTATGATACAAACATCAAATGATTTTTCAAATTTCCATACGCAAGCACACACACACCGAATATCAAAAACGAGATGGAATACAAGTTTAACAAAATTATTTCACAGCTGCTGCATTTTTGCTTGTTGTTGGTACTGCTTGCATTGCTTTTTGATAACAGACCGCAACCACAAATGCCACGGCATAACTGCCGCCCGATTGGTTTTTTTTTTTGGCATTTGCAGCACAGCGCTATTCGCATTAATTGTTAAGGCAATTAAAAAAACTACCAAGAACTTTTTTGGAATTCTGTAAAAAAAAAATGTCAAAAACGACAATAATAATTAGAACAACAGCAACGACATTATTTGGTGGTGTTGTAAGTGGAAAGATAGTTAAGTAAATTATTTAAATTTACATGTGGGAATGTGGTTAAGCGTTTTTTTTATTTTCATATGGCTTAGATTTAATTAAGACAAAAATTAATCCAAAATTCAATTTTGCAACACTTTCGGCCGTTTTCTCAATATATCGACAAACTATCTGTTACTTAATGTCAACATAAATTTATTACACCGATAAACTGTCCGTTAACAATTTTGGGTTTTTCAATATACCGACAAAAAACATTGTTTTCAGTTGGCAACAAATCTCAAAATACATGTAAAAGTTGGGAGTCAGCTGATTGAATTTATCTGTACGGCAAATAAAGGAAAATAAATAATTGGCAGATGAGTGCTAGTTAGCTTTGCGACAGCATAGAAGCAAATGAGACACTGAGAAAACCAAATTTCTTTAATGTGCAGTTTTTCGTTTGGAAAAAAAGACAATCGCGTAATGATAAAACGGCCATTTGAATTCAAAAAGTCGGCAGAAAAAAACATTTTTCGAAAACGAAAATCTGCATACCCAATTGAGAGATTTCCTGTAGAAAAAATTGATTAGAATTTCAAATCTTTCCTCTACAAAATATTTCTTAAGAAAGAATTTAAAATATTTTCACTTGAAAAAATTTTTCACAATCGGACAAGTTTTCGTCAGAGAAAATTAATTCGAATCTGAGAAAATTGCACTATACAAAATTCTTAGAATTTGA
This sequence comes from Pollenia griseotomentosa, assembly GCA_963931875.1. Lineage (NCBI taxonomy): Eukaryota > Metazoa > Arthropoda > Insecta > Diptera > Polleniidae > Pollenia > Pollenia griseotomentosa. The sequence goes on from OZ007560.1 coordinate 114,317,116, forward strand.
GTAATATTTAATAGAGAAACGCACTTTAAATGTTACTATCTGAGAAATTTGAACTACAGTAAGTCACTTAGAGGTCTGAAAGATTGTCACTTGAGACAATTATGTTCTGAGAAACTGTCTCTATAGAAAATTACTCCGAACCTAATGGACTTTTTCTTAAGAAAATTTCTCAGAATCTGACTGAGTTTCGTTCTTAAGCGAAAATAAGAGATGTTATTCAAAATTATATAAAAATTTTCGTTGAGAAATTTATATTGAAAACAAAAACTAATTTGAGTTTTTTTTATTGTTGTTTCAATATAGATTCCCAAGCGATAGTTTTTATTTTAGTTTGAAAAAAAGGCAGATAATCTGAAAAATTGTCCAATAGACAATTAATTTAAATCTGACAAGTTTAAAATAAGGAAACGAACGAACATTAATGTGCTGAACCGAACACAACAAAGTTTGTGAATTTTAACGAAATGACATGTTCTCTTCTTTATGTTGAGTTAAATTAGCACAGTATTTTTATCAGTGTTCGAAAATAAACATTAAATATCGTTCGTTAGTGTTCGGTTCGGTAGATTTGTGAAAAACACAAACGCTAATAGTGTTTGTGAAGTAAATCATTGAAAAAAAATAACGTTTCCCTGTTTGTGATCTTCAAACATTTAATTCCGTTCTGTTTTTTTTTTTTTTTTAAACACAAATTTTTTTGTTATCGATTCAGCTCGTTCATGTACCTCCGTTTCAGTTTCAAATTTTTTACAAAAACAAAATACATATACGAAAAAAACAAAAAGCAAGCAAAAAAAAATGTACATAAACAAAACATATACACTCACAAGCTGTTCGTGCTGCGTTCATTGCTAATATTTTTTGTCTGTTCATTTCTTTATCAATATAAAAAAAGAAACACTATAGAACACTATAATGTTTTCCTACAGTATCACTACAATTGTCCTGTTTTATAACGACGAACAGAACACTATATAATGTTCGTTACTTGCTTGAAAATAGTTACGAACGTTATTAAGGGTTGTGGTCGTCTACACGAACACTAAAAAAAATAGATATCGTTTGTGGGTGTGTGAGCGGCACTCTAAATAATGTTCTGTTTATTTTTGAACACTGATTTTTATTGTGTACGAAGCTCAAAAGCGGGGCATTTTTTTTAAATGTATTTTCTACACAAACGCGATAAGTGTTTGTGTTTTCCATGAACTTTGCGAACAGATTTTTTTAAGTACATTTCCACAATTTGGAAGCGTTGTTCTAGCGTAAAACATTTCATGACGACTCGGCAAGCCTTACTGAAAAGAAATGTCAACACAGTTTGACAATCTCAGCTGTCAATCCATAGTTATCAATATCGAAAGTACTCATGCAGCTAAAAAAAACCCGATATATGAGAAGGATTAATTTTTAAGTCATTATATTGAGCATTTTAAGTCATTATACAGGCTGCAAATGTTTTTCGAAAGTTTCATAAGTATGTATTGATAAAGAACTTCGTTCCAAATTAGTTTTAGCCAAAGTGGTTGTCTTAACCAGTGTAAAGAAAAATCAGTTTTTTTTATTGACTCTGTTGGTATTTAAAAAAAAAAAATATTTTGGCAGCGCTGCAATAATATTTGCTGTCAAAATCACTGAATCACATGGATGTTAAACACAAGTGCTGACCAGCAACCTTAATTTTCCATTAAAATTGTAATAATCAGTGTTTGTTTTGTTGTAAACTAAAATGTCACCAACAAATGCAACCAAATCTAGAGTATTTACAGCTATTCTAGATATTTGTAGAACTGGAGAAAAACCATTTCTTCTTTTGTATTTACACAAGTTGTAAATGCTGGCTGGTTTTCTTTTTTTTTTTTTGTTTTATGTAAATATTTTTTTAAACAAATACTAGAATTTATGTTGGCGTCAGTTCTATATCTTTTACAATGCAATCTTGTTTACTTTTTTTTTGTGACATACATATAGTTTTATTTACACCCACAAACACTTAAGAGTTTGTTGTAGCACATGAGTACGTTTGAATAACAGCTTTGGGGTTTTGAGCGGCACAATTTCTAGTGAAAATTTTAAAATATTTAGTTTTTAACCTAAAAAGGACAGAATATTATTTCTCTGTTGCCCATGACTGTAAGAGTTTTATGTAAATTTGCATTTTTACTACATAAAACATGGCATAAATGCATACCAGCATATTTGTACATACGACAATGGCTTCAAAGTATTGGTTGCTAGCTGATATTATGTTAAAGGGAAGGTATGCTAAGCATTATTGTTATTTAAATAATTTTTAATACTTATTGAAAAAAAAGAATGACTGCCGACAATATGTTTTTTAGAAAAGTTAATTTTATTTTCCAAGTAGATTTGTATTACATTATTTTTTGGACACCTTCCCCTCCCTATGAATGTGCATACAACAATAATAAGAGCAACAACAAATAGACAATAGTTGAAAGTAAATTTTAATTTTTTAAACTTGAACATCCAGCAGGCCACAGCCACCATCCCCCTTCATAAATGTTCACTCAACCAAAAGCTCCAGCCATACATGAAGAAATATTTGTAAGGACGCAATGATTGTATTGCAATCATAAGAGGATTTTCATATGTCGCAAGTACATATACCCAAAAATGATTTTAATAGTCTGTTTGTTATAACAGAACATTTTATGCAAGAATATGGAGCAAGGATATCAAGTATATCCATAATTTTCTTAATGGGGTCCTTTGCGAAAAATGAGAAACCAAACAAATTAATTTAAACTAAAATACAATTCAAAATTATTAAAAGAAAATTACTATGCTGGCGATATCTGCCTACTTTCTCAGATAAGCAATCTAAATTAATGTTGGTTCAGGAAACAGAATTGCAGGTTGGCTTAAAAATTAATTTAAGCAAAACTTAAACAATGCAAACGTTCTGTACGTAAAGCCTGGTACTCTGTTCAACATTTCACGTGAAATGCTGTCAAAATGCATATGAAAAAAACTTGTGCGGAATATCTACGAAATAATGTTGATGGAGTTGTACTCTGTTTATTTTGTGAAAAAGTTCCGAAATGTTTCTGGCAACATTTTTTTTACAACTGCGAAATAATGTAAGCTGCCTTTATTTCACGTGGAATTTTAAGCAAAAGCAAAAAATATGAACTTAATATTAAAAAAGAAATAAAAAATTAAAATAACATAATCGGTAACAGTTTTTTTATCCATATTTACTTTTTTTTATTAAATTTTTTATTAAAAAAAAATAATTTTAGTAAAATACATGTGGCGTTTGTTTACATACACGAAACAATGTAGCATACTTTGAAGGAATAAAAACGTCAAATTGTACAAACTCGCAAGATTGGTAACATTGATAAATGCCAAAATTTTCGTGTGGAATAATCAATGTTGCTCAACATTTTTCACAAATTTGAACAGAGTACTAGGCTTAAGAGGTTAAACACCTGAAGAAGTAGACTCTTTCTGCCGTCTGGGAAGCATAATGGACAAAAGTAGCGGTTCAAATCAGATATCTCCAGGACGACTAAAATACAAGTTTTTATTAACAAGTTTTAAGCAGTTTTAGTGAAATGTGTAACTTTATTGTTTTTCTCTTTATATGTTGATATTATAAAATGAAATATTATTTCATATTTAGACAAGTAACTGTCTTTTTATTAAAAATAAAATTGCCTTAATTAATATTTGGTCTGTAAGGATTATAGCCATAGACTTAGGTCCCTATTACGGTTGTACGGTAGTAGTCTTTTAGTTTTTGTATTATGGTTTACAACTTTGCTTAATTGCGGCGAACAAAAACATCAAAAATTACAACTCAACACAACCAGTTGTTTTGTATACAACGCAACCAGAGCAACGCGTGCAAATTGTTGAAATTTTAATTCAAAATAATTGTTATATTCGTCTTAAATTCTTTTTCGGACCACATTTACTGTTACTGATAATGTGCATCCCGTGAGACGCCGAACAGTGCGCACTGAAGAAGCTATAGCCGCTGTACAGGAGAGCATTGAAGATGGCCCTTATCAATTTACACAGCCGTGGTGGGTTCAAATTCCGAACTAGAATAACCGGAGAAAAAAAATTTGTTGAAAAATACATATACCTTTCAAAAGAATCGGTTAATTCATTAAAAAGATATGAGGAGGAGTGCTTTTACTCGTTTTGCTTTATTTTACGCCGTAAATGTTAAAATGTATAGCTTTTAATTCCTTCAAGACTTAAAACTATCATCGGATTATTAATTAAGAAGACATGGGTAAAGGGAGGTTTTACCCCGTTTGCCCTATTTAGCGCCCTAATTGTTGGAATTTCCAAAAATCTTTTTTTTTTGTGTATTTGGAAATTTGTTGAAGAATTTTTTTTATAATATGAAAACTAAAAAAAAATTACTCAAAACTATCAATATAAGCAAAAAAAAAAAAAAAATATGCATTTAAAACCAAAATTTGCAAAAATATGCATTTTCACAAATATATACCACAATATGCAAAAACAAATCGATGCCATTTTAACGCAAATTTATTAATTCGGAAAGATAGTTGATCGACATCGTTCTTACACTATCGGCAAAAACATGCCTTTGCACAGCGTTGCCAGAATTAAGATTTTATTTTATTTTTGAAGATTTTTTGAACAAAATAAGATTTGAAGATTTTTTTTTCTCAAATTAAGATTTTTTTTATTTTTAGAAATTAAGATTTTTAACTTTAAGTTTAAAAAACATACATCATTTTTTTACAGTTTTTTAAACAGTCATTTTTTAAAACAATGAGGTTTTATATCAGTTTGTTATCTAATGGTTTTGCACACTTTTGTACTTTTAAACGAAAATTCATCATTCTTTCTGGGCATACAAATCATTAAAAAAAAGCATCATAGATTCGCGGTTGTTCATTTTGGGAATATTAATGAAAAAAAATTATTTTTGAACAGAAAAAACTTATTTTTATAAAGATTAATTTATTAAAGAACAAAAAAGTTCATGTATTTAGTACCAAAAGGTAAAACTAATGGAACTTAACCATTGGATTACCGTCTTGGTCTGGCCAGACCAAATTTGTGTTTGCTTGCAATATTTTTCAAATAGGACAAAATATAAAAAAAAAACAGAAACGTGAATCAAATTTGAATCAAATGTGTGGCAGATGCGAAAAAGCAATGTGCAAAATTAAGGACTACACATTCGATGACTTGCATGTAAAATAAAATAATACACTCGTATAATCTAGCATAATAAGCATACGTTGAATAAAAAATATATTTATTAACTTTTTATTTAATTGGGTTTTTAGCTGTTTTAAATGTGGTCTGCCCAGACCAAGAGGAGAACTAAGTGGTTAAAAGTTACCGAGAATCCTAGGGTTAAGAATTATGATTATGATAATTTTTCCCATAACATTGATTTTTCCACAAAATTCAACTTTGGTAACCCATTTGTAGGCACCTAAAAGACATAGAGCCCTTTTCAAACACTCATTCCATAGGCTGATCCGTTATCTATTATACGCCTTTTAAATTTTTTATTTATTTTTATTTTTATTATTATCTCATTTGGTTCAAAAGTTATGATTTTTGCAGCGAAAAAACTCGAATGGCGCCACAGTGCGACGCCGCAACCATCGACTTATTGAAATCTAAATTTGGTGATAACTGAATTTCGAAAAAAGAACTTGTCGATTGTACTCTATTATTGCCTTTAAAGCTACGTTAAGTCACAAAGCAACAATTGACACCTTGAAGGTGAACATTCTTCGTGGTAACTGTGACATACGGGCAGCAATGTTCAAAAAAGTTGCCCAAAATTGGAGGGATCGAACTAAAATAAACCCGTTATTAACAGTGATTTCTCTCTAATCAACATTTTAGATATAAGGATTCTTAGCCAGATTACAATATATAACGTTTTTTGCACAACTACTTTTTTTTTCTTACTTTAATGATAAGAAATCGTAAAAAAAGCAAAATATTAACACAGATTCTTTGTATTCTTGCTCGTGTAAAATTTTAAGATTATCTTTGGTTTAAAACTTAACTATGTAACTAACATACAACAAGCAACAACCACTAAAGTCAGAAACTAAAACTATTAAAACATTTTTTAGAAAAACAGCAGCCACACATTGCCAACAATCAAGAAGCAGTCAAGAGCAGCAGTAGCGCAAGCAACAACAAATTAAACATAAAATGTTGTCAACTTGAAAGCGAATAATTGTTATTAAAATTTTTACACGATTTTTTACTCTGTCATCCTCTGAGAGCACAACTACAAACATAAGGCAGCATGACAGTTTCTATTTTTTATATTTCTCACTAGACTTTTTTTATTCGTTCCATGAAGTGAGTTTGAAAATAAAATAATGACTAAAAATTCACATCCACAATATGCATTGAAAAAAAAGGTTTTTTTTTCTTCTCTTTTATATTCATATTTTTGCATCTCATCAACCTATCCAACCAACCGACCAGTCACCCATACATTCGGCCATTCGTTCTGATTATTTATTTTAACAACCAGGATTGAACAATATATCCATCGACTTTAGTTTAAAAGCCACTCAGTGAGCCAGTGAGTCGTTCAGTTGTTTTGTATGCAAAAATAAATAAAAATAAAATATAGTCGTTTTTCACACTCACAAACTGGTCAAGAATGTCACGTACATCTGGAGTATGAAATGTCGAACATTTCATATACATGCTGGGGAAAATGATTGGACCTGTAAGTCCAATGTTAACGCAACTGTTTTAAAGAAAAACTACAGTTACAATAAAAACAAAAACTGATTGTCAAAAAAGTGATTTAAATGACAAGCAAAAAAAAAAAAGTAAAATATTTGCATGTAACTTTACTTTGATTTAACATCAATGTTTAAAACAGAAATGGTTTTTATTGGCACAAAAATAATCCAAATTTATTATTAAGAATTTGAAACATTTTCTATAGAAAGTAGATTATTATTAAATGTTTTATTGCTTTTACGCCATTTCGTGGGTGCGTGCATAATGCCAAAAAAAAAATTATTCCAATTATTCTGTTTAATGGTGTTTTCTTTTCTACAAAAAATGTCACATTTTATTTAAAAAAATGCAATTTGGTGTTCGTTTCTTAAAAATGCTTTGCTCTCTAAGAGGGCAGCGTGTTTTATTCTAAAAAAATTCACCCTTAAATGGCATAAGGCATTGCACTTTACGCCCCGTATAAATCGAGAGTGTTGATAATGCCCTGTAAAAAGATGGCTTCTGTTTATATATAGGGTTACCAGACGAAGTTGGAAAAAAAATCGCCTCTAATCAGGACAGTAAAATTTTTAAGTTTTAATAGTAATTTTGTCTATTATTTTAAAGTAAAAACAAAAGAAAGCATAACATTATTAATGGTAGGTTGTCAGTGACATAAAATTTAAATGGATTCGGTGTTAAAAAATTGTTTTTGAAAAAAAACGTCAAATCAAGAAATCGTAAAAACTTGGTATTAATAAATTCGCAATCTGGCAAAGGTATTTTCTTGTTTACATATTTTATGAAAAACAAATTAAAGAAATTGGAATTTGGTAATTCATTTTGTGCATTTATTTATTTATTTAATATTAATATATTAACAAATTTGGGTTTATGAGTATTTTTTTTTATATTTTGAAGAACATCCTTTTTGATTTATGTACATATTTTTTTATATATTGAAGAACAAACTTTTTGTCAGCTGTTAAAAACAGGGCGATCCAATTTTGTGTTTTGTTTTCGTCAAATAAAAAATTGCATTATTACATGTAAGGCAAGACATTTTATAAATGCACCTTTTAAAATGTGGTATTTTTTTTGTAGAAAAGAAAACACCATAAGTAAGTAGTTTTGACACTATTCCATGTCATGTTTACTGGATGAACAAGGCTTCGTCGCCAATTGCTGTGCAGTATACACAGAAAAAATACCAATGTTAAATCAACATGGCGCATAGTTGACTAAAAATCATAGTAAATTCCTGCAAAAGTATGGACTCTATTTAAAATTGCCATTGTTTTAAATTAATTTTAAATAAAAATGTTAAAATAACATTGTTAAATATTGAAAGCATAAAAACCTGGGGCCTGATTCTGGTATTCGTGATCGAGTACTTTCTCGATTCGAAAGAAATTTAATATCTTATTATTTCAGTCAATACTGAACGAATCGGAATTATTTTTTTCGTGTTGTTAAGCATTAATTTGTGTTTCACAATACTGAAAATACGATTCATTTAGTATCGACTGAATCGAGAATGTACTCGATCACGACTACCAGAATTAGGCCACTGTTTTACTTGTTTTGTATAGAAAAAAAAAACAACACAATAAAAAGAAAAACATCAATTTTTTTATTTTTATGTTTAAAATATGTTATAAGAAGAAGAAAATTCCCGTATTCATTTAGTTAAGATTATTTAGTTAAATAGTTTTCAAAGAAGAATGATGACGAAAACCATATCGAGCCATTATGCTGATGCTTCTGTTAAGGCCTTATGACACTACATTTTTAATGCATTGTTAAAGTTTTGGTGAACAGTGCAAAAATAATGTAATAGAAAAATGTACCAAGTGCAAAGAGTTCAGCTGTATTAAGATAAATAACAAGCTGTCAAAAATTTTAAAAAAGTTATCAATAAAAAATGAAGTAATATCAAAAAAAATGTAAAATTGTTCAACTTAAAATTGACATTTCAAGCTTCAAATTTTAAAAGTGTTGCTGAATCAGCGGTTTGTTTTGTTTTTATGTTTCTCATAAACAAAAAATTGACAACATGTAATAAAATAAACAAAATCATAACAAAAGAAACACTAACAAAAAAATATTTGTTTACATTTTTTATAGTTTGCTCTATCCAACATATACTGTTTCTTTCTATCAATTCTATATCAATTCAATGAATAAAAAATGTAGTGTCATAAGGACTTTAACAAAATAAGTGAAACATGTGTTACAGGGGTAAGTGTTTTGAATTATCTCACCCAAACCAATTTGATTCTAATAAAATTCACGTTGATTCAACTTGAAATAACTTTCATTCAACGTTATTCGGATTGTTATTTTAATATAAATTACATTTTAACTTTACTGCAATGTTAAATTAACATGAATTATAGTTATTTTAGAAAAAAAAGGTTGTTCGCAAGTTATTGTCAAATCATGTTTAATTAACATGAAGTAAAATCACTACCGAAAACGGTAAAATCAACCTTGTTTTCGACGATTTTACATTGATTTTTTTCTGTGTGTATGTCATGTCTTCTTGTGTCCCAAAGTTTCCAATCAAATTCTTCTCTGCAGATATCATAGAATGACAAACGTAAAACATGGCCCTTTCGTTCCCACTTTCCATCACGAATTTCCATCATTATTAATTTTTTTCTCTGATATAACTCAACAGTTGATATCCAGTTGTTTGGCCGCCATATCCGTAGAATATTTAGCATGATTTTATTGTCAAATGGCTAAAGCCTTGAAATAATCAAAAATGAGATTGATTTAAGTGAAACTAAGATTGAATCAATCTCAAAATGCGCTTGATTCGAGAATTATTAAATGGTTTAATCCGAATTCGTACTTAAAACAATCCGAAAATTAGAGTATTATAAAGTTAACTTTATCCTGAATTCGTGCTTGAAAACAACCAAAAAAGAAATTAGCAAGAAAAATGTATTGATTTATTTACTTACTTATTACACATTATAGAATGATAAAACACCAACATCATGCCCGATAATGAGAAGCAAGAGTTCAAATTTACTTTTTAACCCTTCGTGGTACAGATGAGTCTGGCCAGACCTTTTTCAATGTGTATAGCAAATCAAAACATGCGTATGCCGGAGGGCAAAACACAACGAAAAGTTTGATCTTTTTTTTTACTTCATTTAAGAATTGTATACTTATTTCAAGAAATTCAGGGATTGATTTTCGGAAGTAATCCCATTTAGGATTGTTTTGAGTACGTCTTAGTGTTATTCGTACTTGAATTGTTGAGTACGACTCGTACTTATCAATAATCTAAATTTTTATTTTTGTTATTAAAACTTTGTTACACTGTGCTAGTTCAACAAATAGACAAGCCGGGCACGTGACGTTTTAATATAATTCGGGTACGCTGAATCCAATGGTGCTAATCGTTTTTTTAGGTTAGCTCTTGTTTTCGAGATATACCGTTATTTCGAAAATGGAGGAGGTTGCACAACATATATTCGCGTAACTCAAAAACGGTTAAGTTCATTAAAATTACTAATAATCCCGAAATTCCACAATAACTTTTTTCTAATATGCGCAGTCGTTTTAGAAACATATTTTTTTTTTTTTTAAATATTTTTTTTATCAAAATTTCGAAATTTTTGTTTTTTAACAATTCATAAAAAATTGGAAAATGCCGCTAGGCTTCTAATTTTTTCCAGACGAAATTTCAAAGAAAACAATGATTTTATTCACAAAAGTCGAACAATTTTCATTAATTTAAGAATTTCATAAAACGCAATATTTGTATGGGAGCCCCCCTAAAAAGTGGTGATAAAGGGCAAGTATGTCTCGAGAAAATGTTAAGGACAAAAAACTAATTGAGGTCGGTCATACATTTTATTTTACTAGGGCGACCCCTGGGCCTTTATGGGACTTTTTTTCAATATATTTCTAGTCTGCATTTAACATTTTGTATGGGAGCCCCCTTAAAGAATGGTGATGGCGGGTAGGTATGTTGGAATTTAATGGCCGAGATGAAAAATAAAGTGGGGTTGCTCATAATTTGACCCATCTAGGAGCATCCTACGCCGTACCGGTTTTATAAAATTCTTAGAAGTCCCCTGCCGCGCGTAGGATGCCTCTAGAAAGGTGAAATGTATGACCAACCCCACTTTATTTTTTATCTCAACCATTAATTTCTAACATACATACCCGCTATCTCCATTTATTTTATTGCGGAATTTCGGTTTTTTTAGTTTTTTCAATAAGCTAAAGCGTTTTTGAGTTACGCGAACATATGATGTGCAACCTCCTCCATTTCTGAAATAACGATATATCTCGAAAACCAGAGCTAACCTAAAAAAGGCTAGCACCACTGGATTCAGCGTACCCAAATTATGTTAAAACGACCAGCTTGTCTAAAAAAGTCTCAATTTCTAGCACAGTGTTATTAATATTGTTTAATGAAATTTTTACCGCTAAACATATTTTGCAATGTTTAATACAAGACAACTAAGCTTGCTTTTAAAATTTCAAAAAGAATCCCACAATAAAAAAAAACTTATAAGAAAACCCAAAAATGAGTCAGATTTTAAGATGCTACACCAATATGTTGCACGAGGGGTAAAATTTAACCCCCCTAAAATAATATTCCCCTGTGATCTTTCTAGACGCCGACACGCGAATATTTTTTTTTTTCTCTCTCCCACCAGAAGCCATTGTTAGAACCCCGTTATTTTTTTTCTGTGTTGCACAGTGTTATCTTCAAAAAGTTGTATACAAAATTCTCCTGTCCACTTTTAATTAAGTAATCACTTAATATTTGTAATATAATTTTTTTTTATTGCACAATAGTTAATGCATGATTTTATCTTTTAATAATTTCAGCACTTTAATTTATTTACCATAATTTGTTCTCCCAAGTTGCTGTCAATATTGCATTTTTTCCAAATTTAACTATGAAAACCATTAAAAAAATTATTACTCAACTTAATTAGCACGTATGAAAATATTTACGCACTCCATCATTCACTCTCACAGTCTGTTGAAAATATTTTCGCTCGTAGTGAAATAATTTCTTTTGTGTGAATTGCAATCAATTGCAAAATGCAAATGCAATCAATTCAAATGTAAATTGGATTTTTTTTTCTTGTTAATTTTAATACAAAAAAAAAAAAAAGATTTAAGTAAACAAATAAAAATAATTATATATTTGAAATTATTTAATTGATTCTTGGACTTTGTAAATAAACAAATGAATAAAAATAAATTTTGAAAATTTGTTGTAGCAAATTTTAAAACATTTGTAAATTTCAGCACTCGTTACACAGTTAATTACAAACCCATTTCCAAGTAATGATGCGGATGATAAACGTTGTAGTTGGCAAACAATGCGTTTACCAACCGCCCCATGTGTTAAAGCAACCAACACACACAGGTAACAAATAAAAAAACTCGGCATTATTATACACTCTCCCGTTGTTTTGGGATTGGACCTCTTTAACCTGCGCGCTGCGGGTTTAATGCCAGCATCATCTGTTGAAATATCAACAGCCTCCCGAAAACTAGCCAGCAGCCGAACTTCCCTTCGAGTGAAAGATAATGTAAAGCTGAGTTTTTAAAATCTACATTCCAGCGGTTTCGGGCTGCACTGGAAAGAAAAATCAATCCATCCGCACTTAAATCAATCCGAAGCGGTATCTATAGTATGGTAAGTACGGATTTTCTTGCATCAAGTACAGATTATTCAAGTGCGAAATACTTAACTTATCCATATATATAATCCCGAGTTCGTACTTGAAATAATCTGAAAATGAGATTGATTTAAGTAAAACTAAGATTGAGTCAATCTCAAAATGCGCTCAATTCAAAAATTATAAAGTTGATTAATTCCCGAATTCGTACTTGAAAAAATCCGAAAGTGAAATAAGGTTGATTCTAACCTAAAACACTTATTCCAGAGACAGAAGAAGAATATTATTATGATTGATTTACTCACCCGTTTTGCACCTTACAGAATTTCAATTATAAAACACCAGCAGCATGCCCGACATGTTTTCTAGTTTAAAAAATTGTATGTATATATTTAACTAAAAATATAAACTATATAGGAATTGTTGCCTTTTATTTTGCTTTTTAAACTTGCAAATAATGCACGTTTTACTTCTTCGTCTATTGTTTTGATTGTTACTACATAAAACAAGCAAACCTACTTAGGTGCAGTTATTGTAGTTTCTACAACAAACTTTGACAAACACAAGCTTATGCACGCATAAAGAATGCAATATTCAGGAATTGTGCAAAGAATGCAATTGACTAAAGTTGAGTTGTGTTCTAACCTCTGTTTTAAAAACCTTTTTTTTTCTAAACGCTTCATATCTTAAAGTATAAATTTATTTTATAACCTCTTTAACATCTTGCCAATGCCTTAAGTCATCAAATTAATTGAAAATTTGTTTGTTTTTTATTAAAAAAAACTACATCTATTTTTTAGAAACCACCATTGAAATTATTTTACCCCAAACAATAATAAAAAAATCCAACAATTGCACTTTTTCTGACAATATTCAAGTGAAATATATCCATTAAGACGAAGTCTGCAAACTACACCAGAATACAGACAATAACGGATACGGGTAGTAGCAGTATTTGGTGGCGGTGGTAGTTTGAAAACGTCTCTTAATGAAGAATAATGGCAAAATTTTAAGATTTAACCGCAAACTCAACATTTTTTATGTTTACACAGTATTTTTTTTTTTAAGTAATTTTTTGCCTTCTGTTTGTGCTTGCAAAATATTTTTGGGGTTGTTATGCAATAAAAATGATTCCCAACCACATTATTCTAGTCATTTCATAAAAGCTTTGCACAAAAAATCCCCATACTTTACAGTCTTTTGTGGCACGAACACACACAATGATATTCAAAGAGAGTAGAAGGCACTCTGTGACTGCAGTTATTTTGCCATCATCATCATCGTCATCAGTGGAGAAGCAATAAAGGCCAATGACTTTGTATGGGAGCCTGTTAAAAATACAAAAAAATTCACTACCGCTGCTGTTTTTACGCTGCAGTTTTATATTCCCCATTCTTTAGCATCGTTCAACCCTTAAAGAGCCAAGCTGACAGTCAAAACACTGTATTAAAAAAAGACCTGAAATGAAATCATTTAAGCTGTTACAGAAAAAAAAAAATTTTAAGGTTTTTTTGAGCGCCCACAAATAAAACAAACTTCATTAGTACAATGTTATAAAAGGGAACAAATATATACACATATACTTTTATTAGGAGTGCGTTATTGAAATGATACAAAACTGATGGCCGTTTTCTCATAAGGCGATTATCTTTTTTCCAACGAAAAACTGCAGAATAAGGACATTTTGTTTTCCAAAAGTATAATTTGCTTCTTTTCTGTTGCAAATTCAATCCGCTGTCTCCCATATTTTACATCTGTTTTGAGATATACTGTCAACTGTATACAACGTTTTTTTTCGGTATATTAAGAAAACCAAAACCGGCAATGGACATTTTATCAGTCTAAAAAATGTATGCCGAGATTTAGTAACAGGCAGTTTGTCAATAAATTGAGAAATCGAACAAGAGTCTATGATATCGGTCATGTCTAACTAATGTCTATCTAAGAACGCTTCATGTGCCAAAGTAACCGAAGGCCTTATGAACGAATTGATCACAGAAGTCCCCCAAATTTACTGCAAATCAAAAACATTGACAAAGAACTATATTGTAGATAAGGATTTTTTATTTGTGCTCTTAAGAAAATGTTTTGCATGCATAGGTTCTACGCCCAGAGAAAAAATATGGTTCAATATGGTCATAAACAACTTATCAAGTGTGCTCAATAATGTACACAGAAAGCAAAACACTCGGGATAAATTAAGTTTATGTACGAGTCGTACTCAAAAATTCAAGTACGAATAACACTAAGACGTACTTAAAACAATCCTAAATGGGATAACTTTCCAAAATCAATTCTGGAATTTCTTAAAATAAGTACAAATTTCTTAAACCAACTTTGCCCATGTGAACTTTTGAACATGAAGATTTTAAGGTGCCATTAAGCACTTTTTCCTTTTTGCCACAGAAATATAAACGTTGAATGCATTTATAAACTTATTTAATTGATCTCAGAAAATGTTATTTGTTCAAATAAATTATATTTTCTATCGATTTGTATAGAGCGGGAATTCCCGGGATCCCGGGAAATTAAAAAATAAATCCCGCTTTCCCGGGAAATGAAAAAGTCCGGGAAAAGAAAAACTCTATTACACACGGAAGAGAAAACTCAGTTTTATTAACATATTATGATTGAAACAACTATATTATTGTTAGAAGATTGTCTCGCTCATCGTATCTAGAAATGTTTCAGATTCCTAACCAAAGTATTGATGGCTCAAAATTACAAGTATGACAATTAAGGTTTAAATTTAATGCTTATATTCTATTAATTTCAAATAAAGATGCGCAAAAAATTATTTCAACAAGGTGGACAAGCACGTACAGCCGTCTCCGGATCAATGCTAAGGCTGGGTTTTTGAGTTCTCAGTTAAACTAGGTTTAGTTTATTTGACAACAGATTTGTCCAAGCTTGTATACAATTGCCAAGTTTGTATACAAAATTTTGACGGAACAGCTTAGTTTTGCTTAAAATGTTAGTCTTTAATGTAATGGTAAAAAAAATCACATTTCGCTGGAACAATCGGAGTTTCAGACTACACAAAACAAATTTTAACTTAATCCACATCTCGAAAATCCGGCCTTCAAGTTGTAGGTTGTCACATAGAATCCTGAAAGATGACTCACTGCAAATTCAAGCTAATTTCAGACAAGCTTGGAGTATTTAACCAGTTTTATGTACATAGAATTTGCATAGAAAGGGATTTAAGAAATTATCTGTTGTAAAATATCCACCCTTTTTGGAATATCCACCACATCGCCTTTCCAACTTCCAAGGGGGTAAATAGGGAAACATCTTAAGGATATTTTGTCTTTTGGTACTACATCCTCTGTGCAAATAAGGTGCAGCCAATACCAGGAATTCGTCAGAGTTAAAAATTTTCAAGTCTCTTGAGATCGCGGCTGATCAGAGATCCTGTCTGGTACCGCGGAAGTCAGCAGCCCCAGGGGACTTCGATCCCAGTCTGACTATAGATTGAAGTACCTTTGGGAATCACGTGGTGAATATAGTTTAACCCAAAATCGCAGGGAGGGAGATCTTAATATGCAAACCTGCTAAATCCACTTTAGACACAAACCGTGTGCACATGATATGCCATGCGATCTGTGGCGCATCCCTAATTTTAAAGTCATACACATAAATAATATTATATTTTTTTATTTTTTTTTAAATTTTTTAAACATATTTTCCAATAATAAATGCATGAAACTACAGTTTTTAAAACGACAGAATGTTTTGGCCAAAAAAAATTCATTTTAAGTAACCTATTCCTTTTGAAAACAACATTAATACAAAAATTAGGAACTAATATTAAGTGCTTAACAGCCAATAATGTTAAACTTAATGTTTTGCGACTTCTTTTTAAGGGACACCCTTATTTTACAATTAAACCCTTGTTTTAAAAAAAATAGGAAAAAAACGAAATCCTTTTGTCTAGCTTTTTTATTTTTGCAGTGATTTAAAATTTATTTCCATTTATTTCTGTTGGTTTTATGCGAAACCCCTTTTTTAGAACAATGCTTAACTTTTTTTCTTTTAGGTTTCATTTAGACTTTTTATTTATGTTCACTTTTTTTCATTTGTCGTCTTTCTTATTGTGGATATAAAGTGGGGTCTAGTAACTCTGTTTGCATTAATATTTCAAATTATTTGCAAAGATTTATTTCTCTCCCTTTAATTTGAAGATTTCCTTGAAGGGAGTTTTTTGTGTTGAACCATTTTTTATGTCTCAATGAATTAATTAAGTTTTTTAAAAATTTAAAAAAACGAGTTCAAAAAAGACAAGAGAATTTAACTGATATTAAACAATTCAGGGCAAAATAAAGAATGATTCATCTTAATTGCAAAAATCAGAATTAAAAATGTTTAATTGATGCAAAAATGGTGTAACCGGAATACCAAAAATCAAGGGAAATTTCTGCTTTTTTTTTTAGAAATTTCGTCGAATTTAGAAAAAGATTTTCCAAACCGATTTTGTTTGATCAAATTGCGAAAATTTGTGAAAATTCAAAATATTTTTGACTCTCGACTTCCTCTCAGAGACCTGCGCCGTGAGATTTTATCGGCGGCTGACGCAAAAATAGTCGGCGGCGGCTCGAAGACGGCTGTAAGCCGATAGAATATAAAAAAATTAATGAACATCAATGTGTATTATCGTGTTTATATTATAGCACATACAATTGAAGCCATTTTTCGTACTCTTATTCACTACTCTTAACTCATTTTCGTATATGTCGTCGTTTTAACAATGTTTATGAAATTTTAGTGCTTTATAAACAAGAACTGAAAGTATTGGGATGCAGACTTTATTAGAGTTGCACTTTTTAAGGAAAGTCAAACAAAAAAGAATGTGGTAAGGTGTTTTTAAAAAAGAAAATGAAAATTCTTTACAAATTAATCGGTGGCTAAGGTGGAGTCGATTTTTACCTAAAAAATTGTCGGCGGCTACAAATAATTTAATCGCCGGCTGGCTTAGGCGACTGTTAGCCGCTAGGGCGCAGGTCTCTGCTTCCTCTTTATTTAATAATTTTCACCGTAGTTATTGTATTACAGATTTATAGTGCTTTCAAAAATATCAGATTGCCGCAGGCATCCGGGATTTTCATTGTTCTTCTGCAATCACGGAAAGTCCAGAGATATTTGAAGTTTAAATATAAACAAATTTACTTTCTTCACAACCAGATAGTTAGTCCACACAAGAATTAAACTGAGGAGCTCTTAAATAGTTCTAGGTTAGGAAATCATCTTGACATTTCATTTAGAGAAGGTCTTTATTATTATCTTATCTTTATTATTATTATTATTTGCTGCAGGTCCTGTCCTACAAATGCAATCTAAGTTTTATTATGCTTTTGAGGAAAAGAAAAAACTAGACTCTCGCAAAGAACTATATAAGCTTGCGTTATGACAGTGCAGCATTAAAATAGGTTGAGTTAGGTTCATTAGGCAGCCGACACGAGGACGGCTCACATGGGTCCCTATAGCGGTCCACCAGATTATTCCCCAGTCATCACTGCAGCCTCGACCTCCCAAAATGCCAAATGCTAAAAGCCCCGAGACCGGAGCATTAGCAGAGAAAGTGAGACACCGTTTCCTCCTCTTCCTCACTATGAAAACTTCTACAGTAGTCATAATAATTCAGACCATTCTTCCCGCATGAGTTCCTAATCAGGTCCCTATCGAAACCAAGTAGCATTTTAACAACAGACGACCAATCTGTTGTCATTGCTTGAACATACATCTCAGATTTCTCCAGCCAGAAACTGCATTTAGATGTAGTGGAGCAAACTCTGATATCCACACAGAAGAAACAATTTACAGCTTTTCAAATGCTTCCATCTTCCCATTGCGAAACGTTTTTAAAAATAAGATAAGAATAAGGAAACTAATAAAAACTTAAGATATCATTCCTGCCGAGACTCTTGTAATTAGAAGTATTCCACAGTTTAACAATATCAACTTTTTATAGAGAAAATCTAATTTTCCGATTAGTATAACCTATATTCGAGATAATTATGAATTAACTGTACAGACATTCTATGACAGTAACAACTGAGGTATCTTATATTTATTCTTATAAAAACTCTGACCCTTCCTGAAGGAAGACGGTTTAGATTAGACTGCTTTATCCTTAAACCCAACAGGGTCACAAAATATTGGTTGAGTTTGCAAAACTAAAGTAAACTTAACTTAAAGTTGAAAGTCTACTTAATGTATGTCTTGAATTTTTTTTTTCTCTCAATTAACAGCAAGAGAACGGAGAAGCACCGTATTTCTACGTAATGTCCATGCAACTGTTTTCACTAGAAGATAAAGAATCCTTTAAACAATTTTAAGAATTGTGGAGTTTGATCTATAACTTATGGAACTTTATTGGAATTTGTTTTGAATTAAGTACTCTCGGAATTACAATGGGTCTTATTTGAGTCTTTGAGTGCTATCTTAAGAAGAAAATCTTAATAGATTAAATTTTCTGATTTTGAACATCAAATGCAAGAGTGTTATTTCCATAACGCTCTATGAAATGCTTTCTAGAAGGCAAAAAACTGCAGATTTAATCCAAGTCTGTTATTTTACGAGGACTAACAAATTTTAATTTATTCCCAGTGATGCCAACTTAGCTATTAAGGGGCTAGATTTAGCTCTTTTTAATTACTCCTGGCCCGTAATTTTTCCCGATACACGAGCTCTTTTCAAACGTGATATTAAACCGTTTGACACTTTTAACATCTATCACTAAAAACTTCCGTTTTTAACCTCGTGTTTCGTCTTTGGTTCAATTTTATATGTTGCGGTTTTGTTGTGGTCAAAAGTATAGAAAGGCTTGGGAATGAAATCCAGTGCTTAAAAAATGGATTAAACCAACAAAAGATCAGTCAAAAGCTTTATGCAAATATTACAATTTAACTATAAAAGCTTAACATTAGGGTTTTTCCCGGGATTTCCCGTCCATTTCAATTATTTTATTTCCCGTTTTCCCGGGATTTTTCTTGCGGGATCCCGGGAAATAAAAAATTCCTCATAATTTCAGAAAATAGCTATTTATACTTTGAAATTTAGTTTTCTATTCTCTAAAAATTAGCATCAGTGGATGGGTTGTGGATTAGATCAATTACAAGAAGTGAGTACATGTATTTAAATCAATGTCTCCTGATGCAATAAATATACTAAAAGCAGAATGGGCAGTGCAACAGTTGATAATTATTACATTTAGTGAAGTGAAGAGTTAATAAAGTACATTAATTCAAAATAAGATGCAGGCAGTAAAGTTTCATTGTCCATGAACAAGTCTTAAAAATAGGAGATACCTAAACATATCGCTCCTTTATTGCAACATAGTCATATCTACAAAAACAAACGATCTTGGCAAAATGCGATTAAAGTTTCCAAATGTACCGATTTAAAGATATATTTTGCTATAACTTCGGTTCAGTTGGAGATATAATACAAGAAGGCATGAAGGAAAACTTTGCTCAAGTTACATAAAATTTTGAGATATGACTATGATGCAATGAAGGAGCGATATGTTTATTAGGTGATAAACAAAAATTTTAAATTTTAATTTGTGTTGGTTTATATACCCGGGAAGTGCGGGGAAACCGAAATAAAATAACATTTTGGAAGCTCGTGTAAGATACTACAACATACAACTTGAAAAACACATTGTCCTAAAGATTACAAATGGACCTATTGAAATGAAAGGGTTTGTAAGAAGCAGTCCGGTTGATGCTTTTTTTGCATTAACCTTGACATACATTTGACTGATATAGACGTTGCTTATAAAAAAGAAAAAATTGCTTCTAATTGTGAATCCGAAGCATGCTACAACGGTGCACTTTTAACTATTTGTCGAACCTCGGAAAAACATGAACGAAATTTTTCGGAAACATGATAATTAGTAAATAAAATCAGGAATATACTTTTTGACGACTTACTAAGCGCTTTGAGTGTGTCAGAAAGTTATTTCCTAAGCCGTTAAAAAATGTTATATATTTCTTTAAAATATTTTATCTATTTTATTATTTAACTTTTTGATCTCATATCTTGAGTACCTTAATTTTTATTTTGTTTTTATTATTGTTTTATGAATTAAATTGTTGTTTATGTTATCTTTTTATCTTGAATCCAAAGCATAATAATACTGAATAAAAGCATAATAATAGGGAATAAAGGCGTGAGGTGATAATAATTCAAGTTCCTATTACAATCTTCAATTAATTTTTTAGTATTGAACCATTTCTTTTACTTTCTTTGTAAACAAGTTCCCTTACGTTATTTTATAAAAGTTTTTTTCATTAATTAATAACAAAATTTACTTTATATTATTTATATGGAGCGGGATCCCGGGATATTTAAAATAATTTCCCGCTTTCGAAAAAGCGTAAAAATAAATATAATTGAAATACATACATAAAAAGTCAAAATTTTACATAAAAACAAATATATGGCCAGAAGAAGAATTTAACACTTTTTAAAAATGACTGTTCATATTTTAAATTCTGTTTATTGAAATGTTACATATTGTAATGTTATTTTAATTAAACATTAATATGTATAATAAATTTTTTTAATATAAATTAGTTTGAAGTACAGAAATTAAAAATAAATGGATTTAAAACAGAACAATCATTGATTCTTATGGTGTTTTCTTTTCTACAAAAAAATGTGACATTTTATTTTAAAAAAATGCAATTTGATGTCGGTTTCTTAAAAATTTTGCTTCCGAAAAGGGTGGCTTGTTTTAATCCAAAAACTCATCCTTTTCGAGAGCAAAATTTTTAAGAAACAGACACTGAATTGCATTTTTTTAAATTAAATGTCACATTTTTTTGTAGAAAAGAAAACACCATTAAATTTAGCACTTTTTGACTGCTCGGACGGCACGTTTTTCCATTGAATAGTTGGCATCTCTGTTTATTTCCCAGATTTATACTCAACACACTTGAATAACTGTTGATCACCCAACTAAAAAACCGGTTTATCGGTTTTGAAAAACTCGAACATTGTGAAAATTTGCCTTAATAAGTCAAATTGAATTGCATTTTTCGCATCTGAGAGTAAAATTACAAAGCGAGTGTTGACTACAACAACACCACACAAGTAGTTAAAAAACGATTTGCTTGTAGAATGTAAAAACAACAGAACAAGATGAAAACACATTTTTTATGTTTAAAATGTTAAATTGAGAACTCTAGAAATTCTGTAAGGAGTAATAAAATTCTCTTCTAATTTCACTTTTGGTTTATTTCGAGTACGAATTCGGGATTGAATCAATTTTATTTTACTTAAATCAAGCGCATTTTGAGATTGATTCAATCTTAATTTTACCAAAATCAATCTAATTTTCAAATTGTTCTAAGTACGAATTTGGGATTAAAACAACTTTATAATTCTTAAATCAAGCGCATTTTGAGATTGATTCAATATAAGTTTTACTTAAATCAATCTTATTTTCGGATTATTTCAAGTACGAAATCGGGATTGAATATGGATAATTTAAGTAGTTTGCGATTGAAAATCCGTACTTGAATCAATCTTTCTGTACTTGATTCAAGAAAATCCGTACACACCGTACTATTAATACCGCTTCGGATTGATTTGAGTACGGATGAATTGATTTTTCTTTTAAGTGTTAGGTTTGTCATTCCGTTTGGTATTTTTACAATATTGATCTAAGACGCTTTAAAGTATATATATATTTGGAGCTAATGAGTAGCGAAGTTGATTTAACGAAAGAGTTGATTTTTTTTTTGTTTAGTTTTACATGTTTTGTGCATAAAAAAACTTGCCCTGACTAGTAATACTAAATCATTTTAATCTCAGGCACCTAAATTTTAATTTCTAAATACAATCTAAGAAAATAAAGGTCAAGATTATACTAAATTACGCGTTACCCTTACCATAGCCAATAATATTATTGTTGCCTATTAACCTCATTATCATTAAGATAATGGCATCATCATGATTATCATCAATAATATTTTTCTACACAAATTTTCAATTAAAAAGGAGGCGTTAATAACGGCTGCCCCCTCTCAGCAATAAATGTGGACACCTCTACACAATTTTGTTTTGAAAAATTTTAAATTATACTTCGTTTCAATTGTTTAATTCAATTTCCATTTATTTATTTATAGATGAATAAAAATTGTGTTCAATACACAATTTAAATAAATATATGATCAATGAGGGTGATCATTCATATAATTATTATTTGATCTTGATAATGTTTATACAAATTTTTGTTTGGTTGCTATTTAAATACATTTAATTTAATATTTTTGTTATAAAATGTTTTTAGAAGTAGCTGTTGAAATGGTTTTAAAAACAAAATATTGTTGGGTTTTTTTTGCTAAAAAAAAACATGTGGAATTTGTTAAAAAAAACTTTTGGAGAAAAGAATTGTATTTTGAAGGAGATGAGATTGGCATGACGTTAACGAAACTTATATTTTAAATATTATTATTTTTTTTTTTTTTTTTTTGCTAAAACTTTTAATATTACTAATGGAATTTGTTTAATTGAAGACATTAAGTTTTTTTAATGGATTTATTGAAATAAAAGGCCATTTTAAATATTTACAAGGTCGTCAAGAGTTTTTGAAGTAGGATTTTGTGAAAAAAAAGTTTCGCTTATTTTTCATTTGAAATGTTTTAATCGACTTAGAAAGTGATTCAGTGTCGATCGGTATACTTAAATTTGGGTCTTCGAACAATCTTTTAAGGCGTTTCAAACATGAACACCGATGCATAATACCCTCTCCACTATTGTCGTGTGGCTAAGAAGTTATTATGAGGCCATGTGATATTATGGAACTCTTCTTACGATTTTCAGTTGGCTTCGAACTTATGAGAACTAAAACGTAAGTTCCCAATTTCATCAAATGCCACATCAGCACCAACGCATAATACCCCAACAAGCACTTCAATTTAAACTTAAAATTGAAAACGATTTTAAGTCAAGCGCTTTGTTAAACGACAAGCGTTTGAAAATGTTAATATTAAATTATTATGGTGTGGGTATAGTTCACGATTTCGCAGTGTTGCCACATATTTAAAAATAAAAACTTGATATATAATTTTTTTTTAACAAGTATGATCCGGTATAATGGCACAATTTTGTTACGGGCTCCCTGAAGTAATTAAAGTTTAAACTTTAAGTGATTGTTTTCTAGTAATTAACTGCCTGTTCAACGACTTCGAACGTATACGTTCGCATAGAATGTTTTATTAAAAATATTTTTTAAACTGAGTGTTTCTCATATAAATTTTCTATGCGAACGATAACGTTTGAAATCGTGGATCTGGCTTGAATAACGAAATCAAATCATCGATAGAACTGATTTTTTTTTTTTTTTTTAAGTAAAAATTTTATATAGTTGCCTACACAGGCCCAAAAAAGTCTTTTAGTTTCAATAAGATTGTCTTATTAAAAAGTTTTTAGGCAAAGGGGCGTCACAGCAGACAGAACCGAAGAAATAACAATAAGACTGTCTTTTTAGTTTTATGCAGAAAATCTTATTAATTAAGTTAATAAGGAAATCTGAATAATATAATAAGATATCTTATTGTTTGCTCATTTTTTTATGCATTTTCATACAATTTCGTGTATTTGTGTGTAAAAATTTATAATTGTATGAAGAAATTCATTTATTTTTATGTAGAAAGTCTTATTGAATTTATTAATAAGAAAATCTTCTTAATCATAAACGATGTCTTATTGAATTTATTAATGTGTCAAACTTGTGAAATATTTTATAAAATTTTGTGTTTCTTTTCAGTTCTGTTTGATTTCTATTTTTTTCAATAATGTTCAATTTTATTACTGAATCAAATAATTTATTTTCCTCGCAACCGAGCCAAGAAAATGAAGTACTCCAGCTATTTAAGTCTTGGGATATGACTGAAGAAATAATATCTAATTTAAATGATCGCGGCATAAATTCCGAAATTGTTTTATTAAATATGGAAATGGAAGATATTGATTATTTATTTGATAAGTTGGACACAAAATTTTTTGGTGAAAAAATAAAATTTAAGGCTGGATTTAGGGCATGGCGGAAGCAAATGGTAAGATATTCATTATAATAGTGATAAGTAATACTTAAAGGAAAAACACACATCGAATTGAAAATACTTATATTTTTTTTCCAGAATAAACCATTTATTTGCGATGCGGACACGCTGTCAACAAACACTCGTATACTTGAATGGTTGAAAAATATTTCCGATCAGTTGACTTCTAGCGAAAGATCAAGCGTTTCCCTTGCAACTACTACTTCAAAGGATTTGGAAAATATTTTGAAATCGACAGTGAAAGGCCAACTGGTATTATCGTATCATGAAAAAAATGGAAATCTAGATAGCAAACATCAAAAATACCTAACGCACTGCATTGTTGAACTGTATGCTGGAAATGGTAAAATGAGCAACAACGAAATGAAGGAATGGTCTTATGAGATTCATAAAACTTTTCCGAAAGAGCGGCCGGTAGTATATCATAAATATTTTATTTAAACAATTTAATTGAATTTATTACTATTTGTTTCTAGGAAACATATTTCCTTGATCGGAAGAAAGGAATGAAAAATCCCACTGGTAAGCTCTTTTCGCGCTGGGTTAATTCACCTAAAATAAAAATTACAACAGGAATAGAAGATGTTCAATCGGAAGAGGTTTCTATAGATTTTGGTAACCAATTTATAACCTATATTTATTTCTTTTAATATAACAAACAAGATATTACAGATGGTTAACGTTAAAAAAAATGCTGGTTAGCACATCACTGCGTTCCTTGGGATACAGTTAAAAAATTATGGAAAGAAACGTCAGCTCTTCGAATGAAAAGTGTAGGAAAATTAACAGATTTTTTAAGGGAGTGGCCACGATACAACGACTCAAACGGTTACGAGCTTGTAAGTAATTGCTAATCCTTAATTGAAATTGTTGTCTTATTTTTTAATAAAATAAATTGCTTGTCTTGTTAGATTGAAATAGATTTCGAACATATCCACCCTGGAAAATGCAATCAATTTTTTAAGAAGCTTGACCCATTTTTTAAGAAAATTATACCAATTTTAAAATCAGATGTTAAGGATGTAGCTTGCAGAGAAATGTTTTTATCCAAGCTTGACGATGAAAAAACCACCATCGGTATTGATAATGATAATGTTATTTATAATTGTTTATTTCTAATATGGATTCGTTTAAAATTTTACAGATTCTAAATATTGTGTTATTACTCTGTTGCTTCACGCGCTTTTGCAACCTCAGCGTCTAAATAAGACAACGAAACCGACTATAGCTGATGGACAGGCTGACTTCATCACTTTAGTCACTACTCCAAATGACGTTCAACCAAAACTTTCGCAGCTTAAAGAGGAGTACGCGGCCAAAAAAGAAACATTGCAGCCAAAAATAATAGTTGTTGGGTCAGACTATGCTAATATTTCGGAATACTTTATATACTGTGATGGCATTAAATGGAGGTGCTGCACATATATGAAGTGCATAGAGTATATTATTAAACTAAGTTACGTATTTAAAATTCACTATTCACACAACAGCAAGCAAGTTTGGGCATTTATGGAACAATTTTTTTTTGAACTAAAGTCAGAAGACTTTTCTTCTGTTTCAAATCTTTTAAGCAAACTAAACTCTGATTAAATTGTTGATTTAAAACCATTGAAAATGCCAAAATTTGCTTGCTGTTTATGTGAAAAGACCCATTTGCATCCTGATTTGCTCATAAACCACTTAAAAGTAGATCATGGTGTGCCTACTATATACAAATTTGTCTGCAATGAAGAGAATTGCAAACAAAACTTTCATAATATACATAAATTTAAAAAGCATTTAGGGAAACATACGAAAGAAATTGTGCCTGATGAACACGGTGCAAGTCTAACTGTCGAAAACGCCTCAATCTTGCAAAAAACACCTACTTTATCAGATAACACAGTCATTGCAAGAATTGTTACCTGCTTTCAAACAATCAAATGTATCATTTCTTCTAGATCTGCACAACAACACGACTTTACCTCGAAATCTAATACAAAATATTCAAAATTCTATTACTGAACGTATCACACTTCCAATAGCTCATATGCTTAGACAAGTAAATATCAGCGAAGAATTAGTACGTGTCATATCTAATCCATTTTTAGATATTGATACTGAATATAAGTTTTTCAAAGAATTGGAAAAACTCCAACTTTATAAACCTCCAATTAAATATACCATAGCTAATGATCTCTCTACCATTATCTTAAACCATAATCCTACTCTTTCAGAAACAAAAGTAGAAATAACTCTTATTGATATCCAATTTCAAATACAAAAGTTTTTGGAAAGTGAGGGAGTTTTAAAAAAAATTCTTTCAAATATGAAACATGTTTCGACTTTCAATTCATATTATAGCTTTCTCAGTGGTAGTCTATGGAAAAATAAAAATAATTGTAATAATTTAGATATTGATCAAAATTGTTTTACATTACCAATATTCTTATACTCTGATGATTTTGAGGTTAATGATCCTCTTGGTTCAAAATCCGGGCAGCAAAAAGTTTGTGGATTTTACTACTCTTTTCCAAGTCTACCAAAATTTCAAAGCAGTAAAATGACAAATATATTTGTTGCTGGTTTTATCAAAACCCAAGATTTGAAAGATTGTGGTTTAAATATATCTTTAACACCACTTATAGAAATTTTTAAAAAATTACAAGTAGATGGTTTGAATATAAAAACAAATGACGGTCATTACAGAGTACATATAGAAATTATGCAAATCTTAGGCGATAATTTAGGTTTGAATACACTATTGGGGTATAATAACTCGTTTTCATCTAATTATTTTTGTAGAATATGTAAGAGACATAAAAAAGAAACAGGAACCGATTGTGTAGAAATAGCAAATTCTTTGAGAAATTTTACTAATTATGAAAAAGATGTTTCACTTAACGACCCATCAAATACAGGTATTAAAAATCCTTCAGTATTCAATACGCTACCAAATTTTCACGTAACTAGTAACATTGCTTGCGATATAATGCACGATGTATTTCTGGGCGTTTGCAAGTACAATTTAAGTAAGATATTGCATTATTTTGTGTATGGTAAAAAATATTTTTCTTTACAAACATTGAATTATAGGAAGCAAATGTTTCAATATGGAGATACAGAGATAGAAAATTCAAGCCCATCTATACAAAAACATCACATTGAAAATTCTTCATTCAAAATGAGCGCGAAACAAATGAAAACGTTTGTTCACTTCGTACTTCTAATGATCGGAGACCTAGTTGATGCAAAGGATTCGGTTTATAAATTTTTAATTCATTTTATAAAATTAATTGAAATATTATTGCTACCAAATTATGATAATGAAACATTACATAATCTTCAATTAATAATAAAGGAGCACAATGAAACGTATCAAAAACTTTTTAAAGAAAATTTGAAACCTAAATTTCACAATTTAGTCCATTATCCAAACATAATAAGAAAACTGGGTCCTTTGAAATGTTTTTGGTCATTCAGGTTCGAATCTCAACACCAATTGCACAAACAATACGCTAGAAGCATAACCTCAAGACTTAATATTTCCTTATCTTTGGCAATTAAATCATCGTTAAGATTTGCAAACTGTGTTTTAAACAACAATTTCTTTCAAAATGAATATGTGTACACTGATATGGGTCCAATTGAATTGCAAAATTATTATTTATATATATCTCTCAATTTATCTAATATAAAATCATTGACTAGAACAAACTCTGTTGTCTTCAGAGGCATTAATTTTAAAATTGGACATATTGTGACACTTTTTGAACATGCTGTCAGCATTTACGAAATAAGCGATTTTTTAATAGAAGATAAAAAAGTTTATATTATTGGAAAACAACATGAGTGCTTAAATTTTGCTGAAAAATATCAGTCATACCTTGTTGGAAATGCAACCGAAACGTATAAAAAAATAAAATTTCACTTATTACAAGGACCGCCAATCCATTTTTATATGTTAAACAATGGCCTCAAAGTCATAAGATTAAAAAAATATTGGTAAATGAACATAATTTTTTTTTAATTAAAAATAATTAATATACATAATATTAATGAAATTTATTTGTACTTAGTTTGGTTTTTTTTGTTTCTTAAAATGATAAAATTTATATAAATACTATAAAATGTATTTTAAGTAACATACTTATTATTATAACATACATATTATTATACACATTTATAATATAAAATAATAAATAATAGTAATGATAAAAATAATTATTCTTTTCTTCTTATTTCCATAAGATGTCTTATTGATTTTATTAATAAGGTTTTCTTCTTATTTCCATAAGATGTCTTATTGATTTTATTAATAAGGTTTTCTTCTTATTTCCATAAGATGTCTTATTGATTTTATTAATAAGATTTTCTTTTTACAATAATAAGTCTTTCTTATTGGTGAAAAACCATAGAGAAGTCTTATTAACTTTGTTCTATTTTATAGAGCATTTTATGTAGACATTTAGCTCTGTGTACCTGTTTGTGTAAAAGCTAATTTATCTCGACACCAACACAATATTATTAGACAGTCTGCACCTGAGAAGTTTCCCTCATACACAAATATTCAAAATGAAAAACTAAATTGTTATCCATTGCCAACGAGCCTTAAGTAAGTGAGACTAGCGTTCACGTAAGCTTACAAGCTCTTCTCGATCACACTGCGGAGCAACTAATACAACTTAAAGAAAATTTTATTGAGCATAAATCAAATCTAATGTTATATATAAAATGGGGCTTTGATGGAAGCTCTGGCCATAGTTCATATTAACAGGCCTTTCATTGCTCAGATGCTAGCGATTCATCGGTATTTTTAACCACAATTGTGCCACTTAGACTTATGCTAGTGAAAAATCCTCGACCATCTTCCACTAGATTTTGTAGACCTTTGAAAATTGAGTTCATAAAGGAAACTTAACTTGTGTCAGTTAGTAAAAAAAAATAGAGTGGAAGAAGAAATAGCAAATTTGAAATGCTCAACTGTAGCAATCGGTGACAAAGTTATGCAATTGAAGCACAATTTAATTTTGTCAATGATAGATGGAAGGTTCTTAATGCTATAACTGGAACTATGTCAACACAACAGTGTTACTTATGTGGCGCCACTAGTAAAAACTTCAATAACATAGATGCCATGATTAAAAGGCCTGTGAAAACAGAATATTTAAGATTCGGTACATCTGTTCTTCATGGCTGGATCAGATTCTTTGAAAGTCTTTTGCATATAGCATATAAAATGCCTTTAAAGAAGTGGCAGGCTAGAAGTGGTTTGGAAAAAAATCGTTTCTGAAACAAAATTAGAAATTCAGAAACAATTTAGAGAGGCTATGGGTTTAATCGTTGACAAACCTTAGCCTGGGTTCGGAACTACCAATGATGGCAATACGGCAAGACGTTTTTTCCAAAAAGCAGAAAAATCGGCAGAAATAACAAAAATAAATTTGAACTTAATAAAAAGAATGCACATTAAACTTATAGTAGTATCCAATATTGGCACACAATACAGCCAGACTTTTTGTTGAAAAATATTCATGGTATAATATACCACCCACTTTGCACAAGTACCTAGTACACGGTGCCGAAATTATTAATCATGCTCCTTTACTCATTGGGCTATTATCGGAAGAAGCGCAAGAGGCTCGGAATAAAGATTTTAAGAAATATAGAGAGTTTCATTCACGAAAGTGCAGTCGCGAAAAATCTCTTAAAGATATTTTTAAATTATTCTTAATAAGCTCTGACCCAATTATTTTGAGCATGCGCAAGTTGCTTCCAAAGAAGGTTCAAAGTTTGCCAGAGCAGGCAATGGATTTAATAATACCTCCAGTTCCAAACAAAACCAATTTGTGTGATCAAAATGATGATTATGATAATGAGGATAATGATGATGATGGTGATAATGATGATCAAGTAGATAATGATCATGACCACAAAAATAATTATTTTTAGGTTCTCATATGTTATCTATATTTAAACTTAAATTTCCTTATTTGTAATAAAACTGCACTGAAATATACTTAAATTGGTCTGTTTTATCAAATTGTATTGGTATTAGGTGAAAGACAATGGCAAAATATCCCAACAGAGCTTTCCTGAATTGATCCTCAAAAACTATGTATTTGAACCCACTGTGCGCCGGTTCAAAACTGCTAAGCTTTTATATCTGCATTTGACTTTTGCATTTTATTTACATATATACAAAAGTTTCACGGCATCAATGGAATGAAACACTTTTTCATTAAAAGAACGGGAATCGCAAGTTGTGTAATTTTGAAATGATAATATGAAAAGTTCTCATTAAAACGAAAATGAAAAGTTTTTTTTTTCATTTCATAGTTTTACAGAACCATAATTGACCGAACGTTTATTGTCCAAATATGAGTGTCGAAAAATTAAAAGTGTTATTTAAAGATTTCTTCAATTTAAGTCTACTTACCTAAAAATGTGATTGCAAAGATTTTTTGGAATCTGAAAGAAAAAACAAAATATTTAAAAATTTCATATTTAAAATTGAAAAAGTATTTTTGATAAATTTTTATTAACGTTATGAAAGAATCCTGTTTCAAAAAAAAAAAAAAACATGTCTTAAGCATATGAAGAAAGTCATAAGTTTTTCTTCTTAGAAGCCAACTAAATGGTTCATTTTTGACCTTAAAAGACAACTCAACTGATTTATGTGATAATATGTAAGCGGAATATTCCGAAAGTTTGACAACGATCAATCGACTCTAGAAACAATCAAGTCAAGTTGAGAAAGGACTCTATTTGAGACCATTGGCAGTATGTTTAACAAAATAGAATTCTCTAAGAAACAATTCTCACAAATCGCAATTAAAATATCTTGATTTTCACTTTTTAACCAATGTTTCCAAACTATAAAATATTTTTCAACTTTGACAGCGTATAACAAAAAAAAGTAAACAACATCGATCCACAGTTTTTACAGTTATTCGTGTTGAATTTTATCTTCTTTTATATGATAACAAATACTTATACGAAAAACTAACTTTATTTTTTAATTAATCGAAATTTTTGGTACTGTTCACCCCTCTGTGCGATATAGAAATTGGGTTACCTTGGGTCTAAATCTGGCAGTCGTGATCGAATACGTTGTCAATTCGAAAGCAATTTTATTTCATTCGATACTGAAGGAATCAAATTACTTTATGCAGTGTTTGAGAATTTATTGAGTTTTCACAACACGAAAATAATTTCAATTCGTTCAGTATCGACTTAAAGAATAAGAAATAAAATTGTTTTCTTATCGAAAAAGTATTCGATCACGACTGGAACCCAATTTCTATATCGCCACGATAACTTAAACCATTCTACTTTGCATGCAAATGTCATTTCGTATGTCGCTTGCGAGGTTTTCGTTATGGTTTTAATTTTTTAGCAAATATAATGCAATTAAAAATTAATCAAAACTATAAAATAATTTTCGTAATGTAATAAATTTTTTCAAAAAATTTTACTACCAGTGTTCGAAAACAACATTAGATATCGTTCCCTAGTGTTCGGTCCAGTAGAGTTCTGGAAAATACAAACGCTAATAGCTATTAGTGGTATAAAAAGTAGCAATCGCCACCAATGACTGGCGAAATAGTTAGCACTTTTACTCAATTTGTACTATTCATACCTAAATCTTTCCCTAGACACCAATATCTAGTGCTAACATGTTAAAATAGGTACCCACGATTCGCTAGCTTATTCTATAGTTACAAGTTATGCAGAAAACAATTTTTTTTCAACGACAACACAAAAAATGTGTATCCAAAATAGATCCCATTATTAGAACAACAACAAAATCGCTTGCTTTTTGCTAGCACGCTTTGAAGATGAAAGTAACTAACACTTATGGTAGGTAAAGATTATGCAGAGAGGGGTCAATCGCCACCTCGTTGGACATCCTCGTGTTTAAATCGCCACTCAAAAGCATATGAGGTAGATTATAGTGGGACTAGCGGTAGTTTTTAATACTCCCAGCAGAGCTGCCGTTTTTGGTTATTTCTAACCAAAATTGGTTATATTTTTTTTTCAATGTGGAGATGTGAATATTTTTTTCATTTTCGTTACTTTTTTCTAAAACAATAATAATTACGAACGAATATGTATTTCTTGGTACAATTATTTACGAGCACGAATAATTTGTACTGTGTACTACGATTTTTTCATTATTTGTTACCAATGAACGGAACTTTTTTAAAATCCCTTTCAAAATAGCAACCATTTAATTTTTTTAAGATTTTTGCTAAGAAAATATTGCCATTTGTGATTTTTATATTAAAAACGCCATGATCTGAAATCGTAAAGAAATGAAGTTTTAATCAATGGAGATTTTTAATTATTTTTTTTTTAAATGAGCGTAGTTTGTCTTGATTTTAAGAGAAGTAAAGATAATTAGTACTTAAAGTAGGAACTGCATAAAATCATCCGGAATCGATTTGAGAAAATTACTGAAAAATAAGTTTAAGGTTCTGAATTTAGGTTATTTCTAGAAGTATATTTATATACATATTTAAAAATACACGTGGGAAGTTTAAAGATTTTTTAAAATTACATTGATTTATCAATATAATTTTAAAATTTATGGAATTTTCTTTAAGAAATAACTGTAAGTTTAAAGAAATTTGAAATTTTACTGTTTATAACTTGTCGGTATGTATATTTATTTAATGTTTTTTAAGATAATTATTTGGTAAAAAAAACTTTTGCCTGTCAGTCATATACTTTTTCCCCATTGAATGTACGTTACCAAAGGCGAAAGGCAGCAATATTTTACAATGATTTACAAAATATTTGATATATTAGAACAATTTTTTTAAACATTTTTTATAATGTTCTTTTTTCTTATTTGACCTTTATTTATAATTACTTTCAATTATTTAAGCTTGAGGTCTTGTTATTTATAAAATATTTTATTTATTTATATCTTCAATATTTCGCTAACCTTTGGTTAGCATCGTCAGGAAATTAACAAATTTTAATAAAAATAACAAAAAAACGATAACAAAATTATGAAAAAAAAATTTTTTTTTTTTTTGTCATAAATTAAATTCAAAAACCTATTTGTCATAAAATAAAATTTTTTCAAAACCATAATAACAAAAATAAAATATAACTAAAGTATAACAATTCATATAAACTGAAAAAAATTCCTATCTATAAAACTAATTCAAGAACCGTATGTACAATATTAATAAATATTCTGGCTAAAGAAAATTCCTATAACATATAAAAATTTTTTTAAACTGTACTTATTCTTATCTTACATACTTATAAAAACATTTTAATTATCCTTATTTTTATTCTTACAAACTAATATGCGTATCGTGACCTAAGGACAAGAAAGTCATAATTTTCATGTAATTTAATTGCAAAGTGAACTCTCTTGTTCCAAGGCCGTGATATTAATATATCTTATCTTCTATCTCCTAATAATCAAATTCCTATAATTATTCGCTATATGTTCTGTGTCTGCTTTAAAATTCATTCTCTGTGCTGTTGGTGTATTAATTATGTGTAACATTTCCAAAATATATCTGCGTTTGTAGTTAGTTTCAGTGTTTAAAACCACATTTGACAGTCCAGCCAATAACAGCTAAAAAGCGGAAAACTATTATCCATTTTTGTTATTTACAACTGGCATATTAAAAATTATTGAATTTATTTTTTTTTTATATATTCCTCTAACTGCCCCTGGAGCGTAGGGCGCCAAAAAATAAAAAAAATTTTTTTACGAAAAAAGTCTCAAATAAATAAAAACTTTTAATTAAGTTTAACGTAATTTTGTTTTAATATGTAAAAGAATTACATTTCTTGTTTTGTTTTCTTGATTTATAATTATTGTTTTACTATAAAGTGCAAATAACCTTTGTGTTACAATGTATTACAATGATTTTAATGATTTTCTCAATTAATAAAAACCATTTTAAATTTGGTTATATTCTTTTACATTTGGTAACTTTTTCAAAAATTTTGGTTGTAAAAATTGTATTCGTTGTGGCAGCACTGACTCCCAGTGGGTTTGTGTAGTAAATCATTAAAATAATACTGTACTTATCCAACTCAACAAGAAGATAATAACATGAGATGAGAACTGCGATCGGCAAAATCAGGGCGCCGCGTTTTCTCTTTTCTCTTTTATTCTCATTTATACTCTTTTTTTACGTACGTGTGCACACACATTGAAGAGAATTTAACAGAAAAATGTGCGTTCGTTTACTTTTCCAGTAAAATCCCAGTAAAATCCAGTAGATGAGTAATATGAAAATCTTACAAATTTATGTGTACGCGAACGCATTTCAGTAAATACCAGTACAAATTTGTACAAATTTTGGGGTAAACGAACGCAGGTATTAACAACAACATATGTTAAATTCATACAACGCATACAATCGCATAATGTAATAGTATAGGTTGCCGATCGCAGGATGAGAACAACTACAAAATACACACACAAGAAATTCGTGCTGTGGTCGTTACTAAAATTTTGCGTTTGATCATTTCTTTATCAATGTAAAAAAGAAACACTATAGAACCTTAAAGCATAATGACGTCATTAGAACCACTACAATTGTTCCGCCATGTTTTTTAAAAACAAAATTTGTGTTTAAAGACATATTTAAAAAGTTATTAAGTTTTTTTCGTTTTCTGAAAAATGAGTTCTTACCGCTTAGAGGTTTAAAAGGAAACAGGAAGACTTTAAATTCCTTTTTTTTATAATTTTAATAAATTCCCACTTCTTTTTCCTTTTTAACTTTTTATTTTAGACGTTTTTATCAGAAATTTTTTCAAATAAGTCTTTTTACAATAAATTTACAATTTTTCCCTATTCAACAGAGTTTTAAAAACGCAACATTTCTTAAAGAAATGCCATAAATTACTAACTATCAAAGTCTAATAAAAAACCAAACTAAAGGTGAATGATTTTCAACCATAATTTTATAATAACTCATTAATAATAATTAAATTTCTATTTAAATAAAAAAAAAACGTCCAATGCAGTTTATAAATAAAAATAAATATTTTCATGTTTGTGTAACCCAATAACAGAACTTAATTACATATTAAACAATATTTTTTTATTATTAAAACAAAAAAAATAAACTTAATTTACAAACACTATTAATAAAATGCCCTTAAGTATAGAAAAACAATTACGTTTGAATATTAAGAATTGTAACAACAAAAATGATAAAGTAAGGACACGCATGAATTTTAATGGGAATAAATAAATACCTTAGATAATCTAGGAGGGAGTTTAAGAAAAGAAATGGGTCTAAAGTTAAGATTTCTAAAATATCTCTATCGGTTCAAAAGTTACAGACTTTTTGCCGATGAAAATCGATTCTGAGCCACTGTGCGTCGTTATGCTTTAGAAATGCTCCAAAAAATAAAAGTTTCAAATTTATTAAGTCTGTGTTACACTATGAAAGTTTTCCTTTAGAAAGTCTGAGTGTATGGGTGAGAGGGGAGAGAATAATAGCATATTCTCATAGTGTGAACCCAGACCATGAGTAAATTATTAGCCAGATACAGTTAGTGTAGCCCATAGTTATAGGCATTTAGTTCATCAAAATAAAAACGGAACTTAAGCAATTTTTTTTTTTTTTTTTTTTTTGAACTGCATGAAGAAAATCATGAAAAATGTACTTTGGACTTCAACAAGAATTCTTGACAAAATGTACGAAAAATCGGAAGTACGAACGAACATATAAATCAATTAAAATTTCAAACAAATTTCGATCTCCCAACGTTAAAATACCATTTGGTTTAAAGATTGATGTTTGACTATTGACTGCCAGCCGTCGCCAATGGCTGCGAGTGTTAAACGGCAAACCCCTCTGGAGAGATTGTGTGGTTACAATCGAAACGTCAGAGCAACCTGTCCGTGAAAACCTGGGTTCGATTTCCAGTTCAGTCAAGTATGAAAAATTATCAATAAATTTTAATTAATTTCATGTTGTGAAATTTCTTTCTTCATAAAAATTATTTAATGAAAATTAAATTCAATGAATTTTAGCCTGGTTAAAATATTAAAATTTGGATTAAAAAACATGTTATGAAAAAAATTGTACAACCTTTCTCGAAAAAAATCAGTTCTTATTAAACAATGGTTAAGGACTTCTAAAATCCGCCTAAGCGGAGTATAGCCTTGTACTTATTATTATTTTTTTTTATATTGTGGCATTCCAACAATTAAACTTTAACGTCACACTTTTTTTTGCAAAAAAGAATTTCTCCATCAATTAAGGGCCTTATTCCGTAAAACAAAACGCAACGCCTAAGATTTCATTGAAAGCAAAAACAAATTCAAAACTATTTTATAATTTTGTTGTTGATTCCTATATTCATATTGAATTTTAAAATTTGAAACACTTCATATATTGTAGCGTTGAAAATTTTAAAACAATATGAATTTCTATAGAAAGCAACAACAAAATTATAAAATATTTTTGAATTTGCTTTAGCTTTCAAAGAAATTTTGGTGCGTTGCGTTTTAAGAAAAAAAGGCCTTAACCTTTATTAATTTTACTAATTATAACTAAAACAAGTAAGAAAGTATAGTCGGTCAAGCCACACCATAGTAAACCCTACACCACAGTATTTAAAAACAAATTTTCGAGAGTGTATGGCTATATGAATAGGGATCTATCTATGTTTTTAGTTTCATTAAAATCGGTTTGCTGGTTTCTGAGAGGCAACTATTGTCCCTCATCTCCCCTGTTGGTCCCATTTTTTTCAAAAATGCATAGCTTATGTGTCCGTTCAAATATGGATCAATCTATGTTTTAAATTTCATTCAAATCGGTTTGATAGTTTCTGAGAGGCAGAAATTGTCCCCTATCTCCACTCGTGGCATTACGATGCGGCCCATTTTCAATAAGAACCTAAGTGCCAAAGTTTATTAAATTATCTCCAAAACCTGTACTTTGCGCACAAGGTTACATGGACAGCCATCCAGCCGGACGGACATCGTAAGATCAACTCAGAAAGTGATTCTGAGTCGATCGGTATACTTTAAGGTGGGTCTAGACCAATATTTTAAGGTGTTACACACCTCAGCACAAATGCATGATACCCTCTCCACTATTGTGGCGTGGGTATAATTAATGAGTTGTTGTTAAAATTTTTTAAGCCATTTTTTCCAAATTTTTTGTGTTAAAAGTGTTAGCAACACTTATTCCTTTAAACGTGTTTGACACCACTCTTTGAATAGCGATTTAACTAAACAATAACTATTCCCTTTCTGAGACAGAAGTTTTGACAATATAAGCGCTCTTGTTTGGTATTATGCAGCTTTCTGCACAAGAGTTTGTATGATAACACATCAGTTGCCCGTCACTGATTTTATTACAGTGTACAAAATACAGAGTGAACGGCAAACAAGTCCAAGTTCTTTAATTCCTATATAAAATTAAACATTTAAAAAAATTCAAACTTATCCCAAATATAAACACAATATTACATCTGAAACACCTGGTATTAAACTCTCGTTATCAAGTTGTAATCACATTTGCAACAAGTCTTAATACACTTTATAAACTACTGTTAGCAATTTTGAATCGATCCGCCCGCCCAATCGTCTGTACGGAGTTAGAGCTGTCTTAGTATTCGTTTATTAAGCGTTTAAGTGATTGACTTGTCTGGTGGCTGGTGTGGTGTGTATGACTTGGGGATAAGACAAAAATAAGTGGTTTCTAACCGGTTGTTTTATATTTTTGTATGATTATTTTGAAATAAACGACATAAATAACCGTTTTGTGGCATTTGACGTCACAGCAAAGACGTTTGTACGTCATGCAAATGAATTAAACGTGTATTTGGTTTTTTTTTTTTTTTAACTTAAACCAATTGGTACTTAAATATTTGAGTTATTTTTTGTATATATTTTTAATACATTTTGAATCAAGACACGAGAGAATGTGTACAAAAAAATAAACATTTAATTAAATATCAACATGTTTAAATATTTACTAGAAGAAAAAAATACAATAACATCAAATAACAGCTTAAACAACAACTTTAAAAAAACTACAACAATATTACAACAAAAAAAGAATTGAAGTTAAGTAAAATAAGATATAATAAAAAAACGACAAGTCGACAGCCTGATAGAAACGACTTAAAAAATGTTTGGTTATATTTTTTATTAATAAATTGAGATAAAATAAATGCAGGGAAAACGAAGTGGCAGTCTCTATTAATAAATAATATTTATTTTAAGTCCTACTAATAAAATAAAACTAGTTTTTTCAGCAATTTGGTAACATAAAAATCCTGTAAACAACTTTATTAAGCGTTAAAAAGCTGTAAAAGAAGTTGTAATAAGACGCAGCCAACTTAGAAATTTTAACCAAAGCACCCAAAGGAATTTATTGTTATTGAAAAATACTATAAATAAGGGATGTAACAATACGCCTTTTAGCCGATACGATACCGATAAACAAAAAGATCAAAAAGAAATATCGGCTTAACTAATTAAAATTGAGATAAAATTAATCTCAGACTGTGCTAGATTCATGAATTTTAAAGATGGTTTATTCCCGATTCGTACTTGGTACAATTATTAGACACCAGCAGAATGCTGACGAAGGCCGTAGCGGGCCAGAAAATGCATTACATTCTGCTGGTGTCTAATAATTGTAAATTTTTCTGTACATACAATATACTGCATTGCTATCCAAAGGATAGCTAAGGTAAAATGTAACAAGAAAATACAATATAATAGTCTGGTAGTGTATAAAAGTCATTCCTAAAAAATTTAAGGAATAGAACTATTACAAAAAAGCTTTATAAAATACATAACTGAAATGTAACTCATAGAATAAATTCGAAAAATAAAAAAATGTTGAATTAATTAAAATATTTATTTCGATATTTCGATTTCCGTTGAAAATCTTCTTCAGGAAATTTTTTAAATATAAAAAAAAAAAAAAAAAAATCATTTTAATTGTTATCAAAGGCTGTCAAAAAATAAAAACAAAAAACCAACAAGAAAAAAAAACATAAATCTGTAAAAAAAAAAAATAGTTTTTTATGAAATTAAAACATTTTAAATTATTGCTTACTTTTGTATTCATTTTGAAAGTAACAAATATAGGAGGAAGAGTTATTGAATTAAGAATATGACGTATGAAAAGCGTAGTTCGCAATCGTTATTCAAAGAGCGAACAACGTAATTCAAAATGTCATGCGAACACAGCATAACTCTAATCTCATTTTTACGTTACTTTAAGCGGCCCGTACACTTGCAATATTATTGTTTATGATATTCTCCATATTATTTCCATTTTGTAATATATTATGCAATAAGTCGCACAATGGTTTTAATTTAAATAATGCTCAATAATAAAAATAAAAAGGTGAACATAACCTATAGGAATAACATAAACAGCATTGTACAATGTTGCCAACACATTTCACTTTCTTTTCGTTGTGCAATAAAAATCAAAAGTCTTTTTATTGTTGCCAATGTATTGTGCCACCGTCGAATATCACATACACATTGCTATATAATTGCACAATACGTAAAGTTAAACAATTTTATTGCAAGTGTATGTGCCGCTTTAGTCTTGCTCTACTCTAAGTTTACTCCTAGTACAATTTAATTTCTACTCTAACTCTACTTTAACTCTAATTTGTTTCTTATCAGTCTTCGTAACTATACTCTGGCTCCTTTCTAACTTCTCTTTAACTTAATTTTTCTTTCTACGCAAACTCTACCCAAAATCTACTTACTATAAGTTTATTTTTACTTTAGTCTTACTCCTCCCTAACTCGGCTCTAACTCTACTCAAACTTTAGTCTAACTCTAGTTTAACCTTATTTTACTCAAATTCTTATTTACGGTAACTATAGCCTAAGTCTACGCGTACAGTACTTAACTTATATTCTTCTTTTAATTTACTTTGAATAAAACTCTACTTGAACATACTGTAAGTGTTCAAACCGAATTGAGTCTTTAACTTCAGGCCAAATTACTAAGCCAATAGTTATTTAAAACATCAGCAGTAACTTTAAAAATCATTTTATTGTTTTCTTTACAGGCGTACCTAAACAAAAGCGGCACGCGTTTTCTAGTTCACAAAATTTTTCATGCCCATACAATTTGTATAAAGCGTCCCTAAATAGCGCGGCGTCAACGCTTTGCAATTAGAAAATCCGACTTTGACAGCGCGTTTAATAGTCAAGTTGGCCGCTATTGTTAATAAACAATGGTAATTTAGCTAATTTTTGGTAAATCTAGCGGTCTTATCTCTTCTTTAATTATGTGGATTTTATTAAACAAGAGACGACTTTTCGTGACACAACGTTCACGCGCTCTCGTTTAGGTATGGCATATCAGCGTAGAAGCTAAGCGGAAGAAATCGTTCCGCCTTTCGCTCTTGTTAAGGTACGGCTGTTAGTTTTTAATTTTCTGTTTACAAAATGTATGTAGCAAATGTCGTCTCGACGCAGTTCTCTTTGAACACTTAAGCCTTAGTTAGCTGAGAGTAACAGTAACTTAACCTTACCGAAAAAAGTAAGACCAATCTATTTCTTACAGATTGAGACGTAACATCTTACTTTTAACTATAACACTGGTCTACAAATTTACTGCAGAAACTAAGCAAGTTTTTTAACTAATCCGGTTACGCTGAATTAGAATCTGGCATCAAAATTGGGCTATCACCTGAGCGTCATTTCTGAGCGGTTAGTTGTTAAAATGCTATTGTAAAGAGTGGATGGTTTAATGTTATTACGCGCAAATCGTATTCATATGAATTTAATGCATTTATTAAGAAAAAAAAAAACAATTTGCGGCCTGTTCGTCGATTTCAAGCAAAGACTTCGTTCGCTTAAAATACATTTAAAACAAAAACAAATTATAAAATATATATATATATATATATATATATATATATATATATATATATATATATATATATATATATATATATATATATATATATATATATATATTAATCGAAATCGACGAACAGGCCTTGGTGTTCATCATTAACCATATATATACAAATCTACCCAAATGTGAAATCCATTGATTTGCTGTTGCAAGCAGTTAACACTAGATTGACAAAAAAAAAAAATTAATTTTCGGTTATATTTTTATTTTTAAAATTTGGTAATCTGTCTTGCCATAATAGCAGTCGGCTTTGTACAGATGAAATTGTAAGCTCCACATTCACTTTTGCCATGTTTATTCTTTGA
This sequence comes from Pollenia griseotomentosa, assembly GCA_963931875.1. Classification (NCBI taxonomy): domain Eukaryota; kingdom Metazoa; phylum Arthropoda; class Insecta; order Diptera; family Polleniidae; genus Pollenia; species Pollenia griseotomentosa. The sequence goes on from OZ007560.1 coordinate 114,358,784, forward strand.
CGCTCAGAAAACAACTAAAAATTAGAACAAGTTTTATTCCTGAGCGACGCCGCTTAGCCGCTCAAAAATTTCGCTCGCATGCCGCTCATTTCGTGGCCACTTCAATAGTATTTCATATGTTTTAATTTTTTGACGCTCATCGCTCAGCCGCTTGACGCTTAGCCGCTCATTGCGTGGCCTCGGCCTTAGGTCTGAGCGATGAGCGTCAAAGCGTCAAGTTTGAGCGGCAAGTGGCTTATTACTGAGCGTCATTTCTGAGCGGTTAGTTGTTAAAATGCTATTGTAAAGAGTGGATTGTTTAATGTTATTACGCGAAAATCGTATTCATATGAATTTAATGCGTTTATTAAGAAAAAAAAAACAATTTGCTGCCTGTTCGTCGATTTCGAGCGAAGACTTCGTTCGCTTAACTTACATTTAAAACAAAAACAAATTATAAAATATATATATATATATATTAATCGAAATCGACGAACAGGCCTTGGTGTTCATCATTAACCATATATATACAAATCTACCCAAATGTGAAATCCATTGATTTACTGTTGCAAGCAGTTAACACTAGATTGACAAAACAAAAAAATAAATTTTCGGTTATATTTTTATTTTTAAAATTCGGTAATCTGTCTTGCCATAATAGCGGTCGGCTTTGTACAGATGAAATTATAAGCTCCACATTCATTTTTGCCATATTTATTCTTTGACGCTCAGAAAACAACTAAAAATTAGAACAAGTTTTATTCCTGAGCGACGCCGCTTAGCCGCTCAAAAATTTCGCTCGCTTGCCGCTCATTTCGTGGCCACTTCAATAGTATTTCATATGTTTTAATTTTTTGACGCTCATCGCTCAGACGCTTGACGCTTAGCCGCTCATTGCGTGGCCTCGGCCTAAGACAGCCAATACTGACACTACAATTTCACAATTATTAGCAGAAGCCCACATTTTCATTTAAAATCTTCATAATAGCAGCGTTTAAGCATGTCAGGGAGATAGTGTGTTACTGATTCAAGCTATTTTTGCTTTGTGTGTGGTAAATATTTGGTTGGCAAAAAAAATTATGCAATTTCAGAATCATTAAAATATGCATATTTACATAATTTTGGATTTGTAGTCAGAAACTTGAACAAACCGTGGAACCGACTCCGACAATGTTTTGCATATTATTCATTCGCATTTAGATTTTTTTCCCAACAAAAAAAACTAGGTGCAGTGAGCGCGAACAAGGGCAGCGTGTTTACCCAGATGTAATGAAAAAGAATGTATCAAGGATTTTGAGACAAAAGCATGCTGGGAGACTATTGCTAGACTCTAATACGGGAAACCGAACCAACAAAATACAAGCGACGTTGAAATAACGCCACTCACTTTTGAAAATTCATTGGTTTTTAAATAAACTAGTGATTTTTTATGTAAGAAACGAATTAAAACATTTTTTTCGAATTCAGCCCACCAAATTATACTAGGAAAGATATTGGATTGTTCCAGTCCAAACCCTGTTGGCTAATTGTTTTACATACAACAAAATGATGCAGGTGATTTGCAACGTTACTGTTACTTCCAGCTAACTGAGCTTTAAGTCTACATACATTAACACTACTTTAATTCATGTTAACTCTACTTTACTTTACTGTAATCTACTCTTCTTCGATTTCTTTTCCACTGCAATTCTTCTCTAAAGCCAAATACTCTGTTCAAATTTGTAAGAAATGTTGAGCAACATTAATTATTTCACATGAAAATTTTGACATGCGAGTTTGTAGAATTTGACGTTTTTATTCCTGCAAAGTATGCGACATTGTTTTGTGTTTGTAAACAACCCCCACATGTATTTTACTGAAAATATTTTTTTTATTAAAAAATTTAACAAAAAAGAAAGAAAATGTGGATAAGAAACTGTTACCGGTTGTGTTATTTTAATTTTTTATTTCGTGTTTAATAATCAGTTCATACTTTAATGCTTTTGCTTAAAATTCCACGTGAAATAAGTGCAGCATACATTATTTCGCAGTTGTAAAAAAATGTTGCCAAAAACATTTCGGAACTTTTTCACAAAATGAACAGAGTACAACTCTATCAACATTTTTTCATAGATATTCAGAAAAAGTTTTTTTCATATGCGTTTTGACAGCACTTCACGTGAAATGTTGAACAGAGTACCAGGCTTAAAACTACTACCATATTCTCATTTGATAAAAAAAAAAACACTCCTCTGCCAAATGAAAAAATATCAGCACATACTTTGCTGTAGGTTGTTACCTTTAATAAGAAAATGAAATTAAAATGTTGTATATAAATATGTACATATGTATATTGAAAAAATTTAAAAATCACACTACAAGTCAGACGTCTGTCACGAAGTCAGTCACACACAATTGAACCACAAAATTCCACCAACCACACGAACGGGCTTTAATTCTGTTTAAATAATTTAATTTTTTTTTTTTGTTTAACTTTAATATTTTTCTTGTTAATTTTGATTTTGTTAATGGAAAACGGATTAATTTATTGTTTATTATTTCTTAAGAGAAATCATTGTTATTATTGTTACGTGTATTATTTTATTCCAATTTTATTTTGTTTTTTTTTTTTTTTTGTTTGTATTTTCATTTGTGTTTGGTTTTTTGGCACAAGGTTATTTATTACGCAAAAACAAACAAAAAAAGAAATACTACAAATAAAGTTTAAAACAAAACAAATTTAATTAAATTGCTTGTAATTTCAAATTGATGAGACGCGGCGTTACGTTACAAAAAAAATTATATGCAATATTTGCTTATAGTTACAAATATGTATTTGAAAATTACTCAAGTGACGTTCAAGCCAAAGTTTCTTTATAAAGACCAGGAGCCCTAAATAATTTATAGTGCAATTGAAATTGTATAACTTTGTGCAAAAGAAAAAACTGTGTTATTTCGTTGAAAAGTTAATGTGGTGCTCTCTCTCTCTCAATCTGTTTAAAGTGCTGTTTCTAAACATTCCAAATATTGTGGTTTTGCAACATTTACTGCCAATTATTTTGTGACATTCTTATGATTTTTGTTTTAATTAGAACTCACGAGTGACTGACTGATTTCCCTCTGCTGCAAAAATTATAATTTTCAATTGGTTTTTGTGCAACATTTAATTTCGACAGAAATTTCAAAATGCAATTAGCAAATCTAGGTCACATGCACATACAGAGATTAAATTAATGCACAAATGAAAACAACAAATAATAACTATAATTTTTAATATGACACCTGTTAATTATATTGTGGGCTTTGATAACAAATGAATTTATAATAGATTTTTTAATACTTGGGACAAGTTTTAAAATACTTCTTTTTAAAAAATCAAAAAGGAATAAACTAGTCAGCTTTTTACCTATACTGCCCTCCTAAGAAAAAAGAGATGTGACTCTTTACAACCTGCTTCCTTGTAAGGGAATAACAGAAGCACTTAGAACATTGTTCGTGAATTTTTTTTTAAATAATTATTTAAACTATTCACTTACAACCTGCTTACTTATAAGGGATAATGTGAAGTTATTCAATCATTAAATTATAAATTCATTTAAATGGTATGGCTTCTCTGCTGCTTCTCAGTAGTGTGTAATTTTCTTATGTAATTTTCGTGCTCCCACACTCACAATATTATTACAGTAACGGACTGTAGTTTATTTAAGAAATATTCCGTTCAGTCATTTTTAAATAAATAAACATTTAAAATTCCAAGCAAATTTATTTTTAACTGATTCTAACAGTTATTCAAAAAACTAAGTGCATATTAATACGGATTTTCAGTTGCAGTTAATATTGTTCGTTGATTGAGTTAAATTCTTCTTAATGTTAAAGTAAATAAAAATGTAATTTAAAGCAACGAAAAGTTCATTTAATTTTTACTGTCAAAAATTCAACCGCGAATTCCGTAAAAACAAATCAATATTCAGTTATCTTATATAAATTAATTGTCAAAAAATTAACTACATATTCCGTAAAAACAAATAAATATGCAGTTATTTTATAAAATTTTACTGTCAAAAATTCAACACCATATTCAGTAAAAACAATTAAATATTCAGTTATTTTATATAATTTTTCTACCAAAAATTAATTTTTACTTATCTATAAAAAATGAATTGCTTGTTTTGTGTAAGCAATTCCCATTTTCTATTTGTTAAAATAATTTAGTTAAATACATCAAATTTTAAAAGTAAAATGTCTTATAATTGAGAGTTCTTCTGTAAACAACGTGGTCAGTACAACAAAAGTAAAACAAACGTGTGTAACTGGGTAAGTAAATATAATTATTCTCCCTCTCTCGCTTATAAGAAAAACAAGCGGACAGGTGTCTGTCTGGTATTTTTTAGAAATTCGGCTCTTTTGTGGAGTAAACGAAAATTTAATAAAATAACTGAATAGTTAATTGTTTTTACTGAATATGGGGTCAATTTTTTGATAGTAAAATTTTAATAAATAACTGAATATTTAATCGTTTTTACTGAATATGGTGTTGAATTTTTGACAGTAAAATTTTACAAAATAACTGAATATTTATTTGATTTTACGGAATATGGTGTTGAATTTTTGACAGTAAAAATTAAATGAACTTTTTGTTAAAAATAAATGAAAAATAGGTAGACCGGTTTTTAATTGAACTTTCTTTTATTTTATATTACAATTTCAGTTAATTTTACGTACAGAATATTGTGAGTGCAGAAACCTAAACATTTTTTACTGGGATTGTATCTCCATGCCCATAACATCAAGAGATTATTATTCCTCAATATTTATACCACCCTAGTATACAGATAAGGCAACATTGGGTTTTTCGGGCATTAAAATCGACCCTATTTGCACGACCGCGTTCCGAGATTGTGTCAAGGTCTCGGCCAAGCGTATCAGTCATGTTATGTCTCATAGTACCAGTGCTGCCAAAACTTGGTGACCAAAAATTGCTAAATTTACGGGAAAAAATGGCTAAAAATTGGCTAAAAAATGGCTAAAATTTTTTTTTAGTAAAAACACATTAAAATTCAATAGCACAACAGAAATAATTCATTAAAAATTTTTTACAATAAAATTGTAAGTTGAGATCAACTTTTACATAAGAATAAACGTAAATTAAATTTTTAACATTTAAAAATCAATAAAATCAATGCCATTATTGATCATCTCATAGGAATCACTCGTGCCTGTTAGTTGTAAATATTTTGAAGGTAAATCATAATCATGACAATATTTACCAAACCTTTTGACTCAAAATCTACAATAAAAAACAAATAAAAAGTATACTCGGTCAAACCCGACTATATGATACTTTGGACCACATTAGAAATTTTATCAAATTATCTCCAAAATTGCGACCTGCACTTTGCGCACAATGTTTACATGGAGAGCTAGCCGGACCAACATCGTTAATTTGACTCAGAAAGTGATTCTGAGTCGATCGGTATCCTTTATTTTAAGGTATTAATAACATCAGCACAAATGCATGTTACCCTCTCAACTATTGTGGTTATGGCAGCGTTTAAAAAACTGCAGTCAAAGTAAAAAAGTAGTAGTTCCTCCAATTATTCATTTGTCATGGGCCACAAAAAAACTTCTGATTCATTAAACGTGAACAGTCGCTGTCAAACCAACTTAAAAAGCGAAGTGTTGTACACAAATTTTCGTTTTTTTGTACGGCAGTTTTTGGTTTCGACTACAGGTTTTTTAACCCTGACTGTGGGTATAAATAATTTATTGTTATGGTAAAAAAATTTTCCTAATCGATAAAATCGAATTAACAGTTGCTAAATCTAATCTATTTCTCAAATTACTTTAAACGATGCATTTTACCATGGAAGTGAGATCAACTGCCTGTTTGTAGAACGCGAGCTCAAAAGTGACTCGTTCAACTTACATTTAAACGAGTCACTTTTGTGCTCGCGTTCTACAAACAGGCAGCAACTTTATAGTAAATGCTGTGTTTATCCATTTTATAAATTTAATATTGGCATACTGTTCCTTTATTTTGAAAGATGTGTCATCGTCATTCTTTATAGCGCCAAAAAAAATTTATGGCTAAACAAGTAGAAATTCATTTTTTAATGGCTAAACAAGGTGAAAAATGGCTAAATCTAGCCACTAAATGGCTAAGTTGGCAACACTGCCTAGCACTAATAACGGGTACGCTTGGTCTATATATAACGCCGTTCTTTTGAAATCACATCTCGCCCAGATAATTTTTATTCAAATTTTAAAACAAAAATCTTTTGGAGTCTTGTGTATATTGATCTTACTTCTTATGCGTCAATTTTGTTTATTATTTAACCCGTTAAGCCAACAATTAGAATCATCGCTGAACACAATTTTTCAATAAGTTTCGTATAATTTGGAAGCGTTTTCTAGGCGTAAAGCTTTGTACAGACGGTGGTCAGATCTTACAATGTTGTCATTAAAACTGAATAAAAACGTCTTGCTCATTTTCATTTGGCAGATGTTTTAAATTAATGCATCTGACAATGGCACCATTGTCAGAAAAATTACAATATTGTAAGATCTGTCCATCGTTTGTACGAAGCTTAAATCTATTAATGATTGTTTGCCTGAGTATACTGATCATAAATGTCAAAAATTAAGCGCAGTATAACAGTTCGTCTGACAGTTAACCCTTTCTTTAGTTCTAACGGACTTGAAAAAAACAACCTCTGCTGGCATATTCACACTTTTGTACAAATTAGCTTAAAGTTATATTTCAAGTTACGTTTATCTAGTATGTAATATTTTGTTCTGAACTACTTTAACTCTACTTGAGCTCTACTCTAACTTGAATCCAACTTCACACCGCACTCTAGTATAATTAATACGATATTTTGCATTCATTAGGAAATAAATTTATATTAAATTTATATTTATATTTATGCAAGATAATAGTGCGAGGGTTACGGGTTCGATTCCCGCCAGAATGTTTGCTCTGTTCTACTACAATAATTTTACGTAAACATTGCTCAATAAATTAAGATAAACAGTCAGGGGTGTCATAGAAACCAATCTTATCGGTATTGGATTTGAAACCGACAAAAAAAATACGTTGGTGTCATGAAATCCAATGTTGTCGGTTTTTTGTTCGAACTAAAATTATTGTCGGTTTTAGGTGTCACAGAAACCAATGATATCGGTTTTTTATTGAAAATAAACCAAGCAGCTTACAGCTCTTGTTTTTTTATTGGAAATAAATATAGTTGTTAAAAGCTTAATTTTTTATTTAATTTTTTACAACAGTTAGTTGTTTTCTACAGATAGAAGTAAATAAAATTGATAAATTGGTGAAATAATATTTTTTGCATGTTCCCGGTAGTCTCCGGCAGCGGGCTGCTGCAAATTTGCAAAAGTCTTCTCACTTTTTCTGCTAACAGCAAATATGCAACAACAGCAGTTGTCATTTTACTTATTTATAACGTTAAACAACAAATTTGTTTTTATTTTTAATAAATTCGCTGTATACCAACATACATATGTACATATTTTTACAAAACAATAAAATTACACAAATTAAAACAGCAAATGCAACGCAAGTAATACAACGATGGCATTTATTTTATATGTTTACTTTAATACCACTTCTTATTTTCTTTTCTATAATTAAAACACAGGTTTTAACAATATTTTAGCGCAAAAATCCTAATTTACAAAATTTTCAAACAAAAATTGCATTTAAAGATGTAAACACATGAGCCAAAACATTAAACAGCTGATTCGAATATCGGTTTTATTTGTATTCGAAAATAACAAATCCGACTTGTTTTCATGACACCAAATGAAACCAATATTGGTTTGCAAAACCGACAATGAGCAAAACCGACTTGGATTCTATGACACCCCTGAGTAATTTGTAATTGTATTTGTTAAATTAAATAAATAAAGTAAAATTTATTTATAAAACAAAAATACAAATGTCGCGGTTTTATCAGTGTGGTTAGTTCTGCATGCTGATTCAAAATTTAAATGCGTATTAATAATTCAAGAATTCAAATTAAAGCATTGTTTTTAATATAATTTTCATGTCAAGAGCATTTTTCATAAATCTTTTATATGCATAAAAAAAATTTATTTTTAAATTATTCATTGTTTCTAAAAAAAAGCTTAGAGCTTAACCGAAAATAAAGTTGAAAATTGTACTGCAATACAAATTTCATGATCATGCTTAAATTCCTTACATCTAAATAAATTCACTAACTTTATTAAACAATATTAACCACATTTTCGTAATAAAAGTTCATCTAATCAGAATCTTTAGTGTCCAATGTTGCATGTTTTATGGGTAACAAAAACTTTTAGCAAAATTTATTTGCCACAAAACTGGGTATGTGTGTAACCAACACATACAGAACAACAAAGTTAGTGTATTACGAAGCAACAAAAAAACTCATATACATGCAACACAATCTCATGGTACGTGTCGAACTGCCTTATATACTGACTTACTAACTGACTGACTGACTGACTCACTAATTTGCTTAATTACATTTGAGAGCTGCTTTCGTTTAATTTATATGAAACGCAATTTTGATATCTTAATGTGGAGAAGTGAGAACTACATGCCCAGAACCATTGGATTTTGCCAAAATGCCAATACATATTAAGCAAAAAATTCCCCACAACTTCTATGTAGATAAAGTTTCGTTACTAAGCTTTCGCAATATTTAGTCGTTTTTACACCCTCCAATTTTTACGATTTTGTCCGTAAAAGACATTATATTAAAGAACAGCAAAGGACGACATGTTAAGTATGTTTTGTAGCAACTGTTTCTTCCTTTTCTTTTCCTTAAAGAAGTTAATGTTGACGTTTTACATGTTTTTTCTGTAATAAGTTGTCACGAAATTTGGCAATAACTAAGGAAGTAATAGGGGATGGTTTCTTATTGGGTTAGCTAAGCAATTTTGTTTCAACTGTTGAAAACTCAAATCTTACTGTGTGGCCAAAAAGTTTAAAGAATTTTTTTTTTTATATATTTAATATAGAAAATAAAATTTAAATTTAAGCTTTTAAACATAAATTATTTAAACAAAAAAGCTTCAATATAATAAGAAAAACTCTTAAAAATATTAAAAAAAACCGATAAAAAAAATTTCACAAAAATATTTAAGAAAAGATTAAAGTTTTGAATTCGTTTAAAATTGTTTATTTTTTATGGCTTCGATTAAAAAAGCCTTTTAATCTTTAATATTTCCTTTTTATAAAGTATTTTGGCAAAACTTAAAAATATCATTCAAGGATTAGTTTTAAATCGCGTGAAAAATGAAACATTTAACCCTCAAAGGTTACTCTTCATTTTGGTACATTAAGGTTACACTTCGTCGAATCGACGAACTTTTAAAAAAAAAACTCTAGTGGAACCAATTTTAAAGTAAAAAAAATTAACAAAAACTTCTTTAGTTAAGCATTTTATTAAAAATTAAACTGAAATAAAACATAAAAAATAAAAGTTTTTCATCTACCTCAAAATTTGATACGAATTTAAGCACTTTTTTGTGTTTTCAAATTAATTAACTTTTAAGCTTCCGTCATCAGCTAACGTTGTAAAAAAAGAGCGTTATTTGAAAACACATAAAAAAGTTATATGTATGATAAAATGTAAATGAGCTGAAACTTAAAAAAGTTATATGATAAAATGTAAAGGAGCGGAAACTTAAAAAAGCCTTACCGAGAAGTGTAATACAGAAAGCTCTCAAATAGAATTTGCTGAAATAGAATTTTTTTAAAGCTTTTATGTATGTAAAATGCATTGAAAAAAATTTTTTTCTGAAAATGCCATTCTTTAGAAATCTGTTATGTTAAATGCTTTTTAAAAACAAAAGTTTTTTTTTTAATAAAACTGTTTATTTAATGTTTACAAATTTTTATTAAATTTTTAACAAAAAACATAAAAAAAGTCTTAATAAAAAAAGCTTTAAAGTCTTAATAAAAAAAGCTTTAAAAAAGGTTTTATGGAAAAGCATTTTTAAAAAGCTTTTATGTAAAATGCTTTTCCTTAACAAAAGCCTTTTAAACAGTTTTATAAAAAAAAGTTTTTATTGAAAACCATTTTATATAGAAACATTTTTTAGAGCAAACAATTTATTAAAAAGCTTTAAATAAGTCTTCCTTAAAACTTTTAATTAAAAAATATTTTCAGATATGCTTTTAGTAAAAGAATTTAAAGACTGGACCAAAAAAACTGTTATAGAAAAGTTTGCGTGAAAAGAGGTTTTAAGGAAAAGCAATAATAAAAAAAGCTTTAATAGAAAAAACTTTCAGGAGAGTATATTACCTTTTTCAAAAAATAATAAAAAAGATTTATTCGAAATGCTTTTATGAAAAACTTTAATAGAAAATCTTTGATGATTAACCTGAAAAACCTTAATTTAAAAGTTTTTATTACGAAAGCTATTATAGAAAAGTTTTTCCAACAAAAAAAGCTATATAAAAGTTTTCTTAAAAATAAAATATTTGAGAAAACTTTAATGAAAAAAGTTTTTTGGAACAACTTCTATAGAACAACCGAAACAGAAAGTATTTCGTTAAAAAAAAGCTTTTTTAAAAAACCATTTAAAAAAAAGAGTAAAAAAACCTTTTATCAAAAGATTTTTATTCAAAAAAGACTATTTTTGTATAATCTTTTCTAAAGAAACTCTATTTTTCTTTTGTAAGAGATGTTTCGAAAAAAGCTTTTAAGAAAGATTTTATTTAAAAGACTTACCCGTAATTTCACCAAGTTTAGTTAAAACTAACTATTACTTTAACTTCCAGTTAACAACATGTTTTGACAGCTATAACTGATAGTTCACTATAACTGAACTTGATGAAATTGGGGGTTATTTTTTAAAAAACTTATTTAATTTGTTTATTTTTTATTACACCTTTTCGATATTTTAGACAATTTTGAAAATTACAAAAAAATTACTTTAATGAGTTTCTGTTAAAAATTTATTGATCAATTTAACTTTTCCTTTAAACGATAAAGGAGGATATTCTATACTCTATCGCTTTTTTTCTCAGTATGTAATTGTTTTATGGGTGTGCAAATAAATAATTACATATTCCCAGACATATTTGGGCAAAATGCAAACAAAACTTTGTAATTTATAAAATTTTGTACTGACTTGACTTGGAAAAATAAAAGAAAACTTGCAAGACAAAGACGAAATCGTTTTAATCTGTCACTTTTTGGTGTAAAAAAAATATAAATAAAATATTAAAGAAACTAAATGAAATGAAAACACCAACAATTTTAAATGAATGGCTAAAAGTCTGCAGCACGATAAAACACATAAAACTCAGTCAGGTAAATTAATATAATGAAGATACAAAAAAATAGCGCCATTAAACAATTAGTTTATTTTTTCTTTTCCATTATTTTTTTTTTTTAATTTGTTGCCAGACAAAATTTTGTTTAGTCGAAAATAAAACAAATAACAAAGACAGTTAGGCGAAATATAGAAAAGAGATCAATATAAATTTATTTAAAGGTTAAGAACAGAACTTTTTAATTTATACTTAATGAAAAAAAATCGAAAAGTGTAAAGCATGAAAAATTTATGACCTTTTAATGGAAGAATTTTAAATAAAAGATTTTAAAAAGGGTTGAGTCCTTGTTACTTTAACGTAAATGTAGGTAGTTACTTAAGTGTTGAAACCTGTTAAAAAGAAAACAGAAAATTTATGATTTTTTTAATTTTTAGATTTTAACTGTTTTTATTTGCGCGATTGTATAAAAACATAGAAAAACTTCGATTTAATCTTTACTTTAGCTGATACGTAAAAACGGAGAAAGAAAAATGTTGATTTCATCCGCAACGCAAAGTCACGTAAGAGTACCTATAAATAAGATTGATAAAAATAATGTAACAGCTGACCCACAACGTATACGTTAACGTAAGAGTAAAAAGGCTTTTTGAGAATGATTATTTATTTATATGGATTCTTTTAATTTAAAACGTTTATTATAGTGTTTCACCGAATTCCTGACTTAATATAAAAGAATATCGTAAATTGTTTGCAGTTGACTTTTTAAATAACATAAATGAAAATTTAAATATTTTTCGAGCAAAATTTATTCAAAAACAATTAAGAGTGCCATATGCACTAAACCAAAAATTCAATGAAAATGTAAGTTAAACAAACGAATTACGTTTATTAAAATATTTTCGTTGGCTCAACAAATTATTAGTCAATATAATGGTACTATTTTCATTATACTTACGAATATTTCGTTGAGCAAACGAATATATTTTAATAAACGTAATTGCGTTTACTTAACGTACATTTTCATTGGATTTTTGGTTCAGTGTACGGCTCTGCCAAATTTTTAATACCCTCCATCGAGAGTTAGAATATTTCAGGAGTGGGCTTTATATTGAATCTATATAAAATATAAACCCATCTTTATAAAACCTGACGGCAAAGTGTTATAATTCCTTGCCAAATTAAATCAATGATAATTTGTTTATTCGTTTTAAAAGTTTTATTAAGCGCACTAAAGTGATTATCATCACAAACTTTGATAAAGTGGTTTGTAGTATTAAAAAATCTAAATTAGGCGAATTTTTTAAAACAGTAATAAGGTTGCACAACATTTATTCGCGTAACTGAAAAACTTAGTTTATTGACAACACTAAACGAAATTCCACAATGAAATAATTACCTTAAAGAAAAACTAAGGGGGGTGTGCTGGAAATCGCAAACGCAAAACGCAAGAATTTGGAGGCTGTTTTTAATACACTTTTAATCAATTTTTTTTAATTTTTGTTATAAAATTCTGTTGAATATAAAAATGCTTGTATAATATTTGTCATAAAATTCTTTTATTATAAAAATCTTACTAAAAAACGACTTTTAAAATTCTTGCGTTTTGCGTTTGCGATTTCCAGCACACCCCTGTAAACTTTTTTCCAATATGGACAGTCGTTTTAGAACAATGGTAGGCGCTTCATAGCACAATTTTGCTGAGAGAGTGGAGACAGCGTCGAACGCACATCAAGCGGATGCTTACATATTTTCTTATATTTTTTGTATTTTTGGGTAAATTCTCACCCAACAAACACACGTGTTTCATTTTAAATAAATGATGTTATGCGATGTTTGCTCCGGTATTTTCTACCAAGCATACATTCTTTTATTTATCTTTCTTGAAAAACAGAAAAAATTATTACTATTTACTTAGAAAAAGTTTTATTTCCATTTAGAATTTTTTTTTTTTTTACTAATTCATTTTTAATTGAACCTTCGTTGCACATAAATGAATCTGGTTTTTACATTTTTCTGTGAACAGTAAATCTCTGCAATTTGAACTATTAAAAAAAAAATGTTTTATTTTACTTCAAATGCGTTAAATATTAAATAAGGAAATATAATGCACCATTATATTTCAAACGCTTGACTTTGTGTTTGGTGGGTACTTCTGCCATCTCACTAATACTAATAAACATCAATACAAGCACAGTTTTAGTTGTGCCCACTTCTGTTTTAGAAACTGAATTTTTATTTGGCTTAAAAAACAATTTTTAGCAAAATTTCGAAAGTTTTGTGTGTTAAAAATTCATAAAAAAAAATGGAAAAAATTAGCAAAATCGGTTCACGGGTTCAAAGCCTATTACGATGTTTCATAAATTTTGACATAATTTCATATGTTTTTAAGCATGTGGCAAAATAGAGCAACAATATATGAAATTGTATTAAAATTTAAGAAGTTACGCACCCGTTAACCGATTAAGCTAATTTTTTCAGCATTACATCTGATAACAAAACCAATTTTAGAAGAATATCTGGCGTCTCGGTCAACTGGTGTGGGCAACTTCCCCAAGCAGAGACCTGCGCCAAAGCGGCTAACAGCCGGCTAAGGCAGCCGCCGATAAAAACATTTGAAGCCGGCACCGCCGACAACCAGCTTAGCCACCGATTACTTTGTAAAGAATTTTTTTCTCTTTTTTAAACACCTTATCACATTCTTCTTTGTTTGACTATCTTTAAAAAGTGCAACTCTAATAATGTCTGTCTTTCTGTACTGTAAATTCTTGTTTATAAAGCACCAAAATGTCATCAAAATTTTTAAAATAACGACATACGAAAATGAGTTAATAGAAGTGAATTAGAGTCCGAAAAAAGGCTTAAATTGTTTGTTATAATATAAACACATACAAAAGTGTACACACAAATGTTCATTTAATTTGTATATATTCTATCGGCCGCCGAGTATTTTTTGCATCAGCCGTTGCCGCCGATAAAATCCCACGACGCAGGTCTCTGTCCCCAAGTGATAGATTGCAGGATTCACATTAAAAACTTAATTGCTCGTAAAAAACCGAAACAAATTGATCTTTGATCATGGATAAAAAAAATCGTGTCGTACAGTGTTATGATCCGTATTCGATTTTCGACTGCAGTCGAAATAGCTGATTACACAAATTTTTATTTGGTATTATGATGCACATTTGGTTGTACTACTGTGAGTTATTTCATCAGATGGCACTTTATATCAGTGTTCAAAAGTAAACACTAAATATCGCTCCTTAGTGTTCGATTCGGTAGATTTGTGGACATCACAAACGCTAATAGGGTTTGTGTAGTAAATCATTAAAAAATATAACGTTTCCCTGTCTGTCATCTTTCGAGCACAAAAATAATACTGTTCTTATCTAGCTAAACAAAAAGATGAAAACATTTCAATTCCGTTCGTTTTTTTTTTTTAACTACAAACTTTAATGTGTTCGGTTCAGCTCATTAGTGTTCGTGTCAGTTGAGTGTAGCGCCCTTTTGGCTGGTAAAAAAAAAACTAAACATTTTTTACAAAAACAAAATGCACATACGAAAAAATCAAAAAGCCAGAATAAAAATTTAACACAAACATAACATGCTGAGGTCGTTGCTAAAATGGTTTGTTTGTTCATTTCTTTATCAATGTAAAACAGGGATTTCCCAAGAATAATAAAAACAAGATTACGCATTGCGCATGTTTACAAAATTTAACTGTTAAATATGACGTCACAACAGCGAATTAAACACATGTTTGTTTGCTTGTGTTTTTATATTTTAGCTGTACTTATACGCTAATGTGACGTAGATGCGCAGAAAATTTCATTTTTTAAAAGCTGAATGCGCTATCTTGCTTTCTTTGTATCATGGGGATTTCCAAACTTTTTTGGTTGTGTATTAGTGAGTACCAGAGAGTAAAAAAATTGAGAGAATGCATTTATTTACAGCCGCAGAAAAATGTTAGTAATATATTTTTTAAGTTGTTATTTTATAAGTTGTATAACACAACTGACTCTAAATCAGTTTCAAATATCTTATCAAACAATTTGTAAAAAAAATAAGATTTTTGTGTTTGAAAAATTCACAAAAAATAAATATTGCACTCAAGGCATTGGATGTTACCAAAAGCATTTTTGACCGCACAATATTTTTTGAGTGTCAAGCTGAAACAATATAACATAGCATCTGCTAGACATGTACACTCGTCGAAGTTACATCGACGACTGAATTGAAGAGCATAAAAATATATGTTAGTATTGGTGTGCACAATTGTGCAAAGAAATGGAAATCCCTGATGCAAAAATAGAAACATTATAGAACATTAAAATATAACGTTTGTCTACGGTATCACTACAATTGTTCTGTTTTTTAACGAAGAACAGAACACTATTTAATGTTCGGCTCTTTCTTGAAAATAGTAACGAGCGGTATAAAGGGTTGTGTTCGTCTACACAAACACTGAAAAAATAGATATCGTTCCTAAGTATGTGAGCCGAATGATAAATAATGTTCTATTTATTTTCGAACACTGCATTGGAGGTGATAATGCCGAAAATTCCATTTTTTCGTGATGGTTTGACATGGATTTACTCTTTAGTCGTAAAAGCTATTCCGGGTGTAGTTTTTGTATGGGAGCTATAGTCAAACAAGGATCGATTTAAATAAAATTTGGTTTCATTACAGTGAACTAAGTTTTGACCAAATTTAATCAAAATACCAAACAACCTTATTTATTGTTTATTTAGGAAAGAAGCTTGTATGGGGGCTATGTGAAATTATAGACCGAATATCGCAATTTTCAACAGGATTGGTGCTTGTTAATTGTCACAACCTACGTACGTACCGAATTTCATCAACCTACCTCTTAAATTGCGACCTGTACTTTGCGCGCAAGGTTTACGTGGACAGCCAGCCTGCAAGCCAAACAGAGGACGGACAGCATTAGATCGACTTTGAAAGTGATTCTGAATCAATCGGTACACTTAAAGGCTCAGTTATTCTGTACTTTCTGTTTCTGTTCTGTTCCGTGCCGTTCTGTTACGAAATTGTAATAGTTACTTTTTCTGGAGCAACTTATCAGCTATTTATGATAAATTTATTAGTTTTGCACCGTCCATTGTTTTATTTCAATAACTTTAATGCACATAAATTTGAAGAAATTAAATTTTATGAATTCCTAAAATCAAAAAATAGTTTATTTCAATATAAATATGTATTTTTTATTATTTATTTTATTGCCACTTACAAGTACTCAACAAGTTTTTGATTTTAACAAACTGAACCGCAACAGAAAAACTAACCAATTTCACAGGTTTTTTTAATAACAAAAACAAATCAGCTGATTCGTAACAGAACAGAAAGTAAAGACTAGCTGAGCCTTAAAGGTGGGTTTAGGACCCATATTTTAAGGTGTTACAAATAGAACCACAAACGCATAAGATTCTCTCCACAATTGCGGTGTGGGTATAATAAAACATAACTACGAAGGAATTATGTTTCAATGATTCGTCTGAAGATGATGAACGCTTACTGGGACTGGCCAGTAGCAGAAAAAGGTTCCCAACCATTTTTAAGCTGGCAACAGTTTTGTGCTCAGGGAAGGGATCGTACCAATTTTTCCTTGAAAATTAAGCAATTTAGCTCCTGCGAGATTTCATTCCAATGTTTTGCAACCTGAACTTTTATAAAACTTTCTGAGCTTTTCCAATAAAAGCTAGTTTACACTATTATACTTTGTATTAATACATGTCAAAAACTCAAGTAATACGTAAAAGTCTGATAGTGTGAATGCATGT
This sequence comes from Pollenia griseotomentosa, assembly GCA_963931875.1. NCBI lineage: Eukaryota > Metazoa > Arthropoda > Insecta > Diptera > Polleniidae > Pollenia > Pollenia griseotomentosa. Next base: position 114,375,833 of record OZ007560.1, read on the forward strand.
GTGATGAAAATGACAAGTTTTATGAAAAAAAGTTTGACATTCCATACGACTTCACCGTTTTTTTGAAAAATGTCTAAACAATAATACTTTTCATTGGATCAGGGTTGCATTTTATTTCTTGTGTGAGTGTTTATACTTTGTGTGTTGGTGTGAACACAAACTGTTATTTTAAATTAGGTTTTTTGACAGTCGCAACAAAACTCATTAGATTTCTATCTCACAAGGTATTATGGAATACGTAAGACTTGTGAGATTACGTAAACTAGCCTTAAGCGCTACTGTCGAACTTACCCTGCATAAAGTTAACAAAAATATTTAGAAAATTGGCATTTGGTTAACTAAAACAAAAGAAAAATTACAAATATTTATATTTTGAACAAGTTTTAATATGAATAACGATTTCTTAACGGACCCACTACAAACATCCCTTTATAACACTTAAGGCTATTGTCAACATAACTACATAAAATATTTAAAATTTACAAAATGTTTAAAACGAAACAAATATTTAATAATCGTTTTTGAATACAGTGCTCTCCCATCGTAATCAAGAATTTTTATTTCCAATTTCCCTTTTCTTTGTAATAAACAATAACGACCTTGATATCTTAACAAGGTTACTTGGTGGCTGGTTGGCTGGCTGGTTGGCTGGCTGGTTGTGACTTTTTAATAAAACATTACAAAAAATCCAATTCAAGCCACCAAAGTCATTAAACAAAAAGTCATTGTCAAATTTAAAATAGACATGCAGACCAAACGATTTTATTAGCCATCCGTTAACAGAAAATTATCAAAGAAAAAAAAACACAAAAACTGGATTGAAAAACTCATGCAAACCATCCAAATGGTGTTGTTTGTATAACAGAGCGGATAGAGTTATTAAAATGCTCCAAGCTATTTAATTTGCCATTCATCAAAAAAAAAAAAATTTTAATAACATTTTTGTTTTGTTCAATATTTTTGTTCACAATTCAAACAAACATTTTAGGATTTTTTTGCAAACAATTTTACTTATAGTCAGTTGCCTAACAACTTTTTTCTTTTCGACCAATGTTGCTGTTGCACAAAAATAATGCCTTGAGTCAAATGTAAATTAGATTTTATCTATCCATTATTATATGATTTATTGAATTTAAAATTTTATTATTGATTGTAAAATCTCGAAAGAGACTTTATTTGATGGGGACGGTAGATTATAGAAGCATTTATTTAATTAAAGATAATGAAAGTAAACAGAGTGTATAATGTTTTTTTTTTTTGTATTTTGGAGTCAAAATTTTAAGCAAAATTAAAAATACTCCACTGTACTACAAAAACTGTTCGTTTGAAATTTTAACGTATTGAATTCTAATGGCCTAGTCACATAGAATCCTTTATATTGAACATCACTTTTTTTCAACTAAAACAAACGTAACAACGAAGGAGGAGTATTACCCAATGAACACTTTAATGACGGATATTTTATCCAGACCGGGACAATTTTATTTACTTAATTTTAGTTTTGTTTTTCATTTTTGTTATTGATATTTTTGACACAAAAAAATTTAAATAAAACAATTACAAAAAACGGATATCTTTCAATAACTCAACGTACGTTGCCCAACTTTAGTACTTAGCGTTAACGGAAACGTACGATATGGGACACAAAGCTCATAAGAAAACCTGTATATTGTTACGTTTTTCCTTTAATAGACGCATTTGAGTTCTTTTAATTGCAAATCCGAATAAAAACACACACTTATTTAACTTAACAAACTTTATTAATTATTTTGTTCACAATTATTAGTTACGAACAGAACCGTTTCTCAAAACAAACTCAACTCATTATACCTGAGTCACCCCTTTTTATATTTCATAATTATTTCTAGATTTTTCCTGAACCTTCCCGTAAAAACTATTTATTATGTTCTAAAACCATTTCTAGAAATAACTGGGAAATTCATATAGGAATTATTTTAACATAACAGTTGTGTTGAAAATTATACATGACAATTTTAAGTAAAATGACAAAAAACTATAACTTACAAGATAACTTATAACTATAACTTTAAATAATTCTTAGATAATTTCACTTTCGTAACAATATAAACTTAGTTGTCAGTTGAAAAAAGTGACGTATGAGGTACAAACTGTACTTTTGATAAAATTTATAGAATTCTATGTCCAATATACACGCAGTTTTCCTTCGTAGAAGTGCTAATGGGTCTTGAGGAGCAACTGTCTTAAGCTTGGCAGAGCGGCCGATAGCGCGGCTTACCAGATTCCTATCTAGCGCCACGGGAACCAGAATTCCCTGGGGCGTAAAAGGTCACAAGCTGGAGATTTATTGGGGACCCTGCAGGCAACACGTAGTGGCTGTGGTTTATATAAGAAAGCAGAGTGAAAAATGTTTAAAATATGTAAAAGCTCCAGGACCTAAGCAAAGTGTTCATGTATGATCCAAACAGTCATGTAAAAAGTCTTTTATTTAAATAAAACAAGTTTTTTGAGAAATCGAAAGTTTTATTTTTTGTGTTAGAAAACTCTATTGATACCATTTTGTATGGAATATAACATTGTCGTGGCGACTTCACTGGGTGGGGCACTTTCTAAATGTCTAATTTTCCATGAGGCTGGCGCATAAATTAAGCTGAATTTGACCGATGGCATGGATTATGTTGGCTTTGAGGGCTGCTGTGTAGAGACTTAATAACTCTAACAGGAAAAAAGTCGAACGGTCTCGGTGGCCAGTTTACGTAAGATGTCCACGCTTGTTAATCGCTCGTGCAGAATGTCTTTAATAACGTAAGCCGTTTGGTATGTAGCATCGTCCTGTTGCAATCACATGGCGTGGATGTTATCATTGACCTTTAGGGGTCATCGTTGACGGTAATGGCCTGTCACCGCCGTCAGCTTCAAATACACACCAAATAATGATTTTTTTTGCGACGGATTAGTGTCGCCCCAAATTCGACAATTTTCATTGCTGACATAATTTTTCCAGAAAGGAGGCTCATCGCTAAAAATAATTTTTAGGATACAAATTAGGTTCAGCTTAAATTGTTTTTTGAAATATTATTTTTCGCACGTATTGTTAAACGCTATATCGGGTAATCCTGAGTTGGCAAAACAAACTGAATAAATGAAATAAAATTAACAATATGACCGCTTACAAAGTTCGGAAGTTCCTATTGGAACACCACCTGTGTGTGTTTAATATGTAAAAGGTTTGTGTGAATATTAAAAATGTTTGTTGTTGTTGTCAAACTGCTTGTGTAGTTTATTTAGCCGTTTAGAAGACGCATTGTATTCATTTGCATTTGTAAAATATATGCAAGATTGATAACTAAAATCATTTTATAGATTTTAATCTATTTCATCAAATAAAACTGAACAATTTGTATTTTTAGCATCTGTTTTAGACTTAAGAGTCCTTAATTAATCGCTCGCCTTTTTTATTCTTTAAAACTTTTGCATCGTCATTGTTTATATTTAGTGCTGCCAACTCTTCTTCATAAACAAAATGGCTAAATTTGTGAAAAAAAAAAATTGTTATGCCTAAAAAGGCGATAACTTACCAAAAGCGAGATAAAACTTGTTTTTACATCCAATCCACTATAGTAAAAGGGATATAATGCGTTTATGCTGATCAGTCTCACACCTACAAATATTGGTGCTAGATTCACTTTTTAGTATACTGATCGACTCAAAATCATTTTCTGACCTAATCTTACGATGTCCGTTCGCCTAGCTGGCTGACTGGCTGTCCATTTTAAACATGTACGCAAAGTACAGTTCGAAATTTTAGAGAGAAAATGATTCTTTTATCTTTATTTTGATGATCTTACAAAATTTGTATGGGAATCGGTCCATATTAAGTCGTACAAATACTACTTCCAAAAATAAATTTCATAAATATCTTATAAAAGTTGGCATTGATTTAAAATTTGGCGACGATAACTTTTATAATAGCTATTTTGACACGGCAAAGTCCAAAATTGACAATAGGTCCCATATAAATTCCTCTCACTTTAAGACGAAAACATCTAATATAGACGTGCATATCTAGATAGTTCTCGGCACAGAGAGCTCTTATATGAATCTTAACCCCGAAATATAATTTTGTTTTTCCGGGTCCATGATATCTCATGGGTCCCAATAGGGTCTAGTCTCAAAAAGTTTCTGTAGATAATGTGCTATAGGGTATCAAATGATCGGGCTTGACGGTCTATACTTTCTTTTTTTCTTTTATCAAAAATATAAAAAAAAGAATCATTTCACTTAAGAATGAACCTTTTTGAAAAAAAAATTGTGTAAAATTTTTTAAACCATTTAGAATTCAAACCTCCGACAGAATTGATAATTTTCATCAATATCAAAGATAGAAAAAAATCTGTGCTGCTTTTTAAAATTCTTTCTTCAAAAACTTAATAGAAATTTCGCAAATTACTGGAAATTTTTTCTAAATAGGAACCCTGAATTACCCGCTTTTGAATAAAACTCAATTATAAAAACTATAGACTTTTTGGTCGAAGGAAAAGACACAACTTTGAATTTTGTTGGAGAAATGTGACTTAAAATTTTTAAGGCCCCTTCGCCCACAAAAATTTAAATCCTCTCTGTTTTCACAAACAGAAAAAATCATTATTAAAATGTTTATGTTCAATTTTAATGCTTTTTGATTTAATTTTTATTAATAATTGAAATTTTTTCTTTTTAGTTAATTTTATGCGGGTGGACAAAATGTAATTTATTAATTTATTTTTATTATTATTATTATCATTATTTTTTTTTTTAATTTAATTTTTATGAAGTCTAGCCATCATTAAGAATAATAATAAGTAAACAGAAATTATAACGAAATTTTGAAAAACGAACAGCAAAATTGTGCTTAATTAAATCAAAAATTAAATTTATGAAAAACAATATTTAAACAAAAACATGAAAAAAATAAACAAGAGCAAAAAAAGTATTTATTAATTTATTAAGTCAGAAATAATTGAACATGGTTAATTAAATTGAAGCACAGCCGCGAATAACGTTTTAAGTTACAAAATAATTATTTTTCAGGAGATCAAAAAAACGTTTTTAGCAGGCAAGATTATTAGTTTTTTATATTTTTTTTTTAAACTATTAAAAATAAATTAAATTATAAAAAAATAATTAAAAATTTTTATGCAAAATATCAACAAATTTAAAATTAATATTACATGCAAATTTACAATGTTTATAACTTTTTTTTTAGTGGAAAAACTTTTCATATTTGTGGATATTAAAACGTTCTTCCACTACGCAAAGCATCATGACTGGTGGCTTTTAAAACGTTATTCCACGTTTAAACCCATTTACTTTGTATCATTTTAAGTAACTTACAACGTTCTTCCACTAGCTGACTCTTTGTATGTCCTTTTTAAAGGCTTTAGGGTACATCATTTTGGGTGATTTGAGATTTAAACAGTGCACGAGAGTAATGTTAACGGTAATCTGCAAAAAAAAACAGTTTTTGCAAAAAGTGGCTTTTACAACGTTATTCGCGGCTGTGCTTCAATTTTATTTGCGGGGAAAAATTTCACAGAAAATGGCGTAGACATTTTCGTGTATTTTTCGGAATTGAAGTGTAAAAGTAATGCCTGTTTTGTTTGTACCCAAGTTTAGGGATCGTATCATGACTTCCTGCCATAAGGGCCTCTTTTCAAGACGATCTAAACACCAGTTGAACTTCACTTCCTTGCGTAAACTTTAACATACAGGTAACAATTCTAGCTCGCGACGAGTCGGTCTGGATTATGAAAATAAGCTGTTGTTTAGTATTTGAAGCTATCTTAAGCTTTACTGCAAAAGAAGATTTTAATAAATGTTAAGAGAAGATATAGAGTCCCGGCTCTCAGCAGACCGCTCAGCAGGCGCCAAATACAACATATTTAAAATTTCTCTCACCCTCTCGTTCCTAAAAGACTATCATACATCAGATCAGTGTTGCCACTTTGTGGGTAATTACCCGAATTTGGTATAAATTTTACTGTCGTGGGTAGAGCGTGGGTAATTTCTCTTAGGTGTAATTCAGGTGTAATTTAAAATAATATCAAGATTCGATTTCAGTGATGACATTAATTTCTTTTTAAATATTGTTGATAAAAAATGCACAGTCTTCTGGAGCAAAGTATCGGTTTCTTTTTGAGAAAAGTCTTCAATCATTAAATATAAATTTTCAAAAGTTTGGTTATAAATGTCGCAAGATGGACCCTTAGATTTCAATAAAGATGCCAATCATAGTGATTTAGAACCTAAAGTTTGTAAAACTAAATTACGAAAGGGACAGTTGTATAAAACCCTGCAGGCATTTTGTTTACTAAATAAGGTATACAGGGTATTTTTAAGACCATTAAACTTAAAATGGTAGACAACACAAAAAAAAATAATTTTAATCGCAGATTGATACACGGCATTATTATTTAAAACTGATCCCTGACGAAACGCATTTACGTCCAATTTTCTTTCTCTTTTTGGAGCATTGTTGACTGATCGCCTTCATTTGTGAAAAAATAAGTTGCGTCAGTTTAATCAAAGTAAACTAGATAATTGGGTGGCGTTTTTCAAGCATGATTCTATGCATGATGATGTGCCTGAGCAAAAAGTGAAAGCAGTATGACAGTTCGTTTGAAAGCTAATCTTTCGTAATCTCTATGGGGCTAAAAAACACCCATTATTAAGGAATGGCAATGAGCATTTTGAAACTTCCCTAGATATATGCAACCAAATGCGGAAGTTAAACTCATTATTTTCGGAGTTTTATTTTATGTTTTATTAATGTTATTTTTGTTTTTTTATTAAAATTACAATAAGAATATTGACAGTTTGACTAATATTGATCTTTTAATGAGTTTGCCATAAACCACAATATGCGATACGGACCGTAATAGGTTTATATAAAAAACAAAAAGTACTGCATTTTGGGGGTGGCAAAAACTCTTCTTTATAATTATAGATACTATATTAATATAAAATTGTATTCTGACTGATGCAATTTTCTTGTTTTTGTATGTTGAACTACCTGGTTTAATATAATATTTATGTGCAAAAGAAAAAAGGGGCGTACTTTTGGGGCGTGACATAAGAGTGAGCAAATTAAAACCTAGACATACAAAGTATTAGAGAGGCTTTCTTGCCACGTGCAAAAAATTGGACATAAGGGATAAAGGACCCGAGTTGTTATAAGTGGCGCCCAGGATTCTATGTCGAATTAAAAAGTCACCAAACACAAAAATGAAGCCATAGTGAGGCCATTAATACTGATATGCGATACAATTTAATTGGACTTTAAAATGCGGCGCTATATATAAAAAACAAAAATTTCAATGCTATATATATAAGTAAAGAAAAGTGGGCCTAATTTTGGGGCGTGGCATAGAAGTGAGTACATTAAAAGCTAGAAGTACAAAGTTTTAAAAGGGCTTTCTTGCCAAGTGAAAAAAAATTGGACATTAGGGTGGTACGTTCCGAGATGGCATAAGTGGCGCCCAGAATTTGATGTCGGATTAAAATGTCACCCAAGGCATAGACAAGCCATGAATAACGATATGCAATATGTTATGATCGGACTTTAAATGGCAACGCAGTATACAAAAAACCAAAAGCGCGGTATCCAGAGGCGGGGCAAAAAATTAAAAAATTTTTTTTGGAATCCTTTTCAACTAATCTTTAATCCTAGGGGGTGACTGGCTCAACTTTTTTTTCGAGCCACCTTAGTGATCATCCACACGGCACATGGGTAGCAGCTTTTGGTGTATGATCTGGCAGAACTATACACTCGCCCGTTGCTTAGAAGCTGGTGCTATCCAATCTCCACTGCTGAAATACTGTAGCTTTTGTTGATTAGCATCAGCTAATCCGCGAATTTGGTATAAACTACAGGGGCGTCCTTAAAAAAGGGAAGACATGCCAATTTTTAATCTGCCGCATAACGGTATAAGGGGTGAATTATCCCCTACATTGCCATACATCTAAGTTACGGACAAAAGTGTACATTTTACTATTTATCTTTAAAAATCTCTTTTTTTATTTAAGAAGAACTTTCCAGGGTGTATATCTACCTAGCAGCATTTTAAGACTTCAAAAAATCCACACGCATAGAAAAAAGTAAAAGTATGGTTTAAAAAACATATTATGGTCCCCGCAATAGCAAGAAACAAACTATTGTTGAGCTACAACCATGCATTTACAACCAATTATTTACTAAACCATATTATTACCACCAATCATATTATATTTAAACTAATCTACCCAAAAGCCACAAACATATTATGATTGTCTACGAACATGTTATGCTCAATAATAACAATAATATGTTTGTAAATATACTATTTTAAAACATCAAATGTAAAATAATATGTTTAAAAGTAACAAAATTATGGTTGTTTTGCTATCTACAGTACCTGAATACATACTTCTTTTTCTTTTAATATCGAGTTAAATACATAAATTTATGTAGTAGTTCGAGTCAAATGAAAAAAATGCTGCTGAAGGCCGTCGCGGGCTGGAAAATAAATTTTAAGATAAATAAATTTTAAATTTAACTTTAGCAAAAAAAAAAAACGAAATAAAATTACAACTTAACTTGATAAGCAAATAAAAATAAATAACCATAATATGGTTAAAATTGGCCATATTATTGTTAATTCTGACAATAATATAGTTACTTTTGACTTTTAATTTTGATAATAATATGGTTAACTGCAACCAAGATATTAACCATATCTTTGATCAAATAATGGTTAACTCTGACCGTATTATGTTAAATTTAAATCAAATTATGGTTAATTTTCAACAATCTATCATTAATTTTAACCATATTGTGACCGTGTTTAACCATAATATGGCTACCTTCAAACATTAACATTGCTAAAATCCAACTCTGTAACTTTTAGAATATGGTTACATCCAACCAAATTTTTTTCTTCGTTTACAGACAAGCTTTAAGTATTGGCTAAACATATATTCCCCGTGGGTAAAAACTCAAGAGTTGGGTGCCTTTATGATATTGAGCATTTATTCTTAAGTAGTCTGTCTGATATGTTACTTTCTAGAGAGTAAGGTTGTCACTAGAGTTTTGTAAGTGTGAACCGCAGAACAAGGAAAAGCATTACAAAATATCCAGTCCAGAGCATAATTAAGCCAGCCGCAATCGGCGTTCTGGAAACTTGCAATAAAGTTGAGTTGTGTGGCTCTTGGCAAACCACATTGCGATTATGCACAGGCCTGGCCACACACGTAGCACTTCCATTCTCTTCGAATTTCTTTATAGTCTTCCTAATTCCTTGCACAGTAGGTCGATTATGACGACCATAATCACCCCGTAATGGTCGAAAATTGTCCACGTTTGAACCACCACTTTTGTAGTGCATATAACTTTTTATTTAAAAGCAACCCTTTTACTAAATAAATGGCACTTCTGATGACAAATCTTTAACAGCTGACAGCCTTGCCAGACCGGCGGTTTTTAAAGCACTAAATGGGTAACTCTGTACATCTCTTTTAGTGTAACATATGGGCATTTCCGTCAAAAGGTCCACCGTGACCGAAAATTTAAAAGTTATTAAAAGCTGATTATTTTACGATATTGTTATAGAGAAATATTTAGATTTTACTAATTTTATAAATTTACCCCTAAATTTGTTCACTTAGATGAACAATCAGACTGCAAACTTGTGCAAACGTAATTTCTTATTTGTGAGAATGTTTTATTGCATGTTTTCTTTAATATTATCTTCCTTAAAAGAGGTGATATTTAATGAAAATTATTCCAAAAAAATTTACTTACATGGTCTGTAATCTAAAGAAGAGTTCGAAGAGAAATATGTTATTCGGATTAACGGTAAATTTTTATTTTTTTTAATCATTATTCAGTTAAATTATTATGGAAAAAATGTCACGTTCGAAATGTCACATATCGAACCATATTTTGGCTTAAACAAAAAAAAATACAAAAGATTTGGGAATCAAGCCAAAGTAATTTTAATGTTACATTGCTACGTAAAAATCTGAAAGAAGTTTGACTAAAAAATTGTGCCAGGTTTCGCTGAATTACGCCTTTTTATAAATGGCCACAAAAACTACTTCTATTTTTTTCACGTTCGAACCGCTACTTCTTTTGCCATTATCTTTGACCTAGAATAGCGCCCCCCATAAACTTTAGCATAGATAGTAGTGCTTACATAGTGCTATATCTTAAGGGTTAAAAGAACGTAAAAATAATTGTTGTTTAAAATGTAATTGCATTTTTGATGCGTACGACTGTCACGTTCAACACTTTGGAATTACCCATATACATACATATATAAAACTAGCTGACCCGGCAAACGTTGTACTGCCTTACAAATAACTTCAAGTGAATATTTAGATGTGATCTATGACAGAAAGAGGAATGTACTGCTGAAGACGATAACCGCCGATAAGAAAACAAAAGTAAAAACACTAATAACAACAATACCTAATTTCAACTTAGTTGTTTTGTTAAATATATACAAAAAAAATTAGCAAAACAAAATTGCAAAACAATTTTTGGATAAAGACATTCTAATGACATAGTGGTATGAAATATACTTCACGACCGATTCTCATACCAACCAAATATACACCCAAATTTTCACCCTTCTTCTCTCACCTTCCCAATTTTTAATCGGTTTTCTATGAGCAATATCCAAATAAAGTCAATCAGAAAAAAACGACTCTACTGATTTAACTGAATTTTTTTAAGCATATTTGTTTGGTTTGAGAATCGGTACAAAATAAAAAGTTATGTGAATAAGTTTTGGGCAAAAAAAAATGGGAAAAAATTGTATGGATGAGACACCCTAATGATCTAGCGGAATGAAATATGTATACATACTTTAGCACGGGCCTTGAAGTTTTTGAATTTTTTGAAATGAAGATCGAAAATTTTTTAGTATACTTTAGTTGTGAAAGTTTGGGAAAAGGACAAAAAATGACCCCTTAAAATGAGAGTTAGAGGGTTAATATATTCTAAGAAAAGAATCGCCATTCAATTCTAAAAACACACATTTATTTAACTGATGACTTTTGGCTTAAAGTCATATTAAGCCCCAACCCCTTTTTTCGTTTAGGGCGAAAACAAAATGGCCATTAACAACTCAATTTGATTTGTCTAAAAAAATAGACGTTTTGCATTTACTTGATAACCTTCCATTGGGTATTTTGATTTATTTATTGTAAAATCGCAATGATTAATATACATTTGTTTGATATTTGTGATTATTTTCTGATAATATTATAATTTTTTTTCTTGTGCAAGTTTTTAAAACAAAACCTTTTCTATGTATTTAACAAATTCTTTGCTCACAATTGAATAAAAAATTCGAAAGTGATATAAAAATAAAAATTAATTTCATTGTTAAAGAATGTTTTTATTTGTGACAAAACAAGAAAGAGTCTAATTTTTTTCAAAAAATGTGTATCATTTGTTTGTTGAAAGCTCTGTACATAATAAACGTGTAAAGATTAAGATAAAGATATATTTTCTACGTAAATCATGATAAATGACATTCACATAAGCAAATAAACACTCCATACAAGAAAAATTTTATTTGTAACCCAATTTTTTTTTTATTTATTTGTAGTTTCTTTTTTTTGTTATTTGTTTTTTTAACTTCCGCCTCTTTTACAATCCGAAATATTATTTAACACTCTGAAGAACAATGATTGAGACATCAGCTTTTAAAATTTCAACAAAGAATTGAATACGTAATGGAGTTAATGAATAAAAAGGACAGCAATGAAATGAAAATCATTTTTCTGTTATGAAATTAAAAGTACTTAAAGTTAAATGGTTGTAATTAGGGTCTTAGGAAGAGTTCTTTTAAATGATTTAAACTTTATGAATAAACAATTAAAGTTATTTAAGAGTTTTTGATGGTAGAGAAAATTAATTCTAGATGGTTTTTGTGGAAATTCATTACAGTAAATTAAAATTAGTTAAAGGAAAAAACGTTTTTTCATAATTTTTTTGTCATCTCAATGAAAAGTTTTTTATCATCATGTTAGTCACCTTTGTCAGCTGTCCATTTTAAGCCCCCAGTATTGCGATTCACTAACTTTTAGCGAACCGACAATCGTTATATTGGTCGACATATATTTTCGCTTGCAGTAACGATAGTGTGAATCTGGAAATACTTTTTAACGATAGTATGTACAGCTGTATTTTTGTTTTCATTTAATTGAATACACTAGTTTACAAAATGAAATTTTTTTCATGTACATTTGATGAGATGTGATTTTTCTTATGTATTTTCTTCCGCTGAATTCAAAAATCAAGGTTAAATTTTTTTTTATGGAACAGTTTTTGAGATATGGTCATTTTCTCATTTTTTCGACCTTTTTCCACTTGACAAATTATATCTCGACCTAGATATGTCCTATAAAAATAAAAAATATAAATATAATATATAAAAAATAAAATATGATTTTTTGCAAATGTGCCATATTTTCATCAATATATTTTGAACCGCTTTACCAATCAAAGATCCAGTTATACATATTTGTTCGTCATCTCAACACCTTCCATTTGGTACCAATAACGACCCAATAGGACATATCTAGCTCGAGATATCATTCGTCAAGTGGAAAAAGGTCGAAAAAATGAGAAAATGACCATATCTCAAAAACTGTTTCATAAAAAAAAATTTAACCTTGATTTTTGAATTCAGCGGAAGAAAATACATAAGAAAAATCACATCTCATCAAATGTACATTTTCAGTGTAAACCAGTGATATCATTTGACATTTCTGTCTACAAAATGCCACAATACGCGAATGTCAAATACTCAAAGACCATTTTAAACACAAAATACACTTCATAGATTAAGGGTGGGCTTTAAACATGGAGATTAGAGATTTAGTCATCTATAATCTGTGTTTTTAGTTTTTAAGATGAGGATTTATTTCTTTTATTTGCCAGTTTAAGCGGCTAATGTTGGTGGTTTAAGCTTAATCATCAAATGTCAACACATACACATGTATAACAAAAGCAGCTGAAAAATGGATTGTGCTAGTAAAGATGAACCCCCGTATTCAAAAACGATTATTAAATTTAACAATCGTTTATTAGGGATAATTTTCATGGTAAATTTGTTCTTTAAACCTTTATTAAATTTAAAAAATTTTTGTGAATACAGGCAGAAGACTTTAGTTATTTTGAAACATATGAAAACCTAAATAAAATAATTATAAAGCTACGGTCACACTTATTAAATATTTGATCAAATAAGCGTAACCCCTACTTTTGTTAATATGTAGTTAGTGAGATTTAAAATGGTCTTAATATTACAAAATAAACTAATTATACTACTAGACATAGCAAAAACAGTTTTTTGTAAGATGTGGTATTTTAATCAAAATAAATATTGATATTAAGCGAAATGATTTTTTAGTTTGGTTGTTGGTCCCGTTTTTTTTTCGTCAAATATTTAAGAATTAATTTTCTTTTTATAAGAATTAAAAGGTCGAAAATTCTTCTTCTTCTGTATAAAATGCTAAGTGGATTGATAAAAAGTTGCCAATTTTAAATATGTTGCTGCCATTTGTTGTTACTCAGTATGGCAATGCTGCGAGGTTTAAACTACCTCTTAAACACAATTTGTACTCAATTAAATATATTCTCAGATTAATTAATTATAGTTTGCCGCTAAGATTAAGCTCGTTGTTAAAAACCCGCTCTAAATAAACACCACGTAAATTATTGTCGCTTAAATAACAAAAAAAAAAATACTGCTTATGCCCGTAATTTCTACAAATAGATATCTAGCTGTGTATAGATATCTATGGTGTAACGAATTTTACATAATTTTAACGCGTATGTTTTACCTACTGGTTAAACTGTAGTGTATTTTACACCATCAATTCTTGACAGTTAATTCAAAAAATTAATAAAAAATACAAATGTTGCCATATTTTAAAAGAAAACGTAAAGGAAAAAACACGCAGGCAAAATAAACGTTGAAATTACTAAAATAGTTTTTCCAGATAGGTAAAGATAACTGTTAAGTACGAACACGACCAGATATCTGTTTGTAGAAATTACGGGCATTAAAGTAACAGCTGACTTCAACCGACAGCGAATATCGTTAAAAATGTTACTGAATACCAAATCCGATAAATTTTCGTTATATTTCTTTTAACGATACGATTATCGTTATAAAAGTTTAGTGAATTTCGCTACAGGAGTATGTACACGCAGAGAAAAAACATGTTTCAATATGGTGACCGCCAACAAAACTATTTTTAAAGAAATTTTAACCATATTATGTTTAATTTAACCATATTATTATTACATAGGGCCATTTGTTCCTTGTCGAAATTTCAGGAATAAATATGTTTCACCGACAACCATATTATGGTTAAATTTGTCCTACATCAGGAAGCCACAATCATATTATGGTTGCCTCTTACATGTTATGGTTATATATGATAATAATTTGTTTTTAAATTAACAACAGTATTTTCCTCTTTTCTAAGAGCAACATGGTATGGTTGAAAAACAACCAATAAGTGTTAAACATATTTTAGTTTAATTAACCGTAATATGTTCGGAGGTTACCATAATATAGTGTTGGCTTCTTGGTAGAGGACTAATTAAATTAAACATATTATGGTTGAAATGTTCTTTTAAAATAGTTGTGTTTGAGGTGACCATATTGAAACATGTTTGTTCTCTAGGTGTAAAGAACCATTTAAAGAAAATTCTACCTCTTGGTGTTAATTCCTCTGCGAAAATCAAGTGCAGTTAATACCTGGGAATCGGCAGAGATCAAAATTGAGAAATCTCTTGCGATCCTATCTGGTACCATGGAAGTCAGTAGCCCCTGGCGCTTTGGCAACAGACTGACTCTTGGTTAAGGACCCAAAGAGCATACTTTTTGTAAAAAAATGCTTTTCGCCAGGGTTTAAAAAACTGCAGTCGAAACAACAACGAACAAACTGTCGAACAAAAAACGAAAATTTGTGTACAATTTTTCGCTTTTTGAATTGGAATTACAGCGACTGTTTACATTTAAAGAATCAGAATTAAAAGCAACATTTTTTATTTTTGGCTAACGACAAATGAAGAAGCAGAAGAAATGGCAGTTTTTCTACTTTGAGTGCAGTTTTTTAAACGCTGCTTTTCGCGAGGAAAATATTGCTTTTGCAAGGAGCGCACTTTTCTTAGGAAAAGATGTGTTTGTGCATGAAGAGATACATTTTGTGAGAAATACATTTATTGAGGTTGGCGAAATGGGTGATGATGACTCTAAAAAAAAATAAATGAAGCAAGAGAAATGAAGTTATAAAGCTGCGTTCACAATAGGCAGCAACATTTTCACTGGTGTTCATAATGGAGCAACAATTTTTTTTCGCAATCACATATATTCCGGTTCCGGAGGTATGGCATTTAGATTTTTATATTTCTATATATATAAAATTCTCGTGTCACGGTGTTTGTAATTAAACTCCTGCGAAACGGCTTAATCGATTTTTGTGAAATTTTGTCTATGTATTTGTTAAGTATGAGAATAGTTCGTAAAGTATATTTCCTAACGCTTAAGGACGTAAAATAGGCCAAAAGGGGTAAAATCTCCCCTCCCTTTACCTTTTTAACTAATCAACAGGGTTTCTCCAAATTTGGCACGTAGACACTGTAACATCTAAAGGAAATAGGGAAAAGGGCGTGAAATAGGTCAAGAGGAGAAAAAGCTCCCCCTCAATAAACACTGTAACATCTGAAATAAATAAGTTTTATGGCAAAACAACGTTTGCCGGGTCAGTTTGTTTTTTTATAAAAAGTTTTGTTTTGTATTTTACTAAAGTATTTCGTAGATTGTACGCAAGAATTTCGTGCTGCGAAATTAGGAACGACAGTTTTTGTACATATAAAACAAGTTATGATGACATATTTAAATACTTTGATTACACAAAAAACACAATTCTCAACATATAGAAGTATCGGTGATTATGATTTTGGAGAATTTGTGTACATTAATTTTATAAGGAAAGTTCCACACCCTCTCAATCGATTTCGCCGGGATGAAGAGTGGGTCAAGGAACCGAGGATGATAAGGAGTGGATTGTGTTGGTTCACTACGTGCCTTTAGTAAACATGTAAATAGTTATAAGCATAAAAAATATATTTACATTTAGAACATAAGCATATAAAGGACAGATTTTATTATAATATTGTTGCGGTAACAACAAAACTGTTGCAATAACCATATTATGTGTAAAAATTTATTTTAAAAACAGCTTATTTATTACTAACCGTTTTATATATTTTTTTTCTCTACGTGTACTTTTAAAGCTTATTGAATTTTATTTTTATTTATAATTTGGAGATTTTTCTTTTCTATAACTAGATTGTAGTGACTTCAAAATAATAATTATGTATACATTTTACCATGATCCCTTCTTATTTTTATGGTTTTTTTTTTTCAAAAAAAAAAATTTGTTAGCCTGAATTAATTTTATTATTTACCAAAATTAAAACCACAAATAATAACAAAAAACACAAAAATAAACATATAAAATATCAATAATAAAGGCGAAAATTTATATTGCCACATTTCCACTATTCAGCGAAAACAGAAAAAAACACAAGTTTTGTTTTGATAAAATTATTAAATGTGAAAAATTTTATTTGTTTTTTTTTTAGTTTCGTTTCTATGAGTTGTTTCTCTTTACAGTTCAATGAACCATCAATTGATTATATTCTACATGGAATTACTTTGGTAATAAAATTTATTGGAAATTAAGGAGACAAAAGTAACGACAACAAGAGCACAGTAGCAACAAAACATCATTAAATGTTTTTAAAGGAAAAAATAACAACATTTTTATTATTGTTATTTTGCGGTCAGTAAATTTCTATTCATAATGCATAAATATTTTTTTGGAGAGAGAAGAACAATTCTTTGGATAAATCAATACATTTTTAAAACATAAGCAGATTCACAAACGTTTTTTTAACATTTGTCGTGGTAAAATAGTTGTCTAGGCAGTAAACTAATTATAAAAGAAAATTTTGCGTTTTAATGCGTCACATTTAATTTTTTTTTTTTTTTTTTTTTTGTTAAATAAAAATAGGAGCATAACGTGTGCTTTTCTTATATTGTCACTTAAAAACCAAAAATATGTTGCATGTGTCTGTAAATCTCAATCCTTTCAAAGGGTTAAAAATGCAGTATTATTAAAACAGCTGTCTTTTTGTTTTTGAAAAAAATGAATGTGAAATAATTTAATCCCTTTATCGAATCAAATAACATTAATGACAATGATTTTTGTTCTTATTTTATCGTTAATTGTGTAACCCATTTTATAGGTTTGATTTAACCTTTATAAGTTGAAGCAAAGCTCGCGAATAATGATGGTAGTGACTATATAATAATTTTTCAGGAAACCAAAAAACCTTTTTAAAAGTCAAAATTTTAATAAATTTTCAAAAATAATGTTTATTAAAAAATTAATTTAAACAAGCAAGAGCTTTATTCGGCTATGCCGAATCTTATATACCCTTCAACATGGTGCGAAAACAGCATAAAGTAATGTGTATAAGTACCGTTGTTTAGATAGAATTAAATATATGTTGTGCCACGCCCACTACTCCAATCCCGCCCAAATTTTGTCTGCTGTTTTGTATTGATACCCAAGAAGCTTGTACTACTCTAATTCCGCCCATTTTTAAGAGGGGTCGTGTATTAATAACCAACATGCTTGTACCTGATTTGGAAATTATGGATCTTGGTGTTCTCCAGATATACAGAAGAAACAAATAGAAAAACAACAATAAGGGATTTACGGGTAAAATAAGAGCCAGTCGCGGTTTTTTTTTTGCTCGTCTCTCATTCATTTATGGACCGATCTGGCTGTGTTTTAATAGCAAACTTTAATTAAAATAATACTGGTCGTAAACACTGATTTTTTCCACGGGTATGATCTTTACTAATCATGGTCCAAATTAAAACTGACTCACAGTATCGTTGTTAAGTCGCATAGAAAAAAAATAAAAATTGATTACAATTAAAAAATTTGTGAAATTAATTACAAATTAATTAACTTTGCACCAAATATTTTTCAGCTCCACGACCAAGATCGTGCGATAAGACCTTTCCTGTGAGGCTCTCTTAAGACACAAGTCTATGCAACTAAGCCACAAACTACAGTGGCCGTCAAAGCCAACATCAGTCTAATTTAGCCTGTTTTATGCTCCATGTTTATGAAAAATTCGTCTGGGACATTCTAAAAAATGTATTTTTAAGATAAGGTTTAGTACGTTTTAAAACAAAAATTACATACATTTAAGCATGTCGAAAAAAATTTAAAACGTAGAATTTTAACGATTTATGATGGATCTCTTCATTTTATTATTTTTTTTTGTTAACAGAATTTATAATTTTTTTGAAAATAAATCTAAAATTCTTTTGCGGTATTTTTGTTTTATGAGTCACGCAAATACATTTTTGTTTTGTTTTTGCTGTTCAAAGGAACTTGTCAAGATCGTCGTCATTCTTGTAGATTGAGTATCGTTATTTTCAACCTAAAACGCACTTGAAAATTTAATTATTTTTTTTCACTTTGTTTATCTTGTGTCCTTTTCATTATTTTAGTTCGAAAAATACAAAAAATGTACGTTGCCAATTTTTTATGCAAAAATCTTAAATGACATAAACAGCGAGCGTAAATCATGAATGTGTTTGTAAATATAGAGAGAATTCAAGCAGGAAGGGGAAAACTTTATGGCACCACAGTTTCTATACTTGAAATAATATAACAACATATTCAAATTGAACAGTCCTGGAGCAGAAGTGTTTTGAAGAAATTAGTTTATCCGTTTGGAAACTGTTTTTTTTACATCTCCCAATTCTTAAAAAAAACCCCATTACCCGCTGTGTAAAGTTTCTATTTAGTAAAGAAAAAAAGTCACGGGATAAATATTTTTAAAATTTCCAATAAATTTACTCAATCTTCTTCCAAAGTTTTTGATTTTCATTTCAGTTTTGTGTGAAAATGACACTTACTGTAAGCTTGCTAATGTCAGAACAAAAAAATTACAGAACATTTTTAACTAGAGAAAATGAAATTTATTACCTATCGCAATCTGATTTTCACTGATAATTCTCCCTTGATGGATAGCAACACTTATAGAGACTAAAATCTGCACATAACCTGACGTCTTTAAGATCTTTCTAATGGCGATTTGGTTTCAAATGACAGGCCCGATGTGATCCTATCAATCACTGTTCATATGGCTTTGAACTTACCGAGATTTTGAGGTATTGGCTGATCCGACTTACATATGGGTATTTCCACAAGTCAACTTTTTTGTCACGTTGGTGGCGCAACGCATTGTTTCTTAAAGAATAATTTATATACTATTTAATGTTTTTGTTTTTTGGTGTTAAGCGCAATTTACTGAAAGAGAGGAAAAATTTTGCCAACATGGGTCTAAAATACAAGATTAATTGCTTGTTGGCACTTCTGTTGAAGAGCACATTTATACATCAAGAGACCGCCGTCAAAACACTTACACGTCCACGAAGGACAGTGGTAAATAGGAGTGCGTTTATACTACATTCTGAGTAAAAGCTGCAGCCATTTTGCGGAGAACCTTTTATCTAGTATACTAACAATTTAGATCGGTGCACCTTAATCTTTGCGCTGATCAGCAATCAATTTTCAACAATTGAATCACCCCTTTATGAAGCAATGCCTTTGAGTTTTGTCCCTTAAAAATATGTTTGTAAATAAAAATTTCGCTATAGAGCCCCAGATTTTATATTACCTTTACTTTATAAAGAGAGTGACTTGGAGCATAGTAAATTGTATGTTATAGTATTTAAATTACTAATAAGTCCAAAGTGTAGGCTTATATATTTTATCAATACTCGCCAAGAATACGAAAAGTAGAAAATTTATAATGTTAAGCATTATGTTGATAATTGACTCCATTGATAATTCCTTCAAGGGCCTAAAGTTCCACACCACTGCCATTAAACGCGGTACAATTAAAACATCCAACATGAAAATCTTGTGGAAATAAAAAAAAAAAACGTTACGTATCATTAACATTATGGAATTAAAGGAATGTTTATATTAGCAATTCCTTACAAATGTATTTGTATTTACTGTAGGTGTACGTGCAAAAATTTTTGTAAGCGTATTAGTTGCTATGTATGTATTAAACAATATTTTAGGACACCAGACAAAAAACATATTTAGTATTAAGATTAAGTTGAGGCACTGTTAAACTAACGCTAAAACTCACGCAAAGTAGTTACTAAAAAACCCAACAGTGCTGATAAGGAACTACGAACTAGAATCTTAGAACTTTATCTAGCTAATTACCAAACTTTAACGAGCAAGTGTTTTAGGAGGAAATCGGCTTTATCAGAAAAAATTAAAGACAATTTTCATTTTCAAGACTACAGGGCTATTTGCCTTTAAATCACAGAATAAAAGGACAATACATAACATCAAATCAACCAAAAAGTAGCAAAAAAAAGAAAAAAATATATAAAGCTTAAGTTTAAGCTATAAGAAATGATGTGGACCATGTTGTGATACAAATTCATAAAGGTAACAACACAAAAGAAAAAAACCTCAAAATTCATGGGTGGTCTTAAGAATTCCGTAGAGTTGTATGCTGCTTCATGATGCCTGCTGCTTTTTCCCCTTTCTCTGCTGATTTGCTTTGTGTCTTATTGAAGTAAACTGTTTTTTTAGTAAAACACAAGCAACATGCTGTCTCGTCTGATGATGATGCTGCTGCTGCTATTGGAAATCCTACTACATTCTTTAGCTTTAAGCTGAAGAGGCTTCAAGAATAAAATCTCTGGTCTTATAAATGTCTTTAAACTGCATTTAAAATATAATTTAGTTTTAACACCGAACCAGTACAGTGAAGCAGAAAATGAGAGTTTTGTTTAAGGCCTTATGAACAAGAAATTCCCATTTTTCAATTAAGGATTAAGCTCACGAAGTGAATTAAGCTTTTGGAAGCAATTTTCGAAAATTTTGAATTTTACAAAAAGCGATTCTAAATGAGCTACCTAATTTAATTTTATTTAATTTAATGTAAATATTTGCATAAAATTTACATAAACTTACCTTTATCTTAATTAAACTTGCGTGGGAGTTATGTAGTTTCCAAAGTGTGTAATATTTAGTTAATGGTATTTAACAGACAATCCTTTTGTTAATCCTTTGCTTTGCTGTTAGTTAACAAATTAATGTATTTTAAACTTTAAACAGCAGCTTGTTCCATTTTATTTTGTTCAAATTTGTATTTAACTCTAAAAAGAGGAGATGTAAAAAAAAGTTTTATTATCTGGCTGTTAACATAAAAAGTTTAAAAATTAAATTAAAGTTTTTAGGATAAAAGCACATTTTTTTGTTAATTATTTAATACTTAAATTAAAAGCTCTGTGAACTTAACTATTACAGTTCGTATGCCATTATTCCTGAGGCGTTAAGCGCTACAGAGATGTATTAGATAAAATTGTATTAATGAATTTCTAATTAAACAATGCTGAACCCTTCTGTTTCATTTAAAACATAACTTTAAATTCAGTGTAATAATTTTTCGAACTGTTATCTTTCATTTTAATTGTCATTTTAAAAGAAAAACCATATCGAGTTCTATATAAAATCTTCTATAAAAAAATTATGTTTGAAGCGAAATGAGTGAAAGTATTGTACATATTTGTTTCTTATGTATGCGGAATTCACAACAAGTGGTTTGTGTCTTTAATAACTTATATAGCATTGTGGAGAGTTAACATCTACATACATATTCACATTAAGTCATTGAACGAAATTGTGTAAAAAATATAGAGATCCGGAAAATGTTTTATCTATGTGTTTTATTTTACACTACTTCCAATCCCTTTATTTCAGTGTAAAAATAACTACCAAACATGACTCTCACTCAAATAAATCAAGCATCATTTGAAAAGTGTATCAATGCAGAATATCGAAAAAAAAATCGACAATGAAATAGAGCAACGGCTACTCCTGGCACACTGAACCAAAAATCCAATGACGATGTACGTTAAGCAAGCGAATTACGTTTATTAAAATATTTTCGTTGGCTCAACGAATTATTCGTTAATATAATGAAAATTTAGGTATTATTTTTCGTTAATATAAGTTGAGCCAACGAAAATATTTTAATAAACGTAATTTCGTTTGCTAAACGTACATTTTCATTGGATTTTTAGTTCAGTGCAAAAGCATCGAGTACAATAGAGCACATACAAAAGACATAAAAATCGTCAACAGGGAAGTGAATTAAATAATTGAATTTAGGGCAGATAAAAGAGAATACTATCTTTTAAGCATCAATCTTTGGTAATAATAATCAATTTAAAAAACAAAAAAACCCAATTTGTTCTCTCTATGCAAATTTATTGTTAATCTAGGACTACAAAAATTTTAAAACATCTTTTGAATGTTCTATTTCAGTTTGAATGTTCTATCACATCTTTGTTCTGATTCAGCTTTATTTTATTTCAGCATTTTTCTATTGCAGTTTTGTTTTATTCTTCAATATTTTTATTGTAAGGCAAATCAAATATTTTTACAAGTATGGGTTTTATAAAGAGTGAGTAATATAATACACTCATTATTTAAATTTAAAGATATTGCTTGTAAGCCATTTTTCTTGTGCTTGAGCAGCACTTTAGTAAGCAACATAGCTTTCTTTATTTTTTTGCTTGGAAAATGTCGAAGAGTTATATAGTAAATTTCATTTAACAAGGTGCTATTGAAGTATATCGGTTGCTCACCGAAATTTATCTTAAATATGTTTTATCTATTTCAACGTGCTGAGAGATGGTGTATGCGTGTCGAAAGTGATGATTTTTTGAAAAAAAAAAAGGCCAACCAAAAATTTTAAAGATGATGAATTGCATCTAATCATTACTGGCTAAGAAAAATAAATACATAACGACAAACCAAAGTGCAAGACAACGCAATGGCTCTGTATCTTTAAGGACCATCTACAAGAAGCTATTAAAATCGGAGCGGATGATTACAGGGGACCTGTAGGGAAAACATTTACTTTGTTTGAATTTGAATAATGTTTAAACGGCGGAAACTAAGGTGAAGGCAATTTCTATGAGCTTCCTTAAATGAAGGTGTGCCATCTTACTTAACCAGTTATGTAAAACTCTTTAAAAAAAGCAGTGTTGCTTACTCTTTACAATAAAATTAATTACAAAAAACGGTCAATATTAATGAAAAAAAATTAATTTTCTCCATTAAAATGTAATAAAAAATAATAAATTATTTTTTTATAATTTAATAGTATACTGAAAAGAAAAAAATTAAATTTAATTAAATACAATATAATAGTCTGGTGGTGTATAAAAGTCATTCCTAAAAATTTAAGGAATATAACTATTACAAAAAAGCTTTATAAAATACATAACTGAAATGTAACTCATAGAATAAATTCGAAAAATAAAAAATGTTGAATAGTTTCTTTATATTTATAAATTTTTTGTAAAACTATAAGAAAGAAAAAGTTTTCTTAAATCAGTAATATAATTAATGGTAGAATATTGAAGGGTATTATTCGTTTGTGCTGATGTGAGTAACACTAAAAACATTGGTCATTGACCACCAGTGATGTTAACTTAGGGATTGCTGTTCGGTTTTAACCGAAATCGAAACCGTGGTTTTAAATGCCTAAAAACAGAAACCGAAAAAAACCTCGGTTTTAGCTTTTACTTTAACAATATATTTATGCTTAAAGAAATTGCAAATTATACATAATCCTCGAACTTCATATACAAAAATGTTATACATAACAGCCTGCAACAATGGCAAGGTACTTCAAAATTCTTAAAATGCCTAAAAACAGAAACCGAAAACCGAAAAAAAACCTCAGTTTTAGCTTTTACTTTAACAATATATTTATGCTTAAAGGATGGGACTACTTTTTTATGTATGGAGTTTTTTGGCTATAGCAGAAACATTTTGTTGGGAAATAGAATAATTCTTCGAAAAAACAGTAAAGAAAGAGTTATTATGTGTTGCGGATGCTTTTTGATACGTTTAATTTTAATTTTATTTACTGCAGTACAAATCAGTACAAATATAATAGGGCAGGGCCTGGCCAGGCTCAGGTGGATACAATATGCACAAAATGTTCATTTGGCCAATTGCGACGCCCACGGTTTTTACACTTTTACTCATTTTCTTGTAAAAAACACTTTGATTGAGGAATACATAAAGTATCGTTCTAATATACATACTTAATAATTATATAAAAGAAACTGGAAAATAGTAAAAAAAATGCCCACCAGGCCCAGGTATACACTTAAGGGCTAATAAAAGTACCTGAATTGAAACAAATAAAAAAAAATGTATTACATACAAAAAAAATATATATATATATGTTTATGTATGAAGTTTAACTTTAATATTTTCAAAACCGAACGAGAACCGGACCGAAACCGAACAGTTTTAATCATTTTAAAACCGAAACCGCATTTTTCACATTTTAACGGTTTTTAGCAAACTCTATGTTAACTTATATTTTTTCATTACCGTAAGCCCCTCTAAAAATTACCGTTTTTAAGAAGAAATCACTGTACGCAAAGGTTTTTAATCAAAACATTGCTGTGCTGTTACCAAAAGATAGGCGGTTGATTGTGTAGTAAAATTTATATGAAAAGCACTAAGTCCATCGCCTGTCATTTGAAAATAGCACATAAGAGCAGTATTCATAAACCATTTATTTAAATTTAAAATGTGTTTTAAGAAAAATTTTTGTCTTAAAATACATTTTTAACAAAAATTATTGTATTTTTTATGAATGAGGCAGTAAAATAATTTTCAATAAAATCAATCCATCTGTACTTTAACCAAGTCAAAGTGGTGTCAATAGTACGGTAAGTACGGATTTTCTTAAATTAACTACAGAATGCTTGGTTCAAATACGGATTATTCAAGTGCCAAGCACTGAACTTTATCCACATTTGAGCCGTACTTAAAATAATCCGAAAACTATAGTTAAATTTATAACATTGCGGCTATTTTATGTTTAAGAATTGTTGATTTTTAAACCAAACAAAAAGTTAAATATAAAATTAATAATATACAAGAGTAATTTCATTTTTCTTATTTTGCACTTATCGGTGTTACGAAAACATTTGGAGAAACTTAATGTTCTTAAATTTTTGTTATAATATTTATCCTTTTTAAAACCTTTTCTTTAGCTTCACTTCGGAAAATCAAATCTTGTTACGTTAATTTAACCGCCTTATACTCAATGCAAATGGATGAAACTTTGCAGGCATACATATTCCCGATGACAATACACGAATACATGGGCGTAGCCAGGATAAAATCTAGGGGGGCAAAATTTTTTTTTTTTAGTAAAATGCTTTTTTGACAGCCTTTTACTCAAAGCAAATGGATGAAACTTTGCAGGCATACATATTCCCGATAACAATACACGAATTCATGGGCGTAGCCAGGATCAAATCAAGGGGGGGGGGGCCACAATTTTTTTAAATGCTTTTTATTAGCTTCACTTTGGAAAATCAAATCTTGTAACGTTAATTTAACTGCCTTTTACTCAATGCAGATGGATGAAACTTTGCACGCATACATATTCCCGATGACAATACATGAATCCATGGGCGTAGCCAGGATAAAATCTAGGGGAAGGGGGGTTAAAACCTTTTCTTTAGCTTCACTTCGGAAAATCAAATCTTGTAACGTTAATTTAACCGCCTTTTACTAAATGCAGATGGATGAAACTTTCCAGAAATACATATTGCCGATGACAATACATGAATACATGGGCGTAGCCAGGATAAAATCTAGGGGGGGGGGGGCAAAAAAATTTTTTTTTTTTGATAAAATGCTTTTTTGACTGCCTTCTATTCTACTCAATGCAAATGGATGAAACTTTGCAGGCATGCATATTTCCGATGACAATACACGAATACATGAGCGTAGCTAGGATTAAATCTAGGGGGGCAGAATTTTTTTTTTGTGAAATGCTTTTCTTTACATTCACTTCGCAGCATCAAACCTTGCATCCATTTGCGTTAAGTAAAAGGCGGCTAAAAAAAGCATTTTAAAAAAAAATTCTGCCCCCCGTAGATTTCATCCTGGCTAAAAAAAAATTTTCTAATGAATTCCTTACTTACTGCAGTTTTTACCCCTAAATATTAAAAATATTTTCATTTAAATTTAAAACTATTTTCGTAAATGTAAATGTAAATGTAAATTGTAATGTATTAATTAAAGCTATTCGTTACTAAAAAGTAAAAAATAAAAAAATTTTAAGAAACGCTTTTCTTTACCTTAATAAATTGATCAGTTGTGAACACAGAATAAATATGAATACTAAAAAAATCGACTAAAAGTCAAAAAATAACAACATTTCAAACAACATAAACTTTAAAATCAAAATTGAAAAAAACTCACACATCCCTTAAAGAAAAGCGTGGGGCGCGTTGTTATGAAACAAAATGCTCAATTATTGAAAATTGGTAGCTTTAAACATGATTGGTTGTATTTCTTTCGGTCTGAAATATTAAAATGTACTCACGGCAGTCATGTTTTTTTTTTTTAAGTTCAGGTTGGTATGGGCGCCCCACGCTTTTCTTTAAGGGATGTGTGAGTTTTTTTCAATTTTGATTTAAAAGTTTATGTTGTTTGAAATGTTGTTATTTTTTGACTTTTAGTCGATTTTTTTAGTATTCATATTTATTCTGTGTTCACAACTGATCAATTTATTAAGGTAAAGAAAAGCGTTTCTTAAAATTTTTTTATTTTTTTTATTTAAATCAAAAATCTTCTTTAAAAAGTTAAATTATAAAACCTACAAAAATTCTAATATCTTTAAATTGCCGCATTTTGAATAAAATAACCTTGCTACCTTTTGCGGCCCAAAATTAACTTACAAAAGGGTTATTACCGTAATGTTAACATCACTGCTGACCACCTATTTAGTATACCGATCGACTCAGAATCACTTTCTGATTTGATTTATCGATGTCCGTTGGGCAGGCTGACTGGTTGGCTAATTGTCTGTCCATGAACCCTATTGAAAATGGTGAGAATCGGTCTGTAATTTCGCATAGCTTCCGTACAAACATTTTTTCCGAATAGTCTTTGTGGCTAAAACACCATCTTATGTTGGTATTTAGATTAAATTTAGCTCAAACGTATTTGCAACATAAATCGTAGTACAACATTTTTTTAAATCGGTTATTATTTGACCAAAACTCCCACACAATAGCACCCACTTCTGAAAATAGCTTAATATAAACCTCCTCTTACAAATCGCTTTAGGAGGAACAAAACTCATAAAGATATTGATACTAAGATAATATTCGGCAGCAAGAACTTTTACATGAATCTTAACCTCATAAGAACATTTTGTTTTGTTCACCCTGTAGGGCATCAAATGAACGGGCTTGACCGACTATACTTTCATACTTGTTTTATTTTTAGTTATTAAAACAGAAATAAAAGAATTTAAATCGATATTTCAAATATTTTCAAAAAACAGATCATTTTATAATTTTTTTTTCATAAAGGAAAGTGTAAAGTTTCACTGAGGGTGTTAATATATCTTAAAATCATGATATATTGTTGCCATTTTTATGTATTTTTTTCTTTGTATGTTTTACTATACTTTATCTTCTCTTCGATTTGTATTCATATTTTTTTATTTATTTATATTATTTTTTTTATCACACATCGTAAAACAACTGTTTCATTAAAAACTTATTCTTTCTATTTTTTCATCTCTTTGGTGGGTGTTTTAAGCTGCACAATGGGGTTTTTTATTTAGCGAAAAATATAAGAAATTTACAACAATGTTTTATATTTAAACCTTAAAAATAGGAAAAAAAATTGGCATTTCCTTAAAAGTCTAAGTACTTAATATAATTCTGAGTACATAATATGTACCTACTTATATATTATGTGTATATATTATGGACACTTATTTACTTTTAAGGATGTCTGTCCGTCTATTCGTATGTTAGTTGAAATCAACTTTCTGAAGAAGTTTTCAGATATGATGAGAACTCGGTTGTTATGTATTAATATCACATATAGACTTAAATAACTTGCTATTTAGTTACTGGCACATCAAGCTTGATATAAGCAAAAAATACAATACAATACAATTTCATCAAATTTTTACCCATAAAAGTTCACTTGTTAAAGTCCCCGTATAACTTTTTATACCCACACCACAATAGTGGAGAGGGTATTATGCATTTGTGCTGATGTGTGTAACGCCTTAAAATATAAAGTATACCGATCGACTTAGAATTACTTTCTGAGTCGAACTAACAATGTCCGTCCGGCAGGCTGGCTGGCTGGCCGTCCATGTAACCTTGTGCGCAAAGTACAGGTCGCAATTTTGGAGATAATGTGAAAAAATTTGAAAATGGGCCGAATCGTAGGACCACGAGGGATGATAGGAGGAAATTGCTGCCTCTCAGAACTTATCAAACCGATTTTAATGAAATTTAAATCATAGATAGAAATATATTTATATGGACACATAAGCTATGTAAATTTTCAAAAATAGGACCACAAGGGGAGGTAAGGGGCAATTTCTGCCCCTCACAAACGTTCAAACCGATTTTAATGAAGTTTATAAACATAGATAAATCCATATTAATATGGACACATAAGCATGATGTGATTTTAAATACATACTGTTGTGTAGGGTATCATATGGTCGGGCTTCACCGTCTATACTTTCTTTCTTGTTTGGTTTGCACTTTAACATTAAAAACTTCTAATAATATATTGTTAGCGAAAATGAGCGAAATTTGTTTGATAAATGGCCAAGTTCTAGAGTAGTTCATCAAAAAATTGTATTGTTTTAAGATTTAAGATCTTTAAAAGTTTTTAATACTTCAAATTTGTATCTTCAAAAATGGTTAACTAAAATGGCAAATAATACTGTCGAATGCAGTGTTCGAAAATAAACACTTAATATCGCTCCTTAGTGTTCGGTTCGGTAGAGTTGTGGAAAACACAAACGCTAATAGTGTTTGTGTAGTAAATCATTAAAAAAATAACGTTTCCCTGTTTGTCATCTTTCGAACACAAAAATAATACTGTTCTTATTCAACTCAACAAAAAGATGAGAAATTTTCCGTCCGTTTTTTTTTTTAAACACAAACTTTATTGTGTTCGGTTCGGCTCATTAAGGGTTGTGTTCGTCTACATAAATACCAAAAAAATAGATATCGTTCTTGGGTGTGTGAGCCGAACGCTTAACGATGTACTGTTTATTTTCGAACACTGATCATATGTTTATCAGCTGATTTTTGAAAAACAGTAACAGGCGTGTCGTTGTGCTGAACATTATAAAAAAGATTGGAGTCTTATTTTCATATTCCCAGGAACATAGAAATCATTTTCTTCGTTCCTTGGAAAAATATCTAAGCCAGTATATAATATTTATGAAATATGGCCATGATCTCGAAGTCGATATCTATTCAAATTGAGATCAATGAAAGTTCTTAGCTCAAATATTCAAAAAATTACCAAATTTTTTCTGATTTTTAGATTCGGATAAAGATAAATGGAACTCAAAGTATGAAGTATATAAAACAGTATTTTTAAAACAGGAACGTTTTCAATTTATTTCGATATTCAGAACATGGCTCGATAGGCAAGAGGTTTGTGTTATTTGTGATCTGTTTCAGATATTCTAGCCGAACAGGACAAAGCCTGCCCATCTTCTTTTAGTTTAAAAATTTTGTTTGGCTAAAAAAAGTGTCTTTAAAATTTTTTTAAATATTAATACTTCCTGCCTTTTAATTCCCAGAATTTTTAATAATATTTAAATATTCTTGAAATTAAATTTTTTACTTGCATATAAACTTATTCATTTCATATTCATGTACCATTGTGCATTTTTGATTCTTGAATTAAAAAAAACAAGTCTGTATATTTTTTTTTTTATTTATACTTTTTACTTGTGTATAGCAATAAGAGAAATATAACTAGAGTTGTGTTTTAATTTATGATTTCGTAAAAGATACATAAAAAAACTTTTGAAAATAAAAATGAATGAATTTTGTTTTTTTATTTTGGAATGAAGCAGTTGTTTACTTTACTTTTCGTAATAATCAAAAATGGTTAACAAAAACAGTTATTTCAACAAATATCAACAATATTAAAGTCAAAACTAATTGCAAATAACCAAAAACAGAAATAAACATGAGTTACAAAAAACAATATTGAGCGATAGTAAACGCATACTAATATTGAGAGCAGAAAAATACACTTAAGGCGAATTCACACATTTGTTCCAAACTAAATTTTTATATGTCGCATATGGCTCCGTTAAATTTTGTTTTCAAGTTCAGCATGATCGGTCCACAAATGGCTGAGATATGAGAAAAGAACCACGACTGCCTTTAATTTTCCATGAATCCCTTGTTGTTGTTGTTTTTTTTTTCTGTATGTCTGGAGGACATGAGATAAAGTTTTCAAATAAGGTACAAACATCCTGGCTATCAATACACAACATCCGACAAAATTAAGGTGGGATTAGAGAAGTTGGCGTGGTATAAAATAGATTTTTTTTATATCTAAAGTACGGTATTTATGTAACTTTCCGTTAAAAATAGTCTGGAAAGCTGTTTGGAAAACAGTGAACTTATACCCTGGAGTTGACACTTCTGATTTTAAACGATGCTAAACTACCTGGCTAAGTACGCCTCAATTCAGATACAAATATTAAATTTTGATTCAATCATTTCTCAAACCGACCGGATGAACACTTCTGTAGGCTCCGAATTCATTTACAGTACACTCGCGATAATATGAACACCCTAATATATGAACACCCCAAAATATAAACACTTATTTTCTTCCATTGACTGCTCTAAAATATGAACTTGTGCAAAAGCTTTAAAATATGAACAACTTATAGTTGTATTTTTAACGGTTTTTATCTACCTACACAGTGTTAAAATCAAAATCAATTTTTATTCAGCTGCATAATAACTTGTGGATTTTGCTAGCTATCTGCTTTAAAATTATCTTCAGTTGTTAATCAAAATGTTTTGCATACACTTTTTAGTTAGTTCTCACATTAACATAGAATTCTAAACACATTTTTAAATATGTATAATTTTTACGTGAAAAGTTCTTAAATATGAATTAAAAAAAGCATAAGTTTTGAACTTTAAAAAGAAAAATCAGAAATTTTATAAAATTTAGAACATTTAGGAAAAGGTATTACTAATTTAGCGAATAATTTTTTTTAATGTTCTAACAATACGTTTATTTGACTTGGAAAAAGAAAAATGTGCTGTCTTCCGAATACCCAAAAAATGGAAAATGCATGCATCGATGGTTTTTGAAAATGAGAAACAAAAAGATCACTGTTAGCAGACACGGAAAATATCTGGAGTTTTTTTAGAGAGCGGGGCGTTTTTAAACTGATTGAACGAAAGAAAATCACAGACTTTTGCGTATAACTTTAAGTTTGTTCTTCTTTTTTAAATATCAATAGTTTTTTAAATCCAATGAACAATAAATAAAAAAAAATTAACATTAGAAACTTTTATTTTTATGGAAAAAACGTTTTTGAAGAAAAATTAGATGCCATTCGCAAATACGAACAATCTTGCAAAAGTGAACTGGCTTTGTTTTAATTAGTTCATATTATCGCGAGTACACTGTATTGGCAAAAATATGGGGGAAAAATCACATCTCACGATGGCAAATATTCTTATTGATAAAAAAATTTAATTTTTTTTTTTTGGTTAATTCTTACCAAACGCAGAGAAAAATTTTATTCATACCTGCAATGATTCAATTTCTCATCGTTCTTACACAATAAATTTTTAAAACATACTTATTTATACCTCCAATATATTCAACCAATTGTTTAAAAATAAATTACATTAACAATAACAAATACGCCAAAAAAAAAAAAAAGAAGCAAGAAAAATTTAAAAAAATAAAAAATCAAGAACTACTAGTACGCAATAGCTTTTCCCTTGTACAAATACATAAAAAAAACAACATTTTGTCTATATTTGAAACGCACCACTACAATTTGGTCATAATGCTCATGAAAATTTATATTTTAATCCAAATTATATTGATTTGCTTTATTTATTTCACCCGTTTCGGCTAAAAGCGAAACAAAATAAACACACAAACGCACAGTGGGTTGGACGCAGTTAAATATTGGATAAAATATACTTTTTTTAAAAACAAAAACAGACAGAGGATTATTTCATAAGCGACCACTGAAATGACCTTAAAAATGTATCCTTACATTTTAAAAGAACTCAATGGTTTCTAATTTTGCACTGCCTGACCACACAGAAAAAAATCAAAATTGATTTCAATTAAAAAATTTGTGATATTAATTAAAAAATTAATTAAATTTGCACCAGAAAACAAATTAATAGTATCAATTAAACCAGTTTATTTTTATTAAATTTTGATTTAAATTTGTAAATTGTAATTGGATGTAAGAAAAGATAAACTCATTGTTTATTGTTGATGTTTTGTTTAAGCTTTGATATTGTTACTTACAACTAAGACTTTGAGTGTTTAAAATTCTTATTCGCTTTAGGGTTTTATTCGTATAATATTTTCAGCTTTTCTAAAATCTTAGGAAAAGGTTTCCTGATGAGACAACAGTTAAAATCGATAGGGAGTGTCAGCTTCAGAAAGGTGTCTGTTACGAGAGATTATTTCTAAGAAATAAACATTAAAAGTTTCCACGAGGCAAAGTGTACATTAATGGGAGCGTGAGTAAAAATAAATAAATTTCAATTTAATCTAAAACCCAAATTAAATGCAAACGAATATAACGGTGTTTTCAGTAAGTGTACCTACTATAATTTTTTAAAAAAGGAGTAAAGTTGCCTTCGCAATTCTTTCACAGTGCGAAACGTAAGTTATGCTATTTCGTCGTGGAGTAGTGTTGCCAAAACTTGGTAACCAAAAATGGCTTAATTTACGGAAATCATGGCTAAAAAGTTTTTTAAATAAAAACATATAAAGATTCAATAACAAAACAATTCATTAAAAGTTTTATAATCATATTGGAAATTGAGATGAATTTGTTAAATAACGATAAACGTAAATTTAATATTTTAGCTTTTAAAAAATTTAATCATGGATAAACTCGATGTCGTTATGGTTCATCTCATAGGAATCTCTTGTGCCGATTAGTTTTAAATACTTTGAAGGTAAATTTTGAGTCCAAATTCATATTAAAAAATAAAAAAAGATAAAGAGTATTTTATTTTTGGCTAATTGATAAAATCAAACTAACGGTTGCTAATGTAACCTATTTCTCAAATGACTTTTAACGATGTTAACTTGGCTAAATACCCTCTCTACTTCAGCATTAGATCATGGAAGGGAGAGCAACTTTATAGTAAATTTTAAAATTTCTAAAAGTTTTTGTTTCCACCTTCATCTCTATTTTTAAATACCTCCGACCAGAAAAAAACGTGTTGTTTGTGTTGATCCATTTTAAAAATTTAATATTTATCACCATCGTTTATATCGATTATCAAAATTTGTAAAAGTTGTGGTTTAAATAAAATGCATTTTAATTGTTAAAAACGTTTATTTTACTTTCAGCAATTTTATAAATTTTTATAAGAACATAAAAATTATGGTTTACTAGAAAAACGGCAAACCAATTTTTATGGCTAAACAAGTTGAAAAATTGTTAAAAAAAGAATGGCTAATTGCTAAACTCATTTTTACTTATGCTAAACAAGTTGAAAAATGGCTAAATCTAGCCTCTAAATGGCTAAAATGGCAACACTGTCATAGAGAAATACACGCTTCAAAAACGTTTGCAAACTGTACCCATGTTCGGTAACTTTAGTGAGAACTTTTCGCACCGAAAAGATGTGAAACAAAATATTCCATCGGTTTTCGAAAAGTGAGAAAAAACTCATGTCGAAAACTATCGAAAGAGATTACGTCGTTACGTTATAAATGACATAATATTGCACTCGAAGCCGATGTGACATTGCAGATGTTGAGAACGCCAGTAGTTCATATCGTTGACGGCGACCAAAATTTAATAAAAAAATTAAAATTTTTTACGGCGGCACAAATACAAACGTCGGTTATACCAAATAGTATAAAGTGCGACTTAAATGTTTGTTGTTTGCAAACAAGCTTTGAAAACATTCGTACATTTAAAAAAATGTTAAAAGCAAAATAATAAAACAATGAAAAAATGTGCCAAGAACAAAATATTATTATTATTATTCTTTGCATTTTTAATTGATTTTTAGTGTTAAAATTTTTTCTCGACCCATTTTGATTCGTGAGTTGACAGTTCAACCAAAATATTACAGACACACTTCTTCTATTAATTGGCGAGTAATTTCCTTACATGACAGCTTGTTTTCGCCAAAAAAAAAGTTACAGACAAAGTTTAGTGAGAAAAAAAGCTGTTTGTTTCAATATATGGCATTTTTGTTTCATTTCACACATTTCAATCGAAAAGTTTCTCGATGCGAGAGTTACAGAACATGGGTACTGTTTAATGTTTTTATCAAAGTTCACGTATTGTCGTGACTACGTTGCGTTGGCTTTCGAAAGAAAATCTGCTTTTCGGATGAAACTTACCTATGGTTTACACATGCAAGTGCAAGTTTGAAAAGCTTCATCCACAAGCAATTTCGGACCTACTTGCACACACGCATTTTGTAGCCAATCGGATATTTGTTCGATTTTTTCAATTATTATACGTAAACTAAACTTGCATATGTGGGGCAACTTTTGGTTTGTTGGTTTTGACTTTAAACAAAAATGTTGAATTGGACGAGAAAGCAGCCTTAAGGCGCCCGTACACGACATGTTTTTGTCATCTGACATGTCAAATTTCCCACTGCAAAATACATACATGTCGTGTGTTACCTTTTAAACTTTGCTTCTGTAAAAGTCAGACGCAAAGTCATCTGACAAAATTTCAATTAGAGCGTGCTCTATTTTCTTCTGACAAACCATCTGACATCAGAAAGCTATGCCGGGAAGAAACCGGCAGCGGCGTCCACTATTGACGGAATCATTAGCCGGCTGAAGTTAATTTTTTACAATACCGAGATATGTTTAATCATCTTACCATTGAATATGAATTGAATGAATTTATGTAAATATATATATAAAAACCGTTTTATTATAAAATTCTAAATTGGTATCTTTGAAATAAAAGAAAAAAATGTTAAGATGGCTAAACTATTTTACAAAAACATGTCGTCTATATGCTCCTTTAAGCATAGTGAAATAAACAGGTGGCAGCACTACGCCAGATGACGATTTTTTGCTTTTGCATTGTTTGTCTAGGTTGATGTCAAAGTTTTGTTTATGTTTACAAAAAGTCCACGTTTTGTGCCGTGGTTGTTGTATTTTATTAAAGTTTTTGATAATATTAAATTAAAATAAATAAGATATTGACCATAATTTAAATATTTATTTATTTCATCACGTTGAGCGGCAGGCTTTGATTTTTGTTTAAATTATTTTTAGACGTAAACGGTGATGTGATTTAAATTTGTGTTGTAATGTTGTATTTGTTGCCGTAACGATGCCACCTTCTTATTCCACTATGGTCTTAAGCACAAGGCACAATTTTTCCGAGAATAACTACTGCTTGGTGTGGTTTTAATGCTGAAGACGTCATATGCCAATTTGTCTTTAAAAAAGATCAACGATGATAGCTACAGGGCGATTATATCAGAGACGTTTCAAAATTTTGCGATATTTGGTTCCAACAGCACGGCGCAAGGTGTCATACGGTCACAAACGATACAACCGTGTTATTATCAGCTGGTAAGGAATGGGGTCCCAACATTGGGATCGGATGTGAAGTTCTAACCGGTCACCCATCATAAGCCCCTAAGCTTATATCTGAAATATTAGTTGAGAGAACATCGACAGAATGAGAAAACACATTTCTTCATGTTAATCATAATCTTAAACAAGGGTATCTTACAAGATTTCATAATCGACTGATTCTCGTACAGTGAACTTATGTCGTTTTTATTTTTTTCCCCCTTTTTTTTAGTTTAAAATATTGTTTTTTAAACACTTATCACAAGATTTTAACTATTTGCACTAAAAAATTAAACATTATTATGATAGCGTCTTATTATTGTTTTATATGTTTGTATGTATGTGTATTTTTGACAGCTCATCTTATAAGATAGTTGTTATGGGATTTCTCATAACATTTATTATAATATTAATACTAACACTATTTGAGAGTCCACACGTAAGATAATACTCTCTGCGATTAAATTTGACGTTTGTTGTTTTAAAAATCGTATACCTTATCTCAGGTGAAGACCCTGTGTATACACCAACGATTTAAGAAACCATAACAAATGTAGCCCTTTGTTCCTTTTAGGATCCATAGGACATAATATAAATATATATAGTTTAATACGTTACCAAACTAAACTGTGTTTATGAAAGGTGGTTGTTAATTTGAAATATCATTAAAACATGAATTGAATATATATATATATATATATAAATAAGCTGTCGAACAGTTTAAAATTGTATGATGCTGCCATTTATACTAAAATACTTTTTACTTATACCCTACATAGAGCCACTGTGAAACGAATATTTTGTATCGTAAATACCATGTGCTCATGTGTCTATAGACACGAACATATATGCTCGCATTAACATTTACACAGTAGTTGCGTATGGATCAAATAAATATGTTTACCAATGATTGGCAACCACTTATTTGTAATACAAATAAAATAATTTAATACAGGCCAAAATTGAAAATAATACTAATATCAGAAGTAGCACCAGTAAGTAGTATGTTGTAGTTAGTTAGTAGTTATACAACAGCATAAACTGGCACCATCACCATCAACTCCGCTGCAGCGACCGCCACACCTCATTACACTCACAACAACAGAAACAACACTATCATCTAGCAACAACAGTGTTTTGAGCGTTAACATTACCGCAATATTGTTGTATCGACCAATAAATGAATATCGAATGAAGAAAAAGTTTGTAAGAGAGTTTATTTTTTCTTTTATTATTATTATTATTAAAATAGAAAAAAAAACTCCCCCCTGTGTAGTTAAAGAACAATTTTAGTCAAGTATCCATAAAACGTGGATGAAAATAGAAATTAGTAAGTGTGTTCTATGAACAAATTGTGAAATCATTATCTAAATTAGGAAGCGGTATAAACCGGCTGATATGTTTCATATAGCCTTTTGCTAACGTTGCTAAATGTTGATCGACTGGAAAATTTAGACAATATTGTATAGAGTAAACAAACAAAAAATCTGCCTGAGATTTTAAATCGTTTTGAAATGTTAGTTCGATGGCACAAGGTCAGTGGGAGCTGTTGATGAGTCTTAATGACATCTCAAGAGTTGTATAATTTTACCATGTTCTTTACTGTCACGGAAAGTTAAATTTAATCGATTCATCCAAGCATCTGCCACATACTAAGACCCTGAACTTGAAGTCAGATTGAAATACCGAAAAAAATTTAAGGTATCTTCACACTTAACGAATATTTGACTTATGTTAACACTTTAGAGTTTTCATATTTTTTTTTGTTACTCTATTAAAAAAAAAATTCGCAATCAAATATAGAGAAGATCTTGGCCTTCATCCATATAAGATCCAACTGGTGCAAGAATCAAATCCAGCGGACTGTCAGTTGCTTAGTGTGTTTGGCTGAGAATTAACTGCAAGTTAAAACAGATTTTTATCGTCAAATCATTATCTTCAGCGATAAGGCTCATTTCAGGCTTAAATGGTATGTAAACAAGCAGAATTGTTATATTTAGAAAGAGCAAAATCCTCATGAAAAATCATTGTTTGGTGCGGTTGACATGCCGAAGCCGTCATCGGCTTTTATCGTTAAATCCGAAACCGGTGCCAACATTATCGTGAATGGCGAACGCTACAGGCAAATGATTCGTGATTTTTGTATTCCTAATTTCATTGCAAATCATTTGGAGGAAAAAGAGTTCTAACAAGAAGGCGCAACACGCCGCACAGCAAGTGAAGCCATCCCTTTATGAGCCAAACGTTTGGTGACCGAATTTTTTCAAGAAATGGACCCGTGAATTGGCCACCTTGTTCATATAATTTGACAACTTTGGACTACTTTTTGTGGGGGTACGTTTTGTCTCCGGTCTATGCTGATAAACCAGCAATAATTGATCATTTAGAAGCCAACATTTGAAACACTATTGACGAAATAATACCGGGTATGCTCGTAAAAGTGGTGCAAAATTAGAGCGACAGGATGGCGTTCATAAATGCCATTAAATTTATGAATCTGTTGTATTTTATTTGTTCGACCTGGTCTGGATCTATTAGAGAAAAATTCCACAATCCCATTTCAGTTAAATCAATAAAGACTTCAAAGATTTTGTTTAAGTTCTTTTTAAGATCGTTAACAAAGCCTTCAGGATTCTGGAAACCACTTGAGTGAGATTAAAATCATATAAATGATACACGGAACGAAGTTTATTTCTAAGGTAATCAATTTCGTTTCTTTAAACAAGAAAATCCAAAATCTAAAAATAATTTCTTGATTTTATCTTATTTTGCTCGTATTTAGTAAAATTTTCTTAAATAAAGAAAGATGTGGCTTGAACCAAGACACGCATATATTAAGAATAAGTAAATTTTGGCTTGGCCGAGAATCATGCAAAATTTTCTTGGTTCATATAGCTTGAATGTCCGTAATTTCTACAAAAAGAAGCTGGTCGTGTTCGTAGCAAAAGTGAAATTTACCTATTTCAACCAACATATGGCCATGTTTTAACCTTCAGTATTCTTTAAGATATGGCAGCTTTTACACGATAGGTTTCTATACACAACTAGATTTCTTTTTGTAGAAATTACGGACATTAGTAAATAATTGTTTCCATGTAGGTTTGAATTCTTTTGAAAGCGATCACGATCTTAAAGCCATAATATAATTATTTTAAATGAATTAAATTATTTTAGAAATGGCAACAGAGGCGGTCTTTGCATTGTACATTTGAAATGATTTATGTATTGCTACACCCACGGCTGCCAGATTTGACGATTTATCGTCATTTTGACGATTTTTTGTTCCGAAATTAGCAAACTGACGATTTGCTGATTTTTTTCTAAAAAGTGAATATTTTTTTACATTCTCCAAAGTCTGAATAAACATTACATTTTCTGACACGTTCGTTTTTTAATATTGAAATGTTTAACAGCCGTACCTTAACAAGAGCGGAAGGCCGAACGTTTTATTTTGCTTATACCCCTGACAGACATATAGTTTCAATACCATGGTGTGCATACTACAGTAGTATATACACCATCAATATACCACTTTGTTTCATGATTTAATTGTAGTTTAGGTTGACACACATGTAGTATACCATGATAGTATAGTATACAAATCCTATGTCTGTCAGTGGTATTAGCTGATATACCATACCTGAGCAAGAGCGTTAACGTTGTGTCACTAGTGATAGCTTTTTTGTTTAATAAAACCCACAAATTAAAAATGAAAATAGAGATAAAAACGCTAGATTGACCAAAAACTGCTAAATTGCCATTATTTATTAACAATAGCGGCCAACTTCACTATTAAACGAGCTGTCAAAATCGGTTTTTTCAATTGCAAAGCGTTGAGGCCGCTCTATACAAAAACTAAAAAGCGCGTGCTGCTTTTGTTTAAGTACGGCTGCAATATGCAAGTCTGAAAAAAGTCTTTGATTATTTTCAGAGTACAAAAACAACAATGTTAAACTTTGTTTACCTTTCGTCAAACCATCATCGAATGAACCTTTTACGACTCTCTGTATAAATCATATTTTTAACAATAATACGGCGAACATTTCACGAGTTGATAATATCTACATGAGCATTATACGATTCTTGACATAAAAGATAATCTTTACCCACGTCTTAAACGATTCCCACAACGATTAAAGAAGCGTATTTCGCTGTGCTATGGAAGAATCACCCTCGTGTTAGTTTTCCGGTGTGAGGAATCTACTATGATTAAAAAATGCGGTCATCGACGATCAAGGAATCTCTTCATGAGACTCCCAGTATTTCCTACACGATTGAAAATGCTAGGTGGGTATCAAGTAATTATGTTTTTGTTTGACTGTTTTTTTTTTATAAAAATCGAACAAAAATTGTTTAAAAAAACTAAATTTTCAGTTTTAGGATTTTTAAAACGTGAATGACGATTTTTTATCTTTTCTCAAAAAATTAAGGATTTCCTCACAAATTTATCTGGCAGCCCTGGCTACGCCATACAAAACTTTTATCTTTATGCTATGTTCACATTTGGCTTCTTAAACGCGTTTAAGCAGTTTGAACGTGATTAAGCTCTAATCACTTCAAAATCGAGATGATTACTCATACATTAAAGTGATTTATTAATCACTTCAAATTGACATGATTACAACTAAATTACTGCATAAATCACATAGAATCCACTGAGCATACCTCAAATGTAGAATCGCCAACATGATCGTGTACAACCGGCCACGATTTCTGCTTAATGTTTTTATTTTTTCCCTTAAATGATTCATAAATTTTCACAATTTCATCATTAAAATTATTAAAATAATCTTCTGAAACCTTTATAAGTGTTTTTACCAATTTTTAATACTTTAAAGAAATATAAATTTGTTTGTTGTTTTTTTTTTCTTAATCATCTATCATCTTAATCATCTCAAATGTATTTGAATTTTCAATAAATCTAATCCATTCCAGCTTGTTTTGCAATGCCTTGGATTATGTTAACTTTAAGGCCATTGGGCAATCGCGACCTTTTATTGTAAATATGTGGCTTCAGAAAATCCACCAAAAAATTTTTCGATCTTGGCAGACAACTGACGTAATTCCATTGACAACTGCAAATAGCGTACTTTAAAAAAAATACATGTGATGCAAATTATAAAATTTTTTCCAACCGTAAGATTTATTGCTGTCATTAGCGACGTAGTTCTAGGTTCCCGTGATTTCTTTTTAAAGCTACAATTGTTT
This sequence comes from Pollenia griseotomentosa, assembly GCA_963931875.1. Lineage (NCBI taxonomy): Eukaryota > Metazoa > Arthropoda > Insecta > Diptera > Polleniidae > Pollenia > Pollenia griseotomentosa. Next base: position 114,416,894 of record OZ007560.1, read on the forward strand.
CCCTTCGTACTAACAACATAAAATTAATTTTTAGGAATTTTCATCAGTGTACCTATAAAATTCTATGTTACCAATTAAAACCATTTGTGACGTTATTTCCGTAAAATTAATTTACAAAATTCTTTCTAATGCTTGCGACTTAAAACCCCATATAACCTTTTACTACATTACTAGTCTGAATTTATGCAAACTCATTCATTCAAGTACTCAGTCATTCACTTATTTATTCATTCATTCTTTTATTTATTCACTTCGCTCTACCCCAATATGTATATTTAACAACTACCAAATATAATGTATAAAGAAAATAATATTAATATAAAACGCAAACTTCAATCTTCAAGAGAGAGAGAGAGAGAGAGAGTACATATATACAAACATTAAAAAGACGAAATCAAACTTAACAATTGATACATACACAATGGTTTGATAAATGGATGGCTGGATGGATGCATTAATGGTTGGTTGATTAGTAGGATGTGTGGGCAGAAAACACATAAGTGAAATTGAAGGAACGACGTTAAAGAAATGTGAGCCATCTTGTTAAATAAAGGACCACTTGCTGCGTCATCATACCAAAATGTTTGCGATTATTTAGCGGACAGAAAGATGTTTCAATGTTTTTTTCATTTAAAATTTCAAAAAAAAAAAAAAAACTTGAAAAAATTTTGAAGAAACAACTGACTCCGGTAAAGAGAATTTGTTAGTGTCCAACCGAAGCTAATTTTTTAGGCCGAAGTCGTAGCCAAAGTTCACAAATTTGGCCGATCCGAAGCCGAACTTTATCCAAAGTCACAACATCAAAAAATTTCAAATTTTTCATAACAAAAAAGTAGACAGCGGTTTTGTTAAAAAAAAAGAACAAAAAGAAACATTTTGAGTTAATACTAGGGCTTCTAAATTTCCGGGTTATTTCTATTCCAGGGAAACGAAACAGAAATAATCTTATTCCCGGGATTTTTTGAATAAAACATTCATATGTATTTTTTTTTTTTTTTTTTTAATCACGAATTATTAAAACTTATTAATATTTAGTAGTTATTATTAATAGCAACTTGGTATAATTAATTTTCTTTAAGAACCATTTTTTTTAATTATTATTAAAGCATTAAAAAGCTCATCAGAGATTCTATTTATAATCCTTGTTGATATGTATATTACCTACTACCGAAAACGTGCTCTCGCTCTCTACAAACACTGGTTACATAGTAAGAAGCGCATCATAAAAAGATTATAAATTTGTTGGCCTGTTGCACGTGACTTCATAGACGTCAAATTCTTTTTTTTTAATTTTTTCAGGCTTTTGTATTTTCTTTACATTTATTTTTTTAGAATTTATAGATGGTTCTGGTGTTGGTGTATCGTGTACATTTTCATTTTCTACTTCAAGAAGTTTTTTAGACATTTCATCAGCAATTAAAATGACCCTTGATTTATTGGCGTAGGAAAAAATTCGATTTGAAGGTAGTTTTTAGTAATTTTAGTAAAGATTATATTTGTATTGCTCGTTTTTGATTTCGACAATGCTAAAAATTTAAAATTTTAAAAAATTTAATTTGAAATTCCCGAAAATTCCCGGAAAAAATTTCCCGGTATTAATTTAAAAAAAGTGTCCCGGGAATTCTTGCCCGCGTAGAAACTCTAGTTAATACCCTCTGGTTCATCAAGTGTGACTTCATTTTAAAAAAAATTGTTATTTATAAAAAACCAACAAAAAAAGTTTTTAATAAACAAGTACTTGTTATATCAAAATTTTTGCTTGATCATAAAAAGTGTATTAATTCAAAACCTTTATCTTTTCACTTTTTGGAAAAACTCGACACGTAATATTCATATCCGCCCGCTGTCTACTCTTTGGTAATGAAACGGTTGGCTTAGAAATTATTTTACATATCGTCATCTTAGAGACCTAGAAACCTATCTGCAACAATTTTAAAATTGTTTCCTATATCATACGCATATGTGTGCAAAATTTTGAACATGTTATATTACAAATGACAATGTTTTTGTACCTAGAGGAACGTTACGCACTAAAAAAAGAGAAAAAAAAATCATCAAAAATCACGATAAAAGTTTAATTTTGTTGCAAGTGTAATTTAAACAAACATTAAGTACTTTTTTTTGCTTAAACCAGTAAAAGAAACTATAATTGTTATTATTAAATGTATATAATATTCATATGTAAAAATAAATTGTTATTTATTTATTATAGTTCTAATTTTATAACGTTTTTCCCCTCTCCTGTAAACTTTTGAAAACTGCAGATAGGTTATTACGTCTTTAATGTGACGATATGAATTTATATTTAATTCAAAATTATTTTGCTTCTACTGGAAATTTTTAAATTTTGAGTTTATATACTCTTTTTGATCAAGTACGATATTTATTGGTATTTAAAACTCATACCTAAAGCTACGGTCACACTTATTAAATATTTGATCAAATAAGCGTAACCCCTACTTTTGTTAATAGTTAGTGAGGTTTAAAATGGTCTTAATATTACAAAATAAACTAATTATACTACTAGACATAGCAAAAAACAGTTTTTTGTAAGATGTGGTATTTTAATCAAAATAAATATTGATATTAAGCGAAATGATTTTTTAGTTTAGTTGTTGGTCCCGTTTTTTTCATCAAATATTTGATAAGTCTGACCGTAGCTTAAGTTACCTAAACAAGATCGGCAAGCATTTTTTTAATGTCAAAACTTCTAACTTTCATACAGTTTTAGTTTAAACAAATCTAAATCAATACCACACCATCGGGCTGAAAAATCTTATTGGACAGTTCGCTAGATCGGTTTGTTTTATTAAAATTGTATTGACAATAGAATTTGCATGTGTAAAAAAACACTTAATCCTCTTATTTGGTTACTTAATCGATTGGCCGTCTGCACTTAAGGCTAGTTTACACTATCTCACAAGTCTTGCGTATTCCATAATACTTCGTGAGATAGAAATCTAATGAGTTTTGTTGCGACTGTCAAAAAATCTAATTTATCATAACAGTTTATGTTCAAACCATCACACAAGGTATCAGTGATGTTAACTTTTATTTTTTAATTACCTTACGGCCCCCTAAAAATTACCGTTTTTGAGACGAAATTACCGTACGCAAATGTTTTTAATAATGTGTAGTAAAATTTATATGAAAAACACTCAGTCCATCGCCTTTCATTTGGAAACAACAGATAAGAGCAGTATTCATAAACAATTTATTTAAAATTTAAATGTGTTTTAAGAAAAATTTAAATGGAAATTTTTGTCTTAAAATACAATTTTAACCAAAATTATTGTAGATATATTTTATGAATACGACAGTAAAATAATTCTAAATAAAATAGGTACATATATTCATTCAACTCAAAATATTTTTATTTAATAGGCTTATGGCCATTTTCTCATTAGGAGATTATCTTTTTCCCCAACGAAAAACTGCACATTAAAGAAAGGTTTTCTCGATGTCTCATTTGCTTCTATTTTGTCGCTAATGCTAACCGGCACTCATCTGCCAATTATTAATTTTCCTTTTATTTGACGTACAGATAAATTCAATCAGCAGACTCCCAACTTTTACATGTATTTTGAGTGGTGTTGCCAACTCAAACCAATGTTTTTTGTCGGTATATTGAGAAACCCAAAATCGTTAACGGACAGTTTATCGGTATAATAAATTTATGTTGACATTAAGTAACAGACAGTTTGTCGATACATTGAGAAAATGGCCATTAGAGTACATATGTATGTGAAGAACATTAAAAAAAATTCATTCAAGAGGTGATTTTCAATTTAAAAATTTGCCTTGGTTTAAGTACGGTTGGATTGATTTTTCCTGTGACTCTTACAATTCAAAAATTATTTTTTTACTGCCTGTTCAACGATTTCGAACGTAGATGTTCGCATAGAATTTTATATTGAAAATATTTTTAAAACTGAGTGTTTTTCATACAAATTTTCTATGCGAACGATAACGTTCCATTTCGTTGAACCGGCAGTAAAAAAATAATTTTTAAATTGTTAGAGTCACAAGAAAAATCAATCCATTCATCATAAATCAAGGCAAATTTTTAAATTGAAAATCACCTCTTGAAAGCTAAAATTATAAAACCTACATATTTATGTAAGTATATGTATTTCAAAAATCGAAATTTTTTTAAATTACCGTATTTTAAATAGAATTACCTTGCTACCTTTTGCGGCCCAAAATTACCGTTAAAAAGGGTAATTACCGTACGGTTAACATCACTGCAAGGTATAAACACTCACACCTGAAATAAAATGCAACCCTGGTTCAATGAAAAGTATTATTGTTTAGAAATTTTTCAAAAAACGATGGAGTCGTATGGAATGTCAACTTTTTTTCATAATACTTGTCATTTTCATCACACATGCATTCATACTATCAGACTTTTACATATTACTTGAGTTTTTGACATGTATTAATACAAAGTATAATAGTATAAACTAGCCTTAAACAGTTGCTCGCTGGCATAAGTGTTGGGGGTGCTAACAGATATGTTATTGCTACTGTCTTTAAGTTGTTAAATGGACTTGTTTTCCAATACTTAAATAAATGTATATGTAAATGCTTCGCGGACTTAAGGGCTTATTTACATAAATACGTTTATTTATTTGGAGAATATTTTCTTCCACTTTAAAGTAAGGAATTAAATCTTTATTTTCCCAAATTTAGAAATTATAATTGAATTTAAGTTTAACAGTGCAGCCACACGATCAAGATTTTTTTGATAGTATTTTACATATACTATTTGTCAAAAATAACAAAAATTGAAAGTTGTGACGTAGGCTGCATTCAATTTTTGAGCAATTTACATTCAAGATGTCATCAAAAAAAACAATTTATAAAGGCAAACGAAAAATTTGCTCACTAACGTTGAAATCAGCTGTTTTCTTGAACATAAATTGAAGCACTCTTTGGAAAGAGAATTTTAGAGGCAAGTTCGTTTCAATTTTTAAAAGTATGAGTGTATTGGTAGAAAAATGTGAGAGTATTAAAACTTGATAGGCAAAACTTGATCGTGTAACCCTCAAGTAAGGGATATTTCTTAAATGTTATACGTTGTAATGGTTTTTTTATTTTATTTTTGTTATAACATGTTCTAAACGCACCCAATAAATATTTGACTCAAATGTTTTTCGTTAAATTCCCTAAAGACAATTCCCTGACCACTTGTTTTACATATTATTGGTTTTAGAATATTTAGTTCCTTAATAAATTACAATGAAAAAAAATGTGCGAGTTTAAGGTACATTTTGTATTATAAAAGACAACAGTGGCAAATTCTTGGTAGCAATAGATGGCAATAAAACAGAACTTCTACATTTACCACTAAATTTATCAACATCTTTGTAATTCATACGATAGAAACTAAATAGTAACTGAGATGATATGACATCGCTTGGGACACAGGTATTCATAATTACGACATGACTTTTGCAAGCGATTGTACGTACATTCTAATAAACATTCTGAATACTAGAATTGTTATCCATTAATAAAACTTAGGGTAGTAGCCGAAAAGTACCACCGACAAGTTTTTAGTGCTGCTGAACAGCACTAAATGCAAAAAGGTTTGGTTTTGGCTTCGGTTTATGTTTGGGTTCAGTCCTAAAACTTAAAACCTCCTATCGAAAAAAGTGCGTTCAGTCGGACATTAAAACTTAGTAAAACGTCGGTCATTTTAAATTTTAAACATTTTTTTCTCCAAACCAGTCTTAATAAGGCAGAATCAATTTTTACACAATTAAAAAAACGAACACTATCCAAAATATAATGTTCATCACTGTTATTTAGCCTCTTCTTTGCCACTTTTTTCATTTTCATGAATGTTGTTTTGCCTGCTGTTTGCTTCCGCCGAACACTAAAATACACTTTTATTCTAATTATCAAATAGTACTGCGCGGCATAAACTTTACTTATATAAGTTTTTTTTTCATTTCATTTAAGTAGGTGAATTGTGGGGAGTATTTACAGAGCAAAACTTGCAACGCACAAGGCGTAGAAATCACAATTTTACAAAAGATGATCCCCAACCACCACCACCACCACCAGCCATTATTATGACCACCACCGACACTACCTCTATGACCGTGTTATATTTCTATTTTTAGCATTTATTTGTTACAATTAGAAAAATTTATGGGACAATCCTTTTTTTAGGAGGAGGAAATAGAAATATGTATGTATAGTGTGTTATACAATATACCAATGATTAGTCACTCCTGCTTTTTGTCAAAAAATATTATATAGTCATATTGTCTTTAAAGTTTTCCGAATCGTGACAGGCGTATAAATCGAAATTTTCTTTTCAAGTTTTGGCAATAATGGAAAAACGTGTGCTTGTCATAAATGAAAGTATTAGAAAGGGAAGGAATGTTATTTTCCTAAACTTGTTCAATATTTACACAAAAAAAATTAGTTTCTAGTTAATCCATTCATTGGGTCTGGCAGAAAAAGAACTTTATTCTTTGACGTTAGCCTTTTAATCTTTTGATATTCTTTGATTAGGCTTGAGTTCATCACATTTAATTTTCATTGAATTATTTTCACTGAGGAAGGAATTTTACAACTTGAAATTTTTATTAAAATTTATTGATAATTTTTCTTTTAAGTGTCCAGAATATTTATTTGCAACAAAAGTAGTTAACTCAACTTACATACAACCTTTTTATTATTAATATAAAAATTTTAAAATAAGTTAATGGACTAAGTCTTGTATAGGTATCTGTTATTATTGAAGAGATTGATGCCACGATTAAGTTCCGATTCAATTTTTTCCATGCCTTCATATGAGATATGGCATTCAAATTAAAATGAAGTAGATTCTTTAAGGTTTGCGAACCTCACAATGGTCAGAGTTAAAATTGCTCTATCGCATTTGACATTTTCCCGTAACCTACAATCAAGTTTGAGTGTGTGCATATGTAGTGCATGTTAGATACCTCCACCTCCGAATCGAGATTTATGTTAGTGCAGATGCGAGACCTGTAGATAAGTACGTGTTCATATAAGGGGATGTTAGCAGACTCGGTGTTTAAATTACTGATTATAATGTAAAGCTCGCTATAGACTGCGTTGGTCTCACAAACGTCGTTCCTGACGCTCTTAACACTTTTGTGTGCAACGAAGTTCTTTGAATCTTATTAAGAGTATGTTGGCTGATTGTGTAACAAGTTTGATGATCGAGCGTTAAAGAACCGGGTTTTTATGTTTTTGTGTTAAATTAAACTAAAACAAACGATAATGGAAACTGAAATAAAAGCTTTCGTGTAACATGGGTTGATTTTTTGGCACAACTGACCGAATCGTAAACAACAAATTTTACAAAGGTCATAAAATGGCTGTCACAGGTTGTCAACATAAAGCCATGATCCTCACAGAAAGAAAAAAAAACGGGATAAATTAAGTTTTTTATACTTACTTTAAGTACGAGTCGTACTCAAAAATTCCGGTACGAATAACACTAAAACGTACTTAGAACAATCCTAAATGGGATAACTTACCAAAATTATTCCCGGAATTTCTTAAAATAAGTATAAAATTCTTAAATCAAGTAAAACCAGATTGAACTTTTCGTTGAAAGTGCCACTCTGACAGTAAAATTACAAAGTGAGGGTTTTAATCTCATATAACTTTAGCTCAAATTAGACGTGACATAACCATAACCATACAAAACAGCTGTTTAAACCAACCTTATGGACAACACAGTATTTGATTATAGGTGACTTACCATAACGACATAATCATAACCATACAAACCAACTCAATTTTGGTTTCTACGGTCACCGTTACGGCTGTGGCATTATGTTTATTTCACGTCTAATTGGACCTTTATTAGTCTCATCTCTCAGCATTGCATTCTTTTATGCGTGCATACGCGTGTGTTTGCTGCAGAAATTACAACAACACCACACAAGTTGGAAAAAACGATTGTCTTGTTGTGTGTAGAAACAACAAAAACAACAAAACAAGAAGAAAAACATATCCCAATAAGCGCTCAAAAATTAAATTTCAAGTGCTTAAAATTTAGCTGGAAATAAACTTTTGCTCAAACGTATTTTTAAATTCTATTCGAGTTTCAAAATATTTTACTAAAATTCGCTTGATTTCAAATTCCCAATTTACTGGAGAATGCTATTGAAATAAAGTGTAACAAAAGTATATCTCAACCCTTAAAACTTGAAATTCGAACTTGAAGACCAATTTTTTTGCCCTTGGTTTCCAGCAAAACTGCTTGTTGGGATATTATTTTCGTGTTTAAAAAGTAAAATTGAAATCTTGCTTCTCATTTCATTTATATTTTTAGTTAAATATGTACATAAAATTTTAAAGTAACAACCATATTGGGAATGATTCTGGTGTTTTATAATTTAAATTATGTAAGGTGTAAAACGGGTAAGTTAGCCAATCATAATAATTTCCTCTTTCTAATTTCTTTTTTGGTTTTTTTCAAGCACGAATTCGGGATAAAATTAGCTTTATACAACTTTAATCACGCGCAGTTTGAGATTGATTCAATCTTAGTTTTATTTAAATCCATCTCATTTTTTCGGATTATTATAAGAACGAGTTCGGATTAAATCAAGCGCATTTTGGCATCCAGTTTGTTGCTATGCCAAATCAAGACAAAAATTTTGACGAAAAGCTAAATTTAAAATTAAGTATTGAATACGTTTCGTTTCGGACGAACTCTTTCTTTGGTACAATTATATTAAAAACAAAAACAAATTCTAAAAATTATGTTTTTGTTTCAAATGTATTTGTGCGAAAGAAAGCTTTATTTTCTTCTAGGTTGCAAAAAAAATGTATTTTGGGGCAAGCTGGACCAAAAATGGCTTTTTAACAATATAATTTATGAAATGGCAAAAATGGTGAAAAAATGGCATATGCCATAAAAAACTTGCCCTTTTAATTAATTAAAAGAAACGTTTTATAGCAAAAAGAGAAACAATTTTTGTAGGGAAATCCGGGTCTTCACACATGTAAAGCGGCCCATACACTTGCAATATAATTGTATATGATATTCGCCATATTATTTTCATTTTGTCCTATATTATGCAATAAGCCGCACAATGGTTTAACTCATTCAATAAAAAGGTGAACATGTCCTACATGAATAACATTAACAGCATTGTACAATGTTGCCAACACATTTCACTTTCTTTTCGTTGTGCAATAAAAATCAAAAGTCTTTTGATTGTTGCCAATATATTGAGCCGCCTTCGAATATTACATACACATTGGCGATATAATTGTACACTACGTAAAATTGAACAATGTTATTGCAAGTGTATGAGCCGCTTAAGGCGATTCTAAAAATCATGTGATTTCAAACCACGTGCTTTCAAAATCACTTGTTTAGTAAGAATTTGAGTTTCTTGGATATCCGAACACTAACAATTGTAAAGCCTTTTTGCCAAATATTTTAAAGAGTGGGTTCTGTATGCAAGGAAAGTAGAATCTTTCTGGCTATAGAAAAAAATGTATCCTTTTTATAACACACTAGCTTTTCTGGTAGCAATTTTAGATTAATGAACCGAAAGTTTCTGCGAAGTTTTCTATGACTACAATGTAATCATTTAGTTTTTTTTATAATAATGTTAGTTCTTATAGTGTTCATACTTTACAAAATAATCAATAACAATTTGCGTACTCTACAAAAAAACCTAAGGTTTAATTACACCCTCCATAATTCACCCTTTAATAAAGGAAGCTCTTTAATTAGTAACTAAATATAAAAGAAAAAACATCTCCCAAAGCCATTACAAGCAACAGTTTGTAAATAATAATACAAAGACTTCCAGGCAAACAGGCACTCATTCTGTTGCAGCCACTTTTATCACTTTATCATCATATTTTTTACACAATAATGCATCCACTAATGGGCAATGAACACTATAATTTACCTACCACAACGATCAATAATTGATGATGGTGATAAAAATAATAAAAATGGCAACAACAATTAAAGCAGCAACTGCAAAAAACAAATTGTGGACCTAATTCAAACGGCGAATGATTGGCATTTAAATTAGATTCTAGTAATTGTGCAATAAAAAAATAAACAGCTATAAGGCAAACACTACAGTGTATAACAAATGTTATGATACGCCATAAAATAATTAAGTTTTTTTTATAGAATATATTGATAAATGGCAATAATGGAAATAAATTTATGAAAAACCGGTTTTCGGTATTGCAAATCCAAGTTATCGGCCATGTTTTGGAAATCGAAGCAACATGACATTGAAATCGATGGAGATTTTCAATTTTAATTTTTTTTTTTTTTTGTAAAAATGATTATAGTTTTTGGTGATTTAAACAGTAGTTCTAATAAAGGAAAGTGGTCCCCAAAGTATCAGGTATGTCACAGAAACAAATTCCGATCAAAAGTGGAATTAAAACCGTATTTGGTTCTTCAGAAAACGCAAACCGAAAAATGTTATCGATTTGAAACCACTTTTAATTTTCTAAGTGAAATTGATATTTTAAGTAGCAAATACACCAAAAAAACTATCCCAAACAACTTTAAAATAATAAAAAATACTATTGGCTTATTAATTTTTGGAAAATATACACATTTCAACCTTTAAAATAAATTTTTAGAGGCCGAAATAAACAAAACGTTGTAAGCTAATTAATTATTGCCACCTTTTTATTTCGAACAAACCACTTTTTATTTAGTACACATAAATGTACATACATACATATGTAGCTTATATTTCATTTGGGCATGACAATGGATCTGATGCATCTCTAAAATGTCGTCGACGCAATTTTTCAACGGAATGTTGATTCAGTTCCTCTATTGCTGCAACAATGGATACGCCGGGCATTTTTATAAGTTTTACCTCCAAACAAAAAAACACAGAACTAATACAAAAATATTTTTCGAATTTCTCTTTATTTTCATTTTGTTTACAACAATCAGCTGTGTGTTTTTTTCGTAATGTTGCCATATTTAATGCACAAAAATAACTTTTTCATTTTTGATTTCGATTTAATGAAAAAGAAAAATTTCTGAAGAAGCTAAAACGAACTTGATCGATTTGGTAATACGGAATGAAATCGATTTCGATTTTATTCTGTGACATACCTGTATGAGACGTATTAAAGAAAATATTTTTGCAAACTTTAAATACAGGAAAGTTTTAAAAGTTTGTTTTAATTTAAATTTCATGTGATTTCGATTTCCAGAACTTGGCTGTATATCTTAACTTATTTATGTTAAGCAGTGTATTAAATTTCTACACTTTTGGACACAATAAAAGCATTTATAAAAGTGTATTCTCAAAATTCCATGGAGTGTGTATTTCCCTCTTTTATATGGCGTTAGACCACCCACTACAAACAGTGTGTTAGCATGCATGTGTATGCATTCGAGTATTTGTGCGTTTTAGCTTAAAGTGTCATAATGTCAACTTGTTAGAAAAAGGTTTAAATTGTTCAGATGTTTTGAGCAGAAAAAATTCTAATTTAAACAATCACATTTGGCAAAGTATAGGAAGTATATTTTCAGAAAAAAAATTAAAAAAATCTTATAAAATGTTTTTAAACAATGCACATCTTAAAATTAAATTTTAATATATATATAAAATGTTTTAAATATGCAGTTTGCAACAAGATATTTGAGTAGATTTGATAAGGCGTGTATAGGAAATGCTGAAAATAGGACAAGAGGAGAACTGAAATATAAAATAAAATGGAAAATTTAAAAAGGTTCAAAAATTTATAAATGAAAATCATTTGGCTAATGCTGACAGAATATGGTCGACATGATAAAACTTAAAATGAAAATTATTAATACAGGCAAAGCTCGGTATAACAAATACTCACTTTAACGAAAATCCGATATAACGAATGAGCAAGTTTTTTCATTAGCTAGCTTATATAACGAACGATCAACTTTTTTTGCTCCCGGTTTAACGAATGTTTAAGAAAAACAAAGCAAAACCCAAAAGTCGGTACAATACCGTTTGTTTGGATGTGCTTTTTTTATTTGTTACAAAGTATGAGAACATGCAGATTAGTTTCAAGCATTATAAAAGAGTTTTGTTTGAAGTGTTGTTGAAGCAAAATGGTGAATAGGAAAGCATATCATTCAGTGCAAAAATACAAAATTTTAGAAGAATGTAAAACAGGTGTCTTTTTCTTATATCGCGTATTGAATATGAATACGCTGATAGAGGAATTTGTTATTATTTTTTAACATATAAGTGTAAGCATACATATATACTACAGATTTTTTTGGACAAATAATTTGTCCCAATATGTACACACGTATGTACTTACGTATGTACTTACGTATGTAAGTACATAAACAGCTCGATTTAATGGTAAATGTTGCTAATTTTTTATTTAAAAGAAAGTTCGGTATTACGAATCTTTCAGTTTAACGAAAGGGGCTGACATTATATCATTCGTTATACCGGGCTTTGCCTGTATTTAGTAGTTTAGCATACGTTGTTGAAAGCATTTCGACTAGGGAATGGTAAATGGATTCCAAAATCGATTTTCGATTTGTCGATTGACTTTTTTTATTACGGTTTTTGAAATCGATTAATCGAACTTCAAAATCGATTTTAAAATCGATTTCAAAATCGTTTAAGACTAATTTGCAATCTTATACATTATATCACAAAGGTGGATACACCAGCATTTTTTTGGCAAACAACTAGAGAAATTGAACTGAGATTTTTACAGTGGGTAGATATGACTACTTTTTACAATTTTCCTGTAAAAAGTGAAAATGTGTAAATTTTGAGATGTCCTTTAGAAGAACAAGTGCATGTACATTGCACATATATATTTAAATTGTATTCTTGTGTAGTCAATCAGGCCTGTCACATAAATTGATTCCGATCGAAAGTGGAAGTGATTTTGTATCTTGCTTCACATAAAACGAAATCACTTTTGATGGGAATTGATATATGTGACAAACCTGAATGTATGTTTAGTATTTCAAAGGATTATGACAATAGTTCCTGCTCAGTGGCGACTGTTTTTTTGCTAACTTACTATTAAGTTAGTTTTAAAAAACAAACGATTGCATATCATTGATGTCAGAAAGATGCAGAGATACTTTCCTGTAATTTCGTATTTCATAGGATAAATTACACACTTTTTGTTTTTTTACTCTGTTTATAACAAGATTTAATTATCGCTCACAAACTGGTCTGTTTGTATATTAGCATATTTCCACAGGAAGGCCATGGCTGACTTTCAGTGTTTGGTTCGATACGATATGTTAAGTACTGTTTTGTTCACTGTCCATTGATGACTTTAATTTCTGAAGAACAAGAGACCTTATATTAAAGTTGGAAGTATACCAAGGGTACTAATAGATAAATACGTAAGACTAAAACTTTAAACTTGGAAAACTGCATAAGCATACCTACAGACGTATGTATGTACGCACAAAAAAAAATAAGTTTTATTGTGCATGCCCATAATTTATCGATTTAATTAAGATTACAATTAAAAATTGCCAACATTTTGATATAAATAAAAAATCGATTTTAAAAGCCTAATAATCGATTTCAGTATAAAATCGCATACGTAAATTCGATTGCAAAAAATCGATTTTTTTACCACATAATCGATTTTCGATTGGAATCAAAATCGATTTACCATTCCCTAATTTCGACTCTTCAATCTTTGACGACCGAAATTGAAACCACCAATTCATTATTAATTCAATATCTTAAAGGATAGGTTGCCAAAAATGCCGCTGCTATGTTCTGTTAAAATGTGCAGAAAAATCTAAAATAAAATCGCTATAGAATAAAGCTACGGTCAGACTTATCAAATATTTGACGAAAAAAACGGAACCAACAACCAAACTAAGAAATCATTTCGCTTAATATCAATATTTATTTTGATTAAAATACCACATCTTACAAAAAACTGTTTTTTGCTATGTCTAGTAGTATAATTAGTTTATTTTGTAATATTAAGACCATTTTAAATCTCACTAACTATAAACAAAAGTAGGGGTTACGCTTATTTGATCAAATATTTAATAAGTGTGACCGTAGCTTAAGGATAATCCATTAAAGAGTTATATTTTTCCGAGTTAACCTCTTATCTGGGTATTTTTTTAAACGCCAACGTGCTAATCTGGGTCTGATATTTAGCTAAATCTATTATAGGACTCTGATCTTTTTGAATATTTAAATATTTGAACGATAGCTTCAAAATGGCTAAATAGATCTTTAATTCATCTCACTTGTTTTATGCTACTGCGAGTTTTTTAATCCCGATAGAACCAACTGTCACATTAATGATATTATCACAAATAAAGGGTGGTTAAATTTTGAATAAAACACAAATTATTTAGGAAATTATTGCGATTTCTTTTTATTATGATAATATTGGTGGTCCAAATTTTCGATGAAGCTGAGACATAATTGAGGTTCTATGCCGTAAATGTGCCGAATTATCTCATCCTTTAGCTCTTGAATTGTTGCTGGCTTATCGACGTGCACCTTTTCTTTTAAATAACCCCAAAGAAAGAAGTCCAACGGTGTCAAATCACATGATTTTGGCGGCAAATCAACATCGCCACCACGTGAGGTAACACGGCCATTGAATTTGTCGCGCGTGGCACCATCCTGTTGAAACCACATATCGTCCACATCTATATCTTCCAATTCGGGCCATAAAAAGATCGTTATTATATCACGATAGCGAATATTATTCACAGTAACTGCCTGACCGCCCTCATTTTGGAAAAAATACGGCCCGATGATGCCGTCAGCTTTTCTTTTTTTATTTAAATTTAATGTTTGTGTTGTAAATGCAAAGAAAAAACCTATGGGAAAGAGAATATCAAATATTAAGGGCATTGCTGGGTTAAGATCCGATTGAAAATTATCAAGAAGTTCTGGCAAAACCGCTGGCCTGTTTCTTTTTGATTCAATGAATTGTTTTAAGAAAATTGGAAGACAAAACAGAAGCATATTTTTAATATGTTTGTGTAGGAAATGTAATTTATTTTTTTTCGTCGGATTGTACCTGGGAATTTAGAATGAATAATTTTATCGTGGCAATAAGTACCAGAAATGAAAATTACTAGAGATTATCGAGTAAGCAAAATAAACACAAATCTTTACATCGATTGTCATCGATAGCTAATTTGTTGTGGTCCCTTAAGACAACTATGGAAATGCTTGAATAGAAAATAAAGAATATCCAGTCTGAAACTAACGAATATTTCACCTATCAATGAAAAATTCTTGAAGACAGTTCAAGTGGGACAATAAAAACATTGTTATTGTTATAGAAATAAACCATAAAAGAAATAATAAAAAAAATGGGTTATGCAAGGATGGATCAAAATTTTTACTACTTAAGTTTTAGCACTTTTAATAAATTAATAAAATGTTCTTTAAAAAAATACAGTTCAAATTTTGACTGAACAAGGATTAAATGAATTTTAAAATTTTACGGTTTTTTAAATTAAACATACATGCAACTAATTCAATACAATGGAAAACAAACCCTTAATTTTAATATTTTGTATCTTTTCCTCAAAAAATGTTAAGAAGTAATATGTGAAAAAAAATAAAGGAATAAGAATTTGCACATTAAGTAGATGGTTTAAAACAATCAAAGATAAAAGGACATTTTAAAAGCTTTCACACAAGACTTAATTTTCAACTATTAATCAAAAAAAACCTAACAAAACCACTTGAAAAGAAATGAAGCATAATAATCTGTTTTTCTATATAGCACTTCAAGTGTTAAAAATAACAACTCATGCTCATATTTATGTAGATGTTATAATCCTTCTTATCGTTTTCAGTTTTTAGAGAAGAACTTTAATGAAAACAAAAACATAACGTGGAAGAATTATTGTTTGAAACATTTTCACGCGCCGTTTTTGTGTTGAGTAACTGAGTGGTGAAGTAATTGATACGGATGTTAATGATAATAGTGCACTTACTTCGCCTGCTTTTATTCTTCCTTTTTATCCTTTATCACAAATCAATGACAGTCAGGCCACTTGACATCATCTATAAGCGGATGACAATATATCTAAAGTGTACATTAGAATTCTACTTATATACACTCTCGATTTTATACACACACACACACACACGTCTTCGTATACCTACTTAATAACTTTGACATTCCATTTGAGTTTCGCTATCGTTTTATCTTTTTTAATGCATCATTATTTAGTAGCTATTCAAGCAGCAACTTAAGTAAAGAAAAAAAGGACGAAGAGTAAGAAAATTATAAAAAACATTTATTTGTTGTGTTGATTGATTATTTCAATAAAAATACAGTAGAATCTCTCATGACCAGACACCGAACGGACCATTGAAAATTATACTTACAAGAAGGATGTCCGCTTAAGAGAACTTAATGCTTTCGTTATGGAACGATGTCGGGACCAGGCAACATTTTCCATTGAAAAGGGGCACCAACTTATGGAAGGTGTACTTTAAGGGACATTACACTGTAAACCCTTACAGTTTCTAACGAAAGGATTGATTTGCAAAAGATACATGTCGTTATCTTAAATGCCAAATAACAACATCACATCAAAAGTTTACAGGGAAAGCAAAAACATTGTTAAATGGAAAATATTTGCGATACAAAAGCAATTTTTTATGTATATAAAAACTAAAAATGCGGTAACTAATCTATAAATAGTAGAACTTAAACATTTTGTAGACATATTTTTTTACGTAAGAAAGTAACAGTGCACAGATAATTTTTAACATTTAAAAATTATTACGATTTCGAAATTTGAATTATTGACTTATTATAGCTAATCTAAATATATATAAAATTGTAACGTTACTGAATGACCGATTTATCATCGCACAGCCTAAATCCAATTTGCATTTTGGGAGACTAGAATTGACGTGCATAGATGCTATATCTGATGTAGGACTAAGCTGATCTCGAAATGGTTTGAGGCTGCTGTGATGTCTGGGAAATAATATGGTGGAAACTGGCTTGATTCTGGTCTCTGGGTTAGTGTATCACAAAGGGAACGCTATTAGGATCCAAGTTAGCCGTCCTCGTGTCGGGCAGCCCATTGAACCTAAACTAGCCTACTGTTTGGGACTCTGAACTAATCTCCATTGCGTTGATTAACTTATTATATGAAACAATTTCATTATTCTGATTTAATGTGTTATCTCTCTTAGTTGTTATATAAGAAATAAACATAAAAAATAAATTGTTTATCCAAAAAAACTAAAAAAAAATATATAAAAAGTATCCTGGTGTCGCCGATACCGATAATCTGAAGTATCGCCGATATATCGGTATCGGTACTCGTTACATCCCTAGTATATAGGTAGGGGGTCTTTTTAAAATTTAGAGGTTTTCTTTGTATCTCGCTTACATTATCCGTAAAATCTCAATATCAATTCTTGATAAAAGGTTATAATGTTTTATTTATAATCATCCCAATTATGAATTTATATTCCCCGGGAGTTTTTTCCCTTTTCTCATTTTTACAATTAAATTTACATAGGAAAAATGTGAGAAGGGAGAAAACTCCCGGGGAATTTTTATTCATAATTGGGGTAAATATAAAATTAAAAATGATAACTACAGCAAATTTCGAACCACCAGTAGCACTGGTTATAGATTGATGTTTGACTGTTGGCTGGCGGGCACCGTAGTGGTGCAGTGGTTAGAACTCAAAAAATTCTTAGGTTCGAGCCCCAGCTCAGCCAGTAAAATTATCAATGAACTTTAATAGAAATTTCATGTTGTAAAATTCCTTCCTTGAGTAAAAAATAATTTAATGAGAATTAAGTTTGATGAACTCAAAGCCTAACTTAAAATATTGGAATTTCTGGAAATTTAAAAAAAAATTTCTGGAAATTAAAAAAAATTTCCAAAAATATTTAGCTGGAATAGGACACCTATTCCCGGCAGTTAAAAAAAAAATTGTAACATCCAACTAGATATGTAGGTATTAGAAATATTGGGTGAAAAAATGTTTATTTTAAGAACTTAAGAACTCCAAATCTTAAATAGGTACAAAAAAAATAGGTATGTACCTACCTTTTATTTTATATCACCTTTTTTGTCTTAACTTCGGAAAAGTTTTCGTTGATGTATGTAAGTATATTTGTTTAAAAATTCCACAATTAACATGTAGCAGCCTTTTTTATTAAAAAATTACACGTATTTATTTAAGTCACACTTTAAAAATTCTTGGTAAATATTTAGTTTTCACTTTTACAGGTAGGTATATTATTTAAAAAATAAACTTGTTTCTAACAGCAATTTCAATTGAAAATGTGGAACCACTCAACTCACAAATCAGCAGCCAATAGTTATTGTACTTAAGAAGCCGGTAACTGTTTGGCAAAAAAAACGTCTTATTTTTTTTTAATTTTCGTTTGATTTTGTAATTTTAAATTAATTTTCCCACACAATATTTTATAATTTTTTAGACATGTACATATATGATTTTTATTTTCTTTAAGTATTTTTTTATACTTTTTGTCAAAACAATAAAATACACATTGACATAAAAAAAATTGCGAATTGCAATGTTGTTGGCTGAGTGTGTTTGTTAAGTTGTTTTGTTTTCTTTTAATATTTTTTATATTTCTTGTTTACATAGCTATTATTGTTGTTGTTGTTTTAACCACATAATGAATGACAAGACACAGCAGAGTGAGAAAAAACATGCAAAAACATTAAACCGTGGGCTGATCAAACACCCAACAAACTTTTACAATTTTTTGTTATTAGTTTATTTGTTTTTTTATTATTCAACTCTTTTAACAAACTTTTTATTGCAAAAACAAGAAAAAATTAACCACTAAAAATGCCAACCTGCAAAGGTTGGACATGTATTATGTTGTTGTTGTATTCCGTTTGATGTATTTGACAACAGCAAAAACGATTCTTGTTATTTTTTGGTGTTATTGACACTTTGCATACAATGTTTTTTAATGGACACACTCACTCACTCACTTAGCCACAAAGTTACACAGAAATGAAGGAATAAAAAAGGGTGTGTATTTGACAAACAAATTTTTTTCACTCACTTCTCGAACTCAAAGAAATAAAAACCAATTTAGAAGATTCTAATTAATTTTTGTATTTTTCTTATTTGAAATTGAATAATAAAATTCTTGTTGTTGTTTGTTGATAAAAAAAACTTTATCGTGTAGTACATCGACTGACGTTTAGCGGCGTGTTAATTTTTCGTATAATGTGTTGTTGTAATTTAAAATTTTTTTACCTTTTTATTTTTGCACTTTTTTTTATTATTTTTTCTTTAATTTTGGTTGTCTTCTGCTTTTTATTATTCGTATTTTATTTATTAGATATTTCTACATGTATGCCTGCCTGGCTGGCTTTTCACTCACAGACTGCTGGCTGGTTAGTGTCACCACACTTGTGTTTTAATGGCGTTGAAGAATAAAATATTTTTATATTAAAAAAGTCTTGCTCAGTTCAACCAGCTCAACATTTTTTATTCCTCTTTTGATCTGCTTTTTTACAGGTGATTGGCACTTTTTCCTATATTGAAAACATTTTGTAATGAAAATTTTTTTCTGGAGGCGACACGTTTTATTTTTTCATAAAATAATTTTTCTTTATTCATCCGATATGTAGATACAATTAAACACCGTGTTTTGTAGCTTTAAATCCGAAGGAAATTATTAATTTTCTTAATTTTTTCTTATTTTATTTAGTTAATCAACGACAAACGCCGCTTACACTAGCAAGCAAAGGAAACCCGATTTTTACTTGTCGACAATTCGACATTGACTATTCTTTTTGTACAACACCGAATAACCAACTGCAAAGAAAACAAAAACTACACTGAAAAAAAAGCAATTCACAATTTATCAAATGAAATACAACCGTGGGGTGGTGAATTTTTCATGGCATGTGCTGCCAGTGTGGTGGTTTCGTGATATTAAAATAATTTGTTATTTTTCTTTTTATAATTAATTTTTTATACAATTTATCTCAAACTAAAACTAATTCACAATTAAAGCTACAATTTTGCTTATTCATCTGTCTCAGCTCTTCCCAAGGTATGTACGTGATACATGTTTTTCATTTTAGGTACAAAAATTATGTAACCGAAATTTTGATAAAAAAAACTTAGGGTACTACTTATTTGGCAACAATTTGTATAGAATTGTAAAAACGTTTGTAAAATCTTGAGTAAATTTTTAACAAAATGTTTTGAAAATAAATTAAAATAAAGGTGCAATAATAAAAGAAATCTGGAACGATTCATCAAATTAATTTAAAAAAAAATTCAACTCATTTTATTTATTTTATACATAAATTTAAGGCTTGTTGCAGGCATATAGCTTAAACACTAAAATTAACACAACTTTAATTTTCTTCATGTTTTTATTAAACAAATTTTGTTAGAAAATAAAAGTAGGTAAGTATTGAAAGTTTTCATCGTTTTATATTGTCATTAATCGCTCATTTTCATTACTTTGGTTCTCATACAATTTAATGCAATGTTATGTTTTAACTCAAAAAATTTATTTTTGGTAATAAGTCGAAATGACTAGGATGTTCATGCTTTTCATTTTAGGGCATGTAAATTAACGAAATGAATGCAAAACGTTGATTTTATTTTTTATATATCAATGTTTAGTGGATTATAAAAGTTTTAGTGGGTTATATGTTAATAATCTATTACCGGTGTTCTTAGAAGGAAAACATTTATATAAGTTATGTAATTATCCTAACCACTTCAAATCCGTACACTTGTATTACTTTTTATACCCACACCACAATAGTGGAGAGGGTATTATGCATTTGTGCTGATGTGTGTAACGCCTTAAAATATTGGTCCTAGACCCACCTAAATGTATACCGATCGACTTAGAATCACTTTCTAAGTCGAACTAACGATGTCCGTCCGTCCGGCTGGCTGGCTGGCTGGCTGTCCATGTAACCTTGTGCGCAAAGTACAGGTCGCAATTTTGGGCCGAATGGTAGGACCACGAGGGAAAATAGGGGGAAATTTCTTCCTCTCAGAAACTATCAAACCGATTTTAATGAAATTTAAAACATAGATAGATCTATATCTATATGGATATATAAGCTATACAGTTTTAAAAAAATAGGACCACAAGGGGAGATAAGGGGAATTTTTGCCTCTCAAACCGATTTTAATAAAATTTAAAACATAAATAGATCCATATCTATATGGACACATAAGCTATACAGTTTCACAAAAATAGGACCACAAGGGGAGGTAGGGGGCAATTTCTGTTTATAAACATACATAAATCCATATTTATATGGACACATAAGAATGATGTGTGTTTAAATACTGTGGTGTATGGTAGCATATGGTCGGGCTTGACCGACTATACTTTCTTACTTGTTAATCTCCTAACCCCAAGTTTTCACTATGATTTTTTTCCACGATTTTTATATACTATATTTTTCCGTTCGAAAGCAAGACGGGTGGAGAAGTAAGCAGGATAGAACGAAAAACTAGAAAAAAATTAATTTTTTATTCTTATTTCAAAGTGACAAGTGTTTATTAAAGTATAGAAAAATAAAAAACTTTAATTAAAAAAATTCAATACATAACAAAATTATGTGGAATAACGAATTTTTAAATATTTTTATACGAATAAGAAGTAACAAATTAAGAAAAAAATCAACTCTGACTGAAAAAAAACATGGTGAAAATGTAACAAGTTTTTGGAAGTTTCTTTAAAAAAAGAAATAAAAAAGACATGTCTTTTAAATCATCGTTAAAATTGGGTGCAAAGAAAAAAAGACATGAATAATATTTTCTGTGTTTCTTTTTTGACATTCCTCTTTTAACTTATTTGTGTTTTTAAATATATGTTTAATTCTTATTTCAAAGTGACAAGTGCTTATTAAAATATCGAAAAATACAAAAATTTATGTATAAAAATTAAATATTATACTTTATTAAATTGTTTAAGCTTAAGGTCACTTTTTCTATTCTATACACATTCGAATAATATGAAAATTTATTTATTAAAATATTTTTTTTTTTACTTCCAACAGAAATTTAAATATTTAAAATAAAAAAAAAATATTTTAATTAATTTTTTAGAAAAAGTGACCTTAAGCTTAAACAATTTATTAAAGTATAATATTTAATAAAAAAAAAAGGTCGAAGAAATAAGAATATAATATGTATATCAAAATTATCTGGAATTACAAAATCTTAAATATTTTTATACGGATAAGAGACTAAGGGAATCAGAATCAATAAACTCTGGCGGAAAAAAAGGAACATGTTAATAATTTAACATGTTTTTTTCAAATTTCCTTAAAAAAAGAAATACAAAAAAGACATATCTTTTAAATCGTCGTGAAAATTGGGTGTAACCATGGTAGAATAAGTACAAGGTATAGTCAAGAAATTTGGTTTTCAATTTTAAAACTCATATAACAAGCTTCAAAAATCAAATAAATAAATTTGACATTACATGGGTAAATAATAAAAACTTTCCCTAATAAATATACCTGGTACTTATTATACTATGGGTGTAACCAAGAATGATAGAAATAAAGATTACGCCTTGCGAATGTTTTACCGTTTGATGACGTAGTAGTTCCCTTGTACAGATTTCCAAGCCTCTTTTATGTGTGAAAATCGTAATTTCTTCCAAAAAATGTATGTATTACGTGAATATTGGCAACCCAGCAATTAATTTACTCTGAGAGTTCAAATAAAAAATATTATATCAATTGTCAAAAAACTAAGAATTTTGCTTAATATTTTATATTAAAAATATTATTACAATAAATAAAATTTTTAAAAGGGTTAAAACGTGTGTTAAAAGTTTTGCGTGCTTTTAATTGAATGTCTATATTTTTAACTATAGCTTATGTAGAGATAATATGTATATATTTATGGGAGTTAAAAATAAAATTATGAAGAAAAAAGTAACTTCTAATATGTAAAAAATTTTCAGTATTCAAATAATTTAAATAGTAAAATAATAAATTGTCCCACTGCCAAGTTTACACATAAACATAACAGTCTGAAAGCTAAAAATTATTAGCCAATGAGAACGAAGGTTATGTGACGTCACAGTTCCTACATGCGCAGTAAAAAATTTGTATGTCTGCTTGATGTCGTAATCTTTATTTCTATCATTCTCGGGTGTAAGTTATTTTTTTAACTTACATTTTCTTAACAAAAAATGTTTTAAAAAATTTTTTTTTCTTTGATTTAAAGATATACTGCCGTATTCATAATGAATAAAATATGTTTTAAAGCATAATTCTAATACAAATTTTAATTTTTTAAAAAGTCAAGAAAATTACAATTACAAAAATTATCACAGAAAATGTTTCTGAATTAAAAATATTATTTGTATATCTATATATAAGTCGGCAAAGGCAAAACAGTTAAGAACACTTTCCTCCTCTGTATGTCAACCGATTTGAACAAAATATACACCATTTGAAAGATATTTAATTACAGAAGTGCACAATTTTATGTACTTAGTTTTAAAAAGTTCC
This sequence comes from Pollenia griseotomentosa, assembly GCA_963931875.1. Lineage (NCBI taxonomy): Eukaryota > Metazoa > Arthropoda > Insecta > Diptera > Polleniidae > Pollenia > Pollenia griseotomentosa. The sequence goes on from OZ007560.1 coordinate 114,440,405, forward strand.
ATTCTGGGATAAGTATTTGATTTTTGGTTGACCTGGCTGTTAAAGATCTTTTTTATTTAAAGTTTTGTACCATATTTTACGCAAACAAATTGCAATTTTTGGTTTTCGTATATTCACAGTTAGAGATAGATATTCAAACACTTAAGTCATGAAGTAAGTAGTTTGCAGATATTATACCTTCTTTTACCATTTATTTAATGACAATCATAACCGGTATATATTCCAACAGGGTTTAAAAAGTCTTGAGCACCCAACCTATTCATTGTTTCAAATAATCGAAGTTTTTTCCTTACGCATATATGTACATATTTTAATTTATTTGCTGATTTAAATTTATTTGCCTATTTTAATTTATTTTTATATTTTTATTTATTTGCTTATTTTAATTTCTTTATCAATTTGGACTCTTTTTATTAAAAAAGGTTAAAAACCTTTTATAAATAACTTTTTGAATTTTGGTTTACAATTATTTAAATTTTTTATTTTTTAAATAATTTTTTAACCACAAACTTATTTTATTAACATTATCTTATTTTTTTAATTTTACAATACTACCTGTTAAGCACAATTTTTGTTTTCTTTTAACATAAATAAAAACATTTTTGTAACATATCTTACCTAAATAATTAGCCACTTAACTTTTGCAACATACATTTAACCTTGAAAAAGGGTGCTCCACCGGCTTTGAGACTTCATTACGCACGTATACACACTTCCACTCACACCTACGGGCGACTACTAGATTTATTTTTTGTTGTAACGGCCATTTTGCCGAACTTTTGATTAACATTAAGAAGCTGTGTAGAATAACACTTTTACTAGTTGATTTAACGCCAGAATTTTCATTTTATCTTGAAACTTTTTAACAAACTTTCAGTTAACATTAATAAAGATAAAATATAGTATAAATATAAAAATATAAAAAATATTAAACTTTTAGCAAAAACACCGGATTCTTTATTTTCTAAATTTTAATTTTTACGGAGACGAAACAAACTCTTATCAAACAAATAAAAAGTACTAAAAAAAATCCAAATATTTGCAATCCGGTTAAAAGAGACTGTGAGAGAGTTGCCATTAATTAGTTTATTTGTTAGAGATAAAGGAAACGGATGCAACTAATTGTATAGTTTAAAGCAAACCACTGCTGCCAATTAAACTTTTTTCTCGTCTAATCTAGCGGTTTTTAATCAAACATTGTAAGAAAAATTGTGATCTAGCTATTAGCGGGAAATCTCGCGATTTTTTGTTATTATTTGGTAAGTAATACATTTTTTTGACAAGATTTTTAAACAGCTGATTTGGAATAATAAAATTAAATGGTTTTCAAGCGGCTTATACACTTGCAACAAAATTGTTCAATTTTACGTATTGTACAAATTTATCGCCAATGTGTATGAGTTATTCAGAGGTGGCACAATATATTGGCAACAATCAAAAGACTTTTGATTTTTATTGCACAACGAAAAGAAAGTGAAATGTGTTGGCAACATTGTACAATGCTGTTTATGTTATTCCTATAGGTAATGTTCACCTTTTTATTGAATGAATGAAACCATTGTGCGACTTATTGCATAATATAGGACAAAATGAAAATAATGTGGCAAATATCATATTCAATAATATTGCAAGTGTATGGGCCGCTTTATATAAAACGTAATCTTTATTATGTTTTTTAATTAATGTTATTTGATTAATGGTTTTTATAACTTCTAAATTTAATAAATTGATAATAAAAATCATTTATATTAAAATTTTAATATCCCTTTTTTATATATTTAAGAATTTTTGCGGCAATTCTACTTTTTTTAATGTGTAATTTATAAAGCAAAACAACATATTTTAAAAGTTTTTGTTCTAATTCCCATTTGTTCTCTTACAGTGCAGCCACACGATCAAGATTTTCTTGATAGTCTTTTACATATACTATTTGTCAAAATTAAAAAAAAATTAAAGTTGTGACGCAGGCTGCATTAAATTTTTGAGCAATTTACATTCAAGATGTCATCAAGAAAACAATTTATAAAGGCAAACAAAAAATTTGCTCAGCTGTTTTTTTTGAACGTAAATTGAAGCACTCTCTGGAAAGAGAATTTTAAAGGCAAGTTCGTTTAAATTTTTAAAAGTATGAGTGTATTGGTAGAAAAGTGTGAGTGTATTAAAACTTGATAGGCAAAACTTGATCGTGTGGCGTGTAAAACCTGACGAGGCATAATAAGAAAGGACACTATACGCGAAAACTTATTGTTGATTGCGGGATGCAATCAGAAATACTAAATGAAGAATTAGACAGCCTAAGAGAAAGCCAAAATAACTGCCAAGTTAGACAGAAATGAAGAAGTCTTTGCTAAAACGTCTACAGTGCAAGAAAGGAAGAGGTCCGAAATAAGTCAAAGTATGTCGCGACCTTAGAACAACAATTTTCTATCCGACATGTAAATTAGGTGCAAATAGAACCTTGTTGTCCTAACATGGCGTTTACATTTGCTAGTACTGGCAACACAGTAGCAATACATGCAAACTTTTTCACTAATACATGCACACTTTTCCAATGTGTTTTTTACTGTCTAGCAAATTTTGCAGACAGTAAAATTGGATAGTGATTTGACATTTGCTAACAGTAATTTGAAGTTTTGTTCGCAAAAGAGAAAAAATCAAGAGTAAAAAAAAATAAATAAATATATTCTGCTTTGAATCTTTATGTTTTAGCTAAGTATTATATTTATTCACACAATTTAGCCATTTTAAGCTATTTTTAAATTTGTTTAGTTAATATAAAACACGTTTAGCTTGACTTGAACTGCAATATTCACGTTTGACATATTTTTAAAAGTAAACTGTCTTAACTACGGTCTGGACACCTACGTCACGAAGACAGTTAGTAGTGTTTTTGGCAACTAACATGTATTTTCTTATAGCCTTTTCACACTTGTCAACATTTAACATCAATTTGCGAAGATGTTTTAATTTTCCCATAAGAAATACATAGGGCTAAAAACCAACATCTTTCAACATCTTTAAAAGATGTTCCTATCTCATTTTATTCCATTCTACATCTCTCGATTATTTTAGTTTCATCACTAGAAATGTGGCAATAAGTTCTATTATTATTGTGGCATCACTGAAAAAAAATGGTTTTGAAAGCAGCGTTACCATTTGTCAAGTTTTCTCTCTTATTGCAATGTTTTTTTGTTAAGTATGTTTTAGACTTTAAAACAAATTGAACTTCAAATACATTTTTGTGTTTTCTTTTCAAATTTTGGCACTTTTGTAGAAAAAACATTTTTATTTCAAAAATGGTGACATTTTTATTTGATGGTAGATGTTAAGCTGGGATCACACGATTGCCGCAATGCACCAATTTTTACACTTTTTAATACCCCAATCGTGTGACTGCACAACCAAATGGCTCATGTACCAATCTAGGACAATATTGTGCTTACTTTTACCAATCAAATGCAACCCTGGTGCGGCAATCGTGTGACTGTTTGCTATGCAACCACGCGTCAATAAAAATTTCAAAAATGCACCAATATCTATTGTGTTCTTGTGCGGCAATCAAACAACACAATACGCGCCAATATTTGCCTTTTTAATAAATTTTCTTTATTTTGTTTCTTTTAGTAGGTAAGTCTAAGTTCATACGGCTCTTTCTTTACTGAAAAGATTGCTACTTTATAGGCGAGAGGGGCGAGTGGAAAAGAAACGAGTACATACCCCTCGTCTCTCTCGCCTATAAAGTAGCAATCTTTTCAGTAAAGAAAGAGCCGTATGAACTTAGACTAATGAAAATAAATATGTATTTATTTATTATGCATTTAAATTTTTTTTAAATTATTGCTATCAACAAAATATTTATGTATGTTCACAAGCATATTAAGTGTGAATATTTTTATTAAAGATATTTCTATGCAAATCTTATTTTTGATATTTCTTAAAAAGTTTAAATAAAACTATTCAAACAAAATTTGTTTAAGTATATGATACAAACAAATTTTTTTTTAATGAACAAACCAACAAGAACTTGTAAACAAATAAAAAAGCTACCGCAACAGCTGTTTTCGCAGTAAACACAAGTAAGAACAACCGTGTGACTGTGCTGCGGCAATTGTTGTAACCATTTCGCTTTGTACCAACTAGCGGCAATTAAATTTGCTTAAAACAGGGCAATCGTGTGATTTCAAAATATTTGTTTGGTGCAATTTCATTATTGTGCGTCAATAAAGCACAATAAAAATTGTGTCATATTGGTGCATTTGCGGCAATCGTGTGATCCCAGCTTTAGATGTGGGCAATGTAAACGAGTGTTTTACATTTTCTAGATCTTTGATGGTAGATGTTAGATGTTGATCAGTGTAAAAAGCTAAGGCTAGATTACACTATTATACTTTGTATTAATACATGTCAAAAACTCAAGTAATATGACAAAGTGTGATAGTGTGAATGCAATGTGTCACGAAAATGACAAGTATTATGAAAAAAGTTTGACATCCCATACGACTTCACCGTTTTTAAAAAAATTTCTAAACCATAAACTTTTCATTGGATCAGGGTTGCATTTTATTTCATGTGTGAGTGTTTATACTTTGTGTGATGGTGTGAACACAAACTGTCATGTTAAATTAAATTTTTGTGACAGTCGCAACAAAACTCATTAGATTTCTATCTCACAAAGTATTATGGAATACGTAAGACTTGTGAGATAGTGCAATCTAGCCTTTGCAGAATGTTAATATCTCATTTTGTTCCCTTTTACATTTTTCGATTCTTTTAGTGTGATCACTAGAAAAGTGGCAATAAATTCTATTATTATTGTGGCATCACTGACAAAATGGAAGTTGATTTGAAAGCAGCGTTACCATTTCTCAAGTTTTTCCTTTTTTGCAAGCCTTGTTTTGCTAAAATTATTAAACAAAATGAATTAGAAATACACTTTGGTGTTATCTTTTAAAATTTGGGCACTTTCGTAGAAAAAAAAGTATTTAAAAACAATAAAAGTTTTTTTTTCAGAAATGGTCACATTTTTTATTGACAGTAGATGTTAGATGTTTCAAGTGTGAACGCGTATTTCACATTTTCAACATCTTCCATGCGTTCCTCCGAAATGTATGCAAGTGTACAAAGGGTATAAATTGAAATTTTATATTCGGTATCGGTATCGACGCCGATATTTCCTTTTGAGAATCGGTATCGTATCGGCAAAAAGGCGTATCGTTACGTCCTTAAATTTTAGTTTAAAAAAATATAACATTCTTAAAAATTTTATGTGAGAATTATTGCTTCTTATAAGTTATTTTTTATTATATTAACCATTTTTATTTTTCGAATGAGTTAAATGCATCAAATTTCAACATATAAATTTTGTTAGCCAAAGGTTGAATTAATCAAAAAAGTATGTTAAGTATTGAAGGAATATGATTATTGCAAGAAAGCGTTATAAATGGAAATTTCATTTTCATTGAACACATTTGAAAAATAAAAATGGTTAATATTCTTGAATATGGTCCTATGCTCCTTCTGCTCTTGAATGCACTGCATTATCTTTCTAGTAACGTTGAAGCTGGTAACAACTTGGGTAACAATTTACACATTGTTTTGATTTCTTTCTCTCCTTTTTTTTTCTACAAAATGTGCAAGTCAGTGTTGCCAGAAGTAGGGGGAAATCCATACATGTAGGTATTTTTAATAATAAAGTAGAAGCGTAGGGATATTTTCCAGTCCAAAACGGTTGAAATTTTTTCTTTTCACCAAAATTGCATCAAAATATATTTCTAGAGTTGTTAATAAGTTGGCGACGCTAATATGTATGTATGTATATGTTTTTCTAAGATATCATTCAATGACACATACATAAGACGTAACTGTGGCCCAACCTTTGAGTGTCTTGCATCTATTTTAATGACAATAATGCGTAGGAATTTTTGTAGAGGAATTTTTTCAACGCGTAGGGAAAAATCGGATTTTTCTTTGCATGTGTAGTTATTTTTTCGAAAAATCCACTGGCAGCACTGGTGCAAGTGACAGTTGTTCCAATTATATTTTTTTGACAAGCGATAGTGCGGCTTTTTTTATTTTCATTCTCGAAATTATTTTATAACATTTATAAATAAAAATTAATTCGTGTTTATTTTAAAATTCGTTAGAAGAATGAAGCATTCGTTAAATTATTTAAAACTATTAAACTTTCGTACGCGCAATTGCACCAATATCAATAAATTTATACGTTCCTATGGCACGGATATACCGCAATTAGAAGTTAAATTTTCAAATGGGTAACATGCTTTAATTGGGAACAAGTCTAGTTTACCAACGCAGCTCTAAATAAAAAAAGAAGTACATAGGGTGATAGAAAATTGAAAAATAAGAAGAAAAAATAAAATGGCAAAATTCTCGGAAACGCATAGTTTCCGAGTTATGGACCTCGGAAGTTTTCATATGAATTTGTGATTTCCCACTACATTTCTGAACGTATATGGCCAATATTGGTATCATTTAAAAGCTTTTGAACAGATCTTTCTGTAAATGCAAACTTTTTAACTTTTTAACTCTTTAGCTCCTAATACAGTTTTTACAAAATTTTATATCAAAATGTTACGGAAGTGCACTAGGTAATAAAAATTTAATCAAAAAAATCTTAGCTTCGCTAAATAAAGCTTCTCCACATAGCCGGCCTTTGACCGGGCGCAAGGGTTTTCTTCTCTATGGTATAATAAACACCGGCTTCGCTATATAAAGCTTTTTCACATAGCCGGCCTTTGGCCGGGCGCAATGATTTTCTCCTCTATGGTATAACAAACACCGGCTTCGCTAAATAAAGCTTCTCCGCACAGCCGGGCACAAGGATTTTCTCCTCTATGGTATAACAAACACCGGCTTCGCTAAATAAATGTAAAATGTACAACCCTTTACAGCCCAATAACAATATTGAAAATGTTACCTTAATGGCAGCAGAGAGCTCGTTGGAAGAGGAATCAGAGAACGAATAATTTTTTAATTTCTTAGTGTAGATAGAAAAAAGTATGTATGTATAAAAGGTAAGTTATTTTAGAAAAAAGTGAATTAAAAAACAAATTTAAAACATAAATACATATATTGGTTTTTATGCTTACTAAAAACTTTTGTTTTTTGTAAATTCATCGCCGCTCCTTAATGGATTAAGAATTTTTAAATAAAATGTTTATATCCAGAAAGATCTATTCAAAAGCTTTCAAATGATACCAATATTGGCCATATAGGTTCAGAAATGTAATGGGAAATCGCAAATTCATATGAAAACTTCAGAGGCCCATAACTCGGAAACTATGCGTTTCCGAGAATTTTGCCATTATTTTTTCTTCTTATTTTTCAATTTTCTATCACCCTATGTATTTTTTTTTTATTTGGAGCTGCGTTGGTAAACTAGACTTAAGACTTTAATTGTCATTTTTAATGGAAAATATTAATTTTCAAAATTTTAGGAGAAATTTATTAATGTCGACAGGAAAATATGCCCGTTTTGCTAATGCCACTGCTGTTTGTGAAATGGGAGATACGGCTGTTATGGTTACAGCTGTTTCTAAAGCCAAACCCACGCCGGGTACAAATTTTATGCCTTTGGTGGTAGATTACAGACTGAAAAATGCTGCCTCTGGTAGAATACCTACAAACTTTATGCGCCGTGAAATGGGTCCTTCGGAAAAAGAGATTTTATCGGCACGTCTAATAGATCGCTCAGTACGTCCCTTGTTTCCATCAGAATATAGAACTGAAACCCAGTTGGTTTGTAATATGTTGGCCATGGATGCTGTGTACTCTCCAGATGTGTTAGCAATAAATGCAGCTTCTTTGGCACTGAGTATGAGTGATATTCCCTGGAATGGTCCACTTGGTGCAGTTAGGTGATCGAAATGTTACATAATTTTGTTTGAAAATCTAATTTCCTTATAACTATCCAGATTAGGTCTGTGTGATGGAGAAATTATAGTAAATCCCACTAGACGTGAACTGCAATCCTCACAACTAGATCTCGTTGTTACGGCCACTAAACATAATCTTGTGGTCATGTTGGAAGGCAAAGGAAATGTCGTTTTACAACAAGACCTGTTTAAAGCCATTAAACAGGGCACCAAAGAAGCTCAAAGTATAATAAATGAAATCGAAAGTCTGCGGAAAACTTACGGCAAAGAAAAACAAAGTTTACAAAATCTTCCCGAAGTCGACCAGGAAATTTCGGACGCTGTACGCAGTATGAGTGAAATGCGTTTGCGGGAAATATTCCAAGATGGAAACCATGATAAAATATCACGTGATCAGGCTGTTAATGAAGTTAGGACAAATGTTGTCGATAAGGTGTGGTCTAGTTATCCGGATAGAGAGCCTTCATTAATTGCTGAAGAATTTAATCGTTTGTGTAGATTATTGTTTAGGGAATTGATATTTGAAACTGAATTGAGATGTGATGGCAGAGATTTTAATAGCCTAAGAAAGATAAATTGTCAAGTAAGTGTTTTTTTAATTTCAATAATATTTTCATTATTTAATGAATTGTTTGTTTTAGGTGGATTTATATAAACCCTTACATGGTTCGGCTTTGTTCCAAAGAGGTCAAACCCAGGTATTCTGTACAGTGGCATTAGATTCTCAAGAATCTGCACTAAAACTAGATACATTATCGGCTCTAGAAACGTAAGTATAAAGTTTTCTAAATCTCGTCAGGGGAAATTATGTATTTTTAGGATATGTTGAAAATTTTATCAACTCGTTTTCTTATCTTAAAAATTAACTAGAGAGATATGTATGTTTTATCATGCGTACATATGATGTTTTCTTTTAAATCGAATTACAGAATAACCCTAGATCTTCTTGACTTAACTGATTGTTTTAAAATTTTTGTTTATTTCCCTTTTTCAGCGGCATTAAGGCAAAAAACTTTATGCTCCACTATGAGTTTCCGCCCTATGCCACTGGTGAAATCGGACGCGTGGGTGGAGTTGGGCGTCGTGAACTTGGACATGGTGCCTTAGCCGAAAAAGCTTTACTACCTACCCTGCCAAATGATTATCCCTTTACCGTAAGACTGACAGCAGAAGTTTTAGAATCAAATGGTTCTAGTTCTATGGCTACAGTATGTGGTGGCTCTATGGCTCTTATGGATGCTGGAGTACCAGTAACTGCCAAAGCAGCTGGTGTAGCCATTGGCTTGGTAACAAAATATGAGAATAACGATACAAAACATCTGCAAGACTATCGTATATTAACCGATATTTTGGGTATAGAAGATTATATGGGTGATATGGATATGAAAGTAGCGGGCACAAGAAAAGGGTTTACTGCCATACAAGCAGATTTAAAAATTCCAGGAATACCTTTAAAAGTTGTTATGGAATCTTTGCAAAAAGCCAATGATGCAAAAGCTCGTATATTGGACATAATGGGCGAGGCCATAGCAGAGCCCAGAAAAACTAAAAAAGATTGTTGGCCAGTGACGGAACGTTTACAAATTGAACCTCAGCAAAGAGCACAGCTTATTGGACCAAGTGGTATTAATTTAAAAAAAATTTATCTAGAAACTGGTTGCACTGCCACCACAGAAGATGAAACAACATTTACACTCTTTGCTCCCTCACAGGATGCCATGCATGAGGCCAAAGAAATAATTGATTCGTTCTTGGTAGCGAAAGAAAGAATACCAGATTTGGAATTTGGGGGCATTTATACAGCCACTGTAACCGAGGTGAGAGATACTGGAGTAATGGTAATATTATACAATGGCATGCCACCGGCTCTACTACACAACTCTCAATTGGATCAAAGAAAAGTGGCACATCCTTCGGCTTTGGGCTTAGAAGTAGGTCAAGAGATACAAGTGAAATATTTTGGTAGAGATCCTGTTTCGGGTTTCATGCGTTTGTCGCGTAAAGTTTTGCAGCCCATCTCAAGTATTGTAAGAAGCTTGAATAAGAGTTCCACTGAAACAGCCACAAAATTAGCCGATCAAAATGAAGGTCATGAAGAATCGAGACAAGGCACCGAAAGTTCAAAGACTCCTATGTCATAGTAGTAACACTATTTTAGAATTTTAAATTAAATCAAATTCAAATAAGTTGGTTTGAATGTAACGAAGAAATCTAATTGTTAAATTATTTTTAGAACTGCTTGTTTTTTCTAATTTCTAATTTTTAGATAGTTTTTTTAAAGTTAGAAATATAATTTTAAAAATAATAATTTTCATTTTTACATTATTAAATTTTATTTTATTGTATAAAAAAAAATAAATTTTGCATATTTATAAAATGCAAAGAAATACTATAAATAATAAAAAAAAATTGACATAAATTAAAAAATGTACGTAGAAATATTTTTTTTAAGTTTATAAAAAATTTGGTATCGCAAGAAAATATTTGTTAAAGAAAAAATTACAAAAAAGATGAGAAAAAAAAGAAAATTATATTTAGTATTACCCAGTCTACAACTGACATAAAATGCTTAACATTAACACTAACATGATGTTAGTATTAGGTACTAAGTTTTTCTTATGATTTAGCACGATTGTTAATGCATTTGTTTTAACAACTCTTTTTATAACATCATGTTATAGCAGCAAATCATGTCTGTGTGACGGGGAGTTAAAGGCAAACAATTTATTTAGTCTTGCCTGTTTACATTTTTGCATTTACATTTTTTAGTAAAATTTTCAATAATTTTTAAAAAAATTTTAATTTCTTAAACAATAGAATTGAATAATTGAATATAAGAAGCATTTTCTATTAATGATAAACTCAAAATATAAAAAAAATTAATCATGAATCTCTTTCGTGCTTGTTCATTGTATGAATGTTTGCTGCTTTCGTTTCAAAAGTTTTATATACTCGCTCTAATAGCCTCTGTGATTTTCTTCAGATTATAATACGATAATATGAATCGGATATACTATATAAGGCAACTATAGTTATTTTAGCATCTGTTAAATAGTCAACAATTTCATCACATATTTCTGTAATATAACGGCGATGTTTAGGGAATCTGAAAAAAAAAACAATATTTCAGAATTATAATTTTTAAGGTTATGACTAAATTATTTTTTTTTGTGTGTTTTAAAAAATCATCCCAGCTCAAAGCGAATTCATTACAGGTAATCTCGTACAAAAATCACAAGCAATTTGTTTTTGGAAAATAATAATAATACAATGTCGAAAACAGAAACAAAGATAATAAATTTTGACATCCAACAATTATAAAGCTAAAAAAAGTTTGCAGTGTTCGAATTTCGAAAAAGTACCAAATTCGTATTCGTATTATTTTGAGAAGTTTCGAATGTGGTATAAACTTTGTTTGTATGTTTATTGGTTCAAAAGATAGATGGGGTGTCAAAAAAGTACTAAAATTTAGGTTTTACCCGTTTACTCCCTCCTAATAGAGCCGAATTTCAAAAAAGTACCAGACACCTGTCCGCTTATTTTTCTAAAGAACAACGATAAGTATTACATTTTTTTGTATCTCTTTTAGTTTTGGAGATATAAGGTTACCGAATTTTCCCGTTTTTACCCTTTTTTACCCCCTAATCTTTCGAATTTCCAAAAATCCCGTCTTAGTGGATCGATTTGGGGTGTGACAAATCTCTGGTCCAAATTTCAAGTGTTTAGCTTTAGGCGTTTAGGCTGTGCGATGATGAATCAGTGAGTCAGACAGTCAGTAACGTTACAATTTTATATGTATATATATATAGATATTTTGAATACCCCCTTCCTGAATCTAAAACCTGTTTCACGAAATTTTTTAAAGTTTCTAAGATATTAGGTATAAATTTTACTGCGTTTATTAAGTTTACATTTATTAAGTATTGTTTTGCTCTACACGCCACTGTTTTGCGAATGCCGCAAATTCCTCATTAAAAAACGTACAAAATAAATTTCACCCTTGCTTTGCTTCATTACCGTAAGAAAAAAAGTAGTTAAAGCGAAAGCAAAAAAAAAATGACAACAATAAAATTAATTTTACTCTTGCTTCTCTTCATTGCCGTAAGCAAAAGCATAATAAAATGTCAACAACTCAATAGACTGTAGTAAGTATAAGTATGAAGCACTAAAAGCTACTTTAAAAAATTAATTTAGAAAAGTGGCGTATGAAGCTTCGTACAGACGGCGGTAAGATCTTACAATGTTGTAATTTTTCTGACAATGGTGCCATTGTCAGATGCATTAATTTTACACATCTGCCAAATGAAAATGAGCTTACAATGTTCACACAGTTGCAAGACATTTTTAGGCAATTTTAATGACAACATTGTAAGATCTGACCACCGTCTGTACGAAGAGACACAAAATAATAATTTTTACTTTGAATAAAATACTATTTACTTCTAAGTTCGTTAATGAACGTTTACAAAAATTTACATTTTTCTTAAACATATGCCAGATGAAGTAATGGAAATACAAAAAAATCTATCTATCGGTTACATTTTCATGTAAACCTTCATTGTCGTTTTTCTCAATAACGAAGTTTTGGCATATGCGCCAAACCAATAATGAGCTGTCAATTAGTCAAAAATAGCCATAATACCTATAATGCTTAGTAAATCATTCTTATAAGGATATTAGCGGTTTTCACTCTTGGTAGTAAAGTACCCTTGTAGACCTTGTTAATCTTATTAACAACAAAATGTATCAAACATTTATTATATTTAATCTTTCTTTCTCTCAGCAGATTTATTAATTTACGATACCCACAAAAACGACACTCACGTCTTGTAGTATAAAATCGTATTAAATATAACAGAGTTGTACACTTAACACAAAGGATGAAAACCGCTATTGAAATATTTCTTATGTAGATATTCTCCCTTATCGTGGTTGGCGAATGTAAAATACGCCTGCGACTGGTTGGTAATAGATTAAAGGAAATAAGTTCACGTTCTCTTTAAGCTATTAACAAACAATCGCAGGCGTATTTTAAATTCGCCAACCACGATAAGGGTGATTGTAAACTCAACCCTTAATACGCAGTTTACAACTGACATGAAATGCTTAACATTAACACTAATATGATGTTAGTGCTAAGTATAGACTCATAATGTTAGAGTTTTTCTCATGTTATAACGCGATTGTTAATGCAAATGTTTTAACAACGATTTTAAAACATCATTTTATAACAGCAAATCATGTTAGTTGTATACGGGGAGTGAGAGAGTAATAAAATTTACTTTTTCCATTATGTTAAGTGTAAATTTAAGACTAGAGTTGTTTTATGTAAAACTAAAATGTTTGAGTTATGACGATGTTGCAGCAAATAGGTTTTTATTTATTTTTTTTAACAAGGGCTTTACTTAGCTTTACTATTAAAACACTTGTAAGTTTTGAAAAATGGAACTCTAAACTAAATTTCGAAACTCCTAAGCCTTAAGCTATGGCCACACTTATTAAATATTTAACCAAATAAGCGTAACTCCTACTTTTGTTAATAGTTATTGAGATGTAGCATGGTATTAATATCACAAAATAAACTAATTATACTACTAGACATAGCAAAAAATGGTTTTTTGTAAGATGGGGTTTTATAATCAAAATAAATATTGAAATTGAAGGAAATGATTATTTAATTTGCTTGTTGGTCCCGTTTTTTTTCGTCAAATATTTGGCAAGTGTGACCGTAGCTTTAGTCATATATAAAAAAAGATTTCTGGCGGTTTATTCTGAACACATATACATAATTATAACTAAAGTACATATAACTTTTAAACAATATACCTGTCAATAACCGTATTAATTTCTTGGTCAGTCTCTTTGCGTCCGATGCCACGAGGATTTATGGAGCCTACAATTGCATTAAGTGTAGAGTGTGCCAATTCGACCACTAAAACCACTATACTTTCATTTCGAACAAATTGTGCTAGAGTTGAAGACATTTGCTGGGTAACCTAAAAAAATTCAAAAATTATTAAAAGAAGTAAATGAATGTTTTTTTAATGCACCATGTCTATTATTCGATTAAGAGTAGTTTACTGCCTGTTTAACAATTTCGAACGTGAACGTTCGTATAGACTTCTAAAACTAAGTGTTTTTCATGGAAATCAACAATTTCGTTAACGTTAACCTTTGATATTGTTGAACAGGCAGTAAGACCCCTTTCACACTCGGCAGGTAACTTGGTTTGTTGACGTCAGCGGTAAGGTCGGGGTGAGGAAACAAAAATTGCGCAACAAACTTGCCGACTCTGGAAGGGGTCTAAGGTTATAAAATTTAAAACAAAAAAAAAATTAGCAGTTTATTTTAAATTCGTCTGAATTTAAAATATTAATTAAATATCGTTAAAATGAAAAATAACTCACCTGATTTTCCAAACGTCTCCGATAATTCGCACTCATTTTGTCGTGTATTAAAAATTGAACCTGAACGTTTGGCAGGTGGCTTAAGCTACTCGAATTAAAAATATTTTTAATGCTCGTACTAGATGCTGACGTGCTAAGGCCATAATCACCCCTAACATTGCCATAATTACTGCTTGCTCCTCCACTGCCATAACTACCGCTGTAATTTGAACTGGTTGGTTGAAAATTAATCTCATTAGAGAAACTTAATGTGACCTCAGAAGAACGTGGCATTTTCTGTATGCAATCTACCAACTCAGTACGTGTTACATGTTTTTCTTGGAAACGTTCACGCTCCCAAGTACGTATACGTAAAGCTCCGTTTTCAGCCACCAAAATAACATGAGTAGCTCCCAACTTTGCTAGATCTTGAGCTTCATCACCACTACTCGTTATAGACTCTAAGAAACTGCAACGTATACCGCATGACCAAAGCAAACGCATTATGTAAGTTATATCTTTAAGTGGCGGTCGAGAACCACTAACACAAACACCCACATCTATGCTACGACATTTTTGTGAATCTTCAGAAAACATAGCTGCCACCAGTTTGTCAAGAGAGAATGATAAGCCTGCCCCACTTATACCACGATTTGGTATTTTAGGATTAAAACCTTGGGCTTGTTTTTGAAATTCCATTAGCATACTGTCATAACGTTCTCCCACAGCTAGCACGGATGGTCTAGAAGTACGATTGGGTTTTAAGTCCGCGATCATTTGCCAGACTACGCCACCAGAAGTAGCACGTTCAAAACTTATAGGCAAACCAGCAAAAATGTGTATGGGACATTTAACACCTAGACTCTGAGCAAGTAAAACTATTGACTCTATTTCCCTTAGAGCTCCCTTAGCCAAGGAGGCAGATTCGCCTTTACCACGTATCAAAGATTTTAGCGAAGATTCATCAGCACTATTTTTTCCACTTATTTGAAAATTGGCTAATAGTAAATCAATCAAGGATGTAGCCGATGAACGTGTCTTCTCCATTATAACATTTACACTTGAATAAAATTGAAATTTCGATATTCTGCCCTCGATATAATCCAAAATATTACAAAATAAATCCCCATACAGATCCTTGGGTACATTACAGTATAAAAGTATAGATCTTAAGAGATTTGTGTGATTCATCCGTATCATAACATTCTTTTCTCTAGGATTGGGAATTTCCGAAGCGATTTCATAGGCCAGGGACAATAGTTCAGCATCTACTAAATGGCTGGTAGAATGCGGTGATATGACATCAAACGCACACTCGTAGTTCTGTTTAGGGTGAAAATTAAACACCTTTTCTTCTCGGTAAACACGGTCTACACAATAACGTCGTATCATATTAACACCACTCATGGCTATATGGCGGGCAAATTCTGTTCTTAAATCGCTGGGTAAGACCACAACACAACCAGAATGCGTCATAAGCCTGACATGATTAACCCAATTGTTGGTGTGTCTAGTTAAAGGCGACAACAAGGGGGTATCCACCTCTATAGCTCCGTGCTTGCGAAAAAGTGACACTACTTTACCCTTAACAAACTCTATTAAGGGGCTGAGTGTTACCAAACTATCTAGTGCAATGGGTGTATTCCAGGCCTTCATGGCACGACTTCCTCCTATGTGGTAAGTATGTTCCAAAATTTCATCACTTTCCTGCTGCAAACATCTTGCTACAATATGCTTGTAGGCCTTACTTTGGGGATTGGCCAAGGCATTTTTTAACATTTCTTGTAGTTCACTGGCTTCCAGTTGAGCGGGCGGTACAAGATCGGATGCTAATAACTCTTCGGCTGTAGGTCTTTGGGAGGGATCATGACTTAAAAGCCAACGTATAAGCTGGAATAATTAATAGAATATCATTATTGTCAATAATTAAGTTTTTAAAAGCGGTTGATTGTTTAATAATAAAGACGTACTTCACAGTCTTCCTTGCAAAAATCTAATTTATGTTCAATATGTTAGGTTAGGTTCAAAATATTACTAAGTTACAATTTTTCTTACCTTTACAGTCTTCTCGCATTTATTATTCTTTAGCATATTGTCCGGAAACTTAATACTCGGACTTCTCAAACTTAAAATAGTTTCTGCCCTTTCCATTCCTGTACCAAACGGGGGATTACACATTTCAAACAATATAATGCCCAAAGTATACATATCAACTTTTTGATTGTAAGTCGATTTAGAAGCATTGCCAGTTAGCTCAGGAGCCACATAAAGGGTTGTGCCAACTTTACCCGTGCCCGTTCCATCCTCTGTAGAAGTGATATGGCCGTTGTGATTTTGATTATTATGTTGTTCTGTGTTGGCTTGCAAAGCCAAAAAGCTAGTGGTGGCTAAACCAAAATCTCCAATTTTAATTTGATCGTGAGAGTCTAAAAATATATTGACAGGTTTTAGGTCGCGATGTATAATGCCCTGTTGATGGATGTGCGAGAGGCCTTCAGCAATTTCACGAAATAGTCTCCATAAGCGATCAGTATTCTGATAAAGATTATCATCGATGGCGGTGCGTAAAGTGCATTTTTCACAAAACTCCATTTGTATGTACATAATTTGTATTAATGGTTTGGGCGAACAAACTTTGGAAGGTAATTCCGACTCGGTATCATTATCGTCATCTTCATCGTACACAGCCACTTCACCATTGGAATCAACAAACTCTATGCCATCAGAATCGGAATCATCCATATGTGGCAAATAACTATTCCACAGACTAGAAGAATCTGTTTCAGTTTCTGCGCCATTCAAAGCCACTTGTGGAGATTTTGGTCTTTTAACACTGTCATGATGACTCACCGACCAATCACCCGACATCAATTCATCCATTTCCTTGATATCTGCATCACTACAACTCTCAATCCAACTGTTAAAATAGCGTACCACATTTTCATGATTCAATCTTGACAGTAATTCTACTTCCCGGGTCATTTTCTTGTATAGTTGTCTACTGCGGGCTGGTAAAGGAATACGTTTGATGGCATATTCTCGGTTGTCTAGAATATTGCGGACTTTGAGCACATCTCCAAAGGCTCCTTTGCCCAAATACATAAGAACTTCAAATTCTGTACGGAGACGCGACTGGGATGAGGGTAGTGAGGGTACGGTAAATAGTGTTATCGACTGTGGTGTACAAGGAACTGCTAAAGCTCTTTGTTTTGGATTGTGAAAACCAACTGCTAAAGAGTTATTCTGTTGATTTGGATAACAGGACAGGGCTAAATTTAAATGTTGATTTTCTTTATCATCGGCTGTAAACAATGAGCTGCGCAGAAAAGGATGTTCCAAAAGCTCTGAGGCGGATAGGGTACGATCAGAATTGCATCTGTACATAGAAAGAAATTAAAAAAAAATCAGGATTTTTTTTTTTAAACTTACTTATCCACAAAATCTCTCATTTCAAAAGTCGGCGTGTTCATCAAGCTTTCTACTAAGGCTCCTAATGCAGGCAAATCTCCTTGGGTCGAACTTTGACCCGGACCCCCTATTAGTTCTAGCAAATTAGGAACTATAGAAAAATCCGTAACTCTTATAGTGCCTGCATTGTCCATAAATACCGTAGAGTCCAAAAGATGGCTATGGGAAACTCCTTTATTGTGTAAAAATACTAAAGCATCTAAAACTCCTTTGGCTACACCTCGAACACCGTCCATACACCAGCCCAGAGAGGATGAAATACTAAAAACACTAGTGCCCAAGACAAAATCTTGTACCATATACACCAACAAACCCTCCTTGCGTTTAATGCAAAGAACACATTCGTATTGTATGAGATTCTTATGATTAAGTTGAGATAAACTAGACACTTGTTTCTCAATGGATGCAATTACGTCATCTACCCGATGATTTCCGGAGCATTTGGGTTCTGAAGACAACCAAAAGCATTTGCCTGAGCCATTGCCACAATGTTGTTCGATTTGAGAATATTTTATATTCCATTCAGTAATGTACAACAGCTGGCCCGTGTCCATGTCTATGCCATTATAAGCAATGCAACCCTTTTGCGAGTGGCCCATACAACAACCCCTTCTAATTTGTCTTCCCACCTTATGAAAGTATAGGGTTTCACTACTTTTATGTTCCATACACTTGGAGGGCAGCATGTGACCACGGTAAAAAGGTGAAGAGCTCTCAGAACTTTCTGAAGAACTGGCATTACGATTTGACTCACTCATACTGCGTCTTGGTTCGCGGCGTTTTGCTTCACATTTAAACATTTCCTTACGGCGCTCTACTTCATCCAGAAGATTTTGGCGTTCTTTGTGTTCGCGCTGCTTTTTTAAGTCGAGAAGCTGTTGTTCCCGTTGCTGTTTCTGTTGCAGCATTTCATCATAGAAGGAACCGCGGGGTGGTTTATTGTGTTTTAGTAGAAAAGCCTGCACTGTTTGGGCTAATTCATAGATCATAACTTCGCCACGTAATTCATTGGATTGTTGTTGTAGTTGTTGCAACAACTCCTCAATAAGTTGATCGGAGATGCCTTTTGTTTCTTCGAGAGTAATTTTAGGAGCGCTGAAAACAGAGAAATAAGTACATAATTATGCTTTTCAAAGATCAGGGAATTAATTTACATAAATTTACGGCACTGATCGGGTTTTTCCAAATATCAATTAAATACTGGAGAATTTTGTTATTAACTTGACCCCAGCGCTTTGAAGCATTTTGAAGAGCAATTTTGAAGAAAATTTCAATCGTGTAAATCTAGCTTAATTTTTGTTTAATACATATATTTTGTAAACTTCAGCCAAATCGTACCATAAATTAAAAAAGAATTTAAATATCACGACAAACGCGCCACCTATCGGGATCTAACTTAAGAGAAACCTGGCTCCAGACTAAACTAATTTATGGTGCAAGTTTGGTGTCAATCGGTCCAGCGGCTCTTGAGTTTTAGGAGCACATACACGGCACAAACGTTTTTATATATATAAAAGACTAGCATATACCCGCTACTTCGTAAGCGTCTCCTTTTTCTTCGTGGAGATATTTTTATGCCAAAGTTTATTTTTCTAGGTTTAAACTTGTTTAAATACTAGAATTTAACCCGCTACTTTAGTAGAACCAAAAAGCTAAAGAAAAATATCAAATTTCCCCTATTTCCTTTTATGGGTACTATATTTTTCCCCTATTAAAGTATCAAAAATTTCAGTACCAAAAACAGTTACGATTTTCACCCCTTAAATGTTCGAATTGCGAAAAAGTACCAAATTCGTATACGTATTTTTTTGATAAGTTTCGAATGTGGTATTACTTTGTTTTTTATGTTTATTGGTTCAAAAGATAGATGGGGTGGCAAAAAAGTACTAAAATTCAGATTTTACCCGTTTACTCCCTAATAGGGCCGAATTAAAAAAAGTACCAGACACCTGTCCGCTTATTTTTCTAAAGAACAACGATAAGTATTACATTTATTTTGCATCTCTTTTAGTTTTGGAGATATAAGGTTACCGAATTTTCCCGTTTTTACCTATTGTACCCCCTAAACATTATATTCTATCGATTTGGGGAGTGACCAATCGCTAGTCCAAATTTCAAGTTTCTAGGGTCAGCGGCTTGGGCTGGGCGATGATGAATGAGTCAGTCGCTCACGCAACTCTTTTATACATATAGATAGATAATAGATACATATACATAAGTATGTGTGTAAATATTAAGGGTATTAATTTCAGTTTTTTTATTGGTTGGAAAAATGGAAAAGTGAAAAAATGTAATTTTTATTACAACAAACACAAGGAAAAACTTTTCCACCGAAAGTTGCAACTTAAACAAGCTTTAACCAAGTGTAAAACAATCAGATTGGAAAATTACAACTTTACAATTTTTAAAGAGTTGTCAATTCATAAACGTCAAATTGAGTGTGGCTGGCACTCTACTAAAAATGTTGTTATTTTTCACAAAAAGTACTAAAATTTACATCTCTTTTTAAGATAATCAACTATGATTCTTAAAAACTCCGTTTTAATTAAATAATATTTAAATTTTTTTAAAACGTCGTTTTTCAAAACAAAATTAAAAATTAATTCTATACAAAAAAATATTAAAAAAGAACGTTAAAATGATGTGACAATTAAATAATCAATTAATTCACTTTTAACGGCGTTTATTTGGCATCTTGAAAAATATCAATTACTTCCAAGAATTATATTACAGATTTTTTTTTGACAGTTAAAACTTTTGCACTTTTTACTTTTAACTTAAAAAAAAAAATAACGTTCACGTCAATAAGAGTGTAATTTTCCCTTTTTCCATTTTTGAAATGAATACCCTTTTTTTTAATATTTTTTAATAGTTTCTATCATTTAAATCTTCTAAGCCATGTTTTACTAAAAACTAGAACTTAATGAAATAGCTAAGTTAAGAATAAATGTAAAAGTAAGCACTTTTTTCAAAAAAATTCTCAAGTTTAAAAGAATTTTTTATTGTCGATTTGGTACACTTAATTTTCAAATTAACATTATGTTAAATAAAATATATTTTTATATAAAAAAAAGTGCAAAATGTATTGAAATTTAAATATTTTCAGCTAAGTTGGACTACGTTGCATCGGTGGATATTGACAACTGTCCCTAATGATTCTACCTTGTTTATTATACCATGGTTTTAAAAACGTTTCTTAGTATTTACGATTTGTTTGACTTACGAAACAAATTGATTGCATATGAACGAACATGCAGGTTCAAAAGAGAGTGAAAGAAAACCTGGGTCCTAATTCTGGCAGGTGTGATCGAGTTCTTTCTCGATTCGAAAGCAATTTTATTTCTAATTCTTTCAGTCGATACTGAACGAATCGAAATTATTTTTTCAGTATTGTGAAACTCAAATTAATGCTTTACAACACAAAAAATAATTCCGATTAGTTCAGTATTGACTGAAATATTTAGATATGTATTAAATTGCTTTCGAATCGAAAAAGTACTCGGTCACGATGCCAGAATCAGGCCCCGGTTCATCTAAACCCGACAAGCGTGAACCTGAACTCGATATCGGTCGAAATTACACTTCAAATAGAAACTTCGATCGATGTCGAATGACGTTATTTGGCCGATATTTTAGTTTTAATAAATATGGGGGTAAAACTTAGCATAAAAAAGCAAAACTGATATATATTATAAATATTTCTTTTCAAAAACCGCTAAATTTATGTATGATATTTAAATGTTCGCGGCTGATTATCTTGTATATAAGATACTCAATGTTAAATCGTTGCTTTCATATATTTCACCGATTTATCATACCTTCTGCAGTTCACTGCAATCAGCATTATAATGTACGGTTTTCACACTACAAGTGATTGAACGTGAAGTCAAATTTAAATAAAAAGCACTCCGTTTTTTAATGCTTTTCTTATACAATTTATTACACGTTTAAAAAGTCATATGTATGTTTGTGTTTAAATGAAAATGTAAAGTAATTTTAAAGAAATTTCGTGCCACATTAATTTTTTAAAACAGCGTTATGCGATAGTATGGGTGATTTTTTAAGAGCTATAGGAAAGTTTAAAAAAAACACATAAAATTCAGAAAAATTCATGAAATCTTTATTTGAATCGATAGTACGGTCCATATAATTTAATGTTTTTTTATTATTTCATGCAAATGCGCCTCAAATGGTCCATCCGCTTAGTCCAATTTTGGCATACTCTTTCCAACATTTCGGCCGGTATCTCATAAATAAATGCTTCAATGTTGTCTTCCAATGCGTCAATTGAAGCGGGCATGTGTGTATAGACATGAGCTTTAACATAGCCCCACAAAAAATAGTCTAAAGGCGTTAAATCGCACAATATAGGCGGCCAATTGACCGGTCCCGAACGTGAAATAAAATGTTTACCGAACTCGCCTCTCAATAAGTCCATTGTTAAGCGTTCTGTGTGGCATGTGGCATTGTCTTGTTGAAACCACATGTCATGCAAGTCAAGCTCTTGCATTTTGGGCAAAAAAAAGTTGGATATCATCTCACGGTAGCGCTCACCATTCACAGTTACGTTACGATTCGCATCATCTTTGAAGAAGTACGGTCCAATGATGCCACCAGCCCATAAACCGCACCAAACTGTGACTCTTTCTGGATGCATTGGTAGCTCTTGCAATGCTTCTGGCTGATCTTCACTCCAAAATCGACCATTCTGCTTATTAACGTACCCATTGAGCCAAAAATGAGCTTCGTCGTTGAACACAATTTTTCGATAAAAAAGTGGATCGCATTTTGATAATAAAATTCAATAATTTGCAAGCGTTGTTCGTTTGTAAGACGATTCATGGTTAAATTATAGACCAAACTGAATATGTTTGACAGTGAAACAAAGTCCCAATTTACACTAGGGACATTTCTTGCCGGACATTTTTTAAATTCTCTTTTAATCTTACCTGAAGCGTTTACATATGAAGTCAGACAGAAAAATAATACAAAGCAACAAGATGTAAGCTACGAAAAGTAAGAAAGAGAAATGAAAAAATGTCCAGTACAGATAGACATGTACTACACACTCTACCTTTTCGACCCCTCGCCATCAAACTTCGTCTGTCCGGCAAGAAATGTCCCTAGTGTAAATTTGGACAAAACACGAAACGTGCGTCAGCTGTTTAAACCAATGTTGCCAAAAAGATAATAGCTAAAAAATCACCCATACTTGTCTTAAAGAGATCGTTTAGTATGATTTCATGTATGAATCATTTTAAATATTTTTCTAATGTTTACATATAAGTATTATTTCGACATTTCCATCACAATCAATATTGTAATATTATCTAAATGTGTTGAAAATTTAACATCCTGTTCATGTTATTATTACTCATTTTTCTTAAAAATTATATTAGAAAGGGTATCAAAAATAAATAATATTAAAAGTTTAATAATTGGTTTCAAGCTCAACAGATTCTTTTAAATTTTTTTTGAATTTTTTTATGAAGACGATTATCGCTATATATTTTTTGTTGTGGCATATGATGTTTTACAAAAAGCCTTTCATATTTCATTTTTTATTACTAAAAAAAAGAACTAAATATGTAAAATTAATAACATGTAGGTACATAATTAAAACTGTATTTCCTAATCATTAATATTCATAACCGTTTCCCTTTAATCACAACAAATACGCATTTCCGTTTCTCTTACCGGCACTACCTATTAACAAATAAACAAAGTATTGGCAACCCTCAACTCTCTCGGAGTTTCTTTTTAACCAAATTTTAATTATTTGCATCTTCTTTTAGTTTTCTTTTTTTGTTCCCCTTAACAAGTGCGTGTTTAACTTAAGAAATGTCTCGGTGTAATTTTTAATTTTTTTAACAGATATAAATGCCGCTATTTTTAATAAAAGTTAAAAAATTTTAATAAAAAGTGTTTATTTAATTAGTGTTTAACAAAAGTTTGTAAAAAAGTTAAAAGGAAATATGAAAATTCCAATGTTAAATCTAATTAGAAAAAAATCTTATTAGTGTATAGTAAATGTTCAGCAAAATGGCCGTTACAACAAAAAATAAATTTAGTAGCCGACTGATGGTGTGAGTGTATGTGTTAGTGCGTAAAGAAGTTTAAAAATTGGGTTAAGCCGACGGAGCACCCTTTTTCAAGGTTAAAATTTTGTGTAAAAGTTGGCGCAGATAAGTTTTAAGGTTATTTTGAAAATGTTTTGCTTAGTAAAAAAAAAGTTGCAGTAAAGATGTGTTAAAAAGTGTGTTTAAAAAGGATAGTAAAATAATGGTTCTTAAAGAAAAATTTTAAAAATTAGTTAATTAAAAAAATATCTATGTAAGTGTTTTAAATTAAATATGTAATTATTAAAAAATTAAAAATATAAAAAAGGTAAAAGGCAATTTATAAAAATAAATAAAATTGGTTTCAAGTGCAAATTTTTATTGAAGAAAAAAAATCTTATGTCTGTACCTATTCAAAAATTTTATAATTTTATAAAGGTTTACAAAACAATTTTTCTATGCAAATGTTCCCTAATAAACGTTTGTTAAATTAAATATTCGTTTATAATTAAAATAAATAAAATACTTATTTAAAAAAAAAGGTTATTTAATAAATAAAAAAATATAATAGATAGTTTAAACAATTTTATAAAACAATAGTGTTGGCATACACAACTTTTAAGGACTTGTCGGCATTACAAATAATTTCGTTTACTAAATCCGTTACGATCCATGTTACAACGCCGGTTAGTTCGATATAAAATATTGAGACTAGTCTTAAATCCTTCAGAAAACCATGTCGGTATTACCAGTTATTTTAGTAACGGTTGTTTGTGGCATTTCTAAGCAATACCGGTTTTAACAACTTGCATCGCTAACGGCAATTAATATATTTCAAACTAGTGCACGAGTGAAATCTTAGACCAGTATGTTATAAGAAGATTGACAGGAGAGGGAGAAACTTAAAACAAATGGGTATTTTAATAATCACTCATGTTCTGGAAAACGAATTCGAGTAAAATTGAACTCGAACAAAATTTGAAAACGATCCTTTTTTGAAAGTTTGTAAAACTACTCTATTTTATATACTTTATTCTTTGAATTCAACTTATACTTGCCAGAACTACTCCTAATTTTTTAAAAATTGAACTGAAAATCTCGATCGATTTTAATTGAATCATTTATTCCGAAAGGGCTCAGGTACAAAAATACAAAGTGTTCAGGAGATACAAAAAACTGAATATCTCTTAAACCATTCGACTTTTTGAAGCAGAGTTGTTTCTTAAAATCGAAGTGTCAGTTATTGTTATTTTAGCAAAAACAAAAAATTATTTAAAGTAATATTTGGTGGAAAAAATGCTCACAAATGCTTAAAGTTTCTAAAGATGAGTCCTTTTTGAATTTTCGTCTTTTTAGGAGCAAAATGGTATCTTTAAAGTATGTTATTTATTGAAACACACAAATATTTAAATCGTCAAAGGCAAAACAGTTAAGAACGCTTTCCTCCTTTGTATGTCAACCGATTTTTCAGAGTTATAAACGTTAAAATTTGCTACTAACACAAATACAAACAATTTGTTTTTTTTTTCAATTATCAAATAATAAAAAAATTGGGTGGTCGAATTTTCGACATTTTTCAGAAACCGGTTTTCGAATATTTTGACTATACATATAAATCTTATGTAAAAATCGGCACAGGCAAAACAGTTAAGAACGCTTTCTTCCTTTGTTTGTCAATCGAACCACCTCTATGGGATAAAAAGTTTCAAAAAGGGGAAATACGGGAAATTAAATTTCTTTCTTTTACTTTTCCGTGCTTCATGTGATCATTTTAAAATTCTCTATAATATTGAACTTAGAAACATCATATTATAGGTGCAGGTTACTGAGAAAATGCGAACCTATAAGACGAAAAATGTTGGTACTTTTTGTTTTTCATCTGGTACATTTTAATTTTTGTTAATATTCGACCTACAGAGATAAAAATAAACATGCATGGTCCTGAGGGAATAAGAATGTCTAAGAGGGAGCTTTTTGGTACTTTTTTGTTTTACATCTGGTACTTTAATTAATTTTCGGTAATATTAGACATAGAAACATAAAATTAAACATGCACAGCCGTATTTATAATGGAAATTTGGCATGAAGTTAGCACAAAGTTTATTTATAATACACTTACCAAACTCTGGCTAACGATTTGCTAAACTCTTTTTAACCAGCTGCCAAACGTTTGCCAACTTGTAAGAAACTGCTGTTTAATGTTAAACAATTTGGTTGGTTTTATTTTAATTACTGTTTTATTTTATGTTTCTTTCTTTTTTATTTTATATTATTTTAAAAACTTTTTAAATTTGTTATATGTGGAGGAAAAAACAAAAAAAATTTACAAAAAAATGACAAAACCAGCGATGATTAATTCAAACGTGTTGCATTTTTCAGTAATATAATGTGGCATCATTAAAATTCAGAGTTGATTTTTTTTTAGTTAGCAGATGGACAAAAGCAAGGTATATTTATAGCAGGTAGTCTCGGAAAGCCAGCTGTTTATTTTTTATATGCTTGTTTTGTGGTACGAACTGTCAAATGTTGTATAGTAAACATGTAAACAAGTTTTTTGTCTCTATCTTTTGTCTTTTTTGTCTCTTATCAACCCCTTTGCCTTTTGACAGTTCGTACCACATAACAACAATAAAAAGCCCTGTTGTTTGTTTTATTGTACAATTGTTGTAATCTCGCGGCTACCTGCTATAAATATACCTTGGACAAAAGTTTGTTATAAATAAACTCTGTGCTTACAAGCTGCTAGGCTTAATCGGTATTCTAGTTAGCAGCTCGTTGTACGTAGTGTACAAACTGTGGCTAACTTTTTGTTATAAATACGGCTGGCAGTGTCCTGAGTGGATAACAATCTATAAAAGAGACTTTTTGATACTTTTTGTTTTTCAATTGATATTTTCTGATATTTTTTATATTGAACTTACAAAATTAAATTAACTCACGTAGAAGATAAAATATGAACAGGAGGTTGGTCCCTCGCCAAATCGATCCACTAAGACGAAAAAATAAATGCTAGAAACATGTAAATTCATATATACTTAGATGAACTATGTTTTCTTCATATTTACATAAAAATTTATGGTCGAGTTTTGACCACTAGCCGAATACTAGTACAGTTATTTCCGCTTAATTGAGTTTCTAAAAATGCACGACTTTTGACGCAATTAAACGGGAACTCAATTAAGCAGTACTCGGTTAATTGAATCGCCGACGCAATTAAAACGAAAATCATTTAATTGAGCAAGATGTGCGATAAAGCGAAACACCCATGTGTAGATAGAAAATAAAACTCATTGCTTATATAAATATTAAGTTAAAAAATGGTTTACGTTTTTTAAAACAAAATAAAAATCAGGTACCGTTCATCGTACAATCTTTCTTGCCGCAAAAAATTTTGTTTACGTTTGTGGAGCAAAAACACATTAAGTAGACAGAAACAATTAACCGAAACATTTGCTATTGTTTTTCGCAATGCGGTCTTATTTTGCGAAATAATTAAGCGGGTGACGCAATTAAACGGAACTCAACTAAACGGGTATTTTAACATAGACTGTTATACTGAATGATTTCGTTCCCTGATTTTTAGCGCAATTAAACGGGAAACTCAATTAAGCGGGGCTCAATTAACCGAAAACAACTGTATATATAATTGCGTAACAAGATAAGATTAACCCTTTTTAAGATTCATATAAGAACTCCAAAAATTGGATAAAACTAAAACAATTTTTCAATGAAAACTTTTTATTATAAAGGAACAATAAGAACCTGAACTACTCCTACAATCAGGAAAATCTACACTAATTTTTTAAAAAATTGAACTGAAAATCTCGATTGATTTCAATTTCACTCGTTTTCGATTTGCATAATAGGTATAATATTTGTATGTATGTATGTATATACATATGTTCACGTATTTTTAATAATAATATCACATATTTAAGGTTTGTACGCCAAAACTAATTGACTGTTTCATTTATAATGGAACTGTGAAATATTTTCGTCCAAGTTTGTCTATAGCCATGGTGTCAGTTGGTTTGCCGGGCAAAGTAGAGCCATACATAACTTGAAGAATAACTAGTTTGCTATTCAAAATAAGTACAACTGGTGCATTATTGGCTGAATAATAAGTAGACAACTAGTGTTTCTTTGTTGTAAAATCACCATAACCTCACATTTTTAGTACCATAATTCCAAAGTATCAATATTTATGTACTTTACAAATGTAAAAAAATACATTTCCAAGGAATACTTTAAGCATTGCACGGATTTTTTAATGTATCTATTCTGTAACTACCATTTCTCTCTCAAAAAAAAAAAAAAAAAATTATCTTTTTAAAAATTCAAGTTTTAAATCACATTTTTTAAACATGAAAATGACAAAGGCTCAATTTTAACAACAAATTTTTAAATCTGTAAATATTTTGTTAGTTGCAGTGTAACCAATTTAGCAATTATTCAACTTATTTAGCGAAAAAAAAAAAAATAATTAAGCCATTAGACATTTTTACTAAGCCAAATTTCCTCTAACGAATGAGGTTCTTTGTAGAAAATTTCCCCTTTTAAAAAACTTTAGATCTCTAAGGGCCACGTTTAAAAAACGATAGTGAACAATACGTTTAAGGCAAGGTTATAGTTAACTTGAAATAATAAATACCTTGTTATACGTCCGACAAAATCATACCTTTAACCGTTGTAATAATGGTCCTTAATGTTTAAAATATATTTATAAGTCCTTTATTATGAAACATTTGCTGCAGAAGTTTTCTTCAATTGTCTTTTGAAATTCCATGCAATAAAACTTTTTTTTAACAGCATTAAAGTATTTTATATGCCTTCTCTCTCTAAAAGTCTGTTCAGATCTAACAAATATATCGTTAACTAAAATGCAAAAAGGCGTAACTAACAAAAAAATCAAAATCGTGTTTTTGATTGATTATTATAAATGCCATTGAATTAGATGTCTTCACAAAATTTTACACATCTGCGATCAAAAATTGCGCTTTTATTAACAAAAAACAAAGGGACAAAGGGACCCATAGTCATCGGAAATCTCTAAAATATTAGAACTATTTGAATCCGTGTTAATATACCCTAAATTAATAATTTCTAAATGGGTAATTACATACATATACATATGAACATGTGTATATTTACAAGTACTATTCTCCAATTTTTTAATAGCACATATAAAATAAGTAAAATAATAATGGTTTGTGTTTTTGATTTAACGCGATTTTAAAGTCCCGAAATTAAATTTTGTATGTACCACAAGTTTTGATTTACGCTTGGTCCTTAAAAACGTTTTTGTACTTATCCTTAACATTGTTGTACCCGAATTTGATTTACACGTACATTGTTCGGTACCTAAATTTCATGACCACAATTTAATGATCACAAATATAATGCGTATTATTGCATGTTTAAGTTTAAGAAGGGTTATGCGTCCAAGGGCAAAGATATTGCATGTTTAAATATTTCGCCAATGTAAATAACAATCAAACAAAAATTTCTTTGTAAAATCTTTGCCGAAACCATTGTAATTAAATCTTTTATAGTCTATGTGGTCTAAAGACCCATTATTTATGAGCCACTGGTTAAAAAAAAGTGTAAGTTTTAGTTTAGTAGATAATTAGATGAAAAAATAGTAATTTTTATTCAAATGTTCTTGCACTAGTTTGAACGATTTCAATTGGTTTTCATAGATTTTGAAAAAAAAAGTTTTTAACAAATTCACCGGTAAAATATACAACATAGAATAACAAAGTATTTAACAAAACAATAAGCATAAAAATATACATATATTTTTCAAGAAACTCAATACTCCTCAAGATGAATGTGGTAAGTTTCCCTTAATAAAATTTTACTTATACATGTTATTTTATTTTATCATGGCTTCTATTTAAAACTATACAATTTTTAAAAATAACTTATATCTAAACTTAAACTTGGTAGTTCGTCTTATATAGGAGTCACCTTCGAAAAATATTTAAAATGATATAAATACTGAATGTGCCATATAATTAAAACAAAATTAATTTAACTTCCTTTTTTACGACTTTCTTAAGTTATTAAAGGAACAACGGCTGTTAAATTTTAAATTTTTTAAATGTCATATAGGTATAATAATAGCTGCGTTCGTTTACCCCAAAATTTGTACAAATTTGTACTGGATTGTACTGAAATGCGTTCGCGTACACATAAATTTGTAAAATTTTCATATTACTCACCTACTGGATTTTACTGGAATTTTACTGGAAAAGTAAACGAACGCACATATTGATTAATGAATTTAACTAAATAAGGGGAATATCAGTCAGCAAAGCAACTCGCTTATTTAAATGCATTCTACAAAGCAACCGTGTAGAATTTTACAATGTTTTTTGTCCCAAAGTGCACAAAAGATACTTTGACTTCTTTTAATTCCTTTAAAATGTATTTAGGTACAAGTCGAATCAAAAGATCGAGTTCGATGAAAGTTGAACGAAATACTTCCATTACTTCCACTTTGTATAAAATTATTATTAAATGTACTATTGCAAAAGGAATTCTGTTTGGCTACTTATAAGTTACTTACACATTAAAAATACACTTTAAAGAAATTTAATTTGAACTTTTTCTTTAATTGCGTCTCGATAATATGTGCGTTCGTTTACTTTTCCAGTAAAATCCAGTAGGTGAGTAATATGAAAATTTTACAAATTTTTGTGTACGCGAACGCATTTCAGTAAAATCCAGTACAAATTTGTGCAAATTTAAGGGTAAACGAACGCAGCTAATCACAACCTAATTTCTAACCGCCTTAAATATTTCAAAACAAGTATTTATTTAACTTGTTTTACCTACAGTTTGTCTATACCATAGTATAATAAGAATTAATCAAAACAAACAAAATATTGCTTCCAAGAAAAACATTTGAAAACTTTAAAAAGGCCTTTTATATTCATTATTTCGCGTTTTAATGCACTAACACATATACGCTATTAAAGCGAACGTGATCAAGATAAAATGATAAATAAAAACTTACACTTTTGGATATTTGGAGGGACACACTACATGTAATTTTGTTCTAACATATGCTTCGGCCAAGCCATTCGAAGAGTCCCTCAGAGGTGTCAGCTCAATCCGAATATCTGTGGGTTTCCATTGTAAGGGTGTTGCAGTGTTGGTGCTGAAACGTAAATCTTCCACATCATTGCCAAATATTGACTAGACGAAAAACGTACCACACAATTATTTTCATAGCACTTTGAAACTAATTTAAAAAAGAACTTCAAATTCTACCTTTATAACCTCTAATTCTTGTGTTTGTCGTTCACGAAAGGATTCCTTGGTGGTCATATTTGTTGTATTTTCACAGCGTTTCAATTATTTTTCAATAATTATGAAATAAATTTGTATAATTTTTAAAAACTAAAATCTCATTTTTATGACAATTTGCCTAGATTTCTTATTAGTAGCTCCTGCTGCTGTTTTTGTGACGGCTGTTGCCTCGGATTTCACAAAATTGTTCATCACTTTTCGCTTAATTTGCTTCCTTAAAAAAATCTTTATTTATTTATTTATTTGCTATTTTTATTTTTAATCTAGTTTTTCTTTATTAAATACCGTTTAATTTTGTTGTTTTTTATTATAAAAATATTTTATTACGAAAAAAGAAAATTAATTTTTCACGCGCAGTATGTGCAAAAATTTTTCCAAAATATACAAAAGAATTCTTTTTTGTCTTTCGCCTACAAGTGTCAGATTTATCAGCCGCTTTTTGTTGTTCTTTTTTATTTTATTCCTTTTGTTTTGATTTTTTCTATTGCAATGTGTGAATAACAGCTCTGTTTTCATTTATATTGTGGTGAATTAGTAAGAATGGTGAATTCAAATTAAAATTGTTGTTATACAAGTTAGAAATTTAAATGTAGTTGAAAATTATTTCTGTTAATTTGATTTAAAATTAGTTGGGTCAAACGGTTTTAATAGTCTTTTTCCGAAGTGCGAAAGAATTCTTTCTTTCGAACAATTACATTTAAAACGAATCCAAAATTTTGTTTTTATTTTAAATGTAGTCGTACAAAAGAAAGTACATATATAAATATACATATATAGTATATAGTAGATACATATGTATATTTTTTGTAATGTTATTAGATAATTTTTTAGCAACATTTTTATTTATAATATGATGGAATATTTACGTTCCAAATTATGAATTTATTTATGTTCGCACTAGTCATGGTGAAATTACTACAAGGTGGCAGCACTAGGTGTTGTTGTACAACAATACAACAAAAACAGGCAAATTTGTTTGTGTAATAAACTCCGTGCTGTCAAAAATTATGTGCAACAATGTTGCCATTGTTTGTCTTTTCCGACAACATTTGGTCGGATAATTTTCGCTTGGTAGGATGGTAGGCTAAACCTTAGGGCAATGTTACACGTTTAATAAATACATATATAACTAAATCGAAAAAACTTAAGATTTAAGCTATTTTAAGATATTAAAGTGATCATTTTAAATGCTAAAGGATCATAGAAATCAATAAACGTATAAACATTGCATAATGAGAATGAAAATATTGAAGTCTAAGTGGAATGCTATTTGTGGAAGGGCGAATAGAAACAGAAACCTAAACATTACGAAGTAGGAATTCTGAAACAATTTCTTTATTAAACAAATTGTGCATTAAGGAGTAAATTTAATTTATCATATTACTACGTTTATCATTCTATGTGAATTTTTTTTTTTAAATATTCATCGAAGAACCCATAAAGTATATATATTCTGGGTCTTCTAAGTCGATTTAGCCGTTTGGGTTACAAATTGTTTCTAGTTCTTCAAAGATGTTTTTATTAGAAAAAGAGTTGAGCTCCCAAATGTGAAACTACCTCCCTAAAAACTAACATAAATTTGTAGAGGAATGCACTGATTGTCATTAAATTTCAACAAAAACCTTTTTATGACACCAGATATGGTGAAGTTCGGTCCATAATTTACCTACGGCTCCATGATAACTCAAAATTTAAAAATTTTCAGTAGAAGCAAAACAAATTTTAATTTTATATTAAAGGTATATAAAAAATAAGTTTTAAACTAACAGCTATAACTGGTAGTTAATTATAACTAAACTTGCTTAAATGTATCAAAAATAGAAAACTGGTCGAGTCCAAAGGATTTTGTTTAATAAGTTTGGTCAAATAGAAAATTTTCAGTGGCAACGCTGATCTGCAACAAATAAAAGGAAAAATATTATGAAAAAATTACTAAAAGATTCATACTTAAAATTTTAATGTTTTTTGAATTAAACACAATTGTTTTTCCACTTTTTTTTTCACTACAAGTCCTTTGGAGGTTTAAAGAAAGTGGCGCACAAGCGCATACCAAAAATATACGCATTTTTCAAACGTACACACGACGTGGTCACATACACAATTATTTCTGTTTTTATTTATTATTAAAAAAAAAAACTGTTAGCACAACTAAAGACGCACATATAAAAACCACATACGATTTATTTTTTGCAAATATTTTAATTGTTATGCACAATTTTCATTTAAAAACCGCACAAAAATGATTTTTTTAAAATTTTTTTTCAAGAATGTAAACATAAACAAAAAAAAAATGACATCTTGGGGTTTTCACCACAGTTAAGCAAAAAATTACCAGATGCCGTAGTGATGCCACCTTGTAGTAATTTCACCATGGCACTAGTATTATAAAATGGTTCACAAAATACTTCAAAAATACCAATTTTGAGGCGCTAATATATATGTAATAACAATAACATATAAATAAAAAAATAGATTTTACAAAGAAAAGGAAAAAAATTATACATGTTTTTCCAATTAACAAAAGAAATCGGCAAACCGTAATTTCCATAGCCAAAAGGATTAAAAAAATCGCAATGTTTGACGAGAAATCGCCACGTTTAACAGCCTTCCCACTGATAGTTAAAAAGTGGAACACAATTTAATTTTTCCGTTCTTGTTTTTTATAACTGTGAAGTACAAATTTCGTTTATGGTTAAGGTCATGGCTTTGCACGCAACTACAACAATTCAACAATAGAAAAAACAACACGCATTTTGTTTGTGTATAAAATGATAAAGATGTCAAAACCAATTGCACGAGAAAAACACAACCCACACAATAATTTTCCTGTTTTTAGAAACTTCATTGTCATTTCTTTAATTCTAGGGGGTGACTGGCACATTTTTTTGTATGGAGGTCGATCCGCTCTAATAGGTATTATTTGTTTTGAAACTACAAATTAGCCAAGTTACATTCGAATCGGTGGGCAATACATTTTTTATGGTTTTCTGTCAATTCATACCCTTAACCCTTAAAATGACAAATAATTGTCGATGTGGTTGGTGTTGTTTTTGCAATTTTTCTTTTTCGCAAAGTGAAGTAAATTGCATTGACTTTTGAAAAACGTTTAGCTATTTCCACAGTTAGCAATACATTACACGGAAGAATGTACTCTGTTAAAGCAATTCACATTGATCTAGCAAGCATGTTGGAAAATGAAATAGTTTTTTAAGAAGCGGGAAACAGAGTGTGTGGCTCGATGAAACGAATTTTAATTTATTTTGGAGACGCAAACGAGGATGGTCAAGAAGTTGTACTCGCGCTTTCATATTATCCTATGCTTAATCTTCTTGAAACAATATAGGTAAAAATAAAAGATTTCGCTAAAACACGGCTATTCCGAGGGTTTCACCGCCCAATGTCGGAGAACAATGTTTATAGTATTTGAAAAACTTTATTGATAAGTCTGTAGCTCAAGTTACTGTTGGGGAATGCAGCAGGCTGGGTTGTTAGATGTGACGATTTTTCGTCATTTTGACGATTTTTTTTTGAAAATAGAGTAAAATTCACTAAAAGTAATAGTGTTACAATTACGTATATTGGGAACAGTCCAAAATGTGAAAATTATTTTTTCGAAATAAAAAATTATTGGAAATTAAACAAAAAAAAAAAAAAAAAAAAAAAAAAAAAAAAAAATCGTCCCCCAGGTGGCTTTCATTAGAAGCATTAGTAATTCGAATTCTACAATTATATGAATACCATCGATACTGCAAAATATATACACTAGAGCACCGATTTGCGTCGGTCTTATTTGTGTCGCTTTTTAAAAATTGGTTAAATCCGCTTTGTCTGAGTTCATACGTGTCTTTCTTTATTGAAAAGATTGCTACTTTATAGGCGAGAGGGGCGAGGGGAAAAGAAACGAGTACACACATGCCTGTACTGTCTTTACGTTTTGCTTTCTTATTCGTTGCTTAATTTTGTTTTTGTTTTCATACGCACGACTATACAAAATAAAAAACATGGCGTCGACATGACATGAATCATTTGAACACCAATTCATGTTCAAAGAAGAAAAAGGAAGAATCTTTTCAATAAAGAAAGAGCCGTATGAACTTAGACTTTGCGTTTTCATGATTTCGATTTGCGTCGCTACATACGATTGGATTTTTTCACTGAAGTCATAATCACATGTGAAGAATTTTTATATTTGCGTGTAAAAAGGCGAATTCCCATTTAATTCTGTTAGGTAAGTTATTCTTAGCATAGTTGCGTGTTAGGAAGTAAGATGTTAGTTCTTAATAAGAAGTTGTGTAGAAAAATGAGTGCAAAGAGAAGAAAATGCATTAGTTTGGAACTTAAATTGGACGCAATAAAACGTTTCAAGTCGGGTGAAAAGGCTGTTGATATAGACAGAACCCTTGGTTTAGCACCTTCAACAGTAAAAACCAGGGCTGTGGAGTCGTCCGAAAAAAATACTAACTCCGACTCCGACTCCAAACGCTGAAATTTCTTAAGTGCGACTCCGACTCCGACTCACGACTCCGACTCTGACTCACGACTCCGACTCCTACTATAATCTTGATGCTAAATGTATATGAGACTCAGTGATGTTAACTTTTATTTTTTCATTACCGTACGGCCTTCTAAAAATGACCGTTTTGAGAAAAAATTACCGTACGCAAACATTATTGTGCTGTTTCCAAATGACAGGCGATTGATTATGTAGTAAGATTTATATGAAAAGCACTCAGTCCATCGCCTGTCATTTGGAAACAGCACATAAGAGCAGTTCTCATAAACCTTTTATTTAAATTTTAAATGTGTTTTAAGAAAAAATTTGATTAGAAATTTTGGTTTAAAATACATTTTTAAGCCAAATTATTGTACATATTTTTATGAATATAGCAGTAAAATAATTTTGAATAAAATAGGTACATACATACATAAAGGTATATTCATTCAACTCAAAATATTTTTATTTAATACGCTTAGCGTGCATATGCTTATGATAAACATAAAAAAAATAATGTTTTGTTAAATTCATTTAATAAAAAAATTAAAAAAAGTTATGTACTATAATAATTTTTGAATTGTTACAGTCACCAGAAAAATCAATCCATTCGTACTTAACCAAGGCAAAGTTGTGTCAATAGTACGGTAAGTACAGATTTTTTTAAATCAAGTACAGAATGCTTGATTTAAATACGGATTATTCAAGTGCCAAACACCTAACTCTAGCCCCATTTAATCCTTGATCCGTACTTAAAATAATCCGAAAACTATAGTAAAATTTATTAGCTCACGGCTATTTGATATGTAAGTATGTTTACATATTGTTGATTTTTAAACAAACAAAAAGTTTAATATAAAATTAATAAGAACTATACAAGCATAATTTCAGTTTTCTTAATTGGACTTATCGCTGTTACGAAAACATTTGCAAAAACATTATGTTCCTAATTTTTTGTTATAAAATGTATCTATTTTTAAATTTAAAATCAGCTCTCAAACGTTGAAATTATTAAACATTCATACATATGTAAGCATGTATATTTATACTAAAAATCCAAATTTCTTTAAATTACCGTTTTTTTAAATAAAATTACCTTGCTACCTTTTGTGGCCCAAAATTAGCCTAAAAAAGGTTAATTACCGTATGGAATGAGGGTATACTAAGTTTGTCATTCCATGTGAAACTTTTTTATTATGCATCTAATACCCCTGGTTTCTTGAGTAATTCTAAAGCTTTGTACAGACAATGGCCAGATCTTACAATGTTGTAATTTTTCTGACAATGGTGCCATTGTCAGATGCATGAATTTAACACATCTACCAAATGAAAATAGCGTACAATGTTCACACAGTTGCAAGACATTTTAAGTAAATTTTAATGACAGCATTGTAAGATCTGACCACCGTCTGTACGAAGCTTAAGTCGATTTAGCCATGTCTGTCTGTTCAAAGTACGCTCACTTTCGAAAAACTTAAAACAAAAGTTCAATCTTGGTGTCAAATGGCTTCTAGTTGTATCATTATAGTTATCAATCAAAATGTAGAACCACCACCCTTAAAAATTGACAATTTTGTTACAAAAACTTACGTAAAAGGTGCCATAATGTACTTCTAAAACCGTAATAAATATTGCTATCATATTTAAATGTGCTTTCGTAAAGATTGGCCCATAATTTACCATAGGCCCCATATAAAGCCTACTCCCGGAAAACAGTTTAGTACGCAAAAAAAATAATAAAATTTGGTACGTCACAGTTTTATAAGGTATTGTAAAATTTAGTCCAATTTTGGTTCATATGGCTAGAAATAATACCATGCAATTTTCTGATTATCGGTCCATATTTACCTAAGATCCCATATAAAGCAGCTTTCTGAAAAGCACTTTAAGCAACTTTTTTAAAAGCACTTTAACCTCTTACTTCTAAAAAAAAACTTTTTTTTTACAAAAGTGCCAACATTTTTAAAAGAAAAAACAAAAACAGGTTGTAATGCTTTTTATATTACTGTTAAATAATTAAATGAAAAAAAGTATATAGAATTATTTTATTTAAAAATATATAAAAATTAAATCTAAAAATGTTTTTATTTTGAATACGCCCTCGCGTATGCTCTTGTATTAATTATGTTCCTAAAAATTAAAGCTCAAGCTATTTTTTATTAACTACTTCAATATCACTCAAATAGACTAACAGACCATTAAAAAGTGCAACATAAAACTTTAAAGAATAAACTCCAAGATCTATTACATTAACTTCATTAATAGAATTTCTTACTAAAAATTTATATATTTGAACTAATCAATGCAATAAATTGTCTGATTTTTAAAATTTAAATATTTGACGATTTGTTGGCGATTTTGTTAAATGTTCGTGACGATTTTGACGAATTTTGTTAGAACTTTTGACGATTTTTTAAGAAAAAAGCCTAACAACCCTGGCAGTAGGACCATTCAACACTCAACTCAGAATGTACTAATAAAGTGACCTCACAAGCGCAGCTGTTTGCAGTAATTTTATTCGTGTGTGACGTTTGTCGTCATTTTTTTTTGTTTATTTACTTTTTTTAATAAGGCATTTTGACATTTGCCGTCTCATTTCTAGCAACAAAATGCCTGTTGTTTTTTCTATTGTTTCATTGTTGTAGTACTGAGGTCACTTTGTTAATACATTTTGACTCAACTACTTTTTATCAATCTGTAACTATAGTGAGAACTTCTCACATCGAAAAGATGTAAAACAAAATATTCCATCGTTTCCCAACAAACACGGAGGTTTGATTTCAAATTGAAAATGATTTGATATCAAACGTTTGTCGGTTGAGAATCATAGCATTCTCAACAAAAAGGGGAAATTATTTTCAAATTTAAAAATGCCTTTATTTTTAACTTGCTTTGAAACGTAATTTTAAAATGTTTTTCAAATGTGGATTATAACACAATGTGGAATATAAATAAAAGTATTTTATTTTTTTTAATTTAAATTCATTATTTATTTAAATAAACTGTGAGATAAACATTCGGCACCATAGTTAAAAGATTAAATAATATTTTTCGTCCTCCAATTCTTGGAAAGACGAAATACTTGGCTTCCTTTTTTAGCACCGCGATCATACAACAAACTTATAATTTCTTTACTTTCCCGTATTATTTTTTTTTTAATTCGTATTCTAATCATTGTAATTACTCGCAAATAATTTTTATTTTTACAAGAAATAAATCGTTCACTTTTTAAACACATTTAACTACGAAGCAAAAATTTTACTTTAATCGCCATTTTTAATGTTTACATTTATTTGTCGCTTTAGTTGTGCTAAGTTTAGTGTTGGTTTGAATTTCACATTTGATACCAATTTGACATCAAATTGATAAAACATTTGACAGGCCTGTAAATGTTAAAATCAAACAAATGAAAATCGTTTGAAAATTGTGTTTGATGTCAAATGATAAAGCCATTTCATTTCAAAGGTTTGACTTCGTGTTTGTTGGGTTCTCGAAAAATGAGAAAAAAGTGTGTCTGTAACTCATGTCGAAAACTATCAAAGAGACAACGTAGTTACGTTATAAATGTCATAACATTGCAATCGAAGCCGATGTGACATTGCAGACGTTGAGAACGCCAGTAACACATATCGGCGACTAAAATTTACTAAAACTAAAAATTTTTCAACGACGGCGGCGCAAATACAACCGTCGGCTATACCAAATAAAAGGTGTGATCCCGTACTCAACGTTGGGAGCCCGCGGGATCCCAATCTTAGCGAAAACTGTTCCCGTACTCAAAGTTTGGTAAAGTGAGAGAGCTTTTAGGCTAATTGGGAAAACTGTTAAACAATCAGCTGTGTCAGAAAATAAACAATAAAAAACTACAAACAAGTATTACCAAAAGAATTAAAATACAAAATAAGCAATAGAAAATGTAAAAAATGTAAGTACATGCTTGAGGTTTACTTTTATACATACTAATGTGCAGGGTAACCAAAAATATGCAATTGCATGTTTTTTCCTTGTGCGACCAATGAAGGCACAAACGATATATTTATCCGTTTTGGAGCCTTGTATGAATTTTGTCATTGATTTGTTAGTTCATATTTTAGCATATCTTACTGTTTGCAGCATTTTTGTGCATAGTTTAGTTAAACGAGTCTTTTTGCAGAATTTTTTAAGTTTATGGCGCATATTTGGCATTTTTAAGGCATATTTTGCTACATGTTCATTTTCATTAGATGCCTGCAAGAGCTTTCGCAGCAAAAAAATTAGTTTTTTTTCCAAATTCTGGTTAACAGATGGCTTTTCTGTTTTAAATACGTATCTGTATACTCAACGTGTTGCTTCAATTTAGCCATCTACATTTCATTTAAACTCTAAAATTGAAAGACAAAGCCGGCGTTTTTAGAGCATATTTCTGGTTTCCCTGCCAATGTGTCATTTTTGTATTTATTTAAACGTTTTCATAGTAACGTTTTGTTCTGGGCTAGAAATTTAGTTTTTATTGTTCCCGTACTTTTGTACATTTTTGTCTAGTAGTGAGAGAAATTTTTGTTTACTCTCATTTTACCGAACTTTACCCAAAAAGTACGGGATCGCACCTAATGAAAATTGCGACTTTAATGTTTGTTGTTTGCAAACGAGCTTTGAAAACATTCGTATATTTTATAAAAAGTTAAAAGCAAAATAATTTAACAATAAAAAATATGCCAAGAACAAAATGTTATTATTATTATTCTTTGTATTTTGCATTTTTAATTGTTTTTTAGTGCTAAAATTTTTTCTCGCACCATTTTTATTCATGAGTTTATTTGACAGTTCAAAGCGGGAACTTTTCGCACAAAAATGTTACAGACACACTTTTTCTGTAAATTGACGAGTAATTTCCTTACGTGACGGCTAGTACTCGCCAAAAAAGTTACAGACACAGCTTAGTGAGATAAACAGCTGTTGGTTTCAATATATGGCATTTTTGTTTCATTTCACACATTTCAACCGAAAAGTTTCTCGACGTGAGAGCTACAGAACATGGGCACTGGTATAGAAATGCAATTTATGCCAGTTGCTACTGGCCAGCAATCACACATTTTTTATTTTCACGTTGCTTAACATGTACTTATATTTTTAATTATGTTTAAATACTCCTGCTTACTTATTTTCCGTTATCTATGTTATTAAAAATAAGAGATTTTATATGTTTTCTCGATTCATTTATTGTTTTCTTAATTTTAATCGATTGTTTTTCGAAATTCAATTATACCATTCCATTATATTCCATTCAGTAATGTACAGCAGTTGACCCGTGTCCATGTCTATTCCATTATAAGCAATGCAACCATTTTGCGAGTGTCCCATACAACGACCACTTCTAATTTGTCTTCCAACCTTATGAAAGTAAAGAATTTCCCTACTTTTATGTTCTATACACTTGGAGAGGCAGCATGTGACCACGGTAAAAAGGTGAAGAGCACTCAGAACTTTCTGATGAGCTGGCATTACGATTTGGTTCACGGCGTTTTGCTTCACATTTAAACATTTCCTTACGGCGCTCCACTTCATCAGGAAGATGATAGTTTATTGTGTTTAAGTAGGAGAGTCGCACTGTTTGGGCTAATTCATAGATCATAACTTCGCCCCGTAATTCATTGGATTGTTGTTATAGTTGTTGCAACAATTCTTCGCATAGAAGCAAGCTTTCCTTCAACAATAAATTTCAGTGTATTTATCAAATGTAAAGAATTGGGAATTTAGCACGTCATACAGAAATCTTATTAACTCTTCAATAAGTTGATCGGAAATGCCTTTTGTTTCTTCGAGAGTAATTTTGGGAGCGCTGAAAACAGAGAAATAAGTACATTATTATGTATTTCAAAGATCAGGGAAAATTAAATAAAAAGTACTGGTTTTTTATTGCTTTTCATATACATTTTAATAAACGTTCAATTGTGAAAACAGCACATAAAAAGTCATATGTATTTTAAAATGAATTCGAACCACCAATATGATTGGTTAAAGAATGGTGTTTGACTGTTGGCTGGCAGGCACTGCAGTGGTGCAGAAGGTTGAACAGCAAATAATTCTGAAGATAAGAATGCGTTTATTTTCGAAACGTAAATTCAACCAGAGTTAGATCCCCAGCTCAGCCAAGAATAAAAATTATCAATAAATTTTAATTAATTTCATGTTGTAAAATTCCTTCCTTCAGTAAAATAATTTAATGAAAATTAAATTTGATGAACTCAAGCATAACTAAATATCAAAATTTCAAATTAAAATGAAAATGTAAAATTATTTTTAAAACATTTTGTGCGTAAGCCATATTAATTTTTTAAAACAGCGATTTCGGTTATGTTGCTGTTGCCCAACTGGGTATGGGATAGTAGTTGCCTTGAAGGAGTTCTTAAAGAGATCGTTTAGTATAATTTCATGTAAGACGTATTTTTAATATTTTGTCCATGTTATTATTACATATTTTTATAGATGGGATTCTACCGGGTATTTACCTGATGTCTGGGTAAATACTGGGTAACTACCAGGCAATGGTGGCAACAGTAGGGAATTTTCCCTTTATGTAGGGATTTTCTCGGAAAATTTCAAGCGTAGGGGAAAAAGGACAGATATTTTATTTTAGGGCAAATGTAGGGAATTTTCAAAATATTATCTCATTTTCAATATATTGCCTCAAATTTCGTAAATATTCGTTTTATTTTCATTTAAAAATTAAAATTCTTCATTTACAATAGCATTTAAGTACAAATGTAGTACATATTTTGTTAACAGAAACCCTTTACTATGAGTCCTAACAACCTCGCAATCTTCAACAGTTGCTAAAATCATGTACTCGAATATTCGCGGCGTCCCTAAAATATAATTAGGGGGTACGAATATTCGTGTTCGCATTTTCGAACTATTCTCTTATTTTTGCTATTTACGTTCGCAATCACATTCGCTAAAATGTATGCGAATATTAAAAGCGAATATCTAATGAACGAAATTTCTTCATAGAAATTAATTTGTAAAAAAAAACAACCACACCTTGTAAACTAAGAGAAATAAAACAATACAATTTCGAATTTTTAAAAAATTGTAATGAAAACTTTTAAAAATAAGGAAGGATATATCCGTGGGCGAATAAGCAGGTGGCATCGTTACGGCAACAAAAACAACATTACAACAAAAATGGAAAATACATCACCGTTTACGTCAAAAAATACTTTAAACAAAAATCAAAACGTGCCGCTAATCGCGATGAAATAAATAAATTTTCAGCCAATTTTTATTTAATTATGGTCAATATCTTATTTATTTTAATTTAATATTATCAAAAAGTAATTTCAAGTGTTTTTATAATAATAAAAACTGGGAATTAAGCACGAATAACAAAATCTTTTGATATTATCAAAAACTTTAATAAAATACAATAATCACAGCACAAAACGTGGACTTTTGTAAACATAAACAAAACTTTGACATACTCCTAGACAAACAATGCAATAGTAAAAAATCGTCATCTGGCGTACTGCTGTCACCTGTTAATTTCACCATGGATATATCTTTAAAATGAATTTTTTTTTTTATATTTTAGTTCAGGGAAACTGAAGAAAATATTTTTTATACTTTACAGAGCCTTCTCTTTTATTTGGTTTGCTAAAAATAATAAGATACTTAGGGCCTGTTTTTAGAAAACGTAAACAAGTGAGTGAGTGAGAAATTATATAGAAAACAAAAACAAATTTTCGTTTTTTATTGTTGTTTTCAATATAACTTCTCACTCACTCACTTGTCTACGTTTTCTAAAAACAGGCAGTTAGATTAAAAAATTTTTTTAAAATAAGTATTCTTTAAAATTATTAAGCTCTTCAAAAAGGACAAAAGATGATGAAATAAAAAATTAAATGCGAAGTTTGACTATGTGTTGTCTCTTGATTAAAGGTGATATAAAGGTGTTTCTGCCAAAAAAAAAAAATTTCAATTTGTATCCCAGTGTTATTTTTGAAATTTAATTTTTATACTTATGTGCGTGTATGGTATTTACATATTTATTTTGTTCTTTTTTAGTTGTTCATAA
The DNA here is from genome assembly GCA_963931875.1 of Pollenia griseotomentosa. Classification (NCBI taxonomy): domain Eukaryota; kingdom Metazoa; phylum Arthropoda; class Insecta; order Diptera; family Polleniidae; genus Pollenia; species Pollenia griseotomentosa. The sequence goes on from OZ007560.1 coordinate 114,484,075, forward strand.
ATGCTTTTATTTTAATATTAACAATATGTATTTGTTTGCCTGTTGCAAAAAACAATAAATTTTTAACGTAGGGAAAAGTGTGGGGAAATTTTTTTTAGTTGTAGGGAAAAGAGATTTTTTTTAGACACGTAGGGATTTTATGAAATTTCTCCTGGCATCACTGCTAACAGGACTATTCTTTTTTTGGGAATTTATTTGGGTGTTTATAAAACACAAATGAATATGGCAATCATTGACTGTCAATAAATTTTATTAAATTTAAAACTTCTTTTAATTTTTTAAAAACGTCTTTAAATATTAAAAAGCTGGTTAAATTGCACTGAAACTACAATAAGCCGGAGTATATCGATTTAAAATTGTGAAGAAGGTATGTGATTATTAGTGAAGCTAATATTGATAAAATAAATTTTTATAAAATTTAGTACAAAACGTTTATACCCACCCTTTGGGTAAATACCAGGGTATTTACCAGTTCTTACCCAATTTTCTCTATTTACCGGGTGTTTACCAATTGGATATTTACCCTTTTCCCATCTATACTTATTTTTATTAAGAATGATATTCTTAGGGTATCGAAAATAAATAATATTAAAAATTTAATAATTGGCTTTGAGCTGAACAGATTCTTTTAAATTTGTTGTAATTTTTTATGAAGTCGATTATCACTATATACAATTTTTTTGTGGCATATGATGTTTTTACAGTAAGCCTATTTAATTTTTTATTACTAAAAAAAAAAAGAATTAAATATGTAAAATTAATAACATGTACATAATTAAAACTGTATTTCCTAATCATTAACATTCATAACCGTTTCCCTTTAATCACAACAAATACGCATTTCCGTTTCTCTTACCGGCACTACCTATTAACAAATAAACAAATTTTTGGCAACCCTTAACTCTCTCGGAGTTTCTTTTTAACCAAATTTTAATTATTTGCATCTTCTTTTAGTTTTCTTTTTTTGTTCCCCTTAGCAAGTGCGTGTTTAACTTAAGAAATGTCTCGGTGTAATTTTTACTTTTTTTAACAAATATAAATGCCGCTATTTTTAATAAAAGATAAAAAATTTTAATAAAAAGTGTTTATTTAATTAGTGTTTAACAAAAGTTTGTAAAAAAATTAAAAGGAAATATGAAAATTCCAGTGTTAAATCTAATTAGAAAAAAAATCTTATTAGTGTAGAGTAAATGTTCGGCAAAATGGCCGTTACAACATAAAATAAATTTAGTAGCCGACTGATGGTGTGAGTGTATGTGTTAGTGCGTAAAGAAGTTTAAAAATTGGGTTAAGCCGACGGAGCACCCTTTTTCAAGGTTAAATTTTTGTGTAAAAGTTGGCGCAGATAAGTTTTAAGGTTATTTTGAAAATGTTTTGCTTAGTAAAAAAAAAGTTTGCAGTAAAGATGTGTTAAAAAGTAGATGTGTATAATTGTGTTTAAAAAGGATAGTTAAAAATTAGTTAATTAAAAAAAATATCTATGTAAGTGTTTTAAATAAAATATGTAATTATTAAAAAATTAAAAATATAAAAAAGGTAAAAGGCAATTTATAAAAATAAATAAAATTGGTTTCAAGTGCAAATTTTTAGTGAAGAAAAAAAAATCTTATGTCTGTACCCATTCAAAAATTTTATAATTTTATAAAGGTTTACAAACCAATTTTTCTAAGCAAATGTTCCCTAATAAACGTTTGTTAAATTTAATAATCATTTATGAATACGGGGGTTTGTGTATAATTAAAATAAATAAAATACTTATTGTAAAAAAAAGGTTAATTAATAAATAAAAAATATAATAGATAGTTTAAACAATTTTATAAAACAACTGTGTTGGTATACAAAACTTTTAAGGACTTGTCGGCATTACAAATAATTTCGATTACTAAATCCGTTATGATCCATGTTACAACGCCGGTTAGTTCGATATAAAATATTGAGACTAGTCTTAAATCCTTCAGAAAACCATGTCGGTATTACCAGTTATTTTAGTAATGGTTGTCGCATTTCTAAGCAATAACGGTTTTAACAACTTGCATCGCTAACGGTAATTAATATATTTCAAACTAGTGCACGAGTGAAATCTTAGACCAGTATGTTATAAGAAGATTGAAAGGAGAGGGAGAAACTTAAAACAAATGGGTATTTTAATAATCACCCATGTTCTAGAAATCGAATTCAAAAAAAAAATTGAACTCGAACAAAATTTGAAAACGATCCTTTTTTGAAAGTTTGTAAAACTACTCCATTTTATATACTTTATTCTTTGAATTCAACTTATACTTGCCAGAACTACTCCTAATTTTTTAAAAATTGAACTGAAAATCTCGATCGATTTTAATTGAATCATTTATTTCGAAAGGGCTCAGGTACAAAAATACAAAGTGTTCAGGAGACACAAAAAACTGAATATCTCTTAAACCATTCGACTTTTTGAAGCAGGGTTGTTTCTTAAAATCGAAGTGTCAGTTATTGTTATTATAGCAAAAACAAAAAATTATTTAAAGTAATATTTGCAGGAAAAAATGCTCACAAATGCTTAAAGTTTCCAAAGATGAGTCCTTTTTGAATTTTCATCGTTTTAGGAGCAAAATGGTATCTTTAAAGTATGTTATTTATTGAAACACACAAATATTTAAATAATCTATAACGTAAAAATAAATATAATTGCGTAACAAGATAGGATTAACCCCTTTGAAAATTCATTTAAGAACTCCAAAATTTTAATAAGAATAAACAACATTATCCAACGAAAACTTTTTATTACAAAGGAGCAATAATTACATTTCGGTTCATTTTTATCTTTTTATTAAGATTAAAAATTAGAAAACACATACATTCATAGTACAAAAACGGAAATATTTAGTTATATTAGTTTGAACGATTTCAATCGGTTTTGATAGAAGACTTTTAAATAAAAAAGTTTTTAACAAATCAACCGGTAAAATAAACTAATTTGTTAAACGCTAACCAAATTCGAATAACAAAGTATTTAATAAACAATAAATTAAAAAAAGTAAATATATATTTCTCAAGAAACTCAATACACCTCAAGGCGAATGCGGTAAGTTTCCCTTATTAAAATTTTACTTATACATGTTATTTTATTTTATAATGGCTCCTATTTAAAACTATACAAATTTTAAAAATAACATATCTAAACTAAAACTTGGTAATTTGTCTTATATAGGAAGCACCTTCGAAAAATATTTTAAATGATATCATTACTGAATGTACTATATAATTTCTTGATTTTGACTGCAAAGTATAAATTCCTTTAAAAGTTCTTTAGGTACTAGTGCCCCGGTAGGCTAGCTAGTAGTGAGCTAGTCTATAATCCCCGGCGTTGCGGGTTCGATTTCCGCCAGAGACTCTGGTTTCTTTCCTGCAGACAAGCGTAGAGCTTCGAGGGGATTAGCCTTAGGTAATTAAAAAAAAAAATCAATAGATAGGTATTAGGTGCTTATGAGTTGAACGAAATACTTCCACTTTGTAGAAAATTTTTAGCTAAACAATTTTTTTTACAAATTAACCTATTTTAACTTGGCAGATTAACCTATTAAAACTTGGTAATAAAGTTCTTATCAGCATGGACTTATTTTACAGAAAAGATGTATTGCTAATAAATACACATTAAAAAAATTTAATTTGAATTTCTTGCCGCCTTAAATATTTCAAAACAAATATTAATTTAACTTGTTTTGCCTACAGTTTGTCTATGCAATAATATAAAAAGTATTAATCAAAACAAACAAAATATTGCTTCCAAGACAAACATTTGAAAACTTTAAAAAGGCCTTTTAGATTCATTATTTCGCGTTTTAATGCACTTACACACAAACGCTCTTAAGGCGAACGTGATTAAGATGAAATGTTAAATAAAAAATTACACGTTTGGCTATTTGGATGGACACACTACATGTAATTTTGTTTTAACATATGCTTCGGCCAAGCCATACGATGAGTCCCTCAGAGGTGTCAGCTCAATCCGAATATCTGTGGGTTTCCATTGTGAGGGTGTTGCAGTGTTGCTGCATTTTGACTAGACGAAAAACGTACCACACAATTATTATCGTAAAACTTTGAAACTAATTTAATAAAGAATTTCATATTCTACCTCTATAACCTCCAATTCTTGTGTTTGTCGTTCACGAAAGAATTCCTTGGTGGTTAATTTGTTGTATTTTCACAGCGTTTCAATTATTTTTCAATAATTATGAAATAAATTTGTATAATTTTTAAAAACTGAAATCGCATTTTTATGACAATTTGCCTAGATTTCTTATTAGTAGCTCCTGCTGCTGTTTTTGTGACGGCTGTTGCCTCGGATTTCACAAAATTGTTCATCACTTTTCGATTAATTTGTTTCTTTAAGAAATTTTATAATTATTGTTTTTACTATATTTTTAATCTAGTTTCTCTTTATTAAATACCGTTTAATTTTTTAAAGTTTTCTTAAAATATTTGTTGTTCTTTTATTATAAAAGTATTTTATTACTAAGGAAGGCAATTAATTTTTCACGCGCAGTATGTGCAAAAATTTTTCCAAAATATACAAAAGAATTCTTTTTTGTCTTTCGCCTACAAGTGTCAGATTTATCAGCCGCTTTTTGTTGTTATTTTTTATTTTATTCCTTTTGTTTTGATTTTCTTATTGCAATTCGTAAATAACAGCTCTGGGGTCTAATCACCGCATATGATATCGAGCAAAATTGATCGAAATTATATATTTTGGTACCGTGAAACTCGATATCGAATGAAATGTATTGAATTTTAAATAATTGCATTCGATATCGAGTAACTCGACATTAAATTTATCGAGTTTTCCTTCGATACGTCAGTGTCTATCGTATGAAAAAAAATTTGATAGTTTATTCGATACGATAGTGTCCAAGGCGAATTCATTTTTCAGGTGGCGTTGAAAGCACAGCTGTGCTACTTTTTTTTCTTAATTAGAGAGAGAAATGTCAAAAGTTCCTTGTGATTTTGACATATGGATCAACGAAAGCAACAAAAAAATACATTGTTGTGTTTTTGGTGTTGTTGCTTGTTGTAGTATCGACACCACCGTTTACATGAATTCGCCTTGATAGTGTCGAATGCGGTAATTAGACCCCTGTTTTCATATATATTGTGGTGAATTATTAAGAATGGTGGATTCAAATTAGAATAGTTGTAATTATGGTGAAATTACTACAAATTACTAATTACACCATGGCTGTTATACCATTTAGTAATTTAAATGTGGATGAAAATTATTTCGGCTGAAGTGCAGTTTACAGGGCGTACGAAAAAAAAATAAAAAAAATATGCCACCCGATTCAGAATAAAAAAAACTAAATTAAAATTTAAGGGGGCTGAGGCTCGTGGGGCCTCTTTAGTTTGTTTTTGTTTTCGCATATTATTTTCTTTCTAGGCACAGAAGCTTTAGTTAGCGAAGCCAGTTTTTGTTACACCATAGAGGAGAAAATCCTACGCAGAGAAGAATTCTTTCGCACATCGGAAAAAGGTTATTAGTTACAAAAAAATTTAACAAAATTTTTAGAAAAAAAAAATCGAGCATAAAACATTAAAAAATACAAAATAAAACAAAATATTTACAATCGTGAGCAAATAACCGTTAATATGAGTATCCACACAGAGATATAAGTGGATGGGGGCACTTTTTGACCTAGAGGGTTTCAGAAGTCCCGTCCGCCCTTAATTTTATTATTTTCGTGTTTTGTACAATTACCTTTACTTTGAGTAACCACACATACCACTAAGTGAGCGGGGCGATTTTTTGGATCTAGGAGGCCCACGGGCCTCAGCCCCCTTAAATTTTAATATTGTTTTTTTTTTTTTTTTTGTTTTAATTCAATGGCACTTGCCATTATTTCTGTTAATTTGATTTGAGATGAGTCTAAAATTATTTGGGTCAAATAGTCTTTTTAACAGTATTTTTCCGATGTAAGAAAGAATTATTTCTACTTATTGGATCTCCCTAACTTATTGGCATTGCATTATAGGGGCGCAAGTGGATTTAATTTGGTTTACAATACTGCAGCTGTTAAATAAGCGAGGAGTAGTTTATAAAGAACCATATAATGTTTTTAAGCCAGGGTGCTACAGAGGAATCGATCAGATCGTATATAAGTCTGATAGGATTGGCTACCCCAATTTTAACAAAAAAAAAGTATTAAATTAAATGGCTGAATTTTTAATAGCCGCTTTTGTGTACCAACAACGGAATGGTATATAGATTCGAAAATAGATTTTCGATTTTTTTTTTTGGAAAATACAACCGTCGCACAGTGGGAAATTTTACGAGAAGGCGGTCAAAATTCCATAACTTTTGACTGGATCGGTATTTTTTTATGCGATTTTTTTTGCTCGATAGGTGCAATGTTAGGCTTTAATTTTAACTTGGCAGATTAACCTATTAAAACTTGGTAATAAAGTTCTTATCAGCATGGACTAATTTTACAGAAAAGATGTATTGCTAATAAATACACATTAAAAAAATTTAATTTGAATTTCTTGCCGCCTTAAATATTTCAAAACAAATATTAATTTAACTTGTTTTGCCTACAGTTTGTCTATGCAATAATATAAAAAGTATTAATCAAAACAAACAAAATATTGCTTCCAAGACAAACATTTGAAAACTTTAAAAAGGCCTTTTATATTCATTATTTCGCGTTTTAATGCACTTACACACAAACGCTCTTAACCCTTTGACGACCATAGGCAAGTATGCTTGCCCGAGGGTTTTTGGTTTATATATTAGTTCAGGTAACAGATAGAGCAAATATGTGAAAGACTGTTTTAAAGAAGACGATTGGGGCAACAATTTTGTAGAATAGTGGAAGTGCCTATCTGTTCCCACTTGTTGCCTACAAGGCTCCGAATTTGGTCAAACAATTGGCTTTATACCGAGGGCTGCTACGGGGTAAAAATAGGGCGCAAGGGGCTGAGAGTCAATTATGTTTTGGATTCAGCCTTTATCTATCAGAAAATCAAATCCAGAAGTCTGCGTAAATTCCAAGCTGCCAACAGCTAATCAAATTATGTTTGGCAATTATGTTTGCCTATGGGTTGAAACGAAACTTAACATTCGTAAAACCCTCTACAACTATAATCTCCAATTTCAAATTAAGTTTCTAGCTTTTGAGCGTTTTTTTTTAAAGAAATGTTTAACACTGAAAAAACATACCTGCGCTTAGTATTTTGCATTCACATATTTAAACGAAAAAGGGGAATCACCAAATTGCATAATATGTATGTACATGCATATGAACACATGTAAGTATTTTGACAGTGTTTAGTTTAAATTTGAAACGCATGCACTATTTGCATCAGTCTGTATAAAAAAGTGAAAGAAAACAGTGTTTATGTTTAAAATGAGTGGATCAGCCCGAGATCGTTTCTTTTTCCTTCGACCAGAGCAAATCGAACAAATTTTACTTTGCGACTCCAGTGATGATGACGAAGAAGCTGTTACAAACTTGGATAAAGAAGATATCTTATTTCTTGAAAATGACGTCATTGAAATGCAAAATGATGAGCCCTTAGAAGTAGTAATTGAGGGTACTAAGCAGGTCGAATTATTTGTTAAAAAAGGACGTATTGGCCATAATCGATTTGGACCAGCAGATGAGCCAATAACATCGAATTTAAATGTTGCGCAAGAGGCAACAAGACCCGCGTTGTTCATACCACCCGAAAAGACCTTCCGCTTTAGACAGACCCTTGCTTACAAGAATCATATTTTTACAGGATGTGAAGAGAATAGGGCATACAAATATTCCCAAATTTTAAAGCCTGTTGTGAATAGGCATGAAGAAATCCCATCAGCATACGAAGTATTCAACAGTGTTTGTAATTTCGAAGGTGAGTTTTTATAAATCCCAAAAATTTTGATATATTGTGTTTGTACTGACTTACTGTTTTTATTCATATATCTTAGAGATGTGCTTCATGATAGTGGAGCAGTCCAACATATATGCTTTGCAAAAAGGGCGTTTGTTCACTCTGACCGTGGCTGAGTTTAAGGCTTATATGGGTATTATCATACGAATGAGCTTAGTGAAGCTCCCATCAACACGTCTGTATTGGTCAACTGATCCAACTTTTCACCAAGCTCAGATAGCTGGTGTCATGCCACGGCTCAGATTTGAAGAAATAACAGCTAATCTTCACTTTTGCGATAACAATAAGGCAGATGTTAGTGACCGTGGCTATAAAATCCGGCCAATTTTAGATCATATTACCACCACCTGGATAACTATCTTGCCGCGATGTGGTGGCTTAAATGCTGGCTGTAGTGAATGTCTTGCAACTTGTCTCGACTAAGCCGGATTCTGAATCGTTTCGGCTAAGCCGGAATAAGTTGGAAGGTATTTGCTCTAAGGCCAGCACGACTAAGGGTTATCCATCCTCCCATCCCCCATCCCATTACCTATAATCCTATCTATTCCCCCTTTATCTCCCATATCCCCCACTTTTAAGGTCAAGGTGGTAGACAGCAGTGCCGAGGACCTGAATGGCTAGTTAGTGGTTAAAGAAACTGGTCGTGAACAGCTTCCCTCTGGCGCCGATGGCAAGGGTCAGTTGTAACTTTGGCCTAGTCCGTGCAAGCCGTCACTGCGCGGACGGTCCTTTTCTTTACGGCTTACTCGTGGGACCAAAAACTGGACAATTTTCTTAAAAAACAAAAGGACGCGACTCTAGGAGTCGATGCAGGGAATGTCTCCAATAACTCGGCAGGTTCGGTGTCAGATCTAGACGCCGATTGGCTGAGTATCCATGGAGATATTCTTGAGCAGGAAGGTCAGTTATTGACAGAACTGACAAGGACAAAAGGAACGAACGACCCCCCAGTCGGCTCCCCGCCTCGAACAGGGGTCTCGGAAAGACTCGATGGTCTGGCTCTGGGATCTGATGATGAGCATGAAATAACCATGATTTCGGCTCATGATCAGGACCATAGAGCTGGGTCATCGACTCCTGAGGTCACACTCGAGATAGGGAGCGGAGTAGCGGGTGTACCAAAAACTATTGTTCGGCAAGATGCGACAGAACAGGTCACATCAGAAGGCCGAACGAGCCTTGAAAAAGCCAAGAGTGGTGTAAGAGCCTCCTTAGCCTTTCTAGAAAAGATAGCTAAGAAAGACTCCTCACTACACGATGGGCGGGATAGGCACTTGCTGAGGAAGCACCGGAAGAACGTTGCCAGATTCGAACGAATCCACGGATCTGTCGGTGATATCCTAGGCATCCCCTATCCTGCGGGATACATAGCAAGGGCTGCTGAGGGCTCAAATGTTGTCAGTAAAGATAACGAACCCTCAGCAACCCCTGTTGATGAATCCTCCAAAAATTCGGGAATTCAGAAGGAGGGTACGAAATCAACACCTGGTCCTCTAAACCGAGACAGTATGGTCACGGATAAGGGAACCAAGCCTGTTGACGTAATACCCACTACTAGCTGCGCGATGAGGACTGGTAAAGTCTTGATTATCTCCGACAGTCCCTCCCAAGGGGAAGTCACAAAAGGGATAACTGGGTCAAACCAGCCAACATCTGCAGGGAAATCGGGTAATCACCGACAGAGCTCTGCTAAGGCCCCCAAGAAAGGGGTACTTAAGAGAGTTAGGTCTAGTGATGACCAGAAATCCCCAGCGGCTAAAAGGAAGGATCCCCGAAAGGGGATCACTAAGAGGATTGGCTCCAGAGAGGACCAACCCTCCACATCAAGGAGGCTAAGGGAGTCGTCAGGTAAGGACGGTATTCTGGCAGCTGTCATTGATCGTATGGATCCCGATGGAAGGATCAGTGTCGAGAAATGGCAGGTGCTAGAAAACAAACTACTTGACGAAATCTTTAGCGTTAAAGGAAGGCCGGACGAAGTATCGTTCAAAGGGGCTGACTGGATAAGAGGTGTCAAAACTGTCAGTTGCGGCAATCTAAAGACCTTTGAGTTTTTAAAGGCTGCAATCGGCAGGTGTGGCAGCGCTTGTCCTGAAGCCAGATTGGACGTAATACTCGCGTCTGAGTTGCCGTTAAGGCCGGTAGTCACGGTATGGATTCCTCCACCTATAAAACCGGTAGAGGTCATACTGGGGTTACTGGCCAACCAAAATAACGGGCTCCTTACAGGACAGTGGAAGATGGTAGCTTCACTGGGTTGTAAGGAGAACCAAGGTAGAGACTTCCGGTTCGCAGTAGACCGAGAGTCTCTACAGAAGCTGAAGTCAATGGGAGGGGTTGCTGTATTCGGGTTAGGGTCTGTCAGATTTAGGTTTCCTAAAGATGATAGATCCTAAGAGGCTGAAAGTGGTGCAGATAAACTTGCACCACTGTGAAGCGGCCTCAACCGAATTGGCAACCCACCTCATTGACAACAACGTGGACGTGGCCTTAATCCAAGAGCCCTGGATTAACAAAAACCGGGTAGTTGGATTAAAGGTCACGGGGTATACCTTGTTCGTATCCCGCTCGGAGGAGAAGGTACGAACTTGTATATTGGCAAGAACTGAGCACAATTTTATGTTTTCTCATTCTTTCAGTAACGGAGACCTCACGGTTGTGACAGGGAAGGCCAAGGACAGATCAGTCCTGGCACTGGCATCGGCATACTTGCCATACGAAGCTGTCGATCCACCTGGTGATAAAGTACGAGAGTTGGTGGAGCACTCAGGCAGAAGCGGCTTGAGATTGGTACTGGGTTGTGACGCCAATGCACACCACACCCTATGGGGTAGTGCCGACATCAACAAGAGAGGTGAGTCTATGTTTGATTTTATTATTGCCAGCAATCTTTTTATCTGCAACAGGGGGAATACACCGACGTTCAGAACTAGAGATAGGGAGGCAGTGATAGATATAACACTGACGAACTGCAGGGAATTAGTGGAGGACTGGAAGGTGGCGTTGGATTTTTCCTTTTCTGACCATAGTCGCTTGTCCTTTAGTCTGATATTTGAGGGGTCGAAAAGGTGTCCGTATAGGAATCCGAGAAGGACGGATTGGAACACTTTTTCGGGACTGGTTCAAAGTAACTTTAGAATTACAGGGGACTGGGGGTCGACTCCGACCGGTGTGGAGCGGCTGGTGAGCACCTTTACGGGGGTATTGACCAGTAGCTATGAGCGATCCTGTCCGTTAAACTTTCCGGGCAGGCGTACACAGCCAAGATGGTGGACAGACGAGTTGAGGACTCAAAGGTCCACCGTCAGAGGGCTGTTCAATAGGGCGAAGTATACGCGTAAGGAGGAAGATTGGAGTAACTTCAGGTTGAGTTACGGGAGGTATAAGAGAGATATTAGAAGAGCGAAAAGGGACTCGTGGATTAAGTTTAGCGAGTCAGTTGAATCCGTGAATGAAATGTCTAGGTTCAGGAGAATTTTATCCAAGGACCCGGTGGTCCCTGGATTTATTCAGAGACCGGACGACTCATGGACGGAATCTGGCTCTGAATCTCTCTGCCTGCTTATGGAAACTCACTTTCCGGGGTGTGTGGATCCTGGGTCGGGGGAACAGGTTGTATGTGGTGACCCCTTCTCTGGGTCGGGCTCGGACGGTGGGGAAAGGGAGACGGTGGGGGATATGATCACCTTGGATAAGGTAACTTGGGCGGTGAATACCTTTGGGTCCTACAAATCGGCGGGACCAGATGGTATCTTTCCGGCGATGTTACAGAATATCGGGAGATCATCACTCCTGGTGTTGGTGGAACTGTTTAGGGTATGTGTGCTGAACGGGTACATTCCTAGAGGGTGGAGGGAGGTCAGGGTAGTTTTTATTCCCAAGGCGGGTAGAACCGGTCACTCTAAACCCAAGGATTTTAGACCAATCAGCTTATCGTCTTTTCTTTTGAAGACGTTGGAAAGACTGATTGATCTACATCTGAGGATGAAGATTGACGCCGACATCATCAGCGGCGCTCAACACGCCTATCTTAAGGGTAGATCTGTTGAGAGTGCGTTGCATGATGTGGTGGGTTATGTTGAGCGGGGTTTGCGAACCAAGGAATACACCTTGGCGGCATTCCTGGATATAGAGGGCGCCTTTAACAATTTGAGGATAGAGGCTATTAGGCAGGCACTGTTTGATCAGAGGGTTCCGTTGTTCTTGGTCGAATGGATAACTAGGATGCTAAGCAGCAGGGTTATTCACTCGGACTGGGGAGACGAACGTTTGAGGAGATCGGTGACTAGGGGGACCCCACAGGGGGGAGTTCTCTCACCCTTATTGTGGCTCTTGGCCGTCAATGTCGTTCTGAGACGTTTTGACAGAATGGGTCAGAAGGTCGTAGCCTACGTGGATGATGTGGTGATATTGGTGTCGGGCAAGTTTCTGCCGACAATTAGCGACATCATGCAAGGGGCGCTGGGCGAACTGTCGGCATGGGCGAGTGATAAGGGACTGGGAGTTAATCCGGGGAAGACGGAGTTGGTTCTTTTCACTAGGAGGTACAAGGTGGAGGATTTTAGGCTACCGGTACTAGGAGGAGTGGAGCTTAGACTATCTGATAGTGCTAAGTATCTGGGAGTTTTTCTGGACAGCAAGCTGTCATGGGGAAGGAATACTCAGGAGAGACTTAAGAGGGGTCTCAATGCCTACTATGCTTGCAGATCATCGATAGGTAGGAGTTGGGGACTCCGGCCGTCAGTGGTGGGATGGCTGTACACCTCGGTGGTTAGACCCATTCTTACGTATGGATGCTGTGTTTGGTGGGAGTCATTGAGATTGGCTAGTCGTAGGAACCTTCTTTCTAAGGCTCAGAGGTGTGCTTCAATGGGCATGACAGGTGCCATGAGGAGTACCCCTCAGGCGGCCCTGGACGTCATTCTACATCTTCTGCCTATTGAGCAGTATGTGATGGGAATGGCGGCCAGGAGTATTCTTAGACTGAGGGAATCAGGACTGATGGGGAATGTCACTCAGGGTCACTCACGGATCCTGAGTGAGATTGAGGCGTGTGGCTATTGCCTGGGACCTCCCGGATCCACAGATTATGTGGGTACTAGGGTGGATTTTGGGCGGCTGCCGGAGGTAATAGTTCCTTCTAGGGAGAGCTGGTCAGGTAGGGGCAGATTATTTAGTGGATTTGCTATTTTCACTGATGGCTCGAAGATGAGGGGCACGGGTGCGGGGGTCTACATTGAGGATCTGAACATCAGAAGGTCATATAGGCTTCCTGACGACTGCAGTGTTTTTCAGGCGGAGGTTCTGGGGGTCATGAGGGCCGTGGAACTGATAAGGGACAACATTGATAGGGGCTCGGAGGTCACTATATATGTGGACAGCCAGGCGGCTCTTATGGCCGTAAGGGGCTGTTATGTGAAATCCAAGCTGGTTGATGATTGTAGGAAGGCTCTTGGGGCAGTCTTAGGGGAGTATTTGCTAAGGCTGTGCTGGGTGCCGGGTCACTGCGACATAGTCGGCAATGAGGTTGCTGATGGGTTGGCGAGGCAGGGCTCGGAGATGGAGGATCCTAACTGTTTGGAGGCGGTTAGGCCTCCAATGGCATTCTATTTTGGAAGAATCAGGGAATGGATTGTGGGCGCGGCCAACCGGGCCTGGGGGAATCGAACGGACTGTCGGGTATCACGGACGCTGTGGCCGGTGCTCAATAGGTCCGATTCGGTTTTGCTGATGGGCAGGAGTAGGGTCTGCGTTAGAACCATGATAGGAATGATCACGGGCCACTGTATGATAGGCAGGATGGCGGTGAGGATGGGATCCGGATTGTCGGATATGTGCAGGTTGTGTGAGGACCCTGAGGAGTTGGAGACGGTGGAGCACATTCTGTGCCACTGTCCCAGGTTGCAGGGCAGCAGGCAGAGGTGGCTGGGCAGTAGATTCCTGGGCGAATTAGGGGATGTCTCGGGTTGCGGACTCGAGAATCTGATAGGATTCGTAATGGGGATGGCCTGGCTGCGCGAGAATAGGCTGGGTGCTGGACGCACGTAGGGCGCATTTGGTTGAGTAGGATTTCGCTCGGGTTTGGTCAGGAACCTTCTTTCTTTCTTTCTTTCTTATTTATCTTATGCTTTCTCTGTTTATTTCACTAACTTTCTCTCTAGGGCTATCCCTGAATAAGGCATCACAATGGACCATATTGGTCTCTGGGTGAGGGTGTGAAGGAGACTTCACACCGGCCTTTCTACCTACCTACCTACCTAGATCATATTAATAAGGTTATGCCAAACGTATACACGTATTCAAAAAAGCTATCAATCGATGAACATATGGTAAAGTTTAAAGGACACAATGCTATGAAACAATACATGAAGGACAAACCTATTTCATGGGGATTCAAACTTTGGTGTTTATGTGAGTCTGAAACTGGGTTCTTGTATAATATTGATATTTACACCGGAAAAAAACCATTCGTTGAGCACGGTCTTGGTGAGGCTGTTGTCTTGCAGTTATGCGAGCCTCTGGCAAAAAAAGGGGCTGAAATTTACTTCGACAATTTTTTTACGAGCCTGAAATTAATGCATATTCTTCAGCAAAATGACATAATGGCGTGCGGGACAATCCGATGTAATAGAAAGCACATGCCAAAGAATTTTCCGGCGGATAAAGATATGAAAAGAGGGGACATTAGTTACTTCATATCGGATAGCATTTCTGTAGTAAAATGGATGGATAATCGTGGTGTCTACCTCGCTTCAAATTTTATTGACCCAACAGCGCAATTCAAAGTCAAGCGACGCGTAGGTGGTCAAGCTGCTAAAATAGATATTGATTGCCCCCTGATTATACAGCACTATAATAAAGGAATGGGAGGAGTTGATCTAATGGATCAAAAAAAAGTGTATTATGAGTACGATCGTAGAAGTAAGTGGCGTTTTTATTTACGTCTGTTCTTCGACCTTTTCGAGTTATGTGTTAATAATAGCAACATAATATATAAAAAACTCATATTGGCCAACCGTTCCTCTGTCAACGTGACCTCTATTGATTTTCGAGCAGCTTTAGCCAAAGAACTAATAAACGACTTCAATTCAAGAAAGCGTGCCTTTTCAGCGGTAACCAAATCTGGAACTCATTTTATAAGCAAGCCCAAATCTCTCCATAAAATGGAAAAGCGTGAAGGTTGGAAACGTTGTTCCCATTGTGCTTCCAAAAATAAGTATAGTCGCACAAATGTTTTTTGCGTTCAATGCAATGTGTTTCTTTGCTTCACTACGTCCCGTGATTGCTTTGGAATCTATCACGAACAACACTAATAATAATTTATTTTTGTGATCTATTATATTTTACAGTATATTTAAAATAAAAACTTTTATAAAAATCTTTTCTGTTATTAAATAATTTGGGACAACAAATTTGCTTTCAACCCATAGGCAACTATGTTTGCCAAGCAAAATTGGGGACTTAGAGGCTACGCAGAAGGCCAATTTTTTTTTTCGTAACTACTATATGGCCATAGATTGCGATAATAAAACAAAAAAGTTAATCGGTTCAGCCGAAAATGTTTGGTCGTCAAAGGGTTAAGGCGAACGTGATTAAGATGAAATGTTAAATAAAAAATTACACGTTTGGCTATTTGGATGGACACACTACATGTAATTTTGTTTGAACATATGCTTCGGCCAAGCCATACGATGAGTCCCTCAGAGGTGTCAGCTCAATCCGAATATCTGTGGGTTTCCATTGTGAGGGTGTTGCAGTGTTGCTGCATATTGACTAGACGAAAAACGTACCACACAATTATTATCGTAAAACTTTGAAACTAATTTAATAAAGAACTTCATATTCTACCTCTATAACCTCCAATTCTTGTGTTTGTCGTTCACAAAAGAATTCCTTGGTGGTTAATTTGTTGTATTTTCACAGCGTTTCAATTATTTTTCAATAATTATGAGGCAAAAGTGCACTTTACGGGGCGTACGAAAAAAAAAAAAAAAAAAATTGGACCCCCTCTGGAATAAAAAAAGAAAAAAACCAAAATTAAAATTTAAGGGGGCTGAGGCCCCTGGGACCCCATGGATCAAAAAAAGCGGCCCGCCCACTTAGTGGTATGTGTGGGTACTCAAATTAAAGGTAATTGTGTAAAAAATACGAAATTAATAAAATTTAGGTCGAGCGGGACTTCTGGGTCCCTCTGGGGGGTAAAAAAATGGCCCCTCCCACCCTTATAACTATGTGTGGGTACTCGAATGAAAGGTATTTTGCTTACGATTGTAAATATTTTGTTTTTATTTGGCTTTTTTAATGTTGTATAAAAATCGCGGGATTTTTTTATTTTTTTGTAACTAAAGCTTTTCTGTATAGCCGGCCTTCGGCCGGGCGCAAGGATTTTCTCCTCTATGGTATAACAAAGACCGGCTTCGCTAACTAAAGCTTTTCTGTATAGCCGGCCTTCGGCCGGGCGCAAGGATTTTCTCCTCTATGGTATAACAAAGACCGGCTTCGCTAACTAAAGCTTCTCTGTATAGCCGGCCTTCGGCCGGACGCAAGGATTTTCTCCTCTATGGTATAACAAAGACCGGCTTCGCTTACTAAAGCTTCTCTGCATAGCCGGCCTTCTGCCGGGCAAAAGAATTTTCTCCTCTATGGTACCTATAACAAAGACCGGCTTCGCTAACTAAAACTTCTCTGCATACATATAAAAGATACATAAATTAACCTAGAGAGGAAAATATTAAACGAATACAAAAACAAAATACATATTGGCAATCGTGAGCAAATTACCTTTAATTTGAGTACCCACACAGATATACATAAGTGTTATGGGGGGAAACTTTTGTTGCCCCAGAGGGCCCTTGAAGTGCCGCCCACCCAAAATTTTATTATTTTCGTTTTTGTTGCACAATTACCTTTAATTTGAGTACCCACACATACCATCCAGTGGGCGGGGCGGTTTTTTGGACCCGGGGGTCCCCACGGGCCTCAGCCCCCTTAAATATTAATTTTGGTATTTTTTTTTTTAAATTCTGGATCGGGTGGCATTTTTTTTATATTTTTTTTCGTACGCCCCGTAAAGTGCACTTCAGCCTAATTATGAAATAAATTTGTAGGTATAATTTTTAAAAACTGAAATCGCATTTTTATGACAATTTGCCTAGATTTCTTATTAGTAGCTCCTGCTGCTGTTTTTGTGACGGCTGTTGCCTCGGATTTCACAAAATTGTTCATCACTTTTCGCTTAATTTGTTTCTTTAAGACATTTTATAATTATTGTTTTTACTATATTTTTAATCTAGTTTCTCTTTATTAAATAGCGTTTAATTTTTTAAAGTTTTCTTAAAATATTTGTTGTTCTTTTATTATAAAAGTATTTTATTACTAAGGAAGGCAATTAATTTTTCACGCGCAGTATGTGCAAAAATGTTTTCAAAATATACAAAAGAATTCTTTTTTGTCTTTCGCCTACAAGTGTCAGATTTATCAGCCGCTTTTTGTTGTTATTTTTTATTTTATTCCTTTTGTTTTGATTTTCTTATTGCAATTTGCAATTCGTAAATAACAACTCTGTTTTCATATATATTGTGGTGAATTATTAAGAATGGTGGATTCAAATTAGAATAGTTGTAATTATGGTGAAATTACTACAAATTACTAATTACACCATGGCTGTTATACCATTTAGTAATTTAAATGTGGATGAAAATTATTTCGGCTGAAGTGTAGTTTACAGGGCGTACGAAAAAAAAATAAAAAAAATATGCCACCCGATTCAGAATAAAAAAAACTAAATTAAAATTTAAGGGGGCTGAGGCCCGTGGGGCCTCTTTAGTTTGTTTTTGTTTTCGCATATTATTTTCTTTCTAGGCACAGAAGCTTTAGTTAGCGAAGCCAGTTTTTGTTACACCATAAAGGAGAAAATCCTACGCAGAGAAGAATTCTTTCGCACATCGGAAAAAGGTTATTAGTTAAAAAAAAAATTTAACAAAATTTTTAGAAAAAAAAAAATCGAGCATAAATCATTAAAAAATACAAAATAAAACAAAATATTTACAATCGTGAGCAAATAACCGTTAATATGAGTACCCACACAGAGATATAAGTGGATGGGGGCACTTTTTGACCTAGAGGGTTCCAGAAGTCCCGCCCGCCCTTAATTTTATTATTTTCGTGTTTTGTACAATTACCTTTACTTTGAGTAACCACACATACCACTAAGTGAGCGGGGCGATTTTTTGGATCTAGGAGGCCCACGGGCCTCAGCCCCCTTAAATTTCAATATTGTTTTTTTTTTTTTGTTTTAATTCAATGGCACTTGCCATTATTTCTGTTAATTTGATTTGAGATGAGTCTAAAATTATTTGGGTCAAATAGTCTTTTTAACAGTATTTTTCCGATGTAAGAAAGAATTATTTCTTTCGAACAATTACATTTAAAACAAAAACAAATTCTAAAAATTTTGTTTTTGTTTTTATGTAGTTGTACGAAAGAAAGAATTCTTTCGCACATTGGAAATAGGCAGTAAGCCATTAAGTACAAAACAATTAAAAGAACGTTTGACAAATTTTGTTCTCTTGGGATCTCCCTTACTTATTGGATCTCCCTAACTTATTGGCATTGCATTATAGGGGCGCAAGTGGATTTAATCTGGTTTACAATACTGCAGCTGTTAAATAAGCGAGGAGTAGTTTATAAAGAACCATATAATGTTTTTAAGCCAGGGTGCTACAGAGGAATCGATCAGATCGTATATAAGTCTGATAGGATTGGCTACCCCAATTTCAAAAAAAAAGTATTAAATTAAATGGCTGAATTTTTAATAGCCGCTTTTGTGTACCAACAACGGAATGGTATATAGATTCGAAAATAGATTTTCGATTTTTTTTTTGGAAAATACAACCGTCGGCTATACCAAATAATAGGTGTGATACCGTACTCAACGTTGGGAGCCCGCGGGATCCCAATCTTAGCGAAAACTGTTCCCGTACTCAAAGTTTGGTAAAGTGAGAGAGCTTTTAGGAGAAAAATATTCTTCTTCTTCTTGCACGAAGTATCCCGTACTTTTTCTTTGGGCTAATTGGGAAAACTGTTAAACAATCAGCTGTGTCAGAAAATAAACAATAAAAAACTACAAACAAGTATTACCAAAAGAATTAAAATACAAAATAAGCAATAGAAAATGTAAAAAAATGTAAGTACATGCTTGAGGTTTACTTTTATACATACTAATGTGCAGGGTAACCAAAAATATGCAATTGCATGTTTTTCCTTGTGCGACCAATGAAGGCACAAACGATATATTTATCCGTTTTGGAGCCTTGTATGAATTTTGTCATTGATTTGTTAGTGCATATTTTAGCATATCTTACTGTTTGCAGCATTTTTGTGCATAGTTTAGTTAAACGAGTCTTTTTGCAGAATTTTTTAAGTTTATGGCGCATATTTGGCATTTTTAAGGCATATTTTGCTACATGTTCATTTTCATTAGATGCCTGCAAGAGCTTTCGCAGCAAACAAATTAGTTTTTTTCCAAATTCTGGTTAACAGATGGCTTTTCTGTTTTAAATACGTATCTGTATACTCAACGTGTTGCTTCAATTTAGCCATCTACATTTCATTTAAACTCTAAAATTGAAAGACAAAGCCGGCGTTTTTAGAGCATATTTCTGGTTTCCCTGCCAATGTGTCATTTATGTATTTATTTAAACGTTTTCATAGTAACGTTTTGTTCTGGGCCAGAAATTTAGTTTTTATTGTTCCCGTACTTTTGTACATTTTTGTCTATTAGTGAGAGAAATTTTTGTTTACTCTCATTTTACCGAACTTTACCCAAAAAGCACGGGATCGCACCTAATGAAAATTGCGACTTTAATGTTTGTTGTTTGCAAACGAGCTTTGAAAACATTCGTATATTTTATAAAAAGTTAAAAGCAAAATAATTTAACAATAAAAAATATGCCAAGAACAAAATGTTATTATTATTATTCTTTGTATTTTGCATTTTTAATTGTTTTTTAGTGCTAAAATTTTTTCTCGCACCATTTTTATTCATGAGTTTATTTGACAGTTCAAAGCGGGAACTTTTCGCACAAAAATGTTACAGACACACTTTTTCTGTAAATTGACGAGTAATTTCCTTACGTGACGGCTAGTACTCGCCAAAAAAGTTACAGACACAGCTTAGTGAGATAAACAGCTGTTGGTTTCAATATATGGCATTTTTGTTTCATTTCACACATTTCAACCGAAAAGTTTCTCGACGTGAGAGCTACAGAACATGGGCACTGGTATAGAAATGCAATTTATGCCAGTTGCTACTGGCCAGCAATCACACATTTTTTATTTTCACGTTGCTTAACATGTACTTATATTTTTAATTATGTTTAAATACTCCTGCTTACTTATTTTCCGTTATATATGTTATTAAAAATAACAGATTTTATATGTTTTCTCGATTCATTTATTGTTTTCTTAATTTTAATCGAATGTTTTTCGAAATTCAATTATACCATTCCATTATATTCCATTCAGTAATGTACAGCAGTTGACCCGTGTCCATGTCTATTCCATTATAAGCAATGCAACCATTTTGCGAGTGTCCCATACAACGACCACTTCTAATTTGTCTTCCAACCTTATGAAAGTAAAGAATTTCCCTACTTTTATGTTCTATACACTTGGAGAGGCAGCATGTGACCACGGTAAAAAGGTGAAGAGCACTCAGAACTTTCTGATGAGCTGGCATTACGATTTGGTTCACGGCGTTTTGCTTCACATTTAAACATTTCCTTACGGCGCTCCACTTCATCAGGAAGATGATAGTTTATTGTGTTTAAGTAGGAGAGTCGCACTGTTTGGGCTAATTCATAGATCATAACTTCGCCCCGTAATTCATTGGATTGTTGTTATAGTTGTTGCAACAATTCTTCGCATAGAAGCAAGCTTTCCTTCAACAATAAATTTCAGTGTATTTATCAAATGTAAGGAATTGGGAATTTAGCACGTCATACAGAAATCTTATTAACTCTTCAATAAGTTGATCGGAAATGCCTTTTGTTTCTTCGAGAGTAATTTTGGGAGCGCTGAAAACAGAGAAATAAGTACATTATTATGTATTTCAAAGATCAGGGAAAATTAAATAAAAAGTACTGGTTTTTTATTGCTTTTCATATAGATTTTAATAAACGTTCAATTGTGAAAACAGCACATAAAAAGTCATAT
The DNA here is from genome assembly GCA_963931875.1 of Pollenia griseotomentosa. NCBI lineage: Eukaryota > Metazoa > Arthropoda > Insecta > Diptera > Polleniidae > Pollenia > Pollenia griseotomentosa. The sequence continues at coordinate 114,505,198 of OZ007560.1, forward strand.
GTATTTTAAAATGAATTCGAACCACCAATATGATTGGTTAAAGAATGGTGTTTGACTGTTGGCTGGCAGGCACTGCAGTGGTGCAGAAGGTTGAACAGCAAATAATTCCGAAGATAAGAATGCGTTTATTTTCGAAACGTAAATTCAACCAGAGTTAGATCCCCAGCTCAGCCAAGAATAAAAATTATCAATAAATTTTAATTAATTTCATGTTGTAAAATTCCTTCCTTCAGTAAAATAATTTAATGAAAATTAAATTTGATGAACTCAAGCATAACTAAATATCAAAATTTCAAATTAAAATGAAAATGTAAAATTATTTTTAAAACATTTTGTGCGTAAGCCATATTAATTTTTTAAAACAGCGATTTCGGTTATGTTGCTGTTGCCCAACTGGGTATGGGATAGTAGTTGCCTTGAAGGAGTTCTTAAAGAGATCGTTTAGTATAATTTCATGTAAGACGTATTTTTAATATTTTGTCCATGTTATTATTACATATTTTTATAGATGGGATTCTACCGGGTATTTACCTGATGTCTGGGTAAATACTGGGTAACTACCAGGCAATGGTGGCAACAGTAGGGAATTTTCCCTTTATGTAGGGATTTTCTCGGAAAATTTCAAGCGTAGGAGAAAAAGGACAGATATTTTATTTTAGGGCAAATGTAGGGAATTTTCAAAATATTATCTCATTTTCAATATATCGAGCCCTAACCGCGAAAATAACGTAAGCGCCAAAAATCAAATTTAACAGGAGAGAGTTTTTTTATTTTATTTCATATACATTTTGTATGAAATTTATCGGTTACGATAAAATTATTCTTGCCATAAAATCGTAACGGTACCTTATGTGACCATGACATTTTAGGAGATGATGCAAGTGTTGCCAATAAAGACATTTATTAAAAACAAAAATTTTTAAATGATGTCGCTTACGTTATTTTTGCGGTTAGGGATCGATATTGCCTAAAAATTCGTAAATATTCGTTTTATTTTCATTTAAAAATTAAAATTCTTCATTTACAATAGCATTTAAGTACAAATGTAGTACATATTTTGTTAACAGAAACCCTTTACTATGAATCCTTACAACCTCGCAATCTTCAACAGTTGCTAAAATCATGTACTCGAATATTCGCGGCGTCCCTAAAATATAATTAGGGGGTACGAATATTCGTGTTCGCATTTTCGAACTATTCTCTTATTTTTGCTATTTACGTTCGCAATCATATTCGCTAAAATGTATGCGAATATTAAAAGCGAATATCTAATGAACGAAATTTCTTCATAGTAATTAATTTGTAAAAAAAAACAATCACACCTTGTAAACTAAGAGAAATAAAACAATACAATTTCGAATTTTTAAAAAATTGTAATGAAAACTTTTAAAAATAAGGAAGGATATATCCGTGGGCGAATAAGCAGGTGGCATCGTTACGGCAACAAAAACAACATAACTACAAAAACGGAAAATACATCACCGTTTACGTCAAAAAATACTTTAAACAAAAATCAAAACGTGCGCTAATCGCGATGAAATAAATAAATTTTTAGCCAATTTTTATTTAATTATGGTCAATATCTTATTTATTTTAATTTAATTTAAATTAAAAAAAAACTTTAATAAAATACAATAATCACAGCACAAAACGTGGACTTTTGTAAACATAAACAAAACTTTGACATAAACCTAGACAAACAATGCAATAGTAAAAAATCGTCATCTGGCGTACTGCTGTCACCTGTTTATTTCACCATGGATATATCTTTAAAATGAAATTTTTTTTTATATTTTAGTTCAGGGAAACTGAAGAAAATATTTTTTATACTTTACAGAGCCTTCTCTTTTATTTGGTTTGCTAAACATAATAAGATACTTAGATTAAAAAAATGTTAGAAAATAAGTATTCTTGAAAATTATTAAGTTCTTTAAAAAGGACAAAAGATGAGGGAATAAAAAATTAAATGCGAAGTTTGACTATGTGTTGTCTCTTGATTAAAGGTGATATAAAGGTGTTTCTGCCAAAAAGAAAAAATTTCAATTTGTATCCCAGTGTTATTTTTGAAATTTAATTTTTATACTTATGTGCGTGTATGGTATTTACATATTTATTTTGTTCTTTTTTAGTTGTTCATAAATGCTTTTATTTTAATATTAACAATATGTATTTGTTTGCCTTGCCTGTTGCAAAAAACAATAAATTTTTAACGTAGGGAAAAGTGTGGGGAAATTTTTTTTAGTTGTAGGGAAAAGAGATTTTTTTTAGACACGTAGGGATTTTATGAAATTTCTCCTGGCATCACTGCTAACAGGACTATTCTTTTTTTGGGAATTTATTTGGGTGTTTATAAAACACAAATGAATATGGCAATCATTGACTGTCAATAAATTTAATTAAATTTAAAACTTCTTTTAATTTTTTAAAAACGTCTTTAAATATTAAAAAGCTGGTTAAATTGCACTGAAACTACAATAAGCCGGAGTATATCGATTTAAAATTGTGAAGAAGGTATGTCATTATTAGTGAAGCTAATATTGATTAAATAAATTTTTATAAAATTTAGTACAAAACGTTTATACCCACCCTTTGGGTAAATACCAGGGTATTTACCAGTTCTTACCCAATTTTCTCTATTTACCGGGTGTTTACCAATTGGATATTTACCCTTTTCTCATCTATACTTATTTTTATTAAGAATGATATCCTTAGGGTATCGAAAATAAATAATATTAAAAATTTTATAATTGGCTTTGAGCTGAACAGATTCTTTTAAATTTGTTGTAATTTTTTATGAAGTCGATTATCACTATATACAATTTTTTTGTGGCATATGATGTTTTTACAGTAAGCCTATTTAATTTTTTATTACTTAAAAAAAAAGAATTATGTAAATATGTAAAATTAATAACATGTACATAATTAAAACTGTATTTCCTAATCATTAACATTCATAACCGTTTCCCTTTAATCACAACAAATACGCATTTCCGTTTCTCTTACCGGCACTACCTATTAACAAATAAACAAATTATTGGCAACCCTCAACTCTCTCGGAGTTTCTTTTTAACCAAATTTTAATTATTTGCATCTTCTTTTAGTTTTCTTTTTTTGTTCCCCTTAGCAAGTGCGTGTTTAACTTAAGAAATGTCTCGGTGTAATTTTTAATTTTTTTAACAAATATAAATGCCGCTATTTTTAATAAAAGTTAAAAAATTTTAATAAAAAGTGTTTATTTAATTAGTGTTTAACAAAAGTTTGTAAAAAAATTAAAAGGAAATATGAAAATTCCAGTGTTAAATCTAATTAGAAAAAAATCTTATTAGTGTAGAGTAAATGTTCGGCAAAATGGCCGTTACAACATAAAATAAATTTAGTAGCCGACTGATGGTGTGAGTGTATGTGTTAGTGCGTAAAGAAGTTTAAAAATTGGGTTAAGCCGACGGAGCACCCTTTTTCAAGGTTAAATTTTTGTGTAAAAGTTGGCGCAGATAAGTTTTAAGGTTATTTTGAAAATGTTTTGCTTAGTAAAAAAAAAGTTTGCAGTAAAGAAGTGTTAAAAAGTAGATGTGTATAATTGTGTTTAAAAAGGATAGTTAAAAATTAGTTAATTAAAAAAAATATCTATGTAAGTGTTTTAAATAAAATATGTAATTATTAAAAAATTAAAAATATAAAAAAGGTAAAAGGCAATTTATAAAAATAAATAAAATTGGTTTCAAGTGCAAATTTTTAGTGAAGAAAAAAAAATCTTATGTCTGTACCTATTCAAAAATTTTATAATTTTATAAAGGTTTACAAACCAATTTTTCTAAGCAAATGTTCCCTAATAAACGTTTGTTAAATTTAATAATCATTTATGAATACGGGGGTTTGTGTATAATTAAAATAAATAAAATACTTATTGTAAAAAAAAGGTTAATTAATAAATAAAAAATATAATAGATAGTTTAAACAATTTTATAAAACAACTGTGTTGGTATACAAAACTTTTAAGGACTTGTCGGCATTACAAATAATTTCGATTACTAAATCCGTTACGATCCATGTTACAACGCCGGTTAGTTCGATATAAAATATTGAGACTAGTCTTAAATCCTTCAGAAAACCATGTCGGTATTACCAGTTATTTTAGTAATGGTTGTCGCATTTCTAAGCAATAACGGTTTTAACAACTTGCATCGCTAACGGTAATTAATATATTTCAAACTAGTGCACGAGTGAAATCTTAGACCAGTGTGTTATAAGAAGATTGAAAGGAGAGGGAGAAACTTAAAACAAATGGGTATTTTAATAATCACCCATGTTCTAGAAATCGAATTCGAGTAAAATTGAACTCGAACAAAATTTGAAAACGATCCTTTTTTGAAAGTTTGTAAAACTACTCCATTTTATATACTTTATTCTTTGAATTCAACTTATCCTTGCCAGAACTACTCCTAATTTTTTAAAAATTGTACTGAAAATCTCGATCGATTTTAATTGAATCATTTATTTCGAAAGGGCTCAGGTACAAAAATACAAAGTGTTCAGGAGACACAAAAAACTGAATATCTCTTAAACCATTCGACTTTTTGAAGCATGGTTGTTTCTTAAAATCGAAGTGTCAGTTATTGTTATTATAGCAAAAACAAAAAAATATTTAAAGTAATATTTGCAGGAAAAAATGCTCACAAATGCTTAAAGTTTCCAAAGATGAGTCCTTTTTGAATTTTCGTCGTTTTAGGAGAAAAATGGTATCTTTAAAGTATGTTATTTATTGAAACACACAAATATTTAAATAATCTATAACGTAAAAATAAATATAATTGCGTAACAAGATAGGATTAACCCCTTTGAAAATTCATTTAAGAACTCCAAAATTTTAATAAGAATAAACAACATTATCCAACGAAAACTTTTTATTATAAAGGAGCAATAATTACATTTCGGTTCATTTTTATCTGTTTATTAAGATTAAAAATTAGAAAACACATACATTCATAGTACAAAAACGGAAATATTTCATTAAGATAAACATATAGTAAATTCGCCTTGCACTAGTTTGAACAATTTCAATCGGTTTTGATAGAAGACTTTTAAATAAGAAAGTTTTTAACAAATCAACCGGTAAAATAAACTAATTTGTTAAACGCTAACCAAACTCGAATAACAAAGTATTTAATAAACAATAAATTAAAAAAAGTAAATATATATTTCTCAAGAAACTCAATACACCTCAAGCCGAATGCGGTAAGTTTCCCTTATTAAAATTTTACTTATACATGTTATTTTATTTTATAATGGCTTCTATTTAAAACTATACAAATTTTAAAAATAACATATCTAAACTAAAACTTGGTAATTTGTCTTATATAGGAAGCACCTTCGAAAAATATTTTAAATGATATCATTACTGAATGTACTATATAATTTCTTGATTTTGACTGCAAAGTATAAATTCCTTTAAAAGTTCTTTAGGTACTAGTGCCCCGGTAGGCTAGCTAGTAGTGAGCTAGTCTATCATCCCCGGGTTGCGGGTTCGATTCCCGCCAGAGACTCTGGTTTCTTTCCTGCAGACAAGCGTAGAGCTTCGAGGGGATTAGCCTTAGGTAATTAAAAAAAAAATCAATAGATAGGTATTAGGTGCTTATGAGTTGAACGAAATACTTCCACTTTGTAGAAAATTTTTAGCTAAACAATTTTTTTTACAAATTAACCTATTTTAACTTGGCAGATTAACCTATTAAAACTTGGTAATAAAGTTCTTATCAGCATGGACTAATTTTACAGAAAAGATGTATTGCTAATTAATACACATTAAAAAAATTTAATTTGAATTTCTTGCCGCCTTAAATATTTCAAAACAAATATTAATTTAACTTGTTTTGCCTACAGTTTGTTTATGCAATACATAATATAAAAAGTATTAATCAAAACAAACAAAATATTGCTTCCAAGACAAACATTTGAAAACTTTAAAAAGGCCTTTTATATTCATTATTTCGCGTTTTAATGCACTTACACACAAACGCTCTTAAGGCGAACGTGATTAAGATGAAATGTTAAATAAAAAACTACACGTTTGGCTATTTGGATGGACACACTACATGTAATTTTGTTTTAACATATGCTTCGGCCAAGCCATACGATGAGTCCCTCAGAGGTGTCAGCTCAATCCGAATATTTGTAGGTTTCCATTGTGAGGGTGTTGCAGTGTTGCTGCATATTGACTAGACGAAAAACGTACCACACAATTATTATCGTAAAACTTTGAAACTAATTTAAAAAAGAACTTCATATTCTACCTCTATAACCTCAAATGTGTTTGTCGTTCACGAAAGAATTCCTTGGTGGTTAATTTGTTGTATTTTCACAGCGTTTCAATTATTTTTCAATAATTATGAAATAAATTTGTATAATTTTTAAAAACTGAAATCGCATTTTTATGACAATTTGCCTAGATTTCTTATTAGTAGCTCCTGCTGCTGTTTTTGTGACGGCTGTTGCCTCGGATTTCACAAAATTGTTCATCACTTTTCGCTTAATTTGTTTCTTTAAGACATTTTATAATTATTGTTTTTACTATATTTTTAATCTAGTTTCTCTTTATTAAATAGCGTTTAATTTTTTAAAGTTTTCTTAAAAGTATTTTATTACGAAGGAAGACAATTAATTTTCACGCGCAGTATGTGCAAAAATGTTTCCAAAATATACAAAAGAATTCTTTTTTGTCTTTCGCCTACAAGTGTCAGATTTATCAGCCGCTTTTTGTTGGTATTTTTTATTTTATTCCTTTTGTTTTGATTTTCTTATTGCAATTTGCAATTCGTAAATAACAGCTCTGTTTTCATATATATTGTGGTGAATTATTAAGAATGGTGGATTCAAATTAGAATAGTTGTAATTATGGTGAAATTACTACAAATTACTAATTACACCATGGCTGTTATACCATTTAGTAATTTAAATGTGGATGAAAATTATTTCGGCTGAAGTGCAGTTTACAGGGGGTACGAAAAAAAATAAAAAAAATATGCCACCCGATTCAGAATAAAAAAAACTAAATTAAAATTTAAGGGGGCTGAGGCTCGTGGGGCCTCTTTAGTTTGTTTTTGTTTTCGCATATTATTTTCTTTCTAGGCACAGAAGCTTTAGTTAGCGAAGCCAGTTTTTGTTACACCATAGAGGAGAAAATCCTACGCAGAGAAGAATTCTTTCGCACATCGGAAAAAGGTTATTAGTTACAAAAAAATTTAACAAAATTTTTAGAAAAAAAAAATCGAGCATAAAACATTAAAAAATACAAAATAAAACAAAATATTTACAATCGTGAGCAAATAACCGTTAATATGAGTACCCACACAGAGATATAAGTGGATGGGGGCACTTTTTGACCTAGAGGGTTTCAGAAGTCCCGTCCGCCCTTAATTTTATTATTTTCGTGTTTTGTACAATTACCTTTACTTTGAGTAACCACACATACCACTAAGTGAGCGGGGCGATTTTTTGGATCTAGGAGGCCCACGGGCCTCAGCCCCCTTAAATTTTAATATTGTTTTTTTTTTTTTTTGTTTTAATTCAATGGCACTTGCCATTATTTCTGTTAATTTGATTTGAGATGAGTCTAAAATTATTTGGGTCAAATAGTCTTTTTAACAGTATTTTTCCGATGTAAGAAAGAATTATTTCTTTCGCACATCGGAAATAGGTAGTAAGCCATTAAGTATAAAACAATTAAAAGATTTAGCTAACGAACGTTTGACAAATTTTGTTCTCTTGGGATCTCCCTTACTTATTGGATCTCCCTAACTTATTGGCATTGCATTATAGGGGCGCAAGTGGATTTAATTTGGTTTACAATACTGCAGCTGTTAAATAAGCGAGGAGTAGTTTATAAAGAACCATATAATGTTTTTAAGCCAGGGTGCTACAGAGGAATCGATCAGATCGTATATAAGTCTGATAGGATTGGCTACCCCAATTTTAACAAAAAAAAAGTATTAAATTAAATGGCTGAATTTTTAATACCCGCTTTTGTGTACCAACAACGGAATATTATATAGATTCGAAAATAGATTTTCGATTTTTTTTTTTTGAAAATACAACCGTCGGCTATACCAAATAATAGGTGTGATCCCGTACTCAACGTTGGGAGCCCGCGGGATCCCAATCTTAGCGAAAACTGTTCCCGTACTCAAAGTTTGGTAAAGTGAGAGAGCTTTTAGGAGAAAAATATTCTTCTTCTTCTTGCACGAAGTATCCCGTACTTTTTCTTTGGGCTAATTGGGAAAACTGTTAAACAATCAGCTGTGTCAGAAAATAAACAATAAAAAACTACAAACAAGTATTACCAAAAGAATTAAAATACAAAATAAGCAATAGAAAATGTAAAAAAATGTAAGTACATGCTTGAGGTTTACTTTTATACATACTAATGTGCAGGGTAACCAAAAATATGCAATTGCATGTTTTTCCTTGTGCGACCAATGAAGGCACAAACGATATATTTATCCGTTTTGGAGCCTTGTATGAATTTTGGCATTGATTTGTTAGTGCATATTTTAGCATATCTTACTGTTTGCAGCATTTTTGTGCATAGTTTAGTTAAACGAGTCTTTTTGCAGAATTTTTTAAGTTTATGGCGCATATTTGGCATTTTTAAGGCATATTTTGCTACATGTTCATTTTCATTAGATGCCTGCAAGAGCTTTCGCAGCAAAAAAATTTGTTTTTTTCCAAATTCTGGTTAACAGATGGCTTTTCTGTTTTAAATACGTATCTGTATACTCAACGTGTTGCTTCAATTTAGCCATCTACATTTCATTTAAACTCTAAAATTGAAAGACAAAGCCGGCGTTTTTAGAGCATATTTCTGGTTTCCCTGCCAATGTGTCATTTATGTATTTATTTAAACGTTTTCATAGTAACGTTTTGTTCTGGGCTAGAAATTTATTTTTTATTGTTCCCGTACTTTTGTACATTTTTGTCTAGTAGTGAGAGAAATTTTTGCTTACTCTCATTTTACCGAACTTTACCCAAAAAGTACGGGATCGCACCTAATGTAAATTGCGACTTTAATGTTTGTTGTTTGCAAACGAGCTTTGAAAACATTCGTTTATTTTATAAAAAGTTAAAAGCAAAATAATTTAACAATAAAAAAATATGCCAAGAACAAAATGTTATTATTATTATTCTTTGTATTTTGCATTTTTAATTGTTTTTTAGTGCTAAAATTTTTTCTCGCACCATTTTTATTCATGAGTTTATTTGACAGTTCAAAGCGGGAACTTTTCGCACAAAAATGTTACAGACACACTTTTTCTGTAAATTGACGAGTAATTTCCTTACGTGACGGCTAGTACTCGCCAAAAAAGTTACAGACACAGCTTAGTGAGATAAACAGCTGTTGGTTTCAATATATGGCATTTATGTTTCATTTCACACATTTCAACCGAAAAGTTTCTCGACGTGAGAGCTACAGAACATGGGCACTGGTATAGAAATGCAATTTATGCCAGTTGCTACTGGCCAGCAATCACACATTTTTTATTTTCACGTTGCTTAACATGTACTTATATTTTTAATTATGTTTAAATACTCCTGCTAACTTATTTTCCGTTATCTATGTTATTAAAAATAAGAGATTTTATATGTTTTCTCGACTCATTTATTGTTTTCTTAATTTTAATTGATTGTTTTTCGAAATTCAATTATACCATTCCATTATTTTCCATTCAGTAATGTACAGCAGTTGACCCGTGTCCATGTCTATTCCATTATAAGCAATGCAACCATTTTGCGAGTGTCCCATACAACGACCACTTCTAATTGTTTTAATTCAATGGCACTTGCCATTATTTCTGTTAATTTGATTTGAGATGAGTCTAAAATTATTTGGGTCAAATAGTCTTTTTAACAGTATTTTTCCGATGTAAGAAAGAATTATTTCTTTCGCACATCGGAAATAGGTAGTAAGCCATTAAGTATAAAACAATTAAAAGATTTAGCTAACGAACGTTTGACAAATTTTGTTCTCTTGGGATCTCCCTTACTTATTGGATCTCCCTAACTTATTGGCATTGCATTATAGGGGCGCAAGTGGATTTAATTTGGTTTACAATACTGCAGCTGTTAAATAAGCGAGGAGTAGTTTATAAAGAACCATATAATGTTTTTAAGCCAGGGTGCTACAGAGGAATCGATCAGATCGTATATAAGTCTGATAGGATTGGCTACCCCAATTTTAACAAAAAAAAAGTATTAAATTAAATGGCTGAATTTTTAATACCCGCTTTTGTGTACCAACAACGGAATATTATATAGATTCGAAAATAGATTTTCGATTTTTTTTTTTTGAAAATACAACCGTCGGCTATACCAAATAATAGGTGTGATCCCGTACTCAACGTTGGGAGCCCGCGGGATCCCAATCTTAGCGAAAACTGTTCCCGTACTCAAAGTTTGGTAAAGTGAGAGAGCTTTTAGGAGAAAAATATTCTTCTTCTTCTTGCACGAAGTATCCCGTACTTTTTCTTTGGGCTAATTGGGAAAACTGTTAAACAATCAGCTGTGTCAGAAAATAAACAATAAAAAACTACAAACAAGTATTACCAAAAGAATTAAAATACAAAATAAGCAATAGAAAATGTAAAAAAATGTAAGTACATGCTTGAGGTTTACTTTTATACATACTAATGTGCAGGGTAACCAAAAATATGCAATTGCATGTTTTTCCTTGTGCGACCAATGAAGGCACAAACGATATATTTATCCGTTTTGGAGCCTTGTATGAATTTTGGCATTGATTTGTTAGTGCATATTTTAGCATATCTTACTGTTTGCAGCATTTTTGTGCATAGTTTAGTTAAACGAGTCTTTTTGCAGAATTTTTTAAGTTTATGGCGCATATTTGGCATTTTTAAGGCATATTTTGCTACATGTTCATTTTCATTAGATGCCTGCAAGAGCTTTCGCAGCAAAAAAATTTGTTTTTTTCCAAATTCTGGTTAACAGATGGCTTTTCTGTTTTAAATACGTATCTGTATACTCAACGTGTTGCTTCAATTTAGCCATCTACATTTCATTTAAACTCTAAAATTGAAAGACAAAGCCGGCGTTTTTAGAGCATATTTCTGGTTTCCCTGCCAATGTGTCATTTATGTATTTATTTAAACGTTTTCATAGTAACGTTTTGTTCTGGGCTAGAAATTTATTTTTTATTGTTCCCGTACTTTTGTACATTTTTGTCTAGTAGTGAGAGAAATTTTTGCTTACTCTCATTTTACCGAACTTTACCCAAAAAGTACGGGATCGCACCTAATGTAAATTGCGACTTTAATGTTTGTTGTTTGCAAACGAGCTTTGAAAACATTCGTTTATTTTATAAAAAGTTAAAAGCAAAATAATTTAACAATAAAAAAATATGCCAAGAACAAAATGTTATTATTATTATTCTTTGTATTTTGCATTTTTAATTGTTTTTTAGTGCTAAAATTTTTTCTCGCACCATTTTTATTCATGAGTTTATTTGACAGTTCAAAGCGGGAACTTTTCGCACAAAAATGTTACAGACACACTTTTTCTGTAAATTGACGAGTAATTTCCTTACGTGACGGCTAGTACTCGCCAAAAAAGTTACAGACACAGCTTAGTGAGATAAACAGCTGTTGGTTTCAATATATGGCATTTATGTTTCATTTCACACATTTCAACCGAAAAGTTTCTCGACGTGAGAGCTACAGAACATGGGCACTGGTATAGAAATGCAATTTATGCCAGTTGCTACTGGCCAGCAATCACACATTTTTTATTTTCACGTTGCTTAACATGTACTTATATTTTTAATTATGTTTAAATACTCCTGCTAACTTATTTTCCGTTATCTATGTTATTAAAAATAAGAGATTTTATATGTTTTCTCGACTCATTTATTGTTTTCTTAATTTTAATTGATTGTTTTTCGAAATTCAATTATACCATTCCATTATTTTCCATTCAGTAATGTACAGCAGTTGACCCGTGTCCATGTCTATTCCATTATAAGCAATGCAACCATTTTGCGAGTGTCCCATACAACGACCACTTCTAATTTGTCTTCCAACCTTATGAAAGTAAAGAATTTCCCTACTTTTATGTTCCATACACTTGGAGAGGCAGCATGTGACCACGGTAAAAAGGTGAAGAGCACTCAGAACTTTCTGATGAGCTGGCATTACGATTTGGTTCACGGCGTTTTGCTTCACATTTAAACATTTCCTTACGGCGCTCCACTTCATCAGGAAGATGATAGTTTATTGTGTTTAAGTAGGAGAGTCGCACTGTTTGGGCTAATTCATAGATCATAACTTCGCCCCGTAATTCATTGGATTGTTGTTATAGTTGTTGCAACAATTCTTCGCATAGAAGCAAGCTTTCCTTCAACAATAAATTTCAGTGTATTTATCAAATGTAAAGAATTGGGAATTTAGCACGTCATACAGAAATCTTATTAACTCTTCAATAAGTTGATCGGAAATGCCTTTTGTTTCTTCGAGAGTAATTTTGGGAGCGCTGAAAACAGAGAAATAAGTACATTATTATGTATTTCAAAGATCAGGGAAAATTAAATAAAAAGTACTGGTTTTTTATTGCTTTTCATATACATTTTAATAAACGTTCAATTGTGAAAACAGCACATAAAAAGTCATATGTATTTTAAAATGAATTCGAACCACCAATACGATTGGTTAAAGAATGGTGTTTGACTGTTGGCTGGCAGGCACTGCAGTGGTGCAGAAGGTTGAACAGCAAATAATTCTGAAGATAAGAATGCGGTTATTCTCGAAACGTAAATTCAACCAGAGTTAGATCCCCTGCTCAGCCAAGAATAAAAATTATCAATAAATTTTAATTAATTTCATGTTGTAAAATTCCTTCCTTCAGTAAAATAATTTAATGAAAATTAAATTTGATGAACTCAAAAACAGCGTTTTCCGTTATGTTGCTGTTGCCCAACTGGGTATGGGATAGTAGTTGCCTTGAAGGAGTTCTTAAAGAGATCGTTTAGTATAATTTCATGTAAGACTTATTTTTTATATTTTTTTTTTTAATGTTTACATATAAGTATTATTTCGACATTTCAATCGCTTTCAATATTGCAATATTATTAGTGTTTTTATATCCTGTCATTGTTATTATTACATATTTTTATAGATGGGATTCTACCGGGTATTTACCTGATGTCTGGGTAAATACCGGGTAACTACCAGGCAGTGGTGGCAACAGTAGGGAATTTTCCCTTTTTGTAGGGATTTTCTCGGAAAATTTCAAGCGTAGGGGAAAAAGGACAGATATTTTATTTTAGGGCAAATGTAGGGAATTTTCAAAATATTATCTCATTTTCAATATATTGCCTAAAAATTCGTAAATATTCGTTTTATTTTCATTTAAAAATTAAAATTCTTCATTTACAATAGCATTTAAGTACAAATGTAGTACATATTTTGTTAACAGAAACCCTTTACTATGAATCCTAACAACAAAAATGGAAAATACATCACCGTTTACGTAAAAAAATACTTTAAACAAAAATTAAAACGTGCCGCTAATCGCGATGAAATAAATAAATTTTCAGCCAATTTTTATTTAATTATGGTCAATATCTTATTTATTTTAATTTAATATTATCAAAAAGTAATTTCAAGTGTTTTTATCAATAATAAAAACTGGGAATTAAGCACGAATAACAAAATTTTTTGATATTATCAAAAACTTTAATAAAATACAATAATCACAGCACAAAACGTGGACTTTTGTAAACATAAACAAAACTTTGACATAAACCTAGACAAACAATGCAATAGTAAAAAATCGTCATCTGGCGTACTGCTGTCACCTGTTTATTTCACCATGGATATATCTTTAAAATGAATTTTTTTTTTATATTTTAGTTCAGGGAAACTGAAGAAAATATTTTTTATACTTTACAGAGCCTTCTCTTTTATTTGGTTTGCTAAAAATAATAAGATACTTAGATTAAAAAAATTTTTTAAAATAAGTATTCTTTAAAATTATTAAGCTCTTCAAAAAGGACAAAAGATGATGAAATAAAAAATTAAATGCGAAGTTTGACTATGTGTTGTCTCTTGATTAAAGGTGATATAAAGGTGCCAAAAAGAAAAAATTTCAATTTGTATCCCAGTGTTATTTTTGAAATTTAATTTTTATACTTATGTGCGTGTATGGTATTTACATATTTATTTTGTTCTTTTTTAGTTGTTCATAAATGCTTTTATTTTAATATTAACAATATGTATTTGTTTGCCTGTTGCAAAAAACAATAAATTTTTAACGTAGGGAAAAGTGTGGGGAAATTTTTTTTAGTTGTAGGGAAAAGAGATTTTTTTTAGACACGTAGGGATTTTATGAAATTTCTCCTGGCATCACTGCTAACAGGACTATTCTTTTTTTGGGAATTTATTTGGGTGTTTATAAAACACAAATGAATATGGCAATCATTGACTGTCAATAAATTTAATTAAATTTAAAACTTCTTTTAATTTTTTAAAAACGTCTTTAAATATTAAAAAGCTGGTTAAATTGCACTGAAACTACAATAAGCCGGAGTATATCGATTTAAAATTGTGAAGAAGGTATGTGATTATTAGTGAAGCTAATATTGATTAAATAAATTTTTATAAAATTTAGTACAAAACGTTTATACCCACCCTTTGGGTAAATACCAGGGTATTTACCAGTTCTTACCCAATTTTCTCTATTTACCGGGTGTTTACCAATTGGATATTTACCCTTTTCTCATCTATACTTATTTTTATTAAGAATGATATCCTTAGGGTATCGAAAATAAATAATATTAAAAATTTTATAATTGGCTTTGAGCTGAACAGATTCTTTTAAATTTGTTGTAATTTTTTATGAAGTCGATTATCACTATATACAATTTTTTTGTGGCATATGATGTTTTTACAGTAAGCCTATTTAATTTTTTATTACTTAAAAAAAAAGAATTATGTAAATATGTAAAATTAATAACATGTACATAATTAAAACTGTATTTCCTAATCATTAACATTCATAACCGTTTCCCTTTAATCACAACAAATACGCATTTCCGTTTCTCTTACCGGCACTACCTATTAACAAATAAACAAATTATTGGCAACCCTCAACTCTCTCGGAGTTTCTTTTTAACCAAATTTTAATTATTTGCATCTTCTTTTAGTTTTCTTTTTTTGTTCCCCTTAGCAAGTGCGTGTTTAACTTAAGAAATGTCTCGGTGTAATTTTTAATTTTTTTAACAAATATAAATGCCGCTATTTTTAATAAAAGTTAAAAAATTTTAATAAAAAGTGTTTATTTAATTAGTGTTTAACAAAAGTTTGTAAAAAAATTAAAAGGAAATATGAAAATTCCAGTGTTAAATCTAATTAGAAAAAAATCTTATTAGTGTAGAGTAAATGTTCGGCAAAATGGCCGTTACAACATAAAATAAATTTAGTAGCCGACTGACTGATGGTGTGAGTGTATGTGTTAGTGCGTAAAGAAGTTTAAAAATTGGGTTAAGCCGACGGAGCACCCTTTTTCAAGGTTAAATTTTTGTGTAAAAGTTGGCGCAGATAAGTTTTAAGGTTATTTTGAAAATGTTTTGCTTAGTAAAAAAAAAGTTTGCAGTAAAGAAGTGTTAAAAAGTAGATGTGTATAATTGTGTTTAAAAAGGATAGTTAAAAATTAGTTAATTAAAAAAAATATCTATGTAAGTGTTTTAAATAAAATATGTAATTATTAAAAAATTAAAAATATAAAAAAGGTAAAAGGCAATTTATAAAAATAAATAAAATTGGTTTCAAGTGCAAATTTTTAGTGAAGAAAAAAAAATCTTATGTCTGTACCTATTCAAAAATTTTATAATTTTATAAAGGTTTACAAACCAATTTTTCTAAGCAAATGTTCCCTAATAAACGTTTGTTAAATTTAATAATCATTTATGAATACGGGGGTTTGTGTATAATTAAAATAAATAAAATACTTATTGTAAAAAAAAGGTTAATTAATAAATAAAAAATATAATAGATAGTTTAAACAATTTTATAAAACAACTGTGTTGGTATACAAAACTTTTAAGGACTTGTCGGCATTACAAATAATTTCGATTACTAAATCCGTTACGATCCATGTTACAACGCCGGTTAGTTCGATATAAAATATTGAGACTAGTCTTAAATCCTTCAGAAAACCATGTCGGTATTACCAGTTATTTTAGTAATGGTTGTCGCATTTCTAAGCAATAACGGTTTTAACAACTTGCATCGCTAACGGTAATTAATATATTTCAAACTAGTGCACGAGTGAAATCTTAGACCAGTGTGTTATAAGAAGATTGAAAGGAGAGGGAGAAACTTAAAACAAATGGGTATTTTAATAATCACCCATGTTCTAGAAATCGAATTCGAGTAAAATTGAACTCGAACAAAATTTGAAAACGATCCTTTTTTGAAAGTTTGTAAAACTACTCCATTTTATATACTTAATTCTTTGAATTCAACTTATCCTTGCCAGAACTACTCCTAATTTTTTAAAAATTGTACTGAAAATCTCGATCGATTTTAATTGAATCATTTATTTCGAAAGGGCTCAGGTACAAAAATACAAAGTGTTCAGGAGACACAAAAAACTGAATATCTCTTAAACCATTCGACTTTTTGAAGCATGGTTGTTTCTTAAAATCGAAGTGTCAGTTATTGTTATTATAGCAAAAACAAAAAAATATTTAAAGTAATATTTGCAGGAAAAAATGCTCACAAATGCTTAAAGTTTCCAAAGATGAGTCCTTTTTGAATTTTCGTCGTTTTAGGAGAAAAATGGTATCTTTAAAGTATGTTATTTATTGAAACACACAAATATTTAAATAATCTATAACGTAAAAATAAATATAATTGCGTAACAAGATAGGATTAACCCCTTTGAAAATTCATTTAAGAACTCCAAAATTTTAATAAGAATAAACAACATTATCCAACGAAAACTTTTTATTATAAAGGAGCAATAATTACATTTCGGTTCATTTTTATCTGTTTATTAAGATTAAAAATTAGAAAACACATACATTCATAGTACAAAAACGGAAATATTTCATTAAGATAAACATATAGTAAATTCGCCTTGCACTAGTTTGAACAATTTCAATCGGTTTTGATAGAAGACTTTTAAATAAGAAAGTTTTTAACAAATCAACCGGTAAAATAAACTAATTTGTTAAACGCTAACCAAACTCGAATAACAAAGTATTTAATAAACAATAAATTAAAAAAAGTAAATATATATTTCTCAAGAAACTCAATACACCTCAAGCCGAATGCGGTAAGTTTCCCTTATTAAAATTTTACTTATACATGTTATTTTATTTTATAATGGCTTCTATTTAAAACTATACAAATTTTAAAAATAACATATCTAAACTAAAACTTGGTAATTTGTCTTATATAGGAAGCACCTTCGAAAAATATTTTAAATGATATCATTACTGAATGTACTATATAATTTCTTGATTTTGACTGCAAAGTATAAATTCCTTTAAAAGTTCTTTAGGTACTAGTGCCCCGGTAGGCTAGCTAGTAGTGAGCTAGTCTATCATCCCCGGGTTGCGGGTTCGATTCCCGCCAGAGACTCTGGTTTCTTTCCTGCAGACAAGCGTAGAGCTTCGAGGGGATTAGCCTTAGGTAATTAAAAAAAAAAAATCAATAGATAGGTATTAGGTGCTTATGAGTTGAACGAAATACTTCCACTTTGTAGAAAATTTTTAGCTAAACAATTTTTTTTACAAATTAACCTATTTTAACTTGGCAGATTAACCTATTAAAACTTGGTAATAAAGTTCTTATCAGCATGGACTAATTTTACAGAAAAGATGTATTGCTAATTAATACACATTAAAAAAATTTAATTTGAATTTCTTGCCGCCTTAAATATTTCAAAACAAATATTAATTTAACTTGTTTTGCCTACAGTTTGTTTATGCAATACATAATATAAAAAGTATTAATCAAAACAAACAAAATATTGCTTCCAAGACAAACATTTGAAAACTTTAAAAAGGCCTTTTATATTCATTATTTCGCGTTTTAATGCACTTACACACAAACGCTCTTAAGGCGAACGTGATTAAGATGAAATGTTAAATAAAAAACTACACGTTTGGCTATTTGGATGGACACACTACATGTAATTTTGTTTTAACATATGCTTCGGCCAAGCCATTCGAGAAGTCCCTCAGAGGTGTCAGCTCAATTCGAATATCTGTGGGTTTCCATTATGAGGGTGTTGCAGTGTTGCTGCATATTGACTAGACGAAAAACGTACCACACACTTATTATCGTAAAACTTTGAAACTAATTTAAAAAAGAACTTCATATTCTACCTCTATAACCTCCAATTCTTGTGTTTGTCGTTCACGAAAGAATTCCTTGGTGGTTAATTTGTTGTATTTTCACAGCGTTTCAATTATTTTTCAATAATTATGAAATAAATTTGTATAATTTTTAAAAACTGAAATCGCATTTTTATGACAATTTGCCTAGATTTCTTATTAGTAGCTCCTGCTGCTGTTTTTGTGACGGCTGTTGCCTCGGATTTCACAAAATTGTTCATCACTTTTCGCTTAATTTGTTTCTTTAAGACATTTTATAATTATTGTTTTTACTATATTTTTAGGCTGAAGTGCACTTTACGGGGCGTACGAAAAAAAAATATAAAAAATATGCCACCCGATCCAGAATTAAAAAAAAAAAAAACCAAAATTAATTTTTAAGGGGGCTGAGGCCCGTGGGGACCCCTGGGTCCAAAAAACCGACCCGCCCACTGAATGGTATGTGTGGGTACTCAAATTAAAGGTAATTGTGCAACAAAAACGAAAATAATAAAATTTTGGGTGGGCGGCACTTCAAAGGCCCTCTGGGGCAAAAAAAGTTACCCCCCATAACACTTATGTATATCTGTGTGGGTACTCAAATTAAAGGTAATTTGCTCACGATTGCCAATATGTATTTTGTTTTTGTATTCGTTTAATATTTTCCTCTCTAGGTTGATTTATGTATCTTTTATAGGTATGCACAGAAGTTTTAGTTAGCGAAAGCGGTCTTTGTTATACCATAGAGGAGAAAATCCTTTTGCCCGGCCGACGGCCGGCTATACAGAGAAGCTTTAGTTAGCGAAGCCGGTCTTTGTTATACCATAGAGGAGAAAATCCTTGCGCCCGGCCGAAGGCCGGCTATACAGAAAAGCTTTAGTAAGCGAAGCCGGTCTTTGTTATACCATAGAGGAGAAAATCCTTGCGCCCGGCCGAAGGCCGGCTATACAGAAAAGCTTTAGTTAGCGAAGCCGGTCTTTGTTATACCATAAAGGAGAAAAACCTTGCGCCCGGCCGAAGGCCGGCTATACAGAAGCTTTAGTTACAAAAAAATAAAAAAATGCCTCGATTTTTATACAACATTAAAAAAGCCAAATAAAAACAAAATATTTACAATCGTAAGCAAAATACCTTTCATTCGAGTACCCACACATAGTTATAAGGGTGGGAGGGGCAATTTGTTTACCCCCCAGAGGCACTCAGAAGTCCCGCTCGACCTAAATTTTATTAATTTCGTATTTTTTACACAATTACCTTTAATTTGAGTACCCACACATACCACTAAGTGGGCGGGCCGCTTTTTTTGATCCATGGGGTCCCAGGGGCCTCAGCCCCCTTAAATTTTAATTTTGGTTTTTTTCTTTTTTTATTCCAGAGGGGGTCCAATTTTTTTTTTTTTTTTTTTTCGTACGCCCCGTAAAGTGCACTTTTGCCTATTTTTAATCTAGTTTCTCTTTATTAAATAGCGTTTAATTTTTTAAAGTTTTCTTAAAAGTATTTTATTACGAAGGAAGACAATTAATTTTCACGCGCAGTATGTGCAAAAATGTTTCCAAAATATACAAAAGAATTCTTTTTTGTCTTTCGCCTACAAGTGTCAGATTTATCAGCCGCTTTTTGTTGTTATTTTTTATTTTATTCCTTTTGTTTTGATTTTCTTATTGCAATTTGCAATTCGTAAATAACAGCTCTGTTTTCATATATATTGTGGTGAATTATTAAGAATGGTGGATTCAAATTAGAATAGTTGTAATTATGGTGAAATTACTACAAATTACTAATTACACCATGGCTGTTATACCATTTAGTAATTTAAATGTGGATGAAAATTATTTCGGCTGAAGTGCAGTTTACAGGGCGTACGAAAAAAAATAAAAAAAATATGCCACCCGATTCAGAATAAAAAAAACTAAATTAAAATTTAAGGGGGCTGAGGCTCGTGGGGCCTCTTTAGTTTGTTTTTGTTTTCGCATATTATTTTCTTTCTAGGCACAGAAGCTTTAGTTAGCGAAGCCAGTTTTTGTTACACCATAGAGGAGAAAATCCTACGCAGAGAAGAATTCTTTCGCACATCGGAAAAAGGTTATTAGTTACAAAAAAATTTAACAAAATTTTTAGAAAAAAAAATCGAGCATAAAACATTAAAAAATACAAAATAAAACAAAATATTTACAATCGTGAGCAAATAACCGTTAATATGAGTATCCACACAGAGATATAAGTGGATGGGGGCACTTTTTGACCTAGAGGGTTTCAGAAGTCCCGTCCGCCCTTAATTTTATTATTTTCGTGTTTTGTACAATTACCTTTACTTTGAGTAACCACACATACCACTAAGTGAGCGGGGCGATTTTTTGGATCTAGGAGGCCCACGGGCCTCAGCCCCCTTAAATTTTAATATTGTTTTTTTTTTTTTTTTTGTTTTAATTCAATGGCACTTGCCATTATTTCTGTTAATTTGATTTGAGATGAGTCTAAAATTATTTGGGTCAAATAGTCTTTTTAACAGTATTTTTCCGATGTAAGAAAGAATTATTTCTTTCGCACATCGGAAATAGGTAGTAAGCCATTAAGTATAAAACAATTAAAAGATTTAGCTAACGAACGTTTGACAAATTTTGTTCTCTTGGGATCTCCCTTACTTATTGGATCTCCCTAACTTATTGGCATTGCATTATAGGGGCGCAAGTGGATTTAATTTGGTTTACAATACTGCAGCTGTTAAATAAGCGAGGAGTAGTTTATAAAGAACCATATAATGTTTTTAAGCCAGGGTGCTACAGAGGAATCGATCAGATCGTATATAAGTCTGATAGGATTGGCTACCCCAATTTTAACAAAAAAAAAGTATTAAATTAAATGGCTGAATTTTTAATACCCGCTTTTGTGTACCAACAACGGAATATTATATAGATTCGAAAATAGATTTTCGATTTTTTTTTTTGAAAATACAACCGTCGGCTATACCAAATAATAGGTGTGATCCCGTACTCAACGTTGGGAGCCCGCGGGATCCCAATCTTAGCGAAAACTGTTCCCGTACTCAAAGTTTGGTAAAGTGAGAGAGCTTTTAGGAGAAAAATATTCTTCTTCTTCTTGCACGAAGTATCCCGTACTTTTTCTTTGGGCTAATTGGGAAAACTGTTAAACAATCAGCTGTGTCAGAAAATAAACAATAAAAAACTACAAACAAGTATTACCAAAAGAATTAAAATACAAAATAAGCAATAGAAAATGTAAAAAAATGTAAGTACATGCTTGAGGTTTACTTTTATACATACTAATGTGCAGGGTAACCAAAAATATGCAATTGCATGTTTTTCCTTGTGCGACCAATGAAGGCACAAACGATATATTTATCCGTTTTGGAGCCTTGTATGAATTTTGGCATTGATTTGTTAGTGCATATTTTAGCATATCTTACTGTTTGCAGCATTTTTGTGCATAGTTTAGTTAAACGAGTCATTTTTAAGGCATATTTTGCTACATGTTCATTTTCATTAGATGCCTGCAAGAGCTTTCGCAGCAAAAAAATTTGTTTTTTTCCAAATTCTGGTTAACAGATGGCTTTTCTGTTTTAAATACGTATCTGTATACTCAACGTGTTGCTTCAATTTAGCCATCTACATTTCATTTAAACTCTAAAATTGAAAGACAAAGCCGGCGTTTTTAGAGCATATTTCTGGTTTCCCTGCCAATGTGTCATTTATGTATTTATTTAAACGTTTTCATAGTAACGTTTTGTTCTGGGCTAGAAATTTATTTTTTATTGTTCCCGTACTTTTGTACATTTTTGTCTAGTAGTGAGAGAAATTTTTGCTTACTCTCATTTTACCGAACTTTACCCAAAAAGTACGGGATCGCACCTAATGTAAATTGCGACTTTAATGTTTGTTGTTTGCAAACGAGCTTTGAAAACATTCGTTTATTTTATAAAAAGTTAAAAGCAAAATAATTTAACAATAAAAAAATATGCCAAGAACAAAATGTTATTATTATTATTCTTTGTATTTTGCATTTTTAATTGTTTTTTAGTGCTAAAATTTTTTCTCGCACCATTTTTATTCATGAGTTTATTTGACAGTTCAAAGCGGGAACTTTTCGCACAAAAATGTTACAGACACACTTTTTCTGTAAATTGACGAGTAATTTCCTTACGTGACGGCTAGTACTCGCCAAAAAAGTTACAGACACAGCTTAGTGAGATAAACAGCTGTTGGTTTCAATATATGGCATTTATGTTTCATTTCACACATTTCAACCGAAAAGTTTCTCGACGTGAGAGCTACAGAACATGGGCACTGGTATAGAAATGCAATTTATGCCAGTTGCTACTGGCCAGCAATCACACATTTTTTATTTTCACGTTGCTTAACATGTACTTATATTTTTAATTATGTTTAAATACTCCTGCTAACTTATTTTCCGTTATCTATGTATGTTATTAAAAATAAGAGATTTTATATGTTTTCTCGACTCATTTATTGTTTTCTTAATTTTAATTGATTGTTTTTCGAAATTCAATTATACCATTCCATTATTTTCCATTCAGTAATGTAAGGCAGTTGACCCGTGTCCATGTCTATTCCATTATAAGCAATGCAACCATTTTGCGAGTGTCCCATACAACGACCACTTCTAATTTGTCTTCCAACCTTATGAAAGTAAAGAATTTCCCTACTTTTATGTTCCATACACTTGGAGAGGCAGCATGTGACCACGGTAAAAAGGTGAAGAGCACTCAGAACTTTCTGATGAGCTGGCATTACGATTTGGTTCACGGCGTTTTGCTTCACATTTAAACATTTCCTTACGGCGCTCCACTTCATCAGGAAGATGATAGTTTATTGTGTTTAAGTAGGAGAGTCGCACTGTTTGGGCTAATTCATAGATCATAACTTCGCCCCGTAATTCATTGGATTGTTGTTATAGTTGTTGCAACAATTCTTCGCATAGAAGCAAGCTTTCCTTCAACAATAAATTTCAGTGTATTTATCAAATGTAAAGAATTGGGAATTTAGCACGTCATACAGAAATCTTATTAACTCTTCAATAAGTTGATCGGAAATGCCTTTTGTTTCTTCGAGAGTAATTTTGGGAGCGCTGAAAACAGAGAAATAAGTACATTATTATGTATTTCAAAGATCAGGGAAAATTAAATAAAAAGTACTGGTTTTTTATTGCTTTTCATATACATTTTAATAAACGTTCAATTGTGAAAACAGCACATAAAAAGTCATATGTATTTTAAAATGAATTCGAACCACCAATACGATTGGTTAAAGAATGGTGTTTGACTGTTGGCTGGCAGGCACTGCAGTGGTGCAGAAGGTTGAACAGCAAATAATTCTGAAGATAAGAATGCGGTTATTCTCGAAACGTAAATTCAACCAGAGTTAGATCCCCTGCTCAGCCAAGAATAAAAATTATCAATAAATTTTAATTAATTTCATGTTGTAAAATTCCTTCCTTCAGTAAAATAATTTAATGAAAATTAAATTTGATGAACTCAAAAACAGCGTTTTCCGTTATGTTGCTGTTGCCCAACTGGGTATGGGATAGTAGTTGCCTTGAAGGAGTTCTTAAAGAGATCGTTTAGTATAATTTCATGTAAGACTTATTTTTTATATTTTTTTTTAATGTTTACATATAAGTATTATTTCGAAATTTCAATCGCTTTCAATATTGCAATATTATTAGTGTTTTTATATCCTGTCATTGTTATTATTACATATTTTTATAGATGGGATTCTACCGGGTATTTACCTGATGTCTGGGTAAATACCGGGTAACTACCAGGCAGTGGTGGCAACAGTAGGGAATTTTCCCTTTTTGTAGGGATTTTCTCGGAAAATTTCAAGCGTAGGAGAAAAAGGACAGATATTTTATTTTAGGGCAAATGTAGGGAATTTTCAAAATATTATCTCATTTTCAATATATTGCCTAAAAATTCGTAAATATTCGTTTTATTTTCATTTAAAAATTAAAATTCTTCATTTACAATAGCATTTAAGTACAAGTGTAGTACATATTTTGTTAACAGAAACCCTTTACTATGAATCCTAACAACAAAAATGGAAAATACATCACCGTTTACGTAAAAAAATACTTTAAACAAAAATCAAAACGTGCCGCTAATCGCGATGAAATAAATAAATTTTCAGCCAATTTTTATTTAATTATGGTCAATATCTTATTTATTTTAATTTAATATTATCAAAAAGTAATTTCAAGTGTTTTTATCAATAATAAAAACTGGGAATTAAGCACGAATAACAAAATTTTTTGATATTATCAAAAACTTTAATAAAATACAATAATCACAGCACAAAACGTGGACTTTTGTAAACATAAACAAAACTTTGACATAAACCTAGACAAACAATGCAATAGTAAAAAATCGTCATCTGGCGTACTGCTGTCACCTGTTTATTTCACCATGGATATATCTTTAAAATGAATTTTTTTTTTATATTTTAGTTCAGGGAAACTGAAGAAAATATTTTTTATACTTTACAGAGCCTTCTCTTATATTTGGTTTGCTAAAAAGAATAAGATACTTAGATTAAAAAAATTTTTTAAAATAAGTATTCTTTAAAATTATTAAGCTCTTCAAAAAGGGCAAAAGATGATGAAATAAAAAATTAAATGCGAAGTTTGACTATGTGTTGTCTCTTGATTAAAGGTGATATAAAGGTGTTTCTGCCAAAAAGAAAAAAAATTCAATTTGTATCCCAGTGTTATTTTTGAAATTTAATTTTTATACTTATGTGCGTGTATGGTATTTACATATTTATTTTGTTCTTTTTTAGTTGTTCATAAATGCTTTTATTTTAATATTAACAATATGAATTTGTTTGCCTGTTGCAAAAAACAATAAATTTTTAACGTAGGGAAAAGTGTGGGGAAATTTTTTTTAGTTGTAGGGAAAAGAGATTTTTTTTAGACACGTAGGGATTTTATGAAATTTCTCCTGGCATCACTGCTAACAGGACTATTCTTTTTTTGGGAATTTATTTGGGTGTTTATAAAACACAAATGAATATGGCAATCATTGACTGTCAATAAATTTAATTAAATTTAAAACTTCTTTTAATTTTTTAAAAACGTCTTTAAATATTAAAAAGCTGGTTAAATTGCACTGAAACTACAATAAGCCGGAGTATATCGATTTAAAATTGTGAAGAAGGTATGTCATTATTAGTGAAGCTAATATTGATTAAATAAATTTTTATAAAATTTAGTACAAAACGTTTATACCCACCCTTTGGGTAAATACCAGGGTATTTACCAGTTCTTACCCAATTTTCTCTATTTACCGGGTGTTTACCAATTGAATATTTACCCTTTTCCCATCTATACTTATTTTTATTAAGAATGATATCCTTAGGGTATCGAAAATAAATAATATTAAAAATTTAATAATTGGCTTTG
Source organism: Pollenia griseotomentosa (assembly GCA_963931875.1). Lineage (NCBI taxonomy): Eukaryota > Metazoa > Arthropoda > Insecta > Diptera > Polleniidae > Pollenia > Pollenia griseotomentosa. Next base: position 114,531,014 of record OZ007560.1, read on the forward strand.
AGCTGAACAGATTCTTTTAAATTTGTTGTAATTTTTTATGAAGTCGATTATCACTATATACAATTTTTTTGTGGCATATGATGTTTTTACAGTAAGCCTATTTAATTTTTTATTACTAAAAAAAAAAAAGAATTAAATATGTAAAATTAATAACATGTACATAATTAAAACTGTATTTCCTAATCATTAACATTCATAACCGTTTCCCTTTAATCACAACAAATACGCATTTCCGTTTCTCTTACCGGCACTACCTATTAACAAATAAACAAATTATTGGCAACCCTCAACTCTCTCGGAGTTTCTTTTTAACCAAATTTTAATTATTTGCATCTTCTTTTAGTTTTCTTTTTTTGTTCCCCTTAGCAAGTGCGTGTTTAACTTAAGAAATGTCTCGGTGTAATTTTTAATTTTTTTAACAAATATAAATGCCGCTATTTTTAATAAAAGTTAAAAAATTTTAATAAAAAGTGTTTATTTAATTAGTGTTTAACAAAAGTTTGTAAAAATATTAAAAGGAAATATGAAAATTCCAGTGTTAAATCTAATTAGAAAAAAATCTTATTAGTGTAGAGTAAATGTTCGGCAAAATGGCCGTTACAACATAAAATAAATTTAGTAGCCGACTGATGGTGTGAGTGTATGTGTTAGTGCGTAAAGAAGTTTAAAAATTGGGTTAAGCCGACGGAGCACCCTTTTTCAAGGTTAAATTTTTGTGTAAAAGTTGGCGCAGATAAGTTTTAAGGTTATTTTGAAAATGTTTTGCTTAGTAAAAAAAAAGTTTGCAGTAAAGATGTGTATAATTGTGTTTAAAAAGGATAGTTAAAAATTAGTTAATAAAAAAAAATATCTATGTAAGTGTTTTAAATAAAATATGTAATTATTAAAAAATTAAAAATATAAAAAAGGTAAAAGGCAATTTATAAAAATAAATAAAATTGGTTTCAAGTGCAAATTTTTAGTGAAGAAAAAAAAATCTTATGTCTGTACCTATTCAAAAATTTTATAATTTTATAAAGGTTTACAAACCAATTTTTCTAAGCAAATGTTCCCTAATAAACGTTTGTTAAATTTAATAATCATTTATGAATACGGGGGTTTGTGTATAATTAAAATAAATAAAATACTTATTGTAAAAAAAAGGTTAATTAATAAATAAAAAATATAATAGTTATATTTAACAATTTTATAAAACAGCTGTGTTGGTATACAAAACTTTTAAGGACTTGTCGGCATTACAAATAATTTCGATTACTAAATCCGTTACGATCCATGTTACAACGCCGGTTAGTTCGATATAAAATATTGAGACTAGTCTTAAATCCTTCAGAAAACCATGTCGGTATTACCAGTTATTTTAGTAATGGTTGTCGCATTTCTAAGCAATAACGGTTTTAACAACTTGCATCGCTAACGGTAATTAATATATTTCAAACTAGTGCACGAGTGAAATCTTAGACCAGTATGTTATAAGAAGATTGAAAGGAGAGGGAGAAACTTAAAACAATGGGTATTTTAATAATCACCCATGTTCTAGAAATCGAATTCGAGTAAAATTGAACTCGAACAAAATTTGAAAACGATCCTTTTTTGAAAGTTTGTAAAACTACTCTATTTTATATACTTAATTCTTTGAATTCAACTTATCCTTGCCAGAACTACTCCTAATTTTTTAAAAATTGTTCAGGAGACACAAAAAACTGAATATCTCTTAAACCATTCGACTTTTTGAAGCATGGTTGTTTCTTAAACTAGAAGTGTCAGTTATTGTTATTATAGCAAAAACAAAAAATTATTTAAAGTAATTTTTGCAGGAAAAAATGCTCACAAATGCTTAAAGTTTCCAAAGATGAGTCCTTTTTGAATTTTCGTCGTTTTAGGAGAAAAATGGTATCTTTAAAGTATCTTATTTATTGAAACACACAAATATTTAAATAATCTATAACGTAAAAATAAATATAATTGCGTAACAAGATAGGATTAACCCCTTTTGAAAATTCATTTAAGAACTCCAAAATTTTAATAAGAATAAACAACATTATCCAACGAAAACTTTTTATTACAAAGGAGCAATAATTACATTTCGGTTCATTTTTATCTGTTTATTAAGATTAAAAATTAGAAAACACATACATTCATAGTACAAAAACGGAAATATTTCATTAAGATAAACATAGAGTAAATTCGCCTTGCACTAGTTTGAACGATTTCAATCGGTTTTGATAGAAGACTTTTAAATAAAAAAGTTTTTAACAAATCAACCGGTAAAATAAACTAATTTGTTAAACGCTAACCAAACTCGAATAACAAAGTATTTAATAAACAATAAATTAAAAAAAGTAAATATATATTTCTCAAGAAACTCAATACACCTCAAGCCGAATGCGGTAAGTTTCCCTTATTAAAATTTTACTTATACATGTTATTTTATTTTATAATGGCTTCTATTTAAAACTATACAAATTTTAAAAATAACATATCTAAACTAAAACTTTGTAATTTGTCTTATATAGGAAGCACCTTCGAAAAATATTTTAAATGATGTACCATATAATTTCTTGATTTTGACTGCAAAGTATAAATTCCTTTAAAAGTTCTTTAGGTACCCCGGTAGGCTAGCTAGTAGTGAGCTAGTCTATCATCCCCGGGTTGCGGGTTCGATTCCCGCCAGAGACTCTGGTTTCTTTCCTGCAGGCAAGCGTAGAGCTTCGAGGGGATTAGCCTTAGGTAATTAAAAAAAAATCAATAGATAGGTATTAGGTGCTTATGAGTTGAACGAAATACTTCCACTTTGTAGAAAATTTTTAGCTAAACAATTTTTTTTACAAATTAACCTATTTTAACTTGGCAGATTAACCTATTAAAACTTGGTAATAAAGTTCTTATCAGCATGGACTAATTTTACAGAAAAGATGTATTGCTAATAAATACACATTAAAAAAATTTAATTTGAATTTCTTGCCGCCTTAAATATTTCAAAACAAATATTAATTTAACTTGTTTTGCCTACAGTTTGTCTATGCAATAATATAAAAAGTATTAATCAAAACAAACAAAATATTGCTTCCAAGACAAACATTTGAAAACTTTAAAAAGGCCTTTTATATTTATTATTTCGCGTTTTAATGCACTTACACACAAACGCTCTTAAGGCGAACGTGATTAAGATGAAATGTTAAATAAAAAATTACACGTTTGGCTATTTGGATGGACACACTACATGTAATTTTGTTTTAGCATATGCTTCGGCCAAGCCATACGATGAGTCCCTCAGAGGTGTCAGCTCAATCCGAATATCTGTGGGTTTCCATTGTGAGGGTGTTGCAGTGTTGCTGCATATTGACTAGACGAAAAACGTACCACACAATTATTATCGTAAAACTTTGAAACTAATTTAAAAAAGAACTTCATATTCTACCTCTATAACCTCCAATTCTTGTGTTTGTCGTTCACGAAAGAATTCCTTGGTGGTTAATTTGTTGTATTTTCACAGCGTTTCAATTATTTTTCAATAATTATGAAATAAATTTGTATAATTTTTAAAAACTGAAATCGCATTTTTATGACAATTTGCCTAGATTTCTTATTAGTAGCTCCTGCTGCTGTTTTTGTGACGGCTGTTGCCTCGGATTTCACAAAATTGTTCATCACTTTTCGATTAATTTGTTTCTTTAAGAAATTTTATAATTATTGTTTTTACTATATTTTTAATCTAGTTTCTCTTTATTAAATACCGTTTAATTTTTTAAAGTTTTCTTAAAAGTATTTTATTACGAAGGAAGACAATTAATTTTCACGCGCAGTATGTGCAAAAATGTTTCCAAAATATACAAAAGAATTCTTTTTTGTCTTTCGCCTACAAGTGTCAGATTTATCAGCCGCTTTTTGTTGTTATTTTTTATTTCATTCCTTTTGTTTTGATTTTCTTATTGCAATTTGCAATTCGTAAATAACAGCTCTGTTTTCATATATATTGTGGTGAATTATTAAGAATGGTGGATTCAAATTAGAATAGTTGTAATTATGGTGAAATTACTACAAATTACTAATTACACCATGGCTGTTATACCATTTAGTAATTTAAATGTGAATGAAAATTATTTCGGCTGAAGTGTAGTTTACAGGGCGTACGAAAAAAAATAAAAAAATATGCCACCCGATTCAGAATAAAAAAAACTAAATTAAAATTTAAGGGGGCTGAGGCCCGTGGGGCCTCTTTAGTTTGTTTTTGTTTTCGCATATTATTTTCTTTCTAGGCACAGAAGCCTTAGTTAGCGAAGCCAGTTTTTGTTACACCATAAAGGAAAAAATCCTACGCAGAGAAGAATTCTTTCGCACATCGGAAAAAGGTTATTAGTTAAAAAAAAAATTTAACAAAATTTTTAGAAAAAAAAAATCGAGCATAAAACATTAAAAAATACAAAATAAAACAAAATATTTACAATCGTGAGCAAATAACCGTTAATATGAGTACCCACACAGAGATATAAGTGGATGCGGGCACTTTTTGACCTAGAGGGTTCCAGAAGTCCCGCCCGCCCTTAATTTTATTATTTTCGTGTTTTGTACAATTACCTTTACTTTGAGTAACCACACATACCACTAAGTGAGCGGGGCGATTTTTTGGATCTAGGAGGCCCACGGGCCTCAGCCCCCTTAAATTTTAATATTGTTTTTTTTTTTGTTTTAATTCAATGGCACTTGCCATTATTTCTGTTAATTTGATTTGAGATGAGTCTAAAATTATTTGGGTCAAATAGTCTTTTTAACAGTATTTTTCCGATGTAAGAAAGAATTATTTCTTTCGAACAATTACATTTAAAACAAAAACAAATTCTAAAAATTTTGTTTTTGTTTTTATGTAGTTGTACGAAAGAAAGAATTCTTTCGCACATCGGAAATAGGCAGTAAGCCATTAAGTATAAAACAATTAAAAGATTTAGCTAACGAACGTTTGACAAATTTTGTTCTCTTGGGATCTCCCTTACTTATTGGATCTCCCTAACTTATTGGCATTGCATTATAGGGGCGCAAGTGGATTTAATTTGGTTTACAATACTGCAGCTGTTAAATAAGCGAGGAGTAGTTTATAAAGAACCATATAATGTTTTTAAGCCAGGGTGCTACAGAGGAATCGATCAGATCGTATATAAGTCTGATAGGATTGGCTACCCCAATTTTAACAACAAAAAAAAGTATTAAATTAAATGGCTGAATTTTTAATAGCCGCTTTTGTGTACCAACAACGGAATGGTATATAGATTCGAAAATAGATTTTCGATTTTTTTTTTGGAAAATACAACCGTCGGCTATACCAAATAATAGGTGTGATACCGTACTCAACGTTGGGAGCCCGCGGGATCCCAATCTTAGCGAAAACTGTTCCCGTACTCAAAGTTTGGTAAAGTGAGAGAGCTTTTAGGAGAAAAATATTCTTCTTCTTGCACGAAGTATCCCGTACTTTTTCTTTGGGCTAATTGGGAAAACTGTTAAACAATCAGCTGTGTCAGAAAATAAACAATAAAAAACTACAAACAAGTATTACCAAAAGAATTAAAATACAAAATAAGCAATAGAAAATGTAAAAAAATGTAAGTACATGCTTGAGGTTTACTTTTATACATACTAATGTGCAGGGTAACCAAAAATATGCAATTGCATGTTTTTCCTTGTGCGACCAATGAAGGCACAAACGATATATTTATCCGTTTTGGAGCCTTTTATGAATTTTGGCATTGATTTGTTAGTGCATATTTTAGCATATTTTACTGTTTGCAGCATTTTTGTGCATAGTTTAGTTAAACGAGTCTTTTTGCAGCATTTTTTAAGTTTATGGCGCATATTTGGCATTTTTAAGGCATATTTTGCTACATGTTCATTTTCATTAGATGCCTGCAAGAGCTTTCGCAGCAAAAAAATTTGTTTTTTTCTAAATTCTGGTTAACAGATGGCTTTTCTGTTTTAAATACGTATCTGTATACTCAACGTGTTGCTTCAATTTAGCCATCTACATTTCATTTAAACTCTAAAATTGAAAGACAAAGCCGGCGTTTTTAGAGCATATTTCTGGTTTCCCTGCCAATGTGTCATTTATGTATTTATTTAAACGTTTTCATAGTAACGTTTTGTTCTGGGCTAGAAATTTAGTTTTTATTGTTCCCGTACTTTTGTACATTTTTGTCTAGTAGTGAGAGACATTTTTGCTTACTCTCATTTTACCGAACCTTACCCAAAAAGTACGGGATCGCACCTAATGAAAATTGCGACTTTAATGTTTGTTGTTGGCAAACGAGCTTTGAAAACATTCGTATATTTTATAAAAAGTTAAAAGCAAAATAATTTAACAATAAAAAAATATGCCAAGAACAAAATGTTATTATTATTATTCTTTGTATTTTGCATTTTTAATTGTTTTTTAGTGCTAAAATTTTTTCTCGCACCATTTTTATTCATGAGTTTATTTGACAGTTCAAAGCGGGAACTTTTCGCACAAAAATGTTACAGACACACTTTTTCTGTAAATTGACGAGTAATTTCCTTACGTGACGGCTAGTACTCGCAAAAAAAGTTACAGACACAGCTTAGTGAGATAAACAGCTGTTGGTTTCAATATATGGCATTTTTGTTTCATTTCACACATTTCAACCGAAAAGTTTCTCGACGTGAGAGCTACAGAACATGGGCACTGGTATAGAAATGCAATTTATGCCAGTTGCTACTGGCCAGCAATCACACATTTTTTATTTTCACGTTGCTTAACATGTACTTATATTTTTAATTATGTTTAAATACTCATGCTTACTTATTTTCCGTTATCTATGTTATTAAAAATAAGAGATTTTATATGTTTTCTCGATTCATTTATTGTTTTCTTAATTTTAATTGATTGTTTTTCGAAATTCAATTATACCATTCCATTATATTCCATTCAGTAATGTACAGCAGTTGACCCGTGTCCATGTCTATTCCATTATAAGCAATGCAACCATTTTGCGAGTGTCCCATACAACGACCACTTCTAATTTGTCTTCCAACCTTATGAAAGTAAAGAATTTCCCTACTTTTATGTTCCATACACTTGGAGAGGCAGCATGTGACCACGGTAAAAAGGTGAAGAGCACTCAGAACTTTCTGATGAGCTGGCATTACGATTTGGTTCACGGCGTTTTGCTTCACATTTAAACATTTCCTTACGGCGCTCCACTTCATCAGGAAGATGATAGTTTATTGTGTTTAGGTAGGAGAGTCGCACTGTTTGGGCTAATTCATAGATCATAACTTCGCCCCGTAATTCATTGGATTGTTGTTATAGTTGTTGCAACAATTCTTCGCATAGAAGCAAGCTTTCCTTCAACAATAAATTTCAGTGTATTTATCAAATGTAAAGAATTGGGAATTTAGCACGTCATACAGAAATCTTATTAACTCTTCAATAAGTTGATCGGAAATGCCTTTTGTTTCTTCGAGAGTAATTTTGGGAGCGCTGAAAACAGAGAAATAAGTACATTATTATGTATTTCAAAGATCAGGGAAAATTAAATAAAAAGTACTGGTTTTTTATTGCTTTTCATATACATTTTAATAAACGTTCAATTGTGAAAACAGCACATAAAAAGTCATATGTATTTTAAAATGAATTCGAACCACCAATATGATTGGTTAAAGAATGATGTTTGACTGTTGGCTGGCAGGCACTGCAGTGGTGCAGAAGGTTGAACAGCAAATAATTCTGAAGATAAGAATGCGTTTATTTTCGAAACGTAAATTCAACCAGAGTTAGATCCCCAGCTCAGCCAAGAATAAAAATTATCAATAAATTTTAATTAATTTCATGTTGTAAAATTCCTTCCTTCAGTAAAATTATTTAATGAAAATTAAATTTGATGAACTCAAAAACAGCGTTTTCCGTTATGTTGCTGTTGCCCAACTGGGTATGGGATAGTAGTTGCCTTGAAGGAGTTCTTAAAGAGATCGTTTAGTATAATTTCATGTAAGACTTATTTTTTATATTTTTTTTTAATGTTTACATATAAGTATTATTTCGACATTTCAATCGCTTTCAATATTGCAATATTATTAGTGTTTTTATATCCTGTCATTGTTATTATTACATATTTTTATAGATGGGATTCTACCGGGTATTTACCTGATGTCTGGGTAAATACCTGGTAACTACCAGGCAGTGGTGGCAACAGTAGGGAATTTTCCCTTTTTGTAGGGATTTTCTCGGAAAATTTCAAGCGTAGGGGAAAAAGGACAGATCTTTTATTTTAGGGCAAATGTAGGGAATTTTCAAAATATTATCTCATTTTCAATATATTGCCTAAAAATTCGTAAATATTCGTTTTATTTTCATTTAAAAATTAAAATTCTTCATTTACAATAGCATTTAAGTACAAATGTAGTACATATTTTGTTAACAGAAACCATTTACTATGAATCCTAACAACCTCGCAATCTTCAACAGTTGCTAAAATCATGTACTCGAATATTCGCGGCGTCCCTAAAATATAATAAGGGGGTACGAATATTCGTGTTCGCATTTTCGAACTATTCTCTTATTTTTGCTATTTACGTTCGCAATCATATCGCTAAAATGTATGCGAATATTAAAAGCGAATATCTAATGAACGAAATTTCTTCATAGAAATTAATTTAAAAAAAAAAACAATCACACATTGTAAACTAAGAGAAATAAAACAATACAATTTCGAATTTTTAAAAAATTGTAATGAAAACTTTTAAAAATAAGGAAGGATATATCCGTGGGCGAATAAGCAGGTGGCATCGTTACGGCAACAAAAACAACATTACTACAAAAACGGAAAATACATCACCGTTTACTTCAAAAAATACTTTAAACAAAAATAAAAACGTGCGCTAATCGCGATGAAATAAATAAATTTTTAGCCAATTTTTATTTAATTATGGTCAATATCTTATTTATTTTAATTTAATTTAAATTAAAAAAAAAACTTTAATAAAATACAATAATCACAGCACAAAACGTGTATTTTTTGTAAACATAAACAAAACTTTGACATAAACCTAGACAAACAATGCAAGAGTAAAAAATCGTCATCTGGATATATCTTTAAAATGAAATTTTTTTTTTTATATTTTAGTTCAGGGAAACTGAACAAAATATTTTTTATACTTTACAGAGCCTTCTCTTATATTTGGTTTGCTAAAAAGAATAAGATACTTAGATTAAAAAAATTTTTTAAAATAAGTATTCTTTAAAATTATTAAGCTCTTCAAAAAGGGCAAAAGATGATGAAATAAAAAATTAAATGCGAAGTTTGACTATGTGTTGTCTCTTGATTAAAGGTGTTTCTGCCAAAAAGAAAAAAATTCAATTTGTATCCCAGTGTTATTTTTGAAATTTAATTTTTATACTTATGTGCGTGTATGGTATTTACATATTTATTTTGTTCTTTTTTAGTTGTTCATAAATGCTTTTATTTTAATATTAACAATATGAATTTGTTTGCCTGTTGCAAAAAACAATAAATTTTTAACGTAGGGAAAAGTGTGGGGAAATTTTTTTTAGTTGTAGGGAAAAGAGATTTTTTTTAGACACGTAGGGATTTTATGAAATTTCTCCTGGCATCACTGCTAACAGGACTATTCTTTTTTTGGGAATTTATTTGGGTGTTTATAAAACACAAATGAATATGGCAATCATTGACTGTCAATAAATTTAATTAAATTTAAAACTTCTTTTAATTTTTTAAAAACGTCTTTAAATATGAAAAAGCTGGTTAAATTGCACTGAAACTACAATAAGCCGGAGTATATCGATTTAAAATTGTGAAGAAGGTATGTCATTATTAGTGAAGCTAAAATTGATTAAATAAATTTTTATAAAATTTAGTACAAAACGTTTATACCCACCCTTTGGGTAAATACCAGGGTATTTACCAGTTCTTACCCAATTTTCTCTATTTACCGGGTGTTTACCAATTGAATATTTACCCTTTTCCCATCTATACTTATTTTTATTAAGAATGATATCCTTAGGGTATCGAAAATAAATAATATTAAAAATTTAATAATTGGCTTTGAGCTGAACAGATTCTTTTAAATTTGTTGTAATTTTTTATGAAGTCGATTATCACTATATACAATTTTTTTGTGGCATATGATGTTTTTACAGTAAGCCTATTTAATTTTTTATTACTAAAAAAAAAAAAAAAAGAATTAAATATGTAAAATTAATAACATGTACATAATTAAAACTGTATTTCCTAATCATTAACATTCATAACCGTTTCCCTTTAATCACAACAAATACGCATTTCCGTTTCTCTTACCGGCACTACCTATTAACAAATAAACAAATTATTGGCAACCCTCAACTCTCTCGGAGTTTCTTTTTAACCAAATTTTAATTATTTGCATCTTCTTTTAGTTTTCTTTTTTTGTTCCCCTTAGCAAGTGCGTGTTTAACTTAAGAAATGTCTCGGTGTAATTTTTAATTTTTTTAACAAATATAAATGCCGCTATTTTTAATAAAAGTTAAAAAATTTTAATAAAAAGTGTTTATTTAATTAGTGTTTAACAAAAGTTTGTAAAAAAATTAAAAGGAAATATGAAAATTCCAGTGTTAAATCTAATTAGAAAAAAATCTTATTAGTGTAGAGTAAATGTTCGGCAAAATGGCCGTTACAACATAAAATAAATTTAGTAGCCGACTGATGGTGTGAGTGTATGTGTTAGTGCGTAAAGAAGTTTAAAAATTGGGTTAAGCCGACGGAGCACCCTTTTTCAAGGTTAAATTTTTGTGTAAAAGTTGGCGCAGATAAGTTTTAAGGTTATTTTGAAAATGTTTTGCTTAGTAAAAAAAAAGTTGGCAGTAAAGATGTGTATAATTGTGTTTAAAAAGGATAGTTAAAAATTAGTTAATTAAAAAAAATATGTAAGTGTTTTAAATAAAATATGTAATTATTAAAAAATTAAAAATATAAAAAAGGTAAAAGGCAATTTATAAAAATAAATAAAATTGGTTTCAAGTGCAAATTTTTAATGAAGAAAAAAAAATCTTATGTCTGTACCTATTCAAAAATTTTATAATTTTATAAAGGTTTACAAACCAATTTTTCTAAGCAAATGTTCCCTAATAAACGTTTGTTAAATTTAATAATCATTTATGAATACGGGGGTTTGTGTATAATTAAAATAAATAAAATACTTATTGTAAAAAAAAGGTTAATTAATAAATAAAAAATATAATAGTTATATTTAACAATTTTATAAAACAGCTGTGTTGGTATACAAAACTTTTAAGGCATTACAAATAATTTCGATTACTAAATCCGTTACGATCCATGTTACAACGCCGGTTAGTTCGATATAAAATATTGAGACTAGTCTTAAATCCTTCAGAAAACCATGTCGGTATTACCAGTTATTTTAGTAATGGTTGTCGCATTTCTAAGCAATAACGGTTTTAACAACTTGCATCGCTAACGGTAATTAATATATTTCAAACTAGTGCACGAGTGAAATCTTAGACCAGTATGTTATAAGAAGATTGAAAGGAGAGGGAGAAACTTAAAACAAATGGGTATTTTAATAATCACCCATGTTCTAGAAATCGAATTCGAGTAAAATTGAACTCGAACAAAATTTGAAAACGATCCTTTTTTGAAAGTTTGTAAAACTACTCTATTTTATATACTTAATTCTTTGAATTCAACTTATCCTTGCCAGAACTACTCCTAATTTTTTAAAAATTGTTCAGGAGACACAAAAAACTGAATATCTCTTAAACCATTCGACTTTTTGAAGCATGGTTGTTTCTTAAAATAGAAGTGTCAGTTATTGTTATTATAGCAAAAACAAAAAATTATTTAAAGTAATTTTTGCAGGAAAAAATGCTCACAAATGCTTAAAGTTTCCAAAGATGAGTCCTTTTTGAATTTTCGTCGTTTTAGGAGAAAAATGGTATCTTTAAAGTATCTTATTTATTGAAACACACAAATATTTAAATAATCTATAACGTAAAAATAAATATAATTGCGTAACAAGATAGGATTAACCCCTTTTGAAAATTCATTTAAGAACTCCAAAATTTTAATAAGAATAAACAACATTATCCAACGAAAACTTTTTATTACAAAGGAGCAATAATTACATTTCGGTTCATTTTTATCTGTTTATTAAGATTAAAAATTAGAAAACACATACATTCATAGTACAAAAACGGAAATATTTCATTAAGATAAACATAGAGTAAATTCGCCTTGCACTAGTTTGAACGATTTCAATCGGTTTTGATAGAAGACTTTTAAATAAAAAAGTTTTTAACAAATCAACCGGTAAAATAAACTAATTTGTTAAACGCTAACCAAACTCGAATAACAAAGTATTTAATAAACAATAAATTAAAAAAAGTAAATATATATTTCTCAAGAAACTCAATACACCTCAAGCCGAATGCGGTAAGTTTCCCTTATTAAAATTTTACTTATACATGTTATTTTATTTTATAATGGCTTCTATTTAAAACTATACAAATTTTAAAAATAACATATCTAAACTAAAACTTTGTAATTTGTCTTATATAGGAAGCACCTTCGAAAAATATTTTAAATGATGTACCATATAATTTCTTGATTTTGACTGCAAAGTATAAATTCCTTTAAAAGTTCTTTAGGTACCCCGGTAGGCTAGCTAGTAGTGAGCTAGTCTATCATCCCCGGGTTGCGGGTTCGATTCCCGCCAGAGACTCTGGTTTCTTTCCTGCAGGCAAGCGTAGAGCTTCGAGGGGATAAGCCTTAGGTAATTAAAAAAAAAATCAATAGATAGGTATTAGGTGCTTATGAGTTGAACGAAATACTTCCACTTTGTAGAAAATTTTTAGCTAAACAATTTTTTTTACAAATTAACCTATTTTAACTTGGCAGATTAACCTATTAAAACTTGGTAATAAAGTTCTTATCAGCATGGACTAATTTTACAGAAAAGATGTATTGCTAATAAATACACATTAAAAAAATTTAATTTGAATTTCTTGCCGCCTTAAATATTTCAAAACAAATATTAATTTAACTTGTTTTGCCTACAGTTTGTCTATGCAATAATATAAAAAGTATTAATCAAAACAAACAAAATATTGCTTCCAAGACAAACATTTGAAAACTTTAAAAAGGCCTTTTATATTCATTATTTCGCGTTTTAATGCACTTACACACAAACGCTCTTAAGGCGAACGTGATTAAGATGAAATGTTAAATAAAAAATTACACGTTTGGCTATTTGGATGGACACACTACATGTCATTTTGTTTTAGCATATGCTTCGGCCAAGCCATACGACGAGTCCCTCAGAGGTGTCAGCTCAATCCGAATATCTGTGGGTTTCCATTGTGAGGGTGTTGCAGTGTTGCTGCATATTGACTAGACGAAAAACGTACCACACAATTATTATCGTAAAACTTTGAAACTAATTTAAAAAAGAACTTCATATTCTACCTCTATAACCTCCAATTCGTGTGTTTGTCGTTCACGAAAGAATTCCTTGGTGGTTAATTTGTTGTATTTTCACAGCGTTTCAATTATTTTTCAATAATTATGAAATAAATTTGTATAATTTTTAAAAACTGAAATCGCATTTTTATGACAATTTGCCTAGATTTCTTATTAGTAGCTCCTGCTGCTGTTTTTGTGAGGGCTGTTGCCTCGGATTTCACAAAATTGTTCATCACTTTTCGCTTAATTTGTTTCTTTAAGAAATTTTATAATTATTGTTTTTACTATATTTTTAATCTAGTTTCTCTTTATTAAATACCGTTTAATTTTTTAAAGTTTTCTTAAAAGTATTTTATTACGAAGGAAGACAATTAATTTTCACGCGCAGTATGTGCAAAAATGATTCCAAAATATACAAAAGAATTCTTTTTTGTCTTTCGCCTACAAGTGTCAGATTTATCAGCCGCTTTTTGTTGTTATTTTTTATTTTATTCCTTTTGTTTTGATTTTCTTATTGCAATTTGCAATTCGTAAATAACAGCTCTGTTTTCATATATATTGTGGTGAATTATTAAGAATGGTGGATTCAAATTAGAATAGTTGTAATTATGGTGAAATTACTACAAATTACTAATTACACCATGGCTGTTATACCATTTAGTAATTTAAATGTGGATGAAAATTATTTCGGCTGAAGTGTAGTTTACAGGGCGTACGAAAAAAAATAAAAAAAATATGCCACCCGATTCAGAATAAAAAAAACTAAATTAAAATTTAAGGGGGCTGAGGCCCGTGGGGCCTCTTTAGTTTGTTTTTGTTTTCGCATATTATTTTCTTTCTAGGCACAGAAGCTTTAGTTAGCGAAGCCAGTTTTTGTTACACCATAAAGGAAAAAATCCTACGCAGAGAAGAATTCTTTCGCACATCGGAAAAAGGTTATTAGTTAAAAAAAAAAATGTAACAAAATTTTTAGAAAAAAAAAATCGAGCATAAAACATTAAAAAATACAAAATAAAACAAAATATTTACAATCGTGAGCAAATAACCGTTAATATGAGTACCCACACAGAGATATAAGTGGATGGGGGCACTTTTTGACCTAGAGGGTTCCAGAAGTCCCGCCCGCCCTTAATTTTATTATTTTCGTGTTTTGTACAATTACCTTTACTTTGAGTAACCACACATACCACTAAGTGAGCGGGGCGATTTTTTGGATCTAGGAGGCCCACGGGCCTCAGCCCCCTTAAATTTTAATATTGTTTTTTTTTTTTGTTTTAATTCAATGGCACTTGCCATTATTTCTGTTAATTTGATTTGAGATGAGTCTAAAATTATTTGGGTCAAATAGTCTTTTTAACAGTATTTTTCCGATGTAAGAAAGAATTATTTCTTTCGAACAATTACATTTAAAACAAAAACAAATTCTAAAAATTTTGTTTTTGTTTTTATGTAGTTGTACGAAAGAAAGAATTCTTCGCACATCGGAAATAGGCAGTAAGCCATTAAGTATAAAACAATTAAAAGATTTAGCTAACGAACGTTTGACAAATTTTGTTCTCTTGGGATCTCCCTTACTTATTGGATCTCCCTAACTTATTGGCATTGCATTATAGGGGCGCAAGTGGATTTAATTTGGTTTACAATACTGCAGCTGTTAAATAAGCGAGGAGTAGTTTATAAAGAACCATATAATGTTTTTAAGCCAGGGTGCTACAGAGGAATCGATCAGATCGTATATAAGTCTGATAGGATTGGCTACCCCAATTTTAACAACAAAAAAAAGTATTAAATTAAATGGCTGAATTTTTAATAGCCGCTTTTGTGTACCAACAACGGAATGGTATATAGATTCGAAAATAGATTTTCGATTTTTTTTTTGGAAAATACAACCGTCGGCTATACCAAATAATAGGTGTGATACCGTACTCAACGTTGGGAGCCCGCGGGATCCCAATCTTAGCGAAAACTGTTCCCGTACTCAAAGTTTGGTAAAGTGAGAGAGCTTTTAGGAGAAAAATATTCTTCTTCTTCTTGCACGAAGTATCCCGTACTTTTTCTTTGGGCTAATTGGGAAAACTGTTAAACAATCAGCTGTGTCAGAAAATAAACAATAAAAAACTACAAACAAGTATTACCAAAAGAATTAAAATACAAAATAAGCAATAGAAAATGTAAAAAAATGTAAGTACATGCTTGAGGTTTACTTTTATACATACTAATGTGCAGGGTAACCAAAAATATGCAATTGCATGTTTTTCCTTGTGCGACCAATGAAGGCACAAACGATATATTTATCCGTTTTGGAGCCTTTTATGAATTTTGGCATTGATTTGTTAGTGCATATTTTAGCATATTTTACTGTTTGCAGCATTTTTGTGCATAGTTTAGTTAAACGAGTCTTTTTGCAGCATTTTTTAAGTTTATGGCGCATATTTGGCATTTTTAAGGCATATTTTGCTACATGTTCATTTTCATTAGATGCCTGCAAGAGCTTTCGCAGCAAAAAAATTTGTTTTTTTCTAAATTCTGGTTAACAGATGGCTTTTCTGTTTTAAATACGTATCTGTATACTCAACGTGTTGCTTCAATTTAGCCATCTACATTTCATTTAAACTCTAAAATTGAAAGACAAAGCCGGCGTTTTTAGAGCATATTTCTGGTTTCCCTGCCAATGTGTCATTTATGTATTTATTTAAACGTTTTCATAGTAACGTTTTGTTCTGGGCTAGAAATTTAGTTTTTATTGTTCCCGTACTTTTGTACATTTTTGTCTAGTAGTGAGAGACATTTTTGCTTACTCTCATTTTACCGAACCTTACCCAAAAAGTACGGGATCGCACCTAATGAAAATTGCGACTTTAATGTTTGTTGTTGGCAAACGAGCTTTGAAAACATTCGTATATTTTATAAAAAGTTAAAAGCAAAATAATTTAACAATAAAAAAATATGCCAAGAACAAAATGTTATTATTATTATTCTTTGTATTTTGCATTTTTAATTGTTTTTTAGTGCTAAAATATTTTCTCGCACCATTTTTATTCATGAGTTTATTTGACAGTTCAAAGCGGGAACTTTTCGCACAAAAATGTTACAGACACACTTTTTCTGTAAATTGACGAGTAATTTCCTTACGTGACGGCTAGTACTCGCAAAAAAAGTTACAGACACAGCTTAGTGAGATAAACAGCTGTTGGTTTCAATATATGGCATTTTTGTTTCATTTCACACATTTCAACCGAAAAGTTTCTCGACGTGAGAGCTACAGAACATGGGCACTGGTATAGAAATGCAATTTATGCCAGTTGCTACTGGCCAGCAATCACACATTTTTTATTTTCACGTTGCTTAACATGTACTTATATTTTTAATTATGTTTAAATACTCATGCTTACTTATTTTCCGTTATCTATGTTATTAAAAATAAGAGATTTTATATGTTTTCTCGATTCATTTATTGTTTTCTTAATTTTAATTGATTGTTTTTCGAAATTCAATTATACCATTCCATTATATTCCATTCAGTAATGTACAGCAGTTGACCCGTGTCCATGTCTATTCCATTATAAGCAATGCAACCATTTTGCGAGTGTCCCATACAACGACCACTTCTAATTTGTCTTCCAACCTTATGAAAGTAAAGAATTTCCCTACTTTTATGTTCCATACACTTGGAGAGGCAGCATGTGACCACGGTAAAAAGGTGAAGAGCACTCAGAACTTTCTGATGAGCTGGCATTACGATTTGGTTCACGGCGTTTTGCTTCACATTTAAACATTTCCTTACGGCGCTCCACTTCATCAGGAAGATGATAGTTTATTGTGTTTAGGTAGGAGAGTCGCACTGTTTGGGCTAATTCATAGATCATAAATTCGCCCCGTAATTCATTGGATTGTTGTTATAGTTGTTGCAACAATTCTTCGCATAGAAGCAAGCTTTCCTTCAACAATAAATTTCAGTGTATTTATCAAATGTAAAGAATTGGGAATTTAGCACGTCATACAGAAATCTTATTAACTCTTCAATAAGTTGATCGGAAATGCCTTTTGTTTCTTCGAGAGTAATTTTGGGAGCGCTGAAAACAGAGAAATAAGTACATTATTATGTATTTCAAAGATCAGGGAAAATTAAATAAAAAGTACTGGTTTTTTATTGCTTTTCATATACATTTTAATAAACGTTCAATTGTGAAAACAGCACATAAAAAGTCATATGTATTTTAAAATGAATTCGAACCACCAATATGATTGGTTAAAGAATGATGTTTGACTGTTGGCTGGCAGGCACTGCAGTGGTGCAGAAGGTTGAACAGCAAATAATTCTGAAGATAAGAATGCGTTTATTTTCGAAACGTAAATTCAACCAGAGTTAGATCCCCAGCTCAGCCAAGAATAAAAATTATCAATAAATTTTAATTAATTTCATGTTGTAAAATTCCTTCCTTCAGTAAAATTATTTAATGAAAATTAAATTTGATGAACTCAAAAACAGCGTTTTCCGTTATGTTGCTGTTGCCCAACTGGGTATGGGATAGTAGTTGCCTTGAAGGAGTTCTTAAAGAGATCGTTTAGTATAATTTCATGTAAGACTTATTTTTTATATTTTTTTTTAATGTTTACATATAAGTATTATTTCGACATTTCAATCGCTTTCAATATTGCAATATTATTAGTGTTTTTATATCCTGTCATTGTTATTATTACATATTTTTATAGATGGGATTCTACCGGGTATTTACCTGATGTCTGGGTAAATACCTGGTAACTACCAGGCAGTGGTGGCAACAGTAGGGAATTTTCCCTTTTTGTAGGGATTTTCTCGGAAAATTTCAAGCGTAGGGGAAAAAGGACAGATCTTTTATTTTAGGGCAAATGTAGGGAATTTTCAAAATATTATCTCATTTTCAATATATTGCCTAAAAATTCGTAAATATTCGTTTTATTTTCATTTAAAAATTAAAATTCTTCATTTACAATAGCATTTAAGTACAAATGTAGTACATATTTTGTTAACAGAAACCATTTACTATGAATCCTAACAACCTCGCAATCTTCAACAGTTGCTAAAATCATGTACTCGAATATTCGCGGCGTCCCTAAAATATAATTAGGGGGTACGAATATTCGTGTTCGCATTTTCGAACTATTCTCTTATTTTTGCTATTTACGTTCGCAATCATATTCGCTAAAATGTATGCGAATATTAAAAGCGAATATCTAATGAACGAAATTTCTTCATAGAAATTAATTTAAAAATAAAAAAAAAAAAAAATTTTAAGAAACGCTTTTCTTTACCTTAATATATTGATCAGTTGTGAACACAGAATAAATATGAATACCAAAAAAATCGACTAAAAGTCAAAAAATAACAAGATTTCAAACAACATAAACTTTTAAATCAAAATGGAAAACAACTCACACATCCCTTAAAGAAAAGCGTGGGGCGCGTTGTTATGAAACAAAATGCTCAATTATTGAAAATTGGTAGCTTTAAACATGATTGGTTGTATTTTTTTCGGTCTGAAATATTAAAATGTACTCACGGCAGTCATGTTTTTTTTTAAGTTTAGGTTGGTATGGGCGCCCCACGCTTTTCTTTAAGGGATGTGTGAGTTGTTTTCCATTTTGATTTAAAAGTTTATGTTGTTTGAAATCTTGTTATTTTTTGACTTTTAGTCGATTTTTTTGGTATTCATATTTATTCTGTGTTCACAACTGATCAATATATTACGGTAAAGAAAAGCGTTTCTTAAAATTTTTTTTTTTTTTTATTTTTTACTTTTTAGTAACGAATAGCTTTAATTAATACATTACAATTTACATTTACGAAAATAGTTTTAACTTTAAATGAAAATATTTTTAATATTTAGGGGTAAAAACTGCAGTAAGTAAGGAATTCATTAGAAAATTTTTTTTTAGCCAGGATGAAATCTACGGGGGGCAGAATTTTTTTTGTAAAATGCTTTTTTTTTGCCGCCTTTTACTTAACGCAAATGGATGCAAGATTTGATGCTGCGAAGTGAATGTAAAGAAAAGCTTTTCACAAAAAAAAAATTCTGCCCCCCCTAGATTTAATCCTAGCTACGCTCATATATTCGCGTATTGTCATCGGAAGTATGTATGCCTGCAAAGTTTCATCCATTTGCATTGAGTAGAAGGCAGTCAAAAAAGCATTTTATCAAAAATAAATGTTCTGCCCCCCCTAGATTTTTTCCTGGATACGCCCATGTATTCGTGTATTACCATCGGGAGTATGAATGCCTGCAAAGTTTTATGCATTTGCATTGAATAGAAGGCAGTCAACAAAGCATTTTATTAAAAAAAAAAATTTTGCCGCCCCCTAGACTTTATCCTGGTGAATTCCTCCAAAGTTTTATCCATTTGCATTGAGTAGAAGGCAGTCAAAAAAGCATTTTACCAAAAAAAAAAATTTTTGCCCCCCCCTAGATTTTATCCTGGCTACGCCCATGTATTCATGTATTGTCATCGGGAATATGTTTGTCTGGAAAGTTTCATCCATCTGCATTGAGTAAAAGGCGGTTAAATTAACGTTACAAGATTTGATTTTCCGCAGTGAAGCTAAAGAAAAGGTTTTAACCCCCCTCCCCAAGATTTTATCCTGGCTACGCCCATGGATTCATGTATTGTCATCGGGAATATGTATGCGTGCAAAGTTTCATCCATCTGCATTGAGTAAAAGGCAGTTAAATTAACGTTACAAGATTTGATTTTCCAAAGTGAAGCTAATAAAAAGCATTTAAAAAAAATTGTGCCCCCCCCCCTTGATTTTATCCTGGCTACGCCCATGAATTCGTGTATTGTTATCGGGAATATGTATGCCTGCAAAGTTTCATCCATTTGCTTTGAGTAAAAGGCTGTCAAAAAAGCATTTTACCAAAAAAAAAAATTTTGCCCCCCTAGATTTTATCCTGGCTACGCCCATGTATTCGTGTATTGTCATCGGGAATATGTATGCCTGCAAAGTTTCATCCATTTGCATTGAGTATAAGGCGGTTAAATTAACGTTACAAGATTTGATTTTCCGAAGTGAAGCTAAAGAAAAGGTTTTAAAAAAAAAACAATCACACATTGTAAACTAAGAGAAATAAAACAATACAATTTCGAATTTTTAAAAAATTGTAATGAAAACTTTTAAAAATAAGGAAGGATATATCCGTGGGCGAATAAGCAGGTGGCATCGTTACGGCAACAAAAACAACATTACTACAAAAACGGAAAATACATCACCGTTTACGTCAAAAAATACTTTAAACAAAAATAAAAACGTGCGCTAATCGCGATGAAATAAATAAATTTTTAGCCAATTTTTATTTAATTATGGTCAATATCTTATTTATTTTAATTTAATTTAAATTAAAAAAAAAACTTTAATAAAATACAATAATCACAGCACAAAACGTGTACTTTTTGTAAACATAAACAAAACTTTGACATAAACCTAGACAAACAATGCAAGAGTAAAAAATCGTCATCTGGATATATCTTTAAAATGAAATTTTTTTTTTTATATTTTAGTTCAGGGAAACTGAACAAAATATTTTTTATACTTTACAGAGCCTTCTCTTATATTTGGTTTGCTAAAAAGAATAAGATACTTAGATTAAAAAAATTTTTTAAAATAAGTATTCTTTAAAATTATTAAGCTCTTCAAAAAGGGCAAAAGATGATGAAATAAAAAATTAAATGCGAAGTTTGACTATGTGTTGTCTCTTGATTAAAGGTGATATAAAGGTGTTTCTGCCAAAAAGAAAAAAATTCAATTTGTATCCCAGTGTTATTTTTGAAATTTAATTTTTATACTTATGTGCGTGTATGGTATTTACATATTTATTTTGTTCTTTTTTAGTTGTTCATAAATGCTTTTATTTTAATATTAACAATATGAATTTGTTTGCCTGTTGCAAAAAACAATAAATTTTTAACGTAGGGAAAAGTGTGGGGAAATTTTTTTTAGTTGTAGGGAAAAGAGATTTTTTTTAGACACGTAGGGATTTTATGAAATTTCTCCTGGCATCACTGCTAACAGGACTATTCTTTTTTTGGGAATTTATTTGGGTGTTTATAAAACACAAATGAATATGGCAATCATTGACTGTCAATAAATTTAATTAAATTTAAAACTTCTTTTAATTTTTTAAAAACGTCTTTAAATATGAAAAAGCTGGTTAAATTGCACTGAAACTACAATAAGCCGGAGTATATCGATTTAAAATTGTGAAGAAGGTATGTCATTATTAGTGAAGCTAAAATTGATTAAATAAATTTTTATAAAATTTAGTACAAAACGTTTATACCCACCCTTTGGGTAAATACCAGGGTATTTACCAGTTCTTACCCAATTTTCTCTATTTACCGGGTGTTTACCAATTGAATATTTACCCTTTTCCCATCTATACTTATTTTTATTAAGAATGATATCCTTAGGGTATCGAAAATAAATAATATTAAAAATTTAATAATTGGCTTTGAGCTGAACAGATTCTTTTAAATTTGTTGTAATTTTTTATGAAGTCGATTATCACTATATACAATTTTTTTGTGGCATATGATGTTTTTACAGTAAGCCTATTTAATTTTTTATTACTAAAAAAAAAAAAAGAATTAAATATGTAAAATTAATAACATGTACATAATTAAAACTGTATTTCCTAATCATTAACATTCATAACCGTTTCCCTTTAATCACAACAAATACGCATTTCCGTTTCTCTTACCGGCACTACCTATTAACAAATAAACAAATTATTGGCAACCCTCAACTCTCTCGGAGTTTCTTTTTAACCAAATTTTAATTATTTGCATCTTCTTTTAGTTTTCTTTTTTTGTTCCCCTTAGCAAGTGCGTGTTTAACTTAAGAAATGTCTCGGTGTAATTTTTAATTTTTTTAACAAATATAAATGCCGCTATTTTTAATAAAAGTTAAAAAATTTTAATAAAAAGTGTTTATTTAATTAGTGTTTAACAAAAGTTTGTAAAAAAATTAAAAGGAAATATGAAAATTCCAGTGTTAAATCTAATTAGAAAAAAATCTTATTAGTGTAGAGTAAATGTTCGGCAAAATGGCCGTTACAACATAAAATAAATTTAGTAGCCGACTGATGGTGTGAGTGTATGTGTTAGTGCGTAAAGAAGTTTAAAAATTGGGTTAAGCCGACGGAGCACCCTTTTTCAAGGTTAAATTTTTGTGTAAAAGTTGGCGCAGATAAGTTTTAAGGTTATTTTGAAAATGTTTTGCTTAGTAAAAAAAAAGTTGGCAGTAAAGATGTGTATAATTGTGTTTAAAAAGGATAGTTAAAAATTAGTTAATTAAAAAAAATATCTATGTAAGTGTTTTAAATAAAATATGTAATTATTAAAAAATTAAAAATATAAAAAAGGTAAAAGGCAATTTATAAAAATAAATAAAATTGGTTTCAAGTGCAAATTTTTAATGAAGAAAAAAAAATCTTATGTCTGTACCTATTCAAAAATTTTATAATTTTATAAAGGTTTACAAACCAATTTTTCTAAGCAAATGTTCCCTAATAAACGTTTGTTAAATTTAATAATCATTTATGAATACGGGGGTTTGTGTATAATTAAAATAAATAAAATACTTATTGTAAAAAAAAGGTTAATTAATAAATAAAAAATATAATAGTTATATTTAACAATTTTATAAAACAGCTGTGTTGGTATACAAAACTTTTAAGGACTTGTCGGCATTACAAATAATTTCGATTACTAAATCCGTTACGATCCATGTTACAACGCCGGTTAGTTCGATATAAAATATTGAGACTAGTCTTAAATCCTTCAGAAAACCATGTCGGTATTACCAGTTATTTTAGTAATGGTTGTCGCATTTCTAAGCAATAACGGTTTTAACAACTTGCATCGCTAACGGTAATTAATATATTTCAAACTAGTGCACGAGTGAAATCTTAGACCAGTATGTTATAAGAAGATTGAAAGGAGAGGGAGAAACTTAAAACAAATGGGTATTTTAATAATCACCCATGTTCTAGAAATCGAATTCGAGTAAAATTGAACTCGAACAAAATTTGAAAACGATCCTTTTTTGAAAGTTTGTAAAACTACTCTATTTTATATACTTAATTCTTTGAATTCAACTTATCCTTGCCAGAACTACTCCTAATTTTTTAAAAATTGTTCAGGAGACACAAAAAACTGAATATCTCTTAAACCATTCGACTTTTTGAAGCATGGTTGTTTCTTAAAATAGAAGTGTCAGTTATTGTTATTATAGCAAAAACAAAAAATTATTTAAAGTAATTTTTGCAGGAAAAAATGCTCACAAATGCTTAAAGTTTCCAAAGATGAGTCCTTTTTGAATTTTCGTCGTTTTAGGAGAAAAATGGTATCTTTAAAGTATCTTATTTATTGAAACACACAAATATTTAAATAATCTATAACGTAAAAATAAATATAATTGCGTAACAAGATAGGATTAACCCCTTTTGAAAATTCATTTAAGAACTCCAAAATTTTAATAAGAATAAACAACATTATCCAACGAAAACTTTTTATTACAAAGGAGCAATAATTACATTTCGGTTCATTTTTATCTGTTTATTAAGATTAAAAATTAGAAAACACATACATTCATAGTACAAAAACGGAAATATTTCATTAAGATAAACATAGAGTAAATTCGCCTTGCACTAGTTTGAACGATTTCAATCGGTTTTGATAGAAGACTTTTAAATAAAAAAGTTTTTAACAAATCAACCGGTAAAATAAACTAATTTGTTAAACGCTAACCAAACTCGAATAACAAAGTATTTAATAAACAATAAATTAAAAAAAGTAAATATATATTTCTCAAGAAACTCAATACACCTCAAGCCGAATGCGGTAAGTTTCCCTTATTAAAATTTTACTTATACATGTTATTTTATTTTATAATGGCTTCTATTTAAAACTATACAAATTTTAAAAATAACATATCTAAACTAAAACTTTGTAATTTGTCTTATATAGGAAGCACCTTCGAAAAATATTTTAAATGATGTACCATATAATTTCTTGATTTTGACTGCAAAGTATAAATTCCTTTAAAAGTTCTTTAGGTACCCCGGTAGGCTAGCTAGTAGTGAGCTAGTCTATCATCCCCGGGTTGCGGGTTCGATTCCCGCCAGAGACTCTGGTTTCTTTCCTGCAGGCAAGCGTAGAGCTTCGAGGGGATTAGCCTTAGGTAATTAAAAAAAAAATCAATAGATAGGTATTAGGTGCTTATGAGTTGAACGAAATACTTCCACTTTGTAGAAAATTTTTAGCTAAACAATTTTTTTTACAAATTAACCTATTTTAACTTGGCAGATTAACCTATTAAAACTTGGTAATAAAGTTCTTATCAGCATGGACTAATTTTACAGAAAAGATGTATTGCTAATAAATACACATTAAAAAAATTTAATTTGAATTTCTTGCCGCCTTAAATATTTCAAAACAAATATTAATTTAACTTGTTTTGCCTACAGTTTGTCTATGCAATAATATAAAAAGTATTAATCAAAACAAACAAAATATTGCTTCCAAGACAAACATTTGAAAACTTTAAAAAGGCCTTTTATATTCATTATTTCGCGTTTTAATGCACTTACACACAAACGCTCTTAAGGCGAACGTGATTAAGATGAAATGTTAAATAAAAAATTACACGTTTGGCTATTTGGATGGACACACTACATGTAATTTTGTTTTAGCATATGCTTCGGCCAAGCCATACGATGAGTCCCTCAGAGGTGTCAGCTCAATCCGAATATCTGTGGGTTTCCATTGTGAGGGTGTTGCAGTGTTGCTGCATATTGACTAGACGAAAAACGTACCACACAATTATTATCGTAAAACTTTGAAACTAATTTAAAAAAGAACTTCATATTCTACCTCTATAACCTCCAATTCGTGTGTTTGTCGTTCACGAAAGAATTCCTTGGTGGTTAATTTGTTGTATTTTCACAGCGTTTCAATTATTTTTCAATAATTATGAAATAAATTTGTATAATTTTTAAAAACTGAAATCGCATTTTTATGACAATTTGCCTAGATTTCTTATTAGTAGCTCCTGCTGCTGTTTTTGTGACGGCTGTTGCCTCGGATTTCACAAAATTGTTCATCACTTTTCGCTTAATTTGTTTCTTTAAGAAATTTTATAATTATTGTTTTTACTATATTTTTAATCTAGTTTCTCTTTATTAAATACCGTTTAATTTTTTAAAGTTTTCTTAAAAGTATTTTATTACGAAGGAAGACAATTAATTTTCACGCGCAGTATGTGCAAAAATGTTTCCAAAATATACAAAAGAATTCTTTTTTGTCTTTCGCCTACAAGTGTCAGATTTATCAGCCGCTTTTTGTTGTTATTTTTTATTTTATTCCTTTTGTTTTGATTTTCTTATTGCAATTTGCAATTCGTAAATAACAGCTCTGTTTTCATATATATTGTGGTGAATTATTAAGAATGGTGGATTCAAATTAGAATAGTTGTAATTATGGTGAAATTACTACAAATTACTAATTACACCATGGCTGTTATACCATTTAGTAATTTAAATGTGGATGAAAATTATTTCGGCTGAAGTGTAGTTTACAGGGCGTACGAAAAAAAATAAAAAAAATATGACACCCGATTCAGAATAAAAAAAACTAAATTAAAATTTAAGGGGGCTGAGGCCCGTGGGGCCTCTTTAGTTTGTTTTTGTTTTCGCATATTATTTTCTTTCTAGGCACAGAAGCTTTAGTTAGCGAAGCCAGTTTTTGTTACACCATAAAGGAGAAAATCCTACGCAGAGAAGAATTCTTTCGCACATCGGAAAAGGTTATTAGTTACAAAAAAATTTAACAAAATTTTTAGAAAAAAAAAATCGATCATAAAACATTAAAAAATACAAAATATTTACAATCGTGAGCAAATAACCGTTAATATGAGTACCCACACAGAGATATAAGTGGATGGGGGACCTTTTTAACCTAGAGGGTTCCAGAAGTCCCGCCAGCCCTGAATTTTATTATTTTCGTTTTTTTTTTTATTTACAATTACCTTTACTTTGAGTAACCACACATACCACTAAGTGAGCGGGTGATTTTTTGGACCTAGGAGGCCCACGGGCCTCAGCCCCCTTTAATTTTAATATTGTTTTTTTTTGTTTTTAATTCAATGGCACTTTTGCCATTATTTCTGTTAATTTGATTTGAGATGAGTCTAAAATTATTTGGGTCAAATAGTCTTTTTAATAGTATTTTTCCGATGTAAGAAAGAATTATTTCTTTCGAACAATTACATTTAAAACAAAAACAAATTCTAAAAATTTTGTTTTTGTTTTAAATGTAGTTGTACGAAAGAAAGAATTCTTTCGCACATCGGAAATAGGCAGTAAGCCATTAAGAATAAAACAATTAAAAGATTTAGCTAACGAACGTTTGACAAATTTTGTTCTCTTGGGATCTCCCTTACTTATTGGATCTCCCTAACTTATTGGCATTGCATTATAGGGGCGCAAGTGGATTTACTTTGGTTTACAATACTGCAGCTGTTAAATAAGCGAGGAGTAGTTTATAAAGAACCATATAACGTTTTTAAGCCAGGGTGCTACAGAGGAATCGATCAGATCGTATATAAGTCTGATAGGATTGGCTAAGCCAATTTTAACAAAAAAAAGTATTAAATTAAATGGCTGAATTTTTAATAGCCGCTTTTGTGTACCAACAACGGAATGGTATATAGATTCGAAAATAGATTTTCGATTTTTTGATCGATTTTTTTTTTGGAAAAATGAACAAAATGAATCAATATTTCTCTGGACACAAGCGATAACCGCCTAAGTCGACTTAAGAAACAATTGAGTTTATATTTGTTTTTATTAAATATTTCTGAAACAAATACAACTTTTGTTATAATTTTTTTATCTTAGCAATGTGGGGGTCAGAATCTTTGATTCTGAATTACTCTTTTTCTAATGCAATTAATTTTTTCAGAAACGCAAGCACAAATATAAAGAGCCTTTCGACTTAGGCGGTTATTGCTTGTGACAAGTTTACAAGTTAAAAAAAATAAACAAAATTAAAATACATACAAATGTATGTAGTCGTATGTTAAGTGGGTGAAGATAAATACGCCGAGTAAAATATGTTTAATGACGTAAAACGTTACGTTATTAAAAACGTAGCTTAGCTACGCGTAAATCAGCTACGTTTTTATTTATTTTTTTTTTTTTTAATTTTGACCGGTGTATCTGGAAGGGATTTTTTTAAATTCCGATCGAACCAAAAAAGATTACGGAACGGGAGTAGATTCAGATTGGAGGTATTTAACTCTACTTTCGTAATCTTTAAAAAAAATTTATAAAATACAAATTTTTCGTAATCTTTAAACAAAATTTATAAAATATAGATTTTTCTATTTTTAAAAAATTATTTTAATTTCCGCTGGTGTATCTGGGATGGATTTTTTTAAATTACGACCAAACCAAAAAAGATTACGGAACGGGAAGGGATTCAGATTAGAGGTATTTAACTCTACTTTCGTAATCTTTAAACAAAATTTATAAAATATAAATTTTTCTATTTTTAAAAAATTATTTTAATTTCCGCTGGTGTATCTGGGATGGATTTTTTTAAATTCCGACTAAACCACTCGTCCTGTTAAACATTATGGGGATTCAAAACGATGGAGAATAGTATTGTACACAAATCCCAATGATTTTTTTTCTCCCACGTTGACTCCTTTCCCAGAAATCTGGACTCATCCCCTAGAGAATTCAAAAGAGTAAATTGGCCGTAAGTCGCTCCGACTCGCTCTGTTGAAAATTCTGGGGATGCAAAACGATGGAGAATAGTATTG
The DNA here is from genome assembly GCA_963931875.1 of Pollenia griseotomentosa. NCBI lineage: Eukaryota > Metazoa > Arthropoda > Insecta > Diptera > Polleniidae > Pollenia > Pollenia griseotomentosa. Next base: position 114,559,349 of record OZ007560.1, read on the forward strand.
TCCACAAATCCCAATAATTTTTTTTTCGCCCACGTTGATTGCTTTTCCAGAAATCTGGACGTTTACATAAGTTCTGTTCTGTTCTGTTAAGTGGTTAACATCATTCTGTTAACATAACAGAATGTGTCTAGGGTTATAAATTTAAAATTTAACTTCACACACATTTAAAATATGTAATACCAATATTGGCCCTATACGTTCAAAAATAAAGTGGAAATTCGCTGGCGCCACTTTTTCACTTCATATTTTGTCTTATTTTTCAATTTTTTATCACCCTAGGTCCTTGTTTTTTTATTTTGAGCTGCGTCGGTTAACTAGATTTAAGCTGAAAATTGGTACACTAGCAAAAATTGTTCTTATATATGGTGTAGGGAATCATATGGCAGGGCTTGACTGATTTTTTTACTTGTTTTAAAATACTTTTAAAGGCCGTTATACACTATCCCACAAAATCTTAAGTATTTTACGAAAATGCTTTCCTGACCTAATTATCTCTTGTTTAAAAATTTTCAAAAAATAATAACCAATAAAAAATCGAAATTTATTACGAAATGGAGTATTATTTAATTAATTTATACCTTAAAAAACTATTTTATACATAACAATATATTTATATGCACAGAAAAATTTTAATTTTTTACCTTTTTATGTTTTGCAGATAATGAAAGAAATTTTCGATTAAATAATTAATGTTGTCTTACCGTTTAACTTACAGGATTGCTCGAGTCAGTTTGCAAAATGACATATTAAAAATTGTTTTTATTTATTATAACGGATAAAATATGAAATTTTATTTGTATTAATGAAAATTTTGTACAAAATCATATTTTGTCGATCGTTATACTTACACTTAAAGGTGGGTCACAAGACTTTTTGTTTAAAGATTACGAAAGAAGAGTTAATTACCTCTTGTTCCGTAATCTTTTTTGGTTCGGTCGGAATTTAAAAAAAAAGTGTTGCATTTTGGGGGGTGACAAAAACTCCATTTTAGAGTTCTCGAGACTTCATTGACTTAACGATTATTTTAGAGCGTGACTGATGCATTTTTTTTGTTTGTATGCTTATTAGGCTTGCCGGATTCAAATTTGCCAAATTCTTCACATTCACTGAAAAAATTCTTGATTTTGAAAAGAGTTTTTGACAATTTGAAACTTCCTTAAATAAACACAATTGTTAAAACCAGTTAAAAGCAAAAGTTACAAGCAAATGAACTCACTGTTTGTAGTGAGTGTTACTAAAAATGTAATAAGCTGGGAACCCGTCGGGTAAACCTAATTTCCATCAATAACCTTTTTTGCAATCGATATAAAAATTAATAAATTGTAGTAAACTTTGCAAAATTACGTTCTTAGGCACTGTTTGCACTACTGGATTTAGCGTGCTCGAATTAGGTTCACAGCCGGGTGACCCGATTTTTACAAACATGTTTCCGATTCAAGCAGTATTATTAGTGTTGAGCATAGAGGGAAAACAAGTGTTGATACGTGTTTCTGCTTCTAATCAGCATCTTAGTGTTGTCAAATTATTAGTTTTGAATAAAGGAAACGTAGTTTTGAAATATTTTTAAATAAATACACTAAAACAAAACGATAAAATATTTATTTGCTTTTTACACAGCTCTGTTTGAGAAAAATTGTAAACAAATTTAAAGAATAATAACGTATTTTTTGATTGGGCTTTAAAAAATCTGGACAAAACATATTTCTTCTTGATTCTTGACGATCACTGAACATTTTTGTAAATCAAGACCGTCTGGCAAAGCCTAATGTTGATCGACCTGGTTTAATGTAACATGTACGTAAAAAAGAGAAAAAGCGTACTGTTGGGTCGTAGAAATGGTTTCGATAACAGTATAACATAGTGATTTAATTTTTTATTTGTTTTTTTTTAGGTTTATTTTTCAATAAAAAATAGGTTTTATAAAAAGTACCAAAATTTTGAATAATGTACTCTCAGTACTATCTCAATTTTTCAATTTTCCATCACTTTTATTAAAAGCTAGACGTTCAAATTTTTAGAAGGGCTTTCTTTCTACGTGCAAATAATTTGACAGGGGTTAACGATTTGAGCTGGCATAAGTTGCGACCAGCATTTGATGATTAAAAAGTCACCACAGGAAAAAATGTAGCCATAGTCTAGCCATGAATAACGATATTAAGGGAGATACCGCCCCGATACCGAGGCGTTTCATAAAATAAAAAAAAATATTTGAGGAATTGTTTTCAACTTTTTTTACCTGTCTAGTATACATACTTACAATTATTTTTATTATTTTTCAATAAACTAGTTTTTTGTAAAAAATTAAACAATTTCAAATATTTTGGTCTATATATTTATTGTTTCTTTTCAAAATGATGACAAACTTAATACATTTATAAAGTTTTTTTTTGATTAAATCAAACTAAATATAATAATAATATCGGTATACAGTTTTTTAAAAAAGAAATTAAAATTAGAAATTTTTTTTAAAAAACGTTTAAACTAAATTAACAGCAATTATATTCACTAAAGTATTTTGTTTTAATTATTTTTTTAGTATATAATTTAATTTATATATGTATGAAGTATATAATAATCATATTATTGTCAACAATTATTTAATTCCCATATAATACGAGTAGTAATTTATGATTTTAGATAAAAGAAAAACTCAATAGAAATGCTTCTTATGAAAAGCTTTACAAAATGTCTTCATTTTGCATTTGGCTTGTAATGTTTTACAATAAATTCACAGTATTTTATGGGTTTTCACATATGAAAAAAGAAAACAATCATATAAAATGCCAAGCAAAAAGTAACGTAATAATAGATACTAATAATTGAGTGTATTATAACTTAGTTCAAGATACTATAATCCTCTAATAACAAGAGAAACTATTTAAAAAACCAAAGCATATTTTAGGGATTAAAACAAAACCCTAAACGTATGCCTTAATTTTAAAATCCTTTATAAGCATTAGCAAGTCACTGGGGGATTATTTCACTTAAAACTTTTAAATTCCTTTATGTTTTAATAATATATTCTTAATAATGTTTATCATAATGTTGCATTAGTTTGATTAAATATAATCTCATGGTTATTATTTTTTTTTTTACTTTTAACAATTAAATACATTAATACATAATAAGAATATTACTAAAAATTGTTCTCTAATAAATTAAAAAAAAAAACTAATATTTCAATTTTTCATAAAGGTAACTCGGTTCATTCATAAGGATATGTTTTGTAATGATTGAAATGAAATTTCAAAATATTGTAAAATATATAATAAAAAAACATACTCCGTTTCTATTGCTTACAATTGTCTCGCTGAGGGGATTTAATAGTTTTTTTTTTTCATATTTTGTTTCTGATGAATTGTTAAAAAAGTGGCAGTTTATTCAAAAATATATTATTTATATTTAGTTTCTTTATATACTAGATCAAATCACTTCTCTCACTTTTTCTACCTTGTGGTCCACGCGTGAGATGAAATATAAGATTTTAATACGAGCAAACGTTAAAATTAATCGCAGAGAGTATTATCTTACTTGTGGATTATTGTTGACAAAGTTTTTTAAAGACTTCCCGTCAAATCGCACATCAAAAAAACCGCTAGAAACGTCGGTACGTTATTTTTTTTAAGCGTAAAATCAAAATATTTTGCAAAATGTTTATACAAATCTAGACATATGGTGCTTTTTTAATGGTGAACGACTTTGAATTAAAATAAAATAGTAAGGTTTTTAATTTTCCTGACATTTTTTTATTCCCGGGAACGTTATGAAGTTTGCAATTATATTTGACGTGTGCTGTTATAAAAATCGTATATCTCATCTCACGTGTAGACCGCACGTTAATTAAAAAAATAAACTTAATTTGAGATACGTTTCAACAATCTTTAACTTAAACAGTTAAGGGGTTTGTTGTCAGGGTCATGGAACTGGGTAGAATTTCTTTCTTTTCGGTTTTACTACAACTATAAAAACTTAAATTTTAAATCATTCACAAAATATTAAGCCTTAAACAATTTGTTTGTTTTTCTTTAAATATACTACTTTTCGTTAACATAAAATTCTTTAAATGCCATTTTGTTTATTTCAAAGCCGTTTTCATTTCTTTTCTTGAAACACGTTTATTTTCTTCTATGTTTTTGTTGTTTTTACACCTGAGCGGGTTTAGTCTTGCCAAGAACCATGAGAACTTTTTGCAAAAACCTTGTGAGACTTACTGTGAATGACAAAAGAAAAGGATAAAATTTTAATTAGTATTAAAAATGTAGATTAAATACTAAATTGTTTTTTTGATAACTAAATTTTAATGTTAGACATGCCTCAATTGAACTATTTAAATTAACATCAACTTAAGACATTTTGGCTACAAAGAATGTTCGAAAATGTTTTTTTAATTCACAGAATTTGCTTCTATTTGTCTAAATCAGGCTTAAAATTTAAGCCCATGTTACGCAAGAAGCCAATTTTTTGCTTACTTTTTTGAAAATAAGATCCGTAAAAGAATTTATTTTAATAGATTAAGGGTCGTTTTTATAACAAACCGATAGCTAAGGGTAGAATTTAATTGACCGCATATAGCGTATTCCATTATTACAACTTTACTTTAACCTAAAGTGAGTGAAAATTAAAGTTGTAATAATAGAACACTTTTTATACGGTTGATAAAATCCTACCTTTGACTATCGGTAAGTTGTGAAAACAGATCCACATGTGTTTTTATATAGATATGTACATTAGACCGTAGCTAAAAAAAGTCCCCATACACCATCAAATGTAAAGTATTTTTACAAGGCAGTTTCAAATTTCTTTTTTGCTTAACGTAGGGGTCTAATTTTTTAAAATTTCCTTATATCTTTGGCATTAACAGTACGAAATTACGTATGATATATCTGCATTCCTTAAGGAGGCTCCCATTCAAAGCTTAATACTTTATGAAGTTGTAAAAAATTGGCCCCTGCAGCTTCTAAGATGTCCCTAGATGGGTCAAATGTATGACCGACTCTACTTAATTTTTCATCCAACTCAGTGCATTATACATTTCTCATTAAAAACTGTATACAAAATTGTTATTGTTATTTTGCGGATAAAAAATAAAGTAAGGCAGCCCTTAAGGCTCAGTTAGCCGGGAGTAACAGTAACGTTGCAAATCAGCTAATTTATTTGATGTATGTAAAGCAATTACAACGATTATAGTAAGCAGTAATATGTTACGTCTCAATCTGTAAGAAATAGATTGGTCTTACTTTTTTACGGTAAGGTTACTCCCGGCTAACTGCGCCTTTAAGCACACAACTCGACAAATTAACATTATACAAAAAAAGGCCCTTAGAGCAAAATTTTAGTATTCCTGAGACAAAAACGGATGATTTATGTATACAATAAGATCCGACTGTAAATGCCAAAGATATAACAAAATATCAGAAATGGCAACCTATACGTTCGGTAAATAAAATTCTTTTTTTTCAAAACTGCCTTGCAAAAACACTTTATATGAAAGGGCGTACGTCACACTTTTCTTTTTTTTTTTGTAAGGCGGTACGCTCTAATGCAAATATTACATCTGTGGAATTTTGACAAAACATCTTAAGTCAAATTTAACAAGTAAGAAAGTATAGTCGGTCAAGCCCGACCATATGATACCCTACACCACAGTATTTAAAAACACATCATGCTTATGTGTCCATATAAATATGGATTTATCTATGTTTATAAACTTCATTTGGGCCTTAAATCACATCTCGAAAACCCGGCCTTAGTTTGCTAAAACGGACTTTCCACTTATAAACTTTTATTTTACAAAAAAATCTTAATCCTTAACTTTTAAAAGTAACAAGGTGCAACCTATTCTTTAAAAAATACACAAACTCTGTTGCACGCTCGTTATCTACAATTATAATTTACAATTACACATCAATTTAACATTTTCAGTAGAGGGTGTAGTATTAGATAGATATGAGCACTGTATATCATTTTATTTCAAAACTGAATATTGCAAAATTTTGAGTTGGGACCCCGTTTAGATAAACTGGTGCGATATTTTCAAAGATTTTAGTATTAATTATTTATATCGGTTAAATGAAGAATTTGGGCTTAAATAATAGAATCCATTTTTTTTATATTAAAATTAAGCGATTACTGGATTCAATCATTTATCATTGTGCGACTTTTTCGGACGAGCGTTGGGAAGAGGTGCCAAATTTCGACATTCGATATAAATCAAAGTTTCGCTATTAATTGTTATGGCAATTTGACACTAGAATATTCAGTGTAAATTCTTTTTTGGTAATAGCCCTTGGCTGCAATGTTAGAAAGTTAAGCACAAACTAATTCTTTCGGGAATTACAAAAATGTTGAATAAAAAGGACCTAACCGAGTTGATAATGGCAAAAACTATATAACAATTTGATATTTAAAATTTTCCCATTCAAGGACTTGATTATCAATTCCTATAAATTTTAAAAGATTTTTATATATCTACCGACATACATACATATCTCAAAAATACAACAAAACAAAATTTGTGCAAATCGAACAATATTTTGATTTAAGGTGCATTCAAAATTATCTTTGCAGGCATATTAAAAAAAAAATTCTAAGAAAAACAAAAAATTAGTAAAATGAAACCGCAATACTAATAAAATATTTACTCGAAAATACTAACAGTTTTACTAAACCTTACAAAATTTAAGTAAACATTTTATTAATAATGGCGGAAAGAGAAAAATAAATAAAAAGCAAAAAATTCAAATAAAAACCTTTGAGGAACTTTTGGGTCGGACAACCATCATCGTTTTTTGTAATGCTTGAGTAAATCCACCTATAAAAACAAGTTCAATGGATGGTTAGGTTTATTTTTTTAAATTATACTAATTAAAAAAAAAGCAATAAATTAACATAAATGAATTAATAAAAAGCTTGGTGATTATTATGATTTGATTATATATTTTAATAATTTGTAGTATATTATATAAAAAGTATTTCAATAAAGAAGAAGCTTACCCATAGTTTTTTGGAACCAGATGGGTTTATTTTTCCACGCAATAAATACCAAATACACTGGTATACTGGACAAGATCATTAAAATACCATAACCGGTTTCAACGGGACTGGCATACATGGGAACAACGGTTACGAAAATGGTGGCAATCAAGTAGACAATTGGGAACACCAAAGGTACACGAATTGGACGGGGTAAATTAGGCTGAGCCCAACGTAACCAGGGCAAACATAAAACGGCAACACCAATACTTAACTGGAATTGTATAATTTATATGCAATTTATTTAGTTTTGATTTAAAAAGCATATTTATCGAATTGATATTTAGAATGAATAATGAAACTTTAAACAACGGTCACACTTGGCAAATATTTGACGAAAAAAACGTGATCAACAGGTAAACTAAAATATATTTCTATATTTAGTTTGATTATAATAACACATCTTAAAAAAAAAAATTATTAAAATAGTTTTTTCTATGAATAACAAAATAATTTTCTTAATTTTGTGATATTAAGACCATGTTAAATCACACTAACTATTTACAAAAGTAGTGGTTACGCTTATTTAGTCAAATATTTAATAAGTGTGACCATAGCTTTAAGAAAAACTTTTAAGCCACTCACCCAAGTAGCGAAACCAACATAATTGATTAAGGCGAAAATGTCCGAAACAGTCAAGTACAACATCGATAATAAAGCCATGGCTAACACAGCAGGTGTGGGTGTAAAACGTTGAATTTGAATCATGGTTAAAATTTCAGGCATTTGACCTTCGTTGGCACCAGCGTAGAACAAACGTGACGAGGTCAACAAAATACCATTAACAGCACCAAAAGTAGAGAGAGCCACAAACACTGAAAAAATTTTGTTTATAAATTGTCTAAAGGAATATCTAAAAGGCGATTTGGCAATCTTACCGGGAATTGTCCAAGCAATAACACCAAAAGCTCTTTCTGCATAGGTTACAGCCACAGCCTCAGATCCGAGAACCTCTTCAGGTGACAGGATTGTATAAAAAGAGATATTAGTCAAGACATAGACAACGGTTACTAGAGTACAAGAGATGGCAATAGCACGTGGTAAATTCTTAACGGGATCCTTAAGTTCCTCAATAATGAAATTTAAATAGTTCCTATGAAGTAAAAGAAACATTTTTATTCAAAATCAATTATTTCTTAAAGAGTAAATTTAAGCTGTTAAAAAAATTCAATCTTAAATTAAAGTCCACTATAAATAAATTAAATTTTTAGATTCCTTAAGGAACGAACTATAGCGAACTTGATATCATTTAATTTTACTGATACAATTATTTATTTTTATTAATTTAATGCTTCTCTATCATTGTCATGTCTTCCTTGTCTTTTATCCCTAACGTAATTTCTGCAGCAAATTGTAAATCCGATTATTTCTTTCTAAAAACATTTTGTTGTTTCATAAAATCTCACACATTGCCAAAGAAGCAACAACGCAAACATCAACGAATGGTTATTAAATTACTCACTGATCCATCTACCCATCTATTCCCTTGACGCTAAGATTTTCCTTTGACTTACCATCCGTTGTACGCAAACAGCCCGGAATAAAATGATAGCGCCAAAGATGTAACTCTTGTATCAGTATTTTCAAATGTAAAGTATTCTGTATTGCCCAAATACAATTCATACAGACCAGATGCAATAATAATGAACAAGGCCAAAAGCTGAGAAGAATAAACAAATAAATGAATGTGTGTTATTTAATTTAGAATATAAAATTGAAATTTATTAAAATCTTCTAAATCTTTTATGTAACATACTTTGGCATATGTGAAGATATCTTGCACAGCGGTAGCCCATTTAACATCCCAGCAGTTAACAAAAGTTAAGACACCTAAAATGGAGAAAAAAAATTATTAAGATTCATTGAGTAAATCGTAAATTTAGGAATAAATAAAAGATTTAAATGATTTTTATCAATGTTGAAATACTTGTGAGTAACTGTAGTCGGTAGAACCTTTTTAAAATGGAACTTTTGCAAACCTCATCAATAACACTGTGCTAGTTGAAAAAACATACAAGCGGTACACCTGGCATTTCAACCAAATTCTGCTACGCTGAATCCAATGGTGCCAACAGTTTTTTTAGGTTAGCTCTTGTTTTCGAGACATGACGTTATTTCGAAAATGTAGGAGGTTACACACTGAAAGAATTTTCTTCGCAATTCCAATGAATTTTGACATTAATCCCATGAAAAATTGCATTAAAAAGGAACCTATGCAGCGCTTCGTTGGATCAATGAAACCTGTTTCATTAAAATATATTTAATGAAACATAACATTAGATCTATGATGATTATTCATTGGATGAATACTTTCAATAAAGTAAAAAATGTTTTTCTTATTTTATTTTTTTTTTGTTTTTTTTATATAATTTATTTTATTTTATTTTTTTTCTGTCTCTGGCGGGAATCGATCGCGAAACCTCGGTGCTGATAGACTAGCTCACTACCAGCTAGCCTACCGGGGCAGTGTAGTTTTTGAATAAAAAAAATATGAGATTAAATTGTCCATAACAACAATAACAAAGTTGATTAAAAGTTTTTGTTTCATTACTATAAAGACATTTTTATTGTCATAATAAAAATTTAAATTTATGAAGGCAATTATTGAAATATGTTGCTTTTATAAAAAAATTTTTGATTTCATAAATTTAATGTCATATAACATTAGATGTATGAAATAATTAAATCTTGCATTTTTTATTTAACAATTAAACATTTTTTTAAGGAAACTGTAATTTTGTATTAATTTATGAATATAGTTAAGTTTGTATATTGTTTTTTTATGTTCCCAATTAAAATTTTTTGTTTAACTTTGACAAACTTAAGTTTTCATATATCCAATGAACATTTTTAACGTAATTACGAAATCTAATGAAGCGATTTTAACGAAAAGACTTCATTATAACTATGAAATTCCATTTAGACAATGAAAATTTTCATTTAACCAATGAAATTTTTTTTATGAAAATGATTCATTAAATATATGAAGCATTTTTCTTTCAGTGCACAACATATATTCGTGTAATATAAAAGACATATAACACACGAAGTTGCACACAAAACGAAATGAAATTCTTAAATTTGGCCACTGTAGCGAGCAGGATGCCTCTAGACGGGTCAAATGTATGACCAACCCCACTTTATTTTTTTTTCTACATTAATTTCTAACATACCCACCCGCTTTCATTATTGCTTAGGGAGCTCTCTTATAAAATGTTCAAAACAGACTAGAAATATATTGTAGAAAAATTCCAATCACTGCCTAGGAGTCGCTTCTAGGGGGATATAATGTATGAGCGACCTCAATTCGTTTTTTGTCCTCAACATTTTCTCGAGGCACACTTATCCTTTATCTCCACTTCTTAGGGGGAATCTCATACAAATATTGCGTTTTATGAAATTCTTAAATTTAAAGTATTAATAAATTGTCAAGATCGACAGTTTATTAAGGCCCCTATTACGATTCACAACTCAACTCAGTTGAGTTGTAATTAAGACAACTGGTTGTGATCAGTTGTAATTTTTGTTATGTTTTTGTTCACCGCAACGCAGCAAAGTTGTAAACCATAATACAAAAATTGAGAAATGACAACTCAACTGAGTTGAGTTGTGAACCGTAATAGGAGCCTAATACTTAAAATAATAAAGGTCGAATAAAATACATATTATACATACTCTTAAATTTAATTAAAATTCATCGTCTTTTGTGAATAAAAACAAAAGTTATAAACAGATTTTAGTTTTTTTAAGCTTGTTTTGTTTGCAACTTTGCTTTCCTTTATGTCTAGAGAAAATTAGTAGCTGCATTTGCCAATTTTTTATGAATTTTTAACAAACAAAATAATAATAACAACTGTGATCAAAAAATGACAAATTTTCTGCACAGAAAAAATTAAAAATTTTCTCTAATCACCAATTTTATACCAAATTCATAGAATCAAGCAACCCATTTGTTGATTTTGCACCTATTACCAAAATGATTATATTGATTACTTAAAATTGTAAAAATTTAATATTTTGAACATTATTTTTTCAATAAATGATATTTTTAATTTTTATTAAAAAAAATATCAAAAAACTTTGCCGTTTCAAACAATGTGTTGATTGATTTTGACAATTTCCAACAACAATTTCACAAGTTTAAATTATTTTATTTTTAACGAAATAATTTTTTGTTATTTGATTATTATTTTAATTCAAAATTTATTTCAAAACAAAAAAAATGTTAATTAAATCAAAATTATTTTTTTAATTTTCGTTCAATAAAAAAAAATAATTGATTCAATTATCACATTAATTAAATTTAAATACTTTTTAAATAATTTTTTTAATTGATAAAAAACTACTAATAATTTTTTCTGTGTGTGATAATTTTTATATTTACATACATCAATTTTAATATTTTAAGTTTTGTGTTGTGCTGTCCACCTTTACAAAATTCTGTGATATAATTTATAAATGATGTAAACTGACGAAAAAGATTATTATTTTAATAAAAACTCAATCCCTGAAGAAGTTGGAAAGAATACCAACGAAACGTCGGATTTTATTGAGAATGAAATAAATAATCTTTTATTTACATTAAATTAATAACCTTGAAAGCCTGCATATAGGAAACTATATAAACTATTTAGAGTAATCAAAAAAGGACGATCAACACTAATAATAACAAAATTTTCGAAGTTTTGCTAAAAAATTGTTCGTTTTTTACAAAAAAAAAATATGTTTTTAAAATGACTGTGCATCACTTTCTGTGTCGATCTAATGATGTCCGTCCGACTGGCTGGCTGGCTGTCCATGCAACCTTGTGCGCAAAGTACAGGTCGCATTTTTAAAGGTAATTTAATACAATTTGGTACACAGGTTATAATTGGTACAAGGGCGAATCGGTCCATCATTTCATATAGCCCCCATACAAGCTGCTTCCCGAAATAGGGTTTTAATGAAATTTGAAGCATAGATAGATCCCCTCTCATTTAGCCATACAATCTCGAAAATTTGTTTTTAAATACTGTGGTGTTGGGTATCATATGGTCGGGCTTGAACGACTATACTTTCTTACTGGATTTTTTTGTAGCTCTGTCTTAGCGGTACTGTAACGTACTTCTTATATTTTTCTATATATTTTTTATGTGTTAGGGTTTTTAGTTAGTGTTTTTCATACGGGATTTCCCGGGACAAAAATCCCGGGATCCCGCGCATTTTCGGGAAAAAAATCCCGGGAAATTTGTGCGGGAATTCGTCCCGGGATTTTTTAATTTAATTATATCAATTTTACTGCTGATGTTGTGTTGTAAATATGTTGTGTCATGAAATGGACCTTAGCCGTTAGGCAGAAAGGTCTTAAGTAAAAAAAAAACGCATTCGGAGTTTTTGATTGGCTTTCATTCAATTTTTTCTATTTTGTTTAGTTAAAACTACTTTAGTCTACCACAACAGCTTCTTCATCTACTCTTATGAAAAAAGTCTATAAAATACACCAAATAAAAATTTTTAATTTAACAAAACGAAAAACTGCAGCTAATATTTATGTATATGCAGAGCAGCTGCATAAAAAAATTTTTCGGATTAGATTCTATATGAGACGTTTACAAAAGTTATTAATATAGAAAACGCTTATTCGATTGGAAGAAAATATTTTTTTTAAAGAGGAATTACAAGTTTTGAAGTAAGTGATAAGAAAACTGAAATTGTCTAGAAATTATATAATGTACCTTTGAGTATAAAGGCAAACATCTGTAGAAAGGAAACGTGTTTTCTCATTGAAATCTTCTTGATAAAAATTAGAAATAGGCTTCTAAACGATTCTGTAAGTCTGCTTTCACACGTTTCATCTTTTGATGCTCAACTCTTATCTTTTTAGGTGAGGGAATAAAGAAGAAAGGGGGTTAGTACCGAGATGCCTGTACTCGGTCAGTACGCTTTGTGTTTTTATTCGTTGGTATATGCACAACGATGGCTGCATGTAATTGTTTTCTCTTTTTTTCTCTTTGATTCGCTGGTATTAAAATTATTGTTGTTTTGAACCTAAAAAAGTTGAAACCGGTTGCTGCGTGTGATTATATTGGCATCTTTAAAAGGGAATTTAAAAGAATTTGAGCATCAAAAGATGAAACGTGTAAATTCAGACTAAATGCTTATTCTGAACTAAACTCCTATTTTAAAAGAAATATTTTGTAATACGTAATTTGTTTAAGTAATTTAATTTTTTTGGTTTTATATAAATGCTTTCGGCTTTTAATTAATTCTGTGGCAATAAGTGCTTAAGTCTATTTGTTTAGTTTTATAGGAAAACAATTTCAAACTTTAAAGATGGATTTTGGAATTTTGCTCCAAGTGAAATATAATCATCAGTTCTTTGCGGTTATAGTTTTTTAAGTTTTTATTTCTAAACACTCCTAATGTCACAGATCGAAAGTAAACTTAAGTTTTGATACCAAATGTTATTGCACTTTGAAAAAAGAAAACCAAAAAGTCATTTTGTTATAACTTCCTCAAAAATCCCACAAAATAATTGAAGTTTTGCCCATGTGTACTTTTGAACATGCAGATCTTAAGGTGCCATTAAGCACTTTTTCCTTTTTGCCGCAGAAAAAAAAAACTTATTTAATTGATCTCAGGAAGTGTTATTTGTTCAAATAAATTAAATAAAATAATATTTTGCGTCGATTTGTATTGAGCGGGATTTCCCGGGATCCCGGGAAATTGATAAATAAATCCCGCTTGCCCGGGAAATGAAAAAGTCCGGGAAAAGAAAAACTCTATTTTTAGTATAAAGACATTTTATACTTTTTTGTTTGCTTCACTTCAAACAATAATACTTTTTCTGTAACGTCTTTTTACCATCGCAGTTTGTTATGTCTTATTTCTTTTTAAATAGAGTTTTTGTATTAAGTAACGTCTGTTAGCTTTCCTTCTCTCTGTTTTTGGTATAGTAACGCTTTTTTTGCCTTTTTGATATAGTTTTAGCTATTAAGAATTTCTCTGTATATATTGAAATGAAAGTGATTTGCATAACCAAATATCATTCATTCCTGCAAATTTTGGGTTTTTACACGAATTTGTAACAAAATTGGAAACAAAAAATCTATCATTGGTTTCCCAAGTCAATATAGTTATGGACACTGTAAGAGAAATGTCCGGTGTTCTAGGGGATATAGGAGACAAAGCTCATAAAACATTTAAATCAGTTTTATTAAAAAATTAAGGATTTTCGGTACTAAAAGATATTGGGTATATTTTGGGAGGCAAGCGGAATTGTATGTCCAATCGAATATATACTTCAGAACAAATACTCAATTTTAAATATGCGCCCTTGACATCTGTAGACGTAGGAATAACTTTTTCTATGTACAAGAACGTGCTGACTCCAAATAGACAGAATTTTTTTTTTCGAAAATTTTTCGCATCAATTTTTAATTTACTGTATTAAACGTATTAAACGAATAAAGTGGAAACTAAACAACAAATTTAAATTGCTTTTTTTTAATTTTAACAGGTTGTTTTCTTGTTTTTAAATGCTTTTTTTAAGAGCTTAAAACTGTTTTTTTAGTTCGTTTTTTGGTTGCCCTACTCATAACATAATTTTGTTTGTCCATAATTGCCCATGGGTACCAAATAGGTTGCGTTCCCAAAACTTTAAACTTTAAATACAGTGCTGTAGGGTTTCATATGGTCTTGAGCGACTATACTTTCTTACTTGTTTTTTTTATTAACGTTGAATGCATTCATAAATTTATTAAATCGATCTAATGTATTTTAAGTTGTTTTTTGTTTAAATAAATTAAAATCAATTATATTTTATTTAGAAGGTATTCCTAGGAAATTTAAAAATCGAACTCTAGTGGGGTACCATTTAATCAGGCCTGTTTAATTGATAAGCCGGTTGTGTTTGTATATTTTAAGAATAAATGCGGTTTTATTTTAATTTTCTGAGGCCATCATTGAGTTTTTCTTTAATTTTATTACTATCTCTTGACATTGTTGTGACTATTATATTTAATTAATCCGGGTTATTAATCATCAAACGATTACGATTAAGAAAATCTTTGTTTAGATTGTATGATGTAAGAATTTTACCGATTTGCATAATTCTCGACTTTAATATAAAATAATGAAAATTACACTGTGCTAGAATTTGACACTTTTTTTTTAGTGTTTTCAATAAACTCAAAAGTTTTTGACTTCCCCATTTTCGAAACAACGTTATATCTCGAAAACAAGAGCTAACTAAAAAAAACAAAAAAAAAAAAACGTCTAGCAAGCAGGGCTGTGGAGTCGTTAAGAAAAAGTTATAACTCCGACTCCGACTCCTTTTGGTGAAATTTTTTAAGTACGACTCCGACTCCGACTCCGACTCCGACTCCGACTCCAACTCCGACTCCGACTTCTTCTCTAACCTAGCATTATTTAAGAGACTAGTTTTTTTTTGACTTTAAACTCTTTTTTAATTTAGTACCTGTTAAATGGTTAAATATAGCAAGAAAATGATTCTGTAAAAATTTCAAATCGATATTTTAATTCTAACGTGCCGCGCATTGAGCTTTAACATACTAATTACTAACATATGAGTAGGAAAGCTGCAAAAAATTTTATTTGGATTTTGGAAAAGTTGAAAACAACACCAAGTCCAATTGGCTTATACGTTAAAGGCATCAAGTGTACTTAGTGTTGTTTACCACAATATTAATAGAGGCAAAGGACAGTCCTTTTTTGTAAATTGTGAAGTGAGGTCTTTTGTTTTTAATATACATTTTATTTATTAAGTCAAATCATTCTCAGGAAAATTTTATAAAGTTTATTAAAACATGCATATGCGCTTTCAGTTGTTAGTTCTACAATTTATATAACACATTTTGAAGAGAAATGTAACGTAAAAAAATGTTGTTAGCCTTCTATTATTTTTGGGAAATAGTACCCCTTTTGTTGTTGGACTTGGTGCTGTTTGTCTCAAGGTATGGAACAGTACCATACACAGAAAAAATTATTGCTGAATTATTTTCAAACAAACGCTTGTTTGAAATTTTTTTTAATTTCTACAAATTTTTTTACTGATTCAATTAATATTTTTGTTTGATTTTTATTTTAGCCAACAGAAATGTTGACAACTATTCAAAAATATAATAAACGCGTTATTGGCTTCTAGTTTTCATAATTTTGTATGAAATATTTAACGCTCTTTATTGTTGTCGTGTTTTTGCATTTTTTTATTTGACCGTAAGCAACACTTCTTTATGTGACATATAAGAACAACAAAAAAAAACACATAGTCTATTTTTGGACGCTTTGAAAAGGTACAACTATAAGAAAGATGATAAAATATTGTGGCGAGGTTTGTAGTAAAAAACAACAAAAACAATAATAGGTAATAAACGTTTCACTCTTTTTAAACAACAACAACATTAGAAGAAACAAAATAAATTTTTTGTTGGTTTCAAAGTTGGTAAAAAAGAATGAAAAACAAAATCCCGTATTCAATTTTTCAAAAATGTTTAGTTAAATACCTACATCAAATAAAAGAAATAAAATGATGACGAAAAACATGTCGAGTCGGTCTGCTGCCAAGGAAAGGATACAGAACAGTGAGTGAAGAAGAAAAACATTGTGTGAACAAACAAGACTTGGTGCAAAAATTATTCCAACAAAAAAATGTGTCTCAAAGCCAGCCGGCGCACAGTGCGAAATTCAGGAAGTTTAGCGGAACTTTATTAAATTTTTGAAATACATTAAATGCATAAGATTATTCATTATTTCGGTTGCTTAATATCCCACCTCAAAAACCTCATACTTAGTTTGGAGATTTACCCTGCGAAACAACTGCAAAATACACCTGAAAGTTGCATTTCTTATTCAATTATACTTTTTGCATACAGAAAGATTTTCGATTTGTTTCAGTTAATAGAGTGGTACATACAAACGGCAGTGCAGTAGGCCATGATTTTTACATAATTTATTTTATGAGAAAAATGTCAATTATTGGCATTTAAATAATTGCAAAATCGTTTCGTACTCGTGTGTGATTTGTTCGTGAAAAAAGTGATTTTTAAGAAGTGAGTAAATTTAATTTTTTAACTTCGTTGGAGACTTTAAAAGGTGATACCACATAATACCATCTTAAAACGCACAACATTTTAAAGGTATGTTTTTCCTCTATTGGGAACACAAAATATCTTCTGCGATATTTTGCGATCTTCTTTTAAATTAAACTTTTTCCAGAATGACTTTGCAAATTTCATATAACTGTATTTTACAAAATTGGAAGGAAGAACCGACATCGGACGCCATCATTGGTTTTGTTTTGGAAAAAAATAGGCTTACCAGTGCTAACATCTGACGCTCTTTGCAGTTTAAAAGTAACTGTTCGTGCGCTAGTTTGTAAAATACAAAAAAGGTGGAGGGAATCCAGTCGAAATTTAGCATCATTTCTAAATAAAAATGCAAGCTGTCTTAAAAATAATGTAAAATTTTCAACTGCTGTAAGGGATGCATTGCCTTGTGGATCGAGGACCAATGCAGGCAGACCTAAAAAGGAATTTAAGGATTGTCATCCTAAAGTGCAATACAAAAAATTGCAACATCTTTTGCAGTTCGCTAGTCAAGACGAGTTAGCCAAAGGAACAGAAAATAAAAAAAAGTTGCAGAGATGAAAAAATACATTCAACAAAAATTTAAAGAGGAGCTTGGCTTGCTAATAGATATGCCAAAACAGCAGACCGGAAACACAAACGATGGTAATACCGCAAGGAAATTCTTTAGAAATGCCGAAAAGTCAGCCGAAATAACTGGCGTTAATTTAGATTTGATCAAGCGTTTTCATGTGCTGTTGGAGTGCCTAAATTGTGGTCTTAAAATTGATTCAGAAAAGTTCGGCGATTATGCAAGAGAAACTTTAGAGTTGTATTTGAAAGAATATTTCTGGTACTCAATGCCTGTTAGTGTGCATAAAGTCCTTTGTCATGGAAAGGATATTATAGCCTCTTGCATTCTTCCGATTGGACAATTTTATGAAGAAGCTCAGGATGCAAGAAACAAACACTGCAGAAAATATCGCGAACTTTTTACTAGGAAAACATCCCGAATTGACACAAATACGGATTTATTTAATCGACTGCTTATTTCATCGGATCCGTACATCGCTAGTCTTCGTAAAGCACCTAAAACCAAGCTTAGTGAAGTTACTTCAGAAGTTTTAGAGGTGTTAGAAACATTTTAAGACACATGCAATGATTACGAGTATTCAGACGATTGCAATGAGACTAGTTCTGAATTGATGTTTTTTTAATTGTTCTATAATTAAAAACGTAAATAAACTCAAAGACTTAAAAAAAACACATTAATTTTTATTAAAACTTTAAAAAAATCACAAACAGAACTGGTTTACTGGTTTAAATAATAAAGTTCCGCTAAACTCAAGAAATTTCGCACTGTGCGGCGCCGCTCTGCTCTGCCTTCATCTACTTCTACAGTGCTTGCTTGTGTGCGCGTCATTGCTTGTGCAAAAACTTTTTTGTTTGATTCAGCAAAATTATTTGTTTGAAATTTATATGATTTTCAGTAAACTATTTGTTTGATTCAGTTAAATTATTTGTTTGAAAAAATCAGTGTTTTTTTTCAATAAACGAAATGCAAATAAATTGTTTGAATATGCGAATTTGTTTGTAGGACCGATTTCAGACAAAAAATGTTTTGATTCTACAAATTTTTTGTTTGAATTGGAAAAATAATTTTTTCTGTGTAGAAGGTAACGAACCTTTTATGACGTAATTTTTTATGTATATCATCGACATAAAAAAAATATGTTAGGATCATATAAAATATTCGTACAAATGCACATTTTTATAACATAAACATCATTTGCGATTATCAACATGTTTGCGCGGTCTGCTGTAAAGTTTTCAAAATGTGGCTTGATGTAGTTTATCTCCCACCTGCAGAGTTAAAAAAAATGTGAATTTTTAAACTGCTAAATTTAAATCTTTTTCTTCAGTGTACTCGCCATTGCATTTTTCCGTTCCTAATTCAATATTATTATTGTCCAAGACCGAAATTTGAAATTGCAAGTCTTTATTATCTCTCCAATTTTCCCTAAAGTGAGTAGATAAAAGTATTCTCAAATCATTTTTCCCACATTGATGGGAATTATATCTGGAACAATGTCATGTATTTTTCTGAGTTCCTTTTCCTTTTATTCTATTATAATTCACCTTGAAGGTTGGAACTTCAAATGTAGTTCACTTAATGCTTTCACCACAGGAGCTACAGCTGATTTCAAGTCATATCCATGAACATGACTACAAAAATATTTGTTAATATACGATAAATAAAAAACAACATCTTTACAAATTTAATTTTTAAATTCCTTAATTCGGCTCTATTTCATTAACGATATCTTGGCGAAATTCAAATAGTGAACCCGCTGGTTTTTGTTACAGAAATTTGAGGTCACATTAAAACATAGAAAAGGACATGCTTTGATACAATCTATATAACTATTCTTATAAATTGTCAAAATAAGATGTTATCTCAATTTTTTAATTTTTGAAACTCACCTACTCATATGAAAAGTATACTGGTCCTTATTTTCTGACTTCACGATTTCAAAAAGCAGACCCTCTTATGGCCAATTCCACTAATTTATTTAAATGTCAATTTATGTTTAAAATTTGTTTTTTTATGTCAAATAAAAATAAAATTATTAGAAAAATTATATTTAAATATGAATTGATATTTAAACAGAATTGGAGAAATTGGTCATTAAAATTTTTTATTTTAAAAAATATTAGAAAAATTGTAATGCCAAAAAGTCGGAGTCGGAGTCGCTAGTTTTTGTGGGTACTTCGACTCCGACTCCGACTCCGGTACAAAAACCTCAACTCCGACTCCTCAACTCCGACTCCGACTCCGACTCCACAGCCCTGCTAGCAAGACTGAATTCAGCGTACCCGAATTAGGTTAAAACGTCAGGTGCCCGTCTTGTATGTTTTTTCAACTAGCACAGTGTTATTATTAAAACGACAAAAAGTGAGTAAAATTAACATAAATAAATAATAAATAATTATTTTTAAAAACTTTTTAATTTCTATCAGGCTTATAGAAGGTTTGGTGTTTTAGGCTCATCACATGATGACATGATTAACGCAATTTAGTCTAGGATTGCTGTTGATTTCTTTAAATAGCCGATTAATTTTAATGACTCTCTTATTACGTTAAACTGTTTACATTTTCTGATAGTTTTTTGTCCAAATCTAAAGCAATTTTTTTTGTACCCTCCACAACTAGTTAGTTTGTCATTCAGTGTGAAACTTTTTTGATATTCATCTAAGACCGCAGAAAGTGTAATTATTCTGGGTCCTTGAATAATTCTAATTCGTTTTAGCTATGTCCGTCAAAAGAAAATAACAATATTGATGTCAAATTGCTTCTAGATATCCTAAGCAGTTTGGAATTGATATCCAGCAAAATCGGTGCAGACTAAACATAAATGGTGACGGAATACATGGTAAATATTTATTTTATGCAAATAGAAATCGTACTTTTAAATTTCATTATGATCGGTCCATAATTTACCATGGGTCCCATATAAAGACTAAGGCAGGGCTGCCAGGAACTTTTTTCCTTGTCCCCAAAAAATTGAAAAAAATATCCCCAAATTAAAAAACAAAACCTTAAAAAGTTAATATAATTTTTCTGTTTTTTTTCTGACCAAATTTTAAATTTTTTTAAAAAAATATTTCGAAAAATTTTAATAAGAAATCCCCAAATTAAATTTTTTTATTTTGTTTCTAGCGATTGGTTTCGGCATGTTTTTTAAAAATCCTTTTTATGCTATTCCAGTAAGGAATTACAAGCAGAATAATATGCTGTTTTTGAAGACGAATGAGTCAATTTATAAGAATTTGGAGGGTGTTCAATCGGTTTTAGCCAGCCTTAAAACAACAATAAAAATACATAAATCCGTCATTTATTTAATACTTCGATGCACCATAACTACTAACCAATAACCCAGCATTCTTTTTCCCAAAATTATTATAATGTCTTTCATATTTACTTATTTTTGGGGAAGACATACATGTTTGCTTTAAAACTTCCCTTAAAAAAATTTAAACTTTTATGTGGTGTGAACGGTTTTAGATTCTATTTTTAAATAAATTTTTTTTAAACACTCACTCAAGAAAAATAACATAAGTTTATAAAGTACTTTTTACACACTTAACAAAAATGGTAATCTTAATTAGGACCCTTTACACAGTATAATTTGTTGATAAGAGTTGAGCAGCTCATACACGATTCAATTCAAATGTCAACTAAGTCGGTTGTTGTCAAAATTAAAGCGTGTATGGGTTTTTCAATGTTTGTAGTTTTCTTTTGCAAAAAAAGTTAGTATTAAAAAAATTATCTTTTGATGAAGTGTGTGCCCAAGCATCAATTCAGTTGAAAGACTCAGTTGACAATGGAATTAAAACGTGTATGGGGCGCATAAGATAAAAGTTTTGCTACTAAAAAATAATAAAAGAAGGAAAAATATGTATATTAAAAAGTGTAAAATCCCCAAAAAATCCCCGAATTATTTTCTTAAATCCCCAAAAAAATCCCCATATGACTTTCTTTGTCCTTTTTGCACTCATGAAATCCCCAACTTTGGGCATAAATCCCCAAGTCTGACAGTCCTGGAATAAGGACGAATAATTCTATTTTTAAAACAATTAGGACTGTCACAGTTTTATAAGGCTAGAAATCAACTTGTTAAATATCGTGAAAATCGGTTCGTAATTTTCCCTACGGCCTATTTAAAACCGTAACGAAGAATGCAATTGTACTAGAATTTCGTTTGTAATATTTTTCTAAAGCTACGGTCAGACTTATCAAATATTTGACAAAAAAAAACGGGACCAACAACCAAACTAAAAAATCATTTCGCTTAATTTCAATATTTATTTTGATTAAAATACCACATCTAACAAAAAACTGTTTTTTGCTATGTCTAGTAGTATAATTGGTTTATTTTGTAATATTAAGACCATTTTAAATCTCACTAACTATTAACAAAAGTAGGGGTTACGCTTATTTGATCAAATATTTAATAAGTGTGACCGTAGCTTAAGGGTGTACGGCACACTTTTTTTTTGGCGATGGTTCGCTTTAATGTCTATATAATTTTTCTCTTCTTTTTTAAAATAAGAACTATTTTCTATAATTTATTTTTTCAAAAGCCATTTTTTTTACTAAATAATGTATAGTTAGTCCAAAAAAATATAAATATCGTTTTCCTGAACTGTGCAGTGATTGCAGCTTTGTTTTATTAAATCATAAATTCAACCATTGGAAAGACTGAGGAAGGTACAGAGAATGGCCTCGCAGCGCATTAAAGGGGCTCTTGGAACTACTCCTACCAATTCGCTTGATATTAAATTTCATCTACCACCCTTGGATTTGGTGAGAAAAGTGATGAACTCAGCAATCCGCCTCAAATGTACCCAATAGGGGAGCGCTGAAACCAAGCCGGAACGCGTGGAGAAACATAGAGCCGGGGGGAGAAAAGCGTGAACTTCTAGATTACTGAAGCGTTTTCCAGGCGGTGACACTTGCGATCAAGGAAGCTGTAGACTAGATCAGACTATCTGCTCTGCCGACGATTGCTGCGGATATTGACACTGAAAATTGTGCCGCTGCTATGACCTTAGATTCCCTCTCCCTCAGAACAAGAACAGCCCGTGACTGACGCTTATCTCTAAACGAGATGGCTGAGCAGTTTGATATCAGGATTATATGGATCCAAGGGCACGGGGATATGCTGGGGAATATTAGGGCAGATGAGCTTGCTAGACTGCTCTCCTGTAAACTTTGAATGCAAGACTACAGGCGATTGTGGTGCCGCCTGGATGACAGGCAAACTTTGTCTACTATCGATGACCAAAAGGGCCATATAACTTTTGGTATCTGTTGTCACGGGCCAATGTCTTAAAGGAAGGCATACATAGCGTCTGGGAGCCAAACACTATGATTATTGCCGCGGCTCTGATGCCGTAGATTAGAGAGAACGTAGACCACCTTCTTTGTCACTGTTTTACAATAGCGAGAAGACGACTGGCCGAAATGGCATCCGGTACCGTTAAAAGATTGTACGTTGTTATGCTTGCATATTTTGTTAATGAATGTGCATATAAAATGTTGCTCTGTTTCTTAAATATGAACTTAAGACGAACAAAATTAAATAAATAAACAATAATAATAAATGTGTTATCTACGGGTCATGAACGGAACACTCGGATAAAAACGTAAACAATATGAAATTGTGCATTGCAAATCATTGGTGGTTCTTTTGTTTACACTTAATGCATTATTAAAAAACTTAAGTCAATGATAAGAATATTAAATATAATTAAAAAAAAAATAATTTTGCAACATATCTTAATAGTGGGTATCTTAAATTTACTTACATATACAGCATACCGCCAATAATCTCGATGCATCATCGGGCGGTGTACATTCTGGGAAGAAGGGTTTTAGAACGTACACACTAAATGTTAGAGCAACTATAGCTTGCGAACATGGACGTACTATCATACACTCTATCCAAAGACGGATAAAAGCCATAAATGGACCAAATGTTTCCATAATATAAGCATAATCTGCACCAGATTTTGTTATCATCGTACCCAATTCTGCATAGCAGTACGCACCAACCTGAAATAAAAAAGTTGCAAGAGAAAATCAATTAATTTGGTTAAAACTATGAGGCATATACATATGTGACTTTTGTAATCAATTACATTTATTTTTGCTAAATAAATATGCTCAACACGTTTTGTCTCTTGCGAACTGTGCGATTGACAGTTGATTTTCATGCCATTATAAACATTGACACTTCATGTCTTTAAGGGTTTTTTTTATGAGTACATGCCACATACTTTTATATTCTATTTTATTTAATAAAATGCTAAAGACAGAAAGGAAATCTATTTAAGTAACAGTAGGGTGGTATTTAATTGAAGGTATTAAAAATAGTGAACTTTTAACAATTCCGCACATCACGAAATGGAAGAATAGGTTAAAATTGCGTTTGATAAACAATATTTTTATACCCCCACCACTAGTGGAAACTTTTTTGATATCTGTCAACACCAGAACCTTTTAATATATTTATAGCCACGCCATTATAGGTAGAGAGTATATTAGGCGTTTCTTCATAAAAATATGAGTAACACACAAAAATATTGGTTGTAGAATATAGGCCCACCTTCTCGTATACTGATCGGCTGGCTGACTAGTTGCCTGTCCACGTTAACCTTGAGCGCAAAGCAAAGATCACAAGTGTAGAGAAAATGTCATACTTAGATTCTAATTGTCACAAGGACGAAGACTATTGAAACTATTACATCGTTTCATGCAGGAGGCATAAAACAAAGCAGAAAATTATAAAGACATAAAGTAAAATTATGGGGTATGTCCTATAAACGAAATATTTAAAAATATCTATGGAATTTTTTCAAAGTCTCATTTATGTACATATACATACATATTTAAATAACTACCATCCCATTACAAGCATTTAAAAAATATTGAATACTTGAAACAACTAACTTGAATTCAAACACTCATCTTACGAGTACATTCTATAGCAAAACATTCCTTTATTTATTTCTTCATTTTATTTCCTGTCGGAGATAGTTTGAGAGTGTAAGAACAAGAATTGAGGTTCAATTTCATTTCCCTCTAACCCATACTCCCATCACTTAAACATGTCATCATTATTATGGATGGTTTTGATGTTGTGTATTTCTTTGTATTTTACGGCCATTATTAAGAATTTTTCAAGTAATTTCATTAGTTATGTTGATGATAGCAGACATATTTATGGTATGTCTTCATCAAAGAATTTAGTAAGTGGATATTTTGCAAACAATTCGTTAAAATTTGTATGTGCGTTTCATAAATATTAAATATTCTAGGATAGTAAGTGTTATGGAGAAATTTTAAATTAGAGTAGAAAAAATTAATTTGCTTCAAGTAAATTTAATGGAAATCTTTAATATTATCTAAGGCGTTTTTATTAAATGTTGCGAATAATCATAGTCCAAACTGAAACGAACACTAACCCC
Source organism: Pollenia griseotomentosa (assembly GCA_963931875.1). Taxonomy (NCBI): domain Eukaryota; kingdom Metazoa; phylum Arthropoda; class Insecta; order Diptera; family Polleniidae; genus Pollenia; species Pollenia griseotomentosa. The sequence continues at coordinate 114,584,479 of OZ007560.1, forward strand.
CCGTTTCCATATGCAAGTGCAAGTTTAAAAAACTCAATACACTCACACTTTTTCACTAGCATTCACACAATTTTTTGTACTTTCAGCCAATCAACTGTTTCCTCGATTTTTCGTTGATAATACGTATACACTACTTGCAAGTAATTACTTACATATGGAAACGAAGGGTAAGGGTATCGCGAGGTAAGGCTTAAAATCCAAATTGGTGAGGGAGCATCTTCAAGTTGTTATAGTTTAGGTCCAATTGGCAGCCGCAGATAATCATAGCTTACGTGGGTCTAGTAATTCGTTCCCGTTGTGTTACTATATGTCACTATCCTCCAGACGCCATATATTTTCAGTTTGCTAACATTTTTCCTTAGTCAACTGGTCGATTCAATGAAGGAATTAATTCCAACCAAATCATTATCACAAAGACTGGTTTTGTCTCTGAGGGTTCTTTGACCAAACAATGACAGAGAAGATGCTCTATTGTCTCTTCGTCGTTGCAACTTCTGCAAAGATCAATGTAAGAGAGACCTAGCCACTGCAGGTCATAACTCCAGTTAAGTTCCAAAGATGAAGTACGGAGAGCCTTACCGCCCTCTGAATCCTTCTACCTATAATCTATAGTAGGGCAGATTTTCAAGGTAAACATTTTCCATGTATACCCCTATAACCAGCAAGAATTTCAGATATCTCCCCCATCGAGAACAATTCTTGATATGATAAACACATTCTCCAGGGATCTTATGGCCGCCTAGGGTTTTCATTTAATCGGGCTTTTACTTTAATCGATTAATCGCCCGATTAATTAATCGAGGTTTTGGTTTAATCGGTTAATAATCGGTTAATTTTGTTATTGATCGGTTAACCGATTAGTAAAGTTTTTTTTATAAATTAAATAATTTCAATAATTAAAAATGAAAAATTATTTATTATTTGGAGTTTATTAGTAAAAAAAACAATAACATGTCAATTCTTGAACTAAAACGAGCAAACAAAAAAATAATTCATAACTATGTTATACATATTTTACATATGTATTATGTATTTATGAAATAATAAACTGCGAGATCATTTTATTTCAATAGTTTAAGGAGATCTTATAAAATGATCATTTAAAAAACAATTGGTTAATTTGGCACTTTTATTAGTTTTGATAAAACTTGACATGTAAAAAATTCTTTTAATTATCGTAGAGGTGGAGAAATCGAAAGTAACCCATAATACAAAATTTCTAATTTCTCAGTCCTTTAACTGGATTTTTTTAAACATATAAAATCTTCGATTAGGCTATTAGAATCCTGTTTTAATTTTTAACAGTTCTTATTGTTTCGGTTAATCCTGTTATTGTGTTACCATCGTGAGTTTCTTAAGATTGCAGTAGCCCGTTTCTGTATATCTCACATCGTAAAACTCTTCGCATGAAACGTGTGAATTGCAACAAAAATAGTGTGAAATGAAACAAAAAATGGTTTTTCTCACACAAGTGTTTCTGTATCTTTTTTTTGCGAGAATTATCTGTCATTTAAATAATTTTCCAGCAATTATTGGAAGGATGCGAGAAAAAGTGTTTCTATAACAATATTTTGCGAAAAGTTTCTTTCAAGAACTGTCAAAATAAGTCACATTTGAAATTGGTGGCGAGAAAAACAAAATGTAGATATTTTGAATTTAAAATATGTTTATATACTATTTTTTTTAAATAAATAAAAAAATAGAAGGAATATAAATGATAAATGCATAATTTATATGATGAAAATAAACAAAAAACAATTGTTATATTTTGTTAGTTTAAATTTTTGTTAGCGTTTTCTTGTTTTGGTTTTAATCAGTGCTGCCAGATAAATTTGTGTCAAAATCGTCAATTTCCTGAGAAAAAAATAAAAAAGATCGTCTTTTTTGTTTTAAAAATCGTGCAATTTAAAATCAATTTTAAACAAATTGGTTTCGACATTTATTAAAAAATAATCAAACAAAAACATAGTTAAAGTTCATGGGTATTTAATAATTATTATTTAATAATTGAGATATAAATCTTTAATTTACCTATTCCTATAATCTTTTTCTTTTTTACCTGAAATAGACTTAGTAGAATACCTTGTAGTTAAAATTAAAAAAATCGGTTCATAAATAAACGGGTTAAAGACCCAGTAAAACCTTCGCCTACAAAATAATATGTTAAGTAATCAGAAACACATAAAAGCACTACATACAATTCTACTGAAAAACAAATGAATTTTACAAGGGTTGTGCCAAAAAGAACAAATTCAAAAGTAAGTCATTTTTTTATCTTAATACATCCAGAAAAAAGTAGTTATCGAAGTTCTTATGGAAGAAAGCTACTTAATAACGGGTGAAAGAAGCTATCCATTTTGAAAAAGTTTTTACTGGGAGACAAACAAATTTCTTTCTTGCCGGAATAATGGTTTTGGCACAAAAGTGTACATATAAGATAAGAATATCAAATATCAATCATATTTTGTATATGTATATAAGAAGTATTAAATGTTCAAAATAAGCCAAGTCGGTCCATTACTTTCCCTCGAAATTTTGCTTTTGCCGATACATTTTTTAGGGAAGAAACAAACAATTTCGAGGACAATTTTCACAATAGATATAAATATAAAAATTTAAGCAGCCTTGTTTCTAAAGATATCTTTTTTTCTAATAAACAAACATATAAAAATATTTACAATGATCTTATTTCGAAGACTAAGGGGCTTATAGTGTAAAACGCAACGCCAACAATTTCATTAAAAGCAAAAATAAAATCAAAAATATTTTATAAATTTGTTGTTGCTTTCTACAGACATTCATATTATTTTTTGTTTTCAATTTTCAACGCCACAAAATAGAAGTGTTTGAAATTTAAAAATTCAAGATGAATTTCTATAGAAAGTAACAACAAAATTATAAAATATTTTTGATTTTGTTTTTGCTTTCGTCACTTTTTTAGAAAAAATCATCAAAACGTCATTTTGTTAATATCGGAACAAAAAATCGTCAAGATGACGATAACTCGTCAAATCTGGCAGCCCTGTTTTTATTATATTTATTTCTTTTGTTGACGTTTCGCTTTTATTTGACACTTAAGTACTGGAAATATTCCAGTATAAACAGAATTTGTTGTGTCTGTTTTCGCATTCAAATACAGAAACACTTTTATCTCATAAATCGAGGAACGATGGAATTTTTTGTTTCACACTTCATGTAAGAAATTTTACGATGCGAGAAATACAGAAACGAGCTACAGGTCATCATCTAACTCATCCTGGCAAAGCTCAGCACCGAGCATTCTGCCAAAAATTTCATTTCCGAATTCCTTATTTCTGTTTTTGTACTGTATTTTAAGAATGAATTTCTTGAAGGAAATATATTGTATGAAAAAATATTTCTAAACACAACTTTTATGGTGCACTTTGGCACCAAAATGCGTTTTAATACTACAAAAAATCAAAAATTTTGTTACATCGGTTAATCGACTGAAATTAACCGGCTTAATCGTTAATCGAAAAAAAATCAATTTTAAATTAACCGATCAGTTAATCGGGTAGTAATAAATCGGTTAACCGATTAACGGTTAACCGAATGAATACCCTAGCTCTGCCAGATACCTTTCTATACTGAACACAAAAAAAATTCTACAAAATTTTTCACTTGTTTAAGCATTAATCAAAAATTAAATCAGTTTTAATTAAGTGAATTAATCGATTAATCAAGTGCCATTATCTTGGCTTGAAAAAGTTGTTTATAATGTTATAATTTGTATTAAAGACTGCAAAAAGCCACAGCTCACTTTCAAACCAGTACATACATCGATATCAATACACGAAACAATCCGTTATTTTTTTCACTCATCAACATTGAATGAACATCGATGATTTTCTTTCGATGCATCGAAGTCCGTTGTGTGATATTCAATATTACTTAAGTCGTTGTAAAAGAGCCTGTGCCAGTGATGCACAACGTGGCACAATAGGGCCATTTTTGGCACTTTTGATGATGGCAATGTGGAAATCTATTTTGGCCCTTTCAGCTCTAAATTCAACTAACTAGTTTAAATCGTTCAATACATTTTTACATGATATTTTCTCACTATTTCGAGCACTACTTTTATTTAAGAATTTTTTTTGGTTGTTCAGGACTAAGTAAACCAAACAAGCGGTTTGATCTATGATATGATGAAAAATAAAACATATGAATCTTGGTTTTACTAAAATCCAAAATTTAAAATCAAATCGCTTGGTGTAGTTTACTTGGTGCGTTCAAGAAAAAACACCTTACTTTTTTTTGTAATCAGTCTTGTTTTTAAAATAAAATTATTTTAAGTAAATATCAAAAAAACAAAGTGACTGTCAAATTATAAAAATGTTTCATATGTAAACAAATAAAATTTTGTATTGAAAAATAAATTTTCGTGCTGCTCTTGAGCATGAATCATACGGACATGTTTTTTTAAACCTATAATGGCCATTTTCTCAATGTATCGACAAACTGTCGGTTACTTAATGTCAACATAAATTTATTATACCGATAAACTGTCCGTTAACGATTTTGGGTTTCTTAATATACCGACAAAAAACATTGGTTTGAGTTGGCAACACCACACAATATTCATGTAAAAGTTGGGAGTCAGCTGCCTGAATTTATCTGTACGGCAAATAAAAGGAAAATAAATAATTGGCAGATGCGTGCCGGTTAGCATTGCGACAAAATAGAAGCAAATGAGACATGGAGAAAACCAAATTTCTTTAATGTGCAGTTTTTCGTTTTTGAAAAAAGATATTCGCCTAATGAGAAAATGGCCATAAGTATGTACATAAATTTTTAAATTCTTTTTTCATATAAATGAATGTTTTACAAACTATAACCCTCTAAGGTCCATTATTGCAAACTAATGATAAAGTTTCTGATAGTTAACTTGACCAATAGCTATCGTGAACGATAAAATTACCATTAAATTTTCTCCACTATTACAACCATTGTTCGAAAATAAACACTAAATATCGCTCCTTAGTGTTCGTTTCGGTAGATTTGTGGAAAACACAAACGCTAGTAGTGTTTGTGAAGTAAATAAAACAAAAAAAAAAAAAAATAACGATTCCCTGTTTGTCAACTTTCGAACACAAAAATAATACTGTTCTTATCCAACTTCACAAAAAGGTGAGAACATTTAACTCCGTTCGATTTTTTTCAGCTCATTATTGTTCGTTTATTTCTGTTGTGTTTAGCGCCTTTTGGCTGATAAAAAAAAACCCAAAAATATTTTACAAAATACATATACGAAAAAAAATAAAAAGCCAGCAAACAAATTCTACGCAAAGAAAACATATACACAATAATTACACAAAATATGATGTTTGTCTACAGTATCATTACAATTGTTCTGTTTTTTTTAGCGAAGAACATAACACTATATAATATTCGGATCTTTCTAGAAAATAGTTACGAACGGTTCGTCTACTCAAACACTAAAAAAATAGATATCGTTCCTGGGTGTGTAAGCCAAACGCTAAATAATGTTCTGTTTTTTTTTCGAACACTTATTACAACTGTCTCAAAAGATGAAAAATGTTATTTTTATGCTGTGGCAACATTGCAGTAGATACCGACTACTTTTGGTTGTTACACTACGTATCTTAGTGGCAACGACTTACCTATTTTTTTTAATTGAAATCAGAAGTTTTTTTATTTTTTTTTGTTTTTATTGGTGAATTGTTTTGTTTTTTGTGTTAAATTGTGCTTTATGGACATAAAATTGTCGTTGAACTTATCATATCTTCAGCAGAAAATATGGTAGTTTCAAATTTTTAAAGTTCACTTGCAATGTTACCATGAGGGCAAACCTGCTTTTAGCTTATTAGACACTTTTTGGATTAATGTAAACTTGTAATAATCAGACAAATTTTTTAGGTACCTTTAAAGGTGAACCCACCTATGTTGTCCGAACTTCCTAGGAATGATTCTTAGCAGCGTTTAGGTAGCCGCAAAAGTGAAAAATTGCCCGATTTTTGTACCTTTTTTCCCCTAAAGCTACCTAAACGGTGTTATAAATCATTCCTAGGCAGTTTATATGTTTTAAAAAGTTGTTTACCGAGATCTTAGGTACATTTTTGTAGTTGATTGCTTCAGTGAATTTTTAACGGTTTGCTACCTATGGACCTGAACAGGGGAAAAAAGGTAAAAAATCGAAATTTTTAAAGTTTTTTGCGATTTTGATCTTGAAGATATAGTTTTTTTTGATCTTTATGGTAAGAGCTACAACTTTGTCTCAGAGGGCAAATCAAAATTCCGAACGGTTTGCAAGATATGAGCCCGAGAAAATGATCACTTTTTTGCAAAAATGATACCAAGGCCCCAAATCTTTGGTGACCCATAAAAAAGTGCATGACTTTGGGCAAAACTGGGAGACACGGGTCTTTTTTTTGGTCTTTTATCACGTAGAGTTGTCCGTATATGGTTATTTTTCCATGACTTAAAAAATTACACACAGTGTAATTAAAAGCACATAACCCTCCAACAGTTTTAGCTGCATTAACGCAGCTTTTATTATTTTTTTACTCTAAAAAGCAAAATTAAAAACGCTAAAATTTCTTTTGATAAACTTTGAATTAAAGTATGGATATTACAACAGGAAACTCTACCCTTTTTCACGTTACGCCACCAAGCTTTTTAAGTTGTTTCTCAAAGAATTATTTTATATATTATTTAATTTTTTTGTATTATGGTTTAAAGCACAGTTAATTGAAAAAGAGGTACAATTTTAACAACATGGGCCTTAAATACAATATTAATTGTTTGGTGGCGAAACGTGACACTTCTTTGGAAGTGCCCATATGTACTTTATTGTAAAGTTAACATTCTTAAAATCAATTGTGATAAGGCAAATATGTAAATAAAACACTAAAATATCTTCTTAATGCCTAAGAGCCAAGTTTTGAATACAAGTCCTTAATTAAAATTCTTTTTTGTCTAAGCGCTAGAATAGTGAAGAATTAAAGTTACGGGGAAGATTATAAACGAAAATCTACCACGGAGTTAAAATTTGTTCAGTTGAAGAAAAGTTAGGAGTTGGATAAAAGGGAATCAAAGTATTAAGTGCTAATCTAGTTAACTCATTTTGTTTTTTGGATCTTTTTTTAAAATATTTCTTATGTATAAAAATGTTTGTAGATCAACCCACTTTTTGTTGGGTAACTGTACCAATATTTATAATTGCTTCATTGAATATGCATTGCTCTTCAATTTGCTAATTTAAATAATCAAACTAATAAATAATTCCTTTTCTGTATGACCATCTGTATGACGTTGAAACGTTTTAAAATGCAATTGTTGTAGACAATTGTTATTATCGTAAAACGTATTTATTACGAGCTCTTAAACAAATATCTATTTTATTTATTTTGTTTTATTTGTAAACAAGTGATAAACAGGCCTAAATTCCAACCTTTCCTCTGACTGGCAAGACAAATAATCTTTGTGATGTTCGAGTTAAATAAATAAATAAACTGAATAGATGTGCAACTAGTTACAGACTTTTAAATTTGAATACTATCATAAGTCCAGTATACTTAAAAAGTTAAATAATAATAAAATGTAATTGCTTCAATCCAAATGTTTTATTTATAATTAAAAAAAATTTTTTAATCTGTATTTAAGACAAAAATGAGACATAATTTTTAATTCGCTTTAAAAAAAAATTTGTAAAGGGTGGTCTAACCGAAACGCACGATGGTAATTCTACATTTTTTTTATTTATTACATTATTACATATTTATTTGCAATCTATCTTACGATAATAAGCAAAGGAGTTATTAAGGTGGGTCTAGGACCAAAATTTTAAGGCGTTACACATGTCTGTTTGCTTTCAATTGAAAACAAAAATTTCAGTTATATATGAAAATAATATTTACACATATAGAGTTAAATTAAATATTTAATATTATAAATAATAAATTAGAAACTATAGCTAAAAAAAAAACATTTTTAGTAAATATATATTTCAAAAGATTTTGTTATTCGTGCTTAATTCCCAGTTTTTATTATTGATAAAAACACTTGAAATTTATTGTTGATGGGATAAGCTATTCCTATGCGCATTTCACTGGTTGCTTAGGCCAGATCATCAGGAAACTTCATCCATAAAGATTTTAGAAAAACTAAAGATATTAAACCAAATAAAACTGTTAAGCGTATAAGACTTATAGCAACAGTTCTACTTGTAATAATATCAAAGTTTAAACAAAACACATCAACAATAAACTACAACTTATGTTGAGAGAATTTCAACTAATTGTAGTGGGGAATGTAAGATGAGATAAACCCACTGTTTATTGTTGATGTGTTTTGTTTAAGCTTTGATATTATTACAAGAGGGACTCCAGCTTCAAATTGACAAATATGAGAAAAATCGTTGTTGATTTTGACGTAGAAATATTTGTTTTTCAAATATGATAAAAATAATAAATAAAATGGAGCAGGAATCATGCTTTTTAATTTGTATAATAATCCCTCATGCCATACTTTATCAAAAGCCTGCTGGATATCCAAGAATACAGAAGAACAAAATTTTTTATTTTCAAAAGAGTCAGTTATCACTTTAATAATTCGATGACACTGTTCTGGCGTGCCATGTTGTCTTCGAAATCCGAACTGCATTCTGAAGTAATGGATTTAAACGTTTGAGAAATAATTTTTCAAAAATTTTTGATAAAATCGGCAATAAGCTAAAATATATTTTCCGGCTTACTTGGTTTTAAAACCATTATAATTTCAGCACACTTCCATTGAGAAGGAAAGTGTTGGAGACGTAAAATGGAATTGAATATTTTAAAGTGAGGAATAAGATTCCTTTTAAAGGCAAATACTTAATTGCAACCGCATCTATTTTGTCATATCCCGTAGATTTTTTGTTATTAAGGGCGCATATCTCCATTTTTGTTTCTTTAGGTGTAATATGCTTTAAAGGCAACTCCATTTGACAAGCTATGTCTAAGAAATGTGCGACATCGTTGACATAAGTACTCGTTTGTTGAGGCCTAAAAATTGATTCTAAATGTCCAGCAAATGCATTAGATTTTTCTTTATCAGTTCTGAGCCAAGTATCATTAGGGGTGATCCAACTAAAACGCACGATGTTAATTATAATTTTTTTTTTTTTAATTTCCTAAGCTAATCCCGCGAAGCTCTATGCTTGTCTGCAGGAAAGAAACCAGAGTCTCTGGCGGGAATCGAACCCGCAACCTCGGCGCTGATAGACTAGCTCGCTACCAGCTAGCCTACCGAGGCACTCAATAAATAAAACAGAAAGTTTTCAGAGAATTATCTTAATATTTTTTATTATTATAGAAGGATCTATGACAATTCGGTGACATACCTTTATCCGATGGCTCATATTTTCAATGACTCTGAGACAAAATGGAGGTTCAATGTCGTTAATGTGCCGAATTGTCTCATCCTTTAGCTCTTGAATTGTTCTTGACTTATTGACGTACACTTGTTCTTTTAAATATCCCCACAGCAAGAAGTCCAAACGTGTCAAATCACATGATCGGCCAATTAACATAGCTACGACGTGAGATAACACGGCCATTGAATCCTCGCGCAAAAGAGTCATTGCTTCGTTGGCTGTGTGGCAACGCAACGGTAACTGCTTGGCCGACCTCATTTTCGAAGAAGTGAACTGGACGAACATGCACAGGCGTTTTACATTTCCTACAGACCCGGTTTGCTGAAATTTGCGATTGTGGACACATTTGGTCGATTATGCTGACCAAAGAAAATCACAATGTGCACGAAATGCATATTGATTTGAAAGCCCATTTTCCTAAAAAACAATCTTAACGCACCGCTTAATTGTGTACCTCTCCATGCCAAATTAAGTTGGGCAAAAAACTTGACATTAAAGTGTGACTCATAATTAACATCGTGCATTATGGTTGGACCACCCTTTGTTTTATACATACAAACTTGTCTTAAGAGCTTTGCATATTTACTTAAATGTAGGGTAAAGTAAAATAAACAAATTCAACATGTGTCTACTTAGTTAATCAACTTTACAAAAAAAAAAAAATAAAAAAAATCGACATGATGCCACGTTTGTTTATAAATTAATTACTTAAGATATTTAAACTACATCTGTTGTACTTGCTCAAGTACTGTACAACTACTATTTACTCATATTCAAACTATTTATTCAATTTAATTTCGTATATACCGGTTATCACTTGTTCTAATTCATTTCAAAGACAATAAAATGCTAAAATTTTATTTGCTAGTAAAATTTGCATTTGTGTTGTAATAAATTCCGAACAAAAAAAACATTTCTCTGACTATAACTTACCATTGAAAATAGACCTGACACCACCCAGACAATTAAAGCCAAGTTAACACTGCCGGTATTCATAAGCACACCTGTTGGGGATACAAAGATACCCGAACCAATAATTGAGCCCACAATTACAGTGCAACCATTAAGTAGACTCATTTTCGCCTTAAGCGTTACTTCGCCATCGCCACCACCACCACCACCGCCATTTTCCTCTTTGGCCGTTGTCTCACCATTTCCATTGACAACGGAACTTTTCCGCGAAGAATTTTTACGATTTAAAGATTCAGTCTCCATATTGAAATAATATTTGTATTCAGTTTTCTACTCTCTAAATTTTTCTTTTTTGAAAATTTCCGTATTTTTTGGTGTTCTGCAAGTAAATAAAATAAAATTACAAATTAGTTTTTAGTAAGGCTGGTAAAAGATTTCGAATAATTTGTTGTATTTCAAATTTTTTATTATCTAAACATTGGTCAGTCAGTTTGTGTTTGAGGCAGTTGTGGTCATTGTTTATGCTAAATTTGCCTTAATTTTTTTTTTCTACAAATATTAACGCAAATTACATTTTCTTTTTTGGAATTTGTTAAGTAAATTAATTTTAATTGTTTAGTTTTTTTTCGAATATTTTTTTTTAAAAAAAATTGAGTTGCTAGTGAAAATATTTAAATACAATATACAAAGTATAAGTTTACTTTATATGTAGGTGAGAGTATGTGGTACATACTCAGTTAGCTAATCTCTAGTATTCTTTTGTGCGCCCTCCATTAACATTTCAAATATAGTTAAATTTAACAATCAGCCCAATTACGAATGAAAATTCCCCGGGAGTTTTCTCTCTTCTCCCATTTTTCCTATGTTAATTCAATTGTAAAAATGGACAAAGGGAAAAAACTCCCGGGGAATTTTTATTCGTAATTGGGCTGAATATCATGTTTAAATTAAGTTAAGCTACAACCATAGGCATTGTAAAATAAAACATCCTCGTCAACCTCGTCTTCATTCCACAAATCACTATCTAAGGGGGGTGTGCTGGAAATCGCAAACGCAAAACGCAAGAATTTGGAGGCTGATTTTAATACACTTTTAATCTAATTTTTATAATTTTTGTAATAACATTCTGTTTAATAGAGAAATGTTTGTATAATATTTGTCATAAAATTCTTTTATTACAGAAATCTTACTAAAAAACGACTTTTAAAATTCTTGCGTTTGCGATTTCCAGAACACCCCTGTATGTGATATTGCAACTTTTCTCAGCGGTAACAAGAATGAGTAATGAGGCCTAATAGAAGGCCTAATTTAGCATACCCAAGCCTCCTCTCCGCTTTCCATACTAATTTTTTTTATACAGGTTCTCATTGGAAGCAAGGTCTTCCACACACCCTTAAATAACAACTTCGTCCCCTTCCCAAAGAAGGGAGTAAAGGTCACTAGAACAAATAAAACTGAACAACTTCTCTTCTCCCTTCTTAAGGAAGGGAGTAACGAATGTGTACTGAATATTTTGGAAGGTATTTCAAAAAGAAATTTATACCTTCTAGAAGGCATAATTCTGAAGGCGGGATATCATACAAAGCGAATATTTATGAAAGGAGTATAGAGGCTTTCAAAAAGGCCTGCCACTTGCGGTCCTTTCATTATTCACCGCTGGATTTGTATGTTTCGTCAGAATTAATTTTCAGTATAACTCGTCAGGTTTTTCGTAGCTTGAACGACTACTATGTTAAGACTAGATTTAATATAAATTAAATGCATTCAAGGACATTTTTTTTAAACAAAATAAAAACTTTTAAATAACATAAAAAGTCCACCCAAGTTCAGTGTCTTAGTACGGATATATCAATATATTTATACCAACACTAGAAAGTTAAATTGAATTGCTACCAATTTTTCTATTTGCACGTTTTTAAGCTTCTAGGACAGTTTTCACCATTCGATATTGCCATAAAAAATATAACTATACCGAATTAAAAGTGAAAACGGGCTGAAAGGGCTAAATATAAATAACAGAAAGGGCTAAATTTGCGCTAAACAAATTTTTCACATTTCAATATTTATGGATCCGTAATAATCAACCATAAGAGTTTGTTAGCAAGAAATTTATTCTAATTGATAATTTTATATTTAGATCTAAACAATTTGTAAAATCTCATTTTACATCCCTGATAGAAACGTATGTAGAAGCATTTTAGAAATTCTTAGGTTAAGTAAGATTTTGCTAACTGTATATTATTTCTATAATTTGGGAATCAGGGATTTTTATACCAACAATTAAAAAAAGCGATAAAAAGCCTGGTCCTGTATAAAAAATAATGCTATATAAGTATATATAAATATACGTATATATATATAAGTTTGTAATTTCTATATGATGTCAGACTCTATAAAGTATACAAATTCTGGGTCCTTGTAAGTAGCGAAGTTAATTTGACGATGCCCGTCTGTCTGTCCGTCTGTTGAAATGGGTTTTCCGAAGACCCCAGATATGACGGAGGCTAGGATTATACATTTATGTCGCATATAGTCCGGAATTGTTTGCTATTAAAATTCAGCAAGAGCGGTCCACAAATGGCTGAGATAGGAGCAAAAAACCACGACTGCCTCTAATTTTACCAAAAAATCCCTTGTTGTTGTTTTTTTTTGTTTTATTTTTATGTAAATCTGGAGAACGGCAGGAGCCAAAGTTTCAAAATTAGATACAAGCATCTTGGTTATCAATTCACAACATCCGACAACATGTGGGAGGGATTCGACAAGTGGGCTTGGCAAACAGTTGATTTATTTATATCTAAAGAACGGTAGTTATATAAGTCTTTGTTATTATCGCAACATGGTGAAGAGTATATAAGATTCGAGCCGATTATAGCACTCTTACTTGTTTTTATTCATATTCATTATACAAGGGAGCAAGGACTTTTCGCGATATACCGTTATGTCCAAAATTAAGGTACTTCCGCTACATATATTGCATATATGTATGGGAATAACTTCAATACGGTTCGCCATATTCATTAAAAAAAATTCAAATATGTCAATAATATTATCTTTAAGAGATATCTTTGAAGTTTTGAAAAAAAACTATTTAAAAAAAATTAAATTTTTGTTCTTCAAAAATTCTTAAAAAATAAAAATGCGACAAAAACACATTTTTGGTCTAAAAACATTTAGTTAAACATGAACTGAGAAAACTGAATTGATAAAAATCGAAATTTTTATACAAAAACAACATTTGTAATATGTGTGTGTTTGCTGTTGTTCTATGACCTCCAATTAGTAAAAAAACTTCCAATCTTCACAAAAAAGTTAAATTTTGTTCCCTTGTGCCATTAATCCACTTTAACTTAGCATAATAAGTAAGTACTTGCTTATCATTGTAAATGAAATCTATTTATTTCTAGTGATTCTTTTTACTATTGCAGTAAATTTTTAGAAAAATTAAGGAAGATATCCTTATGGTAGTCACCATCTGTTAAAAACCTTAAGATTTTACACATCTGATCTATTACCTATAATACGTAGAAATTTTTGAAGCTGTAAATATAAATAATTAATTAAATACATATTTAATAAATCAATAAAAATTTTCTTAATCAACTTAATTAAAAAATCTCATAGCAAAATGAATAATTAAGAAGTATGTATATGACGTGAATTTCATTTGAAATCCATTTGGAAATAATAATTGGAAAACTAGTTTTATTTTATGCTGCACAAGGCATTACCAATCGGTCTTGCTACTCATCTGGTGTGACCCCTTTCATTGGATTTTTAAAACAAAAGGCGGACCAACTGATTGAATTCGTTTTAATTAACACTTTGTGGATATGCCAGTTATATGAATATGACCAACATATCAACATTTAAATTAAATTACCAGCTATTTAATTTAATTCAATCACAAATTGCATAATTGATATGTGACAAAATTTTAAATATGTGGAATGACGCAAAGCAGATAATTAAAGTGATGAAATTTTACGGTTTCAAATATAATAAAGTACAATGCCTGTTTAAAAAGATTTGATATCAGTAAGGCATTATGCAAGTTTACCCGGCACGTTTTTTAAAGGCAGAGTTCTTAGCTTCGTTAGTAAATCCATAATCAAGCTTTCATCTAAAAGCAAAAGATTACAATATAAGCCAGTGCTGCCAGAAGTAAGGAAAAATCTTGACATTTAGAGATTTTTTTATTTTAAATGTTTGGTATAAAATTTAAAGGAATTAATGTAGGAATAATCTCGTTTGGCATGTAGGAAAACATCGGGGGATTTTTTTTAAGACTGCATAGTAATTTAAAAACAAAATTCTGGCAACACTGTTATAAGATTAAATAATTGAACGTATCTCGCATTCGTATTTGCAATTCTATTATTTTGCCAATTAAAATTGATATTTATTCTTTAATTCGTTAATTATCTTTTTTTTACAAATATTAATTGTCATAAATTATTTCCTTTAACAAAAAAAAAAAAAAAAAAAAATCCGGAAATAAAATGGTACATTCACTTTTGTCCATTAACACAAAACAACAATTAAAAAGCAAAGGCATATTTTCCTGAAGAAAGAATAGCCACCAAAAATACGTGATTGAACTCAAAATTATAGATAAAGAAAATACGTACTATATGTATATAGAGTTGGTAATATGTCACTTTTTTAAAACATCCGTAAACGTAAAAGTAATTATAAAATAAAACAATAGAAATTTGAGCAAGTAAAAGTGCTTAATTCGGCAGTACCGAATATTTTCTACCCTTTACCGAGAGTTAGAATATTTTACGAGCCTTTATGTGGGAACTATGTTAAATTATGAAGCCATAATTAAAATTTCTTGCGATTTTATTCGTATTAAGTGTATTTCCAAGAGTTCGCTTTTTATGGGGCCTATGTTAAATTATGGTTATAGGTTTATAAAACTTAAGTAGGACTAATTTCAATAAAATATCAGGATTTGTTTTTTACGGTTTTAAGCGTATTAATGTGGTTTTTAAGAGGAGGTATTATATCCGACCTATGGCAAATTATGGACCGATCATCACAAAATTTGGTATGTATATGATTTCTAGTATTAAAAAAACTAAATTGGACCATATATATGCTTGTAGCCAGCCATATAAAACCAAATTGGATCAAATTTCATCACAATATCATCAATAAAATGTTGTCCGAAAGAGGACTTTATATGGGACCTGCGTTATGATTCTAAAATGTTTAATTTTCATACTCTTAGGTGTTTTAAACAAGTCCCTGTGTGTAGATTTAAAAAACACTCCAAAAATTTGGTCCGATTTTGACAACGCCTGAGGTTAACGGCTTAAAAAAACTCTTAATATTTCACACTTTGAACTCTTTTGAATAATTCATCCTAATTATGCAAATATCGATCATATCCGCAAAATGAGCTCTGAATTTGTCAATGTGTATAAGTATGTTGATTTCTGGATCCTATTGGTATTATAAATAACCTCTTAAAATAACTTAAATTTTTTTTAACAAGGTTTCGTTTAAATGTGCCAAGTTTCCAATTAATACACTGCCGCTCATCTGAATAGGTTGAACATTTTTACAATATTTTTTAATAGGTCTCTCAAGAACTGTTGGTCAAAAATCCAATAAAATTCCTTTTTTAATAAATATTCGCTGCATACCAAATTTTGTCTAACAAGATTGAATTTTTTTAGCTCATCAGAATAGGTTCGTAATTAATGTCATTAGTTTAAAATACGAATTCATTGGGGATTGACGGTTATTTATGAATTTTTAATCTCTCTAAGCCGTTCTAATAATTTGAAATTTAATGGGTCGAGGAAAGTGTCTATTTGAAGCTGAAAAAGTAAAAATGTAATGTTATACTGAAAAAGGTTTTAATCACGATCAAATCGCAAACAAAATTAACAGAAGTCAAAACTGTGTAAGTAGTTTCTTACGAAAGGAGGCCAACTATGAAAATACATAATATGAATGGAAGCACGTATAGAACCACTTCGGCAGCTGAACGACGAGAAATTCTTAGATGTGCTTCCAATTCGAAGGAATCGGCAGCGAATATAAAGGAAAAAGTTGGAACAATGGCTAGTTTGGCGACTGTAAAACGCGTTATACAAAATGCAAAACATATAAAAAGATTAAAATTGCAAAAGAAGCCACCACTTTACCAATTGCGTAAGGAGAATCGCCTTAAGTTTGCTGAAAGCTGCATGACCTGGAAGGAAGAATGGAAACATATAGTCTTTTCTGAAGGAAAAGGTCCTGATGGCTATAACTACTACTTTCCTGATCTCCGTAAGGAAAAACTTACTTTTGCTCGGAATCATAGCTGTATCGTATTACGGCACAGTTGAGCTGCAATTTCTTTCAACAAAAATGAATGACGTTAACTATAAAGGAGTGCTAGAGAAGGCTTTTCCATACTTCAATACCATGTTTAGACCTATTACCTGGAGTTTCCCGCATGATAATGCGCCAATTCATACTGCAAGGATAGTAAAACAGTGGATTCATGAACAAAATGTTCCTGTTCTGCAATGGCTACAATATTCACCCGACCTCAATATTATTGAAAACTTGTGGGGATTTCTTTCACGAAAAGTCCATGAGTCGGGCCGTCAGTTTGAAACAAAAAATGAATTGATTGATGCCATAAAAGAAGCTTGGACCAAAATCAACTTGGATTACTTAGCAAATCTGTATAACTCAATGCCAAGAAGGATTTACGAAGTCATTATAAATAAAGGGGAAGTACGCATTATCGACTTATTAACTTTATTAAAGAAATACCTTTTTGTTATATTTAATCTTAAAAAACTTGTTTTTATTTATTTACTCTTGTTTAACCTATTCTGATGATCTAAAAAAATGCCGGATTTGAACAAAACTTGTTGTTTAGCTAATATTTTGACAACGGTACAATATAACAGTTTATTTTTTGTACGAATTTCATGCAAAGAATACAATTACTTGTTAACCAATTTTATTAGATGTTTTAGCAATAGCTTTTATAATACTAAAAACTATTATAAAAATGTTCAACGTATTTAGACGAGCGGCAGTGAGCAAAATTAAAAATTGTCTCTAATCACCATATGTATACCAAATTCATAGAGTCAAGCAAAAAACTTGTTGATTTTACACCTAGGTATTACCAAAATTATTATATAGGTATAGATTACTAAATATTGTGAATATTTTTTTTCAATAGATAAATGATATTTTTAATATTAATTAAAAAAATTATCAAAAACTTTGCCATTTCAAACAATGTGTTGATTGATTTAATCAAATATAGCTCAGGTTTTGACAATTCCCAACAACAATTCTTCAAGTTTAAATTATTTTATTTTAAACGAAAAATCAATTAAGATTTTTTGTTATTGGATTAATATTTTAATTAAAAATCTATTTCAAAACAACAAAATGTTAACTAGCAGGCCTGTTCTGCAAATCACTTTTACTTAAATCACGTGATTTCAAATCACACGTGCCTACTAAAATCACACGTGTGATATTTTAGTGTCCCGTTTTTGTGTGCCGAAAGCACACCCAGAAACACAAAAACGGTTTGACTTTCAGAACACCACAAAATCACACTCGTGATTTCAAAAACACGTGATTTTCAGAAGTGGCCCGTAAATCAAAATTATACTTTTAATTTTCTTTCTACAAAAAATTAATTGATTCAAATATCACTTTTATTAAATTGAAATAATTTTTAAGCAATTTTTCTCATTGATAAAATACTGAATTTATTTTCTCAAAGTTGTTTACGGGAATACAAAATTTATCATTAATAAGATTTCTGTATGTCGTGCTAAATTCCCAATTTTTCATATTTGATAAATACACTGAAATTAATTGTTGAGGGAAAGCTAGCTTCTATGCGCATTTCACTGGTTGCTTAGGCCAGCTCATCAGGAAATCTTTTCCTAAGATTTTAGAAAAGCTAAAAATTTTATACAAAAGCGAATTAGAATTATTAACACTCAAAGTATAACCTGTAACTATATCAAAGCTTAAACAAAACACCAACAATAAACCGTGAGTTTATCTTTTCTTACATCCTCCTACAATTGGTTGGGTTCTTTCGGACTCGAATTGTAGTTGTAAGTGGGTAAAAAGAAAAAAAACAAAATTAAAAAACAAATTGTTTCATTCTATTGTCTTCGTTAGAAAACAACAAAAAACCTACTTTTACCCACTTACAACTACAATTCGAGTCGGAAAGAACCCAACTAATTGCAGTCAGAAACTTGAACCGCGGACAACGACAATGCTTTGCATATTCATCATTCGCATTTAGATTTTTTCCCAAAAAAAGGTGCAGGGAGCGCGAACAAGGGGAGCGTGCTCACCAAGCTTTAATGAAAATTTAAAGAATTTATTAAGGATTTTGAGACAAAGCATTGTGGGAGACTATTGCTAGACTCGAATACGTGAAACCGAACCAACAAAATACAAACGACGTTCAAATAACGGCATTCACTTTTGAAAATTCATTGATTTTTAAATAAACTAGTGATTTTTTATAAAGGAATTGAATAAAAATATTTTTGTATCTCGAAAATTACAGATTCGAATTCGGCCCACCAAATTACCCTAGGAAAGATATTTGGTTGCTCCAGTCCAAAACCTTGTTGGCTAGTGTATTGTTCAACAAGAGATACTTTACAATTAAATTGGCTGTGTGCATATCATATTAGTAGGTTGCAAAATATATTGAATAAAATCAAAAGTCTTTTGATTTATATTGCGTTAAACGAAATATTTTTTACGATAGATAGATCGTAGATAAATATGAAAAAAGTTTCACATGGAATGACAAACTCAGGATACCCTCTTTCACCATTAGTCGAAGAGAGTATGAAAGTATTTATAAAAATTATTTTTATTTAAATTTAAAAAATTTTTTTTTTAAATAATATTGAATTTATTGAATTTATTATATTTATATGAAGCGCTCGGTAGACTAGTTCGAAGTGCTCTAGTCTATGATTGTGAAGGTTGCGGTATCGATTTCCGACAGAGTTCATGGTCTGTTTCACTAAAACAGGCTGAAGGTCTACATTACTTTAGCTCGATAAATTTAGTTAAAATATATGTTGTAATTTTATTTGTAACAAATTATAAATAAATAAATATTTAATATATTTTCTTCCGTATGGAAACTATCAATATTTGATAACTTAAAATTTTAAAATTTAAAAAATTTTAAAAACAAGAAATATTTTTAAACGCTTGTTTATATTTTGTTTGACATACTGCAGGTTTTTTATTTGAAACATATTTTCTTTTGCCTATCATATTGTACCATCAGGCGCGGATCAAGCTTTACCGTTTGGGGGGGCTACTTTTAAGAAACTTATATTAAACAAAACATTTACACTACTTAAATAAAAAATAATTTATATAAAAATAAAATCAGCAATAAAATTAAGATTAAATTAAATGTAGAGCTAACTTAAGTAAATTCTCTAAATTCTGATCACAAAGCTATAAAAATTTTTCGAGTAACGTAAAGCAGCATCTTAAACCACTCACACACGAACACACAAATGTAATAAAAACAATTAGAATGTGAGAATTATTTCTTTTTATTTTCAAGTTATTTTTATTGTATTAACCATTTTTATTTTTCGAATGTGTTTAATTTATCAAATTTCAATTTACAAAGCTGTCTTGTAATAGTCCTATTCCCATAATATTTCACATACGTTTTTTGCTTAAGCCAACCTTTGGTTAACATATCTATAGCTTTAATGCATTTGCTATGTGTAAAAGAAGCAAAAAAAAAAAAAAAAACACAAAAAAAAACAAAAAAAAAAAAAAACTAAGTAAGAGTGATGAACTAAAATTCGTCGCGGTTTGGTCTACAAATGGTAATATTGACCGACAATCAGAAAGCTTTAGGCTTTTATTTCTAGTCAAATAAAAATTAATTTGAACAGATATTTTCGAGAGGGGAATCTATATATTGGATCCACAAAATCTTCACAAAATTCTGTAGAGTGTTTTATGGTATTAAAAAACCTAAATAAGAAAAAACTTCGATATGTTGTAGTGAAATTCGTAATTGCCTTTTATGGTTTAAAGGCGGTTTTCAGAAGGCTGCTTAATATGAGACCTAAGGTAAATTATGGACCGTATATCACATGCATTGCATGACATTTTTTCCGACCATATGAAAGTAAGTTGAAACAAATCTTACCGCAATATATCTATTATATATGCTACGGTTTTAGGCGTATTTAATTTGTTTCCCAAAGTGGGCTTTATATGGGACCTATGGTAAATTATGGCCCGATCTTCACGAAATTTGATAGTGTGATTTCTAGTCCTAGAAAACTGTGACGCAACAAATTTTATCATGATATCATTATTTGTTATGGTTTTAGGCTTACTAAACTGTTTTTCGGGAGTAGTTTTTATATGAGCTCTATGGTAAATTATGAACCGATCTTCACGAAATTTAACAGTATGATTTCTAATTCTATGAAACTGTGACGTGACGTACCAAATTTTATTACAATTGTATCATTTATTACGGTTTTAGGCGTATTAAACTGTTTTGCGAGAGTAGGGTTTATATGGGGACTATAGTAAATTATGGACCGAACTTCACGGAATTTAACAGTATGATTTCCCGTCGTATAAAAAGCATTTTTGCAAATTATATCCATCCGTTCACTATTCCACCATTTATGTTAGTTTTTGTACACATTATTAATTTTTTAGGGTGGTTGTTCCACATTTTGACTTATAGCTCTGATCCTACAGAACCAATTTTGCTGGATTTCAATCCCAAACTGCTTAGGATAACTACAAGCAATTTTACACCAAGTTTGTTCTTTTCTTGTGAGTTTTTCGAAAGTGAGACGAACAGACAGACGGACATAACTAAATATGTAGACGTAGAATTACTCAAGGTGGCAGAAAAACTTAATGGGGTCTTAGATGTATAATAAAAAATTTTCACACGGAATGAAAAACTAAGTATACTCTCGTCCACCACTAGTTTTGGTGGAGGGAATAAAAAAAAAACAACAACAATAGTGGATTTTATGACAAGAATTAGAGGCAATCATGGTTTTTTGCTCATATTTCAGTCATTTACCGACCGATCGGTCTGAATTTCCCTAGCACAATTTTACGGAGCATATTAGACTTAAATACTTACCAACCCAGCAATCCCTATTATCTCTGTGGTCTTAGGAAAACCCATTCCATCACTAATATCTTTTCCCCCGCTCCATTTTTATCCGCGCCTGGTACCATTGTCTTAACCAACTTTTTTTTTTTGTTATAGATGAACAATTATTTTACATAAATTTACATACAATTATTTTTAAATATATTATTTAGTGGTCAAAATATCTGTTAAAGCGAAGTGTTACCACCTGTGAAGAGATTAAAAAACTACAACTACAATTTTTTATACTATTAAAAGTTTTTTTTGGCTTTACAAACAACTTCTGTTAAACATACTTTGGGATTTTTTTTTGGTCTGTGTCGAAGGAAATTTTTTTTCCTCGCGTTAATGTTTTACATAAAAATCTGTGTTAATTTTTTGTGTGTTTATGGCTGGGTTTTACAAATGATTAACCAAGCCTGACACAGAAATGTTGTTTGTTGAAAAGAAAAAGTATGATTTATAAGATTGAAAGTCATATTTTGGAAAACAGATAGTTGAGCAGACAGACAAGATAAATAATGTAGACAAATTAAGTACAATTTAGGTGTTATTAAGCCTTATTTATTTATTAAGTCTTAATTTAATTTTTTTTCTTAATTTTTTAGAGCAGTTAGTATGTATGTATATTTAGGCGTGAATGAAGTATTAATTTAAATAAAGTGCGTTAAATTATATTCATACCCCACATTTGTTTTTGGGTATTAATTCTACTACATAATTTTAATATAATATAATAGAAAATGTTGATCATTCATATATTTTGTAAATTTTACTAAAATGTTCTGGTTAAATAAAAAATAAATACATCTAACAAGTTGTTACGAGCATTTGCTGCAGAGCTGCGGCATCACTGCATAAAAAAACTTTGGACATATGAAAGTGATGATAAGTTTCTTTCAAGTGATGCATTTCCAAACATTAAACTTTACTAATGCGCAAGTGATACGCAGCAACTGCATTTATAAACGTACGCATAGCCTGCACCTTGATCTTTAGATAGCATCACGTTTTTGGCTTTGCACTCTCTAGGGGTATATGTTCTAGGGCTTTTTACGTACTTTTCTGATCGGGAAAACGGGGAAAAAATTCATATTCCCGGCAATTTTTTTTATTTATTTACTTTTTTACGGAAATTTCTGGCGTAAAAAACGAAATTTTTAAAATCTGAATTTCTTAAATTCCAAAATTATTTCAGATATCCCACTATCAGAGTCCTCTAAAGAACTATATTCTTATGTGCAACCGGTTTCTTTTCCCTGAAAATCTTCCTAACTACACTTTATTCTATTACAGTAGCACTGTTAAGTACTATGTTAACTGCAAATAGTTGCTGTTAAGAAATTGTGGTGGCTGTCTCCGCTAGTAAAGTACGTATTTAGCTTCACACACATAAATTTGAGTACTTTTTTGTGTGTTTCTTATAAAATTATTTTAAATTATAAACGAATATTGTTTTATCTACATGCATATTTATAAAACAAAACAGAATTGTTCAAGGATTTTAAGTACAGACTTTTGTATGTATGTAAATATATAAATAATATAAGGAAAATAGTCATTTTCGCAGATGCTTGTAGTACGTTGCGAGGGAGTTCCCCTTCTTCGTATATTCACATTTTTTTGATTGTTCAAAAGTAAATTTCGAATAACAGTGGTAATGCCGGTTAAAAGGAGTAATCGTTGAGAAAAAAACTTACATCTATGGAAAATCATTTTTTAACTAAAGTTGCCGGGTAATAGAATAATGGATTATCAAGGCTCTACTGTAAAAAAACGACATGCAACCTAAAATCATCGTATGGACGCAAAGAATTTTTGGTAGTTGCTTTAAAAGGAAATTAAGATAAAACGACGTCGTAGAGCCCTCGTATGAATTGGGTGTCAATTAGCTAATTCGTTTAATATTTTCTAAAATCAAACAGCACCCTCTGTTTCAAAATCTATACTCAGTATATGGCTTCATATTGTGTGTACAAGTAACTTCCGATTTTACCGTTGTAATGTAAAATTGTTGTTACCTATGTATCTCTCAAATATCGGTAGTGTATATGATTTTGATATTTAACGATTTTACCTACAGTGGAATATGTTTTTTTGACGGTTTACAGTCGCATTAATAATCTAGTTAAAAGTTATATTTTTGTTGCATCATCATTTTTACGTTCTCTTTTTGTATACCCAGAACTGTCTTAAATAAAATTCAGTAAAATAAAGTATAATCAATAAAAATCTGTACAAAATGATCTCATATATTTAAGCCAAATAAATAAAATTAGCTTTTCTTAAAACTCCCAGCTAGTGGCAAAAAAAAACTAGGTCAGAAAAAAACTATTTTTCAAATCTATGTACATATTTAATTATAAAAATCTTTAAGTTTGAAAAATTAATTCGCGCTTAGGAAACATCTATATAAAGTTCATTAACTTTCAAGTAAAAAATTTACATTAAAAAGATTCTGTTGTTATTGTCTAAGTTTTTCGTTCCAACTTTTCAAACTACAATTACCTTTCACAATTTTTCTTGCTTCTTTTGTAAACTACACTCAAAAAAAAACATAATTCAAGTAAGGTTAACATTTTTATTAAACTTACTATTAGTTATTGTTTTAAACATTACCGTTGTTAGGACTAATAAAATGTTGTTTATATTTATGTTTACCGCCCTTGAAAACTCAAATATGGTTGGCTAAGACAATATTATGCTTTTTAAAAGTTTTAGATACAATCATAGGTATTATAAAATTTTAAATATATAAAATAAAATTATGGTTGAGTTATTCTCTGTAGTTGTTAAATACTTTTTAATTACATGCTTGGTATCCTTAAAATTCTCACATTCTTTTTCTTTTAATTGTTGATTTAAGAACATGAAATTTACTGAGTTGCACAACCAGGAAAATAATAAATTTTATTATACATACTTTGGTATTAATATCATCATGTATGTATATACTAAGAATATTTCTTCCACAAAAAATCATATTATGGGGAAAACAAACGGCAATATGCTTAAAATTAAAAATAATATGCAAAGGATTAACATAATATGTATGGCCAACTATGCTATGTTGTTCTTAGTGTTTGGTTAACCCCAGCCATATTTTTTTCCGCGTGTATAATAAGTTAATTATTTAGATTGCTTCATATCGTTTTTGTTTTTGCCACTATTTCTGAGTAGATGCTTATTAAACATATTTTTAAACATTTAACGAAAAAACTACCAGCAGATAATTTAAAAAAATTTAACAAATATTGATTAAGATATAGAAACAAAAAAAAAAAAAAAGAAAAAAAAAATGGAGAATTATAATGACAAGTATTTTTCAACTACAACGACTGATTTGTATGTTTATAAAAACTTAACAATTGTAGACCGTAGCATAAGCCAATATTTAACAGTTAATAAAACTTTATGTGCTACAATTATCTGTAATTATGTGTAAATTTATGAATTTGTCTTTTAAAATTAACAAAATAAACAAACGTGATTGTTTTATGTGCACTAATCAATTTTATGTTTCTTAAAAGTCAGCCTGGAAAACCCAGATTAAAAAAATGTTTTGAAATATAAATTATCGGTATGAAAGACGTTGTAACTTTATAAAGATATAATTAAGAAAATTGTGTTTAATAAAAAATTGCTACGAATAAATAACATGAATTAAATGTGTGCGAGAGATTTACAAAGAGTTGTTTACGTAGAGTTGTTCCATCTCTTGTAGAGTTGGATTTAAAAAATTATTGATTTTTTAAAAACTCTCATCAAAAACAACCCAAATTTTGGTGTCCCACTAAACGAACTTATTCAGATCGAAACCGAACTTTGGTAGATTTTTGAGACCAATTTCGAACCCAAACAACCCGAAAACAATTTGTTTGTTGTATTAAGAGCAAAACAAAGTAAGTGATTGGCAAACTTGTCAAAATTTTTAGTTTGTACTAATATTTTGTGTTGTTAATTGGGGTGTTTGCTGTTTGGACAAACATTTGAATCATATTTGTAGAATTTTAAAGATAGGAAATATTTGGCAGACATGTTGGATATTTGTCAAACTTTTTCTGGTGTTTAGTTCTAAATTTTAAATTCTAATTTTTAAAGCAGCATTATTTTCCATAAAACAGCCCGATGCTTAAACCACTTCAAATCACTCGGTCGCAGTAAAGCTATTCAGCAGCACTAAAAACTTTCGTCGGTGGTCTTTTTTGGCTACCGCCCAAAAGTTTATAAATGGGCTAAAATTCCAGTATTCGTGCTCTTCTGGAACTCTTAAATATAATGCATTTTCTTTACATAAATTTATGTACGCTCTTTTTGATTTATTTATAAGATTTTCTATGGCTGAGCTTCAAAACAGCCATTATACTTTGCAATCAAAGTAAAAAATGTATCATCAAGTTTAACGATGCACAATTTGCTTATTGTGTAAGCATCGATAACTTTTTTTATGCACTTTGGGAATGTTGTGTATAAGACTTACATGAGCACCTGCCATGTCGCCTTATCTCATGGTAGATCTCAATCACATTGGTGACAGACAATGCGTTCACCCACCGCCCCCGAGTATGAGAAGTACCATCACACCCAGGTGGTAATTTGAGTGCATAACCCGGCAAGACTATATATACACTCGCCATTTGTATTGGTGCTTAAGCTACTTATATAACTTCCGCTTCTTTTAGAACCATGCTAGCAGCATCTGCTAAGTAGCAACAGAACATAGGAAAAATCCTCACTGAAGCCGAATTCTCCCTTAAGTGGTGAAAAATTAGCCATTGAGTGAGTTCTAAAGGATCTCCCTTCCCGCGAATTTTGGTTGTATACCATAATCACCACGTGATATCTGAATTTATCTTTTCAACGGAAAAGCGAGACTTTCGCAAAGACAATCACCCTTATCGTGGTTGGCGTATTCATTCGAAATTTCTAGCTGTCGGGATCAAAAATCTTAGCAACAGTTTTTTTTTAGCAAAAACGCAAACACCACGATAACCATTGTTGTAATACATTTGTAAACAGTGTCGTATTTGTTGTCGTTGTTGCTAACCAAGATACCATTTTTCAAAAACGTCGCCACAAAAACGCTGACCACAATAAGGGTGAATATTCCTGAAAGACAAAAATCATTTCCCGTAAGAAAAGCCTACTAATGGACCATAACCAATCAGTCCGTGCAACCGAGGGTTACTGATTCCGTGGTACCGTGGTTCATTTGAACAATACACAGTACTTTTCGTTTACTTGTACATTTTTTCAATTGACATTTTGTTTAATGTTGCCAACCGAAACTTTTCTCACACAAGTACTAACTTCTCATTAGGAAAATTATCTCTTATGCGCTTTAACTGTAGGCAATTTTTTATTTAACTTATTTGGTTTTGGTTAAATCTTTAAAAATATTGTTTTTCAATTTGTACGCTGAAAATTTTTGTAAAAATCCGCCTGCTGTTTTTAACATTAGACAACAGAAAGCAAAAACAAAAAAACCATGTGTTTTCTGTATTGTTGTTGAATTGCCGCCATAATACAATTAAATTAAAGAATAAGTGAACAACTAAACAAGTGAACAGCTGAACAACAAGAACGAACTAGGTATTTTTTGTACTGAACACAAATAAACAATCACCTTAATGAACAACTATGCCCGAGACTAGTAGAAGCAGATAGGATTTTAAATAAGCCCGGCTCGCATAGAGAAATATTAAAACTGATTTCAATTATAAATTAGTGATGTTAATTAAAAAATAAATTAAATTAATAGTATCAATTAAATATTTTTTTTTTTAAATTACCAACATTTTTTGAAGTAATGCTGTTAACATAAGTAAACGTTTAATTCATTTTTAATTAAAACTGATTATATTTTTGATTAATGGTTTGATTGAATAAAAATTGGGCAGTATTTTGTTGTGCATAAAGATCTCCTGAGATCTGTAAATTTTGGAATTTTGCGCAATCTTTGCCGGAGGATGTAACACCAAAATATAAAATATTCTTACGATGAAAGCCCCGGGTGGCACTTTGGGACAAATAACATTAGCCCAATTCGCAATCTTGTGCAAATGGTCTTGCATCGTAGCATTTGTAAAAAGGCATAGTAAATACTATAGTATACTGTTGGGATTATAGTAAATACTATACCATTTTGCAAATGCTAAGTGATCGTAATTATTTTTGAATTATTTGTAATCGTAATAAATTAGTAATTCGAAATTCTATTGCACAGAATTATATAATCAGTAGCCCAATTCACAATCTTGTGCAAATGGGTTTGCATCGTATCATTTGCAAAAGAGTAGACGTAACGTTACTGCCTTTTTTAAAAATAAAATAAAAATTGTTGATTGGGACTTCAAAATTTTTTACCTATTAAAGCAATAATCAAAAATATGTATATCAGTTTTAATTCAAAATTTAATCAAGTGAATTAATCGTTTAATTAATACTACTTAATTGATAGTATTAATTTGTTTACTGGTGCAAATTTAATTAATTTTTTAATTAATATTACAAATTTTTTAATTAAAATCAATTTTTATTTTTTTCTATGTATATTGAAATCAAAACCAAATTAAATTAGATTTCGTTTGTTGTGCTAAATTCCCAATTTTCATTCTTGATAAAAACATTGAAATTTATTGTTGGAGGATAAGATAGTTCCCAAGCGTATTTCACTGGTTGATTATGCCAGATCATCACGAAACCTTTACCCAAAGACTTTAGAAAAGCAAATAAAACTGCACAGAAAAAATTCTTCAAAATTTTTCACCAATTAAAGCAATAATCAAAAATAAAATCAGTTTTAATTAACAATTTAATGAAGTGAATTTAATCAATTGAATTAAACTTTTAATTAAGTGAATTGAAGGTTTAATTGATACTATTAATTTGTTTAATGGTGCAAATTTAATTACATTTTTAATAAATATCACAACTTTATTAATTAAAATCAATTTTTATTTTTTTCTGTGTGCAGAGTGAATAAGAATTACAAACACTCAAGTCTTATTTGCAACGATATTAAGGCCCAAATACATTGATCAAAATACTCATCAAGCATTGTGGTGGTATTAGTGAAAATGTGTTTGTATGTGTGACACCGACAACGCTTGATGAAAAATCAAAAAATTTAGATATGACGGCGAATATTACGTCCAGCAAACGTACACGTTGAATTCGCCGGCTGGGCAAGCATTTGACAAGTGTATTTGGCCCTTTAAAGCTTAAACAAAATACCAACAATAAACAGTGAGTTTATCTTTTCTTACATTCCCCAAACAAATTTAAGTTTTTTTATTGTTGGTTTTATTTAAATTTCTTAATGGTATTTGTTTACTAAATTAATCCCTTAAACGGGCCATGAAAGTCTGGCTGTTTTTAATAAAGTAAAAAATAGCTGCTTTTATACATCGATGTTGCTTTGCAGTGCAACAATGTCACGTAACAGCAAAGATTAAAGTGACAATGCATGTGATTTTAGCGTTGCAAATTATAGCCAGAGATGCCAACTATTCAATGGCAATACGTGCCGACCGAGCAGTCAAAAAGAGCTAAAAAGTGCTAAATTTTAAAATCAAAGATTGTTCTGTTTTAAATCCATTAATTATTCATTTTTGTACTTCAAACTCGTTTATATATATTAAAAAAATAAATATACATATTAATGTTTAATAAAATTACTACTTAAAAATTGTACACAAATATTAACATTACAATATGTAGCATTTCAATTAATAAAATGAAAAATATGAACAGTCATTTTCAAAAAGTGTTAAATTTTCTTCTTCTTCTGGCCATTTGTTTGTTTTAATGTATATTTTGACTTTTTATACGTTTCAATTGAATTTATTTTTACAAACACGCTTGCTGGCATATCCTAGCTTGAACAGCATGCGCTACTGCTTCGTAAGCCATATTTTATATGAATTAAACTGTTTACAGTATTCAAAGCCATACGGCTTCTAATTTTATTCTTAAAAAAATTCATAGCACTGAATGCTCTTTCAACCTCAGCATTAGAGTATGGTACACATATATAAATGAACCAAAGCCGAAACAAGAGGGTAAAAACGGGAGTATTAACAGATGTATGCAAAAAGTTTCAAACGTACCAATATCACGTTTGAAAAGAGCCGGTGTTAGCTCTTTTTTAAAAAAAGAGCTATCGAGAAAAATTACGTGTCAGAAGTAATTGAAAAGAGCCAAATTTAGCCCCAAAATAGCTAAGTTGGCATCTCTGATTATAGCATGCAACTTAATTTTAACTTTGATTTGAAGTTGCATTCAAACGTTAGGAAACTAGGCAGCCAATATTTTCTAAATGTTGACATTTATGCCCCCAATTTTTACAACTAGATATCTAGCCTTATTTCATAATTTTAAAACCAATTTCTTACTTTCGAGTTAAAGTTTAGTGTATTTTACACCATCGATTTTGGGTAATTCCGGGATATGGGTAATTCCAAAGTGTTGAACGTGACAGTCGTACGCATCAAAAATGCAACAACATTTTAAACAACAAATATTTTTACGTTCTTTTAACCCTTAAATTATAACACTAAGAAAGCACTATTATCTATGCTAAAGTTTTTGGGGGGCGCGATTCTAGGTCAAAGATAATGGCAAAAGAAGTAGCGGTTCGAACGTGAAAAAAATAGAAGTAGTTTTTGTGGCCATGTATAAAAAGTTGTAGTTCAGCGAAACCTGGCACAATTTTTTAGTCAAACTACTTTCAGAATTTTACATAGCAATGTAACATTAAAATGTCTTTGGTTTGGTTCCAAAATCGTCTGTACTATTTTTTGCTTAAGCCAAAATCTGGTTCGATACGTGACAATTCGAACGTGAAATTTTTTCCACAATAATTTAACTGAATAATGATTAATACAAAATAAAAATTTACCGTTAATTCGAATAACATATTTCTCTTCGAACTCTTCCTTAGATTACAGACCATGTAAGAAATTTTTTTTGGAATAATTTTCATCAAATATCACCTCTTTTAAGGAAGATAATATTAAAGAAAATATACAATAAAACATACTCACAAATAAGAAAGTACGTTTGCACAACTTTGCAGGCTGATTGTTCATCTAAGTGAACAAATTTATGGGTAAATTTATAAAATTAGTAAAATCTAAATATTTCTTCATAACAATTTCGTAAAATAATCAGATTTTAATAACTTTTAAATTTTCGGTCACGGTGGACCATTTGGCGGAAATGCCCATATGTAAAGACAACTGCTAGATAGGAACACGACCAGATATCTGTTTGCATAAATTACGGGCCTTAATAGAATAAAATTGTTTAAATGTTATAATCTAAAGTTAATTACTTTTAATTTAACATCAAATCTAATGTGAACCTTTTGATAAACATAAACTCTTTCGAAAAAATTAATTAATCAATTCATGTTTATTTGTTTAGGTTTTCTGTTATACTTAAACTCCTAATTACATTTATTTTTCATGTCATTTTGTAGAAACATATAATTACCAGAAACTTTCCACATGCAAAAACAAAAATATTAATACACAATATTATTGATTAATTTGTTTAATACATTAGAATATAATTCATAAAAAGTGTTTATTTTTAGTACATGTATTGTATGAAAACAAAGCACATTTTAAGGTTAGATTATTATCAGCAGCTACTAAAAAATATATTTTATTTTCCACAATTTAGTACAAAGTATAATCAAGAAATTATTTAAGACATTTTATTCATTCGATTCGCTGTAACGACAAATTGCAATGTTAAGCTATTAAATTAAATTTAATTTTTTTGACACTAAGAAGATTATTAGGTGATGTTCCTGCCCAGCTACTAAGTTGCAAAGTGTAAGACAGATGTAAGACAAATGAATTTTTAATATACTTAATATGAAGACGTTGAATAGTTTTGTTTAGTGAAATGTCACTTTAATTAATATTTTATTAAGTTGATTGCTAAGAGAATGTTATTTAAATTAAGATAATTTCTTTTAGAATACAAATATGTACTTACTAAATACATTTAATATAAAAATATTTAGGGGATTCGAACGGTATGCTATCAAGTCATATTGTCATAATATTTTACAATAGTTTAAAAAAATTGTTGTTGTGTTTTAAACAAAAAATGTGATAAAACTGTCTGTTACTTAATGACAACTAGAGTTGTCAATTATTCGCCTTTCAGCTTTTTTCGAATAGTTCAAATAATTGTTTTTGTTCGTTCGATCTGAAAAATTATTCGATTAATCGATGAGAATAACAAGTAAAAAAATTATTTTTAAAAAAAATTACATATGGGCATTTCCCCAGAATGGTCTACCAGGATGAAAAAATAGAATGTTGATAATCATCGTCTTTTATTGTTTATTATTATTAAAAAAGTCTATGTTGTTATAAAAGAATGATTTCATAGCATGTCTCAGCTGTTTTACTTGAGGAAATTGCACTGGAAACTGGAAAATTTTATATTTTCTTATATTTTCTACTTCTTAACACATTTTTATATGCTTATTTTACATGCAAAAATATGTTATGTTTACACTCTTTCTTCATAATCTTTTCATTACAATCAATTGTAAATTGAGTATTAAGTTGTTTGTTAAGGAAATTTGAAGACATTAATGGGTAACTGCAATGTGATAATAATAAAAAAACATATGGAAAAATCGTACGTTCGCGACCCGTACATTCGCGACCGGTACTTAAGCCAATTAAACAAAAACCAAACGAGATATTTTTTTTGGTAAATACTGCATGGAGACCTACATTAATACACTTTTAAATAAAATTAATCACTTTTGAATATTCCGTTCCATTACGCAGATTTTTACATTTAACTGCTGTCAGCCAAAGTTGACTTCTATTTTGCGTACGTTCGCGACCACATGTTAATAACTATTATTATGAAAACTTAAACTCGATGAAACTCATCTTTTGCACTAAACATACAGCTACCCAAATGCTATCGAATCGCAAAAAAAAAGCTAGGAAAAGTTTTGTTTTCTATATTATTTGTACATCAAAAGCGTACGAACGTACGTTCGGGACCCCAGGAAATGCCCATATTTTAAATAAGATACATCCGTCCATTAATTTACAACTATGGAAAATCTTCCATTTTCTTCTTTATTTTTTCTCAAATCAACTATGACTTCTTCTTTTTTTGATGCGTAAAACTTTTCATCTTAACACCATATCGTTGCATAACTTAAGGCTAGTTTACACTATCTCACAAGTCTTACGTATTTCATAATACTTGTTGCGACTGTCAAAAAATATAATTTAACATGACAGTTTGTGTTCACTCACAAATGAAATAAACTGCAATTCTGATCCAATGAATTATTGTTTAGAAAATTTTCAAAAAATGATGAAGTCGTATGGGATGTTAAACTTTTTTTCATAATACTTGTCATTTTCATCACACATGCATTCACACTATCAGACTTTTACATTTTACTGGAGTTTTAATTATTTTATAATTTTATTAATACAAAGTATAATAGTGTAAACTAGCCTTTAAAGGAATCGTAAAATCCTTAATTCCGATACAACTTTGGATTTTTGAAAGGCGTTTGCAGACCTTCTATCTTCAGCAAAACTTCTGCGTACAATTTCTTCTATAAAACAGCCGCTGTCTCTGTCTTTTTTTCCATTGGAACAAGATCGACATTTTTTGATCATCGTTTCAATGGTAATATTGTGACACTTATACTAAAGCTGGAAGTAACGATACGGCGTTTTGAGAATTAAATTTGGATTCATGAGAAATTACAAAAAAAGAACATATTTTTACGAAAATTGAACATATTTTTACAAAAATATTAAAAAGATTTTTGGTTAATAAACAAAGCATTCTTAACTTTTGCGGAGATAGACGATTTCGCAATTCAATTTGAGCCAGACTGCAGTGGAAAATAGTCTCTAAGATGCGACAGAACTCATTTATAAACTTAAGAATTCCGCCGCCATTTTGGGTATAACATTTCATTGCGCAGTAGACAAGCGGATCTGTGTCTCTAGAAATATTGGTAAATCTAAATTATCTCTGGACTTCGCCTTTAGGAAAATCAATGCATAGGATGGAATGAGGCTTATCCTACTCGGATCCTCTGATAATTTTTTCACAAATGATTCAAATAGGTTTCATTATTTCCTAAAGCCTCAAATCTTTAAGTTAGTGTAAATGCTAAGTCAGCCGCTAAGTTTTGAGACTTCGAATTATTTTCTACGTTGATTCATTTATTATTTATTTTATGTTTTGTTTTTAATGTCTTATTTCTCTTAGTTGCTATGCAAAAACAAGCATAGAAGATTAAATTATATGTTCAAAAATACACCGACAAAAAAAAAACATAAAAAATATCTTCGTATCGACAGCAAAGTATCGCCGATACCGATATATCGGAAAATGTGAAATATCGCCGATATATCGGTATCGGTATCAATATTCGTTACCTTCCTAGGCGTAAGTTTTAGTAAACCATTACTTAAATATGATCTTATAAAAAAACTCAATGAAAAGCTTAAGTTATCGATAAAATTGATTTTTTTCATACTTTAGCCATTTTTTTACTAATGGCGTTTTCTTTTCTAAAAAAAAGTGTTTCATAAGTGTTACATGTGACTTGGCAACATTTTTAAATGCACCCCTATTTGTAAGAAGTGTTTCATATTTTACGTTTACAAAAGAACACAAATTTCGGCATTTAACAATTAATTACAATTACCGCATGGTAAATTCAATTACAGGTGGTGGCAAGACTAAAACAATCCAAAGCCAACAGAAACAACATATGTTTTTTGTATTGCATTGTTAGTGTTTACGGCTCGAAACTTGCTACCACCTTGTTCTGAATTCGCCTTGATCTAGTGCTGCACTCATGCCTCTTTAATTTAAATTAGTGTTGAACATGTAGCATTATTTTTAATTTTAAAGGGAACATCATCAGAAAAGAACGCTTTAAACTTTTAAAATAACACATGTTTTTCAGAAAAGAACATAAAAAATGTAATAGGCAGTATAAATGCAGAATTTTACTCAGAAAAGAAAACGCCATAAAACTTTAAAATTTACTGATATATTACAGGCATAATAAATAAAATACAACAAATTCAATGAAATAACCAACATTTTGGATTACTCAGCTCACAAATTTCATTGCATTTAATGTTTATTTTTTGGCCTTAAAAGTGCCATCCTAACGGTCGAATTTTGCACCACTTTTTCGAGCATACCCGGTCTGATTTCATCAAAAGTGGGTCAAATAATAGCTTCTATATGATCAAACAAAGTAGCCCAAAGCGGTCAATTCACAGGTTCATTTCCTGAGATAATTCGGTCACCAAACGCTTGGCCTAAGAAAGTGATGGTTTCCACGTGTTGTATGTTACGCCGTCTTGTGGGAACAAGTTCTACTTCAAATTTTCAATATCAAGAGGAATAAAAAAATCATGAAAACTCAAAAAACTATTTACAGAAATATTGGCCCCGATTACGGTTTTAAAGACAAAAGGGGCCGAGGAAGCCTTTGGCTCATTTCTGGATTAACTTTCACCTTACCAATACCCAACCGGGTGACCATTTCGGTATTTATTCTTTCAGAACTAATTTAAATTTGCTTCAGCTAAAAAAAACATTTTTACTTACTCAAAAAATTGTTAAGTTCGTAAAAAAATTAGTACTTCTTTATCGCCATATGTGCGGTACCACCCGGATGAATATTGATTTGCGATCTTCATAAATGTCATTGGTAAGGCGAAGATTAACGTGTATGTCAACAAGCGGAATTGTCATTTTTGGAGAGAGCACAATGCTCATGGAACTCTTGAGACTCCATTACAACCCGAAAAAGAATACCTGTTTTAACCAGTGTTCGAAAAAAAAACACTAAATCCCGCTCCTTAGTGTTCGCTACGGTAGATTTGTGAAAACACATATGCTAATAGTGTTTGTGTAGAAAATCATTAACAAAATAACGTTTCCCTGTTTGTCATCTTTCGAATACAAAAATAATAAAGTTTTTATCTAACTCAACAAAAGATAAGAACATTTAATTGCGTTCGATTTTTTTTTTAAAAACCACAAACTTCATTGTGTTCGGTTCGGTTCATTAATATTCGTCGCTTTTGGCTGGTAAAAAAAACCAAACATTTTTTACAAAAACAAAATACACATACGAAAAAAAAAACAAAAAGCCAGCTTTTCTAAAAATTTTTGGGCTTTTCTAAAAATTTTTGGGAGAATGTTTTCTGATAGTCTGGCCTAAGCAACAAGTGAAATGCGCATAGAAACTAGCTTATCATACAGCCATACATTTCAGTGTTTCAATCAAGAAATTAAGTTGGGAATTAAGTAAGACAAACAAAAACTTATTATTCATAAATAAAATTCATAAATATACACAAATTAAAATTAAAGTTAAAATTTTAGTTAAAAAATACAGCTTGTTCCACCTATAGATACGTGAGTATTCTACAAAATTAAGAATAATTAAGACAGGAAAAAAATGTGTTAAATGTGTGTTTCAAACTCGATTTACATCACATACTTAACTGAATATTTAAATAATGTTCAAAACATGTTATAGAATATGCTTTGAGTCAAAACAGTTTCCTAAACAATTTTCTAACTCTCATCGAAAAAGTTCTTCCACCACTTTTTTTCTTTATCAAATTTTTTTTAACGTAAACATTTTTTAGTTGATTTTGTAAAGTAAACTTTGATCGCTAATATCGACAGTTTTAACTTTTTTACGTATTTGAGTATTGTTTAACTTTAATTTTGTCAAATTTTGGTGTTGATCGGCTTATCCAGTCCAAAGTTATGTACAAAATCTTGAATCACAAGTAAACTTTAAGAGCTTCTCATGTTTTAGAATTGACCTATCGATACAATTTGTGCATTTTTGCGCTTGAAAAATTTCACAATAAGGGTTTTCATGATATCACTTAAAGTTGCCATTTGTGCAAATGAGCAAACTTAGGTGATTCGTTTCATAAAGAACCTTTTTAATTTTTGTGTAATTTTAAACAATTAATGTCAGTTATATCTATACAAAAATAAATTGAAAAAAAAAATTCAAAAATATAAAAATAAAAGTGGAAATTTGTAATTAATATGTGAAATTTGTTTGAAAATGCACAAAGAAAGCCAAAAGACTAATTTGCTCAAATTATTGTTAGTGATTTATAAACACTTGGATTTTTCATTGAAAACGACGCTAAAAGCACTTAAAGATCTGTTTGCATAAATGAACAATTGAACAGCGCAAGTTTGTGTAAATGAATTATCATGCAATTTTTGACACCTCATTTGCGAGGGCGTAAAAATGCAAAGTTTGCACAGATTGCGAGACTCTTAAGCGATATCATGAAACCCCTTAATATTTTGTGTAACAGATATCGATTACACATAAAAAATTCTTCTGTTAAGCGAATGAGAATTATAAACACTTAAGTCTTGTTTGCAATGATATCAAAGCTTAGACAAAACAACAACAGCAAACAGTCACCTTATCTCTTCTTACATTCCTTAACAATTGGTTCGTTTTTTCCGACTCGAAATGTAGTTGTAAGTAAAAACAAAATTAAAAGCAAATTGCTGCATTGCTTTCGCAAGAAAATCGAAATAAAGCAAATTCGCCATTTCAGTTTTTTTTTTACACGGGTACCTGCAAATTTATTATCAAAGTTATTTTCGGGAATACAAAATTTTTCATTCATTAATTATGATGTGCTAAATTCCCAAATTTTTATTCTTATTCGTTATTTTTATTGACGGTGAAATTAAGAACCCAGGATATAATTGTTCTCCCCTTTCCCGAAAAATAACAACACACCGGGAAAAAACCTAATTTTATCTAAATAAATAATACACTAAATACATTTCAGACATTTGACTTTATTTATTTTTATTTCAGAAATTTTATAAAACAAATTTTGTTCAATTAGTATGAAATTTTGATAAGGAATTTTAAATTTGTAATATTATTCTTTGCAATGACTAAATCAATTTAATATATTTTTTTCTTTACAGATTTGCAAAGTTGCGCAAAAAAATTATTTTGGTAAGTTAACATTGTATCTTTTTTTAACATTTTGTTTTTAAATTTTAAAACTGAACAAATTTATCATCTTCGTGAAACAATTAAATTTAAAAGACTTGTATAGTATAAATTAAAAATTTATCATTTTTGGAAAAAAATATTTGACAATAAAACATGTTTGCGTTTTTAAGATAATAAATATAAAAAAACAATCTCTACCTTGTTTGCTTCTATCTAGAACAAAACACTCTTTTGTTTTTTATACAGCTGCCGCTTTTTTAATGTTTTAAATTATTCGATTTTACAAAATTTAAATTCACAAAATCACGTTTATTTAAATCAGTGGAATGGGCAAGAACATGCGAGAGAGAGAGAGGTTGGTAGAAGGACTACAAAAAAAAAGAAAAACTACCACTAAAAAAGCACACACGGTTTTATTAAGTTTATTCAATTTAAGTTTTTGCGTTATTCTTTTTAAATAGTACTCTCAAGTAAATGCTGCATGTTGTTAAAGCTTAAGGGGTTGACCACCGACCGGGTACTGAAAAACAACAACGCACTCACGTTGTTGTACTTTTTCTGTATTTAATATGCAACCGTAGTAGACCCGCCAGATTTTTTTAATACGTTCTATTCGATTTCAACAAGTAAAAACAACTAAAGAAACTTTTTCCCAAACGTATGTGAATCAACACTCAGAAAAGTTTTATTTCATTTAATAACGTGTGTGATACTTGTGCACATACAACACGTTCTGGTTGTAAGATTTTTTTTTTTTGGAGGGAGATTTTTCATTTTAGTACAGTGCTGCCAATGCATGGGTAAATACCCGAATTAGGTGTAATTTTTACTTTCGCAAGTAGAGCGTGGGTTTTTCCTTTATGCTAAAATCTTTTGTTTTAAAACACTAAAATTTATACTATGTTGATCCAAAAAATGCACAGTCTTCTTAACCAAAGTCAATGTTTTCTAGAAAATATACTCATCATTTAATATAGATTTACAAAAGTGCGCTAGTAAATGACGCCAGCATGGACTCCAAGATTTTGATAAATAGAGGCTTCATAGTTGTTTAGAACCCACAGTTTAAGTGGGGAACAGAATAGTCGCTGCAACGTTACGCAACGTTACGAAGAGCGCTGCAAACTGTCATAGGTTAAAAACGGCAGTTTCAAAGTTGTGTCAACAGAATACGTAGTTGTAGCAGTCGTTGCAGTTGAAGCGCAAAATTCGAAATTTTGAACTTTGTTGCGCTACAGATCATTCGTAAGTTTCAGCTACTACTACAACTTCTTTACTCTGTTCCAGGCCTTACAAGGCCTCTCCACGTGCAGATATGTTTCCAATAATATGCAAAAAGTAATACAGGCACTTTGCGCCCACGATTTGTCGTAACATCACCAAATAAATAATAATAATAAATTTTATTTGTATTTTGTTTTTTCATATATAGGCATTTCCACAGAAAATTCCCCATTTGACTCGTTACGTTATCAAGTATTTTAAATTGTTTCCTAAAGAATAATTATATTATGTATTTTATTTAGTTTAGTGTAAAGCCCAACTATATTTAAATTTAGTGAAAGAGAGGAAAAGTATGATTAACATTGGCCTAAAATACAAGCTAAATTCCTTGGTGGCTTACCGTGACAAATATAGAGCTTTTATGTGGCAGTGCCCATATGTACATCAAATGCCAAAAGCCTTGGGAAAAAATTCTTCATTTCGCGAAAAAAAATCATATTTTAAAGAGAATAATGATCTACTTATTTTCAACTTCATCGTGTTATAATAAAGCGGGTAGCATCTTACGCTCTGAAGGGGACAAATCTAAGAATTTTATTAAAACGCCATATTCTTAAATTAAAATCTTTTGTGAATATAATCAAAAGTTATAGACAGATTTTATTCATTTATGTCTTGCACTGCCTCTGAAAAAATTCCGGACTGCCGACTGTTGTGCTGTTATTATAGAAATACTTCCTTAGCAAAACTATAATGATTTTTTGCGAGCTTCAATTTTCTAATTAAATTAAAAAATGTTTCTGCTGGAATTCCTAAGCAAAGCTTAATAGTTTATAGCGAGCTTTAATTTACTGAAATTAGGGTGGTTAGGACAGAGATCTGTTGGATAAATGCTAGTACGAGAGACTTGAGGTCAAGGGCAAAATATTGGTCTTCTCGAGACAAAATCATTGATATATCATACCTTAAGATCGAACTATAAATGCCTTAGATATAACGAAAAATGTAAAAAGACGCACCCTACGTTCGGCAAAAAAAGTTTTCGAAACCTCGTTGCAAAAATACTTTATATTAGAGGGTGCACGGGGAAACTTTTAAGGGCAAGATCCGTTAACAAGGCACAACCTGATATATTGCTCAACAAAATGCAAAACAACAGGTCGATTGCCTGCGGATTTGTGAAGCTTTCGAAAGACGTGGTTGCATAATTTTGGAAAATATTTTACTACAGAAAATTTAAAAAGTGCAAAAAACTAACGTTGTAATCAAACTATCCATACAATACTAAATATTTTGCGTTATTATTTCAACTTTTCTTTAAAATATATACATGTATAATTTTGAACAAAAATTTCATTGATTTTTAATTTTTTTAATCTTTCTTCTTTTTTACATTCACTGGAACTGATAGCGTGAAACAATTTCCACATGAGAGTCACGATTGTTTTTTTTCTTCGAGGGGAATGAAAATTTCATGGGAACAAAAACTCCACTTGCTATTCACGATAGCGGTGATTGTTTTCATTGTAAATATGCGAAAGAAATGTTCTTGTCGACATTTTGGGCCTGGCAGTTAAGGTTTAGCTTTTCCTTGCCAACTAAAAGTTTCCTAAGTTCCATTGACTTTTGATACCAAATGTTTTTTTTATTAACCCGGCGCCGGGGGGGATGGGTCAAAATTACCCGTCACTTTTCGAATGGATTGTGGTTTTAAAAATGTACTTCTCTTCTCTACGCTCTTCTCAGTAGCTGGTGATATTGAATCTCTCTGAATGTTATAAATTTCAAATCAGTTGCATGACGATTGTACTTCGAGTAACACGTGCTCAAAGTTAAAAAAGGTAAATATGACCCATCCCCGCGTATATATAATAAGTGTTTATTATATTTAAGCTAGAAAAAGCCTCCTTTGTTAACTTTTTTAATATGAAATGTTTTTTGTTTAAAAATAAAAGTAAATATGTTATTTTTTAACAAAGTCATGTTTTATTTCCTTAATAAGGTTAGATTCAATCTAAATTGTATATATTTTTTCGTAAATATAGCAAAAAACCTCGAGTTTAATAAGTGGGTCATTATGACCCAACCCCCATGTCCTTGTAGCTAAAATCCACCCCCCCGGCGCCGGGTTAATAAAATAAAACATTAATTTCTTATCAGGTGTAATTTCATTTAAGCCGTGTAATTTTGCTTTATTACAAGTGAAATTTTGAATTTTGCTGGTGGTAACACTGCTTTAGTATTTTACGTTCGTTAAACGTTTATGTTCATTTCGAACAAGTTTGATGATGGTTTGATATAAAGACCGGTAAAAATCAATTGTTGGATTTTCATATTAAAAAAAATTTCTGTGTGTTTGTTGTGATGGTATCGTAGACTTAATATTTGTGTTGCTAAAACTGGTTTAATGGTCATGGTTGTGTTCGATTGTATCTGAAAGATATTGATGTTGTTTTTTTTTTGGTTTTAATTGATATTCTAGCGCAAAACATAATGTGGAACGCTTTATTTTTTAAATGGGTTTCTATTGATGTGTTAGTATAGGGATTTATATTACAGGATTATTCTGTTTTGTATAACTTCAGATAATTTATTATAGTGGTATTGCTGAGGTAATTCTGAATATTTAAAAACTCTGTACCAATTTTAGGTTTTTTTTTTTGCAGTAGGCATATAAATAAATAGTATATGGGAATTTCCTGGGGTCACGAATGTACGTTCGTACGCTTTTGATGTTCAAAAAATATAGAAAACAAAACTTTTCCTAGCATTTTTTTGCGATTCGATAGCATTTGGGTAGCTCTATGTTAAGTGCAAAAGATGGATTTCATCGAGTTTTAATTTTCATAATGACAGTTATAAACATGTGTTCACGAACGTACGCAAAATAGAAGTCAACTTGACAGTAGTGAAATGTAAAATTTATTATTATCACCATGCATTTTCCCATAAATATCTTCAAATTTTCTTAACAAAAAACTTAATACTCAATTTATAATTGATTGTAATGGAGAGATTATAAAGAACGGTTGCAAACATAACATATATTTTGCATGTAAAATAATCTATATACAAATCGGTTAAGGCAAAACAGTTTAGAACACTTTTCTCCTCTGTTTGCCCAGCGACTACAATAAAAATACACCATTTGAAAGGCATTGAAAGGCAGAAGTGCACAATATATTTGATACTTACACATATGCAAAATACACAAATAAAAGTTTTGTTTTCTTCAGTTATCAAATAATAAAAAATAGGGTGGTCGATTATTCGACATTTTTAAGAAACCGGTTTTCGAATACTTCGACTATATAAATATTATATAAATCGGCACAGGCAAACAAGTTAAGAACGATATCTTTCTTTGTTTGTCAACCACTCACGTGGAACATAACATATGAACCGGAGGTTGGCCCGTCACCAAATCGATCCACTTAGATGGAAAAAATGAATGCTCGAAACATGTAAATTCATATATACTTAGATATACTATATTTTCTTCATATTAAAAAAATATGGCCGAATTTCGACCATAAGGCAAACACTTGTTATATAAAAATGTCTTTAGAAGTAGCATAAAAAGAAAATATAAAAATTTCCAGTCTCCAGCCCAATTTCCTCAAGTAAAACAGCTCAGATATGCTATGAAACCATTCTAATAGAAAAACTTAGACTTTTTTCAAATAATAAATAATAAAAGACGAAGATTATCAACATTTTATTTTTCCACCCTGGTTAACCATTCCCATATATTATTTACTGGAGCCTAACAAACTTAAATGGACACATAAATAAAACTATCTGATTTTATTTCCAATTTTTTTTTTGCAGATTTTTTTTTTTTTTATAATATTTTGCTTAAATCGCTATAATATTACTTATCCGGAATGTGTAGTTTAGTTTGAGTACAATAAAACCAAATTTGTTAAAATCGGATAATATTTGCAAGGATAGAATTTTTTTTTGTAAACTAAAAACTTAAAAATAAGTTTAGGCGAACAGGCCCGACCATTGATGCCCTACATCACAGTATTTACATAAATATTTTCCAAAATGTACTTTATTTGGGATCCATACAATAATAAACCCGCAAAACAAAATTTTGTAATGGGGTTAAGACTGATATAAGAGTTCTTTGTGCAAAATTTAGAGAGGCGGTTTATATAGGACCGTTGCACAATTCTGGACCTATCAGCAAAAAGATTTGCTATAACATAGACGCTTTTATAGAAAATATTCGTATAGCAATTAAATCTTATATTGGAAGTTATATTTTTATGGCAACTATGATCAAGATTTCTTTGGTTGCAATAAATATTTTTGGGCCAAATCGAATCTTAATACCAACACAATTAGATGCCTAACTGGCAGAAATACTCTTTTCCGGAATCAAGTTTTTTAGGGGCTATATTAAACTAAGGACCAATTCTCACTAGTTATACCCACACCACAATGGTGGAGAGGGTATTATGCACTGTGCTGATGTGTGTAACACCTTAAAATATTGGTATGATAAGGTCATAAATTTGCTTTTAAATACTGTGGTGTAGCTTGACCGGCTATAATTTCTAACTTGTTTTAATCATTTAATGATGTCCAAAATTGTGAACTATACTTAACACAAACGGTTTAAATAAACAGCTGGCTAGCCAGCGACGATTTATTAAGCTTTCGGTATGTAAACCAATATTTTTATGTATAACACACATCAGCACGAACACATAATACCCTCTTCATCTAAAATGATGTGAGTTTAAAAACTAGAAACTAAGCTTCTTGATTTTTTTTAACAAGTCGAAAAAGTGACTTAATGGAAAATGTTCAAGTCCGTTTACTCGTTTATAACGCGTCAATTAGGCCCACAACCTACGCTAGATCATTTAATAAATGTATTTTCACTGTTACACTGTATTCTGAACCCACCCACAACAAAATTTCGTAATAAGACTTTTGCTTATACATATTAAAGATAAGTTCCTCTGATTTAATATCTTTATTGTGAAAGTTTTCATGTGACCAAAAGTTCTTATCAAAAAAAAAAAAAAATAATCTTTTTAACTTGTTTTTGTTTTTCGTTGATGTTAATGACACTAAAGATGATTCCGAAGCGATACTACCTGATTGTTATCTTGTTTTCTATTTCATTTTAACTCTTTGGCTCAAATGTTTGAAGCAAAAAAAAAAAAAAAAAAAAAATTAATAATGAAAAATAAATAAACAAAAACCGGAATTAATGTGACAACTAACTAACATGATCAAAAAACTCTATTATTGATTTTTATGTGCAAGTTTTAATGTGTAATTAAGAAT
Source organism: Pollenia griseotomentosa (assembly GCA_963931875.1). NCBI lineage: Eukaryota > Metazoa > Arthropoda > Insecta > Diptera > Polleniidae > Pollenia > Pollenia griseotomentosa. The sequence continues at coordinate 114,628,579 of OZ007560.1, forward strand.
GTTTGCTTTAATTATTAACACATTTTTGTAGAACCTGATATTGAAAAGTATATTTCAGCTTTTATTTTTTTCGCTTTCCAAACAAATAAGAAAAAAAAAAATAATTAAATACGTTTAAACGTTTAAAAAATTATATTTTAAAATTTCGTTTCGATAATACACTTTCCCATTCTCATAATTTTCTTCCTCTCTTTAGAAGTGCGAGGGTGTTTACTTAGTAGTCTAAGCACTTTGATACAAATAGATATTTATAATACAACAAAATACTTATTTACGTTACACTTTAAGCACACCTAACACTTTTTTCAATTGCCATTAACAATTTTAATGTGTGCTGTGAAAGCTCAAAACTAAAAAAAAAAAAAAAAAATTCTTTTCATTTCTTTTTAATTATTTAATGAATGAATTGTAGTTTTTGTTCTACCTTTTACTCGCAAGTTATTACTAAAGTTTATGAGTTAATTAATATTTAATTAATAATCCGCAAAGTACTAGTCGACTACATAGGAAAATAAATATTTTTGCAAAAGATTTGTTTTGAAAAAATTTATAGATGAATTAACACATGTTATATTCGGCTGTGCAGAATCTTATACACCCTTCACCATAGTTCCCCAACTAAAATGGTATGGAAGTTTTTTTTTTCTCAAAATCATTATTCCGCGAGAATATTTGTATAACCGCTGCACAAAGAGACAAATTGGAAATTAAGTGCGACAAAATTATTTCCTTCATATGGATTCAATAAAGTTTAATAAAACTAGGTACCTCAAGGTTTTAGGGTCGCTGATTATGAATCCGATGTTAGTTTTTAAAAATTCAAAATGGCGGATTTAATATGGCGGACAATTTAAAAAAATTGACCGAATTCGTTTAAAACTTATTAAACAGGATTTTTGAAGTCAGTTTTTAAAAATTAAAACTCGAATTCCAAAACATTAGGCCTAATTTAAAACCTAAAACGAGAATACCTTTTAAAAGCAGAATTAATAATTATATTTTTCAAAAGTTTTTGTTTAAATTTGATCCACTGGTGCTGATATGTACTACTTAAAATAATAAGAATTATGATTAATTGTTTCACATTTTTTTTAAATATCAAGATGACATACGGGGACAATATATCAATTTTTATTTTATTCTATATTAACATCTTCATAGTCTTGGACGTTATTAAACTCCTGTTCATAATAATCTTCTTCGTTGCCACAGAAAGTGGGCACCCTTAGCAAATTTAGTACAGTTTCACTAAAGTTTCACTTTTTTCGGCTATCGGCATTGTTGCCAACTTTTTTTGGAGACTTACCGTCAAATCGTACTTCAAAAACCGCTAGAAGCCGCTAAATTTTTAACTTTGCGTAAAATGTTTTAAAATATCGCTAAAATCTCAATATTTTGCAAAATGTATATACAAACCAAGATATAGGGTACTTTTTTTAAAGGTATACGACTTTTTATTAAAATTATATAGTTAGGTTTTCAATATCCCTGACTATATAATTTTAATAATTTTGAATTTTTAAAAACTAACATCGGATTCATAATCAGCGACCCTAAAACCTTGAGGTACCTAGTTTTATTAAACTTTATTGAATCCATATGAAGGAAATAATTTTGTCGCACTTAATTTCCAATTTGTCTCTATGTGCAGCGGTTATACAAATATTCTCGCGGAATAATGATTTTGAGAAAAAAAAAACTTCCATACCATTTTAGTTGGGGAACTATGGTGAAGGGTGTATAAGATTCTGCACAGCCGAATATAACATGTGTTAATTCATCTATAAATTTTTTCAAAACAAATCTTTTGCAAAAATATTTATTTTCCTATGTAGTCGACTAGTACTTTGCGGATTATTAATTAAATATTAATTAACTCATAAACTTTAGTAATAACTTGCGAGTAAAAGGTAGAACAAAAACTACAATTCATTCATTAAATAATTAAAAAGAAATGAAAAGAATTTTTTTTTTTTTTTTTTAGTTTTGAGCTTTCACAGCACACATTAAAATTGTTAATGGCAATTGAAAAAAGTGTTAGGTGTGCTTAAAGTGTAACGTAAATAAGTATTTTGTTGTATTATAAATATCTATTTGTATCAAAGTGCTTAGACTACTAAGTAAACACCCTCGCACTTCTAAAGAGAGGAAGAAAATTATGAGAATGGGAAAGTGTATTATCGAAACGAAATTTTAAAATATAATTTTTTAAACGTTTAAACGTATTTAATTATTTTTTTTTTTCTTATTTGTTTGGAAAGCGAAAAAAATAAAAGCTGAAATATACTTTTCAATATCAGGTTCTACAAAAATGTGTTAATAATTAAAGCAAACATTCTTAATTACACATTAAAACTTGCACATAAAAATCAATAATAGAGTTTTTTGATCATGTTAGTTAGTTGTCACATTAATTCCGGTTTTTGTTTATTTATTTTTCATTATTAATTTTTTTTTTTTTTTTTTTTTTGCTTCAAACATTTGAGCCAAAGAGTTAAAATGAAATAGAAAACAAGATAACAATCAGGTAGTATCGCTTCGGAATCATCTTTAGTGTCATTAACATCAACGAAAAACAAAAACAAGTTAAAAAGATTATTTTTTTTTTTTTTTGATAAGAACTTTTGGTCACATGAAAACTTTCACAATAAAGATATTAAATCAGAGGAACTTATCTTTAATATGTATAAGCAAAAGTCTTATTACGAAATTTTGTTGTGGGTGGGTTCAGAATACAGTGTAACAGTGAAAATACATTTATTAAATGATCTAGCGTAGGTTGTGGGCCTAATTGACGCGTTATAAACGAGTAAACGGACTTGAACATTTTCCATTAAGTCACTTTTTCGACTTGTTAAAAAAAATCAAGAAGCTTAGTTTCTAGTTTTTAAACTCACATCATTTTAGATGAAGAGGGTATTATGTGTTCGTGCTGATGTGTGTTATACATAAAAATATTGGTTTACATACCGAAAGCTTAATAAATCGTCGCTGGCTAGCCAGCTGTTTATTTAAACCGTTTGTGTTAAGTATAGTTCACAATTTTGGACATCATTAAATGATTAAAACAAGTTAGAAATTATAGCCGGTCAAGCTACACCACAGTATTTAAAAGCAAATTTATGACCTTATCATACCAATATTTTAAGGTGTTACACACATCAGCACAGTGCATAATACCCTCTCCACCATTGTGGTGTGGGTATAACTAGTGAGAATTGGTCCTTAGTTTAATATAGCCCCTAAAAAACTTGATTCCGGAAAAGAGTATTTCTGCCAGTTAGGCATCTAATTGTGTTGGTATTAAGATTCGATTTGGCCCAAAAATATTTATTGCAACCAAAGAAATCTTGATCATAGTTGCCATAAAAATATAACTTCCAATATAAGATTTAATTGCTATACGAATATTTTCTATAAAAGCGTCTATGTTATAGCAAATCTTTTTGCTGATAGGTCCAGAATTGTGCAACGGTCCTATATAAACCGCCTCTCTAAATTTTGCACAAAGAACTCTTATATCAGTCTTAACCCCATTACAAAATTTTGTTTTGCGGGTTTATTATTGTATGGATCCCAAATAAAGTACATTTTGGAAAATATTTATGTAAATACTGTGATGTAGGGCATCAATGGTCGGGCCTGTTCGCCTAAACTTATTTTTAAGTTTTTAGTTTACAAAAAAAAATTCTATCCTTGCAAATATTATCCGATTTTAACAAATTTGGTTTTATTGTACTCAAACTAAACTACACATTCCGGATAAGTAATATTATAGCGATTTAAGCAAAATATTATAAAAAAAAAAAAAATCTGCAAAAAAAAAATTGGAAATAAAATCAGATAGTTTTATTTATGTGTCCATTTAAGTTTGTTAGGCTCCAGTAAATAATATATGGGAATGGTTAACCAGGGTGGAAAAATAAAATGTTGATAATCTTCGTCTTTTATTATTTATTATTTGAAAAAAGTCTAAGTTTTTCTATTAGAATGGTTTCATAGCATATCTGAGCTGTTTTACTTGAGGAAATTGGGCTGGAGACTGGAAATTTTTATATTTTCTTTTTATGCTACTTCTAAAGACATTTTTATATAACAAGTGTTTGCCTTATGGTCGAAATTCGGCCATATTTTTTTAATATGAAGAAAATATAGTATATCTAAGTATATATGAATTTACATGTTTCGAGCATTCATTTTTTCCATCTAAGTGGATCGATTTGGTGACGGGCCAACCTCCGGTTCATATGTTATGTTCCACGTGAGTGGTTGACAAACAAAGAAAGATATCGTTCTTAACTTGTTTGCCTGTGCCGATTTATATAATATTTATATAGTCGAAGTATTCGAAAACCGGTTTCTTAAAAATGTCGAATAATCGACCACCCTATTTTTTATTATTTGATAACTGAAGAAAACAAAACTTTTATTTGTGTATTTTGCATATGTGTAAGTATCAAATATATTGTGCACTTCTGCCTTTCAATGCCTTTCAAATGGTGTATTTTTATTGTAGTCGCTGGGCAAACAGAGGAGAAAAGTGTTCTAAACTGTTTTGCCTTAACCGATTTGTATATAGATTATTTTACATGCAAAATATATGTTATGTTTGCAACCGTTCTTTATAATCTCTCCATTACAATCAATTATAAATTGAGTATTAAGTTTTTTGTTAAGAAAATTTGAAGATATTTATGGGAAAATGCATGGTGATAATAATAAATTTTACATTTCACTACTGTCAAGTTGACTTCTATTTTGCGTACGTTCGTGAACACATGTTTATAACTGTCATTATGAAAATTAAAACTCGATGAAATCCATCTTTTGCACTTAACATAGAGCTACCCAAATGCTATCGAATCGCAAAAAAATGCTAGGAAAAGTTTTGTTTTCTATATTTTTTGAACATCAAAAGCGTACGAACGTACATTCGTGACCCCAGGAAATTCCCATATACTATTTATTTATATGCCTACTGCAAAAAAAAAAACCTAAAATTGGTACAGAGTTTTTAAATATTCAGAATTACCTCAGCAATACCACTATAATAAATTATCTGAAGTTATACAAAACAGAATAATCCTGTAATATAAATCCCTATACTAACACATCAATAGAAACCCATTTAAAAAATAAAGCGTTCCACATTATGTTTTGCGCTAGAATATCAATTAAAACCAAAAAAAAAACAACATCAATATCTTTCAGATACAATCGAACACAACCATGACCATTAAACCAGTTTTAGCAACACAAATATTAAGTCTACGATACCATCACAACAAACACACAGAAATTTTTTTTAATATGAAAATCCAACAATTGATTTTTACCGGTCTTTATATCAAACCATCATCAAACTTGTTCGAAATGAACATAAACGTTTAACGAACGTAAAATACTAAAGCAGTGTTACCACCAGCAAAATTCAAAATTTCACTTGTAATAAAGCAAAATTACCCGGCTTAAATGAAATTACACCTGATAAGAAATTAATGTTTTATTTTATTAACCCGGCGCCGGGGGGGTGGATTTTAGCTACAAGGACATGGGGGTTGGGTCATAATGACCCACTTATTAAACTCGAGGTTCGGGGTATCGGCATTGTTGCCAACTTTTTTTGGAGACTTACCGTCAAATCGTACTTCAAAAACCGCTAGAAGCCGCTAAATTTTTAACTTTGCGTAAAATGTTTTAAAATATCGCTAAAATCTCAATATTTTGCAAAATGTATATACAAACCAAGATATAGGGTACTTTTTTTAAAGGTATACGACTTTTTATTAAAATTATATAGTTAGGTTTTCAATATCCCTGACTTTTTTATTCCCGGGAACGAACAACAATGTTTCTTTTAAAAAAGTGGCTAAAAGTTGGTAAAATATATTGAATAAAAAGGTTTAAAATTTAAATCCGTTTTAAGGCATTTTCTATCACGTCTAATTTTTTAAGGGCTGGTGATGCTAATATACTTCAGCACAACTGGAAAATGATTTCTCCGATTTTGATTTAATGATTGAGATCAAAATTTACAAATGATTACGAATAAAATTTCCTTTAAATCATCCAAATAACATTTTTTTTATATTTTTAACAGTTTCGGAGCTATTCAGAAGAAAGTTGCGATAAATTAGGTTTTTATGCAAAACAAAAAAATTTAAATAAAAAATAGTACTATTTTTTGTTTTCAGAAATGTATAAAAAAAATTTTGTAAGGACAAAAGTTTTAGATTTTTATCATTTATCAAAAAGCCAGATATGTTACAAATAAAATAATAAATATATTATAAAAATGACTAATATTTCGCCGGATTTATCCGACTTGGACGAAATATTAGCCAAAAGCCCATAAAAAACTAGACGTAAAAGAACAGCGAACAGGTTTGAATTCAGCACGCTAAAGTGTAATTAGCATAATCAACTATAAAACTACGAATTATTTTTGTTTACTGAACATAATTTGACAGAATGCCAGTTATTTCTAGCCAAAAATAATAATAAAAAATGTTGCAAAATGCAAAAATGGAAGCGAATTCAATTTCGAAAAAAAAAACAATTTTTTTTTTCTTCTAACTTCTTTCTAACCGCTTCTAAACCGCTAGATTTCCCGCTAACCGTCAAAACGGAAATTTTGCCGCGATGGGCACATAAAAACCGCTAGAATCGCGGTAAACCCGTCAAATTGGCAACAGTGGTTATCGGTTACAAAAGGGTCCGAAGAAACGAGCATCCACTTAAATATGTCATTATTGGTATTAACAGTATATATCAGTGGTGCACACAAGTATTTTGTGAAGAGACTGCACAGAATGTCAAATTTAGCAATTTAAAAAAAAATGTCATTTGCATGTGGGATTTTCAGAATTAGGTGTACTACCTAAGAAAAATAGGCTCTATTTCTTGAAAGTGGAAAGAGGTGGACCTCCAATTGACTTTTTTACACTTACTAGCAATTGTTTTTTTTTAATTATAAGGAAAAGTCGTGGAACTATTTGGAACTTTTTTTGTAGCTCTAGCTAAAGTAAATTTTTCAAAATATTTCAAAATAAATCAGTACACTATCAGCCCAATTATGAATACAAATTCCCCGGGAGTTTTTTCCCTTTTCCAATTTTTACAATTGAATTTAGATATGAAAAATAGGAGAAGGGAGAAAACTACCGGGGGAATTTTTATTCATAATTGGGCTGTATACACAGAAAAAATTTACACCAAAATTTTTTCAATTAATTCAATAATGCTGTTTTAAACAATTTTTTTAATTGTTCCAATTAATTTGCCTTAATTGAAAACAAAAATTATAATGTTTGTGTGTTTATTTGCAAATAAGAAAACATACACACAAACTTTAAAATATTTTAAATTCTTAAACAATTAACTGTGTTGATTGAAAAAATATTTTGATTTGTGCTTATGTTATTTGTGCTTATGTTATATATATATAGCCTATGAACACCAAGAAAATCTCAAACTTACAAATGCGTTAATTGATATGATCAATTTGTTTGCAGGCGGAAAATCAGTAAAAAATTTAATTAATAGTACAAATTTCTAACAAAAACGTTAATTGAAGTTGGTTTTTCATTTTTTTCTGTGTACCTACACTGCATATAATTGTTATTTTAATAAAACTGCAAATTAAATAAGATAACTGATGATTGAAAATATATTTAAAAACTCAAAGTAATTTTTGGGAATACAAAATTTTACAAGATTTTGTTAGTCGTGCTTAATTCCCAATTTTTTGATTGTTGATAAAAACACTGAAATTTATTGTTGAAAGGATAAAAAACTTTAAACTGTAAATTTACAAAAAAAGTAGAGTGTAGCAACAATAAACGCTATAGATGTTGTTGACAGGTATAAGTGCGTGTAACAGATTATAGTACTTTTCACGGACGCACAGTCTAATGTGATGCGTTAAAAAAATAAATGTTTATAGGTTAATTGCGTACTGGTATATAAAACATATTAAGTGCAATTGTGGTTACATTTAACAAAAAAAAAATTCCATTTTTGTCGTCGTAATTCGATTATTTGTCCCTGTGTGTGCTGGGTGAAATATTAGGTCGATTTAGCTGATTTTTTTAAACCCAAAAAATGTTTTATACTGATAAAATTTCAACTCAATTTTATCAACCTAGCTTTGTATGGACCATATTTCTTCTAATTCGTTAAGACTCTTGTATGGGGGCCAGGTAAAATAATAAGCCGATTTGGCTAATTTTTAATATTTACTAGTCTTTATATTAAAGAAATTAAGCAATCAGTGGAATGGAGGTCGCCTTTATACCTATTATTTTTAGATTTCAGAAAGGCTTTTGACTCGGTAAAAAGGAGATAAGGGTTCTCGCCTTTAAGGTGCCTACTTATGGGTTAGCAAAGTTTAATTTTGTGGAAAAATCAATTTTACGGGAAGTTAAATAAAATATTTTTTAAAATTTTCTATTTTTTATGTTTCTTTTTAAAAGCTTTTTTGATTTAAAATTTTTCCAGAAAAGATTTTAGGTATATCTTAATATTGCATGAGGAAAAAAAATCTACTACGATATATAAAAAAAATTATTTTCGGGGCTTCCAGTTTTCAATTTTTCTCAACTTTTATTTTTAAGGTTTTTTTTATAGGTATATCCATCTCCTGATATAATTTTTTTTAAATATTTCCTTTTCAAGGTGAAATTGTACGCTAAAAACAATGGCGATAGCGGTTTCCAAAAAAAAAATATTTTTGTTAAGGCTTGGACGAGTTTTTGTTGAAAAATTTATTTTTTTATGCGATTCAAACTTTTTAAATATATCCTATCCAAGGTAAATTGAACGCATAAAACGATTGCGTTATAGTTTTTTCGAAAAAATGTGTTTTTTTTTTTGGGTTTTTAAACGAGTTTCTAACGAAAAAACGCTTTATTTTTTACTCTTGTTTTATTATTAAAAGTAAAATTTTAGAGTTGTAATGGTACCTATGGATACGTATTATATATCAGAAGATAAACTCACTGTTTATTGTTGTTGTTTTTGTCTAAGCTTTGAATGTGTATTCTAAGTCATATTACAATTTTAAAAGCTTTTATACTTTAAAGGTCTTATTCCTTCTATACTTTCCAGAAATATTTTCTATGATAAAAACACTAAAATTTATTGTTGGTGGGATAAGCTATTCCTATGCGCATTTCACTAGTTCACTGGTTGCTTAAAAAAAGTATATGATTATTAAAAGAAAACTTTAACATAAAATTCGATATTATTTTAAAGTTGTCATTCCGTGTGTAATTTCTTCTACTGAAATTTAGCAAGAATGGTCCATAAATGATTGAGATATGAGCTAAAAAAAACGACTGCCTCTAATTTTACCCATAAATCCCTTGTTGCCGTTTATTTATTTATTCCTTCTGTATATCTGGAGAACGCCAAGAGCTAAAGCTTCCAAATTAGGTAAAAACATCTTAGTTATCAATACAAAACATCCAACAAAGTGTGGGCGGGATTGGAAAAGTGGGCGCACAAAAAATATTGATTTATATCTTAAGAACGGATGTTACCGCACTATAGTGAAGGATATAAAAGGTTCAGCATAGCCGAATAAAGCACTCTTACTTGTTTTTGGACCATTAATCTAAGTCAATCAAAACGTCTATTTAAATTTTGTTTTTTGCAGCCTTTTGCATTTTATAAGATTTTAAATTCAAAACTTCAATTCGATTACGACTTTTCATGGACATGTAAAGTTTTAAATCAAAACCTAGTTATCATTTTTTGTTTTTAATTTCCCCACTTTGGTAGCATTAACTAAAATCTTAGATCTTCTACCATCTCTTATTTGGCTAACAAATTGGTTAAATATAGGACGAGGAATTTCCGTAAGAACAATTTTCGAAACCGTTTTAAACCGTTTTTATGTCCTGACAATACGTTATTTTGTATCAATATCCAGAAATGTCACAGAAATATGAACAAAAGAAATTAACGCAATAGGTTGGCCCGGTGGGCTAGTTGTGACAGGGTTGAAGGTTCGATTCTCAAAAGACCAAATTCTTTTTTTATTTGAATATTTTTGTTTTTTTTTGTTTGTTTATTTTTTGCTTGACTCATTGTTCTGTGGCTCTTCTAGACTTTGTTTTATAGATAAATTTTTATATAATTAACACTTTAATTAAAATTGTTTATCTAAGTCAAAAAGCTTATAAAAATATTTATTTGCTTGCTAATTTCTTTACAGCAGTTCAACTTTTGCGAATTTATTTATTTTTTTATGTTTTTTTTTCAAACTAATATTTATGAAATCTTTAATTGATAATATCCTCATTGCTGCTTTTCACATCATTATATATCATTAGACTATACGGTATCACTTAAATACTGTATGATCTTTCTTTTCATTTCAACTTTTTTCCAGCAGTGCTTTTTATCTAAACTACACTTTATTAAATCAATCTATTGTTGACACAATAGACAGACACAAGACATGTTGCAGAAATTTAAATTTGTTTCAGTTTTTTCTTTTCATAAATTATACACATCATGAACATTCAAATGTTTGTTGCACGGTTTTATTAGAGAGCTAGTGTAAATATATGTCATTATAGTGTATTAATACAGTCTACCCGAAGAGTACGGTATTTTCAATATTTTCAAAACTTATTTTAATGTTTTAATCAGATCTATTATAATTTAGTTATTTTATAGTTTAAGCACCCATAAATAAGACTAATGTGAGAGAGTCCGCTTTAAGTGAGGCGATACAAAAAGCGTTAGTACGAGAAACTTGTTTTAAAATAATGCGAACATACACGATAACAAAGAGATCATCGAAGCGAGAACATGCTTACATTTAACCTATTTGTTCGGAACAAATAGGTTAAATCGCCTAAGAAGAGCCAAGCAGTGATTTGTAGCGAAAACCTAAAACGTCATTGATAGAATAAATACTGCGAAATTTCGTGTTTAATAAGTTTTTATTTTTTTAAATTCTTTTAATGAAAATTTACTTTTTTTCCACACTGTATCTGTAAGTATGCGTTCAGCCACATTTGTTATATTATAATTTAAATGATTATAAAAAAATGTTGAAGTGTCTGCGATTTAAATCTCATGATTAACAAATTGTTATAATTCAATTAGGGCAATATTTACGAGCAAACAAAAAAAAAATTATTTGAAAAAATACCATGCGGTATTTCATATGTGTTAATAATGTTAATTGCACTATAATAAAAAGTTTAGGAAGAAAATATATGGGCCGAATTTCGCATAAGAATTGCAATTTCTTTTTATACCCTTCACCGATAGTAAAACGGTATAAATAAGTTTGTCATTCCGTTTGCAATTTCTGCAATATTGATTTTAGATCGTATAAAGTATATTTATTCTTGGTCCTTTTGAGGAGAAATGGATTTTCCAAAGACCCCGGATATAATGAGGACTTGGTAGTTATATATTTATGTCAGATACAATCCGAAATTGTTTGCTATTGAAATTCAGCCTGATCGGTCCGCAAATGGCTGAGATATGAGCAAAAACCCACGACTGCCTTTAATTTTACCTGAAAATCTCTTTTTGTTGTTGTTTTTTTTAAATTTTATTTTTATGTTTATCTAGACAAGTGGGCGTGGAACTTCCCATACAAAGACATTATAGATTTCTGTATATCTGGTAAACCGCAAGAGCCAAAGTTTCCAAATTAGGTACAGGCATCTTGGTTATCAATACACAACATCCGACGAAATTTGGATGAGATTGGACAAGTGGTTGTCTAAACGTTTGATGATGTTGGGAAAATCATTTGGATATCATAGCATTCTCAACAAAAAGGGGAAATTATACCTAGATTTTACAACAACAGTTTTTTTTAGTAATGAATATACACAGAATTGAAAAAAAATGTTATCATAAATTACAGGCTTCCAAGAATTAATCCTCGTTTTGCATATGTTGCACCCCACTGTATATACAATATATACATATTTATAAAGAAATCGACTCCCTTTTATTTTGAGGATTGTAGCACCGCGATCATACAACATACTTATAATTTCCGAACTTTTCCGTTTTATTTTTTTAATTCGTATTCTAAATCGTTCACTTGTAAAACACATTTAACCACGAAGTAAAAATTTAACTAATCGCCATTTTTTATGTTTACATTTATTTTTCGCTTTAGTATTGCCAAGTTTAGTTTTGATTTGAATTTACATTTGATACCAATTTGACATCAAATTGATAAAACATTCGATGTCAAATGTTTATTTTCAAATCATTATCAATTTGAATGTAATATAACATTTGAAAAACGCTTAAGAATTGTGTTTAATGTCAAATGATAAATTCATTTCATATCAAAGGTTTGACTTCGTGTTTGTTGGATACAACTTAAATGTGTCTGTGTAGTTAATTTTTTTGTGGTTAGTTGTTGCCTTTTGTTTAATACTTACCGGTTAAATTTTCGTTATTCACTATTTAATTTTTCTTTTTTTTTAATAATTAGTTTTAAATTTGATATTAATGCTTTTGGGATTACAGAAATTAAAGCTACTATTGCATCAGCCATTTAGTCGAAACTATAATTGTGACCTTTCAAACAGCAAGACAAAACTAGCGAAAGTTTTTTTTGTATTTGCTTTTTGTTTTACTTATAGTTAAGTTAGCACAGCAAATAACTTAATAATATAAACATTAATTTAAATAGAATCATTTAGAATTGGGAAATTTTGTAATGCGGATATTCTCCTGAACAATATTTTATCAACCAAATTACAAACATTCCAATTAGGTTAAAATAAATGTTAAAGTCAATCACATCGAATGCTTTAAAATCAGAAGTAAATAGCTGGCTGGCTGTTCTAGATTCGTAGACAACGATACTATCAGCTATCAGCTTATCAGAAGTTAAAATTTTCCTAAAAAGGTAGGGCCAAATATAGTTAACCTTTCCATTCTTATTAGAATGACTGAGAATGATCCTATCCATGCGAGGCCATATATTGGCAACTAAGAGACTGCTGTTTCGACGACAATTTTTCGTCCAAAAAATAACTTTTGATAAAAGCAGAACAACAGTTCCTAATTAATTTGAAAAAAGTTTTAAAAGTTTCTTAACAGCCAAACCCTGTCAAACAAGTAGTACCTCCTCCGAAGCGCACCCTGTAATCTGAAAAATTGACAAAATCATCATCCATTCCTCTTGAGTCAAACTACACGTATTTCGTGCTCAACATATTTCAACATGATTTGGTGCTCAGTAAAGTTAAGATTACACTTTCGGTGCACATCTACGAAGATTTGTATCGTGCTTGACCGCACACATTTCTGCAAATTGCACAATTCATTTTAGAGCGGTCACATGTTGCACGGTGCGATTTTTGTCGGCGGATATTGGCTATATCAAAATAATAGGTTCAATATGCTCACACGAGCCTTACTTTTGTTTATGTGTTATAAGCAGACAAAATTTTAATACATATTTTTAAAGTGGATTACGTTAAAAAAAAATAAAAAAGAATGTGGGAATTATTTCTTTTTCATAAATTATTTTACATACTTATATTAACCATTTTTTTCAACTCAAAGAAGCACAATCGAAAAAATGGTTAATATAATTTCTAGTAAATTTTAACAAAATTTCCTATAAAAATTAATTTTAGCAAAACTTTTTAAAAACTAGTAAATTTTAGCAAAATTGTCTATAAAAAGAAAATTTTAGCCAACATTTTTTTTAAAAACTAAATTTTAGCAACATTTCTTATATAAAAAGTTAATTTTAGCAAAATTTTTTTTATAAAAAATAAACTTTAGCAAAATTTTCTTATAAAAAGTTATTTTTAAAGAATGTTCCTATAAAAAGTTAATTTTAACAGAGTTTCCAATAAAAAGTAAGTTTTTACAAAACTTCCTATAAAAAATCATTTTAACAAAATTTCTAATAAAAAGTTAATATTAACAAAATTTCCTATAAAAAGTAAGTTAAAAAAAATTTCCTATAAAAAGTAAATTTTGGCAAAAGTTCCTATAAATAGTAAATTTTAATAAAATTTAAATAGTAAGTTAAATTTAGGTAAATTTCCTATAAACAGTATACATATTTAAGAAAATTTTCATATAAAAGTAAATTTAAACAGAATTTCTTATAAAAAGTAAATCTTTACAATGTTTCCTATAAAAAGTAAATTTTTACAAAATTTCCTATAAAAAGTAATGTTTAGAAAATTTTTCTTTAAATGTAACTTTAAACAGAATTTCCTATAAAAAGAATTTTTACAAAATATCCCATAAAAAGTAAATCATGATAAAATTTCCTATTAAAAGTAAATTTTAATAAAATTTCCTTAACAATGTAAATTTTAACAAAATATTCTATAAACAGTAATTTTTAGAAAATTTTCCTATAAAAGTAAATTTAAACAGAATTTCGTATAAAAAGTAAATTGTTACAAAATTTCCTATAAAAAGTAATTTTTATAAATAAAAAGTAAATTTTAATAAAATTTCGTACAAAAAGTAAATTTTAATAAAATTTCCTTAACAATGTAAATTTTAACAAAATATCCTATAAACAGTAATTTTTAAAAAATTTTCCTATAAAAGTAAATTTGAACAGAAATTCCTATAAAAAGTAAATTTTTACAAAATATCCTATAAAAAGTAAATTTTGACAACATTTCCTATAAAAAGTGAAATTTTACAAAGTTTCTATGAAAAGTAAATTGTAGCAAAATTTTCTATAAAAAGTAAATTTTAAAAAATTTTGGCAAAATTTCCTATAAAAGTCGAATTCTAACAAAGTTTCCTATAAATAGTAAGTTTTAACAAAATTTAAGCAATATTTCCTATAAATGGTGTATTTTCATAAATATCAATTTTTGTCAAGAGATCCTATAAATAGTTTTCACATTGATGTTTTTATTTTTTAAGCAAACAGATGTTTGCTTTTATCGACGCTGATTGTCCGCTTAGATTGGGATTTGTAACATTTTTATCGATACATTAGGGTTGCTTTTAATTGTCCAAAGTAAGCACGATTTCGGCGCAGATTGTCTAATATTAAAAGTGCATTCACATTATCTCCATATGAAATTGGTACATTGCGCCGATAGTCTTTAAAGTCTTTAAAGACATTATATTTTTTAAACCAGAAAAAACCAAAGAAAAACGATAGTGTTTATAAAACAAAGATCTTAGTTCGCATTTTTAAATCCAGACCTAAAGAATTACAGCAGCCACTTTTTTTAAAAATTATTTAAATAAATGGTAAGGTTAAACGTTCACAGTTGGCGTTTATAAAAATCGAGTTCTATGATAAGGACCGGCAAGCATTTTTGCAATTGGATTGAAATATGTTATAATATAACATATTTCAATTTATATATTATATAACATAACCTGAATTATTTTTACATTCCTCTTTATTTCTTCTTTTTGACTAGTTTGCTGAATTGTCTAAATTTAAGTGACGATTTTTTTTCCTGTTCAATTGATAATCGTTCTATCTCGTTCGGGCAACATTTGACATGTCGCATTTTGCCATTAAAATAATAAATATAATCGCTTCTCTACAGACATGTAGATTAAGGTTATAACTTTTTTTTTGATTGCAAAATACCACTCCAGCGCCATGTGTGGAATTTTGTTCTGATAATAAAAAACTGTTTTTTAAGCTGATTCGGTGAAAAAAGTTTCCGCACCGTAAGCGATTCCTAAAACTCCATATTATGTGTAAATTTTATTTTTGGAAACTGAAACACTTTTGATTTTGCATTAGACTTATGAAAAATGGTTTAATGTTGAAGATTATATATGAATTTAAACAAAAACGAACTTATTTAAGACAAGAGCCACTGATTTAATGATGAAAATAAAAAACAAAACTTCAACGCTTTCGGTGCGGAAACTTTTTTCACGAAAGATGAAAAGTGACACCATATTTTTTTATATTTTTTATGCCCCACACGGCCATGAGGTGGTATTTTTGTTGTTTGCAAAAATTGCAAAAAGTTATATCCCTAATGTAGATATTGGCCAAATGTTTATTTAAAAAATATAACATTAGTGATTGCTTTAACGGCCAAAGTAGACATTGGGCTTTTGAGCTTAAACTTTTACTTGTCCAGCAAAACTGTTTTAAATCTGTTCTGTGTTAACTTAGACATTGGCTGTTTCAGGTTTAGCACTAAACCACATAAGTAATGTTTTTATAAAGAACTCTTCCGCTCATCTGTGACTAATTTCTATTACAGCTTAAAGTTTATACCCAACAATCGAAAATTTAATATGATCTTTTGAGGAGTGGAAGCTTAAAGCGCATGTTAAAAAAACAATTAATACTTTGAACCTTTTGCAAAATATTTTCCTCAAAATAAAATTCACCAGGCAAACATAAATTAAAGTATTAAAAATTCTTTAAGGTATACAACTCTCAAAATAATATATATTTTCAAGCACATTCACAAAGTATTTAATATTGTTCACATTAAAAAAAGAGCGTTGTATTACTTTCATTTTAATAAAATGTTTTTTACTTGTTTTCAGTTTATTAAACTTTGTGGTAAGAAAACCACCGGCCTTGGTTTTGAAACATTTGAAATAAATAAATGCAAAAATATTAAAAAAAAACATGAAAATTTAGTTTTTTGCAGCTCAAATTTAGTACAACTCGTGAATTGTATTTTGTAATAAATAAAAAATTGTATTCAATTTCAAAGAATTGGAAATTTTTTCGTGGCCAATTAGTACCAATAAATTGAATTACAAAATATTAATTTAATTATTTGTAACGTAATAGAATATAATATTTTCGGTTGGAAAACAATTCACGTGTTTTAGACTTAACTTTAGTTACAATGAATTTTATTTAAAATAAATTTAATTTATTACCTGCGACTAGACATTCATATGTCATGTTATTGTAAAAAAATGAATTATTTTCATCACCAAATCTGCTGAGTATAGAATTAAGCTTTTTATTAAACAGTAAATATTTACGTCATTAATTTATTTTTTGCTTTTGCACGCAAAAGCTTAAGTACTTTATTAATTCGTTTTAGTGTTTATTGTTGCAATTAAAGAACTAAAATCCCAAATCATTAAAAGGGGAAGTACTTGTGAAAAGTTGCGTTATTTACCTTAAATAGTTTAAAAAGAACGTAATGTAGAAAAAAAACTTCTGACTCATTGAACTCATTCAGAAATTCAGCTGGCATCTTAACTTAATTAACTTAACTTAAAAAACACGTAAAATAGATTTGGTTTAAATTATAACGTAATGCCAGACATACGTAAAAATAATTAAATAATTCGTCAAACATTCAAGTAAATGAAGGCTTGTAAGTGGATATGGTATTAAGTCTAATGTGGATTAAGATAGATTTTTACCTTAAAATTAGTAAAAAACAAGTAAAAGTGCTAAATTAGGCTGTTTTATATCTATGGTGTAGAAATACATTCAAATAAAACACTTTTTTCGAACGTTAATATGCAATGTGAATAAGTTATTTATCCGAATCACACTTTTTGCTGTGAAATGGCATCGAGTTGTTTGTGCATATGTTTGCATATCTTATAGTTCATGCGTTTTTTGTCATATAATGCATAAAAATGCATATAAATTCGCATATTTTACTTTTTTTTAATACTTTTACTACAAATTATTTTGTTTTTATCTCAAAAACGTCAGATTTTAGCGCTCCAGCATCTATGTTCTATGTTTAGCTGCTGTGTCTCTAATGATTTTGCAGCATGTTTTTGTGTTTAACAAAAATCTTTAAATTGCTGTCTTGATTTTAAAGTGTCGAGAACACAATCTACAATTGGCTCTAGCAACAGAGGACGTCTTCCGTTAAATTCCTTGAGAATAGAATGAATTTTTGCAGCACTTTTTGTAATAAAAAAAAGAAAAAAAAATCAGAAAGTACCACTCGTAAAACAAAAAAGTATAAAAAGTCTCCTTTTTCGGTTCCGACATTTATCTGGACTTTGCATGTTGAATTTTATGTTTCAAGGTTCAGTATTAATAAAAGTTCAAAAAGTACCAGTTAAAGAACGAAAAAGTACCGAAAAGATTTTTTTTATAGATTCTCATTCACTCAGGACCTTTCATGTTTAATTTTATGTTTTTAGGTCCAATACTTACGGAAATTCAAAAAGTACAAATTGTAGAACGAAAAAGTACCAAGAAGCTCCCCCTAACAGATTCTTATTCACTCAGGACCATGCATATTTAATTTTATGTTTATATGACCAATACCAACGAAAATTCAAAAAGTGCCAACATTTTTCATCTTATAGGCTATAGGTAAGGGTGCGTCGATTTAGCAATCGATATTGTGCCATCGGTTTTTATGATAGCTTTTGGCATGAGGAAAAGAAGTTCCACTACGATATCAAAAAATCATTTTCGAGGCGCCCAAATTTCATTTTATTTTTAATGTTTGACTTTTTCTCAACTTTTATTTTTAAGGTTTTTTAGTGGGTAAAAAAATAATCGGCTGATTTAATTTTTTTAAATATTAATAGATAATTAAAAATGAAAAATAAAAATGATTTTTTTGATATGTCCGTAGTGGAACTTTTTTTCCTCATGACAAAAGCTATCGAAAATTCGATGGCACAATATCGATTAATTTTTGTCCTTAAAAATCGACCCACTTTACTAAAGATTTTATGTTTTTTAGTTTAAAATTTTAGAAAATCCAAAAATTACCACATGCAGCACGGTAAAGTAAAGAAAGAAATTTAATTTCCCGTATTTCCTTATTTTAATATGGGGGATTTCAATTCAAGTGACCCAACTTTTGAAATCGATGTCTTCTGATTTGGATGTAATTTGCTCCAAGGTTGACCTATTGGATAGTAGCTTAGACACAAAGATCGGTCAAAAAGTTTCTGAGCCAAACAGGTGTTATTTCTCATCCATGTATTTTATTACCTATTGGTTTTAGCAAAATTTGTCCAAAACAAATTAGATAGCATTTTTTCAATCTTTCGATATCCCCCATATATATTTTTTTCCCATTGAAGTGTCAAAAATTATGATATTGAAGTGGAAACACATCATTTAATATGGGTAATTCCTAAGTGTTGAACGTGACAGTCGTACGCATCAAAAATGCAATAACATCCCTGCGGGAAATTTGTGTCAATTAGGCCAACAGACTAGTCCTGGGATTTGTGAAAATAGAACAAGTACAAAAAGAAAGGACTTATGACCAGTGAAAGAAGAACCAATCCCTTAACTGGCTTATGAAGAACAAAAAAGTAGTAAAAGTAATGAATTTCAGTACAGTCTTAACCGGTGCTGTGACACATTTTTTGGTACTTTCTAAAATTTGGTTCTTGAATTTAAATCTAGGACTTGTTTTATTGAAATAATTCTACATTTTAGTAACTGACACTAAGTACGTTCATGGAGAATAGACCTGTGACTGGTCAAATGGTGTCAATTGACCCCCTCCACTGACAACCCCATGTAAAAGTGATAGGTCTTAGTCATAGAAAGTGTTAAAACTAGAACCGGTCTCTACCACCAAACCCCTATCACGGGAATACTTTGGTGTCAGTTCGCTTCCCTCTAGGGATTTTAAGCAACAAATATTTTTACGTTCTTTTAACCCTTAAATTATAGCACTATTATCTATGCTAAAGTTTATGGGGGCGTGATTCTAGGTAAAAGATAATGGCAAATGAAGTAGCGGTTCGAACGTGAAAAAATAGAAGTAGTTATTGTGGCCATGTATAAAAAGGCGTAATTCATAGAAACCTGGCACAATTTTTTAGTCAAACTACTTTCAGAATTTTACGTAGCAATGTAACATTAAAATGTCTTTGGTTTGTTTTTTTTGTTTAAGCCAAAATCTGGTTCGATACGTGACATTTCGAACGTAAACTTTTTTCCATAATTCGAATAACAAATTTCCCTTCGAACTCTTCCTTTTTTTTGGAATATTAAGGAAGATAATATTAAAGAAAACTTACAATAAAACATTCTAACAAATAAGAAATTTCGTTTGCACAACTTTGCAGTCTGATTGTTCATCTAAGTGAACAAATTTATGGGTAAATTTATAAAATTAGTAAAATCTTAATATTTCTCTTTAACAATATCGTTAAATAATCAGATTTTAATAACTTTCAAATTTTTGGTCACGGTGGACCATTTGACGGAAATGCCCATATGTGTATGTCAACGAACAGAATATAATGTTTTGTAAAAAAGTAGCAAAAATAAGTATGATTTACACCTCAAACGTTCAAATTTCGAAATAGTACCAAATTTTTTAAATCAGTTACGAATTTGATATAGTCTTTATTTCTATCTTTATTGGTTTAAAAGATGGGGTGACAAAGAAGTTTTAAAGTTTATTTTTCTGATAAATAACGATAAGTATTGAATTATTTTTGTATCTCTTGTAGTTTTGGAGATATGTGGTCACTGAATTTACCCGTTTTGCCCCCTCAGTTTACTAAACTGTTTACAGTTTAGAAGCTATAAGCCAAAAATGGTACAAACAAAAAGAAAAAGAAAATTAATATGTTTCGACATTTAAGCAATTTTGTTGCACTAGATGCAGTTTTTTTCAGTTAGTTGTTAAATATTTTTTTCTCGTAGACTATAGCTGCAATTATGACCAAGACAGGAAAACAAAATTTCAATTGGTTTCCGGTGAAAATAGCATGTTCTTCGAAAAAATCAAGTTTTAGCCAAAAACTTCATGAGACCATAAAATCCGAACGGCCGTTAATCTAGTAAAACCCAAACAGTGTTTTGTTTGCTTCGATAAGTACTTCGAGAAATTCTACACCAGAAGGAGTTTGCATTTAATTTAATTTATTTTTTAGAGTTATTAACGCGTAACTGTTTACTTTGCTTTACTTTAACACCATAAATGTATTTATCTTAGTAATAAATTTTGCACATTTTGATAAACGATATAAAGCGGTCTTCTAACATTTTACAGTATTTTAGTTCTTTACAAGCAAATTATGTCTTTAGAACCACAAATGCTGCCTTGAGAATAACTTTGATTATGATGGCTTTTTATTCATTACTTGAAATTTCCTAAAGGAATATAAAAAAATATGCAAGAATTGTTCTTATAAATTAATGTTTATCAGGCTTCAGAATTTAAGCTAAAAACGAATACTGTTTATGGTGTGAACAATAATTAGTATTGTGGTTATTTTGTTGAACTATTTATGGTTTTTAATCCAAATTTTTAATATTTTTAATTAGGCTTAAGTTCATTTAACTTAATTTTCATTTAATTTTTTTTATGAAGAAAGGAATTTTACAACATGAAAATTAATTAAAATTGTTATTGATAATCTTTCATTCTTGACCGTGGCCGGGATTCGAGCCGCGGCCGGCAGGTTACCATGACATGTTTCGATCGCAACCACTCGATCTTCTCAAATTGATTTGCCGTTTTACACCCGCAGCCATCGACGACTGCTGACGTCAATAGTCAAACATCAATCCTTAAACCAAATTGTATTTTAACCTTTGGTAGATCGAAGTTTGCTTTTTTGAATGATTATCCATTTTAATTGATTTTACATGTTTTTCCTTACTTCTGTTTCTTCGTACTTTCGTCAAGAATTTTTCTTGAAGTCCAAAGTACATTTTTTGTTTTTTTCATTTTTGTCTTTCATTTTCTTGTTGACCTTTTTCAGCACATCTTAAAGGACAAATGAACACATAGAGCACCTTCTTGTAAAATTCCTTTCTTCATAAAAATAATTTAATGAAAATTAAATTTAATGAACTTAAGCCTAATTAAAAATATTAAAAATTTGGATTAAAAACCATAAATAGTTAAACAAAATAACCACAATACTAATTATTGTTAAAGCTAAGGCACGAGCTCTATGTGTTAATTTGTCCTTCAAGTTGTGCTGAAAAAGGTCAACAAGAAAATGAAAGACAAAAATGAAAAAAACAAAAAATGTACTTTGGACTTCAAGAAAAATTCTTGACGAAAGTACGAAGAAACAGAAGTAAGGAAAAACATGTAAAATCAATTAAAATGGATAATCATTCAAAAAAGCAAACTTCGATCTACCAAAGGTTCAAATACAATTTGGTTTAAGGATTGATGTTTGACTATTGACGTCAGCAGTCGTCGATGGCTGCGGGTGTAAAACGGCAAATCCATTTGAGAAGATCGAGTGGTTGCGATCGAAACATGTCATGGTAACCTGCCGGCCATGGTGTGAACACCTATAAAAAATATTGCATATTCTAAGGCTACTATTAAATATGTTAAAAATAGACTGTTTTAAGTGATTCTAAAATTTCATTTTATTTTATGAAATTTTCTTTTATTGTATGAATTTTATTCTTCTTTATTAATAATTGAGCTTAAGGTCACTTTTATTTCGATTCCAAAGGAAATCGAAATATTGATTAAACAAATAAAAGAACTATTTGAAATAAAAGTGACCTTAAGCTCAATTATTAATAATGAAGAATAATATTTAAAAAAGGTCGAATAAATTAGAATTAAAATTGTATGAATTTTATTAAAAAATTTAATATTGGGTTAATTTAAAATCAATAAGCCTTCAACTATCTAATTGTTTACGAATTTTGACACTTTGCTTAGTGCTTTGAGACTGAGTTTTTGCTTTATTCTATTTTAAGCTTAACATTTTAATTTAACTTTTCTTTTGTTACTTTTCAAACCCGTTTACACAAAAAAGTATAACTATAGACTCTTATTGTGTCGTTTTTTATTCTTGATATCTTTGCAGAAACAACAAGATTAATTATTATTTTGTATATTTTGCAGAAAATTCACATACATATATGTAGAGTTGTTTAATACTTGCAGTTTTCATATACATATATTATGACGTATAAGGTTTCTGTGGTAGTAAAAAGTGGGTAGAATTTATAGAGATGACACTTATTTGTTGAACATTTTTAAATTTTCCTTTTTTGGGCTGACGCAAAAGTTTCAACAAGGTCAGAATATTTTATTAATACTAACCTTAACGTCGTACACATATCGAGACCTATTTGCGATTAGATCGTAAACGACAAAAGGTTTTTATTTATTTTTTCTTAAGCAATGCAATACTTTATTTAGATAGGCAACGGCACAAATTCAAAGAAAATAAATTTGTTCGTAATTGTAAAGAGTACTTATAACCTATTTGCAAGAAAAAACCAAATTTTCGATAAATTGTCGCTTACAATATAATCGCAAATAGGGGTCGATATCTCTTTTTAACTTTTAAACTTATAAAGAGCACATAATGAACGTTTTACAATATAATAAGAACGCCTAAGGCTTATTTCGGTAAAAAGAAAATTAAAAAACTTAAATTAAAACTCGTTCCTTCCTGTCTTTTACGGTACAACATTGTAATAACCTCATGCACGAGTGTAAAGAAATTTGCATAACTATTAAACTAAAAGAGGTCCCATAATAAAACCTTAACAATATGATCAGGACACTATAGGCTAATTTCGTTTAAAAATAAAATGAAAAAAAATTATAACTAAGTTAGAAAAATTTTGATTTAAATTGGTCATTTCCGGCTATGCAGATGATTTTTTTTCAAATTAATTTTTTTTTAATTTAAAGATCAATCGATTTTCTATTAGAATCACTTAAAAATTTTTTTTATTTGGATTTTTTTTAATTCGAAAAAATAATTTAAAAAAACATTTTTTTGAAAACGGCAACACTTTACCTCCCTATAACTCAACAAATAAACATCATAGAAAAAATAAATATTTCGCACACTTCATATCTACTAGAACTATAGTTATGCCAAATATGAAGGAATTACACTTTTCCGCTTCACCAATAATGTAAAAACTTTAAATTAGGCCCAATAGTTAAAAAGTGATGCTTGGTGGCGTAACATGAGGAAAAGGAGACTTTTCTGTGGAAGTCCCCATACATAAAATTGTAACGTTACTAACTGACTGATTCATCATTGAAAAGCCTAAACGCCTGAAGCTAAAAGGTAAAAACGTGTAAATTCGCAAGTCTCATATCTTCTTAGCTAAAAAAGATACAACAAAATGTTTTACTTATCGTTGTTCATTAAAAAAAATAAGCCCACAGTTGCCTGGTACTTTTTTGAAATTCGGCCCTGTTGGGGAGAAAGTGGGTTAAACCTGCATTTTTAAACTTTCTGTCACCTGATCTATCTTTTAAACCAATACGCAAAGAAATAAAATTATATCACAGTCGTAACTTATCTTAAAAGTACACAAATAATTTTGGTACTTTTTCGAAACACGAAAATTTAAGGTGCGAAAATTGTACCTATTTTTGGTACTTTTTTACAAAACATTTTTCTCCACTTTGGCTCCCACCACAATATTGAAATTTTTGATACTTCAATGGGGAGAAAAATATATATCAAAATAAGGTAATACAGGAAATTAAATTTATTTTGTTTACTTTTCGTGTCGTACTTTTTGAATTTCTTATAATATTGAACTTAGAAACATAAAATTACAGGTTCAGGGTCCTGAGTAAATTGAATAGCGCCAATGTTCACCAAAGGTTGGCTTAAGCAAAAAAGTATGTGACATATGGAGGGAATAGGCCTTTGCAAGAAAGCTTTATAAACTGAAATTTGATTCATTGAACACATTCGAAAAATAAAAATGATTAACCCCCAATTTCACCAAGTTCAGTAATAATTACCAACCAGTTATAGCTGTCAAAACATATTGTTAACTGGAAGTTAAAGTAATAGTTTGTTTCAACTGAACTTGGTGAAATCTGAGATAACAAAATTTAAAATATCTTTAAAACGTTTAAATACAAAAAAAAAAAAAAAAATAAGAAATACCGCCCTAATGTACATACACATTTTCCGAAAGCCAACAGAAACTAGTGACGTATTTTCTGTATATTTTCCTCTTTACTGAAAAAAGTGGGTAGTTTGAGTGGGCTGACAAATCCGTAGTTCAATATTTGCAGACAAACAGCGATTAAATTGAAAGAACCTTCAGTAAAGGACAAATTATAAAAAATGCCATACAAATTTCTTTGTTTTTTTAAAATTCCAATAAATAAAAGAAAATATTATTTAAAGAAAATCCTTTTTTTTTGAAATTTTAAATAGTTTTATATTAATTAAAATAAAATGCACGTGTTTTCTTTACATTTTTTTTTAGAATACATACTTACAAAATTGTTTTTTTTTTAATTATTTTTATATTCAAGGGATTACTTAAAAGAAATTACGAATATTAATTAGTTATATAATCCTTGTGTAATATTTATCAATTATTTAAGTGCAGTTTTAGCCATTTTTTTTAAACTTTTTTAAATTGTTTAAAAAATGTGCAAACTTTGAATTTTCTTGTATTTTTTAAGCGTAGATTTTTCCTATTTTTCTTTCTCTATGGATATTTTTTATATATTTTTAACACACCTTATCTTTATGTATGCCGCCGAAAAACTAATTCAAAAAGTCTAAAAGCATCAGCATTCTCATCGTTTTCTTGCTTAGCTTGGAACAATACTTTTGATAAGGATTTTTTTGTGTGTTTTCTGTATTTTGTACAGTGCTATAGTGTACACAGAATCCATCTGTATCCTCTCTTTTCATTTAACATCCTTATTTATTACTCTCTTTACCTCTCGAAAATAGTAGTAGAGGCAGTAGTATTTGTGGCAGTAATAAAAGTATTCATATCGTATAGACAAGATGAAACTTATTGGTGCTGTATGAGTCCAGGCGGGTATGTGTTGGAATTAATCAAAACCAAAAAAAGAAGTGGCGTCGCCGTACTTGAAAAAGTGATTTGCACAGAGAAGGGCAAAAAAATATATGTACACATAGAAAACGAACTGCAAATTGATGAATAACACAGAAAAAAATATCTTAAGAAAATTTTTAACAACGCAGTTTGTTAAAAATAAAATTTTTAAAGCACTCAATAGAACATATTTATTAATGCAATATTTAAATATTTCTTCATATTCAATAAAAAAATATTAGAATAAAAGTAAAGACAGTATTTTTACAACTCTTGGCAATTTTTTAATAGCTTTGATTTCGTTGCAAATAGGTTTTGAGTGTTTGTAATTCTCATTCGCTTTACAGTTTTATTTGTATAACATCTTTGGTTTTTCCAAACTCTTTGAAAAAGGGTATCTTGATGATCTGGCCTAGGCAACCAGCGAAATGCGCACAGGAACTAGCTTATCCCCTCACAATAAATTTTAGTGTATTTATCAAAGAATTAAAATTGGGAATTTAGCACATCATAATTAATAAATAAACAATAACGGTCCGATAAACATTTGGTTTGATTTATTCATTGTTGAAAAAAATTATTTTGGGCAACAAATTTATTTATTGACTCACTAAACTTAGTTTTTAAGGGAGAAATATAAGAGTTACGCTTACCATCTCGCTTACGGAAGGCATGCATTTTATATGGTGAGTTCCTACTCTGAAGCAATACATTTTTGACACAAAACGAGCTTTATTTAAAGCATATAAAAACTGGTGTGCGTATCTATCAGCTTTACACACTGAACGTTTTTTTACAGTCATTTTTTATCAGTGTTTGAAAATAAACACTAAATTTCGCTCCTTATTGTTCGGTTCGGTACGCTAATAGTGTTTGTTTAGTAAATTATTAAAAAACATCGTTTTCCTGTTTGTCCTCTTTCGAACACAAAAATAATACTGTTCTTATCCAACTCAACAAAAGATGAAAACATTTTATTCCGTTCGGTTATTTTTTTAACCACAAACTTCATTGTGTTCGGTTTAGCTCATTTATGTTCTTTCGTTTCTGTTGTGCTGTGCTCCCTTTTGGCTGGTAAAAAAACCAAACCTTTTTTTACAAAAACAAAACACACATACGAAAAAAAAAAACAAAATGCTGGCAAAATAATTTTACACAAACAAAACATATGTATACACATTACAAGCACAAGCTGTTCGTGCTGCGGGCGTTGCTAAAATTTTTTGTTTGTTCATTCCTTCATCAATGTAAAAAAACAAACATTATGGAACATTAAAATATAATGTTTGTCTACAGTATCACTACAATTGTTCTGTTCTTTGACGAACAACAGAACACTATATAATGTTCGGCTCTTTCTGCAAAATATTTACGAACGGTATTAAGGGTTGTGTTTGTCTACACAAACACTAAAAAAATAGATATCGTTCCTGGGTGTGTAAGCCGAACGCGCAATAATGTTCCGTTTATGTTCGAACACTGTTTTTTAGTATTAACCCTTACAAACCTGCTTCGTAGTTAGGGAATGCCCTAGCATTTGTAATGTTTTTTTTTTTTACAAAACTACTTAAGAGTTTGTTCACTTACTTTACTGCACCTTTGTATGTCTTATTGCGTAGCGTGAATTTTTTTAATGCACCATTAGTGTTTCGCAAAATGATAAAAAAATTTATTGGGACACAACTGATTAATTTTATTAATTTATAATTTGTCTACCTCAAAATTTCTATTTTTTTCAGACAAGTAATCTAGAATTTTTATTATTTCTGCTTTCTTCCATTTTTTAAGACGATTTTCTCTTTTAGTAGTTTTATTTTTTACAAAATTCATATTGAAACATTATTATCTTTTTCAATTAAAAAAAATTTCGTTAAAAACGTATTCCTGCGATGCTTTTTCGCAAGAGTGCAACTTTTGACGTGAATACCTTTAATGTATACAAATGCAGCATGACCATATTAGCTTTTTTTGAGCTAAATTTAGCTTTATTTTTACATGTTTAGCTTAACATATTTCATTCAGCTTTTTATCGGCTTTTTTCAACAATTCATTTAGCTTTTTCTAGTGTTTTTTAATTTCAATTTTTTTATTTTTTTGAGTAAATGGGAGAAAAATTTTGTAAATTTTAAATTTATTCTCTAGTTGCATGTTTCTGCTAGTAAATGAACACACCTATTATATCTCTAATTCAAAATTGATAAGTAAAGTTTGGAATTATTTTCAGCTACATGTAATTAAAAATTTTTTTATAAAAACTTCAAATGTAATTTTTTCAACTATGAATATTCTGACATTCAATATTCATATGTATGCAAAAACCAGGGATACCAGAAATATGCTCTAAAAACGCGTTTTATGCACATCAAATATGCAGTAAAAACTTGAAAATATGCCCTGAAAATTGTTAAAAATATGCCCCAAAAATTGAAAATTGATAATTTGAAAACAAAATATTCAATAATATAATAACAGTTCCGTTAAATAAACGCAATCCTAAAGTTATAATCGGTATAGTCAAGCACCATAGTATTTACAAACGAATTTTCGAGATGCTACCACATTTGGAAACGATGGGCAGTCTTAGGGACGGTCGCAAATGTAAACCGATTCTAAAAAAATTTAATTTGCAAAAAATATTTTGGGGCGAATTTAATCTAAATACCAATATAATTAGATGGTTTGTGACACAAAGAGTCTATTTCGAAAAAAAGTTTATACAAAAATGCGCTATACATTTAAAAAATGCTACAAAAAGGCTCTTTTAACTGAATTATGCGAAAAAATGCAGCAAACGGTAAAATATGCAAATATATGCACTAACAAATCGATGCCAAAATTCACAAAAGGCTCTAAAACGGATGAATATATTGTATCTGCCTTCATTGGTACCACAAAGAAAAACCTGCAATTGCATTTTTTTGGTTTTCCTGGTAATAACATAACGTGTCATATCGTCGTCTTAATATGCAAACCTGCTAAATCCACTTTTTTAGTAAATTGAGATTTTGCTGCCGTGTGGTAGAGAAAGATACTCCTCGTCGACCAGCATGTAGTTTTCCTTCAACTTGTGTCTTGAAGTGTGTTATACCAGCTATATTTTTGGTTTTCCTCTCAAGCTGTACATAAAAAATATAAAAAGCTTTTTGTCTCTCCTGTAAAATTAACTGAAAGGGAGTTAGCAGGTTTGCATATTAAGCCGACGATATGTAATAACTAGGGATGCGATTTCCATGGAAATGCATTCTTTTTTGTAAATAGTCTAAGAACGATGTCGACCAATTATATTTCCGAATCAGTAAATTTGCGTTAAAATGGCAACGATTTGTTTTTGCATATTGTTGCATAATTTAGTGAAAATGCATATTTTTCATATTTTGGGTTTGAATGCATATATATATACATATATATATATATATATATATATATATATTTTTTGCATATTTTGACATTTTTGAGTGATTTTTATTTTTCTATTTATATTATAAAAAAAATTCGACAAAAGACCATGACATGGTTAATGCTGCCAGTGCGCTTAAATAATTTTGTCCAAAACTGCTACAAGCAGCTCACTTGACAACACTTCGATAATATTGCAATTTTTAATTAAATTAATCCCTTGGCTTTCATATCACCTTGAGTAATTTAAGAATGTTTAAAGAGCTTGTTGACACCGATGGTTATGCAATTAAAAAAGTAAAAAAAATATTAAATTTAAATAATATTAGCTACGGAAATATTGAAAAAAAAAAACAATAACTAATGGGAGGGATTTAGTTCACTTAATTATCAAGTCAAATTAATTGACATTGCAGACGGTAAAATTAACAATGTGGAAGGAAGAATAGCACGACAAA
Organism: Pollenia griseotomentosa; assembly: GCA_963931875.1. Taxonomy (NCBI): domain Eukaryota; kingdom Metazoa; phylum Arthropoda; class Insecta; order Diptera; family Polleniidae; genus Pollenia; species Pollenia griseotomentosa. The sequence continues at coordinate 114,658,156 of OZ007560.1, forward strand.
TTAAAAAAAAAAATTAAAAACTTTTTGCAAAAAAATTAAGGATTTCAAAAAATAGAATGGAATAGAATAGAACTTTCAAATATTTTTGTGATCTGATATCAAAGTGGGATCTGAAAATAATTTTTTTAAAATGAATTAGTTTTACTTTTAATAAAACAGTTCTAATTTATATAAACAAACAAAAATTAATATTAGTTATTTAAGGTATTTTATATTTTTGTTTTAAGTAAAATTATAAAACGATTTTTTATTGAAATTTGTTAAGTTTTAAGTGAATATTTTTTATTTTTTAGTGCATATTTTGGACTTTTTATTGCATATTTTAAGCATGAAAATCTCATCCCTAGTAATAACGTAAAGTTTTATATGCAGCAAATCATTAAAGCTTTTACCGGCTTCAATGCCCTGCTATTTTTCTGTTCCATTTTGTTTTCAATGTTTTTCTTCCTTTGGATGTTCAACAAATAATGGTCTATCTCTTTTAGCTACTAATGCATGTATTTACCAAAAAACATAGATGGGATATATTCGTTTATCTTCATAAAAGAGTAAACATTTTTATTAACTCTAAAATTCTGTTTAAAATTATACGTTGTTTGTTATTTTCCATTTATACTCGTGTACTCACTGGCATCTCTTTTTTTAAAGGAACCACAAATTGTATGTTGTATAAGACTTACAATAATCATTTGCAATAATAATGGTGATGAAACTTGAAAAAAGAAATAAATAACTCCTGCTAAATAACAAAAGAAGAAAAGGTTTATTTTTTTCTTTACAATTTTCAAGAAGTTGTAGTTGCCAAAATATTAAATTTCAAGTTTTGTTTTCAAGTAGGAAACAGTTAAAAACCCACAAAAAATAAAATTAAAAATTTTTTTTGTTCTTCAGGTTTTGTTGTTAAATTTTTTATTTTATCTTAAAGTTCGTTTGTAATGTTGACGTCGTTTTATGTTTATGTTCATGTTCTTGATAATGATGTTGATGATTTCTGTTAGAGTTTCGTGATTTAAATGTGAACAAGGTCAACCCAATAGTTTGTCTGATGGTACAAACAACAAAAAAAGTACTTGTTTAAATGGATGTGATGGTATGTGTGTAAGAGCTTTCCCAACAAACCATATAGCAATCAAAATACAATACAATTTGAGAATAGGCTTATATTAACAGTGTGTTCTAAGCTTTTCTTAATATCATTTAAAATAATGTTAATAAAATGTAAATTCACAAGCAGTTTTTAACAATGCTTGAGAAACTCTTATTATAAACAACTATGTATTTCTAAAGTATGTACAACAACTGTTTCTGGTGTTCCTAATGAAGTGTCCCTAATAAAGTTTCTACTGTTTATAGATGCAACTTTGTCAGTGGGTCCTACAGAGGACGAATTTATTTAAGACACCCGAACGTTCTGCGAGTTTGCGAAAAATCTCATTATATATTAAATAAGCAAAATTAAAAGAAAAACAAAGATTTTTTACTTTTCAACGCAACAATTATAAAAAAAGCTTATAAAAATATTGAGACGAATAAGCTTTTCTATACAAAATTTAATATAATATTATTTTCGTAAGATTATTCTACAATTGCAAAGATAAGCTTATATTAATCATGCATATATAATATTTTAACGAGGGTTCCGTTTTGATTACGATTGTTACGATAGCCTTTTTTAATATATTCTCAAATCTTTTTCAAGCTTAACGCTTGTGTTAGTTAGTAAGCTTATTATAATATTTTTCTCAAGTCATTTGGTTTGTTGGGTTGCTACAACAATGTTTTGAGTAGTCTCTGCAAGGTATTTAAAGCGCAGGCTTTAACATTTAAAGAATGACTGACAAAAATTTACTCGCAGCATAAAATTAGTTATGCTGTCCAGTGTTGATAAGTGAAAATTTATTGAAATGTTGACATGTTAGACGGGTGGATTAAATTATTAAAATTAGTTGCAACTCTGAATATATGTAGGAAGTGTTAGTTAAGGACTTTCGCGAGTAACTACCACGAGAGTCCCAACCTCAAGTTTAATGTGCTTACCCACCGGTGTTGCCATAACAAGAAGCAGTAAAAGTGCTAAATCATTTAAAAAAATGTGTTTAAATGTTTTACAGCCCAAAAAGAAAGTACAAGATTTATTTAATAAATTTTTTTATTTGACGTTCTACACGTAACCATTAGTTTTATTGAAAAATATTTTACTTTTGCCAAACGTTTGGCTAGATCAAACATCATTTAACAGTTTTTAAATTACATTATACAATTATTTTGTAACAAATAAAGCTTAGTAAATCAATAGAAACTGTTAAAAATAAAGCTAAAGTTTGATCAACTTACTGAACACGCTTTTTTGGATTTTTTTTAGTTGGACATACCTTCATAAAAGCCAGATAACATTTTTAATTTTATGTTTAAATACAGATTAAGACTGTAATTTTTTTAATTTTTTTTATGTTCTTATTTACAAAAATTCACAAAAATAATGATCATACAAAACTTTTAAAAATATTTAACATTTTAATGACACCATCTTCATCACATACCAATTTTTTTTGGTACTTGTCAGATGAACTGATTTTATTCACAATATTATCCGATATATTTATAGAACAGCAGCATATTTTATGTAGCTTTAGCCCCTCTCTTATGCGTATAACCAAGATTAAAAGCTTTGTATGCAGTCTGGATCTGCGTTTCCTTTCTATTAACTCCATTTAACTAAACAAACGCGTAAAAGGAACAAACGTTCAGCGTTTGATAAAGGTAAAGAGACCGTACAAACTCTGACAATTCCTTAAACGAATTTTCGTTAATTGAATTTTTGAAGTTTTATATGTACTTACTTAAATCTAGAACTCAGTTGTATTTATATTTTTTGTCCCAAACTTGCTCACTAATATAGTTCTACTAGTTTTAAATTTTTTCGTTATACCTGGACTTTAATTCACACACTAAGGTCCGGAACAGACGGTGAAATTCACTTCCAACGAAACCTTTTTTAAATTATTGGTATAAAATCGTTTTCTGATTTCCAATGCGTTTCAAAATATTCGCAAGATACGCAGAAGAAAGTATTCGCTGGTTTTTTTTCAATTAAACAATTAATCAATAATAAAATCAGTTTTAATTAAAAATTTAATCAAGCAAATTAAACGTTCTTCTATTAACAACATTATTGCAGAAAATGTTGTTAATATCAAAAAATATTAAATGTTTACTATTAATTTGTTTACTGGTGCAAATTTAATTACTTTTTAAATAAATATCACAAATTTTTTTAATAAAATCAAATTAAATTTTTTTCTGTGTGCGGTCTCTCAATGGAGTCTATCTATGGCCATAGATGTAAAAAAAACTCAAAACTAACTAGAAGTTGCAGTTGCGTTTCACTGTTTGTTCTGGCCCTAAGATAAATTAAAAAAAAAAAAAAAAATATAAAAAAGTGCTTAACGGCAACAACACTAGTTAATTGTAACAATATATTGTTGTACAAAAAATTTTTTAATATTATTTAATATTAGCATTTCAATGTTTATCGTTATTATAAAATTGAGTATTGTTGACCGAAAAAAAATAATTTTTCTAACAACTTAATAATGATAACTTTGAACACATATTAATAATATGATAATATTATAATATAATATAATATTATATTATATTATTTTGCCTTTTTTTAAATTCCCTTATGGTGTTTTCTTTTCTACAAAAAAATGTGACATTTTATTTAAAAAAAAGCAATTTGGTGTCTGTTTCTTAAAAATTTTGCTCCCGATAAGGGTGGCTTGTTTTATTCTAAAAAACACATCCTTTTCGGGAGCAAAATTTTTAGGAAACAGACACCAAATTGCATTTTTTTTAAATAAAATGTCACATTTTTTGTAGAAAAGAAAACACCATTAGCTACTCCCGCGAAGCTCTACGCTTGTCTGAAGGAAAGAAACCAGAGTCTCTGGCGGGAATCGAACCCGCAACCCCGGCGCTGATAGACTAGCTCACTACTAGCTAGCCTACCGTGGCACTCACAACCATTTAATGATATTTTATAGCCATAACATGATAGCTTTCTATACGTGTACTCAAAATATGTTTAAGATGCAATCAAAATACCTTTACTCTTATAATATTTTGTTATCGCAATTTGTAAAATAATTTGGAATCAGTTTTAAATATGCCTTTCAATTATTTGTTAGTGAGGGATTAAACAAATAAAACAAAAATACAGAAATAAAGCAAGTTTTGGATTGGAGAGCAGGACATGCCTGGGTTCTTAACTTCTTGCTTAGCAGAAAAAGATACAGACTATATTTTTTAAGCGCAAATTTTTCACACAATTTGAATGGACATTTATCGGTTTATTGATATGTTTATGAAGAACAGGGTCCAATTTCCAATTATTCTTTTCAACCTTTACTTAAAGGCTCAAGTCTTCTTTCTGTTTCTGGATTATTTAGACATACACTAACTTAAGATTGCTTCTATGCAACTCGTCCAAAAGTGTTAAATCTTGCGATCTTGGCGGCTAAAATGCTTAACATTTTAGTGAAATTAATCTCGAATGTTATGTTTAGAATAAATTAATTGTTTTGAATAATGTGTCGCATTATTTTGTTGAATGCAGATAACTCCAATATCTATATTATAAACAAAAAGGTGTTCCGATGCCCTAATCGGTGGACAATAAGTTAATTTTGAACCATGGAGATTCCTGATCCTATAATTTAGATGCACTGGCGTTTGTCTTACAATATAGATCCATTCTTGGACACTCTGTTCAAATTTTGTGAACTTGTTTCTACGCTAATTGGTCTTTAGGATATTAGACCTCCTGGGCAAGTTCTCGAAGTTTACAAGGGTGTTATTGTGTGTCTTAAATGTCATTTTTATTAAAGAATATATACCAGCAAGCTTATAAGAGGCAATCCTTTTACCATTATTGGATACAACCTGCAAGATTGTTAACAACATTCTGTTGAATCGTATCTCAGACTGAATAAATAAATATAAAATTTTAAATAAGTTTCAAGCTGGATTAAAAAAATTGTTTGCCCATTGATAATATTTTTTTAATCTTATTAATAATGGGAAAAAGATCTTTTAGCATTTTTTATTGATCAATAATCTGATTTGGATTCGATTTCGAGAATAATCTGGTTCTATAAGTTGTCAAGTATGGGTGTATTATTAAAAATAAAAAAACAGGTTTTTGGAATTCTCATTCACTCTAGTTTTATTTGCATATCTAATATACTTAGCTCTTCTAAAGTTTTTGGAAAACGGTTTCCTGATGATCTAGCCTAAGCAATCAGTGAAATGCGTATAGGAAATAGCTTATCGTCTAACAATAAATTTCAGTGTATTTATAAAGAATGAAAATTTGGAATTAAGCACAAAACAAACGAAATCTTATCTAAATAGACTTTTATTCGACTTTTACAAAATTTATTAGTATGTATTATTAAATTAAGCTTGAGGTCTTTTTTTATATTAAAAATATATTAAATTTATTAAATATATTAAATTTATTAAACCAATATTACGGCACTCCGTTGTGTGCCTTCTTCAGGGGTTTTCTTGAATTTTTGACAAAATTTACAATTTTTAACAAATTAAATAAATATAACAAAAAATGAAAAAACAATTTTCAATTAAATACAAAAAAAAAGGTTTTTTTTTTTTTTTTCTACGGCATGACTGATAGAAAATATTTTTGTTTTGTAGTGGGTTCTGGTTTAATGTAATATGTACCTGGTTTAATGTAATATGTATATGAAAAAGAATAAAAGGGCTTAGTTTGGAGATGTTTCATAAAAGTGATAGAAAAAAGCTATATATACTAAGTTTTAGAAGGACTTTCTTGGCAGGTGAAAAAAATTGGACATTTGGGGGAAGGATCCGGGATAGCACAAGTGGAGCCCAGAATTTGATGTCGGATTAAAAAGTCACCAAAGGCAAAAATTAATCCACTGTCAAGACATGAACAAGGATATGCGATGATAAGACCGGGCTGTATTTAGGGGAGTGGTTAAACATTTTTTTTCCTGTTTTAGAAACTTCATTGACATCTTTCATTATAGGGAGTGACTCGCACAAATTTTTTTTATGGAGGTCGACCCGGTCTAATGTACCTGCAAATTCTAAAATTTTATTTTTTCGTAATGGCTCAGGAATTTTCAAAAATATAAGCTAGACATTTGGCAAACCAGGGGTTTACACATGAAAGTGCTTTCTTGCAAGTAGAGCATACGTATTATTAAAGAAAAATCGAAGAAAAATTCGATTGGCTGAAAGTACAAAAATTATGTGTGTGTTAGTGAAAAAGTGTGAGTGTATTGCGACTTTCCAAAAAATTACTTTCATGTGTAAATTTTAGGAAAGACAGAACTTAAATAGCAAACTCATGTAAGTAGCTTTTGTACAATTTATCCTTCCACGATAATTTGGAATACCACCTTTTAACCTTAAAACTGGCAACAGCATCGTACTGCAGTAACTTTTTTACACATCCCAAATTTTCAATCAAAAGTAAGCTGAGAATCCTTCGTGCTGTCTTGTTTCATTACAGAAGAAGATGTTACTCTTGTCTAGCAAAACCTCTAATTATATGCTCTGTCTATAAGCTGACCTTAACTCGTTTTTTGTGGATACGATTAAACTTTCTTTTGATAACATTAATATAATAAATACTTCATATGCCAAATAATAGACTGCCTCGTAAGCTTGTTGAAATTGTAATTGAAAAAAAATCTTAATGGGCTTAGTTTTTGTTTTGTGGACATACACAAAACAATGTCGCATACTTTGCAGAAATAAGTAAAACGTCAAATTGTACAAACTCGCATGATAGGCAACATTGATAAATGTCCAAGTTTTCGTGTGAAATAATTAATTTTGTTCAACATTTTTTACAAATTTGAACAGAATATGTACTAGGCTTTAGTTAAAACATATGAATGTGTAAACTTTGTCTCAGATGCAAGACATTTTTAATTCCATGATCTATACTATCATTAGGGCTAGACGCTGACTTTTGCGCATTAATTCGAGACCGCTTAGAAGTGATTCAGAAGATCATTGCACTGTTTGCAACCTTGATGCAACTAAAAATTCTATACACTATATTGGTTGCTCTCATATTTTCAATTGATAAAGATTTAGGTACTCAATTAAATACCACTTATGTCTAGTGCAGTTCTCAACGGTCTACCATTTTCTTTTGACATTCTTGTTAACTATTTACTGTCTCGTTTAAGATACAGAAAACTTTCAAATAATTTGAATTATAATAACAAGTAGTTAATAGTTGTATGTAAAACATTCTTATACACACTTGTTTATAAAATATTCCCTTAAAGTTAATTTTTTTTCATTTTTTCTTATTTTGCTAATCTGGCTAACAACTGTTATGTTAAATATGCATATAATAAAAATAAAACAACAGGTTATTGTTCAAATTAATTTAGTTCACTTGTTTCTTAGTTTCTTTTAATTTCTTTTCCACATAAAACTTAGAACGATAGTTGATTTAACTTACTGGTTAAACACTTTCATATAAACTCGCAGTGCACAGATTTTTTAAAAACCTGGCCACTTAAGCTTATCCTTAGACTAGATTGATAAATTGTATCTCACCTCCAATTATGCGTCGTACAAATGCGCCATGTTGCAGAGTATTTATTTTTCGTTTAAGCACGATTAAAAAGCCAAACTAAAGCTCATTAAAAGGTAATCTATAACTGGTTTTAATAGTGCTAAAAGGTATTTTACTTCAAACAAACTGAAATGTTTAATGTCTTTTTTCTTATCACATGACTGTCTATACACATTATAACAGCTCCATTTATGTCATTTAACTTTTGAATATTCAAATAATTTTTAGCTGCAACTACAGCTCATGAGTGTTAATTTGCCTATGTCGTATAGAGTTTCCATTTTGAAAATAACTCTCGGGAATTTGCGGGAGAAATGATATTGACATTTCTGGGATTTTAAAACGGGAAATTTTAGGTATTTCTCCACAAAGACTTCAAATTAAATTTAGATTGATGACATTAAAATAGAATTAACTGTCAAACAAAAAACGAAAAAACATTTTTTCCCTGTTTTTTTCCTTGCTTTTGGTTTAATTCGACCCCAATCTAAATAGTTATATACTACCTTCATATAATTTATTTTGTAACTCGTTTGGTCTGCCTATAAAGAGAAAAGAACACCCCCCCACCCCCACCCCATTTTTCCTGAGTACGGCTGGTATTAGAAGTTAGTAGATCTCTGAAGTGGTAAGACTCTGGCGACCGTTACATAAATATATTTGGCTGACAACCGAAAATCTAGAATCTGTCAGCATGGTGGGTGGGTATGGAAATAGTGAAGCGATTACCACCATCAGCTACACTTCAATCATCAACCAATTTCTTTTCTTTTATTCTTTTCCTATCAATTTAATGTTAGCAATGTATACTTTTTTTGCTGCAATGCTACCTAAAGTAAAGTCTGTTGTAACCGGTTTTATAATCATTCAAATTGAATACATGTAACGATTCCTGAGTTGGTGGGGTGTCACAAAGCCATAGGACATAAAGCCATAATTTTGATATGGCCTTAAGTCTCATATCAATTTTAGTGAAATGGGACATAAAGCCATTATGGTTTTATGTCCCATTTGATGTTTTGCGTTGCAACTGCTTTATTTCACTAAATATGCCTATTTATCTATGAAATTAATGATTTAAAAAAAATCCAAAATTTCTAGGCTCCAGGAATTACAGCTGCAAACATTTTGTGAAAGGAAAGATCCTTAGTTATCATTGGAAAACATTTTTTTATTGTTGTGACGCACGCAGCAAAACTTTATTTAGCGAAGCCATCTGCCGCGTCCTACTGGAGGAAAAAACCGCTAAGCGCGGCCGCAGGCCGCCACTTAAAAAAACTTTAGTATGCGAAGCCAGATTTCAATACTTAACTTAAGTGTCTCCGGAACTGAAATGAGAGATAAAGGCGTTTTCTAATATTGCTAATGTGAGCTAAGGCCATGATGGCTATATCTCCCATTAAAAATATGGCTTTATGTCTCTTTTTCGGAAAAAATTTATGGCGTTAATTCCCATTATAATGAGACTTAATGGCATATGCCCTTATGTCTCAATGAAATGGGACTTAACGCCATATGGCTTAATGTCCTATGGCTTTGTGACACCCCACCTCCTGAGTTAAATATATTTTTCGGAATGTATGCTACCTATAACACCAGCTAAGCTCGTCAGAAAATGGGGTGATTCTTTTTTCTTCCAAAAATGAACAACCATTACTTTATAATTAAAACTTAGGTAGCAATAAAATCAAAGTAGATACATATGTATAATAAATAGAAAAAAAAAATTGTAATATAAATAAATGAGCTGAAAATTATGAAAGAAAACCTAAGAAATTTCGGAAGAAAATTTGGCTTAAAGAGAACAAAATGTCACGCATTACAAATGCATAATTCTCTCTCCACTATTGTGGCGTGGGTATAAGTTAATAACGAGTACGATTTCACTTTTGTTTGACAACAAATCCAACAATTTAAAAAAACAAAGACAAGTTGACCCACCACTGTTTAACTCAGATCCCAAATAATTTAAACCATTCAGCTAACTTCTTCTTTTCCTAAATTTATATTTACACTTTTCCACATTACTGTTTTCTTAAAAATTAACAGGAATAAAATAAAAATAGCAAACATTCCGGGGAACGGGAAGGGTTCGAGAAATAAGACACCCTAATGCTTTATTTTTTTTTTGCAAGAATCACTTTTTTTTGCTGTTTTTTATCCTCCATGAATTAATTTATGAACACTTATTTACGTTAAATTTAAACTTGATCTTGTTATAAGAGCAACACACGCAATCGACACACCTCCTTCTGACGTTTTTTCGACATCTGTCAATTGGTGGTGCGTATAACAAGCAAATTATATAAACTTGTTTGCCCCTTTACACAATTCAGGTTGCATTAAATGTTGCACATTCAAATACAATGAACTTAATTAACACTGTCTGCTTAAAATCTGTTTTAAAGAATGATTTTATAATTTATTGTGCGTATTTTAGAAGGATAAAAAGAGTGTTGAGAGAATGAAAAAACAAACTAATTAAATGCTTTAATTAAAATTTGCGTTGGGACTATAAACATTTAATTGTGTGAGTGGGTTCGAGATAAATACAAGTGCTAAGATGTGATTCGAAAGAATCTATATTGAGTTATTTTAATTGACTAAAAAAATTAATAGCAATTTTTCATCGAATTGTTGGTTTTCAATTGAAGTTTTTTGGTATTTATATTAATTTCAACTTTAATTAAAAACCAACAGTTCAATGAAAAATAAAAAGAAAGGTGGCATTTAACATTTTATTTGCAATCAATACAGATTTATTTTAAAAGTATGATGCATTGCATCACTTATGCTATGTTCATACGACGATATAAACCACTCGTTTCGCTCTCTGAAACTAGTTTGCCAAACATGCTGTTCATACGATTCATTCTAGTTTCATTTTGACACTTTTTTGTGTGTTGTTAGTGTAATTTTTTTTAAAATGGATAATAAAGTAAATAAAACTTAAAAATATATTATTTAATACTTTTATTAATATTATTATATTATAATTATCACTTTATTTTATTAAACATCAATTTTTACTTTGTTTTTTTCTTTGTTTTGATTTTTTTTGAGAGCTAGTTCAGATAAACTAACGATAAATGTTATCAAAATTGGAGATGATAGTACAGTTTTCCTGTTTCGCTGCCTGTTTCAAAATGAAACGACTCGTTTCGCTCACAAAATTTTGTATGGGGAAACAAGTCGTTTCAATCATGTTTGGGGCGCGAAACAGGAATAAGAGAGCGAAACACGAATATTGCTGTCCGTGTGAACATGGTATTACATTTCAAAACTTTTTAATAAACAAAACACATAGTTGCATTGTTTCGGTACTTTGTGCGTGTACATGGTTGAAATACAGTAGTAAAATTGTGTAAGAACTTTGTATTAGTACGTTTTGGAAGTCAGCCAAACATAAAAAACAAAAGTACTTAAGTTTTCAAGACAAAGTAATGACAAAAAGATCGAAAAACAGAAGTAAGGAAGGAACATGTAAATAAAATTGAAAATTGATAATTACCAATTTTTTTATTTATTTTTTATTTTTTATGTTTTTTACTTTTTGTCTTTTTCTTGTTGACCTTTCTTTTTATTATAATCGATGACCCTTCACACTTATTTTTAAGCGAACAATTTTTGTTCCATCAATCACACACTGTAGTAAAATTATATGGCAAAAAATGAGTACGTGCACCTACACAACTTTGTATGGATAAGTGTTTTTTGCATTCATTTGTTTATTGAAAATGTGTTTGCGAAGTGTGTGAAGGCCCAATTACACCAAAGATGTTTGACTATAGAGTGGCAGGTGCCGCAGTAGCGCAAACAGTAGAACGGATAAGAATTCTGATGATGGGAATATGGTTGTTCTCGAACCATGTAATTACGACCCGTGTTCAGTCAAGAATTAAATTAATTAAGTTCCGTCCTTCACTAAAATAATTTGATGAACTTAAGCCTAATATCGATATCAAAAAAATTTAATTATAAGTATTAAGTAAGTCTTATTTTGCATTCTATTATTTAACTTTTTATATTTTGATTGATAATATTTTTTTGGAACTTAAAATTTAACTTGCCAAAGATTCAATAAATACTAAACAATTCTATTTTATAACTCTACATTTAGGAACAGTTTTTGACTTTGTATTTAAATATTATACATATATGTTTAAGTTCTATTTAAATAAGAAGCGGATTTTTTCAATTTCGCACTTTTTCCCGAAAAAATTCCCTTGCAAAACGGAAGGGAATTTATAAAAAAACTAAAAGTAGGAGTTTTGTAGGGACGCTGAAAACGAGCTTAACAACATGGATTTTCAAAGCAGAATTTAAAAAAAAATTGCAGTAACAAAAATTGCAAGTTAAGACAATGACTAAGCAGAACAACTTCGGTGATGCCAATAAATATTTTTATATATAATTGGAGAATTTTTTTTCTCGAGACGTGAGAAAAAATTTCTTGGGAAAATTTTCATTGGGTTGAATACTTAAAATTTTAAAGTCTATTTAAGTTTCCAGGATTTATTTTTTGGATAAGGTTGTCTCAATGTCACGACAATACAAAAACAACAGGCAATGCAAAAAACTAGCAGCTATTTCTTTAAGACCACCTTGTAAGTTAATACACTTTGCAAATTCCTTTTTTATGTTTTATATCAATTACTGCTACGACAATTTTATTTTAATTAAGTAAATTAGTAGCACTTAAAAACAGAAACTGTATTTTAATACAACCGAAATTTAAATAAAAATTTAATAGATATTTAAATACGGCGTGAACAATCGGCCATTAGTCTATTCTGTACGTAAAATTAACTGAAATTGTAATATAAAATAAATGAAAATTTAGTTAAAAACCGGTCCACAACGAAAAATTCATTTAGTTTTTACTGTCAAAAATTCAACCCCAATGTCCGTAAAAATAAAGGAATATTCAGTTATTTTATATAAATTAACAATCAAAAAATGAACTACATATTCCGTAGAAACAAAGAAATATTCAGTTATTTTATTCAATTCAGTATTTTTCGTTTACTCCACGAAAGAGCCGCATTTCTAAAAAATACCAGACAGACACCTGTCCGCTTGTTTTTCTAATGAGAAAAAGAGAGAATGGTGGCAAGAAATGGCAACAGTGGATGATCAATTTTCGAAGAAAATCATCTTCAGTGATGAGGCACATTTTCACCTCAGTAAGCAGAATTGCCGCATTTGGGTGACTGATAATTCAAGAGTGATTGTCGAAAAACCAATGCACCCACAATAAGTGACTGCTTGGTGCGGTTTATGGGCTGGCGGCATCAGGCCGTAACTTTAAGGTATATGTTAAAAATACTATAATGTAAACGCCCTACTAGAATAAAGCAAAATATAGAAAATTTTAATAAAGGTAAAATAGATTTTTGTCAATTTTTTTTTTTTACCAAAAATCAAAAAAATCAAAGTTTGGCGAATTTTGGCGATAAAGGTGAAAAAAAATCTGACAACCCTGTACAGCCCTTATGATAACAAGGGTTCCCAGTTTTATTTTATACCTTAACCCCAACTTACGATTTTTAATCCCCACAAAAACTCTTTTCTTATCCGCAAAACTCCCCACAGATCCTATTTAACATTTATTTATTTAATTAAATTCATTTGTGTAATATTTTTAAACTAATTTTATTTGTACTTTGAGTAAATAAATAAAAAAAAAATAAAGCGTTCTACCTACACAGGTTTGTTTCAAGAGTATGGTACTTAAAAAAACGCAACAAAATAATTATGCATCAATAATCATTTAAAAAACTTCAGTGTTAGTGTTTGAGAAGATGGAATAAGTTTGTCACAGCAAACTGAACTATTTTAAAAGTGTTAGTTCTAAGAAGAGCTTCTAATATTTCTTACTGCATTATGTTGCTTTCGATTCTATTTAATATAGAAAAGACTCGTTCATAACAAGCGAAACATGTTGGTACAGAAAGCATATTCAAAACTATTTCAGGATGACAAAATCTTCAAACAAAAAAAGACTTTAATTTGTGCCCACGTCTTGACCGAACCGGTCTTGCACAAATGGCATATATATTAATAAAAATGCGACTTTCTTTATGAAAATAAGTCATAATATCTTATTTTTTTTTAGATTTTCATCAAAACATAAAGCCAGGTTCTGGAAGTCAAATTCGAGTGAAATTGAAATCGAACAAATTTTGGAAAAGAATCCTGTATTAAACTTCATTAAAATATTTCTTTTTATACACCTCATTCTATAAGGACCACTTTTCTTTACCGAAACTACATCTTAATTCAGAAAAATTTAAAATCTATACCGATTTCAATTTTCCTCGATTTTGATTTCTCGAACCGGTAATGACCTATAATGTAACGATCGATAAGATATGAAGTGAACGATAGATGTCTTAAAATTGTTGTATTTAAATTGGATATTGATTAGACTTACCAGCAAATACCCAATATTTCAAGTCAATGCAGTTTTCTTTACCATTTCATTACGTTTTAATTATTTTTAAAACTTAACTTAAAAATTAAAACCTTAATGCTATTACACAAAATAATTTTCAAGCATGAACCAGTGTATCTTTTTGATAGAATATCTTTTACGCGTTCAAGAAGATCATATGACATAATTCATACTAGATATAGAAGTCAGGTTTCTGAGCGTCATTTTTACATCAATTCAATCCGCCTTTGGAACTCGCTTCTACCGACCAATAAATCCATTAGCAACGCCTTGCTTTTTGAGAAAGAATTATATAAATTTTTTATCACAAATTAATACTGTTTCCTTATTATTATGTTTGTATTTAACTATTTTAAACTTATTTGTTAATTTCTAAAAATTATTAAATTATTTTTCATAATAATATATCATTTTTTAATCAACAATGTAATTACAATACAAAAATCCAATACTATAATTATAAGATTTGTATCTTGTTGTATTGGAAATCAAATAAATAAATAAATAAATAAAATAACTTCTAACCCAGATTCGTTTTCAATTCTATATAAAATCTGTGCTTTTAATAATTCCAAGTTAAAATTTTTTTGTAATTTTGGATTTTATTTCTTTAAAAATCGAGTCAAAACGTAAACAAACCTACGACTATATATTTTCCAAAATAAAATGAAAATTGACTATGTTTTCATCATTAAGATTTTTCTATTACTTGCTAAGTTCCCAATTTTTATTTTTGATAAATACACAGAAATATATTGTTGAGGGAAAGTTATGCGCATTTCACTGGTTGCTTAGTCCAGATCATCGGGAAACCTTTTTCCAAAGATTTTAGAAAAGCTTAAAATATTATACAACTAAAACTGTTAAGCGAATAAGAATTATAAACACTCAAAAGTTCTACCTGTAACAAAATCTAGGCTTAAACAAAACAGCAACAATTAACAGTGAGTTTATCTTTTCTACCATTCCTCCTACAATTGGTTGGCTTTTTTCCGACTCGAATTGTAGTTGTAAGTGGGTAAAAAGTATAAACAAAATTAAAAAACAAATTGCTTCATTTGATTGTCTTCGATAGAAAAAAAACCTGTTTGCCATTTCAGTTTCGTTGGAAATCCGATTGATGATTAATAAGAAAATGATATAACCTCGAAATATTGCTTAATATGTTTATATTTTAATACTAGAACAAATGATAACTTCTGAAAAGGAAAATATCTGAAAATCTAAGAGAGCTTAAACTTTATTCCAAATTTCTTTAGCAACAATTTTTTAATAATTTCAATCTGGCAAACCTATCAATTTATCATCAAAAGCAATCGCATTCGTATTGTGATTTTTAAGTTTGTTAAAAATTCAAAGAAAACATGTCACCCGAACTTTAAAATTGTTTCATATAAATAAGAAAAAAAAGGTAAATTGCGTTTTAGAAATCCCCAAAATAATTGGCCCCTTTTAGTTTACGTGTATAAATCGCCACATCTGACAGCCCTAGTTAACAGTGTGACCACAACTAAAAAAAAATTGGATGCTAAATGGGGCTTACAATTTTTTTTTTCAAAATGCTAAATTTTCTTAAAGCCTTATACAAATGCATAGGTACATAAGATAATTCTGATAGTGCATACAAAATATTCCTGAAAAATATTGAAGGAATACGACTATAAAAGTATAGAAGCTTTATAAATTGTAATTTGACTTAGAATACACATCCGAATTAATATGAAAATGTATTTGTTACATAAAATATGTAAAAAAATTACCAAAAATTAAAAATCGACCTTTTCATTGATTCTTATGTATTGCATCAACTCAAATGTTCACCAAAAATTTTGGAATAGTTTGACAAAAGCTTGCGATTTTTTAACAAAAAGAAAAAAAAAACAAAATTCCCTATCTACAACATATTACATGATAAACGCGTAAAGTCCTAACCTACAGTTTGCAAAATATGCAACATTGTCAACTGGCAAAACAACTGTTAGGTTTTACAAGAAAAGTAGAAGAAAAATAAATTATAAACCGTTTAAGGCGATTAATAAATTTATCATTTTAAATAGTTTTTTGCTTCTTCAGTTAAATTTTCAAAATGTTAGATAGGGCTTCTTGCGTTTTAGGTAGCGATAAATAAATACAAAATATAAGTAAAAACAAAAATTGTCATTGAAAACATAAAAGGCTATTCAACAGCATTTTCAATAAATTTAATTACACATTATTATATGAATAATATTCCTTAACTGCCAAAATACCATTAGAATATGATCTGTTTTCATCACACATTTTTATAAGATCAACCGTAATGATAAAATCATTGCAACACTTATTTAGCCTTTTTAGTCCACATCTAACGTAAATCAATGAGTTCAATACCATCCTATTTCTAATCTTGGTTTTTCTAAGGTTCATACCGCTAAAAATTCTTTCAACTTCCGCGTTACTAAATGGCAAAACCAAAAACTTCATAACAAAAGAAGCTAACTCGTTAAAAGCATTTTCTTTTAAAGCGTTTCTGTACTCATAAGCACCTATCCAGAATTGCTGTTCCAAAACCGTTATTTTTTCTGTAGTAAAATCTACCATTTCTCCTTTAAATTTTGTTTGGTGTTTACAGGGTTGCTATAATTATACATTTGTATGAACGTATAATTGACAAAATAAAATGATAGAGATTGACAGAAATGTTAAGTTATATTGTGAAATAGCAATATATAAAATTTTTAAGATTAAAAAATGCTAAATAATGCTAAAAAAAATATTACAAAAATGCTGAAAATAATGCTTAATGCTATTTGAAAAATTCGATGCTAAATCAAAATAAATAATGCTAAATTTGTCAGTGAAAATGCTAAAAGAGTCACACTGCTGGTTAATATGTATAACTGTGGGAATTAAATTGTTCTCACCATGGTGTTTGTCCATGGTTGATGGGGGTGTGGCGAGAATTGGAATGTTGAATTACTGCGACTGACCCAGTATTAAATAAACGAAATAAAAAAAGTATATAACAATCACATAAAGAAAATCAGCATTTCAACTGTGCTTTACGGTATAACAAATTGTAGGCTGTGCTAGTAGATATTGTTCTTGTCTTTGCTAATGCGGTGTTGTTATTGACAAATAGATGGCGCTGCGATTATAACTTCGAGACCCAGGTAATTTTCGTTCTTGTCTTATTCGCGTTTTACGTTTTTCTTTTGCATTGGTTAAAAATTTGTCGTTGCTAACTGTAAGTCATCGTCCAGACTTGCAATTTTTTAAACTCTGCCTTGAAATTGTATTAGTGTCCAGATATTGCGGGATTCCCGGGAAGTTTTGAAAATTATTTTCTAATGAAGCCACACACAAAAAAAAAAGACTGTAATCCCAAAAAAATTTGATTTTGATTCAAATAGAATTTACATTCAGATTGTGCCCAACAATATTTTGCATTTGTAGCAACAAGCCTGTTTCTGTTGTCCCAAAGTGTAAATTCATTGTTGAGGCAAAGTTAAAAGTGTTGCCTAAAATGGCATACTTGTTGCCCCAACGGTTCAGTATGCTGTTGTCGCAACTGCAAAAGTTGTTGGCTCATTATACTTTTGTTGCAAATGCAGAAACTGTTGCCTAAACAGTTCAATATACTTTTGTCGCAAATGCAAATGCCTCGGTAGGCTAGCTGGTAGTGAGCTAGTCTATCAGCGCCGAGGTTGCGGGTTCGATTCCCGCCAGAGACTCTGGTTTCTTTCCTGCAGACAAGCATAGAGCTTCGCGGGATTAGCTTAGGAAATTAAAAAAAAGAAAAAAAAGGTATATAATTCAAATGAAAACATTATATTGAGTTTGAGAAAATTTATTTAAAATTCTTGCAATTTTAAGATTATTGTTTATATTTATTATATGGGCAATCGATCCTTTTGGGCTTCAGATATAGATGCTTATAGGAGTTATTACCGCATGTAGTAAATAAAAGAAATAAAGATGTCGCGAATCTGTAAAAATATTTTTCAAGCAATACGAAGATTTTTTGCCGATTTATATTTTTCAAAATGCTGCAATTTAATATTTATTTTAATTATTTTAAAACTTAAAAGTTCACTTTTTACTAGTTTCTCACCGTCAAACGACTCAATACTGATCGCAATGATAATGAAGTACCAATCATGTCATTGCCAAATGCACATTTTTTTAACGACAACAGTAATATTATTTGATTCAAAAAATAAACATTTTATGTCAACAAAAATGTTTATTTTCTGCAAATGAAAATCATTTACGTCAACAGCAATATTCAATGTGCCGTTATTTCAGAAGAAACCCTTTAACGGCAAAAGCTATTTAGTTTGCAACAAATAATTTTGCTGTTAAAAAACTTTAAATACTTTCATGTTGTTGCGACAAAAAGCTTTCATTATCACCAACAAGTTTTTGCTTACACCAACAGCATAATCGTCAAATGCTAAAATTATTTGACCTCGCAATATTTTTTTTTTTTGTGTGCAGTGTTCGAAAATAAACAGAACAATTTTAAGCGTTCGGCTCACACACCCAGGAATGGTATCTATTTTTTTTAGTGTTTGTGTAGACAAACACAACCCTTAATACCGTTCGTAACTATTTTCAAAAAACAGCCGAACATTATATCGTTTTCTGTTCTTCGTAAACAGAACAATTGTGGTACTGTGGACAACCATTATATTTTATTATTCTATGATGCTACTCTTTTGCATTGATAAAGAATATAAAGAAATGAACGAACAAAAAATTTTTGCAACAACCACAACACGAATAGCTCGAGTATGCATGTGTTTTGTTTGTGTAAAAGTTTTTTTTGCTGGCTTTTTGCTTTTTTTTTGTATATGTATGTATTTTGTTTTTGTAAAAAATGTTTGGTTTTTTTTCCAGCCAACTGAAACGAATGAACACTAATGAGCTGAACCGAACACAATTAAGAATGTGGTTTTTTTTAAAAATCCGAACGGAATTAAGTGTTCTCTTTTTGTTGAGTTGGATAAGAACAGTATTAATTTTGACCTCGAAACAAACACTATTAGGGTTTGTGTTTTCCACAAATCTACCGAACCGAACACTAAAGAGCGATATTTATTGTTTATTTTCAAACACTGCTTGTAGCACATTCAAATCGTTATATCATAAATCTTTTACATGTTTACCCACAAATGAATTCTATAGATGGAATTAGCAGTTTAGAATAAAAAATTGAATAAAATCATTATTGTGGCGTACGTTCTTGTAGGTTTAGGTATTAAATACCTACACCTGAGTGGCTTTCCCACAAACACTTGGTAGTTTTTAACGAAGGAAACCTTTTCAAATAACTTTTTACCGCACATTTTTTTTAGAGGGAATATGCAAAATATCTAGCTGAAACCAAAGAGAGTAATAGCAATAAGGATGTAATAAGACTTCGTCATAAAAGACATCGCTAACGGATTTTTTACTTAAACATTTCTCTTTAAAATGAAGCCATATAAAATGAATTTAAATGTATTTTAAGTTTCATACACACATGGAAACATTTATATACAAACAGGTGTATTAGTGGTTGTACGAAGATAGTCCTAAAAGTTTTTTAAAATAAATACAGACAACTGTGACTTCATTAAATTAAATTTTTTTTTAAACTATTTTTAGTGAAGGAATGAATTTACAGCAAATTTCGATCCACCATTACCATTGGTTAAAGATTGATGTTTGACTATAAACTGCCAGGCGCCGCAGTGTTGCAAACGTTAGAACGGCAAACAATTATAATGATGAGAGTGTGGTTGTTTTTGAAACTAGTAAATTTAACCCGAGTTCAAGCCCGTGTTCATTCAAGAATAAAATTATGAAACATTTTTTAATTCAGTTCATGTTGTAAATTCCTTCCTTCACTAAACATAATTTAATAAAAATTAAATTTGATGAGCTTTAGCCTAATTAAAATATCAAAAACTTCAAATAAGTACAAACTTTAGAAATTTTTTACGAGTGTGGCTGTGAAAATTCTCCCCGAGGCAAATAAAATGTATTCATTTGAGTTAAAACTAACTTTTTAGTTGGCCTTCGTTTTTCCCCTATGCAAAACAATATGTGGGAATCCAATAATAAAATGAATGGACGAGATGATGCCACATGTGGAGATTCCCTAGAAAACATTTTATTATTGTTCAAAAGCTTTTTTCTCCCATTCATTTATACAATAATGCCTTAGGTAAAAAACATTATGTTTTTGTAATGTGTGTGTGTTAAAAGTCGTTTTGGAAAACATGTGTATTGCCAAGCCCAATCTCCCACACTGCTTTATGCACACATACACACATTCATGGAAATTTTTAATATCCCAACGGGGAAACTCAGAAGACCATCTTACTTCAGGCTTTATTAAAGGCCTGCTTAAATTTTTTTTTGATTCAATTACCATTTTTTTCTAAATGCTGAAGAATGCCTCATAGCAGGCCTCGGCTTCTTATAAAAGATAAGATACACATTCCACATTCCCTTCTATGAGCACCGAGAAAAGAAGGAGTATTATTTTTTTTGTATTGTTTTTTTTTTTTGCCAAAGCAAAAGCAAACGTATTTTTTTTTATCCAGTTACCATTCTTTTGTAACTGCAAAATAAGGAAGAGCGGACGGCCCACCCCGCAATGACAACGTGTGTAAAAAAGGTATAAGTATGGAATATAGCGAGCAGAGGCCTTCTAGAAGGCATCCGTACTCCTTCTATTTCCCGCTGGGATGTTAAGTGAACATTTGTTGCCGACGTTTGTGTGAGTTAACAGTCTGCGTTACCCTGCAAATAACACGACTAGTCCATACACGCATGCAAAATATAGCCCATAGGCGACTAGGACTGGTCAAAAGGCAACCCAAATGTTCCTTGTTTCTTGTGTTCGGTTCGGTAGATTTGTGGAAAACACAAACGCTAATAGTGTTTGTGCAGAAAATCAATAAAAAAAAATTACTTTTCCCTGTTTGTCATCTTTCGAACACAAAAATAATACTGTTCCGTTAGGTTATTTTAAAGAAACCACGAACTTCATTGTGTTCGGTTCAGCTTAATAATGTGCGTTCGTTTCTATTGTGCGTAGCACCCTTTTGGCTGGTTAAAAAAAACTAAACATTTTTTACAAAAACAAAATACACATACGAAAAAAAACAAAAAGCCAGCAGAATAATTTTACATAAACAAAACATATACACAACACACACAAGCTGTTCGTGTTGCGGTCGTTGCTAAAATTGTTTGTTTGTTCATTTCTTTACCATTGTAAAAAAAGAACATTATGGAACATTAAATTATAATGTTTGTCTACAGTACCACTACAATTGTTCTGTTTTTTAACGAAGAACAGAACACTATATAATGTTCGGCTCTTTCTTGAAAAAAGTTTCAAACGTTACGAAGGGTTGTGTTCGTCTACACAAACACTAAAAAAATAGATAAGGTTCCTGGGCGTGTGGGCCGGACGCTAAAAAATATTCTGTTTTTTTTTCGAAAACTGCTAGTTACCATTACGATGTGCTAGGGCTGGACCACATAACACTGCTTTGCATTACAACGTAGTTGTTTTGAGACTACTCCATGTTCATACATACTCTCTATGGATTAGCTTTGAAACTCCTCCATGGTATACTCCAGAGGATTAGTTTTAACTTCGTTTAAAAACGAAAACGTGGATCAAGTAGTCCAATATTATTTGCAGGATAGTAACCGTTTTCGCTTATTTAACAGTTGACTTAATTTTCCAATGATAAAGTGTTTTTTTACGTTTATTTGACATTTCTTATGAAAGACTTTTACTTTTTAATAGAGACTGCCAAAATATATACACGCGGATTTTCACAAACAAACTAGACACAAATATACATTAATATGACAAAAAAACAACAAATAGGGAAAAACATATATAATTCCCCTTTTTAGTTTTACTATGTTCACACAAAATAAACATAAATTAGTGATTTCTTGTGTTTTAATAAGCAAAAAAAAAAGCTGTGAAATTAGCATTTTAAATTCGAATTTCAGAGCGTTTAATATATTGCAAACACTGGTTCTAATTTCTGGACATTCCAATTACTGAAAGCTCTGATTTGTGAGCGTCTACTGTAATACGAAACAGGTTATGTAAGAATGACGACATTTATCTTAAATGCCCATCCAGAATGTGAATAACGTGGCTTTAGCAACCGAGCGAATACATGTAAATTATATGCGTCGATCCATATTAAACTTAAGGTTTTTGTTAAGTTTTATAAAATTGTCTTTTGCTTAAGCAAAGTGAGAAACTGATCGAAATGCATTTGAGAGGGTTTTAGATTATTATTGACAGTAGCTTAAGCTATGGAGTACGTTTGGGGAAATTCATTTAAGTTTTTAGATATATCGCATAGAAATCTATACGAAATTCGAAAAAACCTATCTTTAAAAAATAAAAGTTTTTTTCATTAAAAAAGTTATTTTTGGGAATACAAAATTTATTATGAATACGATTTTCTGTATGACGTGCTAAATTCCCAAGTTTTCATATTTGATAAATACACTGAAATTTATTGTTGAAAACAATTGTTTATAACAATTTGACATAAAATGTGTGCTGGGGACTCACTTACGTATTCAAAATCATTTATAAACTCATTGTAGCAATTCTAATAGTAGTCGTAACGCTGTGCATGTGTGAGTAAGTTTGTAGTAGAAAGTGTAGGTGGGAGAGATTTTTGTCAATGTACAGTATATTTGTATGTTTGCATGCTTGATTGAATTTGCTTCGTGTTTTTAGTCCTGTTCGTTGTATTTGTAAGGACATCAAAGGTTCACAATAAAGTATTTGTTGCTTTTATAGTTTGTATAGCTATTGTTAAATCTAAGTTTTTTTATTGTGCAATTTTGCATTTAATTTTTTTCTTTCACAGTATAAATTACCTACTTAAATCTATAAGCTGTATATATTTCAATATATTACCAACAATGTTACTTATAAGCAAAATCTGAATCAATTGTTGAAATTAGAATTATTAATAAAAATGTCTTTTACTAACATTTTATTAAATATTTCATATTAGTTTATTAAGAGAAAGTCATACACTTTAATTGGATTTGTCGGCTATATATCTAAAGGACATTAGACATCCTCTCTAAAGCGCCTTATTATAAAGTGGTGTACCTGGCTTTTTACATGTCTCTGTGATCACTTATATTTTTTAAATTAAATTTTTTCATATTAAAATGTGAAAAACACTAAAAATGTGAAAAAGAAAAAAAATAAGTAGAGGTTTTTGTGAGAAGTCTTAAGGATATTTACCTATTCCAACAACAACGTAAGTATTAAGTTTTACCACAATTCCTTGCAGCATTTTCAGTATGAGTATGATATAATTTTATTTAGTTTTTATTTAAAATTTTGTTTTGTTGTTCTCTATGATGTCTCTAATAAAATCTTTTTGAAGTTTAAATAATTTTTTTTTGTTGTTACCGTTCAAATGTTTTTTGATTTGGAAATTGAAATTTTTATTCATCGAACAATTTAAATGCAAATCTAAATGTTTTGTTATTTGTGTAATATGTTGTTCGTATGTTTTTTAATAGCGATTGCAAATGTCTAACGTTAAAAGAGTTTCTGTAACGTTGTCAACTTCGCCAGCAGCAGCATCAAATAAAAATCATAATATTTAAATTCATCTGGAGTTGTTTTGTAAGTAATATTTGATATTGACAAGTCCTTTTTATTTTTTATTTGGAAGTGGAAAACTTTTCTTTTTTTTTTGATGTAAATAAATTGGAGATGTTTTGATTGTAATATGTAACTTTCTTCTATCAATGAGAGTCACTTGAGCTAGTTTTAAGAGATTTTTGAGACTTAATTCGCAATTTTTGGAAATATGTATGTACAAATACAAAATATTTTTGCTGTATATTTATGAAGGAATTAATAAGTAGTAATAATTTATAGATTAAATTATTTTGGAATTTAAGTAACTTTTACTGGTAAAATGATTGAGCAATTTTTTTTCTCAGGGAAAAACGATTTTTCAGAAAGAAAACTACTCCTTTGTGAAAATAGAAAGTGATCAAAATTCTCTATCTCTTTATACCCTTCACCGAAGGTAAAAGGGTATATATTAGGGTATTCATTCGGTTAACCGATTAAACGGTTAACCGATTAATTACTACCCGATTAACTGATTGGTTAATTTAAAATTGACAATTTTCGATTAACGATTAAACCGGTTAATTTCAGTCGATTAACCGATTAACCAATGTAACAAATTTTTTTATTTTTTTGTAGTATTATAACATATTTTTTTGTGTTTTTATTTAGTTGTTTCGTCTCATATAAATAAAAAAGGTATATGTTTAAAAAATATGTTTTCATACAATTTATTTTCTTCGAGCAATACATTCTTTAAATACAGTACAAAAACAGAAACTAGGGGTTCGGAAATACATTTTTTGCAGGATGTTCGGTGCTGAGCTTTGCCAGGATGATTCAGATGATGACCTGACAATAGAAGAACTCTCGATTGTAACACAAACAATATTTAACAAAATTTGCCGAAATAATGGCATAATGGAAGATTTTATGTGTTAAGAGAAATCCTGGAAAAGGACTGAGAAATTAGATAATCTGTATCATGATACAAAGAAATCAAGATAACGCATTCAGATTTTAAAAATGAAATGTTTCTGCGCATCTACGTCTCATCAGCGTATAAGTGCAGCTAAAATATAGAAACACAAGCAAACAAACATGTGTATAATATGCTAAAGTGACGTCATTTTAAACAGTTGAATTTTGTAAACATGTGCAATGCGTAATCTTGTTTTTATCATTCATGAATCTGTATTATGGGTTGCTTCCGATTTCTCCAACATCTTCGATAAGTGAAAGAATTTTTTCCAAGTCAAATTTTATCAAAACTAAAGAAAAAAATCGCTTAAATCCTAAACATTTAAACCAAATTATTTTTCCAAAAGATTATTTTATAAGATCTTAAACTATTGAAATAATTAATAAAAAATTGTCACAGTTTATTTTTTAATAAATACATAAAAATATTTTGTATAAATTATAAAATATATTTTTCATATGTATTTATGAATTACTTTTTTGTTTGCTCGTTTTAGTTCAAGAATTGTTTTGTTCGTTATGTTATTGTTTTTTTTTTTTTACTTAAAGACTCCAATAATAAATAATTTTTGCATTTTTATTAATTGAAATTACTAAATTTATAACAAAACTTTATTAATCGGTTAACCGATCAATAACAAAATTAACCGATTATTAACCGATTGAACCAAAACATCGGTTAATTAATCGAGCGATTAACCGATTAAAGCAAAAGCCCGATTAAATGAATACCCTAGTATATATAACTTTGTCATTCCGTTTGTAATTTCGGCAATATTGATCATAGACCCTACAAAGTATGTATATATATTCTTATGAGAAGGGAAGTTAAAGTCCGGTTGTCTGTTGAAATGGGGTTTCCGAAGCCCCCAGATATGATGGGGGTTGGGCTGGTATATATTTCTGTCAGGTATTACTATAATTTTGCTATTGAAATTCAGTCAGATCGGTCCATACTACCTCAAATTTTTTAAAAATTCCCCTGTTGTTGTTGTTGTTGTATTTTTATTACTTTTTTCTGTATATCTGGAGAACGGCAAGGCCAAAGTTTCAAGGTTGAAGCACAGCCACGAATAAATATGTAAGTGACAAAATAATTATTTTTCAGGAGAGCAAAATAACGTTTTAAGTTTTTTTTTTAGATTATCAAAGTTAATTATAATAAAAACTTTTACGCAAAATATCAAGAAATTTGAATTAAAAATAGCACGCAAATTTACAGTTTAAACCTTTTTTAGTGGAAAAACGTTTCATATCCACAATCGCGATGTCATTTAAAACGTTTTTCCACTACGCAAGCGGCTTTTAAAGCGTTATTCCAGTTTGCAAAACCATTAGATTGTATAATTTTTTGTAGTAAGTCTGGGTTCACACTATGAAAGTTTTCTTTCAGAAAAGTCTGAGTTAATGGGTGAGAGAGGAGAGAAGAAAAGCATGTTCTCTTATCCTCTGACCAATAAACTCAGACTTTCTGAAAGAAAACTTTCATAGTGTGATCCCAGACTAACTTTTTTTTTTTTAGTTGATTAATTTATTTTTCTTTATTTTATTTTACAAACTTGAACATTTTCCTCAACGTCAAATGAAATTATTAAGGCTAGTTGGATAAAATTATTTAAAACTAATAAATTAATTAACTAAATAAGTGTAGGTATGAAATGAATTAAAAAAATTTTATTTATATACAGTTTTACAATTTCTCTTTAAAGATTTTCGTTTAATTAAAAGCATTTCAAGATTTTCAAAGCATTTCAAGATTTTGTAATAAATGTTTTCTTATACTTGAGTCAAATATTACTATTCTCTGTATATCTTTTAAGTTTTGAGGCAAATTATTAAATTCTAATCCACCAACATACTCAATTCTTTGCTTCGTTGTTTCTAATCTGCATCTTGTAACTCTTAAATTAGAACAGTTTCTCGTGTTAAATCTGGTTTGATTCTTTTGAAAAGTGATTGTGCCCAATATTCCGCAACGATTTAAAAACGAAGACCAATAGCTGCATTTTATAAAGTCCTCTTATGGGTAAAATGTTTTTTGCTACTTCTTGGTATAAGGACAATGTTGAATGCAGTAACGGTAAATTAAATACATTTTTTAATGCCATATACTGAACTCGCTGCAAGAATTTCAGTTCCGTGGTATTTTTGCTACCATATACTACTACCAAATAGTTCAGATGACTTTGCACTAGCCTGATAAAGCACAAATTTTTAGAATTTGTTTTTGTTTTAAATGTAGTTGTGCGAAACAAAGAGTTCTTTCGCATTTAGCTGATTTTAGTTATTTTATAAAACGGCAAACTTTCTTTTTTAATAACCGTTTCTTAAGTTCATTTATGATGAAAACAATTAAACGTTTTCGGTCTTTATATTTTAGTAGGTCTGCATAACAGTGGGATTATTGGGTTAAATAACAAAATACAAAAAAAAAAAAGTTCGTCCGAAATTCAATGTCTGTTTTTAATACCAGCAGGCTTGCCAGAAGAATTCAAATTAAAAGTGCTAAAACAACAAAAAAAGTGCTAAATTGTTCTACAGTAAACAACAAAAGTGCTAGTTTTGTAACATTGATATATAAATTTTTTTTTATATATTCATTTTATTTAATATTAACACTTATTTTAATGTTACAATATAATAAATTTTAAATAAAGTTGTTACAACTATTTAAAATCTCAATTATGTAATATTCATCTTTCTCATATACCAACTCATTTTGGTACACAGAAAAAAAAATAAGTTTCATATTTGAATAGGAAAATCGCACATTTAATTAAAAAATTTTTTTAATTTTCTGCTATGACGGGTTTTGCGGCATTGATAGAAAAGTTTGTAGGTATAGTTATTGAATTTGTAGTCAACAACCAAGTTTATTAAGCCAATAAAAAATGTTTACGTGATTTGTTAAAATAAATTGTTGGAAATGTTTAATAAATCAACCAAAATATTTATCGAATCTTTATTTATTTATTTATTAATTATGATGTCCTTAATTCCCAATTTTTATTCTTTGATAAATACACTCAAATTTATTGCGGGGGATAAGCTAGTTCCTATGCGCAATTCACTGGCTGCTTAATGCAAATAAAACTGTAAACCGAACGAGAATTATGAGCTATTACAAAATGGACAAGAATTGTAAAAATACTATCTTTACTTTGATTCATAGATTTTTTGTTGAATATAAAGAAATATTTATGTGTGGTTTATAGAACACGAGCGCAAAACTCGTCTGTTTAACTTCCATTAAAAACAAAAACAAAATTTCAAAATTTGTTTTTGTTTTAAATGTAAGTTGAACGTACGTGTTTTGCGCTCGTGTTCTATAAGCCACACATTAATTATTTAATTATTAAAATTTGTTTTATTGAGTGCTATTTTGCAAAGTGTTATTTTAATTAATTTTTTCATTGAATTAAAAACAAAGTTTGTTGACATAAAATTTTATTTTTAACAAACTGTGTTGTTAAAAATTTCCTTGAGATATTTTTTTCTGTGTACTTTTCAGATGAACCGATTTTGTTACAATATCGTACGATATGTTTAAAGTGTGGCAACAAACGTTGTCTTATTTTGCACCTTTTCTTATGTGAGTCATTCCATGTCAGACCGAACACCTTTTCTACATCACCTCTTCCGATTTTCTTTAAATTTGTCAGACGTATTAAACATAAAAAAATATTTTACACGTGTTTCGGGAAAAAAATTAAAAATTTTTTTTTAAAAAGTTATTTGCATTTGAAAATCGTCAAATTCGTGAAAAATCTTCCGACATGACAACATTTAAACTAATGTTTTTATAAAACTAGTGAATGGATTTTGAAGTTCATTACCTTATTTTAAAGGTATTTGAACCTTATTTTTAAAAAAAATATTATTTTTTATAAATTAATTTTTTTTTATTATTAAAATTTGGTTTTTTTACTTCATTTCTCTTTTCCACAATCTTCGAACAAGTCGAAAAATCTGAAAAAAATATTTTCTTAAAGGCTAATATATTCTTAACATTCCCTCAAAATTTCAGAGTGGAGGTCGAATGGATTCTATTTTTTTACGATTTTTTTTCCATTGCAGCACCACAAAAAAATTACATTTTGTATATAAACATTTTATTTTCAAGCAAGTTAACGAAAATGTCAACGCATGTATGTATGTGTGTATGTATTCAAAAAAGACTTGTTCGAAGATTGTGGAAAAGAGAAATTAAGTAAAAAAACCAAATTTTAATAATAAAAAAAAATTAATTTATAAAAAATAATATTTTTTTTAAAAAGAAGGTTCAAATACCTTTAAAATAAGGTATTGAACTTCAAAATCCATTCAGTTTTATAAAAACATTAGTTTAACTGTTGTCATGTCGGAAGATTTTTCACGATTTTGACGATTTTCAAATGCAAATAACTTTTTAAAAAAAAAATTTCAAATTTTTTCCCGAAACACGTGTAAAATATTGTTTAATGAAGACTTCGTTCTCAAATTTTGAAAGACATCGGAGACATCAAAGTCAATTTTTAGCAAAAATCGTACGGTTTGACATGGAATGACTCATGTGTATAACTGAATATAACAGTTCTGTTTTCATTATAGTTCTTAGCAAGGCCTATTCAATAGGTCTTTGGTCAAATAGGAGGTTACTTCCTGAATAGCTGAAGGTTTCTCGACCCAATGTCTAAGAAAACATTCATTTGATTTTCTAAAGGCGGACAAGGAGATTTTGTTGAAAGTATGATCAGAAAACCAGACTTCGTTTTAAGCATCACATACAATTTAACAAATAATTGCAATCGATATTCTGGAATAATTAAAAAAACAAAGTGCCAGAATAGCTCCAGAATTCCTATTAGCATTTCTGAGTGCTGGCATTGCTCTAAATTTATTCTAGGGAAAATAGTTATTTTTTAAAGATATTTAAAAGCTTTGACCAATTCATATAAACAATTATTAGTGTTTATATCACTTTTTTCATAAATTACATTCATTCAAATTTAATGATAAAACAAATGACTATATGATCTTATAAAAAAAGTAATTCCGTTTTGTACGGAAACTTTTATGCGATTTTGAAAAAATATATAGGTATAATGGTTCCTAATACTTTTTATGCTCTATTCGACTTGCTATGCTATTTTTCCTATTGGCAAAAATTGTAAAAAGTTATACACTTAAAGAATTGATACTTTACTTGAATTGATTATGTGAGTTTTTAAATTGTTTTGGGATTTTAAAAAAAGTGCTAAAAATGCTAAATAATTATAAAAATGTGCTTAAATAGCACTTAGCACTTTTTTTCGAAATTCTTAGTGCTAAATCAGAAAAAACTGTGCTTAATCTAAAACTGGCAAGCCTGAATACCAGAAAGAATCTCCTACCAAATGTTTCGTTTTTTGCTCATTATTTTACTTTTAAAAGCTTTGCATTAATCCTCTAAAAAAATGGCATGTTTTTTTGGAGTTTGATGTTTTAAAATAGAATATATAAAGCCTTCTATCAAACTGTTTTAATGAAGGTTTATGCAAAAAAAAAAAAAAAAAAAATATTACAAAAAGAAACGATGGGGTGCATAAAAATTGAGGACATATGGAGGTTGTAAGGTAAAGTGTAACTTACGATTTCTTACAATTCGAAAGAAGTATTTATTAGATCATGAACTAACTTAAAGACCTTTAAAATGGGTTTATCTAATCATAAAATCGGAGACTTTTGAAATATTTTCAGTAAGTGCAGGCTCTGAAAAATACTATTTAGTGTGGACACTGAAATGATCGCCCAAATACGCATCATCCTTTTTATACAACTGCCAATTAGACACAACTGTACTTATTTACACAAACTAAAACATTTGGAGACATCAGTAACATTTTTTACCTAACGAAAATTGCTATATATTCTGCTGTGCAGAATCTTTAATATCTTCCAACGCGAATAAGAATATTTCAGAATTCATATGCAATTTTTATAAAATCTGACCTCACAGTATTGAAATTCGTTACGCTTTTGTAAAACGGGAAATCAAGCCATTTGACTTGGGAATAATTAAGGGAAAGCAGAATTTTTGCTAGAATTTTTGCTTCCTTTTGTGGTTCTAAGCTTCACCCCAAAAATTCCATTTGATCCATGTGCAGCTAAAAAAGTACAAAAGTAAAAACGGGGTTTCGTAAGCGGAAGTGAGCGTGTTTTCAACTGATGGGCAGACAAACGGACATTGCTAAATCGATTTAGAATTATTCAAGGACCTGGAGTGCCCCGGTAGGCTAGCTGGTAGTAAGCTGGTCTATCAGTGCCGGGGTTGCGGGTTCGATTCCCGCCTCCTGCAGACAAGCGTAGAGCTTCGCTGGACTAAGGTTAAAATAAAAGTATATTTTTTGGGGCCTTAAATAAATATTAAAAGTTTCACACCGAATGGCACACTACCTGCCTGTTCATCTATTTACGAACGAAGACTTCGATCGCTTAACTTACACGTAAAACAAAAACAATATGTTATAGTTTGTTTTTGTTTTAAATGTAAGTTAAGCGATCGAAGTCTTCTTTCGTGAATAGATGAACAGGCAGTAAGACTTTTGTTATACCTTTTGTTCTTACTTAAAGATCCTTAACTAAATAACTAATATTCAGTCTAAATTCTATTGTTCTTAAGACTACTGATTTCCCTGGTATCAGACTGGAGTCCGATCGACCAATTGTCTTAAGGCATTGCCTGCACCTAAATCTCACAAAAGGTGTGCCAAAAGAGTAAGAGATGTTATTTCAAGGAGGCAGACAAAACTCTGAGTTAATACAAATAGTTGAAAAAGGTTTTCTAATAAGATATAGACAATGTGCAAATGTAGCGCTTGCGTTTGAGGATGATGGCCTCACTCTTTTACACTTTCTCTTTAACACTTTTATGCTTTTACTTTCTGACAGAGTTTACATTCTTTTTTTTTAGTGGACGGCTATCGACAGGTCGTCCCGAACAAATATTGGTGCGTTGAATTTGAAAATTTGCGCAATTGCTTCAACTTCTGCACAAGTTACTTAAAATCAACTGTGTAACTTTTTATTAAAATTTAAGATGAGATACAAAATAACCATCACATATTGTAATCATAAGTTTTACAAGTACATTAGTAAAAACCTATTAGGACCAAAATTTTCCTAACTCTCAGTTTTTCAAGTTATTCTTAGTGACTCTTTAAGATTTCGCAGAAGTGATAAGCAAAGTTCTGCGAGAACAGAAATTTCCGTAAAAGTAAAAGTCCTACTTGAAATATTTTTAGATTTTTGCTACAAGAAAGCGAGAGTTGTCATTTAAAAAAATCATAAACACCATAGACAATTTTTTTCCATATATTAAAACTGTATTACATAACTAAATTTATATTTTTACTTAAACTGCTTCTTCCAAGGACTCCTTTTTTCCAAATGACTTCTGTGATTCTAAATAGCCTGATTTATTATTTACTTAACTAAACTAAACTAAACTAAACTCCTTAACTTTCCTAGATATTTAGAAATCAGTTATAAGCGCAATTTTCAGTTCAAACAGATATCATCATTTTCAGATTCTTCATTTCACAAAAAAAAAAAAAAAAAAAAAAAAGACCAAGATCTGTTGCAATATTTCTCGCTCACCCTGTAAAAACAAAATATTTTTAATCAAAATCAACCACCCACCAAAACTAAACAAATTCCAATATTGTTTCACGCAGCAGTCTATTTGCTTCCTTTCGTTGTCCTTGTTTTTCACCATTTAACACAACAAAGCAACAGTCAGTTATAGTAGTTTGGTATTTTGTTTTCCCTAATAAAAAAGCGCTAAAGGATGAAATAGACATTTGTTTGCTTTAACGGGTAAAGGCTTAGTGAGACTTCTGCAACAAATGCTGCGCATTCAGTCGTTAGAATCCGCTTAATTGAAAAAAAAATCATAGTAAGGGGATACGTAGAAGTCCACTGCATTGCAGAAACGTGGCTCAAAATAGGCGATAATTGTTTGCAAAAAGTGGCAAACCTACATGATTGATGCGAAATGTGTTCTAGAACACGAAAGGAGAAAACATGATGTCCTTTGGAACACAAACAACATTAAAAAAGTAAACAAACAGACAAATCAGCAGTGTGAAGAACAAATTTAAAGAAACAGACGTTGTTTGCTGCGTCTAGTTTTGTTGGCAGTTAGTGTGTAAAAAGTGAGGAATACATAAGAAGTGTAGCTACAAATGACTACTGGTATTTGTTGATGATAGATGGATGTTGTTGGTGAAAACACCTCTCTGTCTAATCGTCAACATGATGCTTGTCAAATAGGCGTTTGTTTGTCGACAGTGACAGTGTCTGTGTCTGTCTGCTGTAATATCAGGTCAGGTGTTAACATGATGTTGTTGCATAACAATTGACGCAGTCACGTAAGGAGATCAAAGGACACCAGACAATAAGCAAACGACTGCAGCAGTGTCAGTAAAAAAAAAAAAAAAATTGAATGCTTGAGGTAAAAAAGTAACTGCGGTGAAGCACTATGGGTTGAATATTTTAGTTGAGCTGCAATTTTTTTTATATAAATATAAGAAACTGGGTAGAATTGGCAGACACAATGATATGTTTTAAAAAGATTAGTAATAAGTGATATATTACATTTACTGCTTAGTACGCTATAAAAATCCCTTAAATGAGATCATTTATATTTGTTAAAAGGTAAGACTCTGTCAGCAGATTTAATCAAAAAGTTGGAAGATTTAATGGAAAAGTTTGGTTAACCTTCAAGGATAATGATATTAATGTGTCTTTTATTTATGGCAACCGAACTTCAGTTGTCAAACGACAATGCGACTTAAATTAAAATTAATATTAGGTAAGGAAACTTTTCCCAGTTGCCATTTTGACAGATCGGCAACCAAAAAATGTAAAAATTTAACGCAGACAAATAAAAACAAGTGAATGCACTCATTTGGAATAATAGATCCCACTGGTTTTGTTTGACCCACATAAATGGGTTGCACCATCCCATTAGTATAAACTTGTAAGCAAATTTATACGTTTGCAGAATGAATAAAGGAAGAAAAAATCTCTGATATAATTAATTCCAGTGACTTTAATATTGGAGACTTTAAGGCTTCTGATTTAGAATATATTCTCGTAGAAAATAATGTTGTCATAGAAAAACTACCGATGGGATATTTAGTCCCAATTTATGCGGTATAAAAAACCCAGTGGGGCATATGATTGTAGGACGTGTCTTATTTCTTAAGGATACTAGATTTGTAAAAAATCTCTCCTTATAGTACGGTAGTAAAAGGGATTTATGGGACCTATGTCCAATTTTGGACCTACCAGAACAGCATTTTGTCAGAAAATAGTAGATGTCGTTTTTATGACAATACTAATATTTATAATGAAGCTATGGCACTTAAAGCTTTTTTCGGGAGTTGTATTTGTATGGAAGCTATGGTCAAATATGGACCGATTTCAATAAAATGTCGTAAGGGCATTTACCAAAGAATAAAAATTGGGAATTTAGCACATCATAAATAATACTACTTGACAGTTTTTTGACCAAATGAATCTGACACCTAATCTTTATGTAAAATTGTCCGCTGAATCCGAATATGTAGTCAGAATGTAGAACAGTTTTTGAGATATTCCAAAATAGCCGTTATTTGTGTTTTTAAAGAAGATGATGTGACTGAAATGCAAATATCTTAAACAATTTTAAACGGATTATGTATTTCTTTCTTTTTAGTGAAAGGTTATAATATTTCTAAAATAACCATGAGTCGTGAAGATGAGTCAATAAATGGCACAGTTATAGTGGACAAAATTTCAAACTTCATTATAAATTTGATGATTTTTTGCTATTTTGCTCTTTTCAAGTTATTTTTTAGTAATTTTATTATCTTTCACTAAAAAAAAAGAAATATATAACCTGTTTAAAATTTTTGAAGCTACTTGCATTAAAGTCACATCATCTTTTTTAAAAACACAAATAACGGTTATTTTGGAATATCTCAAAAACTGTTCTACTTTTGACAATTCTGACTTCATTTTCGGATTTAGCGGACAATTTTACATAAAGATTATTCATTTGGTCACGACTTTGCTGGAAATTTGTAAACCAGTGTAATTAATAAATTAATAAATGTAGATTTGATAAATATTTTGTTTGATTTATTTAACATTTCCCACAACACAGAAAAAATTCTCGAAAATTTTTCACCAATTAAAGCATTAATCAAAAATATTATTTATTTACAAATTTAATCAAGTGAATAAAACTTTTAATCAAGTGAATTTAACGTTTAATTAATATTTACTATTTACTGGTTTAATTGATACTATTAATTTGTTTACTGGTGCAAATTTAATTAATTTTTTAATTAATATCACAAATTTTTTAATTGAAATAAATTTTTTTTTTCTGTGAATATATAATAACAAATCACGTAAACATTTTGTTAAAAAAAATTAGTTTGGACATAAACTTTTTTTTATTGATTCGATAAACTTGGTTGTTGACTAAAAAATTCAATAGTTATACCTACAAACTTTTTTATCAATACCGCAAAAATCGTCATTGCAGAAAATTCAAACATTTTTATTTTTAAATTGCTATTTTCGTATTCAAATATGAAAATTATATTTTTCTGTGTTTTTAAAAAAGCTAGACAGCAACCAACGTTTTATGGTTGCCTAAATATTAAATATTCGGTAACTGAAATCGACATCAGTTTTCATCTGTAAAATATATTTGGAAACTGGCAACTCAATTGAGGTTCGGCTACCATACAGAATCGACCCATAAATTTTATTCTTGATAGTTGATATTTTGTTTTAATAGTTCGTTGTCAATTTTTATAATCTCCACCAAAACGAATGTTAAATGAGTGTATATTGAGTTTGTCATTTAAGCCTCTTAAAGTACATGTATTCTAAGCCCTTGTAATTTCTGAGTCGATTAAAACATCATCAACTACACCCAAACATCAATCTTGCTGACGATACAGCTTTTTTACAGGTCCGAAAAACCACAACCTACAGGACCGCTATCTACAGAATCATATATTTTAATTGGAAAAATGTTTAAAGCAATGGAAAATAAAAGTCAACGATCAAAAATGCGTACATATACCATTTAAATAAATAATCAAATAATACCACAACATTCCAATGTGAAAAATCTCGGTATACATCTTGATCGACGTTTACCAAGGAAATGCCATTTAGAGGCAAAACTTATTCGAACAAAGAAATTCAAATTAATTCGCTTAATAGAAAAAATTCTGTCCTTAGTCTCGATTGCCACCTTCTTCTTTATAAGACTATCTTACAGCCAGTCTGGTGCTACAGTATAAAGTTATAGTGCACTGCCTCGGC
The DNA here is from genome assembly GCA_963931875.1 of Pollenia griseotomentosa. Lineage (NCBI taxonomy): Eukaryota > Metazoa > Arthropoda > Insecta > Diptera > Polleniidae > Pollenia > Pollenia griseotomentosa. The sequence continues at coordinate 114,694,222 of OZ007560.1, forward strand.
CACCAATATAGAAAAAATCCAAAGGTGGAAAAACAAAATTATTCGAATCATCACATCCGCTCCCTTGTGCGTAAAAAACTCTAACATTCACAAGGACCTTAATTTGTAACTATAATTACAAAATATTCGATATAATATTTAAAAAGGCTTGAACTGCACCCATATCCACTAGCTCGAAATATTTTAAATGATGGCGGATGATCGCTGAAAGAAGAGACACTGCAGCAGCCACAGCAGAAGAGCGTTTAACACCTGTTTGAACCGGAACCATGACTAGGAGAATTTCCTTCAGGCATTGGCATGACGTTAACTTAGGAATTAGGAAAAGATTTAGTAAATTATTGTTAGCTCTTATTAAATATATGAAAATTCAATAAATAAATTATAAAAAAAGATTAAACCATCTTCCTCTGCTTAAAACAGTTTTTTTCGAAGGCATTTTGAGATTGAAAACCATCAAAATCGTTTGAGTAGGAAAAGAGTTATGAAAATAAATGTGGAACAATCATCTTAAAAAATTATTTCATACTTTTATTCTGTTTACAAAGTATTTTTTATACAAAATCAGCTAAAGATTTCACGCATCCTAGCGGCCGAGACATTCAAATTTGACGCCCCAAAGGTATTGTTTTCACCTAAGTAAATCTCTTGAAGCTGCCGCGCCAAGAGAGATGTGGTATTATGGTCCCTGCAATAGCAACAAACAAACTTTTGTTGTTTTTAACAAAACTCTTTTCACGATTGATAATATTTTGTTTCTATATAACAATAAAGTGCTTAACTCCCTTGAAACTTCAAATATGGTTGAATTTAACAATATAATGTTTTAATAAAATTTAGCTACAACAATACACTTAAACATATTATGGTTACCATAACCATATTATTACCACGGCAACCATATTATGGTTAAATTCATCTATCCAAAAGTTGTAACCATACTATGGTTGCCTCCAAACATGTTATGGTTAAAATTTTACAACAATAATATGTTTGAAATTATAATATTTTAAAACATTGTATGTTTAATTTTAAATTTAAAATAATGTATTTAAAAAGCAACAACATTCTGGTCGTTTGCATTTTACTTGGCTTGCTTAAAATTCTCATATATTTTACTTTAATTATTGATTAAAATACATAAATTTACGTAGAATTAACTACCCAGTAAAAACTTCGCTTACTTTTTCAAATAGAATGGCTTCTTTCACTCATTATTTAGTAGCTTTCTTCTTTAACTACTTCTACAACAACTTCTATAACTACATTTTTCTGGATGTATGTAGTTAAAAAAAAGTAATGACTTACTTTAATATGCGTTCATTTTGGGACATCCCTTGTTAAATTCATTGGTTCTTTCAGTAGAATTGTAAGTAGTGCTTTTATGTTTTTACTGGGGAGTAGAACAGAAAAAATGGTAAAGAAGGAATCAAAGGAAATTTTTTATTAAAGAGCATAACACCTATCAGAAATTAAAAAGTAAATAAAATTATGATTTGACAGTTAACAAACAAATTGAAAAAATGGATGAAATAAATAACCATAATATGATTAACAGTCACCATATTATTGTTAATTCTGACCATATTATGGTTACTTTTGTCAAAATTGTGGGATATTTTGACCATATTATGGTTAACGTTAAAAATAATATGGTTAGATTTGACCATTATATGGTTAATATTGACCAAAATATGGTTAATTTTTAACATAATTTGGTTGATTTCGGGAAAATTTTTGTTGATTTTAACCATACTGTGTTCATATTTAAACATAATTTATAACCTGCAAGCATAAGCATTGTTAACATCCAACCATAGTATGTTGCTCTTAGAATATGGTTACCTCCAACCATATGTTTTTTTCTACGTGTACGCATTTAGCAGATCAGTGAGAGATGGCCTCGCGTACTGTTTATCCCTGTAACAAAATTAGGCTTTTTGATGATCGATCCACAATTTACCATTAGTCTATAAAAAACTCACGCCAAAAAACCTTTCACTGCGAATAAAATCGTAGAGAAAGAATTAAAATAATAATCATAAAACAGCTATTTATCTAAAAAAAAAAAATTACCTAGAAAATTTCATAATGACTTTTGTAGTTTTACTATGGTTTCAATTGTCCACTTTATAAGTACAACTTACTAAAAGTACTTGCATTTTTCACTTCAGGAACCATTGTCTCTTAATAGCAACATTGAAAACGCCAGTGATGCTGATGACAGGTGATGACGGTGCCAGCCTGAAAATGATGATAACGATGACGAGTAACTTAGTTTTTTTCCAGCATTAGCAACGAACAAGTGGATTGTTGAACCTTTAGCATGTGATGGTTACTATGTATGTAATTTGGTAGACAGTTATGGCAAAATGGTATTCATCCACTGCCCAACCATCCATTATCTCCATTACCATTATAAATGTGGTGACATATGAACGTGTTATGTCACCTTTATATCAAAATTCGTGTAACCAGATAAATCTAAAAAAGAAGGTTATGAAAAAACGTCATCATTGTTGTTGTGGAAACGGAAAAGAAATTATAACAAAACAAATGGTTGGTCAAGAATAAAACACATGTGACCGGTAGACGACCACCTTTTACTATAGTAGTAAAAGGTGGTCGTCTCCATCATGTGAATAAAATTATGACATGTTGTGACATCATACTAAGGCGCTAAATACCATTGTTGAGTATAAAAAATACATACCAGCACCAGTCTCCCGTCACCATGATGATGCATTTGTTGTCATGAATTCAATTTCTGAAAAGACAAATTGGAAAAATATTTTGAGAAAGGAAAAACAATTACACCCATAGAGGAAATTATAAGACTTTTGTATTGTTAAAAATTAATATAAAAAGTGACTTTATGAGTGTAAATAAGGAAATGTATAGCGCTAGGTGTTCACACGAAAACTCTCAGAGCCCATTGTAGAGATACCATAAAATATAAAACCTTTTATATTTATCAAACCAGCTGCTGTCGTAGAAAGTAAATTGCACCGTTTAATGAAACGTCCATAGTTTTGAAAAGGAACTAATTCTAAAATTTTTCTCTCCTAATTGTTGCTTTAGTAGTACCAGTTATTTATGCAAAGCTTTTGCAAAAGACTTTTTAGGGATTTCATTAAACTAGAAGCCCATATGTCACTTGTGTCGTAATCTAAGTTTCTAATCCCCACATTTTTAATGTTTTAAACATGATTATCGTTCCAAGTTACAGTGTGAAGTTATTCAAATCATGCGACTACCGTCCAAACACATACAAATATTCGCGTTGCAAATGCAATATTCGCTTTAAATAAAGAGTTTTTGGCCAAATTACTTTAAGTCCAATTAAATCAAGTCAACCATGGTCTTTTTTTAGTAAACTTTCCGTAACGGGTTTTTTTACTAACAGTCTTCCCTGGCTTGAGTCTTATCTTATTTCTAGAAAACAAATTATTCGTTTTAACAATAAAACATCAAAGTGCAAGGAAGCCCCACATTGGTGCCATCTTATTCTTTCTTTTTTTTAAATGAGCTGCCGAGTGCAATACACTGATGTAAAACTTATATTAAGCTACACAAATTTTCTAAAATTACCAATCTTTAACATGATTCAACTTCATGAATCTTAATTTAACAAAATGCAAGCATATGCGTTTTTGTAGAAAATGAAATTCTTTGGGTAACTATTAGAGTTGTCAATTATTCGCCTTTCAGCTTTGTTCGAATAATACAAATAATCGCGTTTGTTCGTTCGATCAAACGATTAAATCTGAAAAATTATTCAATTAATCGATGAGAATAACGAATAAAAAAATTATTTAAAAAAAAAATTACATATTTTAAATAAGGACGGAAGTAGTCCATTATTTTACAACTATGGAAAATCTTCCATTTTCTTCTTGCGGAGTTCACTGATCCTTAAATAACAACGCAATTGTACACATCTTTGGTAAGACCAATAATCGATTATGGTTCTATTCGATCGAATCTGTTTGAGAACAATTATTGTTACTCTGCTTAAGCCCATATGACACTACATTTTTAATGCATTGTTCAAGTTTTGGTGAACAGTACAAATATAATGTAATAGAAAAATTTACCAAGTGCAAAGAGTTCAGCTGTATTAAGATAAATGGCAAACTGTCAACAATTTTTAAAAAGTTATCGATAAAAAATGAAGTTATGTCAAAAAAAATGTAAAATTGTTTAACTTAAAATTGACATTTCAAGCTTGAAATATTAAAAGTGTTGCTGAATCAGCGGTTTATGGGCAAATTCAGCGATTTACCGCTTTTTGTTTTTAGGTTTCTCAGTCCGAGTTTAGACGAGCGAACATTTGGAAGGAAAACATCTGGAATTCTCTTTTGTTTTTTCATTTGCGGTCACACAGACGAACATGTTGCCGGAAACATTCTGTTACTATTGTTGTTGTTTTCTCAAAAAGCAAAGTAAATGTCAACAAAGAAAATGAGAACAAAGCATGTCGCCGAGTACCGAACACAAAAACCATTCTCTCTTCCCCAACCGTAATTTGCTACCAAACAAAATGTTTCCCTTCCAAATGTTTCCCTGTCTAAATGGGCACTCATAAACAAAAAGTTGGCAACATTTAATAAAATAAACAAAACAGGGATGGCTAAGTTGTTTCAATTGTACTTTTTTGTTGATACTTTTTAAACAAAGATGTATAATACCTTTTTGTGGTATTTTTTATGAACATAAATAAAATTAATTTCAACTAAAAAAATCTTTTAGTACAATTAGGGTAAAAAAGTACAATTTTTAAAGGTTGTTGGTACAATTTTAAAAATTCTCAACGCCATCCCTGAAACAAAACCATAACAAGATAAAAAAAAAACTACAAAACTTTGTTTACATTTTTTATAGTTTGCTCCAGTTTGCTCTTTCTAACATTTACTGTTTCTTTCTATCAATTCTATATCAATTAATGAACAAAAAATGTAGTGTCATAAGGGCTTTAGGGAACTCAATTTGAAACCCTTCTGAAGCTCTTCCAGCTTATTCCGTTAGACTTGAACGAGTTAAATTGCATTTATTAGAAAGCCGAAGAAAAATGCTTATCATTACGTTCTTAGTTAATTTGCTTAATGGTAATGATTGTTGTGAATTACTGCTTAATAATGTTAAAGTCAACGTTCCTCAACGATCAACTTGGAATTTTATACAATTTTATCTTCAGGTCTTTCACTACGCGAATTCTGATCCTTTTCGGAGAACATGCAAAGATTTTAATGAAATGTATAATTTTATTGAGTTTTCTTTGAACGTTAGTATGATAAAACTAGTAGTATCTTGTTTTTAAAAACATAATCTAATAATGTTGTTTGTAATTTTTGAATAGTCTGTAAATCCACAGACTTAAATAAATAAATTCATTGTTCTGTCTTTAAAATTGACTCCCCAAACTTTGTATGATATTATTGCAAATATTTTTAGTTTTTTTATACCTCCGTACAGTTCAGTCCGACTCAAAAATTTTGTTCTGATGGTGCTTTTTGAGGCAAAAAGAAGTCAATATTCAATTTCATTATCAAACATAGTCGTATTTTTTATTGTACATAGTCTAATATATTTTCTAATTGACTGATATTTTCGGAAACTAATTACTAGATTACTAGCGAGCTCTAGGGCGATTTAACTTTCTGTACACCTTGTCAATATAAGCAGTTACTTAAGTGGTTGATTTTTGTGGTTACTTTTGTTCTTTTTCAATAGTGATGGATGATCATATAATGGAGCAAGTAACTTTAAAGGTCTATCTGATCTGTTTCATCAAAAAAATTAAAGTTCTAAATTATGAAAGCAATGATATTCTATCTAAATATTTGCTTTAATTATATTAACCAATTTTTCGAATGTGCTTCTATGAGTCAAATTGCAATTTATAAAGCTTTTTACAATAGTCTTATTCCCTCAATATTTTATAAAAAAGTTTCATAAATTGAAATTTGACTCATAAAGGTACATTTGTTAAAAAAGCTTCATATAATTAAAAAAAATTATTTATGAAAAATAAATAATTCCCACATTCTATTTTCTTACCGCAAACCTAGTTTCTGTAAAATATTTTCATAACCTGGGTTCGGTTCCCAGCTCAGTCAGGAATGAAAAACTATCAATAAACTTCAATAAATTTCATGTTGTAAAATTCCTTTCTTCATAAAAATAATTTAGTCTGAATTTACGTGTTTCATCTATTGATGCTCAACTTCCTTTCAATTCCCTTTTAAAGATGCCAATACAATCACACGCAGCAATCGGTTTCAACTTTTTTTCGGTTCAAAACAACAACAATTTTATTAACAGCGAATCAAAGAGAAAAAGAAAACCAAAAAATTTAATGCAGCTATCGTTGTGCATATACCAACGAATAAAAAAACACAAAGCGTACTGACCGAGTACAGGCATCTCCGTACTTACCCCCTTTCTTCCTTCTTCTCTCACCTAAAAACATAAGAGTTGAGCATCAAAAGATGAAACGTGTGAAAGCAGACTTAATAAAAATTAAATTTAATGAACTTTAGCGTGATTAAAATATCAAAATTTGGATTAAAAAATATTTTCCGCTATCGAATTAGGAAATGATCGGCATTTTGAATATGTACACGGAGATACATATTTTTCATTTTAAATAATACATATTTGCATATGCTCACCGGAGTAAACTCTTGTGTTTTTAAAACGACAATTATAATAACTTAATAAGTAAAAGCGGTATATAAATTCGTTTCGGGTTAAGACTCAATCCAAAATTATGATTTCTTGAATTGTCTTTATAAAAGAGAGGCCTATGGTATATTATTGAATTGAAAAATTTGTGTTCTGATTTCAAGTTTTGTCAAACAACGACTGACCAAAATTTACTATAACAGCGTTATTTGTTTAGGTTTAAGGCGTTCTAAAGTGCTTCCTGACAGTAGGCTTTATATGGTGACTATGTGAAATTATAGATTGATCTTTACGAAATTTTGTGATTTGATTTCTATTCATTTAAAACGAATTCGTGTAAAATTTAATGACATGCCGCCCACAATTGATGTTAGTTTTTTTTTTTACAGATATATAAAGTTTTCGTGGTGTTGTTTCTCATTTGTGTCTATAGATCTTTTTTCTGAACCGATTGAGCCGGATTTCATTCGCAAATTGCATAACTAGTAACAATTTGACTCCAAAATTGTTCTTTTTCGGAAGTGAGCGTGTTTTAAATAGATGGACAGACAGACAGATATGGTCAAATTGACTTAGAATTACTCAAGGACTCAGAATATATATATATATTTTATGGAGTCTTAGATGAATATTAAAAAATTTCACACGGAATAGCAAATTTAATGCACCCTCATTCACCACTAGTAGTGGAAGGTATACGATCTAAATTCTTTGAATTACTTTTGTTTAAATCGCTCGTTTCCTAGCAACTTACAAATATAACACCTTGTTTTAATTAAATAAAAAATACAGTAGCAAATTCTGATGTTAATCATGACATTCAAAACTTTCTAAATATTTACATTTCCTGTTAAAACTATAACTAATATTCATAAATACACATGAATAAAACACTGAAAAGCACTGTTGCAAAACTCATAAAATAAAACATTTCTAGCACTAGACAAAGCAACGGCATCGAAAGAAACGCAAAATACCAAAAAAAAAATCCTTTTCCAGCAAATAAATCATGTTGCAAGGAAACCGTCTTGTATTACCAACATCATTAGCAATGTACAACACTGGAACTGCATATGCTAAATCAAGTATACCAACAGTCATACCAGTAGAAAGGGTACAACAAATTACCACGTCACAGATAACAGCAACACAGGACAGGACAACAAATCAGCAAACCAAAAACAATCCTTATTACACTGCTAAACACAAACAGAAAATCGAGTTCCATAACACTTAAGAATGAAATAAGAAACAAGAAGAAAAAAAAGCAAGAAAAGTGTCAAATAAGCAGAATAACAAAAGACAACATCAACAAAGGATTTGAAAAATAAGAAGCTAAAAGGACTGCAGCTAATGTTTTACTACTTTTCCCAAAAACAACAACAAAAAAATGTTGTATTTTTTAGCTCACAGAAGAAATGCATTGAGATGAATGAAATAATTCTCATTTTACTTAACTTGAAATTTAAATAAATTAAAAGGAAGAACACACAAAAACTATCCACAGCACCAAAACATGAGTTAAAGAGAAAAGAAAAAGTATTAAGTGCAATTCTAAGTTTAATGAAAATTAAGAGATTTTATTAAAAAGAAGTTTCAAGAGTTGAAAATCTGAAAAGAAAATATTTGATAAAATAAATAAGTAAAATCTTCTCATGAACACTTAAGAAAATCTTAAGCAACTACTTGTGCTTGCAGGTTAAAATCATAAAGTTATAATACAATCCTCAAAGGAGTTTTTCTTAACAAAATCAATTAAGCCAATTACAAAGAAATAATGTATAAGAGCAAAATATTAAGAAAAAAATAAAATAAAAACAGAAGCATAGTTTCAGGTGTAAATGGTAAACTAAAAGTTCTACAACAAATGGTGAGATAATGGTGGATTGATCTGTAAGTTTGATTACCAAAAAGGTTAAAGGTGAACATTTTGTACATTTTGAGTATCTTTTAGGGCACAATCAACAAGGTAAACGACCTGCTAAGTAGTCAGCCCCGATTAACGTTTGCTGATCAACACTAGTGGCGAATAAGGCTATACTAATGGCCGATTCATCGATTTCGAACGAAGACTTCGTTCGCTTAACTTACATGTAAAACAAAAACAATATTTTACTATTTGTTTTTGCTTTAAATGTAAGTTAAGCGATCGAAGTCTTCGTTCGCAAATAGACGAACAGGCAGTAAGCTTGTGATTCCTTTTTCAATATTCATCTAAGGCCCCATTAAGTATTTATATTCCGGGTCCTTGAGTAATAATAAGTCGATTTAGACATGTCCGTATGCCCATCTGCTAAAATCACGTTCATTTTCGAACAACTCAAAGGAAAAGAACTATATTTGTGTAAAATTGGTTTTAGTGTCTCTAAGCAGTTTGGGATTGTATGCCACCAAATTCGGTCCAGTAGGAAGAGAGGTTTTAACCTAAATGTGAAAGATGCCAAATTGATAAACCTAAAATAATATCTTTCCTTATTTTACTTGATCATTCTAAGGCTTTTGACACCGTTGACCACTCTGTATTATGCCTAAAGTTGAAAAAAAATGTAAAATTTTTCTGAAACTGCGTTAAAGCTTTTATCATCATACTTAAGTAATAGAAGCCAAAGTGTTTGTTCCGGTGAAAATATATCCACAAGCTGCTTGATGCCAAGAGGTGTACCACAGGGCTCTATACTTGGACCGCTTTTATACTCCATTTACGCCAATGATCTCCCGTTGCAGGTTACACATTGTAAAATACAAATGTACGCTGATGATGTCCAATTGTATACAAGTTGCAGCAAACCAGATGTGTCTAACTCTGTTGGGCTAATAAACCAAGATTTACAAAGAATATTTTTATGGGCATCTGCAAATGGTTTAAGCCTTAACCCAACAAAATCAGTGTGCTTAGTAATTGGATCACCAAGGACTAATATTCTGACTATTCCACCACTACATTTGAATAATGCGCCGATTAATGTTGTAGAAAATGCAAAAAACCTTGGGGTTATATTTAACCATGAGCTAAGCTGGTCAGATCACATCAGAGCAAACTGCCGGAAAACATTTTATATATTGCGAAATCTATGGATATCGCAGTATTTTACGCCAATACACATCCGAATGCTGCTTGCAAAGACTTATCTGTTACCAACCTTCTTATATGGCTGTGAGTTATTTGCAAGTTGTGATGCTGAAAGTAGGCGAAAACTGAATATGACATATAATAATGTTGCTAGATATGTATTTGGCGTGAAAAGGAACAATAGCATCTCACAATTTGCTAAGCAAATATATAATGTTACCCTAGATAATTTATTAAAATGCCGAACTCTTATCTTCTTGCACAAAATTATCTATGACAGACAACCAAATTATCTATTCAGAAGATTAATATTTTCTAGATCCAACAGAGGTCAAAAGATCAACAATATAAAATTTACAAGAGCTATCTCATCGCAGCAATTTTTCATAAATTCTATTCGCTTATGGAGCCAACTACCCTCTTATATTCAAACTATACGCAATGCAAGTCATTTTAAAACTGCCATATTTGAACAATTTTGTGACTAATAAATAGTATTGTAATGTTAAATTATTGTAATGTTAAATTATGTATGCATGTAATATTTATGATTTTTATTTATATTGTATTCTTCCTTATGCCAATTTTTCTACCCAATACTTTAATATAAGATTTTTTCTTGTTGTATTATATTAACTGATAAGTAAAATAAATAAATAAAAAAAAAAAAAAAATAGCATAAATTGGTGGCGAAATCCACCGATTTTACACACATTTATTTATTTTTTTTAAATTTTTTATAATTTAACAATATGTATAATGCATGACTTTTTTTATAATATATTTTTGTTTTTCTTTTATTTTCAGGTAAGCTAAAACAAATTGTTGAAAAAAAAACACGCAGGTATTTAAAAAATACATATTTTTTTAAATAAAACTAATTTGTCTATTCTCCGAATTTTCTTCCAACATTTTCCGCGAAGTTTAATTGTTTCTTGCAATAACAGAATTTTTTTAAAAACAAGTTAGTGCCACGCCCACTGCTCCAATCATGCCCACATTTTGTGGTATGTTGTGTATTGATAACCATGATGCTTGTACCTAATTTGGAAACTGCTCTTTCCGTGTTCAACAGATATACAGAAGACAGATGGCCAGGCGGACATCCTTAAATTAACTTCGCTGTTTGTATATTAAGTTGTTTGTGTAGAAACGCAACAAAAAGGAATAAAAATACTTAGAAAACCAACTTATACAAGGTACATACATATATATATATATATATGTGTGTTAGAGAACGGCTTTGTGTGATTGCAAAATAATTGCATTCAATGAACAACATCAAATACACTCACTTGTGTTCATGCAATCAAACTTTCTTAGCCGCACATAGTGGTGTTGTTTTAAAATTCATTTAAGTCATGCACAGCGTATTGGCTTTGCCATTCATACCACGTTTAGCTTCGTTCGTCAATTATTGCTTTGTTAAAAAACATATACAAAGAAAAAAACACAAAAATTTGCTCTAGAACTTGAAATTGTAAAAAATAACACAAAAAATTAAATTGTAATCAAAATTTTTTTTATTCGAAAGATCAATACGTGACATTAACATTTGAAAATGATTTCGGGCATATGGGCACCGCTGTTCTTGACGAAGCGCATTCTGGACGTCCAATTTTGGGCCACTTTTTCGAGCACTGCTGGCCGTATGTCACGAATAACACGAACAATGCTGGCCTCCAAGGCGTCAATTGTTGCTGGTTTATCAGCATAAACCAGTGACTTCACGTAGCCCCACAGGAAATAATCGAGAGGTGTCAAATCGCACGACCTTGGAGGCCAATTGACAGGTCCATTTCTCGAAATCAACTTATCGCCAAATTTTGATTTCAATAAGTCGATGGTTGCGTTCACGTAACGCCATCCTGTTGAAACCACATCTCCTCCGGATCAATGTCATCCATATTTTCAAACAAAAAATCATTGATCATGGTGCGGTAACGATCTCCATTGACCGTAACGCGAGCTCCGGCCTCATTTTTGAAGAAATAAGGTCCGATGATGCCACCAGCGTGAAAACCGCACCAAACGGTGCATTTTTCTGGATGTAATGGAGTCTGTAGGGTCTCTTGTGGATTGGTCTCGCTCCATATGCGGCAATTTTGCTTATTAACAAACCCGTTAAGCCAAAAATGCGCCTCATCGCTGAACACAATTTTGCGATAAAACAACGTCTATAAGTTGCGCGAATCGACGACTGATTTTCAAAGTAAATTTGGATAATTTTGTAGCGTTGTTCAAGCGTGAGTCTATTCATGATGATTTGTCAGAGTATACTGAAACAATATTGCATCAAAATTTAATTTTTTGTGTTACTTTTTACAATTTAAAGTTCTATCTAGCTTAAAAAAACACCCTTTATGTAGTACGTATTAAAGTTTTTTCATATGCTGGATTCGAAAGAAAAAAAAAAAAATTGAAATGAAACTCAACGCACATAGGTACAAACAATTTCCATAGAATGGACTACTCCATGGACTGGTCCAATGTAATGCAAGCATGGGCCATGTCATTGTTTAAAAGTGTTTGTAGTGAGACGACATGTCTTCGTTTTTAAATGACCTCAAAACTAATCCTCTTCAGTATACCATGGAGTAGTTTTAAGATTACTCCTTTGTAACCCAAAGCTGGGTTATATGGTCCTGCCCTAGTACATCGCAATGTTAAAAATACCATGTTTTTTCATACGTTTGGGTTACTTTTGGACTAGTCCTAGTCCCTTGTGGGCTACATTTAACACGAGTGTTTGGACTAGTCCTTTTATTTGTAGGGTAGTTTATTTCAACTTATGCCTACAACAATCATACCAACAAAGCGACTCGTCTCATCGAGTGGGCAATGACTACTTGAATGCAAAAGCATAGGAATGTCTGCCTTTTGACTTTGAGCAATTGTGTTATTGCGTGCGCAACAATAAATACAAACAAAGCACTTTCAATAAAAAACTCACACGTGCACAAATCAAATGTTTACGAAACGATGTCAAAATTACCAAAGTTGAACTTTGTTTTGCAGGCATAGAGTTAATGTAAATCTAAGCGTATGAGTAAATCAAGAAAAATTGTGATTTTTGCAGTTCTCTGATATATACCTCGTTACTTTCGGTGATGGCTTAACAAAAACAGCATAACTCTGCCATTTAAGAACCGATCTGGGTTAATTTTAATAGCAAAATTAATGTGGGCAGAAATGACAGAAATATGTAACATACAAGTCCCCATCATATCTGGGGTTTCGAAAAAACCATTTAAATGGACTGACGGACAGACGCGTATCGTTAAATCATCTTCGATACTTATAAGGACCCAGAATATATATACTTAATGGGGTTTTACATTAATATTAAAGACATAACAAACGGAATAACAGACTTATTTGCACACTTTTCCACCTGAAGTGGTGAAGGCTATAAAAATGTCTCAAAAACGAACTTTTTAGTTTTGACTATCTCTTTTCTCGATTAATTCTTGTTCGATTAATCGAACAATTTTAGACGATTAATTGTTCGAATAATTTAAGATTGCCAATTTCGATTAAAGGATTAATCGAAGAATTAATACCGATTAATCGAATAATTATATACAGTATTTCTGTTAAATGTATATTTTTTTAAAGTTTTAAGTCGAATAAACAAACCAAATGAATGTGTTCGTTGGAATAAAAACAAGTAGGAGTGCTATATTCGGCTATGCCGAATCTTATATACCCTTCACCATGGTTTGGAAAAAACATAAATTTATATATCTTTATATAAATCGGCAAAGGCAAAACAGTTAAGAACACTTTCCTCCTCTGTATGTCAATCGATTTGAACAAAATATACACCATTTAAAAGAAGTTTACTTACAGAAGTGCACAATGCGTATCTTATTAAAATCTGATCAATATTTTCGGAGTTTTAAATTTGCTACTAACACATATGCAGAACACATAAATAAAAAATTTGTTTTTTTCAATTATCAAATAAAAAAAATGGGTGGTCGTTTATTCGACATGTTTTAGAAACCGGTTTTCGAATATTTCGAATATATAACTACGGGAAATGAAATTTCTTTCTTTTAGTTTTCCATGCTGCATGTGATAATTTTAAAATTTTCTATAATATTGAACTTAGAAACATAATATTATAGGTGCAGGGTACTGAGTGAATGCAAACCTATAAGATGAAAAATGTTGGTACTATTTGTTTTTCATCTGGTACGTTTTGAATTTTTGTTAATATTCGATCTATAAAGATAATATAAAAAATGTATGGTCCTGGGAGAATAAGATGTAAGAGGAGTTTTTGGTACTTTTTCGTTTAACATCTGGTACTTTGATTAATTTTCGTTAGTAATACACATAGAAAAATAAAATTAAGTGGATGTTTTTCAATTGATATTTCTTATAATGAACTAATAAAATTAAATTCACTCACGCGGAAGTTAAAATATGAACCGGAGGTTGGTCCCTCGCCAAATCGATCCACTGAGACGGAAAAAATGCTTGAAACATGTAAATTCATATAAACTTAGATGTACTATGTTTAATTTATATGAAAAACTGCGTTAAATAAATTCGCTCCCACAAAACTATAATAATTGTGCTCTTTAAAACAGGTGGAAACGGTATATTAAGTTTGTCATTCCATTTGTAATTTCTACAATATTGATTTAAGACGCTATTATTATAACTTCCGGGTCCCTTTGAGTAGCGAAGCTGAATTAACGATGACCGTCTGTACGTCTGAACGTGTGTATTTTGAAATGATTTTACCGAAGATCCAGAAGTGATGGGAATAATGTATTTTATATTAATATGTCCCGTCAAAGTTTGCTATTAAAATTCAGCCAGATCGAACTAAAAATGACTGAGATATAAGCAGAAAAACACGATTGCTCCTAATTTTTGTATTGAAATCCACTGTTGTTGTTGTTTTTTTTCTTTTAATACCACAGGTGAAAAGGGTACTTATAAAAAAAATTATTTTTTTGTAATTTCTACAATATTACTTTTAAAACATATAAATTATAAATATTCTGGGTTCTTATGAATAGCGGAGTTGATTTTACGATACCCGTCTGTCTGTTGAAATTGGTTTTCTGTAGACCCCAGATATGATGGGGACTGAGTTGTTATATATTTCTGTCACATATGCTCCTGTAAAATTTGTTATTGAAATTCAGCCATATCGGTTTATAAATGACTGAGATATGAGCAAAATACCACTACCATAAACTTAGCCATACATCTTTAAATATTTATATTCTTTGAAAATTTTTGATTGACAACAGTTTGTTTAAGAAAAGTTAGGGAGTAAACAAAAATTGCAAAACTTAATGTCTGGTAAGTGACCTCTCAAACACTTTTACCGAAACATCTCTTTCACACAAACAGAGATCTAAATTCTAATCTCCGAAGACTTTTTGCTCGTATTTTTCTTATTTGAGAAGCACTTAATAGATATCTTAAAAAATAAAACCTTTATCAAGGTTTCGTTTAAATGTGCTAAATTCCCATTTCATACTATTGATAAATTGAAATTTATTGTAAAAGGGATAAGCTATTCCTATGCGCATTTCACTGGTTGCTTAGGCCAGATCGTCAGGAAACTTCATCCAAACATTTTAGAAAAACTAAAGATATTATACAATAAAACTGTTAAGCGAATAAGAATTATAAACCCCAGTTTTACTTGTAACAATATCAAAGCTTAATTCAAATCAACAACAAGTTTATCTTTTCTTACAGTCCCGACTACAATTGGTTGATTTTTTGTCAACTCTAAATTTTTTAATTTTTTGGATCCCAAGAAAACCTTTATGTTTATTTTACTGCTGTACACAGCAATTGCATTGAAGTTTTTAACTTTTGGCTCCGTAAATGTTTAATTTCCAATTACAAAGTAATTTTCATATTATAATTTCAAGATAAAAATACGAATATTCAAGTTTGAAATCGTACGACAAGAGTTTCTTATTCCTGATAAAATCAGACAACAGAACAAACTTGAATGAAAGAGAAAATACTTGAAATTTTCAATTAATAACTACTTAAAATGTACTTCTCGGTAGAACACACCTTTTAAGTTCAAGTACAAATCAACGTACAAACACACGGCAGTTAAGCTTAAGAGACTTTTGTATCTGTGTGACGTTCTATTTGTTTATGTTTCAGTTACTTCAATATTTTCTTTATTTAATCTTTCTGTTTTCAATATTGTATTTCAAGTGCATTTATTTTTGCCGCTTTTGTTTCTTTAACGAATTTCAACTGTGCCTTTACATGATGTTGCCATTCTTTTCAATGTTTTTTCTTGTGGCATGAGTTTGTCTGTGGATAATGGCAAAGACATCCTGCAGCTACTTTTTTCATAATAATTGTTCTGTTGGTATTTATTGTTGTTGGTTTCTTGCTGATAGTATGTCGTAATTGAAAATCCAACTTAATTTCTCACTCTGCTTAATTTCAGTGTTTTCCTTTTTCTGTGACTGCAGCAAAAAATAATAAAAAATAGACAAAACTTTACAAACGAAACTTGTGCAATTGTACGTTTGGTAATATTGTGTTTTTTCCTTTCAGATTATTCTACAGTTTTTGTATCTACAAAATGATTATGTTAAGCAGATTTTTTGGCAACTTATAATTACAAAAGTTTCTTATGACATTTTGAATCAAAAACTTTAAAAAAGACTTAATGTTAAGAAAACTACAAATTGTTTTGTTTTTTTTTTTGGGAAATGAAAAATTTAATTGCTTAAATTATGAGAGAGTAAATAATTTAATTTTAAAAGTGAAAATTATTTTATCTTTGCTATAAAAAGTTTATTGTTAAGTTGTAATATGGTTTTAAAAAGGGGGGATTTTTTTTCAATTAATTGTGTATATTAAAATTTTGGGTTGGAAATCATAACCAGAATTTTAGTTAAGAAAAACATCGTTGTTTTAGTTTTTTGTAAACTTGTGATTCGGACTTCTATTTAAAGCCTAATTAAGCCTGCTTGAGTTACACTGACTTCTTTCACAGCGGATTAAACAACTCTCGGTGGTTTAGGCCAACTCATTTAGTTAGATTCTTTTTCTCTGAGGATATATAAAGTTCCAGGTCTACGAAGATACGCAAGAAACGGTCAAGCACTAAAAGGCAAATATTTAACGCGTTATTGTCGAATTACAGCCTGATTTACTGTGAGAGGAGTCTGAAAATTGGACTTCCAGTTTGCACCATGTACTCGGCCACATGCCCGAAATCATATTTCAACATTAAAGCTATAAAATTATCAAATAAATAAAATAATTCGATGGAAATAATAAACGGCGCTACGAACAAAGTCCCGAAAGAAAAATTGAACTAATTCCCCAATTTTTTATACAAAAAGTATACAACAACAACGACTTTTAGGGAGTTTGTTAATTTTAAATGAAATGATTTCTAATTTCGTAAAAGGTCCTCGTCCATATTATCAAGCATTTGCTGCAAAACATTTGAGTTTGATGATGAGATAAAAAAGTGTACTTTGATTTGGGTTGGAAATCATAACCAGAATTATAGTTAAGGAAAACATCGTTGTTTTAGTTTTTTGTAAACTTGTAATTCGGATTTCTATTTAAAGCCTCCTTAAGCCTGCTTGAGTTACACTGACTTCTTTTACAGCGGATTAAACAACTCTCGGTGGTTTAGGCCAACTCATTTAGTTAGATTCTTTTACTCTGAGGATATGTAAAGTTCCAGGTCTACGAAGATACGCAAGAAACGGTCAAGCACTTAAAGGCAAATATTTAACGCGTTATTGTCGAAATACAGCCTGATTTACTGTGAGCGGAGTCTGAAAATTGGACTTCCAGTTTGCACCATGTACTCGTCCACATGCCCGAAATCATATTTCAACATTAAAGCCATAAAATTATCAAATAAATAAAATAATTCGTTGGAAATAATAAACGGCGCTACGAACAAAGTCCCGAAAGAAAAATTGAACTAATTCCCCAATTTTTTATACAAAAAGTATAACAACAACAACGACTTTTAGGGAGTTTGTTAATTTTCAATGAAATGATTTCTAATTTTGTAAAAGTTCCTCGTACTTTGATTGGTGTACAACAATGGTGGGCGCTCCATAGCACAATTGTGCTGAGAGATTTCACACGTATTCTTAGCCTCTTTAGTTTTGTTTTTGATGAGACACATTTTCTTATATTTTTTGTATTTTTTTTCAAGAGAATTTACCCAGCAAACACACGTGTTTTTTTTAAACAAGTTCATTTTGAATGAGACAGCAACGAATGCACATGAAGCGGATGCTTACATATTTTGAACCTTTGTTTTACATAAATGAATATGGTTTTTAAGTTTTTGAACTATTAAAAAAATGTTTTATTTTACTTCAAATGCGTAAAATATTAAATAAAGAAATATAATGCACCATTATATTTCAAACGCTTGGCTTTATGTTTGGTGGGTAATTCTGCCATCTCACTAATACTAATAAACATCAATACAAGCACAGTTTTAATTGTGCCCACTTCTGGTGTACAAGCAGTTTTTGTGAGTTCGTTATTGAAAAAAGAAAAGAAAGAGAGAAGGCACACAAACTGATTAAATGCTGCAAAACAAAAGCTTAATTATATACAGGGCTGTGCTGGAAATCGAAAACGTAAGACGCAAGAATTTGGAAGTTGTTTTTAATACACTTTTAATCTAATTTTTATAATTTGTGTTATAAAATTCTGTTTACTAGAGACATTTTTTTATAATATTTGTCATAAAATTCTTTTGTTACAGAAATCTTACGAAAAAACGACTTTTAAAATTTTTAGCGTTTTACGATTCCAGCACACCCCTGATAGACATTAACGCAGTTTCAAAAGAGAATTCAAGAAAGTTTCTGCAACAAATGATTTTTAGAATCGACGAGGACTAATGAAATAAGTCCTCCAATTTTGTAGACGAAACAAAACTTAATTTTAGGGACTTAAATTAAAAGGTTTTTAAAATTGCGTTTTTTTGTATCATTAAAAATGTTTAACATCACGATAAAATTTGAAATCTCTACTTTTAAATGCATGAAAAAAACGTTGCGCGTTTTTGCGCCATTTTTTTATGATTTTTTTTTTGAAAATTTCCCCTTTTTTCTGTTTTTGCTCATCTTGCTTTGGTACATATGATAGGAACCCTTTCGTCAGTCATAAAATGTTTTGGTTGCACGTAGATGTTTTTTATTTAAATTATTACATCTAAGACTAATATTACCTGTGTAAAAATGTGCGAAACAGTAAGTAACGGTTTTAAACCACCTGTGCAGCAGCTAAATGACGTTATTTTATGGAGCAAAGAGATTTAAAGATGGGAGTTAAAGAGAGGACAAAAACTATCCAAGAAAAATTCAGAAGTGAATTAGGGCTAATAGTGGATGTACCGAAGATTTGGAAACAGCAACGATGGTATCACCAGCAGAAGATTTTTTTCCAATCCTGAATTAGCTGCAGAAATAACTGGAGTTGCATTTGATTTATGAACCGAATCTAAGTTATTATTAAAGTAATTACAAGTGGTTAAAAAATACATTTGCACGAGTTTGCCAATTATTGCTTAGACACTTCAAAACTTTACGTTACTCTATACCCCTGGCATCATATGACACCTACAATGCACACGACTTTAATACATGGCGCAACTGTAATGAGCGAGGCATTGTTGCCTATCGGGCTGTTATCAGAAGAAGCGTCTGAGGGACGAAATAAACATTTTCGACTTTACAGGCAGAATTTTGTTAGAAAGTTTTCGAGGGTTCAGTGTAACAAAGATGTTATAAATAGACTTTTGCTCTGTTCTGACCCACTGATTACTAGCATAAGACCAACTCCAAAAAAAAGTCATTACCCTTAACGAAAGAAGCAATTTCGTTTATGCTTCCACCTGTACTTTGCTTTGAAGAGAATTCAGATTCGGAAGAGGATTTTGAAGAAACAGACGAAGAAGAACCATGGCACTCATCATCCATCATCTTAGTGCAAAAGAGAAGTTATTTTAAATAAATTAGTTGTGATTACTTTAAATAAAATTTGTTGTTACTATTATAAATAAGTTATAATTACGAATAAATTAATTATTTTCAGATAAATTTAATACTATAAAATACGTAAACGTCACATTAAATCTTAAAAATGAATATTTTTTGGAAATTAGCAAAAAAAAAATTTTTTTTGACAGGGCCGTTGCGGGGGGTGGGTTTGGAGGGATACCTCCCCCTGCCCATAAAAGTTCAAAAATTTAATTTTTATAGTATTAAAGCGTTAGTTATCGTTTACGATCTCCTGGGTCCAATTTTAGGTTGTTTACCTTTCGCCGACGTTAAAAGTTGCATTTGCCGAACAAAAGTATGGGAAACTTTAAAAAAAATTTCAGGTTTCAGAGGTTGGATTAGTTCTTCTAGGGGGATCTTTTTCCTCCTTGGTCTGATTTTATTTTTTTTAAGGTTTACCTGCCTATGACAATAACACATATTTCTGCCAAGTTTCATCGATCTAGGGGCACTGAATAACTTTTTAGACGCAATATAAGCTAAAACAAAAAGTAATGTCTGGCTAGATTAGCAAAAAAAACCCTATGCGCTACGGCCAGACGCAAGGAAGAAGCTTGGCTAACGAGTGCTTCTTTGGAAAGCCGGTCTTCGGCTATGAAGAAATCGGGTACTTACATATATCGGAGTGAAATAAGTTTATTTTTGTAATGGGATGTATTTCATATTTTTAGCGATTAGTATAGTTTTTATAATTAGGAATTTAATTTATAATGAGCTAATTTCCTATTTAAAACGACTAAATTCTCTTTCGTTTTTGGGGCTTAGTTCATAAGGGACAAATTTGCAATCAAATTAATCATGTCAATTAACATAATTGTAAATTTGAGCTTTTCTTGCTGTTGAGTTTCAATCAATTGGTTTAATTGAAATGTGACCACAAGCAAAAAAGGCTATATAAAAGAAGTAAGAAAGTACAATCGGTCAAGCCCGACAGTATTTTAAAACACATTTACGAGAGTGCAACCTATTCGGGACCCATGGAGAATCATGCTTATGTGTCCAAATAAATATGGATCTATTTATTTCATTAAAATCGGTTTGAAAGTTTGTGAGAGGCAGTAATTGTCCCCTACCTCCCCTTGTGGTCCTATTCTTTAAAAACTGAATAGCTCATGTATGCATATAAATATGGATTTATCTATGTTTTAAATTTCATTAAAATCGGGTTGATAGTTTCTGAGAGGCAGAAATTACCCCTATCTCCCCTCGTGGTCCTACGATTTGGTCCATTTTCAATAGGCTTGGTCCTTGTGCCAATAAGAACCTATGATCCATCAAATTATTTATTATATTTATTATTTATTATTTATCAAATTATCTCCAAATGTGCGGGCTGTACTTTGCGCACAAGGTTACATGCACAGCCAACCTGCCAGCCAGCTAGACGGCCGGACATCGTTAGATCGACTCGGAAGTGATTCTGAGTCGATCGGTATACTTTAAGGTTTTACACTCATCAGCACAAATGCATAATACCCTCTCCACTATTGCGGTGTGGGTATAAAAAGTAAACAACTAAATATTTTTGCAATCAACACAGTTAATTGAAACAATTAAACAATTGCTTGAAACTTTAAAAAACTTTGAAGTTTGTGTGTATGTTTTCATATTTGCAAATATACACACAAACATTAAAGTTTTAATTTTCACTTAAAGCACAATGATTGGAACAATTAAAAAAAATTTTTTTGAAACAGCATTACTTGATTTCATTCAAAAAAATTTTGGTACACATTTTTTCTGTGTACTTTTAAAAAACACTCCTTATTGGTCTGGGTTCAAACTATGAAATTTTTCTTTCAGAAAGTTTGAGTTTATTGGTGAGAGGGGAAGAGAACATGCTTTCCTTCACTCCTCTCTCACCGATAAAATCAGACTTTCTGAAAGAAAACTTTAATAGTGTGAACACAGACTTAGGAAGTTTTTGATTGAGAAATGAGAAAGTTAATTTAAACAAGATGCTTAACCCTATAACGGCTTACAACTCAACTCTAGTTAACAATAAATTTTACTGGTGGTACGTAGGTCCACATTAACCATGTAGGCTTCACCATACTACCTACTTTTTCCGCATAGCATATGGTTGGGCTAGTCGCACTGATAATAAATTTAACAAAATTTTTAAATGAAAACTTTCATATTGTGAACCGATATATCATTTGTGAATAATTTAGTAGTTTAAATTTAACTACTCTTCATTAGCTACCAAATAAATTTCTTCGAGTGTAGTTATTTGCATACGCTTCAATATTTCTTCAAAATTTTTGGGGGCAGTTAATAAACTGCACTTTGCATAAGTACTGCACTTGGTTATTTAAGCATGTGAAAAGTACTGAAACAAATATGAATGAAGGATATTTGTTTGAATATTTGTGTAAATCATAAATTTAGCAGTAGAACGACCACAAAATGTATTTTACCTCTGTGAATATAGGAGATTTTGTAAACACATAAATATACATGCAATCAACGACTGTTGCAGTAACTCTTCAGTGCCTAAAGGTTTGAAAACAACAAGTGCCCGAAAATATTTCATCGATTCTGGTTTAAGGAATCGTATTTGTGAAAACATTTGTTCATACCAAATTCTAAGTAAAAAATGAAATAGATATTTAATAAAGCTATGAATAATTCAAGTGACAGTAAATAGAAATTTAATCTTTTATGATTCGTATGTCTTTAAATGAATATGAATTAAAAATTAGGAAAATTTAAATCTACGGCAATTTGTTAGTGTACTGTTTATTCGAATTGAGATTGATTTTTAAGGCGATTAGCATTTAAAACTATGCAAATCATCTTGGCTACCAAAAATCGACCAAAGCTTATTGAAACTCCTAAGTCAATGTTTGGAGATTTCCCACCGGAAAATGTGCTACACCGTTCAGGGGTTGTAGTAAATAAAACTTTGACCTATTGATGTAACATCATCTGGACAAAATAACAGGCGCATGCAACCTGGGATGCAACAAATATTCAGATGTCGTAGTACTTGAAGTTTTTGATTTCTCGAGTTCGAAGTTTCACCCCGTAGTGTAAGGCCTGACTATTGGTTACGTTAGTATCTTTCTTGCAGGAAATGCTTCCGGCCTTTCAGGATGTTTGTCTTTGTGGAAGTCTTGCCTTTCATACGTAGGTATACTTTCGCGGATCACGTAGTGACTGTGGTTTGTACACAAAACTGCAGAAAGGGGGTCTTTCACAGAGAGGGTTGATTTTTCACCCTTGTGGGAAAGTTCGGCGTGTATATGCTCCCTAGGTTCTGTTGCTATTTGACAGGTGCTAGTGGATTTCAATGTGGCAGTAGAGGTGAAAAAGCTCCGGCTCATAAGCAAGGGGTGAGTGTTTAATATTTGTCTGATTCTACACCAGAGTTAAACATTTCATAGCACAATTGTGCTAAAGCAATCACACGTATACTCTTACGCTCTTGTATTCAGTCTTCGTTTTGATGTTGATGGCTACACATGTGCGGATGCTTATGAATTTTTTTTCAGCTTTTTTCTTGTTTTTACAGTAATCGTTTGCCAGCGAACATTTTGAAGTCAGAATGATATGTGAAAAATATTTCATGATAACTAATGCATTTGGTAACATGCAATGTCTGCTATGTTACCAAACGTTTAAAGAAAATAGGGAATATGTTACTAAAAGACATTACGATTCTTTTCATAGTGACATGAAAAGTTTCGAAGGTAAGAAAAGAAAGGATCATTTAGATATGGTAAAAAACATTTATATAGAAAAAACTAAAGAATGGCTACTTGCAGTTGATGAAAACAAAGCAAGGGCAGAAAAAAAAATTTTAAGTATCAAGCTTAATAAGCTTAGATATTGTTAGGCATGGTAGGCCATTCACTGATGGGATATTTTTTAAAAACTTATTAGAAAAAGTTTTTGAAAAACTTTATTATAACAGTAAGTTTATAAAATCTCTTCCATTGTCGGCCCCAAGTGTAGTAAGACGTATTGATCATATAGGAAACTCGGTAAAATCCGCTATTTTGGAAAAAATAAGTAATTGTGAATATGTTTCTTTTTGTTTAGATGAAAGCACAGATATCAATGATCTTTGCCAATTGGTATTATGTATTCGCTGCGTGGATAGCAACTACGAGGTTTTTGAGACAATGTATTCCCTAGAAACGTTTCATGGAAATGTAACGGGCAAGCTTTTATATGAAGTAGTCAGTGAAAAGTTTATTGATATTATAGACACAAAGAAAATTGTTGGAGTCTGTACAGATGGGGCAAACGTAATGACCGGAAAACACGAAGGCTTCATAGGTCATCTAAAAAAAAACCAAATATCAGTTTTGAGCTTTCACTGCATTATTCACCAGGCCGCTCTTGCATCAAAATTTTTATCCAATCATGCCAGTATGAAGACTGCAGAGTCTATAATTAATAAAATAAGAGGAGGGCATCATGCACTTACTCACAGAAAATTTGTTAGTTTTTTAAAAAGCAAAAACAGCGCATACAATGACCTAAAAATGTTTACTGACGTCCGCTGGCTTAGCCGTGGTGATTGTCTAAATAGATTATTTAATTTGAGGGAAGAAGTGCTGCAGTTCTTAGAAACAGAAAATATAGCAGACTGGGCAATACAGGCTTTAAAAGATAACAAATTTATTTTAGATTTAGCATTTTTAGCCGATACAACAACTTTTCTAAATGAGTTTAATTTAAAACTGCAAGGAAAAGAAAAAAACTTGTGTGATCTCTCTAAAATTCTATTTCATTTTAAAACAAAATTATTTTTACTCATCTCTGAAGTTCAAGCTGGTGACTTTTCTAGTTTTCCAAAAACTTCTCTAATATATGTCAAAGAGGACAATGGCACAACATTTGAATATGCAGCAGTACTTGAAACAATTTTTTATAACTTTCAGGACAGATTTGTAGATTTTGAAAATATACAGCAGTTTACTGATCTTTTTGAAAACCCTTTTAACTGCGATATAACTAAGTATGAGTTTGATATACAATCAGAACTGATAATATTACGAAGTGAAATAAATGCTCCGGAGGTTAATAATATATTAGATTTTTGGAAAAACTTGGAAAAAATATCATACCCCCAAATTACAAAAAATGCGTTAAAATATTTGTCATTATTTCCCTCTACTTACCTCTGTGAGCAAATTTTTTCAGACTTAAAATTTATTTGTACAAAACAGCGAAATAAGTTAAGCTCGGCACACTTAAAAAATATTTTGTTAATAAGAAACTGCCATAAAAGCATAAATATAGATAACTTTATCGTGTAGGTTAGTGGTAAAATTTAAAACTCTTTTGAAAGAGATGAATCATAAGAAAGCAAAAGAAACTAATATTTGCTTTTTTAGATGACCTTGGTTTCTATTTCTTACTATTATAACATATTTATGCAATTTATATATAAAAATATGCATCTGTTTAATTGGCAAAGGGTAAACTATTTCTTAAATAAATTATATTTGAAATGATCTTATCAAAATCTTTTTAAAAATACAGACAAAAACGCACCCAAAGGACACAATCGTTTGGAAATAATGATCCAATACGTCTTCTTGTAGACCCAACTAATGAAAACATTGCATCAATTATTAAATATTTGAAATCTACTAACATATACAACTTTATCTAATACAACCAAAAACGCTTATTGAACTAATCTTACTATACATTTTTTAAGTATGTACATTAGAGCGACTCAAAATGTATGGAAGCAAAATTCTTGCTCAATGTACCCTCCTAAAAATGAACCTTGGACTTTTTTAAGATACCATTTTAAATATTTCGGCTCCAGCTTTGACCTCTCGTGAGCTGGACCATTTTGAAAAAGAGTCTATTTTTGCATGTTTTGTTAATTTGAGAATCTGTTTCCTTACCAACATATACAAATTGGGTATCATAAGAAAGGTTTTTTTAAGGCGCGTCCAACTGTATATACAATTTGTCCAAGAACGATCATCCATATCCTTTTTTTTTTAAGGATTTTCTGTAAAAAAAAACGGTTTTTGAATTTTTTGTTCGGCGTTGCTTGTAATAAAAATGCCAAATTAACATATTTTAATCTTTAGTCGATTTAATTAAATACGTGTTTCAGCTTTTTTGGAAATTCGCGCTAGTTCGCGTTTTGACAAAAATGCATTGGGGTGGCAACCCTTCGATTTAAATAGGGCAATATGGGTATCAAATTTTTTCTTTTGTCAAGTACATCATCTTGGTATGTAAATAATTTAGATTTTTGCAAATTAGAGGCATTTCACGTGGTGCTCTGGAATATATATAAATGTAATTTTGTAGTAACTGTAATATGTAAGCGGATTTAGTTTCTAGATCATGTATGGATGAAAATAGGACTAAAGAAAGAAAAAAAGAAATGATCAACGACTAATTTTTTTTTAATTTGCGAAAAAAAGTATGCCGGCAAAAAGTCGTGGATCATTTTTTTTTTCTTTCTTTAGTTCTATTTTTATCCATACATGATCTAGAAACTAAATCCGCTAACATATTACAGTTACTACAAAATTACATTTATATATATTCCAGAGCTCCGTGTAAAATGCATCTAAATTGCAAAAAATAATATTATTTACATACAAAGATGATGTACTTGGTAAAAGAAGAAATTTGATACCCATATTGCTATATTTAAATCGAAGGGTTGCCACCCCATTGCATTTTTGTCAAAACGCGAACTAGCGCGAATTTCCAAAAAAGCTGAAACACGTGTTTAATTAAATCGACTAAAGATTAAAATATGTTAATTTGGCATTTTTATTACAAGCAACGCCGAACAAAAAATTCAAAAACCGTTTTTTTACAGAAAATCCTTAAAAAAAGGATATGGATGATCGTCCTTGGACAAATTGTATATACAGTTTGACGCGCCTTAAAAAAAACCTTTCTTATGATACCCAATTTGTACATGTTGGTAAGGAAACAGATTCTAAAATTAACAAAACATGCAAAAATAGACTCTTTTTCAAAATGGTCCAGCTCACGAGAGGTCAAAGCTGGAGCCGAAATATTTAAAATGGTATCTTAAAAAAGTCCAAGGTTCATTTTTAGGAGGGTACATCGAGCACTTTTTTTGGTGAGTCGCTCTAATGTACATATGTATATTTTCCATGAGCTGAAGGTCTTAGTCACTATTGCTCATCCATGTAATTAGCCTATAATTTTAATTATATGTTAATTTTTAATAAATAAATAAATATTTATCTATACGTGCATCGTTACCAGAGACGCGAAAACTTTTTAAATATCTTGGTTGATTAAAATTTATTTTCATTTATTGAAAAAAAAAAAACAAACATTGATATCTATTTTTAAATATGTATGAACATGTACATATTGTAAATATCCGTCTTGATGAAAAAATTAAAATCCTTAAGCGATAAATATTACAAAAAAAAAAAAAAAAAAAATGTCAAATAATTATTTTCTTTAAATTTTTAAAATTTTTAATTAAAATTTATTTCTAAACAAAAAAATTCTTATATAAAGCAATTTAAAGTCGTTAATAATGGAAGAACCCGAATGGTTGTCAACCCCACCTAAAAAAGATTAATGTTACAAGTTTGTAGTGTTCATATGCACACTAGAGCGACTCACCAAAAAAAGTGCTCGATGTACCCTCCTAAAAATGAACCTTGGACTTTTTTAAGATACCATTTTAAATATTTCGGCTCCAGCTTTGACCTCTCGTGAGCTGGACCATTTTTAAAAAGAGTCTATTTTTGCATGTTTTGTTAATTTGAGAATCTGTTTCCTTACCAACATATACAAATTGGGTATCATAAGAAAGGTTTTTTTAAGGCGCGTCCAACTGTATATACAATTTGTCCAAGGACGATCATCCATATCCTTTTTTTTAAGGTTTTTCTGTAAAAAAAACGGTTTTTGAATTTTTTGTTCGGCGTTGCTTGTAATAAAAATGCCAAATTAACATATTTTAATCTTTAGTCGATTTAATTAAATACGTGTTTCAGCTTTTTTGGAAATTCGCGCTAGTTCGCGTTTTGACAAAAATGCAATGGGGTGGCAACCCTTCATTTAAATATAGTAATATGGGCATCAAATTTCTTCTTTTACCAAGAACATCATCTTTGTATGTAAATAATATTATTTTTTGCAAATTAGATGCATTTTACACGGTGCTCTGGAATATATATAAATGCAATTTTGTAGTAACTGTAACATGTTAGCTGATTTAGTTTCTAGATCATGTATGGATAAAAATAGAACTAAAAAAAGAAAAAAAGGAATGATCCACGTCTTTTTGGCGGCATATTTTTTTTTGCAAATTAAAAAAAAATTTAAGTCGTAGATCATTTCTTTTTTTCTTTTTTTAGTTCTATTTTTATCCATACATGATCTAGAAACTAAATCAGCTAACATGTTACAGTTACTACAAAATTGCATTTATATATATTCCAGAGCACCGTGTAAAATGCATCTAATTTGCAAAAAATAATATTATTTACATACAAAGATGATGTACTTGGTAAAAGAAGAAATTTGATGCCCATATTGCTATATTTAAATCGAAGGGTTGCCACCCCATTGCATTTTTGTCAAAACGCGAACTAGCGCGAATTTCCAAAAAAGCTGAAACACGTATTTAATTAAATCGACTAAAGATTAAAATATGTTAATTTGGCATTTTTATTACAAGCAACGCCGAACAAAAAATTCAAAAACCGTTTTTTTTACAGAAAAACCTTAAAAAAAAGGATATGGATGATCGTCCTTGGACAAATTGTATATACAGTTGGACGCGCCTTAAACAAACCTTTCTTATAATACCCAATTTGTATATGTTGGTAAGGAAACAGATTCTCAAATTAACAAAACATGCAAAAATAGACTCCTTTTAAAAATGGTCCAGCTCACGAGAGGTCAAAGCTGGAGCCGAAATATTTAAAATGGTATCTTAAAAAAGTCCAAGGTTCATTTTTAGGAGGGTACATTGAGCACGAATTTTGCTTCCATACATTTTGAGTCGCTCTAATGCACACAGAAAAAAATCAAGTTAAAAACGTTGAAAACGAGGT
The DNA here is from genome assembly GCA_963931875.1 of Pollenia griseotomentosa. Lineage (NCBI taxonomy): Eukaryota > Metazoa > Arthropoda > Insecta > Diptera > Polleniidae > Pollenia > Pollenia griseotomentosa. The sequence continues at coordinate 114,723,093 of OZ007560.1, forward strand.
TGATTTAAAATTTTTCGGTGGTGATTTTGCTTTATATTTTTTTCATGTTTATTCAACCTGATTTAACAATAACTACGAACAACATTTTTTTTCTTTTAAAATAACTTTAATTCATGTTAATTTAACATTGCAGTTAAGTTAGAGCAAAATGTAATTTATTTTGAAATAACAATCCGAATCACGTTGAATGAAAGCTATTTCAAGTTGAAACAACGTGAATTTCATGTAGAATCAAATTGGTTTGAGTGTGTTATAGCAGTGTGAAGAAGCTTCAGAGACAACATATGCATTTATTAAATAATAATTTAAAACACTTACCCCTGTAACACATGTTTCACTTATTTTGTATTCTCCTTTGATAACAGAAGCATCAGCAGAATCGCCCAATATGGTTTTCGTCATCATTCTACTTTGAAAACTTGATGTACTATTTAACTAAATAATTTTAATTAAAAGAATACGGGAATTGTCTTCTTTTTATAACATATTTAAAAAATAAAAATAAAAAATGTACATACTTAAGTATGTATGCATGTTAATTTAACAAGATAAACTTTTGATTTTAATATAAAACAGGTTTTTATGGATTCAATATTGAATCCATATTTATTTATATTTTAATATACTTTTTTTTTTTATTTTAACAGTGAATAATATTATATAAATGTGATTTAAGGTTATTTTATTTAAAATTAATATGAAATAATGATAAATTTAAATAAAGTGCATACTTTTGCAGAAAATTACTATGATTCTCAATCAACATTTTTCCGTCTTAATTTTACATTGGTATTTTTTTCTGTGTGTGTGTGGGTATCTAAATATCGTCGTTCGTAAATTATTGTGTTCTATATGGTTATATTTTACATATATTAAAGAACACAATAATTGTCGAACGACGATATGTATCTGCCCGTTCCATCGTAGATAAAAACGGCTGGTCCGATTTTGATTTTATTTTGTTTGTTTGATGCCGATCGAGAGTGTTCTTATTCTTAGCTTTGTTTGAAGAAAAGCGGTACAACCGATTATAAGTTATATTCTCTTTTCTAGCTGTATCCTCTTGAATATGTCCGTTTGTGGCACCGTTGCCTATATCGATTTTAACTGAGTTTTTGTTATTTGAATTGTGCCTTTATCGAAAATCTTCTTCCGCTAACTTATCGCTTACTTTAGGTTAAAGTTAAGTTGTAAAACCGGAACACTTTTAATACAGCCGACAAAATCCTGCCTTAAGCTATCGGTAAGTTCTGAAAACGGGCTTAAATGTGCATATACACATTCTTGTATCTTACTGTTTTCCTTATAGAATTTTTTCTTACAACACATTTTTATTATATTTAAATTTTTTCATCCGATGAAAATAATTTTTAACGTTTGTGATAAATATCATAAACGATTTTTATTTAATTTTTTTCGAAAAGAAAAGAAAAAATTAAAAAAGTTTTTTAATCACAAGTTTTTTTATTTTCATATGATCGTTACATACCTCTTCAAAATGAAATTGGCACAAGTTATAGAGTCAATGTAACCTTGTATTTGAACAATCTGTTTTGTGCAAATGTTACACATTTCTAAACCTCAATATGTTTGATGGTCCCTTCTGAAAAAAGTAATTTAACATCCTTTCAAAAAAAAAACAGAAAATCATAATCTGTTACATATTCAAAGCATATTTTTTTTCAAATGTTGCTTTTATTCTTTTACCAAAGAATAAATTTTCAACTACCAAATTTTAAGCAAGAAAAAAAAAACAGTTTGTGCAATAATTAGAAATCTTCTTCATTTCTTCTTTAAGTCATATCAATAGTTCAAAGAAGCCATTCAATACAATATAAACAATCGAAAAAATACTATAGAGCATAAAAAAGTAATTACAACTAAAAATTTATGCCAAACAGAATAAAAGGGAAATATTCAATTTAATTTTTTTTATCATTGGTTTGAGTTTTCAAAGTAAATATCGAAATATGAATGCTATTTTTTCATGTTTCTGTAGAGACTTGTGTTAAATGGAAAGATCTAAAAAAAAAGAATTATCTTTTTCTTTTTTTTTCTGAAAATTTTAACAAGTACAATAAAGTAAAAGCAATTTAGCATAAAACTTAAACAATTTTGCATTCAAGTTATCAATTTTAAATACATAGTTACATACACTTGTTTTCTATGTATATATATTTACATATATCCACATATAAGTATGGGGGATTTCATGTCAAGTGACCCAATTTTGAAATCGATGTCTTCCGATTTGCATGAAATTTGCACCAAGGTTAGTCCTATTGGATAGTAGTTTAGACACAAATTTTCAACAAGATCGGTCAAAAAGTTTCTGTGTTAGAGGGGGTCAAAGTTTTACATTTTGGCCATACAGGTGTTCTTTCTCATCCACGTAACTTATTACCTATTGGTGTTAACAAAATTTGTCCCGAACAAATTAGATAGCTACTTCTTCAATCTTTCGAAAAAATTTCTTTTTTTTTTTTTTAAATTTTTAATTTTTGTCCCAAGTAGCTTAAATAGCTATTTGATCAATCTCTTGAATTTTTTTTTTAAATTTTTTTTTTTATTTTTTTTTAGCGGGAATGTTTTTTTTTTGCTTAAAAGAAAGCTTATGTCTTTTCCAAAAAAAAAAATTTTCTTAAGGTTGATCGAATAGCTACCGAAGCTACTTGGGACAAATTTTGCTAATACCAATAGGTATCAAGTTACATGGATGAAAAATGTCAAATTTTGCCCCCTCTGTCTCACAAACTTTTTTACCGATCTTGTTGAATCTTTGTGTCTAAACTACTATCCAAAAGGATTTCATTGAAGACAAAAGACATCGATTTAAAAATTGGGTCACTTGACATGAAGTCCCCTATATGTATATAAAAATTAATATGTTTTTGTATTTGTTTTTTTCTTCCCTATAAGTCTCGAATGCCCAATTTTCAGGATAGTATTTAAATCTATATTAAGTCAATTTTTATATAAACTTAAATCGTATTTAAATACAGATTGAGTTTTTGAGTTTTATTTAAAGAGTCTTATTTAACTTAGATAAAAGTATGGTAGCACTACTAAAAACAAAAAAATATAAAAAAGTGTAATTATTTACAAGGTGGTCTCAAAAAACAGCTGTCTGTTATTGCTTTGCCTGTTGTCGTGAAATTAAGGCTACCTTGCTTAGTTTTTACAATAGAAACTTAAGTTGAATTTAAGTAAACCACCTTGGTGAATTATGTTGCATTTAAGTGCTTAGTGAAGAACAGAATTTTGTATTTAAAACGATTTTAAATATAAATGCGATATAATATCAAACCTAAAAGATGGCCGTAAACCGATTTAACTGACTTTTTTTATTGTAATTTTATGAAAACCCAGCGCTTAATATAATCTATAAATATTTGTAAATTTTCATGTGAGCGTGGTAGCTCTCAACAAACACAGCAAAAGAACAAGTGAAGCAAAAACCAACCAGAACTTGGCAGCATCAAAAATCAATACGCCAACCTAAAAGATGGTCGTAAACCGATTTAACTGACTTTTTTATAGTAATTTTATGAAAACCCAGCGCTTAATATAATCTATAAATATTTGTAAATTTTCATGTGAGCGTGGTAGCTCTCAACAAACACAGCAAAAGAACAAGTGAAGCAAAAACCAACCAGAACTTGGCAGCATCAAAAATCAATACGCCAACATAGCAATGTCAATCCCATCATGTAGATGGCAGCACGATAAACACCAAATACACTGTACTCTCAGCTATTTCCAAATTGAGAACAAATAGTTTGGTGGTTAATGCAAAATATCAATCGAAAAGCAAGATGAATTGGAGAAGTGAGAGTAAAACCTTCAAAGATAATGTAAATGTCTAATTTTTTTTTCAATTAGGGTACCAAAGCGCACAGGATAAGGCTTTTTGGACTTTTCACCACAGTTGGAAAGGGTATAATAAGTTGGTTTTTATATAAGTTTGTCCTTTCGTTTGTATTTTCCACAATATTTATATCATACCCTTTAAAGTACATCTATTATGGATTCTTATCAGCAGCGTAGTTGATTAAACGATGTCTGTCTGTCTTTCCGTCAGTTTGTTTTTCCGTCTGCTTGTTGAAATGGGTTTTCCGGGCACTCCAGATACGATGGGGACTAGAGTTTTATGTATTTTTATTATATATAATCCGGAATAAAGTGCTATTCATTTTCATCCAGATCGGCCCACAACTGGCTAAGACATAAGCAAAAAACAACGACTGCCTTTAATTTGTATCCTTTATTCTCAAAATGTTTGTCTCTTTCAGCTGAAATAAATGAAGTAGATTACTATTAGCTTACTTACTTACTTTTTCTTCCCAACATAATGGTTTAGCACAATAGCGGACATACATAATTTAGGAAGACCAAGTTTTGCCCATATATTTCTAATGTAAATGAAGTAGGTATTAAATATTGAACCATTGCCAGAGATAGAGATAAATGGAACAAACTTTTACGGGAGACTAAGATTCATTATGGATCGCAGCGCCATCAATAATGATAAAATATTGAATATGAACCAAATCGGTCTTTGTATTAATTCACCCATACTACAGCCTTCAAGGTTTTATTAAGATTTTTAGTGAAGGGTATTTAAGATTCGGCACAGTCGACTATGTATAGAACTTTTACTTGTTTAATATAAATTTTTTTTAACCTTCGAAGGTTTCAGCGAATTTATTACAATTTTATGAAAAATTAAAACTTTGTTTGCACTGACATGTGTTTTGTTGTGTTGGTTTAACTTGAAACCTGTTACATGCTGACAAATCTGTTAATTAAATTGAAAAACCAATTAAAAGTTAAAAAATTTTCTCTTCTCACACACACACACATACACATGGGCATGTAGTATAATAAAGTTTTCACTGCCATGGCAATCATGATTATGTTGTTGGTGGTGATGACGTTTTTTCGTGAAAAAAATTATTCGTTTGATATATTTTGTTTGGTAGATTAAGTTATTTATAATGTTATGGTTGCTAGTAATAAACACATAAAGATTGGGAAATATTTTCAAAATCTTGTCATCGAAATTCTAAAATTTTGCTTTATAGACTGTGTTTAAATACAACATAATACTTGCCAGCGATGCTGTCGTGCTACCGTAGCAAAAAGTAGAAAATAAAAGGCAAAGTCAAAAATGTACGATCAAGTTAAACGATGGACAGTTTACTTAAGTAAAATCAGACGCATAAACGCATCAAGGAACCGATGCATAAACGCATCAAAAATTAGAATCGGTGTAATAGTTTATTGACAAGTTAGACAGCACACACGTAGAACGCATATACTAATCAGACTTATCGCAGGCATGTGCCTTGAAAAAAGGTCATGAAAGTATCAAACGCATAGAACGCGTGGTGTGAAGCTCCAACTTTATTGTGCACGCATCGATACATTTTTTGTTGCATTTGAGAATGAAAAAATTGGACAGATGCATTGCAACTGACATTTTGGAACACACCCATAATTTCTTAGTAGAAAATATTTTTTTGTATTTTAATGTGCGTATATTGTAATAACTTTTAGTCAGTTAATACGAGAAAGGAGATGAATATGAACATGTTAAACTATGTGCAATAGGGTGGGTCTATTTGTTCGGGCCCAATAAAAGTGACAAAGCGTATAGCAAAATCGTAATCAATGGAAAATTCTTAGAACTTTTCCTAAAGAAACCATGGTTCTAAAATCAAAATCGAGCTTCCGGTTTTGGACTTGAAAATTTGGTGCTCAGTAAATCTGAAGAAATTCTACTTTTTTGGAAATATTTATTGGAATTGGTGAACAGTTGACCTGTATCGCTGAAAGAGGGCTTGTTCAAAAGGAAATTGTCAGCTTTCTATATCTGTGCTCATTTTTGGAAAATTCCGTACATAAATAGTAACTGGTTAAGAGGTTTTTGTCAAAATAATCATAGTCAAGCTGGTAAAAAACCTAAAACTGTTGCGATTTTTCTACCCAAAAATTAAATTAAATAATTTAACTAAACTTTTATTTATATTTGATTAAAAAAATAACTAATTCAAAACTTAATTAAACGAAAATTTCTTTAAGAAAAATTTAAGCAAAAACTGAAAATGAAAAATTTAAAAAAAATACAATATTTTTAATTATTATTCTAAAAACGGAAGCTCGATTTTGATTTAAGAAAAGTTCTTAGAATTTTCCGTAGATTACGATTTTGCTATACACTTGGTGGGCAAAAACATTGACTCATCCTAATGTGCAATATTCAAATTAAAACAATATTCAAAGAAGACTATTTTAAAAACAAATCTGTCAGAAAGCATAGTTGTTCATGCTCGTCGCTTGGGACCCATGGGCAATCATGGACCCGCCAGAACAAAATTATGTTATGAGTTTAGGATTCATGTAAAACTTCTTTGCAGCTTAACAGAATTGAATCTTCAACTTCAGGCAAAAATCCTAACGCTGGGTCTCCGCGTAGCCATTATTTTTTGATAAGCACAAGCAAAAACGTCGGCAGAACAATGGCGCAATAATTGCTGATTATAGTGCTGGAGTACACGTGAAATTGCTTTGCCATAAACAAACGTACAGAGACATTAAATGTCAGATAAATGACAACTGATTTTACAGCAGATTGCTAAGCAATAATTGCTCAAGAAATCAGAAGAGCAATCATTCCGCAATGGATTGCCACTCATGACAATGTGAGGTACACACGTCGCAAATTTAGTGGAGCAATCAATTTTAACGTTTGCCGCAATCAATATTGCCGCCCATAATTAACTGAGCTACCTAAACAAGAGCGGCAAGCATTTTTTAAACAAGAAAATTCTATTGCCAATACATTTTCAATAAAATAAAACGACCAAGCGATCCATCAAATAAGATTCGCGTTCTTAAGGTTTGTTTTATAATAAACTGTGTAAAAATGAATAGTTTTGACATAAAACAGACGCTTGCCGCTCTTAATTAGGTAAATCGGTAAAACGTCGGCAGTAACTTAAAATTCTCTCTTATTTCTTTCTTTTTCTTTTGTTCTTATTTTGTTTGTTTACAAAATGTGTGAACTTGAACGAAAGTGTGGGAGCATTGTAAAGAGAATTTGTGTCTATATGTTAGAGCATTAAAAAACGTTCTTAAAATAAAATGGATTTTGTTTCACCACCGCGTTCTCTGGCAAAAGTTTATGTCAAACTGTAACAGCCGTACCTAAACCAAAGCGGAAAGCGTTTTCTAGCTGTCAAAAATTCTCATGCCGAATACAATACAAGCGAGGCATCAACGCTTTGCAATTGGAAAATCGGATTTTGACAGCGCGTTTATTAGTGGAGTTGGCCGCTATTGTTAATAAATAATGGCAATTTAGCTGTTTTTTTTTGTCAATCTAGCGGTTTTTTCTCTTCTTTTTATTTCTATTATGTGGGTTTTATTAAACAAGAAAGTTAACACTACTGTTTGTAACACAACGTTTACGTTCTTGTTAAGGTATGGCATATCTGCGTAAAAGTTAAGCGGAAGGAAACGTTCCTCCTTCCACTCTTGTTTAGGTACGGCTGCAAGGAAAACATCGTTTAGTCCCAGTTCTTTTTCATCATTTCAATTCAGGCAAAATCCCAAAATTAAAACGTTGGCAGTAACTTAAAATCTCTCTCTCATCTCATTGCTTTAATTTTTTATTTTCTTTTATTTTTACTTCTCTTTTTACACAACGTATGAAATTTAATGAAAGTATGGTAGCATGGTTGAAAGAATAAGTGTCTTAATGTGAGAGCTTTAGAAAAAACGTTTTCAAAATAAAATAGATTTTATTTCACGACGGCTTTGTAAGACAAATTTTTGTGTCAAACTTTATGGAAAATGCGGTCTCGATGCAGTTCTGTTTGAACACTTATGCCGATATCATGCGTGTTTTTCTATGTGGAGTAAAACAGGGAACTAGTTTGAAATATTTCGGTATGTGATTTGTTGGAGAGAAAGGAATTGTTGCAAAAGCCTGCTGAAGGTTTCTCCTATCGTGACAGGTGCTACAGAGACTCTACGTGATCTGTCTTTTAACTCTTATGAGAAGCATGAAGTCCATATGATTTTTTTTTAGTAACGCCAAGCTCGGAGGTAAATTTTGGCTTATAACTAGTTTGACATGTTGCCAAATTAAATAAACGATTGTTTTAGTCCGAATGCCTAAAATTATGTGCTGAAACTGTTACGTAAACTGTTCTCGACCGTCCTAATAATTACTTTAAAGACCAACCGCCGTATCGGATCAACTCTTCGAAAAAGGAAGTAGAAATTATTAAGCAATTGGTGCCATTATTCAATAAAAAGTTGAAATTGAAAGTGGTTTTTAAAAGATTCAAAGTTTTATTCAAAAAATTCGTAGGTTTTGTAGCACGTTTTTTTTTACCCACATGCCACCTTTTCGAGGGAAAAATTTGTAACAAAATAAATTTCCCATGGTGTTCTTTTGTGGTTAAAATAAAACGTAAATATAAAATTATTTTGTTTTTTTAGCTTCATTTTCCAAAAAAGTGCCAAAAACTTTGTTAACATTGTGTCTGAATCGGAGTGTTGTTCTTTTTTGCCACTTTTGGTTGTTTATGTTTGTTAGATTTTATGTGGAGTATGAGCTTTTGTCTTTATTTTCGAATGGCTGTCAACAGACACTCATATAACATGTACGTATGTATGTATATGAGCTTGTTTACATACCTGCATGCGAATAAACCCAGTAAAAACTTCGCCTACTTTTTCAAAATGAATAGCTTCTTTCACTCATTATTTAGAAGCTTTATTCTACAACTACTTCTATAACAACTTCTTTAACTACTTTTTTCTGGATCTATTTAAGTAAAAAAAACAATGACTTACTTTTGAATGCGTTCATTTTGGGACTTCCCTTGTATAATTCATTAGTTCTTTCAGTAAAATTGTAAGTAGTGCTTTAATGTTTTTCTGATTACTCAACATATTATTTTGTAGGCGAAGTTTTTACTGGGAAGTAATGTATGCAAGTAAAATGTTTTTTCAGCTGTTTTTGATTCGTAAAAAATGGAACTAAAAATACTTGTATACAGTGACTCTCATAAGTTTCTGAATTTGGTATTTTAAAACATTTATTACTTTTTTTGTTTAAGGATTGCATTAAGCAAACCGATAATGTTAAAGACTATTAAAGACATTTGCTTTACTTTATATTGTAATTTATAAAACAAAGAAAAAAGGAAAACCCCTGCCGTTTTCTTTTTTTAATTTTCAGGCAACAGTTGGAAATTCATTTAAAAGCCCGTTTTACATTAAAAGTCTTAAGAAATTTGCTCTCAGTTATCAGTCGGTTATCATTCTGTGGAAAAAATTACTTCTTTTGATGGTGTTCAAGCAGCATAATCTTACATGCAAACTTGCCTTTCAAAGTCTCTAGGCTTTAACTCGTGTTTTGCTTTTGATAATACTGCTGCTTTCAAACGTTTCTAATTTATCATCTTTGAAGTTGTAGAGCTAATCTTTGTATTCCCTGCCAGAACCAGCCATTCTAAACCGCAAAAACGATTTCTCCCATGTGGAAAACGATTCAGGATAAGCTACAGCGAGCAAACGATGAGCTTCGGCTGACCGTTTTTTTTTAATTAAAACTTTCTATATATCGTTTGGATTTTATGAAATTACTTAATATTAATTTTGTCAGACACGGTATTTTGCATTTATAGTTGACTACAAAACATATGAATGCTCTGAGACTTAACATAACGTAACACTGACAAGGATATGCTCGTACATTTTTCTAGACTCTAACATTTTGTGCATATGAATTCTATATTTACATACACTCTTTAACATCATCACGAGCATCGTTGTCGTAGTCTAGTAGTTTTCATATAAGTAAAGACTGATATGCTTGTGTAAGGTTTTGAAGCAGAATTTTAAAGGAACGTTTTCTTAAGAAAGTACCGGAAAATCTCGTCAAGTTAGAGAATCAATCTCAAATTTGTATTGTATGTGGCGCTTAAATTACATGTCTAAGGTTTTGATTTAATTACTTCCAACATGGGAAATAACCATTGACTGTTGAATTATATTAATAGTTTATTTTTAATACAATACAAACATTTGCTTCCTCTTCATGTATACTTATATACCTAAGACTGGGTAGGGCTTTGCTGTACTATTTTGAAGGCGAAAATATTTAATTTGAAAATACTACAACCTTTGACCGCCGATTTGTCAATAGAAAATTATTTTTATACCCGTTTGATGTATGTAATTATGGGCCAGGTGGATATATAGTTTACTAAAAAGAAAAATCAATCCATCAGTACTTATATCAAGCCTAAGCGGCGTCAATAGTACGGTACACAGAAAAAAATAAAAATTGATTTCAATTAAAAAATTTGTGATATTAATTAAAAAATTAATTAAACTTGCACCAGTAAACAAATTAATAATATCAATTTAACCAGTTAATAGTATTAATTAAACGTTTAATTCACTTGATTAAAAGTTTAATTCACTTGATTAAATTTTTAATTAAAACTGATTATATTTTTCATTAATGCTTTAATTGATGAAAAATTTTGGAGAATTTTTCTGTGTAAGCACGGATATCCGTCAGGAGTTCAGAATGCTTGAATTAAGTGCCGGATTATTCAAGTGCCCCGTACCTAAAATAACCCGAAAACTGTATTGACTTAAGTTAAAGTGAGATTAAGTTAATTTCAAACTGCGCTTGATTCAAGAATTTCTATGTTGGGTTAATCTCAAATTCGCACTTGAAATAATCTAAAAGTGAGATATTTTAATTCATAAGAGAAAGAGAGACAGTGTTATTATTTACTTACCCGGTTTCACATTTGTTGTGTTCAGGGCCGCCAGATACATTTTTTTTCTCCCCAAGCTTAATAAAAATTCCCCTTAGATATCCCCTCTAAAAAAAAACACCCAAAAGAAATCCCCTTAAGAAAAATAGTATTCTTCAATGGTTAATATTTAAACAATTTTTTTTTTATATATCGGTGTGGATAATTTTTATCATAGAAACATGCATTTTTATATTCATATTTACTTACATTTTAACAAAGAGAATTTGAGAATTTTTCCTTCTTATAATACTTTTCAAACAAGAAAATAATGATTGTTTTTCTTCTTCTTGTGTTTTTGTTGTTTCTACACACAACAAGCAAATCGTTTTTTACCTACATTTGTAGTGTTGTTGTTGCTACAACAAACATTTACAAGCACACGTTTTAAAATGCAAAAATGCAAACTACTCGTACTTAAAGTAAGTGGAAAAAACTTAAATTTAGTATGGGTGTTTTCATTCTGTGTAAATATGCATAATGCCGAAAGACAGAAGCACTATTCTTTTGGGGGTAATTTTAGGTACAGTCGATACCTTAAGTGTGTCTGGTGCTTGAAATTAGCTGATGAACTGAAGTCCCATTTATTGGTATGATGGTTTAAAAGAAAATTGCGAGGCAAAGGGTCTTAAAGTGGTTAGTCAAGAGATTGAAATATTTTTTGTGCTCAAATTCGGCCTACTTATTCGTCTTTCCGTATGCTGTTGCTTTCAAAAGAATTATGCCCTTAAGTATAATTTATGAAACCAAAGCTCGAGCATTTCACTTATAATGGGTGATTTGTTAAGCGTTGTTTTTTTAAAAATCTAATAAAACACTATATATATATATATGATGCAAATCATATATTCAAAATTTTTATTGGAATCGATAAATTGGTCTTTGCGATATTTTTTTTGAAAAATAAATTCATTTAAATGTTGCCCGCGGCTCCGGTTCAAATGGTCCATTCGTAAGGTCCAATTTTGCACCACTTTTTCGAGCATTTTGGCCTGTATTCCATGAATAACACGTGCTATGTTAGAATTTAAGGCTTCAATCGTGTTTGGCTTGCCACATAGACCAACGACTTCACATAGCCCCACAAGAAATAGTCAAGAGGCGTCAAATCACATGATCTTGGCGGCCAACTCACAGGGCCATTTCGAGAGATAAACTGCTCACCAAATTGATTGTTTCACGAGCTGTGTGGCATGTGGCACCGTCTTGTTGAAATCACATATCAACCAAGTCCAACTCAGCCAATTGGGGCAAAAAAAAGTCGCGTATCTTGGCTCGATATCGTTCGCCGTTGACGGTAACGTTTCTTCCACGGTCGTCTTTGAAGAAAAATGGACCGATGATGCCACCAGCCCATAAACCAAACCAAACTGTCGTTTTTCGGGATGCATCTGTAACTCTTGTACCGCATGTGGCTGTTCTCCACCCCAGATGCGGCAGTTTTACTTGTTCACGTATACATTTAGCCAGAAATAAGACTCATCGCTGAACACAATTTTTCGATGTAACAAATGATGGACATTTCTCACATTTCAATTTCAACGATTTGCAGTCGTTGCTCGCTTGTGAGTTTCTTCATGATGAAATGGCAGAGTATACTGAACACATTTCACTTTCACAGATGTAGTTTGGACACAATTACCAACTAGTGCTGCCAGCCCGAAAAACTTAATTCATAATAAATCACCCTTTATTTGCTTAAAATTTATTAGAATTATAGTACATACACTTTAAATTAATTACATTAATAGTGCATTTGCTTTTACTTAGACTTCATTCTTTCAAATCTCTCGTTCAAATGTTTGTTTAATCTACAAAAATTGAATTATTCATTTTGTGGGCGTATAAGTCGTTAATTCATTTATTTCATCCTATTTTCCTAGAGTTCGTATTACACACATGCACTTAAGTCTTTCTCTATCTATCTGCCATTAAATTGAGACTTCATATAAATATTTTTATGCAATGCACGCATACTCACACGCATACATCCACACACATGTATACCGATTGTTTCAGGACTCGTTTGTACAACATGTGAAATGTTTTGTCGCTTCGACTCCTGCTGCGTAGGTATGTTTAAACAATTTTAGTGTAAATTTATATTTAATCGTTTGGATTCAAAAGCTTTAAAGGAGTTTATAACATTTTCTGTGTGTGGACGTGTAACACAAATGAATTCTTCCATTAAAGTATTTGTTTTTTTTTTTATTTTAGTCGGGGTTCTTATTCATAAAGTAATGGAATTTACCATGAATACTTTTCATAAGTAAAAGCCAACTAAAAAAAAAATAATGGTGGGTGAGAGAAAAACAAAGAGTGTTGAAAATTGCACAATTTAGAATAATTAAAAATGTATGAAATAAACATTTATTAAAATAAAAAAAAAGGAAAATAAATGAACAAAGCAAATACCACTATACATATAATTACAGGCAGGATTTCTCTTTCGCCTTAATGTGGCGACCAAGTTGGCCATTAACTCTAATGATTTTAGTGCAGGATTATGAGAAAAAGGTTTATCTGGGATATTATTTTAGGTGTTTGTGAATATCTTAGTAAACAGTGTTGCCAACACTTCATAAGCAAAACTGGTGCATGAAGTCAAAAAGTGACCCAAATAACTTTTTAAAATAAATTTAAAAAAGGAGTTTTTTTATAACTTAATATTTTCTATAATTAGAAAACAGTGTTTAAAAAACTGCAGTCAAAATAGAAAAACTGCCTTTTCTTCCACATCTTTGTTTGCCATTGAAGAAAAGAGAAACTGTTGCTTTTATTTCTGACTCATGAAATGTAAACAGTCGCTGTCAAACCATCTCAAAAAACGAAAAGTTTTACAGTTTTTGTTTTTTGATTGCAGTTGTTTTTACCTTGCTAGAAAATACATAACAATTTTGATGCATATTTTGATACATTTAAAATTTGTTTAGATGCCTGCAAGAGCTTTCGCAGCAAATAAAATAATTTTTTCTTGCGAAATTTTGGCTTTTCTGTTTCAAATATCTTTCGGTGTTGCTTCATTTTCGCCATTTACTTTTAGTTTTTATTCGAAAATTGCAAGACAAAGCAGGTTGTCATTAAAGATAAATGTAATTTTAAACTTTCAAATTTTATATATAAGCGATGTGTGTAATACACAGAAATCTGGACCAATATTTTAGTACACCGATTGACTTAAGCCACGTTCAGACTTATCAAATATTTGACGAAAAAAACGGGACCAACAACCAAACTAAAAAATCATTTCGCTTAATATCAATATTTATTTTGATTAAAATACCACATCTTACAAAAAACTGTTTTTTGCTATGTCTAGTAGTATAATTAGTTTATTTTGTAATATTAAGACCATTTTAAATCTCACTAACTATTAACAAAAGTAGGCGTTACGCTTATTTGATCAAATATTTAATAAGTGTGACCGTAGCTTTAGAATCAATTTTAAAGTGATCTAAAGACGTCTATCCGTCCGTCTGGCTAATTGTCTGTCCATGGTAAACTTGTGCGCAAAGTACAAGTTACAATCTTGTAGATGATGTTATCAAAATTGGTAAACACATTTTAATTGTACTAAAGGCGAAGTCTATGTAAATGCTGATAATCGGTCTATAGTTTCACATATTCCCCATAAAAACTTCCTTCCAAATTAAACTCTTTGTGTCCCTTAACCATCTAATTATGTTGGTATTTAGATTAAATTCGCCCCAAAAATATTTAACTTTTCGTATCAGTTCACATTTGCCCAAAGCCTCCATCTATAAATAGCTTTAACTTTCTTCTAAATGTTAACATTATTAAACAATTTAGCGACAGTCCTTAAAATCCCTTTAAGACAAAAAATCTAATATGGATATTAATATCCATATAATATTCGGCACAAATAACTCTTATATGAATTTTTACCTCTTAACATAACTTCGTTTTTGTAGGCTGATTAGTTGCCAATCGTTTCCGAAAATTCGTCAGTTAATAGTATGGTGTTTGGGATTTACCGATTATAATTTTAAGATTGTTTTTACTAAATGGAACTGTTATTAAATTTTTGAATATTTTGTTTTCAAATTAGAAATTTTTGTATTTTTTTGGGTCATATTTGAACATTTTTCATATTGTAGTAGAGTTCGCATTTTCTATCTCTGTTTAACCTTCGCCTTACCAAAGGCTTTATGTACACCGATAACCAATACCCATCCGATTAGTACTACACATACCTTTAATAGTTTGTTCAGTGCAAACAAAATTTTATTTTAGGGGGCCAATATATCGGAGTATTTTGGCACCAGCTCGACGCTGTTAATTAAGGCAATATGTAGTTTTAACACGATGGTGCAATGTGCCGATACAGCATTCGAAAAGTCCAAGTTCTGCGTGCGAGTTATCTCAATAGTGTTAACGAACGGTCACCTCGCTTATGCAACTAACTCTATTATACTTTTTTCTTTGTGGTAACAATAAACCGCTGGTCTGTGAGAAAAACCTTACAATATAAGATAAGCTACAGGGAAATATCGAACGCGAAGTTTGGTATTTTCTCCGATTTGTTCCCCCAAATCATGGGTTCAGCATAATGAATGGTGCCAGCGCTTCCGCGATGGGTGATTTAACGATGTCATATTCTATAAATTATGGCAAAATTTATTCATTGAATATTTGTATATTGAAATATAAACTAACAATTAAAAAAGTTGGCAACACTGTTGTCTGTATTGAATATATTTTGGTATAAATAGTTTCCAATATCATTTTGTAAGGCAATTAATGCCAACAAAGAGATAGGAGGCAAACAATTTAAAAGAATTTTTAAACTGTATGAAATACACAAAAGCAAACGTATTTAGTAGGGTATTCATTTAACCGGGCTTTTGCTTTAATCGGTTAATCGCTCGATTAATTAATCGAGGTTTTGGTTTAATCGGTTAATTTTGTTTTTGATCGGTTAACCGATTAATAAAACTTTTTTATAAATTAAGTAATTTCAATAAATAAAAATGAAAAATTATTCATCATTTGGAGTTTATTAGTAAAAAAAATAAAACCATAACAAGTCTTGAACAAAAACGAGCAAGAAAAAATAATTTATAACTTTGTTGAACATATTTTTAAATGAATACATATGTATTAATTAAAAAATAAACTTCGTGATCATTTTATTTCAACAGTTTAAGCAGATCTTATAAAATAATCTTTTAGAAAAAGAATTGGTTAATTTGGCACTTTTCTTTAGTTTTGATAAAACTTTACATGGAAAAATTCTTTCAATTATAGTAGATGTTGGAGAAATCGAGAGCAACCCATAATACAAAATTTCTGATTTTTTAGTCCTTTTACTGGATTTCTCTAAACATATAAAATCTGCAATTATTCCATTAGAGTCCTGTTTTAATTTTTTAAAATTTTTAATAATTTTAATTGTTTCGGTTAATTTAGTTGTTGTGTTACTATCGAGAGTTTCTTCTGTTGGCAGGTCATTATCTAACTTATCCTGGCAAAGCTCAGCACCGAGCATTTTGCAAAAAGTTCATTTCCGAATTCCTTAATTTCTTATTTTGTACTGTATTTTAAGAATGTATTTCTTGAAGGAAATATATTGCATGAAAAAATATTTCTAAGCACAACTTTTTTGGTGCACTTTAGTAACTTTTTTGGTGAACTTTGGTACAGATAAAATTGTAAAATTCGACATGATTGCATTGAAGAATGCATTTAAAGAAGCGAGTTGGTTTGCAACTGCCGTTTTGAAACTAACCCATGATTAAAAACCCAAAAAATATGGTTTAATACTACAAAAAATCAAAAATTTTGTTACATCGGTTAATCGGTTAATCGACTGAAATTAACCGGTTTAATCGTTAATCGAAAAAAGCCAATTTTAAATTAACCGATCAGTTAATCGGGAAGTAATTAATCGGTTAACCGAATGAATACCCTAGTATTTAGGTTTTAAGGTTAGGGTTTATTTTATTTTTTTTTTAACAAAGATTATATTCATGCAATTTTTGGGTTTAATGTGGTACCTGGTTAACATTTTATTTGTCTGTACTTCATCATCAATATGGATTCCTTAAAGTTTAATTAACCACTTTAGCAAAAAACGAATGTAAACACTTATAACGTTGTAAAAGGTTTAGAGCCTTGTTCAGGGAAAATTTTTAGGGCTATTAAACGAGTTTTCTATAAATATTTTTTAATAAACCTTTTTATAAACCTGAAATATTTTTAATGAAAGGGGGGGGGGGGGGGGGTTAACTTTAAAGGTTTTATAACGCTTAATTTATCAAAGCACGCAGCAATCCCTGCCACATTATTCTAAAACAAATACGTGTGCAATGTATGAGAAATGAAAGACTGACAGACATTGCACCCGCTATACAGTGGGTTGAAACATAGCTAAATATAAGCTAATAAAGGGCTATAAAAGCTGAAATCTCATGTATGAAAAGCAATCAATAAAATTTGCAGTGTCTATATCGAAAATACTCCAATTATAGAGCACTTTAAAAATATTTCCAAAACATCAAAACAAAAGTTTCTTCATGACGTATTAACCGCTATTGTATTTGGTAGAATTTTATTTACT
Organism: Pollenia griseotomentosa; assembly: GCA_963931875.1. Taxonomy (NCBI): domain Eukaryota; kingdom Metazoa; phylum Arthropoda; class Insecta; order Diptera; family Polleniidae; genus Pollenia; species Pollenia griseotomentosa. Next base: position 114,740,523 of record OZ007560.1, read on the forward strand.
TTCACCCAATACCAAACTGACTGTGGGGGGTTAAGTTCAGGTTTTGAATTAAACCTCACTTTTAGTAAATTGTAAGCCACTGTGCACTGTTTTAATCACCATGGCAGGAAACCTTCAAAGCGGGTACCCGCTATAACTTTGAACGAGCCAGACTCAGCTTGTTATTACACTACCAGACTTAGCAGTCATTCTGTAAATTAAAAATTAATATTTACTTAAAGTATTTTTTTATATAATTTAAACTTTACCAACCGTTATTCTTTTTCTGTTAAATAAAATACAGTATTTATCCCTTATATGCGTTAGGTTATTTGCAGGTAGGTTGTTACTTTGAAATGAGAAATGCATCTATAAAAACTAGGGATGTAACGACTACCGCTCCCGATACCGATGTATCAGCGATACTTCGTGTTTGTCGATATTTTACTGGCGCTACGACGATACGCAAGGAAATTGATGATGTGGACCTTCTGCTATCTAGGCGGTATAATCGACAAATCCGGTGGTCTATCAGCAGATGTAGCCATTAATAAGGCATGCAATGCATTTGCCCAACTCAACCCTGTTGGGAAATCGCCTAATATCTCGAGACGCACCAAAATTAAAATTTTCAATTCCAGCGTTAAATCCACATTACTGTACGGTTGCGAAACGTGGAATATGGCACCGCGCGATACCCTGTCCCTTCAGGTGTTTGTTAGCAAATGCCTGCGTAGAGTCTTGCGTGTTTACTTGCCCTCCTTAATATCAAATGCCCAACTCTGGTCAGATACCAACCAGCAACCAATTGAGATTGAAAAAGAAAAACGCAAATGGGGTTAGTTTGGACCACTCTCCGCAAGCCATTAGATGATATTACCAAGAAGGCCATAGACTGGAGCCCACAGGGAAGCAGGCTTATTTATATATAGTTTTATGAACAAACAATTTAATTTGCAAAGCTTATTTTTTGCTTAATAATTTGCTTGGTGTGGACGTACAGCTTTAGCCCTTTTGCTTTAAACCATAATAGTAAAACGTTCTCCTATTGATACATCTTGTATGTATTTGTACGTTTTTTAATTTATTTACTAATTTTGCTACAAAGTAACCCAAAATACTTCGAAGAAACCACAAAATCCATAAGCAAAGCGACTGCTATATTTTCTTATGCTATTTCGCTAGTTAACAGTCAATACAATAAATTAATGAAAACTTGGCGACTTACGTGACATTAGTTCTGAACGAAAGCTTTGAGGGCTTCTGCGATACAAAGCTGGAAAATTTCAAAGACAATAGATCGAAAAAACGTCTTACTTAGCCACTTAACATGACTGCATTCCGAAAGCGTTGATGCCACCCCTAAACCTAGTAAATGTTCTGATAAGTCTACAAGTACTAACCTTTTAAGGGTTTGTTAAAATTTTGAAAGAAAATTTGGAGAAGAATGAGCCTCTATGCATCTATGCATCCTTAAAGAAGAAGTCTAGACGTAGATCTTCTTATTTTTCATTAGACGCGGAGCCGCAATTAAATGTTATACCCAAAATTTAAGAACATGGCGCACAAATACTTAGGTTTTTAATTGAGACTATTTTCCTCTGCACGTCTGCTACAAGTGGAGTTGGGAAATCGTATATCTCCGCAAAAATTGAGAATACTTGGTTTTTTTAAACCAAAATCTTGTTAATATGTATTAATTTTAAATATCAATTAGAGGTCTGCATTTGTGCGATTAAACAACACATGAATTCACATATCAGAGTAGTGTGTTGTGTGTGATTTTAAAATCATACAAAATTAATTGTGTGTAAGAAATAACCTATGTGTGCAAAGCGTTCAATTATTTATGTGAGTGTTGTGAGAGAAATATTGGATACAGGTATAAATAGCAAATATGCTCTTTTATTCGAGTAAATACACTTGTGTGAGGATGTACACATTGTGTTTTATCAACACAACATGTGTTTTGTGTTCAAAAATTTTTTTTATCGTATTGATATTAGCAAAAAGATATTGCATTAAGAAGTGATACCAACTTTTTACAAGCAAAAAGAAGTAGTTTTAAATATATTTTTTAACAAATTGCATTTTTGTAAAATATAAAATAAACATTTATTCCGTTTGTGCACTAATTTCAGTTTCTAATTCATTGAGCATAGGTATGCGTGCGCAATATTCTGTTTAAACCCAGCGGGAAAACTCAGAAGACCTTCTTACTTCAGGCCTTTTTAAAGGCCTGCTTAAAAGATTTTTTGATTCAATTACTATTCTTATCTAACTGCTAAAGAAGGCCTCATAGAAGGGCTCGGCTCTTTCGTATAAAAGATAAGATACACCTTCCACACTCGCTTCTATGAGAAGGGAGTAGAAAAGGAGTAACATTTTTTGTATTGTTTTTTTGCACAAGCAAAAGCAAAATCAATTTTTTTTTGGTCCCGTTACCCTTCTTATGTACCTGCTGAAGAAGCGAGAGCGCAAGGTTTTCTCCGCAATGACAACGTGTGTAAAAAAGATATGAGTATGGAATGGAGCAAGAAGGCCTTGTACATCCAAAAGAAGGGGTACAGAGGCCTTTTAGAAGGCCTTCCTACTCCTTCTTTTTCCCGCTGGGAAATAGCAACTCAATATTTTCGTTAAGCCGTTATGATGTTATTCATTGAATTGAACGAGAATTGATGGAATGAAATGTAAACAAAGTTTTTTAGTTTTTTTTTTGTTATTGTTTTGTTACTTTTATTAAATGTTGTCAACGTTTTGTTTATGAGAAACATAAAAATAAAACAAACAAAAAAGCGGTAAATCGCTGAATTTGCCCATAAACCGCTGATTCAGCAACACTTTTAATATTAGAAGTTGAAAAATTTAAAATTTTTTTAATAACAAAATAAGAAAGGCAAGAAACACACGAATGATTAGTGTGATTTTTAACTTCACTCATGTTGTCTTATTGTAAGATGTATGAATTTGAGTTCATCAAACACACACAATTAGTGTAAGTGTATGTGGCTTACATTTTCATGAACGGTGTTGTGTTGATCTCTCATTTAAAATGATTGAGCGTGACCCTGCAAATAATAGGACCAGTCCAAACACGCGTGGAAAGAGTAGCCCACAAGGGACCAGGACTAGTCCAAAAGTAACCCAAACGTATGGAAAAAATATGGTCTATTTAACATTGCGATGTCCTAGGGGAGGACCATATAACCCACCTTTGGACTACTTTGGAGTAGTTTTAAAACTACTCCATGGTATACTCAAGAGGATTAGTTTTGAAGTCATTTAAAAACGAATACATGTCGTCTCACTACAAACACTTTTTAACAATGACATGGTCCATGCTTGCATTACATCGGACCAGTCCATGGAGTAGTCCATTTTATCAAAATGGATCAGGTGGTCCAATATTATTTGCAGGGGAATGACTGGCTCTCATTTTTTTTGATACGCATATCAAATACACACACAACAATCATTTCGCTACCAAATACATTTGTGCAGACCTCTAATATCAATAATCTCTTACACTGTTTTTTGAATAAAAAATAATTTAATTTTTCTTCAATTTTCGATGAATTGAAATTCTGTTCGTTGTTTTTAAAATCTTACGAATATCAATTTTAAAAATAAAAATGTCTTACACTGTCATTTTGTATATTAAAAAAATTACTCGTCTTTTTTTTTGTTAATTTTACCTTGAATTTAAATTTATCGTTCCCTCCCTAATAAAAACTTGCTTATTTTGATATCCAGTTCTTAAAAGAAAAACTTGCTTTATTTCCTTAACATCATGCCCAAAATCTTTTTTACTTGTTTCGAATGTATGTACATGTCCAAAGTATGATTTAAATTAAGCAAATTAAAGTTTAATAAAATAATTTCTGTGCATTTTCTTAATTGACTAAAGTTTGAAACGATAATTGTAACAGAATTTTTTAAAAGCACTTTATTAAAATTGCAATATATTGTGATGCGTAAATGCGGAATATGCATATAAACGAATGCTTATACACAAATCAATATCTGCTTTTTTAAATAGCAAACTTTTATTGCACAAGCTTAAATACGTAAAAGTCCAAATGCTTATAACCGGTGTGCCCATAAGCGATTAATACTGTCCTATTATTATTCAAACCTTTTTCAATGCTTTAATTTTCACAGGACTAAATACTATTAAAGTTTACAATTTCACTGGTGCGTTCCTAGTACTTCACAGATTCACACAAACTTTTATCCCACAAAAACCCATAAAACAATAAATGCATTTACACATCATTGCACAAGTCAGGCGAAATGTTATACGAACCGTAACGATTGCTATGAGAGCTAAACTTCTTACACACATTTCCAATGGCACAGATGCACATCTGATACTATTGCAGTGTTAATAACGGCGATATGTCTTACAAGTCTATTTATAACATTCAACTCCTTGTGTAAAAAAAAAATTCAAGTACATAAAGTACTAGGAAGTAGAAAAAGGAAACTGAAAACCAACACTGACATAATCTTGCGTCTCATGCACTGGCATTGCTTTCCTCTTCATTTCTCATTGTTTTACAGCATCTTTCACTTTTAACTACGATTTACAATTTGTCGAAGATTATGTTCATGGTACGCGACTGGCAGATTTTGTTATCAGGCAGTATGTTTTTTGCTTGCAGCGAAATGGTGGAGAAGTAATGAAATCAATAAACTCCATCAACCACATGGTGTGTGCAACAATTAATTGGTAGAGATGTTTAAAGTTTAATTTGGTACAAAGTAGAGTTTTGAAGAGAAGAAGTTTAAATATGTGAATAGTTATACATACATTTTTTTTAATTGAAGTGTAAAACTGTTACAAGTAGGGTTTGAAATTTTCACATAAAAAGCTTTATTATCAATACTCAAAGGCGAGCTAAACTGGAAAAGTGGGCGCGGAACCTCCCATACAGGGACAATATTAATTTCGATATATCTGAAGAAGGATAACTGTAAAAGGGTTTGAATAAGGAACGAATTTCATCGTTACCAATACACAAGATCTGCATATTTTTTTTAGTAAGGGTAGCAAAGCTCACTGGGCACAGTAGGACGAATCCCCAATCTAGCTGGACAAAATTATTTGATGGTCAGTTTATATGGTTTTGAGGCTACTGAATTCGAAAAAAACAACTGAAAAGATTCTAGCTCAGTTTTTAAGGGAAATACGATAGATTTTTGCTATTGCGAACTTCGGTTATCTTATAATACATATTAACCAAATCGCATTAGCTTTTAATGTTTTACTGATTTTTGAATTTGGAAAATTCTTTGAAAAATTTTAAATATTATTTAAAAAACAACGAATTTCCGGTATTGCGAACTTTATATTTGAAATTTTTTTTTTTTATAAATTCAGTTTAATTTTGTGTCGTCATTGTTGTCTAAATAACAAAAATGTTTTAAAGTATAAGCTATTTTGGTTAACAGTAAAGTTGAGCTATAACGAATAGAGAATAAAAATTTTTTTTTTAACTTTTAAAAGATTTTGTTATTCGTGCTTAATTCCCAGTTTTTATTCTTGATAAAGACACTTGAAATTTATTGTTGATGGGATAACATTACTTTTGATAATGAACTGGCAAGTGCACGGCCTTTTCAAAACATACCTGGCAACATGCTTTTGCAAGTTATTTTTTGCATTTTGTTTTTTCTTAACCTACTTACAACTACAATTAATGTTGGAAGAATTCCAATCAATTGTAGTGGGGAATGTAAGAAGAGATAAACTCACTGTTTATTTATTGTTGATGTTTTTGTTTAAACTTTGATATTGTTACAAGTAGAGCTGTTGCTTATGATTCTTATACGCTTAACAGTTTTATTTGGTTAAATATCTTTAGTTTTTCCAAAATGTTTATGGATGAAGTTTCCTGATGATCTGGCCTAAGCAACCAGTGAAATGCGCATAGGAATAGCTTATCCCATCAACAATAAATTTCAAGTGTTTTTATCAAGAATAAAAACTGGGAATTAAGCACGAATAACAAAATCTTTTAAATTAGAATTTTGTATTCCCAAAAATTACTTTTGATTTTTAACTTTTATTTAATTACTTGACTAACATATTATTTCTTATGTTGTGGTAAACTTAAAAGAAAATTTTTTTTACAGTTACACGGAAATTCTTCGCATAAAATGTTGTTTAATTTGCATTTAACCAAAAAGCGATTAAAAATTATTTAAACCTACAATTAAACAAAAACGTATTATTCTCGATAAACTTAATGAAGGTATATCTGTAAGCTGTGTATGCATATCTAAATTAAGCATGGTTGCACTGTATTAAATCAAAACGACTAATCATTTAGAAACAACATTTGTATATAAATACCTGCATACATAATTTCGTAACGTAACGTAACATTACGTATCGTTAACTCGCACGTAACGTAAACTCACACGTCACGTAAACTTATACGTTACGTAAACTCATACGTGACGTAAACTCATAAAGCTTAAACTCATATGACGTATTGTTACATCACGTAAAAAACAGCCACGACAAAATTTTAAAAACTTTTTTAATATTTTTTTATTATAATTAGTATTGTGGTTATATTGTTGAACTATTATGGTTTTTAATCCAAATTTTTAATACTTTTATTAAGCTTAAGTTCATTAAATTTAATTTTCATTAAATTATTTTTATGAAGAAAGGAATTTTACAACATGAAAATTAATTAAAATTGTTATTGATAATCTTTCATTCTTGACCGTGGCCGGGGCTCGAACCGCGGCCGGCAGGTTACCATGACATTTATTATTATTATATTATTATTATAACATTACCCATTTTAACCCCAAAGCAAGAACAGGTGGTTATGGAAATGTTATAGCACTCGATGTTATTTTTTTTTGGCAGACCTTTAAAGATTGTAAATATTTCAGAAACTTGCAAAACTTTAAACGAAACTTCTAAGGAAAAAAATGGATTAATCTTATTAAATAAAAAATATTTACTCGTCGGCTCATTATTGGTTTGACCATTTTTTAAAAAAATAAGTAATTTATTGGGTATATATATTTTGAATACCCCCTTTCTGAAACCAAAGCCTGCTTCATGCATTTTTATGGTTTCTGGGATATTAAGCATTCATTTTGCTCCATATCAAGTATTTTAAAGTTTATTAAGTATAGTTTTGCTCTACACGCCACTGTTTGGCGAATACTTCAAATTCCTCATTTCACTCTTGCTTTGCTTTGTTTTGCCGGAAAAAAACAAATAGTAAAAATGGGAGCAAAATAATTGACAACAACAAAATATATTTTACTCTTGCTTCACTTCATTGCAGCAAAAAAAACGTAGTAAAGGCAAAAGCAAAATAAAATGTCTACAACTCAATATACAGCAGTAAATATACGTATGCAGTAAAAAAGCTACTTTTTATCAAAAAACTAAGAAGAGTGGCGTATGCGGCAAATAACAATATTTTCCACTTTTATTTAGATACATAACTTCTAAGTTCGTCAATAAACGTTCAAAAAAATTTACATTTTTCTTTTAGAAGCAGTGGTGAAAATACAAAAAAATTCTTTCGGGTATATTTTCAGAAAACTTCTTGTAAACCTTCACCGTTGTTTTTCTCCACTACGGTTTTTTTTGGCATACGCGCCAAACAAATAATGAGCCGACGATAGTGATAATTAATTTTACAACATGTTTTCAATAAATATATATTAAACTCTATTTAATGCAATTCTTATGTACTAATTCACTTATTTACTTAAGATAATTAAAATATTAAACAAAATTTTAATTTTCCTGCTTTGCATTTATTTTATTTTACCTTCACGGCTGAGAAACTTAGTAGTTGTTATTATGTAATCTTTTTATGAATATTGAATAAAAAAAAAAATACTCATAATATAAATTAATATTATATAAGTAGAAAAAGTAGCAAAATTTTAATTTTCTTAATGCACAAATTTAATAAAATATCAAAGATAAATATAAAGGAATTTGTGAAGTAAAGTGCACGTTTTAATACACATGTTATTTTAAAAACATCCACACAAACAGACTGTCAAAAGAGTTTTTAGCAGAATAAAAAAAAAATAACAGCAGAAATATGATCTTATTATTATTAATATTAAAAATCTTACTAATTCAAAAAAAGTTGGATGGAAAAAGACAAACCTTAAGTAATTAATATAATTTCTAAAAGTAACAAAGTCCTTCAACACACACACACACACACACAATCAAATACTCAAAAACACAAACAATGTAAAGAGGATATTACACAAATGCAAGTAAACACACATACATACATATGTATGAATGTATGTATGTATATTAAAACTTTATAACGCCATAAAGAACTTAGGTATCAAGATTATATACAAATGTTTATGAATATAAGATCAAACTACACATAAACACACAGTGTTTGTGTTGTACGTATGAAGGTGTACACAAACTTGTTATTGGTGTGTATGTTTGTATTAATGGCCATGGTGGCATATTCGTATTCTATAGGTAAATATGCGAGAGTGTGTTTAAGTAATAAATAAACTATTCATAAATACATAATAGTAGAAAATAAACACAGTCACAAAAAACATACAGTGGACTTAAAAGAATAGTTAGAGTTCCTGCATCTTTTAAACAGATTAGAGCAAATATTATAGCCGATTTTAATGAACACCAAGAACCTGGGCTTCTAAAGGAAAATAATCTGTTCTTTAAGGGGATATAGTCTTCCCTTGTCAAAGGAATTTAATACTCTAATGGCCGTTTTCTCATTACATGATTATCTTTTTTCCCAACGAAAAACTCCACATTAAAGAAATTTGGTTTTCTCAATGTCTCATTTGCTTCTATTCTGTCGCAAAACTAACCAGCACTCATCTGCCAATTATTTATTTTCCTTATATTTGCCGTAAATATAAATTCAATCAGCTGACGCCCAACTTTTACATGTATTTTGAGAGGTGTTGCCAGCTGAAAACAATGTTTTTTGTCGGTATATTGAGAAACCCAAAATTGTTAACAGACAGTTTATCGGTCTAATAAATTTATGTTGACATTAAGTAACAGACAGTTTGTAGGTACATTGAGAAAATGGCCATAAAAGTTATGGCTCTGATAGAGTTCCCAGTAGTGTACTTCTGAAATGCTTATGTTCCTTAACTTCTCCTATATCCTCTTTCTACAATGTTTCACATTGAAAAGGATATTTCTGCGATAACTGGAAAAAATCTTTCATTATACTTTTGCTTAAATCCGAATGTAGATCCAATATTTCATTGCAGTATTACAAAATGGAGTGTTATTCCCAAACTCTTTGAAAAAATCGTAACTAATATTACATCACATCTACCCACATTTTAAAAAATAAGCGCGCAATTATGCGCTACGCAATCAGACATAAAGAGATGCAGTTAAGTAAGTGAACGAACTGTTAACAAGTTTTATAAAAAAAATAACATTTCAAGTGCCACGGCGCACAGAGGGATTTGTCCATACAATGTTTGGCAAAAAATATAAGGAGTGCTCGTAGAATGTTAAAATTTAGCTCTGAGCCTTTATTTTAAATATTAGTTATGTTTAATAATTTTCTTAAACTTTTTTTGGCAAATATTATTATTTCAAATAATCACATGGTTTTGTTTTTCTTTTTTTGTTATGCACTTTTTCGATATTGCTGTCAATCAGTTATTAAAAAGTAAAAGCCTAAAGGTATACAAAACCTTTTATTGTAAATATGCATTGCAGTTTATTGTAAATATTCACAAAAAATACGTGAGTTTTATCACAAAATTTATAAGTTTGTTCAGCGATCGCAAAAAGTCGCAGAATTTTTTTACATATAATGAAAGAAAACATTCCAAACTTTCATTTAGTAGTATTACCAACACGGAGGTAGACCGAGCTAACTTATTTTTTTTCTAATGAAAACTGCAAATGCTAAATTTTTTGGAGTCATTTTGATTTGCTCAGATCTCTTAAACTATGTATATAATTTAAATATTTTTTCTTTCCTATTAAATTTAAGATACAATATTTTAATATAAATGCTCTAAAACTATTGGTAGTTGAACCATATTTATTGTATAAACAGCTGAAATGTAGTAAAATTTTCATCAGTTTTCGTTGCATAATATTTAGATAACTTTAACACACTCTTTTTTATACAAAATTTTATTTTTTTCGAAAACAAATCATGGTTTTCTACTAATGAAACAGTTCTTTACAGAATTGCATCATTAGATTTCTAAAAAATAACTGTAAAAAAATAGACTTTTTGCCAAAAAAATACCACTGTGCGCCGCAGTTAGAGCATTTGTATTAAAATATAGTATTTTAAATTTAATAGGAAAGAAAAAATATTTAAATTATATATATAGTTTAAGAGATCTGAGCAAATCAAAATGACTCCAAAAAATTTAGCATTTGCAGTTTTCATTAGAAAAAAAATAAGTTAGCTCGGTCTACCTCCGTGTTGGTAATACTACTAAATGAAAGTTTGGAATGTTTTCTATCATTTTATGTAAAAAAATTCTGCGACTTTTTGCGATCGCTGAACAAACTTATAAATTTTGTGATAAAACTCACGTATTTTTTGTGAATATTTACAACTGCAATGTATACTTTTAGGCTTCTACTTTTACTTTTTAATAACTGATTGACAGCAATATCGAAAAAGTGCATAACAAAAAAAGAAAAACAAAACCATATGATTATTTGAAATAATAATATTTGCCAAAAAAAATTTAAGAAAATTATTAAACGTAACTAATATTTAAAATGGGTTCATTTTGTGTTTCATATAGTGAATTGTGCAAGGAACTTATAAATTGCAATAATAATGTGGATTTATTAAGTGATTTCATAAAAACAAAAAACATGGTGCTTACTATTAAAGAAATTCAAATTGTGAAAAAATCAGTTCAAAAGCGATTTCTTAGCCACTTTTTTAAACGTTGGGCCGAATCTCACAAATTTTGGGTTCTATGGGCGGTGGGTAGAGGGCGTGGCCAATTTCGATGAAACTTTATATTTTTCTTAATTGAGCTAAATAAAGGCTCAGAGCAAAATTTCAAAAACTTTGGGCCAAAAAAAAATTTTGGGTTCTATGGGCGGTGGGTGGAGGGCGTGGCCAATTTCGATGAAACTTTATATTTTTCTTAATTGAGCTAAATAAAGGCTCAGAGCAAAATTTCAAAAACTTTGGGCCAAAAAAAAATTTTGGGTTCTATGGGCGGTGGGTGGAGGGCGTGGCCAATTTTGATGAAACTTTATATTTTTCTTAATTGAGCTAAATAAAGGCTCAGAGCAAAATTTCAAAAACTTTGGGCCAAAAAAAATTTTGGGTTCTATGGGCGGTGGGTGGAGGGCGTGGCCAATTTTTATGAAACTTTATATTTTTCTTAATTGAGCTAAATAAAGGCTCAGAGCAAAATTTCAAAAACTTTGGGCCAAAAAAAAATTTTGGGTTCTATGGGCGGTGGGTGGAGGGCGTGGCCAATTTTGATGAAACTTTATATTTTTCTTAATTGAGCTAAATAAAGGCTCAGAGCAAAATTTTAACATTCTACGAGCACTCCTTATATTTTTTGCCAAACATTGTATGGACAAATCCCTCTGTGCGGCGTCCCCTTACTTCGAAGCGGGTTTGTAAGGGAGAATACTAAAAGATAGCTGTAAAAAAACATTCAGTGTGCATAGCTGATGTTACGTTTACCAGTTTTTGTGTCAAAAATGTATTGCTTCAAAGTGGGAACTCACCCTATAAAATTCATGCCTTCCGTAAGAGAGATAGTAAGCGAATCTCAGACATTTCTCCCTTACAACCCTGCTACGTTTGAAGCTCAATTTTTTATTGGGTAGTATCTTTCTTACTATCACCATTCCAACATGGATTTAAAAAAAAGACGTATGACTTCTACTTATCTTTTGGACTTTACAACGGTGATATCCTCATACTATTCTAGCATGCAAACTGCTACAGTCGAAAAATCATTGTATATTTTTATTTTAATACAAAAGAGTTTATTTTGAGACATAAAAAATATTTTTATTTCAGTTTATTACAAATAGGTTCCGGTGTTGAAAATAAAAAATTATGTCGGCTAGGCATAAAATATTCCCAAACACGTTTTTTCAAAAAATTGTGGTCAATGGTTGATATCTGCGCGATAATGTTGTTTTTAAGCTCTTGAACAATTGTGCGATAATTGCTGTACACATTCGATTTACACAAACCCCACAAAAAATAGTCTATAGGTGTCAAATCGCGTGATATTGGTAACCAATTCACTCCTCCATTACAAGAAATAATGCGAGTTTCGAACTTTTCGTTCAAACGATCCATTGTTTCTCTTGTCGTGAGGCAAGTGGCACCATCCTGCTGAATCGTATAGTAAATACTCGAAAATATTGATGTAAAGCTTTCCTTAGCTACAAAAGCTCAACATTGTCTTCATTGCGCAAAAATAATCTACTTATGTTTGTACTTATGGTGTGGTAAAAATTTGATGGATCTAAACTCGAGAAAATGTAAACATGTGTTATTCTACAGAAGAAGTCTAATATTCTGTAGCTACACGCAGAGCAAAAAAAATGTTTAGTAATGGTCACCTCCAACAAAACTATTTTAAAAGAAAATTTTAAACATTATATGTCTAATTTAACAATTAGTCACAATAACATGTTCGGAGGCAACCATAATATGTTTGTGGCTTCCTGATGGAGGACTAGTTTAACCATAGCTGACAATAATACGGTTAAATCAAACATAATATGTTCAACATTTTCTTTAAAAATAGTGTTGTTGGAGGTGACCATATAACTATAAACATTTTTTTTTTTAAAGCGGAGACTTTCCTTGTTCTAGGTGTATTACTTGATCATAATCTGTGTTTTAATGCATATATATTGCAGACTGTCAATAAAGCCAAAGGTGTCCTTATTAAACGTTGGAAAAGGGAGTATGTTTATCCATATGTTATAAGACAATTATATATTTCAAAAAAGGAATTTAATAAACTTATTATTTGAAATATTATCCCAATTTAATTTTAAATAAGTTTTAATTTGTTGGTGGTTAAGCAGGTCTATATGAATAAGTAGACTTCAACTATACTTTTGAAAGCATTATAGAACCGAATAGAACGTGTTTTTTGTATGAAATATCTGTCTATTCTTCGACCAGAATGTGAAACCTTCCATGACATTGTTTAATTTCTTTAATTTTGTTTTTTAGTTCTAGGTGTTTTAATATATAAAACTGGTGAATTTGTCCAATATCGTTGATTCCGCTGGAATGTTGTAGTTCTTAGCATGAAGATATGCTGGAATTTTTTAATTGTCTTAACAGGCGTTCCATCCTTGGCAACACAACAGGCTAATATTTTACCCAATGATTAATTTTTGGCAGCGTATTTTAGTAATGTATTCTTTACCGTCTTTTAAGAACTACTTGGAACGGAGTTAATTTTATTGGCGCACATTTATGTCGAATTTGGAGACTAATTAAAGGTGATTTATAAGTCGCGACATTGACGAACGTTTGCAACACATTATTTTAAGGCACTACAGAGACCTTACTTTGTTTTTTAATCCCGTTCGAAATATCTCCAGAGATAACATCTGAATAAAAATATATTTAACATTCAACATTTTTTTTTATTTTTCGAATTTATTCTAAGAGCTAAATTTCAGTTATGTATTTATAAAGCAATTTGTAATCAATAAATAGTCCTATTCCTTCAATTTTAAGGAATGATTTTATACACTACCAGACTATTATCATGTATCTTCCTGTTATAATAAAGTAACTTATGAAAAGAAATAATTCCCAGTTTCTATTTGTTAAAATATAATTAATATTTGGAACACTTTCACACAAATTGGTACATATTTACATTGTACAGTGAACATTTTTTTGGAATACATATTTGGAATTGTCTTGGTTTTTTTAACAAGAACACCCGATTTTGTTACCGATTTGTATTTACATCTTCATAATGTTTTCTATTTATTTTACGTTTTGTTTTGATATTCTTCACATAAAGTTTGCCCAATAATACAATTAGAAAAATACTTTAATTACCGATACAATTACAAAAAAAGTAATGAAAACGTATATAAATTAAACATTATTAAAATAACCGGTTTATTATTCCAACATAACCGGTTTATTCGATATTCGAAAAGTGGACATTTTAAAACAACCGTCTTAAGCAAAACTTTAATAACCGGTTAAAACCGGTCGAATATTTACCGTCCGATCTTCCTAGAAGATACCTAATTAATTAATATTCGCGCAAAGAATTTTTACATGAATTTTAACTTCAAGCCATAATGTGGTTCTGGCGGATCCATGATTGCCCATGGGTCCCAAATAGGTTAGCCCCTTAAAAAAATGTTTTTAAATACTTTTTATATGTTTCTATTTTATTATTTTGATCCACTGTTTTAAGAGTACATTTACTTAAGACAAGTTTGTGCATGTTGCATACTTGTTTGTAAGTCTATTTATTAATACTTATACTTACATCTATTCATTCACAAAGGCAACAAAACTAAATAACAAATAAATAATAGTGTGTTATATTACTTTATAAATTGTAACGTCTCTTGACTTTCTTAACATTTTACAAAAGAACAAAAACATTGAACAGAACATCTACTCCAAAATGGTTTAAAGTTAATGCACAAACAAAGTAGAATTATTATTTGAAATTTAAAATTTTTGGAGTAAGATTTTTACCAAAAAGGAAGGAAAAAGGATTGAAACAGCGGTTCCAGCTTTATCAAAACAATTTCAAGTTTGTCATTCCGTTTGTTGTTTCTACAATATTAATATTAGACCCTACAAAGTATATTTATTCACTATGCTTTTTTAACCACAATTGATTCGTTTAAAAATGTTAACCACGAAATTAACCATTTTGCTATTTTCTAACACTTTAAACGATATCTGCTGGCGTTTAAAGCCAGCTGCTTCAGTCAGCTGTTATTTTTAGCAAAAGTAATGGTGGTTTATTAACACCAGCATTTTCGTTGTGCTGGTGAAGAGCGAAGTTGATTTAACGATGCCTGTCGGTATCTTGAAATGGGTATTCCGAAGACCCCAAGAATTATGGGGACTTCGTTAATATATATTTATGTCAGAAAAGCTCCGTTCAATCTTTGGCGTGAGGCAAAAAGGTTTAAGTCAAAACCAGTAGTTTTTCATAATGTTAAATTGAAAATTATTTATTTGGTGTATTTCATAGACTTTTTTCCTAAAGAGCAGATAATTACGATTAGAAGCAATTGTGATAGACTTAAGGTTTTGATACCAAACAAAAGAGATATTGAATAAATTACAATCAAACACTCAAAATACGTTTTTTGACTTAAGAACTTAATTAATTAAAATTCAATTTTTCATCGGGTTCTTACTGGCGATGACATCATGATACAATAGGACTACCTGTAATGCAAAAAGTCGTGTCTGAAACCAGACCAGTACATGTACACTTAATACTTTAAGTTGCCTTGAGTAAAGTTTTAATTTTTTCACGCATAACTTTCTCAACTTTAATTAAAAGTATTTGTATTTTATTAACCTTTTTCCAACTTTATTAATAATCTACAAACCCAGTTAAGGATCACTGTGACGTTAGCAATCTTTGTCGCCAGGTACGAGTATTATGCTAATTTTGGATTATAGCCTTAAGTTTACTGGTGTAGAACAAATGTTATATAATTTCATTTATTCTCTCATTATACAGCCACATGTTTTCACCAGACCGGAAATTGTTTACAACTTCCACTTTCTGCAAATGAATGTGGATTTCAAATAATAAAACACATCCCAGCAAAAACTTTCATTACATTTTACCAACAACTACCAATAGAGCAACTTCCTAAAGGCATCATCTTTCATACCTAATCGCTTCTCGCAACATAACACCAATTTACAAAGTTCTTTCTTGTAACTTACACGTTTTTTGCTATTCATGAACACAGAAAAAAATCAATGTTAAATTAAAATTGAGCAATGTTGATTAAAAATCAAAATAAATTTCTGCAAAAGTATGGACATTATTTAAAATTATCATTGTTTCATATTAATTTTAAACGAAAAATGTTAAAATTACATTGTTCAATATTGAATCTTTAAAATTCTATTTCATTAGTGTTGTATAGAAACAATAACAACACTAAGAAAAGAAAAACATAAATTTTTTAATTTTCATGTTTGAAATTATTTATAGTAGGAAAGAAAATTCCCATATTCTTTTTGTTAAAATCAAATCCAATTTTTTAAGTAGAATGATGATGGAAACCATATCGGGCCATTCTGCTGGTGTCTTTTAATTGTGAGTGCTTCTGCAAACAAAGGAAAACATGTGTTACAGGAAAAACAATAATTATATTCTGTCTCTCTTCCGCGGGTAGGTGTTTAGAACTATTCTTAAATAAATGCAATTGTTTTCTCTGAAGCTTCTTCTTTCTGCTATTTCACACTCAAACCAATTCGATTTTACATGAAATTCACGTTGTTTCAATTTGAAATAACTTTCATTCAACGTAATTCGGATTGTTATTTCAATATGAATGTCATTTTGCTTTAACTTTACGGCAATGTTAAATTAACATGATTGATAGTTATTTTAAAAGAAGATAATGTTGTTTGCAAGTTATCGTAAAATCATGTTTAATTAACATGAAGTAACTATGAAGCATAATCACTACCGAACAATTTAAAACGAACTTTGTTTTCAAAGATTTTACATTGATATTTTTCTGTGTAAATATGAGTCCGTCGACATTATTAAAATTCAAATACTCTGATGTACTCATATTCACAATAAGGTTGATTTATAAGTCTTTGTTGCAATAAGTATGAATCCAATTTTAAGTCCGTTTAATTCATACATAACCTTAGCTTGTTTTATAATTTTCGGAAAATACTTATTAAACTTACAATTGATTCAACTCAGATCATTCATCTACCGTTTTAACTCAACAGAGGAAATTCTGAATACCAAAACGTCATTTGCAATACAACCGAACAAAGTCATGAACTCCTAAACGCAACGATAAATGCATAATAAAAGTTATCGATGCGCCAGCAACAACACGCAAATTGGTCATTATTAATTTTATTGTTACTTTGTTGGCATTTTCTTTTACAAAATAAACAAAACCCGCATCACTGCAATGTGTTTTGTGTTTTGGAACTCACTCACACACACAACCTCATTTTCAGGGCTGCCATGACTTTGATTTTTCAGGGACAAATCTGGCAGTCGTGACTTTAAAGAGTTTGTTTTTAAAATCTTCGTTTTAAAAATTATGTCGAAGTGAATTTAAAAAAAGTAAGACAGTGCAGTTAAGGGTTAATTTTTTACTAAAATCCCAAGCGGTGGTCAACACCTTTCTTACGACGTATTGGAAAAAAAATCGGGCAATGGTTGAGTTAAATATATTTTCTTTAAAATCAAATTGAAAAGTTTAAAAAAACTGACATAAATATCTCGCTATCTCGAGTCTGTGTTTAGATTTTGTAAATGTTTTAATTCATAAAGAATTCCTTAATATTTATTATATGTGGCCATTCACTGGACAAAAAAAATATTGTGGGAATCATCATAAAAAATGTCGAAGTTAATTTTTTCTCCCCATGTAAGGTGAGTCTATATCTATAGCTTCAATGCTTACCAAAGGTTGGCTTAAGCAGAAAGTATGTGAAATATTGAGGAAATAGGACTATTGTAAGAAAGCTTTATAAATTGAAATTTGACTTAACAACTAAAAAAATCACAATTGTTCTAAAAATATCCATGACACAAGCTGTATATGTTTACATTGCAGTGTTGCCACCTCAGGTGTAATTACACATATCATGTGTAATTCTGTTTTTCATGTGTAGCCCATGTGTAATTGACTTCATGTGTAATTCATGTGTAATTTTAAATATTAAGGTTTTGTAGCACTGATTTTTGTTATTATTTCGTCACAAGATGTAAAAAGGTTTGATATTCTTGACAAATCTTAATTTTCTTTCAACAAAAAAAATAATTGATTCAATTATCACATTAATTAAATTTAAATACTTTTTAAATAATTTTTTTAATTGATAAAAAACTACTAATAATTTGTTCTGTGTACTAACCATTTGGCATTTAAATAGCTTTTGTCACAATTAATCACCTATAACGACGAAACATCCTGGGTACGTTATTCTTTTTTTTATTTCAAAAGAGTGGATTATTGACTGCAAAAAAAATTTTGGAGATTCTCAAAAGCACAATTATAGAAAAAGGAATTCCTTTTGAGAATCTAGTTGGATTTGCACCAGGTACGCCTAATTTTATGTATAAGTCAGATGTTAAGTTGTTAAAAGACGAAAAGCCAGATATTGGTTTGATGAAATGCTCGTGCCACCCAATTTTTTGAAATAATAAATTCCTTGGGAGACAGATTATTTCAAATATTTATTTGTGTTTTTATCTTTTCAAATGCTGCTGCGGAAAGAATATTGAGCAAGTTAAACAAATGTACGACAGATTTAAAAAAAATACATAGAAATGGTGGACCAAAAAAAATGTATCTTGATGTAAATGTGATGTTTCTTACTTTATTTATTTTTATGTTATAAATTACTTAAAAAAGCGTATGAATTTTTTGCTTTGAACAGTTATTGGTTATGAAATAAAAAACGATGACTAGTTAATTTTTTGAAAAAAAAAAAAATTAAAAGTTTATATATATTATGAAATTCGAAACAAAGCTCGTGAGTTTGCGAATAAAAGATAGCATGTGTAATTTGTATTTTCATGTTTAATTTTGGCATGATCCATGTGTAATTTACCATTTCGTTGGTGGCAACACTGTTACATTGGTACTTCAAGTTGTACAAATAAAAAAAAAACAAAAAAAAAAAAAAAAAACAATAAACAAATGTACTCAGGTATTCAAGACAAAGTCTTGCAGAAAGAGTACGAAAAACAGAAGAAAAGAAACATGTAAATAAATTGAAAAATGATAATTACAGCAAATTTCGAACCACCAGTACTACTAGTTAAAGATTGATGTTTGACTGTTGGCTGGCAGGCACCACAGGGGTGCAGAGGGTAGAACTGCAAGAAATTCTGATGATGAGAATGTGTTTATTCTCGTTCGATCCCCAGTTCAGCCAAGAATAAAAATTATCAATAAAAAATACTAAATGCTGTCCGTTGCTAAGCGCATAACTTGAGAACGGCTGGACCGATTTGGACGATTTTTTTTTCTAATGACCGCCGCTCACTTTTACGCCTACTTTTTTCGATTTACCCAAAATCAGAAAACGGCTCCATCGATTTGAGTTATTAACAAAATTCTCCAGTATTTCATTTTTTATTTTTATTTAGATAATCCCGAGCAGCGCCGGGACCAAACAGCTAGTTATGAATAAAAATTTCAATTAGTTTTATGTTGTAAAATTCCTTTCTTCAGTAAAATAATTTAATGAAAATTAAATTTGATGAGCACAAGCCTAATTAAATATTCAAAGTTATAATAAATATTTTTGCCTACAAAATACGTTCTTTGTTTATTAAATTAATTAAATTAAATAATGAGTCACTGCAGTTAAAAAGTAAGTAGTTTTTAACGAAATTCCTCTTTACAATACTCGTTACTTCGCAAGAGAATTTTTTGCTGGGATGTTATTGGGCTGTTTGTTTGATTTAATAAAGTTCATTATTTTACCGTTTTTATTTTTGTAAAAAACTATACAAAATATATTATTTCCTAATATTTTGCAAACGTTTTCATATACAAATGGGTGTTAAGTTTTTTTTATACCAATTTGAACTACAAATCTGTTAACAGTTTTTTTCTAGAAACCAAATAGCATAACTCTTGTGTTTTTTTTTTAACAAAACCTTTTACTTAAGTCCTCTTAAAGTAAAAACAACCGTAAATTAAAGTGATTTTGTGTATGAGTGCGTACAAAATAAGTGAACCATAAATATCTGTAAGGACTTTTCCTTAAGTAAACACTTTTAAAAATGATGTGCTAAATTAAACATAATTAAAAACTATTTATCATACAAATGCAGGAGAGTCCTTGTGAAAGGAACCTAACAAAAATGTGTAGAAGGAGCCTTAAAAAAATGTAACAAATAACCTGGCTGGCCTACACGGCCTAAATATTTTAACTAAAACGTTTAAAAAGTCATATACACTTACATATACCAGAAAAAAGGACTTACTTGAAATGATTTATTAATGAACACATATGTTTTAAGCCAAGTGTTTAAGGATGTGGGAAAGAGCTTATAATATGCGTGTATGTGTGTAAATTGGAATACCTGCTAAACAGTTAAGTTTTTGTTAGCAGCTAACTTAGGCCAAAGATGTTGCAAACACTTTAACATATCGTTAATATTTAATATTTAAAGAAAAATTCTCGAAAGTATAAATATTACAACTTATGGCCGATTTCACCAATTTATTTGTATAAAAATTTTTATTTAAAATTAGTTTTTCGTGTCAAACAAAAATAAAATAATATGAAAAACTATATTTAAATATGAATTGAAATTAAATAGAATTGGTGAAATTGGCCATTGGCCCAACTTTAGTAGTGTCTGAGAAAAATGTGAAAAATGATAAAATAACTCGATCCTATTATAAAATACAAATTAGGCGAGTTACTGAACCGAGTTTTATCTAAATTAAAATTATTAAATTAAGAGATTTATGGGAATTGACTTAATACCTTAAATAAAGACCTGCAGTTAGACTAATGATCTTTAACAAAAGTTTCTTTTAAGAAATTTATGATATTGAATTTTGGCTAGGACTCATTTAGTCTGGATATTGGTAGCATAATTGTGGATTTGCATACCAAGAGGTTTCAGTTGTAGGTATATTAATTTCTAAGCATGGGTTCTGCACCTCCAAATCAGATGTGCATGCTACCTGTGATAAATCAGAGGTAGGTGGATTAACCGCTGGGATGCGGCGACCACTTGGAGACTCAATATTTTGCTGGTTTGAACTCATGATATTTTAGAAAGTAGTATTGGTTAAGACTGTATTACGGCGATATGTTACAAGCATAAAGCTGGGTCTAACGAATTCAGCCAACACGTGGTTAGACACACCATAAATAGGCCGCTCCTCTGGAATCAGACGCCTTTTGTAGCCGCCCGCTGCGGGTCCAGACGCTACGTTTGCATATTTTCTAGGTTCGCCCCGCATTTTTTATTTTTGCGGAATCCGACATTAAATGTCGAACGTGCCCCTATCCACCACCCGGGGAGGCGCCCTATGGGAGAGAAACAGCAAAACTCCGCAAGGGGCAAAACTCCGCAAGGGAGGCCCTATGCTCGACAGGGAGCTAAAGGATATAAGAAGAAGAAGAAGAATACCAAGAGGCTGCAACGATTAATTTTAAAAAGTCCAGGAAAACAAATCGATTACATATTATTTTTCGACTTGATTAAAGTTACGTCTCGAGTTTCTTTAAATAGATATGAGGAGCTTACTTCCAAAACCCGCTACTTGCAACTGAAGTAATTTTTTACAAATTGCAAAAAAACGTTTAATAAGCTTAATATGACTTTTTAAGCTGGAATATAGTCCATTTTTGCAAAAGGAAAACTATTTTCCTTGAAAAATAAAGCGACAGCATCTTATTTTAATTGCAAGGAGCGAGTTTTGGAACTACTGCGGTGCGTAGTAGTTTTTCAATTTACTTTTCTACAAGTAGCAAGTTTTATTTTTTGCAAATTATTTTAGTCGGACCTTCTTTCTGGTGAAGGGTATAAAACTAGATTATTAATCAATAACAAAACTAAAAATTTTAATTTAATTTAAATTGATTTCTGCATTAAATAAAAAAATTCATAATCGTAAACCTTTATTTTCCTTAAAATTCCGAAGCGTCAACGGTGCTGTCTAACATATCACGGTAAAACTTTAAACTTTCTATTCCTCACTAGTATATACCAAAAGGCTTTTGAAGAAATTTGTCCACGTCAACCAATTTTTCTGGTTTTGAGTTAACAGTATAAGGTAATCGTCGTGGCTTTTATCATCCTTTTTTAAAATACTTTTGGGAGCTGCACTAGTTGCTGTTGACCTGTAGTGCTCAGCCCCCTGTACACTACCTTTGGTTTTTTTCTCGATAATGATTCGCTTACTTAAAATGCAGCCCACCTGTTTCTTTGAACACAGATAAAACCTCTACTTTCCAGTCCTCAACAGAAACTTACCCATTTTTAAAGACTGTTTCGAATTCTGAAAAAATGTCGGATACTAGTGTGGATTAATCATATTATCGGCTTTTCGAATTTTTTTTTTCGATACGCCCAACAACCCAGTCTGCCGGTAGGAAGGAGTGTCCGACAACAACACAAACCAATAAGGAAAATATTCAATATAGGCAGATTATGGCTGCAAGGGACGATTTTTGTTCTGTTCCATGCAAGGAGATCTCTTTTGTTTCTCACAAAACAATGCAAGGAAAATGTTTTGGAACTCACTCCAATTTTCAGAGTAATTTACAGAGGTCAGCAAGAGACTTTTTTTCTTTTTCACTTCAGATACTGATACTGCAGGGTTATCTGTCAAAAGTCAAATAAAAAAATGTAGGTAAAGAGTTTTGGAACTCAGCGTCTCATATGTACTCTAGATTTCCTGTTCGTAAAGCTTAACAGAAATTTTGCTATAACGATGTAGTGTTTTGGGTTTTTGTAAACTGTGGACTCTTATTCTTCTGCTTATCCTTTAAGCACTAGTCCTGTATAAGTAACTTTTCAATCCTTCGTTCGAAACTTATAACATCAGTTCCTCTAAGTCCATTATTTCCAAAAATCCCAAGCGATAATTGCACATTCGTTTAATCTTAATAAATATTTACTCTGTTCGGAAGTTAACCCAAAAGACATTGCTATACGTTCAAGATGCCTAACTTTGAATGTGTTCTTATAAACACGAAGTTTCTGTTCGAATTCAAGTACACGCAGAAAAAAAAACATTTTTCGTCATCACCAACAACACTATTTTTAACAGGAATTGTTTAAACATATTATGATTACAATAATTAGTATTGTGGTTATCTTGTTGAACTATTTATGGTTTTTAATCCAAATTTTTAATAATTTTAATTAGGCTTAAGTTCATTAAATTTAATTTTCATTAAACTATTTTTATGAAGAAAGGAATTTTACAACATGAAAATTAATTAAAATTGTTATTGATAATCTTTCATTCTCGACCGTGGCTGGGGCTCGAACCCGGGCCGGCAGGTTACCATGACATTTTTCGATCGCAACCACTCGATCTCCTCAGATGGATTCGCCGTTTTACACTCGCAGCCATCGACGACTGCTGACGTCAATAGTCAAACATCAATCCTTAAACCAAATTGTATTTTAACCTTTGGTAGATCGAAGTTTGCTTTTTTAAATGATTATCCATTTTAATTGATTCTACATATTCTTCCTTACTTCTGTTTTTTCGTACTTTTTGTCAAGAATTTTTCTTGAAGTCCAAAGTTCATTTTTTGTTTTTTCATTTTTTTGTCCTTCCTTTTCTTGTTGACCTTTTTCAGTACAACTTGAAGGACAAATGAATACAAAGAGCTCGTGCCCTAGCTTTAACAATAATTAGTATTGTGGTTATCTTGTTGAACTATTTATGGTTTTTAATCCAAATTTTTAATAATTTTAATTAGGCTTAAGTTCATTAAATTTAATTTTCATTAAATTATTTTTATGAAGAAAGGAATTTTACAACATGAAAATTAATTAAAATTGTTATTGATAATCTTTCATTCTCGACCGTGGCTGGGGCTCGAACCCGGGCCGGCAGGTTACCATGACATGTTTCGATCGCAACCACTCGATCTCCTCAGATGGATTTGCCGTTTTACACTCGCAGCCATCGACGACTGCTGACGTCAATAGTCAAACATCAATCCTTAAACCAAATTGTATTTTAACCTTTGGTAGATCGAAGTATGCTTTTTTGAATGATTATCCATTTTAATTGATTCTACATGTTCTTCCTTACTTCTGTTTTTTCGTACTTTTTGTCAAGAATTTTGCTTGAAGTCCAAAGTACATTTTTTGTTTTTTCATTTTTTTGTCCTTCCTTTTCTTGTTGACTACTGATTACTTTAACCATACTTTTGTCATCGAAAACCCTTTTATGGTTAAATAAGGCTTCCAACAAAAACTCAAAACCATGTTATAGTTGTTACAAAATATGCGGTAAAATATTTAAAAAGGCTTGAACAACACCCAAATCCACTAGCTCGAAATATCTTAAATCATGGCGGCCACACTCGCTTAAGAAGAAGAGACACTGCAGCACTTACCCAGTTAGATGAGCGATAAACACTTATATATGTGAACAGAACCCGTGATGAAGAACATTTTTGTCTGGCAATGGCAGGACATAAATAAAGTATTAGGATAAGATTTGATTAATTATTGTTAGTTCATATTAAATATATGAAGATTCAATAAATAAATATTGAAAAAAAAAAAAAAAAAAAAAAAAAAAAAAAATGTTATAGTTGTCTCGGAATATGTTATGGTTATGTTATATGTATAGTTTTTATTTGAGGTGAACATATCGAAAAATGTATTTTCTCTGTGTGCACCCAATTTATTTTTGGGAAAACAGATTAGGCTTAAGGAATTCCGATGGAATTACTAAAACATCAGCAGGCAATATTCCCTTCACATTTTAAAATAGTTGCCTAAGCCTTATAATAGTAGTATAGAAAAAACTTTTCACACTTTCTCACCGTTTAATACTTATAATCTCAACACTTTAACAACTGTTACACTATTTCGCTAACAAAAAACCTGTATACAGATTTCTAACTATTAACTTTTAGATCTAATGCCGACATGAAATATGCTTAAAATATGCTTAAAGTATACGCATAAAATCTCCATTGTGTTTTATGCGAACTGTCTTCCTTATACCACATTACATCTAGAAATTTTTACAATTATCCCTATAAAGTTAAAATATTCATCTTAGCCGAATCGTTAATACCCTACACGAAGAATGAGAAGCATATTTACTTAGAGTGTAGAATGATATCACAGTCAAAATGTAAAGAGTCATTTTTAAAAATTTTATGATCATAAAATTATTTATATACGACTATATTTAACCAATTGATTCCAATCTATTTTATTAAGAGCACGAGATTTTAATTAATTAAGACTGAATTTTAACGTATTAGTTTTAATTTGACGTTTCCACTTGTGTGAACCTATTCCCCTGCTGCCCTGTGGGTTCCACTTGATAGCCTGTCTTGCGATGTCATCTGCTGGTGGCCTTCTGATTTCAAAATGGACTTGTTGTTGTTGTGTTGTTAACCATAGGCGATTGTTCGTAATAGTTCTGGGGGAAAAATATGCGCAGGATTTCCGTAGGCACGTATTTGAAATATCGATATCTTCATGATAACTATGATTTGACAGCTAAGAATGCCAAACTGAGTTAAAATTTCTGTTCAGCGAGGCTTGGCAAGTCATCATGCATTGTTTAACGGTAGAACAACACTTTCAAATTGTAAAAATTTACTTAAAAAAAAAATAAATTTAATCTGTTCGAGTTCGACCATTTTTCGAAGCTCATCTCTGGTTAAATGGCTATCTTCTTTAAAGGTCAAGTCCAGGTTATTCAGGGACTGTTTTACATCTCTGAACGATCTGGGGAAACACAATGATGAGCCAGCCGCTTGCTTGGCAAACAGAGGCGCTCGCCGTTTAATTATATTCTCTGATCCTTTCTTCGATGTCCCTGTCGGTCATATTAAGGGGATGATACAACATGGTTCGAATGTGAATTCCTTCACACATGGAAGTCCACTTCTGGGTTAGGACAATCCAAGAGATTTGTGAAACTGTACCGTGGCAAAGCAGGTAGCCAACTTCTGCTTGGGAAGACGTAACTTAGGTTACTTGTTGGCCTATTTACGTTAAACTGCGTTTTTAGATACGATAATTTTGTTATGGGCAATTTAAGTACCAAGATTTTCAGATTTTGTGAGGTTGATGAAGAAACGTCAGAATATCTGTTCTGCTGCTGTGTCGCCTAGGGGACTTTTAGGTGGATAATTTTAAGGAGGCAAATGATTAGACCAACTTAAATTTATGATCTTTCGTAGCCTGAACCTTCGTGGTAAGATACACAGGCTGCACAAAATATCCTCTGGTGGAGGTGCTTATGGCCTTCTACATATCTATCTATCTATCCATCTACGTCAATAAGCAAAAATTTAGTATATGAGGCGATGACGATCCGCAAGCGGTTAACGAATAACCATTAGGTCTATTAAAAACTAACTGTTACGAAATCGAACCATTGGAGCGATTGGAAGCATTTGAGTTTGATTGATACTAAACGAAAGAGAAAAAATTAAGTTAAACCTTTTTAAAAACCCAAAAAAATTTTTACTATTAAAGACAGCAATAAATTTTGGTTATGACTAGTAAATAATGTGTTAACAGATGCACACTTGAGTCCAAAACTCCTCTCCTACATATTATGCTGACCTTGCTAGGATTCAATGATAAATAGTTTAAGAGAGATAAAAAAATGTTTGACACCAAATTTGTTTCTTTTCGTTGAGTCTTTCAACTGTGAGCGCGTTGCATAAATCAGATGTATTGGGTCCCAGATCAAGATTTCTTGGTGTTACACACTAAATGACCAACTTAATGTTTCTTCATTCACGACTCGAGGTGGCGGAGGGTATAAAAAATATAAACAAAAACCAGGAGAAACACAAAATTTAATTACGCAACTACAATGTTTGGAACTCCAACAGCGTTGCTGACAGGTTTACACTTTGTATACTTAACATCCTCCATAAGGATTCACTGAACTAAACAAAGAATCATCATGCATTAGTTTTACATTTAAGTATGGCCCCCTGCATGTGTGCTTGTATATGTATGTGTTTGTTGCAAAAGGAAGGATGTTTTGTAAGCTTGACGGGAACAAACCATTAAATTTACATTAAGCACCAGAAGTTTATTTATTTACACTTTGCAGCAACCCACTTTTAGAGTAAAAAATGATGCCTGTAGTCGTTGAAAAATAAACAAGAATTTTGGATAGCAAACACTATAAAAAGAAGAGACTCGGCAACATTTTAGTAAATTTTAAAATATTATCAAGCAAATACGAGGGTGATAGACGAAATTTTAGAAAATGATTTTATTAAAGCAAACAGAAAGTATTAATTATAAAAGATAGTTTATTAAAAATGATTAAAAGTCAAAAATCCACAAATATTGATCTTAATATTTCAACTTAAACTCTTTATTATAATATCATGGGGACGGAAAATTTTAAAGATGTGTTAAGCTTTTACTGCCTTGCTAAACTCTCTGATGGTATTCCCAGATCAAACTGATTGCAGAAAAACAGTTCGCCAGCTACTGTTCAATGTCAGTGAATTAAAACTCTTTAATATTTTAAGAACTAGGCCGTGGCCTTTGGTTTTTCAATCCAATAAAATCAGTTTTAGTTTAATATTTCAATCTCGAAATGAATCTGGGGAAATTAAAACGTATTTGTCTTGTACTACACTATAACGTTTTCTTCCATTTAATATTTTACTCCATAGAAGAATTTCTATTCAGGACAAAAAAAAAAAAAAAAAAAAAAAAAAAAACGGGAAATCCTGGGAGGAATATTTTCGAAATTATCGGTATTTTTTTGAAGGGAAACTAATCGACCTTAAATGGTACTATCTGCCAATTAATTAATATAAACACAAAAAATACACACAAATTAAAATTTTTAAATCGCAGATAATTTTGAATCTGAATAAATTTTGTGTTAGATTAAAGGATTTAAAAGGGTTTGTATTAAATTTAATTAAATATTTAATTAAAAAAATCAGAACCCCGACTGCAAAAACGACAATTTTTTTCAAGTTATGCACTAAAAAGACCGAAAGAACCTTGATAATAGAAAATAAATTTAAAATTTAAATATAAACACAGTAAAATCTACTTCTGAGCAGAAAGCCAAAATTAATACCAGTTTAAGGTTAAGTACACAGAACCGATTAATTTTATTTCGGTTTCTAATTTTCCATTGTACCTATTCCTCCTTCTTTTATCCAGCCTTACGGAAGATTCGAGTTAATTAAACTAACATACACATCCATTTAATATTTTACTCCATAGAAGAGTTTCTACTCGGGAAAAAAAAAAAAAAAAAAAAAAAAAAAAAAAAATGGGAAATCCTGGGAGAAATATTTTCGAAATTATCGGTATTTTTTTAAAGGGAAACTAATCGACATTAAATGGTACTAACTGCCAATTTATTAATATAAACACAAAAAATACACACAAATTAAAATTTTTAAATCGCTGATAATTTTGAATCTGAATAAATTTTGTTTTAGATTAAAGTATTTAAAAGGGTTTGTATTAAATTTAATTAAATATTTAATTAAAAAAATCAGAACCCCGACTGCAAAAACGACAATTTTTTTCAAGTAATGCACTAAAAAGACCGAAAAAACCTTGATAATAGAAAATAAATTTAAAATTAAATATAAACACAGTAAAATCTACTTCTGAGCAGAAAGCCAAAATTAATACCAGTTTAAAGTCAGAATTAGGCTTTACTTTCTGTTCTGTTACGCTGTCACTTACAATTACTTAACAAGTTTTTGATATTAAGACCCCTTTCACACTCGGCAAGTTACTCTTGCGCAAGTCTCTTGCGCAACTCTTAGTTTGTAGACGTAAGCGGTAAGGTCGGGGTAAAGAAAAAAAAAATTTGTACAGACTTTGTTGTTGTCGGCAAGTAACTTGCGCAACTAACTTGCCGAGTCTGAAAGGGGTCTAACAGATTGGACCGTAACAGAACGGAAAAACTAATCAATTTTACAGGTTTTTTAATAACAAAAACAAATCAGCTGATTCGTAACAGAACAGAAAGTAAAGACTTATTCTGCCTTAAGGTTAAGTACACAGAACCGATTAATTTTATTTCGGTTTCTAATTTTCCATTGTACCTATTCCTCCTTTTTTTATCCAGCCTTACGGAAGATTCGAGTTAATTAAACTAACATACACATCCACAAGATAGGGGCGAAAAACAACTCTTCCTGGACAGTCGGGTGAAAACATTAATGTTTAAATCTTATGCGACACTGATGTGATGCAACTTGTTGTACAATTTAGTCAAGTTGTACAAGCCATTGTTACGTTGGGTGCCTAGTTGACTAGCTGAGTGAGATTTTGTTAATCTAGCCGGACATTAATTAAATCGGACCAAGGGGGAAAAAGTTCTCCCTAGAAGAACTAATCCGACTTTTGAAAAATGAATTTTTTTTAAAATTTTCCCATACTTTTGATTAGCAAATGCATCTTTTAAAAAACTTAAACTGGAACCAGATTCCCTATTTACATAAAAAATAATTGCAAAAATAATGTAAATATTACTGAAATTTGCACCTTTTGTTTACAGTCTTAAAGGAGAGCTTTCAAATTTCATCGTGATGTATAACATTTTAGGGATCGCGACTACCTTTATTTTGTTTTTTTTTTACGTGAATAAAAAAAATCTTTTTTCGCCCAGTAAAAACTTTGCTTACAAAATAAGCAGAAAATAATGAGAACATATTTTTCTACTAGAAAAAGTACTTATTTTTGTTCGCGATGACCCAAAAGTAATCCTTTATAATTTGGCCAATTATAACCTAAAAAATAATTTACATTAAAGTTTTATTAAAATATGTTATTACGAAAAAACACAAAAAATAAGTATGTAGTTACAAATTAATTTTCAAAAAAGTTAAAACACACTAGGTCAAATTGCTTTTATATGCATGACAAATCTTATGGACTTTTTGTTGAAAAAGTGTACAAAATAATAATTTTTTTGAAATGTAAGAAAACATTAATTAAAAAGTGTTTTGGTTGCACAAAATCGTTTATAGCTCTAACACTCACAGCAAAATTATTCTAAAAATTTTATAGTATGTATTACCGAATATCTAACAAACATTAACGAAATATAAAGCAAATTGATTTAAATAATTATTTGAAATCGTATAATAATAACTTATTTAATAACTGAAAATCAAAGTTTTTTGCATGATGTTTCCGAATCCAATTATATCCGAATAGGAGGAATCCGTTAAAGATATAGAGGAGTCGATAAAGATCGATTTGGTGTACGTAGAAAATTCCGAAGCATGTTGTTCGAAAGAATGTAATAAGATAATTCCAGAAAATCTTGCTACACAAAGCCGGCAATTTTTCAAGAATTAAGTAAACCAGAACAAGATTTATCAGAAATCTAACTCATTTCATCTTATTCTACACCGTTTTATCTACCAGAATCCACTCTTAAGTCTAAACCCGTTTTTTGACACACTAGGTCCCTTTTCTCGGAGAAGGTCACATATAACTAATAATCCAAAAAGTGGCGAATAAAGCTACAAAGTAATTTATTCAGGAAGTCATTAAAATTAGGATTGTAAGTAAAGTTTTTGCTGGGCGATTATCCTCAGAAAAAATAATTTATTGTAAACCTCTAAAAACCTTAAAAAGTTTTAAATTTCATCAACTGACGATCAACTTAGTGATTAAATTGTTATGATAGCAATTGTATGTTCCGTTTTTCATTTAAATTCTGATGTAATCTAAAGGCCATTTTAAACTATAATACAAGTCTTAAATGTTTTGACGAAAATGTTTCCATAATTTAATTATTGTTTGAAAATTAAAAAAAAAAAAAAAACATTACAACTTATCAAGGTTGTATTTTTCACAAAATGTTTAAGACTTGTACTATATTGTGAAACTGCCTTAAGCAACATAGTGGGAGTTAACAACAAAAAATAATAAAAAATATTAAAAGCGATTAAAGAAATTTCAAAGAAGTAAGAAAATAAAGTAGGTCAAGTCCGACCATTTGATACCCAACACCACATTATATACATACAATTTTCGAGAGTACCATATCTGGAACCCATGAGAAATCATGGACCCGCAAGAACAAAATTATGTTAAGATTCTTGTAAAAGTTCAGTACAAAGAATATTATTTAAATATCTTTATCTATACGAGGTTTGTTCTCCTTTAAGTGATTTTGGGAAGAGGATTTATATACACGTAGAGAAAAAACATGTTTTTATATGGTCACCTCCAACCAAACTATTTTTAGAGAAAATTTTTAACATATTATGTTGGATTTAACCAAATTATTGTCACCTACAACCATATTATGGTTAAAGAAGTCATTTATCAGGAAGCCACAACCATATTATGATTGCTTCTCAAAATGTTATGGTTAAATTTGACAATAATTTGTTTTTAAATTAACGATAGTATTTTTGTTGGATAAAGAGAATGAACTTTAATAATATAACTTGTTTTAATATTTTATAAATGAAATCAATAATGTCTGTTTTTAATTGTAATATTATTTTAAATGTACAAAATAAATTTTTCTAGTCGTTGACAGTTTTTAGAATAAAACACATCAATTACTAACAATTTTCCTCTTTTTTAAGAGCAACATCCTATGGTTGAAACCCAACTATGCTTTTATTGTTGTTAAGAATATTGTAGCTATTATTAACCATAACATGTTCGGAGGCAACCATAAAATGTTTGTGGCTTCTTGATGGAGTACTAATTTGAACATAATATGGTTGTAGGTGACAATTATATGGTTAAATTAAACAAACTATGTTTAAAATTTTCTTTAAAAATAGCCTTGTTTTAGGTGACAATGTTTAAACATGTTTTTTCTCTGGGTGTTAAAATTATGGTTACACAGAAAAAAATAAAAATTGATTTCAATTAAAAAATTTGCGTTATTAATTAAAAATTTAACTAAATTTGCACCAGTAAACAAATTAATAGTATCAATTAAACCAGTTAATGGTATTAATTAAACGTTTAATTCACTTGATTAAACGTTTAATTTGCTTGATTAAATTTTAAATTAAAACTGATTTTATTTTTGATTAATGCTTTAATTGGTGAGCAATTTTGGAGAATTTTTTCTGTGTAGTTTTGACACTACCAGAAAAACATTTTTTCTCGACATAAAAGCTATCGTAGAAGTTATTGTCGCCAATTTGTATGTCAATACCAGCATTTATAAGAAAGTTATTTTAGACCAAATTTAATCTAAACACAAACATAATAAGATGGGTTATGGGCACCACGACAAATCGTTTGGCCCCCATGGCCAATGGCCATGTGTAATTAAGGACCGATTTTCACCATTTTGCTTGTTTTTGTTTGATTTTTTCGGAAGAAATATTCTTACTATATATGTGATTATATTTATATATATTTAAAAAAGCTTCGCCCATATTATTAAACCTATGTACTAAATTTCATTAAATTATCTTTAACATCGCTGTACTTTGCGCACAAGGTTACAAGGTTCCGGACGGAAGGAAGGTCGGACGGACATCGTTAGATCAACTCAGATAGTGACTGAGTCTGTCGGTTTACTTAAAGGTCTAGGGTCTAGAGCCTTTATTTTTTAATGTAACAACCTCTTCACTATTGCAGCGTCGGTTGCAAATTGTAAAAATTCTTTGTTAATCTTCTTTAAAGAAGCCATTCTGAAGACTTCGAGAAAATCAAAATTTTTCCCACTCTTTTTGAGAGTATACAAGTCCGCGGAAAAATCGTAGTTGCTAAGAAACGCAGGTGGAATAATAAATCTTGCTAAAGTTGCGTATCTTTACAACAAACTTTAAAAAACTGATCTTTAAAATGCTAAATAAAAAGAAACCGTCAACTAAAATGCAAAAAAACTTCCGTTCGGCTGCCTGACCATGTAACCTTGTTCGTAAACCGAAGAGAAGAAAAACGAGATTATACTATGACAAAAGTCCGCGCCAGCTTCTCTTTAAAAACAGAAAAATCGACTTGAACGAGTAAAATTTAAATTTTCTATTATGGTTAAACTGAAACCTTACTAAATTGCTAAATAAAAGCCGTTAGCTTTAGCTAAAATCTACGACTACAATTTTGCAAAAAAAAAGAGGAATAAAATACATAAGATACTTTAACCATTAACCTTGAGGGGTTTATATAAGTCAGCAACACTCTATTTTTGAATACAAGTGTTTCATAAAGTTAACCTTGTTTGTCGTCTACTCCCTGTTTAGCTCTGTCCTTACCTCCTTTCTAGAAACAATCCTACAACAAATGTTTTGGATCAACAAAATTTAAACGTATAAAATGTTGGAATCTTCAAATGTTTTTCCTTTAGTTCATTTTATTTATTTTTGTTTTGTTGGCTCTCTTGATGTTTGTCTTGTTGTTTAGGAGGTTGGGGGGAGGTTTGGTTAACTGGGGCTGTGTATACTCATAGCGATAGACATCAATTGTATGTACAATATTACACTACTATACCGCGTTAATGATTCTACTATGTATGTGGTAATATTTAGCATTTAGTGAATTTTGTTTTTCTATTCTGTAGGATTTACTCTGGATTCTCCGTATCACTTTCGTTGTGCCTTTTCGCTATTTATTACTCTTAGAGTTGAGTGTTTGCTAAAGGATAATATATTAAAATTATGCCAGAGTTTTTAGTGGGATTTTATTTTATATTTTTATTTATTTTATTTATTTTTATTTATTTTATTATATGTATTCAAAAACAAAACAAAAGGAAAAGTAAAAAAAATTATAGTTGGGCCTGTTCAACCTTATGATACACTACACTGATTGAGACTTATTTATGATATGTAGTCAATTATGGCCGTCCTGACAAATTACGGTCCTACTGGACCTGAACAGTTGGCAACACTGACACAAATAGCTAGTCAATATCCACGGGCGGGCTCAGGAAGTGACAATCGGTGTACCAAAAGCTAGGGGAAGTATTAAGATTTCTATGCGTTACAAACTGTAGCATAATCTCATAATATCCTGTCCACATGTGATCGTGTAGAATTTTTTAAAGTAAATTTTTAGGATAAAATAGTTGTAAGTAAAAATGTAGGTATTAAATTTTTATCCAAATTATATTTTTCTGGAATTTAAGAAATTTAGAGTGTTGTCTTTAAATTTAAATCTGTGGCATTTTTACAAATCATCTTGAGTCGATATAAGATAGCAAAAAAGTTTTTTAAATAAACTCGAGAAAAAATCCTTTTTATCAAATAATAAAATAAACAAAATTAAAGAAAAATTTCGTTTATAATACAACATTTTAAACACTAAAACGAAAATGATTTTGAATGAACCTTTTTTTCATTTGTTAAATTTGATTTGAGATATTTTGTCAAAATGCCACAGTAATAAAATAATTTTAAGGAAGCAGTTTTCTTTATTGAAAAAAATAAGAATCGATTAAAACTTTTGAACTTTGCGTGATTAGAAGTAATTAGTTTGTAAAACAAATACGATAATTTGTATAATCAAAAATTGATAAAATCTTGTAGCCTTAAAAATATTTTAATTGCATTTTTTTAGATAAGTCCATCTTTGATTTTTCCTTCTTAGCAATTGAATTAAATGACTTTTAATAAGAGGTCCTTGGGGACACAGAACTCTTGAATAATTAAATACGACACATCAATGTGTTCTTAGTTGTAAAAACAGCATAGAGGCCAATAGAAAGAGGATTTTCTCAGGTAAGTCCACCAGACGGCTTCGATGGTTAAGGTCGAAGAAAAAGTAAGCAGATGCATCCGACCAGGTTAAAATTAGCGGCTTAACGGGTAACCAAGTGATTGAACTGAATACATTCAATCAGGTCCTTTCAAGCTGAAAATGTGTGCCCTTAAAGGGTATACGAAAGTGCTTAATTGTTATAGAGAATAAATTATGAATATTGTGTGTTAACGTTTAAATTGACTTCTTTAAATATGGCCCTCCCGGGGAGTTACATCCTCTGGCGCAAATCAAGTAAAACCAATACCATTGATTCTGCCAAGTTCCAAAATTGACAAATTTCTTAAGATCATACAATTTCTTGATATCGCGGCTGACCAGAGATCCTATCTGGTACCACGGGAGTCTGTAGCCCCCGATCTGACTTTCAGGAAGATTGTCTTGACGGAGGTTTCGACTGTTTGCTGACAGGATTTTTTCGGGGATCATGTGGTGGTTGTGGTTTAGACCCAAAGTCGCGGTTAGGGATAGTAGTGAAAAGCCCACTTAAGGGCCAATTTTTCACCACTTGTGGGAGAGTTCGACCTATGAGAGAACAATCCTTAGGGGCTGTAGATATTCAACAGAAGTTGCTGTTTTTTCCAGCCCGAAGCATGGCGCGAGTGCATAATTTTGCCAAATAATACACTCAAATTAATGTCTGGGTGTTGTGGTAGCTCTCACACTCTGGAGCGGTTGGTAAACAAATAGTTTGTCACCAATGCGGATTAGATCCACCATGAGGTTAGGCCAAAATGCAGGTGCTAGTTATATTACATCCGAAAGTGTTTTTCTAAATATTTCCTCGGGGTCGTATCTCGGCAATATTCAATTAAGTTAAACATGAACTTTTGATCGTTACAAAATATCGATTTGTGTTTGTAATATAAAAAAATAATTTGTCTACGAATCTGTTTTTAGTGAAGTACACGAACGAGCAACTCGTAGATGAAATTTACTATCGAAATAGCGAATCGGTTAGTGAACCCGTTTTACAAATTTTATCTCAAAATCTTCTTGAGTGATAAATGCATTTTTGGCCAACAAATGGAATTTGTGTTATTGGTCAATGGCAAACACTCATGTGGTTCAAAAAACCACTGCATTTACAGAAATTAACTCTATGGTGCTGTGTTCATGAGGTTGGTTTCATTGTATCGGTTTTTTTTTTTTTTTTGATACAAGAGACTGCTTAGTTGAAGTCAATGTAGATCGCCACAGAGGCAACAACTATATACCTTTAGCCAATTGCTAGGGTTGGACATAAGAAATAAGCGATTTCAACAAGACGGTGTCACAACTGACCTATTGTAAACTATAGCCTGGATTGTGAGATTTAATACCTCTATACTTTTTTGTTGCATGCGTCTACAAAGAAGCTCATAGCAAAAATTTAATGGGAAATACCAGCCCTTTTCGTCAAAATGTGTAGCTGAGTCATTGAAAATTTCACTTAATGACTCGATTGCCACAATCGTGTTCATGATGAACGTAACGGGTTATCCATTTTTTGGTTCCAAAATTAAAGTTAAATAAAACACACATTAAGCTATGATTTCGATGAAACTTTTAGTCATTATTAAGCTTGGACCTTGCCATTACGTACGAAATGCAATGCAATGCCTTTTACGGATTTGTTGCAGCAGTCAATCGCTTTGAGGTTGTTTTCGACCACTTTTTCATACATGTCGGGCGGTATCTCGTCGTTTACTTGACAAATGTTGGTTTTCATGAGCGGGTTATCCGCTTAGACACGGTCTTTGAGGTAACAAAAAAAAAAAAGAGTAACGGCGCCAAATCGCATGATCCTGGTGGCCAATTGACGTCGCCAAAATTTGAAATTACGCCTTCTGGAAACTTCTCATGTAAGAAAGCCAAAATCGGTCGTGTTGTATGGCACGTGGCACCGCCTTGTTAAACCACATATCGTCCAGTTCGTAATCATTAATTGTAGGTGAAAAAGGAAAAAAGCCGTAAGATAGACCCAATTGCTGCGAACGCCGTAGAATCGACAACTGCGGGACAATCCGCCATACTTTCACTAGCAGAAGCGATATTTGCGGCAGTGCGCACATTGCGACTATGCACAGCCATGACCACATCTGTAACCCTTCCAGT
Source organism: Pollenia griseotomentosa (assembly GCA_963931875.1). Lineage (NCBI taxonomy): Eukaryota > Metazoa > Arthropoda > Insecta > Diptera > Polleniidae > Pollenia > Pollenia griseotomentosa. The sequence goes on from OZ007560.1 coordinate 114,777,282, forward strand.
CTCTTCAAATTTCTATATAATATTGTTAACTCCTTGCACGGTAGGTCGCTTTTGATGATTACGATAATGAACCACCACTTTTGTGGAAAATTTTAACTATTTTTACGAGTTCTTCGGTTGTTAAACGATCCATATTCGTAAATGGCAAACTTTTCGCTAAAAAAATTATATTTCAGTTGACAGAACGGGGGTTTCGAAACCACTAAATGGATAACCCTGTATGGACGAAGTCAATCGGCACATAAATGTTCTGTTTGTTATACTGCAACTCATATCGCAAATGACTTGCATTTTATTTAAAAGTAAAGTTGTCAATTCCATAATGGAGTAAATTCTTTAATATATTAATCTATTACGCGTCTAATTCTGAATTTGCAGGCAAACAGTGTATCAGCGCATGACCCCATTTATATTTCATATTTTTCTTTAAAACGCATAGAAAATTCTTGAAAGTATGAATAAAAGTTTTCGTGCAGCGTTTTGTTTAGTTTACACATCATTTACATTTCAACCATGTTGTAGATTTCGCGCAGTTTTAGAAAATTTATCGTTAGAATAAATTCGCTTTATGGCTCTGTTTTCTTCCTACTTCATTTTCAGTTTCTCTTTAAGGTTATGTTTTATTTTTTACAGCTAGGAGGTTGTTTTCGGTTTCTACCATAAAATGTTACTTTATATAAATTTGGGTTTTATAAACATTCAAAGTTAAAAGTAAGTATATGTAGATGTATGTAAGTAGTGTTTCCATGTTGGGTTTCAAACAAGGTTCCTTAAAAAAAAACTAAAGGAAAAACCAAATCATAAGTAAAAGTTTTTGATATAAAAGAGTAAAATAGCAGTCCCATATTTAGAAAAAAAAATACAAGCAACTTTTCTTATTAATGTGTTTTGTTTTGGGGGGCAAAAAACAAAATGTGCAGACACAAAATTTCATTATTCAATTTAACTAATGAAACTGAAAATTTCAGTTTAACCACATTACCAAAAAAAAAAAAAAAAAAAAAAAAAAAAAAAAAAAAACGGATAGAATAAAATATACAACAGAAAGACAAATTTATATCCTTTTACGATAATAATCACACACACACTTCCATTCATTCACTCATGTGAATCATGTACTTTCAAGCCAATCTTTTGTAGTTTAGTTTCCTCATTCTTTTTCTAATTTTATTAATTCTAGTTTGTAACGACTAACAACTTTGAATTAAACTACCGAAGGGTGCCAATGACAGTTGCTGTTAGTGTTAAAGAAAGTTCTATTTCTGGTAGCAGCAGGAGTAGTAAATGGTAATTCTATTTATTATAAACATTAACTGGTATTATACTTCGGACTATTTTGTGATCTGATTAAAATATAACGCGAGTAACATAATCATAATAACAAATATTCCATTTAGTACTTACACGCAAATATTTGAGCAAACTGTTTTCCACATACTTATAAGCATAGGCTAGAGAAAAAGGATACTTAGGAGGAAAAAAGTCTAAAAAGTAAAATTGATATATCCAGCTATTTTCAATCTTTTATACACAGAAAAAAATTTTTGCGCCAGTAAAAGAGTTAATCAAAAATAAAATCAGTTTTAATTAAATATTTAATCAAGTGAATTAAACTCTTAAATGTTTAATTGACAATATTTCAATTAAACGTTTAATTCACTTGATTAAAAGTTTAATTCACCTGATTAAATATTTAATTAAAACTGATTTTATTTATGATTAATTCTTTTACTGGCGCAAACATTCATTTTTTTTTGTGTTCCCTTCACCATTAGTATTGAAGAGCCCATTGTTTCCTACACAGAAAACATTTACCTTATTGTTTATACAAATTAAATAAATTGCTTAAAACCTATTAAAATTTAATTAATCGAAGTGTAGCATTTAATCATAAGCTTTCGTAAATTTTTTGACTTTCATTAAATAAGGTCAAAACATAAGTTTTTTTATTAATACGATTTCCCCATGACGTGCTAAATTCCCAATTTTCCATATTTGAAAAATACACTAAAATTTATTGTTGTGGGAAGGTAGTTTTTATGCGCATTTCACTGGTTGCTTAGGCCGGCCAGATCATCAGGAAACCTTTTTCCAAAGATTTTACAAAAGCTTAAGATATTATGTAACAACACAGACAAAAATTGTGCACCAATAAAAGCATTAATCAAAAATAAAATCAGTTTTAATAAAAAATTTAATCAAGTGATTTAAACGTTTAATCAACTGAATTAAACTTTTAATCAAGTGAATTAAATGTTAAATTGATATTATTAATTTCTTAACTGGTGCAAATTAATATTGTCAATTAAACATTTAATAAACATGATTAAAATTTCAATTCACTTGATTAAATTTTTAGTTAAAACTGATTTTATTTTTAATTAAAACTGATTTTATTTTTGATTATTGCTTTTACTGGTGCAAAATTTGTTTCTGTGAATATCAAAGCTTAAACAAAACTCCAACAACAAACAGTGATTTTATCTTGTCTTACATTCCCCTACAATTGGTTGGCTTTTTTCCGACTCGAATTGTAGTTGTAAATGGGTAAAACACAAATTGCCCGGCAAACTTTTGGTCGGTAGAAATCCGACTGGAGCACAACATCACTATTACGACGAGTGAAACTCAAAATTTTGAACACTTACATATTATCAATCCTGCATCATGACATTCAAAAATTCCATGGGTTCATAAGCCAAGCCTTCGCTGAATAATGCGCATTTTCTGGCCATAGATAATTTAAAAAACTAGTTTATGGTCAGAAACATAACAACATCCCATTTTGTATAAAATAAAAAGATGAAAATGGAATTGGATCGGTCACACTTTACGTAGACCCCAGAACAGGCGCGGATTCATGTTTTTTTTTTTATTTCGATAATACAAGAATTCCTACTAATAATTATTTTTTTTAATGTACAACATTTTTGAAAATCCCAGCAAGGTTTTTTTTCTTCTTTTTATTGAATCTCTAACGAAATTTTCAATAAGTATTTTTTTGTTTTTTTTTTATTGAACCTCTAACGAAATTTTTAATAAGTATCCAAATCTTAATGCTAATAGTTATTTATTAGATGTTTCCAATGAAACATCCCAGCAGTTGCCATCTATATCCAAAGACTAAACTTGATAATGCGTGTGGTTGAATTATAAATAAGCCTTAGTATTTATATATATATGTGTTATATGAATCAAAATTCTATTCGATAATTTTTGACGAAAGCACGGATTTGTCGGGGAAAAGCCAGATTTCCTTATCTTTAAGATCTTTCAAAACACAACAAAAAGTTGTTAGGGTAGAATTTATTGGCTTTGTTGTAAAAGCATTTGAAGAGGCTTCAAGGGATATTGATGACGTTGATGTGTCAATTGCTGCGAAAGCACTTTCATCAATAGTTCTTAAAGCTTTGACAAATTTTGGTCTTGACCTAAAAAATTGTGTAGGAGCTGGAACCGATGGGTATCCTCTGATGTCAGCAGAAAATGGAGCTGGTAAAAATTCTGGAAACCGCGACAAATTCGAAACAAACGCCTTGCTATTCCCATAAACCAAACAACTCAATTTCTTAAAGCAGTAAAGTGCCATTAATACAAAAAGTTGTATCATTTGTTAAAGAAACGACAAAATTTTTTATATGTAACCATCCCAAGCGAAACGCAGTTGAAGCAAAGTATTTGTGAGCCAAACTCTCTGAATTATGCGAGACAAGATGGGTGGATCGTCACGACTCAATTTTACACTTTGCAACAAGTGTAGTAAAAGCTTTGGAAACGTAGAGATACTTCATCAAAAGCCTTATATTAAGGAACTCACTTAGTACTTTTGAAGCTATTTGCGGAATATACATTTTAAGTGTGATACTTATTGCAATACAGCCGCTTTGTATCATTTTACAAAAGCACGATATAGATCTTCAAAAGGATCAAGCCTTATCAAAACTTTAATCATGTGCCTTGGAGAGAAAAGAAGTAAAGCTAAAGTTATTTGCGGTCAAATCGAGGTTCCAATCGAAAAGACATGATTTGAACGAAATGATCACATCTAAAATGTTGAAGATTACTACCGAGTTGTAGGTTACATTCCTCCTATTGAATTTATTTTAGAAGTTCTCAAAACACCTTTCCCAATAGATATCCTTAATGTATTGAACATACCTAAACTTCTACCTCAAAGTGTAATCAAGTCATATACAGAAACAAAACTTTTAAAACCACAATTAGCTGATGAGCTGATTATGTTTGATAAAAGAGATAAACACCTACTAACATCGAAACTTGAGCCTAAACTGTTGCATTGGCAACAAACATGGAAAATATCTGAAAATCTATCAGATAACGTTGTAGATGCTTTAATAAACTGTGATGAAGATATCTACCCAGATCTAAGAAAAATATTTCAAATTTCCGTTTTAATGCTCTAAATTGGCCTCACAAGGAAATAATAAATTGCTTATTTAAAAAGATGAATTTATTTAAATTTATATTGAACTGGTCTTATATTTTATTTAACCTTATTGTTGAGCTTTTTTTTTAATATCATATACACATATTGTTTTTAATAAACTTTTAAAAACAAATTTTTTACTTTTTTGTATCATACAAAATTCCCCCCCCCCCTCTCCCCCCCTAAGGCTCAAGCTGGATCCGCGCCTGCCCCAGAATGACATTACCAGAAATGACATAGAGTAGATTCCGAAGAGCAGTCGCCGAAAAAGGGCGTCCTGCTGACACATGGAGGCGACAAGTCGATATCCTAGTAGCTGCCACCAATAAAAGCTGGGGCGAATAAAATAAAACCCATCGTCTAAGGTAGATCACGTTGGAACGTGTTTGTTGAGGCCACATGTTCCTTATAGGTTCGACGGGAACATATATATCTATATAGATTATATAAAAGACGTGCACAGATACAACTGTTCGTACAAGTTTTTGTGTGTTTATTAAAGTGCGTGCGTATTAATGATTGGTCTAGTGTCTCTGATATAAGTTGATATTGTATTTGTAGCAGACTGGCTGTGACTGGGTAAGAAGAAAATGAGAGTAACATATTTCGCACAAGCAGATACTAGAAGATATTGATGGAATACAATAAGTTACATTTTGTACGATGAATTTTTTTTCAATTATTTTCCAACGAACAAAAAAAAAAAAAAAAAACTATCAAACAAGTTCAGTTATTTATGTTTTTTTTATATATAGATAACCTACTTATAATACTGAGAGAGCTTTATAATGCTTTGAAAATTGAAATGGAAAATCTAGTGGAATCATAAAGCTCGCGTTTTGGCGGTATGAGGTCCTGTTAGTTGAATAAAAGGATTATCTATCTTGGCAAATCTGAATAAAATCTATTCCGAGATATTGAAAACTTTTCAAAGCCCGTGTCCAATTTAGTTCAAGCACACATACAGATGTCAGTCAAAAAGTTTTCGAAATGGGTTCAGGGAACCTCTTAACTATTAGCTTTTATCATTAAAATTTTAGTAACACTGTTTTGGAACCGCTTTAAACTAAAAATAAGACATTAAATTTTACCAAAAATCATATTCGTGATAGGGAAAAATGGGTATAAACTGATTCAAATTTATTAATTATAAATTTGTAGATGAATATAAAAACTATTAAATTATAATACACTTTATAATAATAAAATATATTTATACATATCTGTGGCATTTTGACAAAATGACTTAAGTCGAAATAAGATAACAAAAAAGTTTTTTTTAAAAAACTCGGTGAAAAAATCATTTTCATCAAATAATAAAATAAACCAAAATAAAAGAAAAATTTCTTTTATTATACAAAATTTTTTAGACCGTAAACCAAAATGTTTTTTTTAATGAAAATTCGTATGATTCGCAACATTTTTTTAAAATTTTTAAAATTGGCTTAAGATGTTTTGTCAAAATGCCACAGATATGTTTATACATAAAAATTGCTGTCAGCATATTTATCTGTAATCAATTGGGCTTAAGTGGCTTGAAGATTATTAAATAAAATAAAAAATAAATAAATAATGTATAAATCCGTTGAATTTTTTAATAAAAAAATTTTAAAAGCTTATATGAGAACTGTCACGCCCACTTTACCCATAACGATTATTATTGGCACAAAGAATGCCTTCCGCAAGAAATACAAAATTCAAAAATTTCAGTTATCGCAATTTCTCCTGTTTCTATGCACAGCACAAATTGTTACTCCCAAATATGGAGCAAAAACGATTTTCAATACCACACAGAAAAAAATATCTCAAGAAAATTCTTAACAACACAAAAAATAAAAATAAAATAAAATTTCATAAAAATCAACAAATTATTTATTTGATTCAATGAAAAAATTTATCAAAATGACACTTTGCAAAAAAGCACTCAATAAAATATATTTAATAATGAAATAATTAAATACTTCTTCATATTCCATTAAAAAAAATATTTGAATCAAAGTAAAGACAGAATTTTTACAGCTCTTGTCCTTTTTTTTATTTAAATTATATAAATTAGGAATCTAGCACATCGTAATAAATAAATAAAGATTCGATAAAAATTTTGTTTTATTTATTCAAAATTTCCAACAATAATTAGTATTGTGGTTTTTTTGTTGAACTATTTATGGTTTTTAATCCAAATTTCTAATATTTTTTAATTAGGCTTAATTTCATTAAATTTAATTTTCATTAAATTATTTTTATGAAGAAAGGAATTTTGTTAACATGAAAACTAATTAAATCTGTTATTAATAATCTTTCATTCTTGACCGTGGCCGGGATTTAATGAAAATTAAATTTAATGAACTTAAGCCTAATTAAAAAATATTAGAAATATATATATTAGAAATTTGGATTAAAAACCATAAATAGTTCAACAAAATAACCACAATACTAATTATTGTTAAAGCTAAGGCACGAGCTCTATGTGTTCATTTGTCCTTCAAGTTGTGCTGAAAAAGGTCAACAAGAAAAAGAAAGACAAAAAGAAAAAACAAAAAATGTACTTTGGACTTCAAGAAGAATTCTTGACAAAAGTACGAAAAAACAGAACTAAAGAAAAAACATGTAAAATCAATTAAAATGGATAATCATTCAAAAAACAAATTTCGATCTACCAAAAGTTAAAATACAATTTGGTTTAAGGATTGATGTTTGACTATTGACGTCAGCAGTCGTCGATGGCTGCGAGTGTAAAACGGCAAATCCATCTGAGGAGATCGAGTGGTTGCGATCGAAACATGTTATGGTAACCTGCCGGCCGCGGTTCGAATCCCGGCCACGGTCAATAAAGAAATATTATCAATAACAATTTTAATTAATTTTCATGTTGTAAAATTCCTTTCTTCATAAAAATAATTTAATGAAAATTAAATTTAATGAACTTAAGCCTAATTAAAAAATATTAGAAATTTGGATTAATTTCCAACAATTTATTTTAAAAAATCACGTAAACACTTTGTTGAAAAAAATTATTTTGGGCAACAACTTTTTTTTTGACTCAATAAACTTTGTTGTTGACTAAAAATTCAACAATTATACCTACAAACTTTTTTGTCAACACCGCAAAAATCGTCTTCGCAGAAAATTCAAACATTTTCTTAAATTAAATATACGATTTTCGTATTCAAATATGAAAATTATTTTTTGCTGTGCATTTTGCATATTAAAATTTTTCACTTTTGCGGCTACCTAAATTTTCTAAAAAGTTGTTTACTTAGGTACATTTTTTTGTTGATTGTTTCCTTGAATGTTGAATGGTTTGCAAACTATCGACCTGAACAGGGGGAAAAAGGTAAAAAAATCGAATTTTTTAAAGTTTTTTGCGATTTTGATCTGTAAGATGAAGTTTTTTGATTTTCTATATTCACAAGTTTTGTTCTTTATGGCAAGGGCTACAACTTTGTCTCAGAGGGTTAATCAAAAATCCGAGCGGTTTGCAAGATATGAGCATGAGAAAATGATCACTTTTTTGCAAAAATGACACCGAAGCCCCAAATCTTTGGGGGCCCATAAAAAAAAGTGCATGACTTTGGGCAAAACTGGGAGACACGGGTCTTTTTTTTTGGTCTTTTATCACGTAGAGTTGTCCGTATATGTTGCACTGTGTAATCAAACCAAACGCTGTTCCAGCGCTTATTTATTTTTGATAACAAGTTTAGCCAAACTGGGTACTAATGTTGACAGAATTGCTGGATCTGACAACTCTTTAATCCTTGTCATAAAATAAAAAAAAACCTTTAACCAACGTAATTTTTCTTCCCCCTCTACTATTAACAATACTTTTTCATCACTGGTCACTGCTTGTTTGACGAAACATTTTAAAGGCGGCTATTATTCCTTTCTGGTTTGGTTGGGTGACGCACAGTGGGTGACTTCAAAAAAGTAATAAGAATGCAGTCTTTTTACATGGCGAAAGCAGAGGAGGATTAGTCGATCCCACTTTTTATTTGTATAATTAAAAAGATTGTCTTGTCTTCTAAACAGAAAAACCTCATTGCAAGGTCGGCCAACTTGTACGGGTTTTTAAAAATTTTTAAAAAAGAAAATCTCATAACCTTAAACAGATATTCGAAAACAAAATAACGAAGTGTGATTGTTCTAATTAGATGTCCTGCTTTGAAACTTCTATGTTCTTCCAAATTCAAAACTTTAACTTGACTACACCTCTGCTATTGAAATTGGACCACCCATTTAGAAACTGCAAATTTATTTATTATTTCTTTTATATCCCCCACTGTGTAACGGTTGACCATGTTTTTTTTTTTATTAATTTTTTTGTTTTGCTTAAGAGTTAATGTCTTTTTTTTCGTTGTTAAAGTTTAGGGTTTTGTTAAGTTTATTTAACTTTTAGCTTTTGTTTAATGTTGTTTCGTTGCTTCTCGGTTTTTGTTTCCATTTTTATTTTTGTTCTTTTGTTTATTTAGATTAACGTATATGACCCATTATAAATAATCTTTTTGTAAATGTTGTCATCTATTCTTGTTGTTACTTTTATATATGTTTTTTTTTCGGTTTCGGATACAATCTTATTTGTAAGTTTTTGGTTTTAATTTTATATATAATATTGTTATTGTCCTTTTTGTCTTGTCTAGTTAAGGCATTAGAGAATTTATCCATAGAGAAACATAACACTAAATATTCTCTATATGGGTGTTTTAATGGTAATTTGTTTAATTAATTGTCGGTTCTGTACACTCCAGAGAAGGAAATATTAGTTGGAAGTGAACATAATCTGCTTTTAAGTATGTTAATGTTTTTCCTAATTCTTTTAATGCTTGTTAGAGGTGTAGGTTGGGATAATTTTGATGTTTAAAATACCAATTGAAATAAATACACAATTTAACTCTGTCCCCTCGTTTCTTAAACAAGCTCTGTAAGCAACTGTAGTTTGAGTCTTTGCTAAAATTCTAAGAGCCTTATGTTTTAAATTAAGTTTAAAGCAAAGTGAAGATAATTTTCAAATTAAAATCAAACGAAAAAACAGAAGTAAGGAAGCACATGTAAAATCAATTAAAATCGATGATCAATCAAAAAAGCAAACTTCGATCTACCAAAGGTTAAAATACAATTTGGTTTAAGGATTGATGTTGGACTATTGACGTCAGCAGTCGTTGATGGCTGCGAGTGTAAAACGGCAAATCCATTTGAGATGATCGAGTGGTTGCGATCGAAACATGTCATGGTAACCTGCCGGCCGCGGTTCGAATCCCGGCCCCGGTCAAAAATGAAAGATTATCAATAACAATTTTAAATAATTTTCATGTTGTAAAATTCCTTTCTTCATAAAAATAATTTAATGAAAATTAAATTTAATGAACTTAAGCCTAATTAAAATATTAAAAAATTTGGATTAAAAACCATAAAAAGTTCAACAAATTAACCACAATACTAATTATTAAAATTTAACTTAATTTTTAAATATACAGTCGAATCCCGATAATTCGTACCCCTATAAATCGTAATTCCCGATAATTCGTAATGAACTGTCGGCCCCTTTGTTATTTATATTTTTTTTTATTATTTTAGTATTTAAATTGAAAAACCCCGTTAAATCGAAACCCCGCTAAATTGAAAACCCCTATAATTAGTAAGAAATGGCTGGTCCCTTGCGATTACGAATTATCGGGATTTTACTGTACTTAAATAAAGTGCATATTTTCTAGCTGACGATTTTTATAGATTTCTTGTCACTTAAATGCGTTTTTTTTTATATTTGTGTCCGAGTTCTTACGATTAAAAGTAGGTGGCATATCATAACTAAGAAAGTTTAGGTCAAATAAGCTTTTTGTTTTTAAAACAAAACTAGTAAAAATGACAAATTCGGCAGTACCGAATCTTTGATACACTTTACCGTGAATTAGAATTTCTCGGAAATGGAGCTTGTCATCTTTATTATATCCGACATCACAATTTTCAGTCATCTTAGGTCGTTTCAAGTCAAATTCATGTTCGGTGGTGACGATACTAAAACAGGTACAAAAATTAAAAAACCGAAGTTCAAAGGGTTTATATAAGTTTGTTGTTCCGTAAGTTATTTCTACAATATTAATCTTCGACTCTATAAAGTATATATATTTTTGATCCTTATAATTAGCAAAGTATATTTAACGATGTCCGTGTGTATGTCGAAATGGGTTTTGCGAAAACCCGATTAATGAAGTGGACTAGGTTGTTATAGATTTTTGTCACTTGTATTCCGTCAAAGTTTGCTATTAAATTTCAAATATTCAGCCAGATCGGTCTATAAATGACGGCGATATGAGCAAAAAATCACGACTGCCTCTAATTTCACCCATAAATCTCTTGTTGCTTTTTTTTGTTTTTTATGTATTTATATCTGAAGAACGACAAGAGCCAAAGTTTCCAAATCAGGTACAAGCATCTATGTTATCAATACACAACATCCGACAAAATGTGGGCGGGATGAAGTTACACTGGTTTTGGATAACAATAGACTACTAAATTAAATAAATAAAAATGTAGGCAATCTGTAGTGCGATTCACTATGCTTTTTAAGCCACAATTGTTTCGTTTAAAAATGTTAACCACAAAATTAACCATTTTGCTATTCACTAACACTTTTAACGACATCTGCTGTTGTTTAAAGCCAGCTGTTTCAGTCAGCTGTTATTTTTAACAAAACAAATTGTGGTTTATTAACACCACCATTTTTGGTGTGGTTAAATCCGCTAAGAAAAAAGTTTATTTTTCGTTGTACCTATAAAGTCGATGAATATTATGGCTTTGGGGTACTTAGCCTAAAATTTATCCACTTCTTGTCACACACCAATTTTCCGTGGAGCCTCTTATTTATTTATCCTAAAACCAACAATTTAACTCAAATAAAACTAAAAATTTAATTTAATTAAAATTAAAATTAAAATACTAAAATAAAATAATTAATAAAATAATAAAAATTAGTAATGTTTTACGCACTTTGCACAATATCATTTAAAATCTATAAATTAAAAGGTTTTTGTTTTGTTTTTTTTATTTTCTCTTTGTTATTTTATCCTATTTTGATGTTTCTCTTGGCAGAGTTGCCACGATATATCAATTTGCATAGAGAGAAAAATAAAACTGTTTACCATTGTTATAAATAAGTTAGTGAATCACATAGTGGTTAGTGCAAACATCAAAATGTGTGGTTTAAGTTAACACTTTTTAAAGTGTTAAAAGTTAGTGAATCGCACTACTGGCTTTCGTAAAAAACACAGTTGCAATACATTTTTTGCAGATGTTGCGGAGGAGATCAAAAAACAGGTGGATACCAAAAAGATTTCTTTTTTAGTTCAATTGGATCATTCCAAAGCATTTGATACAATCAATCCTAATATTTTATGTAACAAATCGGAGAATATGTTTTAATTCTCATCAAATGCCACACGTACAGATGGCAGTAGTTATGTTGAATCAAATAATAAGAAATCCAACTGCTTAACAGTGATTAGAGGCTTTCTAAAGGGATCAATTTTTAGGACCTCTTTTATTTTCATTGTGCTTTAACGATCTACCGCTAACTTTTAAACAATGTAAGGTTAGAATGTATGCGAATTTGAAGAACGGTATTTATATAACTTTCTTTTCTTATCGCACCATGGTGAAGGGCATATAAGATTCTGCATAGCCGAATATAGCACTCTAACTTGTTATTGCTGCTTTAGTTGGTCGATACATAAACATCTTTTGAAATGTTTTTTTTTATAAGTAAGACTAAAAAAAGTTCTGTTTTCGAAACCACAGGAAAAGTGAATTCGCTCTTTGCTCTAGTTAGGAATCCCTTGAGATCTTAATTCGAACGAAACTTTAAATTGGTGTAAATGAGCACGGGTTTGAGAGAATAAAAGTAATGTGTGTATAATTTCAAGACTTTTTTATGGACCGATCATAATAAAATGTAAGTGTGATTTTTGCCCTAAAGCTTATTATAATAGAAATATTTGTCAATGTTAAGCCCCCTTATTCATAAACGATTGCTAAATTTAACAAATGTTTCTTAAGGAAAATTTTCATACAACATTTCTTTTGTAAAGTTTTATTAATTTTAAAATATTTTTATGAATACAGGCATAAGTATTTTCGGTAGCAACATTTCTGTATCGAACTTATGATAAATTATGAACCGATTATCATGAAAGTTAGTCGTGCAATTTCTAGTCATATCGAAAGAAATGAAGGAAAATTTGACATTACCTTAGTAACAATTGCGATTTAAAAAAAATTTTTTGTCATTTTTATACATCAAATCTGGGTCTTTGCGCTGCAGCATCCACTGAGGTGGTAAAAACGATAGTGGAAAGGGTATTGTGCGTTTAAGCTCATGCTTGTAACATCTTTAAATATTGTTCCTAGACCCACCTTTAAGCAAACCGATCGACAAAGATTCACCTTTTGAATCAATATAACGATGTATGTCCGTTCGGCTGGCTGTCCATGTTAATCTGGCACGCAAAGTACAGTTCGCAATTTTAGAGATAATTTAATGAAATTTGCTACATAGGTCACAAGGCTTATTGAAAATGGTGAGAAGGGGTCCACACGCAGACAAAAAATATGTTAAAATATTGTCACCTCCAACAACACTATTTTTAAAGAAAATTTTGAACATATTATGTATCATTTAACCATATTATTGCCAGCGACAACCATATTATGGTTAAAATAGTCCTCCATCAAGAAGCCACAACCATATTATGGTTGCCTCTAATCATGTTATGATTAAATTTGACAATAATTTGTTTTAAAATTAACAATAGCATTTTCCTCTTTTTCAAAAGCAACATGCTATAGTTGAAAACCAACCATGCTATAATAAGTGTTAAACATATTTTAGTTATAATTAACCATAAGATGTTCGGAGGCTTCCTGTTGGAGGACTAATTTAACCATAATATAGTTGTTAGTGACAATAAAATGGTTAAATTAAACAAAATTTGTTTAAAATTTTCTTTAAAAATAGTTTTGATGAAGGTGACCATATTTAAACATGTTTTTTCTCTGGGTGTAATTTCACAAAACCCCCATATAAGCTTTTTTCCGGAATAGAGTCTTTGTGCTCATAAACCATCTTATTATGTTGGAACTTTTATATGTATATCTCTCAACCTTTGCCCAAGAAGAGAACACTTCCGAAAATTTGTTTTTTAATACTGCGGTGTTAGGTATCATGTGATCGGGCTAGAGCAACAATACTTTCTCACTTGTTTTTTATAGCCTTTTTACACTTGCCATTATCTTACATCTACCAACAATTTGCGAAGATGTTAACATCTTCCCATAAGAAATACATAGTACTAAAAGTCAACATCTTTCAAATTCTTTATAAGATGTTCCTATCTCACTGTATTCCATACTACATCTTCCGATTATTTTAGTGTCATCACTGCACAGAAAAAAACTTAAATTGATTTCAATTAAAACATGTTTGCTACTAATTAAAAAATTAATTACATTTGCAGCTGTTAACAAATTAATAGTATCAATTGAACGTTTAATTCATTTAACAAAACGTTTAATTTGATCGTCTAAACGTTCAATTCACTTGATTAAATTTTTAATTAAAACTGATTTTATTTTTGATTAATGTTTTAATTGGTGAAAAAATTAGGAGAATTTTTTCTGTGTAGAAAAGAAGCAATAAATTCTATTATTATTGTGGCGTCACTGACAAAATTACATTGGTTCGTTTTTAAGGCAGCGTTACCATTCATCAAGTTTTTCCTTTTTTGCAAGTTGTTTTTGTTTAATTTGTTTTTTTCTATGTATTTTAACAAAATGAATTTAAATACATTTTGGAGTTTTCTTTAAAAATTTTATCACTTTTGTAAAAAAAAATTCTTTAAAAAACAAAGAAGTTTTTTTTCAAAAATGGAGCCATTTTTGAATGATAGTAGATGTTGTAAGTGTGAATGCATGTATAACATTTTCAAAATCTTCCATGCTTTTCTCCGAAATGTAGACGGAAAAAAATTAAAAGGATTTCAATGAGAAGATTTATGATTTAATTAACAATTTAATTAAATTTCCGCCAGTAAACAAATTAATAGTATAAATTAAACGTTTAATTCACTTGATTAAACTTTAATTCACTTGATTAAATTTTTAATTAAAACTAATTTTATTTTTAAATAATGCTTTAATTTGTCAAAAGCTTTGGAGTTTTTTTCTGTGTGTGTAAGGATGCATTAATTATTGTTGGTTATAAATAGCAGAAATTGAGTAAAATAGAAGAAATAAAATTTTTTTTAAGAAGGAGGAGCCAAGTTTTGATCTACTTTTTTTCTACTCAACCAATTTTACTGCATTTCAGTTCTAAATTCCTAAGGAGACCTAAAATTAATTTGACACCAAAATGTTGAGTCGTTCAAAAGTAATTCATGTTCAAAAAACGGACATTTCTTAATCGACTAACGATTAAACAAGGAACCTTACATAAATATATTTTATAGGGTCTTCAATGAATATTTTTTTGATGTAACTTACGGACAGACAAACTTAACTTTAATAAATCCTAGTTTACTGGTCGTGGTGGTGGCGGATGGTATAATAAATAAATGTTTTTTATTACAGCTTTCTAACTTTTAATAATGTGTAAATATGTACATCTGTATACTAAAGTTTCCTTGTCTTTTTATTACTGCTGAAAAAAGTCAACATTTATATAAATTTTATTTTACTCTAGGGTTTCAATACTATAAATCCGTGTTAAGTGTTAAGTAGGCAACTATGTTGTTCAAAAATGAAGTCTTTATTTACTTTAATAGCGCAAATTTAGACATTTAAAAAAAATTTTTGTTAACTTTTTTTCGTTGAATCGCGCTTAAATACCTGAAGTCGAGAAAATCACATTGAATGAATGATCACAGCTTTTCAATGTTTTTCTTGTAGCGCCTCTAGATTTCGTGGAAAATGGCGTTCGGATTTTTTCATACAAAATCAGCCAAGATATCGGTTTTTTGGTAAGAAATAGGAGTGATCACAGATTTTCGGGTTTAAAGTTTTTTATACAAAATCAGCTTGGAAATAAATTTTTGGTAAAAAAAGAAGTGATCACAGATTTTCAGTGCTTTTGCTCTAGCGCTTCTGGTTTTCAAGAAAATTGGGTTTAAAGTTTGTCATACAAAATTAGCCCATAAATGGATTTTTTTAAGAAATAGGAGTGGTCACAGATATTCGGGTTTAATGTTTTTTATACAAAATCAGCCTAAAAATCTATTTTTGGTATAAAAAGGAGTCATCACAGAATTGTTTTTT
Source organism: Pollenia griseotomentosa (assembly GCA_963931875.1). Classification (NCBI taxonomy): domain Eukaryota; kingdom Metazoa; phylum Arthropoda; class Insecta; order Diptera; family Polleniidae; genus Pollenia; species Pollenia griseotomentosa. Next base: position 114,793,024 of record OZ007560.1, read on the forward strand.
GGGAGAAGGGGTTTTGCATAGATATTTTCGTTGGAGAGTTTTTGCATTTTAAGTAGAGTTTTTTTCCCGGACTTTTTCGATTCCCGGGAAAGCGGGTAATTTTTTTAAATTTCCCGGGATCCCGGGATCCCGTTCCATATAAATAATACAAAGTTAATTTTGTTATTAATTAATGAACAAAACTTTTATAAAAAAACGTAAGGGAACTTTTTTACAGAGAAAGTAAAAGAAATGGTTCAATACTAAAAAAATAATAGAAGATTGAAATAGGAATTTGAATTATTATCACCTCACGCCTTTATTCCCTATTATTATGCTTTTATTCAGTATTATTATGCTCTGGATACAGGATAAAAAGATAACATAAACAACAATTTAATTCATAAAACAAAATAAAATTAAGGTACTCAAGATATGTGATCAAAAAGTTAATTAATAAAATAGATAAAATATTTTAAAGAAATATAAAACAGAAATATAGGAAATAACTTTCTGACACACTCAAAGCGCTCAGTAAGTCGTCAAAAAGTATATTCTTGATTTTATTTACTAAAACCATGTTTCCGAAAAATTTCGTTAATTTTTTACCGAGGTTGGACAAATAATTAAAAGTGAACCGTTGTAGCATGCTTCGGATTCACAATCAGAAGCAATTTTTTCTTTTTTATAAACAACGTCTATATCAGTCAAATGTATGTCAAGGTTGATGCAAAAATAGCATCAACCGGACTGCTTCTTACAAACCTTCAATAGGTCCATTTGTAATCTTTAGGACAATGTTTTTTTCAAGTTGTATGTTGAAGTATCTTACACGAGTTTCCAAAATGTTATTTTAGTTCGGTTTCCCCGCACTTCACGGGTATATAAACCAACACAAATTGAAATTGAAAATTTTTGTTTATCACCTAATAAACATATCGCTCCTTCATTGCATCCCTAGAGGGAAGCGAACTGACACCAAAGTAGTCCCGTGATAGGTCGTTGGTGGTAGGGACCGGTTCTAGTTCTAACACTTTATATGAATAAGAAATATCACTTTTACATGGGGTTGTCATTGGAGGGGCTCAATTGACACCATTTGATAAGTCACAGATCTATTCTCAATGAACGTGCTTAATGTCAATTACTAAAATGTAGTATTATTTCAATAAAACAAGTCCTCGAATTAAATTCAAGAACCAAATTTAAGAAAGTACCAAAAAATGTGTCACAGCACCGGTGAAGGCTGTACTGTAATTCATTACTTTTTCTACCTTTTTGTTCTTCATAAACCAGTTAAGGGATTGGCTCTTCTTTCACTGGTCATGAGTCCTTTCTTTTTCTACTTGTTCTGTTTTCACAAATCCCAGGACCAGTCTGTTGGACCAATTGACACAAATTTCCCGCAGGGATCATTGTCATATCTCAAACTGAACTGAAGTGAAGTTATAGCAAAATATATCTTTAAGTCGGTACATTTTGAAAACTTTAATCGCATTTTGCCAAGATCGTTTGTTTTTGTAGATATGACTATGTTGCAATAAAGGAGCGATATGTTTAGGTATCTCCTATTTTTAAGACTTGTTCATGGACAATGAAACTTTACTGCCTGCATCTTATTTTAAATTAATGTACTTTATTAACTCTTCACTTCACTAAATGTAATAATTATCAACTGTTGCACTGCCCATTCTGCTTTTAGTAGACTTATTGCATCAGGAGACATTGATTTAAATACATGTACTCACTTCTTGTAATTGATATAATCCACAACCCATCCACAAATGCTAATTTTTAGAGAATAATAAAATAACTAAATTTCAAAGTATAAAAAGCTATTTTCTGAAATTATGAGGAATTTTTTATTTCTCGGGATCCTGCAAGAAAATCCCGGGAAAACGGGAAATAAAATAATTGAATTCCCGGGAAAAAACCCTAATTTTAAGTGAAATCAAAAATTACCACAATATCAAGAAACTAAAAATGTAAGGAGTTTTTTCATATTGAAAAAATTTAAAAAAACGGGCTCCTACGTCAGCGACTATTTCCCTAGGTGAACTTGTACTGTATCTAGATTCCATTTTACTTATCTTAGGTGTGTACAATAGTCACTTTAGTTATTTTTACTCTTTTTAAGATGAATGAATAATATTTTAAGAACTCAAAAGTCAGACTCATACAATTAGTTCTTGCACTTAACGAAAACACCGAAACTTCTTAAAATTAAGAAGAAATTAAGGGAAGAATGAAAAAAAAAATCCTTATATATAATGTTTTTTTTAAGAATGGCAACATTTTTTAGATTTGTGACAAATTCATGTTACAGAAGACCATGAGAAACCTTCTGGTCACATTTTCCTTAGCCCGAATTTTTATTCAAAAAACATTTTGTTTAAGCTTTAAAAATTTTGTATTTTAAACGAAACTTTTTTAATTTTGGTTTATTTTATTATTTAATAGAAATGAATTTTTCACCGATTTTTTTTTTAAACTTTTTTGCTATCTTATCTCGACTTAAGATGTTTTGTTAAAATGCCACAGAAATTTATTTTAATATTGATTAAAAAATAATCTAATATATATTTATAATAAAAAAAAAATTTTGGTGCCAATTTTTGTTGTTCACGAAGGATGACGTTAGTGATGTTAGTGTAAATGTATGACTTTCTAGGGTTCACAAGTGTGGGCTACCGAGGAACGTGTTAAAAAACATTTTACTAACAATTAAATTGTAAAAAGTATCAATTAGTGTGTTTGTTAATGGTTTATTTCTGCATTTGTTGTTAATTAATAAGTAACCAGTCAACAGTTCCTGGTTTATTATTTATTTTAACAATTAAACTATAAATTTAACAATAGAATAATTAAAAAAAATTATTGTGATAGGTCAGCTTATAAAGATTTATCGTTGATAAGCGTTTGAACTTAGCGAATGCTTCTTCGGCGTTTAGCACACATATCAAACATTAAATAACAGATGAATGTGCGTTGTTGACAGGTTTGTTTGAGGCATATGAGAATTTGACAAATATGCTAGTAAAGAAAATAAATTTTTTTTTAATAGCATAAGGCAAGGGGCATTGACTTCTTCGACTGCATTGCCATAGTGATTTTTTGCTTGGCGAATAGTGTAGAGGGCCATGTGGAATATTTAAACCTCTATACGCCTTTTGCTTAAAAAAAAAAATTAAAGAAACGCATGGTACCCATGAAAAAAAAAATTTAGGACTAAAATATACAAACCCTTCTTTAATCATAAGTTACTCGCATTTGAACCACGTCTACAGTTTCCCACTTCCGCGATGCCGTTAACTGGTCCTGGTGAGATAGAACGGATTGAAGGGTGTCGATGGTATTATGGATTCTATTAGGATTGGATACGAGTGGCCTCAGGACGCTTATAGGGTTCTTAAGGGGTCATTGTTCTGTTAGGGCTTTTACGAGTAAATGGGACAAAACCATACCGGACTTCTGCAGGTTATGCGAGGATTCTGAGGAGCTAGAGACGATTGAGCATGTACTGCGCCACTGTCGTAGGGTCTCAGGCAGAAATGGCTAGAGGATAAATTTCACGACGAACTGGGGTCTATCGCTAGATATAATCCAGTCGATCTACTGGGGCTTGTCAGGGAAATAAATCGGTTGTTACTGATGAGGGGACTGTAGAGGGAGCTTTTTGTTCTATGTGGTATCTATTATCTAGCAACTATCTTAAATCCATCTGTCAACTCCTTTCATTTTTACTTTTCTCTTTATACTTCCTCTATATTGAAGGGATTTACAATGTACCGTATGGGTCTCCGAGTGAAAGTGTGGCCTTGGGCTCATAACCCTTCCTAACCTAACCTACAGACCCCCACTTTTAATCAGGGGAGAGAAAAAGTTTTTTTAACCTTTTTAAAACCTCAGCTTTCATAGTTCTTTGAAACCACTTGAGAACACTAGGAGATCTATTCGTATTCATTAGAAACTTTTAATGGCCAAGATTGACTTGCTGGCCCTTTCACTTCGGCGCTAGTGCAGAACGCCCAAGGGCATAACGCCCAAAACCAAAAATGTCATAACGCCCAAATCTTGTTATATTGCCCAAAACCCCAAAAAAATAATGACATAGTGCCCAAATGATATGTCATATCGCCCAAATAACCAAGTTTGGGCTTTGTGACATTTTTTTGAGAAGTAAGCAGATTTATTTGGGTGGTGTGACATTTTCTTAAATTAAAATTTCTTAAATTTAAGTGAAACTGTAGAATAAAAACAGTTAGTTTACTTGAAGAATTTGAAACTTCTTTAACAAAACAATCACAATTATTTAGCCTTCACAGAGTGCGGTCGTTAGTAAAAAATAAAACAATGCAATCGGAAAGTGTGGAGTTCGTGAGCGGAAAGCGGTGTAATTCCAAATTAATATAATTAACAAATGAAAAACAATTATACAAAAAAAAAATCGTATTATAAGGTGGGGTGTCACAAAGCCATAGGACATAAAGCCATAATGGCTCAATCCAAACGGACATAAAGCCATAATTTTGATATGGCCTTAAGTCTCATATCAATTTTAGTGAAAAGGGACATAAAGCCATTATGGTTTTATGTCCCATTTGATGTTTTGCGTTAGAAACGCTTTATTTCACTAAATATGCCTATTTATCTATGAAATTAATGATTTTAAAAAATCCAGCATTTCTAGGCTCTAGGAATTACAGCAGCAAACATTTTGTGAAAGGAAAAACCTTAGTTATCGTTGGAAAACATTTTTTTATTCTTGTGACGCACGCAGGAAAACTTTATTCAGCGAAGCCACCTGCCGCGTCCTACTGGAGGAAAAAACCCTTAAGCGCGGCCGCAGGCCGCCACGCAGAAAAACTTTAGTATGCGGAGCCAGATTTCAATACTAAACTTTAGTGTCTCCGGAACTGAAATGAGAGATAAAGCCGTTTTCTAATATTGCTAATGTGAGCTAAGGCCATGATTGCTTTATCTTCGCGTCCGACGCGAACAGAGCGGCGCGCTATCCACCACACTGCTACCTATCCAACGCTATACAATATAATTTTTTGCTATATTTTAACTTATTTCTTAAATGTATATATATTTTTTGTAACTGCAGTAATCAGAGTGCTACCCAAAATCTAGTTTTCACTAGCATGAGACGAAGCCTTGGAAGACTCTCGCCAAATATATTTTTGAAATCACCCCGAACTCCATTTTTTGCTATATTTTTTTTGTATGTATGTACATAAAGAAGTAAAATAAAATTGTTGTCGGATATTTCATATTTTTTTTACTTTTTTGGGCCTTATGACAGTTTTTCTTTTGGGTGTTATGACCTTGACTATAACTTGAAAAAATATTTCGCCCAAATTCAATGTCATATAGCCCAAATGGCAAAGCAATAAAATTTTTGGGCGTTATGACATTTTAGGTTTTGGGCGTTATGCCCTTGGGCGTTCTGCACTAGCGCCTTTCACTTCTACCTTAGCAGAAGTCGTTGGTAGGGTACTTTTTTTTAACACTGAAACACAGTAATAAAAAATCGTTTAATTATACTTAAGTAATTGTCACTAAACATGCATATAAAATGAACTAACAAATTCAAAATTCCGCTCAAACAGTTTTGAAATATCTAACAAATTTATACAATGTTTAAACGCGAACAACGGAAAAAATCTATTTTGTTAATAGTTTTTATACTACAATTAGTCATGCCATGGGAAATAGAAGAATTTTCGCAAGCTGTACTAAAACGTCAAGAAAACGAAAGGAACTTATGGCTGTCAGTGTTAAGACAAATCGATAAGGAAGCATATTACGAATATGCGTTAATAATCGGAGAAATTCGTCAGGAATTTCTGTTGGATATACTCGAAGTGAAATTAGGAAAATGTGTGCTGTTAAATGGCAATTACACTATTAGCTATAATTTAGATATATTTTTTAATAACTTTATAGCCATAGTGTTAATGCCAAGCAATTTATTCAACACTGAAGAAAACATCACAACATTTGTAAAGGAATTGGCGGAAAAGTTGGATTTAAAACGTTTGACACGTTTAATGTTTGTAGAGCAACAACAAATGCCAAGAATAGAAAGTGATAAAAAGATTAAAATTCTCTTGAAACAGTGCGAATTTTATAAATTTTTAAATGTCATTGTAGTGCTGAAAGATTTTGCCACCAATCACAAGTATTACACGTATAAGCCTTTTCCTTATTTTGCATTAGAGTTAAATGTTTACAATGAATCTTTGAATAACCAATTGTATTCCAGCAAAATGGATAATGTTCATGGCGCTGTACTAAGAACTATACCCGACCAGATTATGCCCAGATCGGTGGTATATACAGACAACCAGGGCCGCTTAGCTGTCACCGGCTATATTGCACAATTTATACGTATGTATGTTAATTACATTAATTCCACCATCAAGTACCCTGATGACCTGGTAGCTGGAAATGTTTTGTTTTATAGAGATTTTGTCAATTGGACTCAAATGAATTTGTTGGATATACCCTGTAGTATAACACCAATGGTTGCAGGTAATACCACCAAATTAATGTCTTACATGTATGAGGTTTTGAACTGGTGCCTGATGATGCCTGTAGAACAGCCTAATACCTATCAGGACTTTTTGAAGGATATTTTCAACGTCTATACAATTTTCGCTATAATAATAATGAATAGCATTTTTACCACTTTACTGTTGATGTCCTCATGCTTGTTGAGTTTAAGAAGAAACCGGAAATTCTCCGTAAATCTAGCAGACATCTTAGCCAATCCTCAGGTTATTTTGGCTCATTTGGGTTCATCTTTTAGCCTACATCCCCATCCAGCTTTATCTTTGAGAATAATTTATTTTGCGCTATTCTTATCGGGTCTTTTGTATACCACAACATTTTCGGTAGAACTGAATGCTTTTCTAACACATCCCCCGGTACATCAAATTTCTTCCTTGGATGGCATGCTAAAACACAAACGTAAAGTATTGGCTGCTCAAAATGAATACAAAACACTACTTAAACTTTCCGGCGCCACATTTCTACCGTATTTGTCATTATTTCATATAATAGACTCCTACAAGGAATTCTCGGAAATTCGGGGTTCTTTTAATACCGCCTACTCCTATCCCGTCACTTCTTCCGTCTGGCATGTCTATGAAACTCAGCAGAAACTATTCTCCAAGCCTCTCTTTCGTCGCACTGACATTTGTTTTGTTAATATGGATATTATGGGTTTTATTTTGCCCTCTAATTCGTGGCATAAACACAAACTGGACACACTTATTACCCGAGTACGTGACATGGGTTTTGTAAGTCATTGGCTGCAAAATAATTTCTATGATTTGGTTAAAATTGGCAAAATGAGTTTGACAGATATTTCTGTTGAGAATTTCGAAAGGGTTTCTTACATACAAGCAAAAGACTTTTATTATGTTCTACTAACGATGTTGAAAGCGTTTGGAATTTGTTTAGCGGTATTCTTAATCGAAATTTGTTGGTATTATCGTAATTTTATATTAAGTTTATTGTGTTTTAAGCCAAAGATTTTAAAAAAGTGAAATTTCAAAATATTTATACAGATTTCTATAAAAAATATATGATTTTATTAAAAAGAGTTTATTATTTAAAAAAGTTGAATACAGTGATCATTATAAGTTTCTTAACTCGACCAATAACGGGTTTGATCATTAAAGAAAGGACCTGTTTGAATTGGAGGTCCAAATGCGTTTTGTAATATGAAAAATCCTCTTCGACCATATACGGAAAACGGACAATGGAAAAGTTTAATATGTTTCAATTAGAAAAACAATTAACAGAAGGGAATTTTCTTTCGGTTATCTGCATAAAGAGAAAGAAATTTGTCTATGCTGAATCTTTAATACCCTCCATAAAGAATTAGACTGTTTTCGAGAATGGACTTTCTTAGGAACCTGTGAATAATAATGAACTAATCATTATAAATTACAACTTCTAGGCATGTACAACTAATGTGTGGTAAATTTCATTACAATATAATTATTTGTTACGGTTTGGGGGTATTAAGTTGTGTTCCTAGAGTGGGCTTTATATTGGCTCTCTGGTAAATTATGGAATGATAACCAAGTTACATTACGATTTGTAATTCCATTTGACATCAACCACTCTTTTCTGTTAAGTCGTTTAGAACTGAGGCTGTTTAAAACAGACATGCTTATGTGTGTAGAACTAAAAAATAATTATTCTAGATCAACCTTTTGATCGGCTAAGAATCACTTTCTATGTCGATCTTTATAAATGTTAGTATTGACATAAATATTGGCTGATATGTCATGGCAAAATGTTGTGTTGGTAGGGCCCAGAATTGGCAATATAAACACCCACCCTAAATTCACTTAAAGCCGTGAAATAATTTTATGTATGTGTAGATGTATTCATTTATATTTATAGCATTTTCAGTTTAAATAAAACCTTTTTCAAATTAAACGAAACCTTTTTCTAAATAAACGAAACTTTTTTCAAAAACACCTAGTAATAACTTCGCCTACTTTTTTTAAAATGAATAGCTTCTTTCACTCATTATTTAGTAGCTTTCTTCTATATTATTGCTGTAACTACTTCTATAACTACTTATTTTACAGATGTATGTAGGTTAAAAATAAAGACTTGCAATGAAATGCGTTAATTTTGGGACATTCCTTGTAAAATTCATTGGCTCTTTCAGTAGAACTGGAAGTAAAGGGTTATCCATTTTGCGGTTTCAAAAGTAAACGTAAATAAAACACATATAAAATATTTTTTTTCATGATATTTCTTTCTTATTATAAAGTTTGAAAGTTGACATTATGTGTGAATCACTATATCATTTAAATGACCACTACGCGAAGTGCTGCAAGCATACTACAAAAATGGTGATTGTGGCACAGCCACATATCGTGCTTTAAGAGGAGATTGTGGTTTACATAATCGTCCAACTACGCAAGCAATTGGCAAAATTGTGGAGAAATTTGAAGAGACTGGAGCGGTTACAGATATTGTAAGGCCAGTGCATCATCGTTTCGCTCCTTCCGCTGAAAATATCGCTGCTGTAAGTGAAAGTGTTGCCGAAGACCCGAATGTGTCGATTCCTCGTCGTTCTCAGGAATGAGGACTGTATGGTCGTATGATAACCGACTTTTTTTTTGCCTGCTATTGAAGAATACGACTTGGAGAATAAGTGGTTTCAACAAGACGGTGCCACATGCCACACAACTCGAGCGAATATGGCTTTATTGCAAGAGACATTTCCTGGCCGTGTAATTTCTCGTCGTGGCGACATAAACTGGCCACCAAGATCATGCGATTTGACACCATTAGACTTTTTTTTGTGGGGCTACGCGAAAGACCGTGTTTATGCAGATAAACTTTTAACTCTTGAGCACTTAAGAACCAACATTCGCCAAGTTATGGCTGAGATACCGCCCAATATGTGTCAAAAAGTGGTTCAAAATTACCTCAAAAGAATCAATGCTTGCAACACTTTGCGTGGTGGCCATTTAAATGATATAGTGTTTCACAGATAATGTCAACGTTCAAACTTTATAATAAAAAAGAAATATGATGAAAAAAAATATTTTATATGTGTTTTATTTACGTTTACTTTTGAAACCGCAAAATGGATAACCCGGTATTTTTGCTTTTTCCTGATTACTTAACACATTCAGCCTAATTATAAATAAAAATTCCCCGGGAGTTTTATCCCTTTTCCCATTTTTACAATTGAATTAACATGGGAAAAATGGGAGAAAACTCCCGGGGAATTTTTTATTCATAATTGGGCTGATTATTTTGTAGGCGAAGTTTTAACTGGGCAGTTAAACATTTTTCAAGTTAAATTAACCATTTTTAAAATTTTGTAAGGATTTTTTTTTTTTTGCATTATGTAAATGAAGATCTTGTCCACTCGCCGCTTTAGGAATTCGAATGATCATGTCCATAACATAGTTCGCACAATCATTTTGATTTATTTGTGCGATTCTTTCCTCAAGTACACTAACTATGTTACGCTCAGTGATTATATCACTTAATCAGGGCTGTGGAGTCGGAGTCGGAGTCGGAGTTGAAGAGTCGGAGTTGAGGTTTTTGTACCGGAGTCGGAGTCGGAGTCGAAGTACCCACAAAAACTAGCGACTCCGACTCCGACTTTTTTGCATTAAAATTTTTCCAATATTTTTCAAAATAAAAAAATTTTAATGACCAATTTCTCCAATTCTTTTTAAATATCAATTCATATTTAAATATAATTTTTCTTATAATTTTATTTTAATTTGACATAAAAAAATAATTTTAAACATAAATTGATATTTAAATAAATTAGTGGAATTGGCCATAAGAGGGTCTGCTTTTTGAAATTGTGAAGTCAGAAAATAAGGACCAGTATACTTTTCATATCAAAAATTAAAAAATTGAGATAACATCTTATTTGGACAATTTATAAGAATAGTTATATAGATTGTATCGAAGCATGTCCTTTTCTATGTTTTAATGTGACCTCAAATTTCTGTAACAAAAACCAGCGGTTTCATTATTTGAATTTCGCCAAGATATCGTTAATGAAATAGAGCCGAATTAAGGAATTAAAAATTAAATTTGTAAAGATGTTGCTTTTTATTTATCGTATATTAACAAATATTTTTGTAGCCATGTTCATGAATATGACTTGAAATCTGCTGTACCTCCTGTGGTGAAAGCATTAAGTGAACTACATTTTAAGTTCCAACCTTCAAGGTGAATTATAATAGAATAAAAGGAAAGGGAACTCGGAAAAATACATGACATTGTTCCAGATATAATTCCCATCAATGTGGGGGTTAACCCGAAAAATGATTTGAGAATACTTTTATCTACTCACTTTAGGGAAAATTGGAGAGATAATAAAGACTTGCAATTTCAAATTTCGGTCTTGGACAATAATAATATTGAATTAGGAACGGAAAAATGCAATGGCGAGTTCTTGATGCCTTTAACGTCTAAGCCAATTGGACTTGGTGTTGTTTTCAACTTTTCTATCTCGAAAGCTGCATTAGATAGGACTTATGGAAATTCACACATCTATAAATTCCAACAGTATAAAAACGTTTTTTGAAAAAGATGTGAATTGGTGTAGTTTATCTCTCCCCTACAGAACTATTTTACATTTTTTAGCACTGTTTGCATAATTTTAATAAATTAATATAACCTTTAAAATATACTAAAGTTCAATGATCCCATACGGATTGAAGCAAAACTCGTTTCTTTCGAAAGTTCGTATCAAAACTCGTTCGTTCCAAAATTAAATCCATTATTTTTCTATATTTTAGTTGGTTTAAATTTTTCAACTGTTGAGTTATAAGCAGGGACATAACAGTTATAACCAATATTTGAAAAAATCCTGAAATAATAATTTATCACGAATTTTTAAAACCTGGTTTCTGAATAATTGTTACAAATAACCAATATTTTTTTGGTCTTTGATAACCGTTATAGTTTGTTTTTGTTTTTTATGGGCTTCCATAACAATTACAAAAGACTTTTATTTTTTTTGGTCTTCAATAACCATTATAAAAGATTTTAATTTTTTTTGGTCTTCCGTAACCATTACAAAAGATTTTTATATTTTTCGGTCTTCCATATCGAATTTCACACAAGTTTTATGAAAATATTCGTTGGAGTTCAGCCAATGACACTCCTAATAAAATCTATGAAACAGGTTTCGTTACAGTCAATGTTTATGAAAAGCTTCATAGAATTAATGAAACTCTTTACAGAAACAATAAATCGTCAGGTAATGAAGCATTTAATAGAATCTATGAAACAGTTTCATAAAAGTCATTCCTAAAAAGAGCTTCATTAAATTATCATTTTAATTAACATTTGTATTACTAGCAATATTTGCATTTGAAATTACTTTCATTAGTTCGCTCAAGCCAACCGATAGTTGAGGATGTTAAGAAATTATTATTTCTTTTTGAAAAATGTGTTTTTTTAGTCGCTCGAGCCAGGAATCGAATCCGGGTCCTATCGGTTTCAGAGTCCTCATCTTAGCTACTACACCAGCAGCACTGGCTACTCAATGGTATATAAATACAATTTTAGTGCGAAATTTCTTGTATTTAAAAAAAAAGGGAAAATATGCCTAAAACTGGAGCGATTTTATTTAAACTCAGCACCATGATTGTGTGGCATAATTGGTTTCTATTTACAAATATGAGAAAGATATCAAAAAATTTGCGGATCCTTACCAAAATCATTAAAAAAAAGTTCGTCCTTGTGCAAATATAAGTCAGTGCGCGAAATTTTATAAAAATATCTTAAGATTTGCGAACTGTAGCGTGGTTATAGAAGACAGAAAAAAAAAAAATCTTTTATAATGGTTATAGAAGACCAATAAGAATAAAAATCTTTCATAATGGTTACCAAAGACAAAACAAATTAATAATCTTTCATAACGGTTATTAAAGACCAAAAAAAAATAATAATCTTTCATAATGTTTATGGCAGAACTTTAATTTTCTGGGTAATTTATAATTATTATTACAGGACCAATTTTTTTTTAATTATTTTTTCCATAACCTATTGGATATTTAAAAAATAATAACAGTTATTTCGGGACCCTGGTTATAAGTCAAGAATGTCATAACACTTTAGTATTAAAAAAGTTCAACTCATTTGGTCTATTGAATCGGGTGGTATATGTTTTTTACATTTTTTCCAAAATCCAAATAAAATATTTGGCAGCTTTCCTACTCATATTTTAGTAACTAGTAGGTTAAAGCTCAATGCGCGGCACGTTAGAATTAAAATATCGATTTGAAATTTTTACAGAATCATTTTCTTGCTATATTTAACCATTTAACAGGTACTTAATTAAAAAAGAGTTTAAACTCAAATAAAAACTAGTCTCTAAATAATGCTAGGTTAGAGTAGGAGTCGGAGTCGGAGTCGGAGTCGTACTTAAAAAATTTCAGCAAAAGAAGTCGGAGTCGGAGTTATAACTATTTCTTAACGACTCCACAGCCCTGCACTTAATAATGATCGGGCATTAAAAAATGCCTTTTCTATCGGGTTCAGCATAGAAGAATAAGGTGGTACACATTTTAATGTACATTCAATACGGTCCGAATTCACTGTGGAAAGGGGAAAAACTTTATGGTAAACAACGCCATCATAATTTGTCGTAGCAATTAGTGTCTCGTTCCTTCCTTTAACGGTTGGCACAACAACAAAAAATCTTTCATCGCTATTAGTGTTAGTTAAGGTCCAATTAGACGTCACATAACCATACCAAAACTGTATTACCATGACCACTGTATTACCGAAACGACATAAACATGCCATACAAACCAATTCAATTTTGGTTTCTGCGGTCATCGTTACGGCTGTGGCATTATGTTTATGTCACGTATAATTGCCCCTTTAAACACACATTTATCTAAAAAAATCTTTTTTTTTTGTTGCGGAGACCAAACTGCAAATTATGATACATACTGTCGACGGCTTCCTATTTTCAGCATACGCTCCAAAGGCCTGTTTCCAACTTTTTTGGAATGCAGAGGTATGTTAAGAAGCTCAATAAGACGTTTCTTCGGTACGATTTAAGTCAATTGTCTTTAAAATATTCGAGCATTGTATCGAGGTGCAAACAGGGTAGATAAATAATAGGTTTGATTATTTCCTTAATCCTCAAATCTTCTAGTTGGAGCTAATGCTAAGTCAGCCGCTACATTGTGAGACTCCGTACTATTTGACATCTTCGTTGGTTCATTTACTTTTATATTTACTAAAAATTTCATTATTCTGTTTTAATTTTATACTCTGCTTTTTAATATTTTATTTTTCTTAGTTGCTTTACAACAAATAAGAATAGAAAATAGAATTAGTTGGTCAAAAGTACTCGACAGCAAAAAATTGCCGATACCGTTAAATCAAAAAATCTTACTATTAACAACTAAATCAAGTCGAAAATTGTAAAAGTTCCGTCAAGTAAAAGATGTCAAGAAACCTATTAAGTTCATTCATACCAAACATAATACTTAGGACCACTATTACAACTTGAAGTTAGCTAAAGTTAAGATCAAGATGACAGATAGTAATGTGTTATCTATCAAATAGAGTCTGTTATCTGTCGGACAACAGCTAACGCCAAGTTATAAAAATGGCCCTAAGATTGGTTTTTGTTTGTTTTATATCCAATTTCATGCCACTATGTACTTTTGTATTTTGTATTACCTGTTAAGACTGGCATATTCAATTAATCGTATTTTTTATTAATCGATTAATCGCGCTAATAAATATTTGAGTTAAAAATTTAATCGAATAATTAAATATTATTCGAATAATCGAATAATTTTAATTTTGTCTAGCTTAAAAATCAGACAAAGAATTATACTTTTAACATTAACCATTTTATTTAAAAAGTAACAACAAAGAGTTCTTCATGTTATAAAGGAGGAAAACTTTTTTAATAAAAAATTGCATCAAAATTTATGCTAATCTTCCAAAATAGTCTTTCAAAAAGAGTATACATTTTAAATGTTTACGTTTCAAACGATTTCTTTCTTTTGTTTTAACGAAACGTGAGTTAGAAAAGATGCTTTCATTTATTGTTGACGTTAAAGGGATTGAAACTAAAGCGTTATAAATCTTATCCAATTTCTTTATTCTTTTTCTTGTATTTTCTAAAAATTACTTCCATTGTATCACCTAAATCTCTTTTGGATTTTCTTTAACAATTTTAATACTCTTAATAATCTTACTAAGGTCTGGTAGAAGGTTGTTTTTAATCGTCTCAAAAAAATCATCTTCTTCATCTGACTCATTGTGGTAAAAGTCTGTTCTAAACATTTTTAAAAATAAATTATTCCCCAATCTTTGGTTTCATTCTATTATTTTAAAAAACGGTAACTCAAAAGAAATATTCCTGAGTTAATAAATAATTAAAGGGGGTTTTAAACGTGCCGGCTTGTTTTTTACATAAAAGAAAAAACTAATACTGTAAAAAAACAAATTTTTGATTAATCGATTAATCGCCATAAATTATTCGTTAATCGAAAATAAGCAATTTTAAATTTTTCGAACAGTTAGTCGCCCAAAATTAATCGAACAACGGTTAATCGTTTGAATACCAAAGTCAAGACCCCTTATTAAGGTAGGGCATTGGTATAAAGCAAGGTTGGATACCGAAACGAATTTCGGTGTCGGTATCGGTTACCAACCTTGGTATAAAGGCTAAGATAAACAATAAATTGATTTTAAAAATCAATAGTTATTAATTATAATTAACTGATGCTAGTAGTTACTGGATTATTTGTCGTAAAAATTTCGTTAGCGTAGAAGTTTAAGATTGTAAATTTAAGTGAGAAAACAATGTGTTGTCAAATTCAATGTTATTTATTTTAATATAATAATGCAGGTAAAATAATGTACTTGTTCATTTGAAAGTTAAGTTAGGAATAAAATGAAACATAAAATATTTAAAATGGCGTAAAGTAATAAAAACCATAGAGCTAAAAACATCGATGTTTCCACAAGTTTTGACAGAAGAGTTACAATTAATTTCAACAGTACTTAATCATTCCAATTGTCAAAGGACCTCTTTCAATTTAAACAAATATTTAAACCCTAAATTATTTTAAATATAAACTTTGAATCAGTGTGATAAATATCACATCAATATATATGAAATTCTTTTTTTGTTTTAAAAATTTATTTTATTTCGACATTTATTTTATTTGTGTGTGCTAAAATAAAAAAAAAAAAAAATAAAATCTAATTAAAATTTAATGAAGACTAATAAATAAAATAATGTACAAACAGATTGCGGAAAAAATGTTTGATTAAATAACAAAAAGTGATAGAAAGAAGTTGGTCGAATTGAAAAAGCCCTGCAGCAAATTAGTTTATGTTGAATTCAACGTAAAACTTTTGCAACAGACCAAAGACTAAAAACCATAAATTGAATAGGAGTAGACTTAATCTAGAGCGAAGTTCAATCTGCTGGCTGATGTCCCCATGTGTTATTGCTATTCAAACTTCTTCGAAGTAGATACAGATGACTCCAGCTTCTAAGCAAAGGATAAGTGCAAGATCCGTGCAGCTTTATAGTAAAACTACCACATGATTATGCGTAACCAAACACGGGTATACATTTTTTTAATCGATTTTGAAAACGTTACCATGAAATAGCTCTCAAATTAAAAAGTAAAAAAAAAATACTTTCAATAAAAAATACCCAATTGAGGTAGGGCAGGAGCACACCCTCTTCAAGAGCCATCGCTATGATCGAACAACAAACTATTGTTTGTACACAAACGAATTTGGCACGTGAAGACTGCTGTTATTGATGTTTTCTTCTTGTTCAAACAGCATTATCAAACATTTGTTCGCAAACGATGTCCAACATTAATGCTGTGAACGCTATATAGATTTTTATTGTAGCTTTTTATATGAGATGTAGTGACGTACGTGTTCCCCCGGTCAAAGAACATGAACATGTTGTGCGTCTATAATTTGGCCAACTTTTTTTTGTGCACATAAAATGCTGACTCGCCAAGATGAGGTGTAATGGACTGTAGTCTTTAACAAATCTGTTTTAAGTAACTTCCCTCTAAGCTCTTATGTTTGTTTTAGGCAAAAATTAATAAATGAATTGACGATTGATCAGTAGAAATGCAAAACTATGGGACAGTTGTCCTATTCGATCACTTTTTCACGGTCTGTAAAGAATTGTATAAGTTAACATACATAATATGACGTACAGATATTTTAAAATTTGTCGTGGACGGGTCATAACCCACACCTTTAAAATCTCATACAAATGTGGATGTCGGACTGAAATTCGCTTTAAAAATCTTTCATATAACTTAAATAAAGTGTTGTAAGAATGTTTAATTGCCTTAATATAAGTCAGGGGCTCTTACCAATTCCGATATTTTTTCAGATCCTTATTTGTTGAATTAAATTCACTTAATTCAAAAGTTCTCAAAGTTTGTTTGGCCATAGAATTTCGAGCAATCAATTGCTATTAATACTCGACGAGAAGGCTTGCCCAATGCAAAAGCAACATTGAAAGTAACACATTCGACAGTTCAGTTTATAAGCATTGATATTAACTTAAAAGCGATAAGACTAGGTTCCACATAAGCTAAAACCGAGAGACATTTACAGCCGATTTTTGCGTATAAATTTCTTATCAATAGCAGCAAATAAAACCCAACATAAGCAGTTTTCTACTTTCTTAACTTGTGTGCACCGATAGGCTGGTTAGTAGTTAGCTAGTCTATCAGTGCGAGTGTTGTGTGTTTAATTCCCGTCCGAGACTATGGTTTTTAAAACACGATGAAAAATCTCTTTCATTATAATGCTTGAACCTTGCCATTACGTACGAATAAAAATTTGATTTAAATGATTGAATGTAGATTGGTTGCAGCAGTCGATAATTTTGAGCTAATTTTTGACTACTTTTTCTGTACATTTCGAGCAGTATCTCAGCGATAGCTTGACGAATGCTGGTTTTCAAATGCTCCAACATTTGGGCATAAACCACGGCAGACATGGTCTTAGACGTAGCCCCACAAAAATAGTTTAACGGCGTCAAATAGCATGATATTGTAAGTGTTGTGTGGCTCGGGGCACCGCTGGCTAAAACCACATATTGTCCAATTCATAATCTTCAATTGCAGGCAAAAAAAAAAAAAAAATCGATTTTCATACGGCCATAGCACACTGAATTGAAGAAAACGGTTCTTCCGATATTTTGAGCAGTGTGCACATTGCGATGATAACTTGGCCCGACCACATCTGCAACGCTACCAGTCTCTTCAAATTTCTTTATAATCTTGCCAATTTTTGCACAGTAGTTCGACTATGACGCAATGATTGAAAAGTGGCTACCTTTGAGCCACCAATTTTGTGGTTAGTTTTTTTTACATGTTCTTCATTTTACGCGTTCTTCCATATTTCAAATTCACTTACTTAATTAAGCTTTAGGAGATAAATATGTAACAGCTGACAGCCTTGCCAAACCGGCGGTTTTAAAACCACTAAATAGATAAGACTGCACTTCCGTCCGAGGTATTAAAAATTTAGTTGAATACTACTTAAGCAAAACTTAAAAATATAATCCTCTAGTTTTTTTTTATAAAATTTGAAAATGTCGATAAAAATTGAAAAAGTTTAACAAACATATTTTTGGTTTATCGATTGAGGGGTCCATTTAAGAACCTTTGGTTTTAACTTTTTAATAATTTTTTTAGCAAGTGGCAATATAATTTCGAGTAATGTTTTTTTGAAAATAGTGGAAAATAAATTTTTCGATAAGTTATTAAAAATAACGACACTGTCGACAGCGCAATCGAGAGATTTGTCCTACTGCCCTTTATCTGATGCCATGGAAACCAAAAGTTCACTGAAATAAAGGTGCGTTATTGGGTGCCCCGGTAGGCTACTTGGTAGTGAGCTAGTCTAACAGTGCAGGGGTTGCGGGTTCGATTCCCGCCAGGGACTCTGGTCTCCTGCAGAAAAGCGCAGAGCTTCGCGGCATTATAATAAGAAAAAAAATATAAGTGATGCCCTTTGAGAACACTTGGATGTCAGTTAACAGCTTCATCGTATGAATGGAGATCTTAAAAAGGTTGGGTTAGAGAATAATGTCTTTAGATTTTTGACGAAGTTCGTCCTATAGGTTGCCTTTATAGTAGAGGCTTGGATGACTCTGTCTTTTCAGTCAAGAATTAAATGCATTATCCAAGTGCTTCCAAAAGATCCACTAAGCAGCGGCTTGATACATAATTGAGGCAGTTATTACACCTGCCTGCAAACAAAATATAAATAAGTTTTCACAACCGCAAAGTAAGCTACGACCACAATATCAGGTTATCACGTTAAGCTTAAACAAATCAAGTCTTTATAATGTTGCTGATGGAATCGCAACATCTAAATTAAACTCCCTTAACAAATGGATTTCAAAAATAAACACACCTTCATTCGCGTAAAGAGTGCATTAGAAATATATTTATTGAAACGCCACAGGCATGGCACAAACAGTTTGTTATTTGAATTTAATCAACCATGAGTTCGACAAAATTAAAATTTTTGAAACTATTTGCTTTAACAACTTTAACGTTGCAGTTAATTAGTGCAAAAAAATTTGGCAATAAACCACTAAATCCTCTTAAGCAAAATAAATATGAAAATCAAATACTCAAAGAGTTTCTACAACAAATTGATTCTGAAGAAACCTATAAAAGCTGCGTAATCTTTGGAAAATCAATAAAAGAATATCCAGTAGAGGAGATTTTACAAAAGAGTCTACAAAAATTAGTCGTTTTACTACCAAATCTTGAAAATGTATCAAAGTGTTGTGGCTTTAATATGAAATTCCTGGTTATAGTTCGCTGGCATAAGGAAAATCCGGAAAATTTATTAAAAACTTTGGCCGAGATCTTAAATTTCAGAAGGCACACCAAAATTGTGGTAATAAAAAATGAAAAGGAAAATACAGTTGACTCGAAAGATGTAGAGAATTTATTTCACTTATGCAGATTCTACAAATTTCCTAACTTGGTTTTGATATTTAACGATTTTTATCAAACTCAAAATTTATATCGGTATCAAATATTTCCCCAGTTAATGGTAGAAAAACTGAATGCTAAAAATAGCACTTTGACAATTTATCCAAACAAGTTAAAAAATTTGCACGGAGCCGCCATAAGAACGATACCGGATCAGATTCTACCTCGCACAGCAGCCATTATAGATGACCAGGGCCGTCTACAAGTCAAAGGTTACATCATGAAATTCCTCGAGTTGTTTACCCAATATCTAAATGCCACCTTAAAGTTTCCCCTAAACATCACAATAGATAAGCCTCTGGACTACCAATCCATTTATAACTTAACACAGCAAGAAGTCATAGATATACCGGCCAGTTTAGCCAGCTCTCTGTTGCCTAAGTGCTTTCTAATCATGTCCAAAGCTTACGAAATCAACAGATGGTGCTTAATGGTACCCATAGAGCAACCATACTCTTACCAAGAATTCTTGGAGAACCGTATTAATCAATATTTCTATTTATATTTAGTTGTTATGAGAATATTTATGTCCATCCTGCTGGTGCTCAGCACTAAAGTATGGAGTCTAAAAAATAACTTTTATTATCCAGTACGAGTAAACGACATTGTGGTGAATATAAATGTTGTCGCAGGAATGTTAGCAGGTTCTTTCCGATTAAGGAGAAATCCTTCACAAAGTATGCGTTTCATTTATCTCTCTCTGTTTCTGTTGGGCTTGGTGCACTCCATTTTAATCTCTTGCAAAATGCAGACTTTCCTCACCCACCCTTTTTCCCACCGCATACAATCTTTAACAGATATACCCGCTTTCAATTTACGTGTCCTTGTAACTGAGAATGAATTTAATTTTATGCTACATTACTTCAAAATTTCGCCTGAACGGTTGTCGTTAATATTCCAAATAGTCCCCGAATTGGAAACATATTCAAAAATACAAGCATCATTTAATACTTCGTATGCGTATCCCATTTCCACGCCTCTGTGGTTTATGTATGATGCTTTGCAAACGTGCAAGAATAAACCGGTATTTCGTTTGACCAATATATGTTTTCCCTTCACGGTTACTATGGCCTTTGTCCTGCCACCAAACTCATTGTTTATGGAACCCTTAAATCGTTTAATTACTCGCGCTCATGATATGGGACTTTTTGGTTATTGGAGAAAAAAGAGTTTTATTGATTTGGTGAATATGAAAAAGATTTATATACACAAAGACCGTCGGGTTATAGAAAAGTCTAAAATGTTGGGACTTGAAGATTTCCGTTATCTTTGGCTTGTTATGCCGAAATTTTTTACTGTTGCTTTTATTGTATTCTTAGGGGAGTTATTGTGGTATAGAATATGGGGCAAGAGAAATAAATAAAGTGTATTTAAAATTGTATTTAAAGTGGTTTTATTTAGAATAAGTTGTTTTATTTTTACAAAAAGAACAGAATTGAGAAATTAGTTTTAGGAAACTAGTTTTTCAGGAAAGAATTTATACACTACCAGACTGAAGTTCCAAGTGCAATTTATTGATGTTTTTGTAAGTCTTTATAACTCAAGATCACAAAAATCCAAAAAAATGTTAAATAACGTTTAAATACTTATGTACAAACGTGTGAGTGAATATAAATACGAAACGTGAAATTAATTTTTTTTTAAATATCGCGTGCGATTATAAACATATTAAAGAAATATCGCATGCGATAAAAACAAATATTTATTATTTACACGAAATTTTACAATTTTTTTGAAATATCAATTATTTTTTTTCAATATTAAAAACTTTTATTAGATTTTTAATATTTAAATTTATTAATTATATTCTTAATTCTTTGACCTTTTTCTATTAAATAATATATTTTAAGCTTAAGGGCACTTTTTGTTTATTAAGTAAATTAAAATATCTTCAATAAGTAAACGAATAATTAAGCTCAAGGCCTTATTTTTTAATAAATTTTATTTATTTATTTTAGTAGTCAATATTTCGTAACCCTACGGGAAACATCTTCAGGATCTTAAATAAATATAAAGAAAATACAAAAAATTAACACAAAATGTTCACTACATAAAAGACTATAACAAACAAAATTGTAAACATAAAGAGAGTATAGCAACAACATAAACTCACAAAAATATAGAAATTTTTTTATTAAAACGAGTAACAATAGACGTATATTAAACGACTGCCCGCTAATCCGATCTTTATTGTACTAATTAGTCGTTTTGTTTATGATGTGTTGAAACAGACATTTAAGGAAATTTGAGGTACTTTAAACTGCACAAAGAAGAGAATTAGATATTGTAAAAAACGAAAATTGGTTTGTGAACAAAACGAATATAGAGATCCCCGAAGACATACAGTGGCTTCTTTCATTAGGACAAAAGCATGCAATGCCTACAACAAGGGAACAATTTCCTATGTTTAAATATATAGCCGACGGAGAAGACTTCATACAAAACTTAAATGATAAAGAGGACCAAGAGATGGCAAGGGCAAAATTTACTTTTATGTTAGAAAATCATGTGAATAAACATACACTTAATAAGAGAGAACGTTTCATACACAACACAGTGGGACAAACTCGTACATTTTTAAGGAAATATAAAAACATATTCATTTTGGATGCCGATAAAGGGAATGTCACAGTGGCTATGGAGAAAAAAGACTACGATATAAGAATGAACAACATTTTAAATGATATGATGTCATACAAAAGATTGAAAAAAGATCCAACACCAGCATTACAAAAGAAAAACAATGATCTTGTAGATGAACTCCATAAGTGCAATATTTTAACTGTGATAGAGAAGAGAAGACTGAAAAATGACGCGGCATTTGCTCCAAGATTATATGGATTACCCAAGGTCCATAAAGAAGGACTACCTCTTAGACCAATATCCTCTTCGGTGAACTCCCCATCTAGCGGTCTATGTAAGTTTTTGACCAATATATTAAAGAAGCTTACAGAAAACTCGAAGTTTAATGTAAAAGACGAGGTGCAATTTAGAAATAATATCAACAACAGTGCAATATGTGACCACGAGAGGATGGTATCATTTGACGTAATATCTTTATTCCCTTGTATTCCAGTGGAATATGCAATCGATTTGATCACAGGTAAATGGGACGAGATTCAACAACACACAACAATGTCGAAACAATTATTTGTAAAGATATTAAAATTTTGTATACAGGATAACAGATACTTTAAGTATGGCGATAAAGTATACGCGCAATGCAGAGGTTTGCCAATGGGATCACCAGCATCTGTAAACGAATGTGCAATAGAGGAAAC
The DNA here is from genome assembly GCA_963931875.1 of Pollenia griseotomentosa. Lineage (NCBI taxonomy): Eukaryota > Metazoa > Arthropoda > Insecta > Diptera > Polleniidae > Pollenia > Pollenia griseotomentosa. The sequence goes on from OZ007560.1 coordinate 114,815,849, forward strand.
GCTCAATAAGTTAAACAGCTTTCATAATAGAATAAAATTCACAATAGAGGAGGAGAAGAACGAACGATTGCCATATCTTGACACCCTAGTTGTAAGAAGAGGTAACACGATTAAAACGGATTGGTACCAAAAACCAACATCTTCGGGAAGGATAATAAACTTTTACTCATGTCAGCCTAAAAATATTATAATAAATACCGCGAGAAACTTCATAAAAAGGGTACTTACCATAAGCGTTTATCGTTTCATAAAGAAAATTTGATAAAAATAAGGGAGTTATTACGGAAAAACGCTTTTCCAAATAAAATTATAGAAAAACTGATTAAAGATAATAAAAATCAAAAAGAAAAAAGAAGAGAAGAGACACCTAAGATTTACAAGTCATTAACTTATGTTCCCAAAATATCAGAGAGAATTCAGAAATCCGGAATATATAATAAAGAAAAGTATAAAATAGCATCAACGACCAGCAATACACTTAAACAACTTTACTCTAACAGAAAAACCAAAATTGACAAAATGGAAAACTCCAATGTAATATATTAAATAAAATGCAACGGCAACGAAAAAGTAAAATGCGAAAAAGTATACCAAGCATGGTGAAATAAACAGGTGGCAGCACTACGCCAGATGACGATTTTTTGCTCTTGCATTGTTTGTCTAGGTTTATGTCAAAGTTTTGTTTATATTTACAAAAAGTCCACGTTTTGTGCTGTGATTTTTGTTTTTTATTAAAGTTTTTGATAATTTTGATAAGATATTGACCATAATTAAATAAAAATTGGCTAAAAATTTATTTATTTCATCACGTTCAGCGGCAGGCTTTGATTTTTGTTTAATGTATTTTTTGACGTAACCGGTTATGTAATTTCCATTTTTGTTGTAATGTTGTATTTGTTGCCGTAACGATGCCACCTGCTTATTCCACCATGATACCAAGAACAAATTAAAAACCCGAATATCTGGACACAAATCAGATTTAAAATGTAAAAATAATTTGTCTACACAAAAAACTGCACTGCTGGCCCATTGTGTGGAGAGAGAACACTTGCCAAATTTAACTGAAATTGATATCCTACACACAGAAGACAAATATAAGAGAAGACTTACATTGGAAATGCTATACAATATAAAAACAAAAAAAAGAGCATAGGATGAATTTAAAAAAAAGATGTGGAAAACAATTGTGCAAGCAGCTTTCAACACATCATAAACAAAACGACTAATTAGTACAATAAAGATCGGATTAGCGGGCAGTCGTTTAATGAACGTCTATTGTTACTCGTTTTAATAAAAAAAATTCTATATTTTTGTGAGTTTATGTTGTTGCTATACTCTCTTTATGTTTACAATTTTGTTTGTTATAGTCTTTTATGTAGTGAAAATTTTGTGTTAATTTTTTGTATTTTCTTTATATTTATTTAAGATCCTGAAGATGTTTCCCGTAGGGTTACGAAATATTGACTACTAAAATAAATAAATAAAATTTATTAAAAAATAAGGCCTTGGGCTTAATTATTCGTTTACTTATTGAAGTTAAAACAAAAAGGTCGAAAAAACATACATAATAATAAGTAAATTAAAATATTTATTTATTAAATTATTTAGTCTATATTCTTCGACCTTTTAATTTTATTTCTTCTTATTTTTAAATCAAGCTCAAGGTCAGGTTATGCAAAAAAAATATTTATTTAAAGTTTATCCAATATTTCGCTGCCACAATGGACAGCTTCTTCAGGGATCTTTGGTTTATAAATTTAAACAAATTTTTAAAAAACAAAATTTAAATTAAACAACAATAATTGTCAACATGAAAAAAAAAATAATACACAGGAAACAAAATTATTCTATTACATTTTGAAACTTATTCAATTTCCTATCTTATTCTTATATATTAAATGTCTGTAATTTTGAGCTACATTGTCTGTATCGGTTTTAAAATTAATTCTTCGTTCTATTGGTGTGTTGATTATTTGTAGCATTTTTAGCATAAAGCGTCGTTTGTAGTTTGTTTCTGTATTTTAAACTGTTGTATTTTCGAAATCTGGTGTATGATTAAAATTGGCACAATGTGTAGACAATGCAGTTTTTTGAGAAGATGTATTTTTGTATTTTTGATCAGATCTATGTCCTGCTAGTCTAGTTTTTAATTTGTTTTTCGTAGTACCTATATATACCTTACTACATATTTCATTATCCTTACCCTTGCAAGGAATTTTGTAAATAATATTAAATCTATCTAATTTCTCTGTTCTATCTTTCATTTTACAAAATAATCTATCTAATGTATTATATGTCTTATGAGCCATCCTATAATTATTGATGTCATAAATATTAGAGTTTTCCAGTCGTTCAGAAATTACTGGTATATATGTAAGTTAAAGACTTATAAATCTTAGGTTCAGTAACCGTACTCCTACAACCTTCCCTATGTCCTTTGTACTGTCCAATCAATTTACAGATCAATTCTCCTGGGAAATTATTATCCTCTAAAATATTTTTAATTTTTATTTTGTTTCTTCTATGAAAAACTATATCGCTAATATTTAAAACTTTATCTATAAGATTTTTGGCAGTATTCATAATAATTCTTCTCGGATGTTTGGAATAATAATTAATAATTCTTTCCGAAAAAATTGGTTTCTGGTACCAATCTACTAATAACTTATACCCCTTTCTTATAATTTATGTGTCTAAATATGGAAGTTTTAGATCACATTCCTTTTCAATTGTAAATTTAATATCCTGGTGAAAGGAGTTAAATATGTTTAACATGTTTTCCATTTCACATTCTGAAATAATACAAAATAGGTCATCTACATATTTTGTTATAATTTTTGGTGAAATAGTTAATCCTCTAATACAAGTATCAAGAAGCTCCTCCATAACTATATCTGCTACAACTGGAGAAGCTGGAGAACCCATAGGCAATCCTTTTTGTTGAGAATATATTTTGTTACTATATTGAAAATATCTACTATCATCTATGCAAAATTTGAGAATTCTTAAAAATAATTCTTTCTCAATAGTCATATGTTCCCTAATTATATTCCATTTTCTTTCTATAATAAAGGAAATGATTCCTTATGGACTTTTGGAACTCCATATAATTTGGGTGCCATAGAAGTTGTTGTTTTAAGATGCTCCAAATGTGTTATTATCTCCAATTTGAAAAGTTTATCTACTAGTTATATCATTATTAGTCTGTTGTAGTTTAACCGTTGGGTCTTTTGTCAGTATTCTATATGTGGAGTCATCATTAAGAATATCATTCATTCTTGAACTATAGTCCTGTTTATTCATCGCAACTGTTATATAACCCTTATCTGCATTTAGGATTAAAATGTTGCGGTTAATTTTAAAAAATTTTTCAGTTTTCCTAACATTGTTAAGAATAAACTTGTCTCTATGAGATAATTTCATTTTATTTATATGATCATCAATCATAGTAGTAAGCCTAGTCCTTGCTATTTCTTCTGTTCTTCTCTTCCCCTAATAGTCTGAACAAAATCTTCTCCATCTGCTATCATCTTAATAACTGGAAAGTGTTCTCTTGTGACAGGTAATGCATGTTTATTTCCTAATGAAAGAGTCCATTGTGTATCTATTGGAATGTCAATGTCTGTTTTGTTTATAAACCACTTTTTGTTAAATTTAATACCTAATTCTTTTTTCTGTAATTCAACTAGATGATTGAACTTTCTCTTGTGTTTATCTTTAACCTTATTGTTTATTTTTAAAGCTAATCTATCTTCATGTCTTAAGAAATCTTTTATTACATCCTCTGTAAAATATTTTCTTAAATTAAACTCTATATGTTCTAATTGTTTCTTGTTATCTACTAATATATAGTGTTTTTGTTTAATACTTAGACTAAGAATCTTGTTCTGCATTATCCATATATTTCTTGAAATTAATTGTTGTAAAAATTTTGGTCCATTTTCCTCAAAAAGATTGAAATAATTTTTAGTGGAATTCTTAATAAATTTAGGAATTATACCTGAATTGCGGCAACGAATATAAAATGTAATATTCGCCTTTAATTTAATGTTTCTGTCCCTCAATGTTTTATGTTTATTTATTACCCTTCTCGTCTCCTGATTCCTTTTAAGAATATTATAATTCATATTTTATTCCGTACTATATTATAATTTCTTCTTAAATTTATTTTTGATTCTTCCTGATATCTGTTTTCGGACAATAATTGTCAACATGAAAAAAAAAAAAATAATACACAGGAAACAAAATTATTCTATTACATTTTGAAACTTATTCAATTTCCTATCTTATTCTTATAAATCAAATGTGTATTATTTTTTTTTTCATGTTGACAATTATTTTTGTTTAATTTAAATTTTGTTTTTTAAAAATTTGTTTGAAATTTATAAACCAAAGATCCCTGAAGAAACTGTCCAATGTGGCAGCGAAATATTGGATAAGCTTTAAATAAATAATTTTTTGCATAACCTGACCTTGAGCTTGATTTAAAAATAAGAAGAAATATTTATGATTTTTGAATCTGTGTCCAAATCCTTCCATCTCAGCGAATCAAACCTATCAGAAATTCAAATCAATGTACAGCGCTGCTATAATCTATAAAAACTTTAATTAGTATTGTGGTTATTTTGTCGAACTATTTATGGTTTTCAATCCAAATTCTCAATATTTTTAATTAGGGTTAAGTTTATTAAATTTAATTTTCATTAAATTATTTCCATGAAAAAAGGAATTTTACAACATGAAAATTAATTAAAATTGTCATTGATAATCTTTCATTCCTGACCGTGGCCCGGATTCGAACCGCGGCCGGCAGGTTACCATGACATGTTTCGATCGCAACCACTCGATCTCCTCAGATGGATTTGCCGTTTTACACTCGCAGTCATCGACGACTGCTGACGTCAATAGTAAAACACTATTCTTTAAACCAAATTGTATTTTAACCTTTGGTAGATCGAAGTTTGCTTTTTTGAATGATCATCCATTTTAATTGATTTTACATGTTTTTCGTTACTTCTGCCCCTTCGTACTTTTGTCAAGAATTTTTCCTGAAGTCCAAAGTACATTCTTTGTTTTTTCATTTTCGTCCTTCCAAGTCCCTCACAGAGCATTTTCATGAGATTTCACTCTAAGTCAAATTTTTAAAAAATATAAAAATTTTCACAAAAACATTTAGAATATAGTGTTATATATTATAAAGGGTTTTTTTTTATAGAGTGATACAAGTTTAAATCATAATAAAACATAGTATTATAATTTTGATATCAAAGAAACGGTCTTTATTGGATAGAAAATTTTATGACATTATTGTTTAAATATGATTTCGGCCATGTGACCGCCACGGCTATCGCGTAGAAGGCGCAACACCAATTTTTAACAACTTTAAGAATTCTGACCATCATTGTTTTTGAAGCCATATGGTCCAATGACTCCGCCAGCCCATAAAGCGCACCAAGCAGTAATATTCTGAGGATGTAATGGTATTTCGGCAAAACCTTGTGGATTCTTCTCACTCCAAATGCGACAATTCTGCTTATTCATTTACCAATTCAACTAGAAATAGGCTTCATCGGAAAATAAAATTTTGAATGGAAATTCAAAATCAATATCAATTTGTGCTGCAGCTCATTCGCCGAGTTATTTCGATTAAAAATTTCCACAATTTGCACGCGTTGCTCTGGTGTAAGTCGATTCATAATGAAATGTCAAAGCAAACTAAATAAAAAGCAACTATCAGCTGTTAAATGGGTGGTCAAATAAAGCATTGTTGCCAACCCAAAGTTGTATCACTAAAAAAAAAGACTCTTTAGTTGCCTTGTCCAGAGTCTTAATTTTCTATTAGGTCTGATTCCCGAAGATCGAAGGAGTTGGACACAGTGGCCATATCCCTTACGTAACTCATTCATAAGAATTTCAGTCTAAGTCATATATTTTCAAAAATCATAAATTTTTATATAAAAAAAATCTAACAAAACATCGAACCAATTTTTAATATTTAATAAAAATAATTGATATTTCATAAAAAACTTTAATATTTTGTGTAAATAATAGTATTTTCTATATAATATGTTTTTATTGCATGCGATATTTTTAAATATAGAGTAACTTCGGGTACTGTGGAACCCCTATTTTTTGTTTTGGCAATTTTTAAAAAAGTATAAGCAAACTCTTCATCGGACTAGTTGGAATATGTTTCTAAATCAATTGCCTAACTATGTTCTTCACAAAAATTATATTTTCTTTATACTAAACAAAGTTATAAATGAAAAATCTGAGATACCTCAAAAACAGTGATTTGAAAAATTGGAGGGTAATGTGGAAAACAATCACACATTACAAAAGACTTTGGTCTTATGCAACTCACCAGCGAAAATTGACAACAGCATTACAGCTTTGTTATCTTTCCATATGACATTAAAAATATTGAACCCATTCACATCAGCAACACATTCAGTAGAATGAATATCCGCTTTCCCGTTTTGCACCTTCTTATCAGTGCGCATAAATGTGCCATCAAGAATTGGATTGCGTCGAACCGTGTCAATACTTAATATACCCTCTTTAGCTAAATACTCTAGCAACGTCAATGAGGTAAAATAATTGTCAAAGTTTATTTTATAATTTTGATGTCTTGGAACGATTCTGAATATTTTCATAACTACGTTTGCTGATGCCCCAAATTTGGCTCATTGCTATGAACAATGTCTTAAGCTTCTGTTTCAGGTTCTATTTTATAGGCCAATCCTGAAACTCCACTTAGAACATATTTTAGCCCAATTAGTGAGGTTTCTGTGGATTATTTTTTTTAAACTAAGTTAAAGTAAAAAAGTAAGTAAGTATTAATTTTTTTGTAATATTTGTTTGAATACGTTGGCGAACAATCGACATCACACCTGAATTCTAGGGTCAAGTTTTAAAAAATAAATTATGCTAAAATTTGCCAAATAGGAAATATTCGTGCATATTCTAGAAATCGAAATGAAGTGAAAATGAAATCGAACGAGATTCTAAGTTCAATTATTTACAAAATTACCGTAGTATTTCCTGGGCTTAAGATTTGTTCTTGGTAAGCTAATTGATACCCAAAGAATGACGTAGATAAAATGGAATATATTTATGAACTTTCAGTGTAGGTCGTATTTAAATCCACTTCATTTCGATTTCTAGAACATGCCCGATTAGTCATTTTAGTTTTAGTGCTCTTTATAAAGGTTAGGAGTGAATCCATGTCAAACCATCATGTCGTTCGGCATCATCACCTCCGATTTCAATGAAATTCAACACAGATGTTGTTGATAACATAATATTTCAGACCCCTGATTCTTTCGGCTTCCGAAATATGACGTCATAAAATATATGAGAAAAATGTTAAAAAATCACAAAAGTCCCTTTACAAAAGAATATAGAACTTTAAACTTTTTTTTTTGTATCGTTTTAAAGGTGAAAGTACGCCCTTTGAAATGACATGCATATTGTGTTTTTTTAAGAAGAGGTTAAAGGTCAGTTTTTGGGGTCTTGAGTTCAATGGTCTATATCTGGAAAAGTATATTTTTTAAAATTCTTGAAAAAATATATGTCAAGTATTAGACCCTCTTCTACATTTGCAGAAAATTTAAAGGTGGAGACTCGATTGGTGTCAGATTTAAAGGACGATCAGAAAAGCATATTTAAGGTACCTACCCAGCGGTAAAAAGAAGTAGTCAGCAGGCTTCCTGGAAGCCCCTATTTCTAAGATACAAGGCCTCAATACCCCATTCCATATTCATACATTTTTTACACACGATGTCCTAGCCAGCCAAGGCCTTCCCTTCTGCAGCAGGCCTGATTAGAGGCCTTATTCATGTAGACGGGAGTAGGTAGGCCTCCCATAAGTACTACCTGAGAAGACAAGTGAGCATTAGTACTGGATCTTAAAAAAGGGGTAGGAAGGGCTTACAGAAGGCCACGAAATTTCTTATTAGTTAAGAATGATGTCTAAGGGATACTGATATATTTTACAAGTGTCGAAATCTTTTTGACCTCCTGGTATTTAGTCAAAGGGATCAAAGCAATTTAAAAGCTTGAGTTTAGGTTTCGTAAACCGCTAGCATGAAACCTATCGCAGCTTCAACTCCTTAAAACCATTCGATAATTTAAGTGATCCTAAGCTTATTGCGCCCGATACGTTTCGTCTGCTAAAGTTGCCTGATAAGTATATAAGAAGCACACTAATGCTGCTTTTCAATTTGTCAGCTGCAAGTAATTTCATAGTCTAAAACCTAAACTTTTCTTATATGATGTCTTTTAGACAGGGCTTAAGTTTAAATAGTTTCAAACACACATATCAAGTTTAAGAATCCATTTAATTTAAGAAATTAGTAGTATCCAGCCTGTTCTCATTGTTGAAAGTCTCTTAATTAAGCCCTTCATTGACAGTGAGCTAGTCTATCAGCGCCGGCGTTGCGGGTTCGATTCCCGCCAGAGACTCTGGTTTCCTGCAGACAAGCATAGAGCTTCGCGGGATTAGCGTAGGGAATTGAAAAAAATATATAATAAAATTATATGAATAATACCTTCGTTATGATATGCTTAACAAGAAAGGCCCATGGGGTTGGTATTTAGCAAACCTGTTAGTTCCCGCTTTTGTCCAGTCCCTGTATTAGTATCCTATAGGAGTATTACTTCCAATAGACCTTATCATAAGCAATTCATTCCGTCTGTCCGACGAGGTTTTTATATTTGAAGTTGATATATTGGCGATAAGAAAGGCGTGCAAATAAAGATAAAAAAGGAGAGATAAACTTACTGTTTATTGTTAATGTTTTTGTTTAAACTTTGTATTGTTACAAGTAGAACTGTTGCTTATGATTCTCATACGCTTAACAGTTTTATTTGGGTTAATATCTTTAGTTTTTCTAAAATCTTTATGGATGAAGTTTCTGATGATCTGGCAACGAGTGAAATTCGCATAGGAATAGCTTATCCCATCAACAATAAATTTCAAGTGTTTTTATAAACAATAAAAACTGGGAATTAAGCACGAATAACAAAATCTTTTAAGATGAAAAAAAATATTCAGATTTTATCTTCGGAGTGCTAAAAGGAGATAACGCATACCAAGCACAGCCAGGATTGCCTAAAATTTTGGCCGGGGCTTAGCAAGAATTGTTCATCATAATTATTCAAGACTAATATCAGTGTTATAGTAATGGGCAAAAAATATCGATATTTAAATAAAAAATAATATATATATATATCGCCGATATTTAAAATACCGATATATCGATATATCGAATGTCATGTCAGTCTTTATTAAAAACTCTAAATTTAAGCCGTTTTTCAAACAATATGTTTTTTTAAGAATTGGCATCGCTGCCTGCATCATATGTTTTTTAAACTAATATGAAGATCTAAAATGATTGGCATTTTTATGAAGCAGTGCTGGATACAAGAAGCAGACTGACAGGAGATTGATTGATAAATTTGTCAAAAATTTCCAAGGTAAAACGATCTCTTTGCAAATTCATATTGTTATGGCTACTAAAGCTTTCTAAATGTTAAGACACGAGTTGTTGTTCGACGATAGTGGAGACGTGGTTATAACAAGGAATTATAGAGACCGAACTAATTTTTCGGGACTACAAAGTTTTAATAGGAAGGAGTGCTTTCGTTTAAATTAAATTTAAGTTGATTTAATTTTAAATAAAATTAGAGAAGAATTAGAGCACAATACACAGCGCAGTTATTCTTTGTCAGCTGAAAATCAACTGCTATTATCCTGCTTCGGCTTGGAAATGGTTGCCAGTATTATAGAGTTGCAGCTATGCATGGTTTTGCAAAATCAGCAGTTTACAGAACCATCCATAGAGTTGTCGATGATATAGTAGACGCATATGTTCATGTTTTTGGACAAACGCCAGTTGCAAGGATTGGGCTTTTTTCAAAACTTCCTTCCAAGAAGTCGGTTTTTATAATTTGTTAGCCTTTAAAATGAAATGTAAATTAACCTATGTTCTAAATATACAAGATTTTATTTGACGTACTTAATTCCCAAAGTATACAATTTTCAACACAAATGTCAAGTCTATTCTCCTATACGGTTGCTAGACATGGAACGCTGCCTCTCGACACATACAAAAGATCCATGTGCTTGTCAATCGTTGTCTCCGCAGGAGGTTGCGAATATTCTGGCCTAGAGTGGTATCCAACAACAGGCCTTGGAAACAATTCAACCAACAACACATGGCCAAAGAAATAAAAAGACGTACATGGCGGCGGATTGGCCACACGTTAAGAATATCAAGAAACGACCCCACAAGAAATGTCATAGACTGGAATCCGAAAGGAAGTTGAAGAAGAGGACGCTCGGCTCATACGAAGAAGGAGAAGGCAAATCAATGTAGAAGTGGCCGGAATGGGTAAATACTAGACCGAAGTGAGAGCGTTGGCACAGGACAGGAATATGTCCAACCAATTAATTGTGACCTTATGCTCCTTAAAGGATCATGTGAGTAGACTGGGTACTCCGTTTAAAAAAAAAACAAATGCCAGAGAAGAAGAAGACATCTGTGCATTTTCTCTGCAAAGTCCAGCACTTCACTTTAATTGACGGTGATTTCTAGGCGAATATACACAGAGCGACTTGTCGGATATATCGACGATCAACTTGAACTTCACAGGTTGAATTTAGTCGCTTTATGCGGCTAATGTCTAGACTTTGATTTTCGTTTTTACATCGTATTTAGTGTCGTGGTCTTGTCAAAACGGTGTCTTAAGACTCTACTTGATTGCTTATTTGTTTGTTTCTTTACAGGCATCTACGTTAACCAACCAACCATCCTAAATGAGACTAAAATTGTATCCTGTTTAACGAAATTTGCTAACATTTGTTACGATTTTTGTTGGATTAAAATTTTATGTTTATTCAATAAAATATATTTAATATTACAGAACGAATATACACCTGTTGGGATTCATTCTCCTGTTTTTATTAAATTTCAAGATCAAGGTTGAACATCAGTTGTGTCAATCACATGCATATAGAAACATACATATACTCATATGTAAATGTTTCATTCTAAGGTAATTTCAAGTTCAAGGTTAAACATCGGTTTATTTGCTCAATGACACGCATATGAAAACATACATACGTATATACCTATATGTAAGTGTTTCGTTCTAAATAATTCCAAGTTCAAGACTAAACACTTGCTTTCATTGCATTACAAGCACACGCACACTAATGGGAATATATATGACCTACAGACATACATGTAGATATGTACTCTTAGTTGGATGATCATTGGAAAGAGTGCTTCTTTGGTTGTACCGTTTGATTTTTTTTTCCTAATATTTATTTTATATCAGAGTACATCTATTGTTCTCTTCTTTACTAGCTAATTTTTTTTACAATGCGAAGTAGTGTGACAATAATTCATTCTCGTTATGGTTTCTTAATAAAACAGGCACTTGCCTAATTCAATCTTATCCCTATAACGCAAAAGGAGAATTTGTTTTTGTAATTTTTATTGGAATTTTTTCTTACGGCATTTTTTTTGAGAGTGTTGATTGTTGGAACATTACTTTGGACAACGAAATCATTATTAAAGTTATTCTTGAAAGGTGCATACAAAGACGGATAGCAGAAAGTAATTAAATAAAATTTTTAAAGTGAGTTTTTTTTGTGTTACCAAAAAAATTAAGAAAAGTGCTTTTGGAGACAAAAAGGAAAAAAAACCAAGGCCAAGAAATTTCCTGTATTTTTCTTAACCACATTGCGTTGAAGCAACTAAATAAGACAAGTTTGTCTAAATTGGAAAAAAATCCACGTGGGAAGCTCAACACCACATTCTGGGGAGATTAAGCGTGTGAATTTACCAAACGGTACCTGAACCGTTACCTTCACTAGATTCGTGAAGGTGACCCCGGTGAACAACTAAGGTCACACGTGGCCGTTTTCTTTTAAACGTGTATAAGGCCTGGAATGAGGTAATTTGAATAATTGAATAGAACAGCAATTTCTTTCATATTTTATTTAAAAATTTCTAATCTGTATGCAATTTCAGGAAATGTCAGAATTGTTAGGAAAATTTATAGATTCTTTATTTGACCGAATTAATAAAATAACTTCAAACGGTTTTCGAATCAACAATAGAAAAATTATATTAAACTAAAAATCATTTTTTTTTTGTTCCCCCCATGTTTAATCGATTAATGAACACTAAAAATTTCGAATTTAAAAAAAATGGATTGTTCATGTTACTAGCTATGTATAAATAAAGTGCTTAATTGGTAAATGAATAATAAGGAATTTTAAAACTCGAAAAATTTATTAAAATCAAAATTTAAAAATTAAAGTATAACTTTGTTGAAAATTATTGAGTATATAAAACGTTTGAATAAAAATTTATAAAAGAAAACCAATGCGAAATTAAAAGAATTTTGAAACTGAAAAAGAAAATTTATAGAAATGAAAATTTAGAAAGCAACATATATTTTTTGCTGAGAATTAACATATAAATTGTTTTGACTCTAAAAGAAAAACTATGCGAAATTAAATGAATTTTAAAAACTGAAATAGAAAATTTGTAAAAATTAAAATTTAGAAAGCAAACTATATATTTGTGTTGAAAATCAATATATAAATCATTTTTAATAAAAATTTGTAAATGAAAACCCTTAAAGGTAAATAATGCGAAATAAAAAAAAAAAAGAAATTATAAAAATCAGAATTAAGAAGTTAAAGTATAGTTTACTGAAAATTTAAAAAAAAAAACACTGTGAATTTAAAAGAATTTGAAAACCTTGTAAATTTATTTAAATTTAATATTGATTTTATGGAAAAACCCCCCCTAGTTATAATTTAAATTTAAATTAAAAATAAATTTAAACAAAGCCTTTATTAACTAACTTAAGATTTGTACTACATATATAGTTTTGCCTTATTAAATATTTTATTTCTTTAACTAATTGATCTTTACCAAATCAACAGCTCATCGTCATGCAGTTTTGCTGGGCCCACCAAATCTTATCGCAGACGTGTAAAATGAGGTGAATAAGTACGTATACATACGTTGCAAGTACAAATTTCATATGATTTGTAAGTAAAGTTTTTTTTTGTATATTTATTATATCTTAATTATATTCAGCAGTTGGTCCTCTTCTATTTCTCTACCGAGAATGTCTTAATTGCTTATTAAAAAAAAAAAAAAAAAAATAAAACAAACCAAATAAAAGAAAAAAAAATTATTTTTTTTTGAAACTGTATTTTCAAATATACATTCTATGTATATACCCAAAAGTTATATTTTTGCTTATATGAACTGCTTAAATATTGTCTATGTATATTTTCTAATTTTTTTTTAAATCCATTAATAAATTATAATTTTCTTTATTTAAATATAACATAAACATGCAATCTTAAATTATTTAAAAAAAAGGGGAATAATAACCATGACAAACTAGGGAAACGAGTAAGTAGTAATCTTGAAATAACAGGGACAGGTTCGAGAATCCGAGTATTATTCCTGTCAAGGCGTGTGACTCTAAGTCTATGGGAGGGAACCAAGGTACTCTTCATGGCACAACAACATGCCATGGTTTGTTTTGTGATTGTCGATTTTAGGTTTTTCTAATATTTTTGCACACTACGGGTATTTCGTTTGGCATGGATAGTGTGTTATGTGTTTACGCGCAATAAAATTTATGGGATGAGAACCAAATACACCGTTTCTGTAGTTAGCTGGGAAATCTTCATCCATGCCCTCACTCAATAATTTTATTTTGGCCTAGCAAACGGATTTTTTTGATTTACAGTTTTTTTATTATTATCCAATTTGTATCCGGCGCGTAACATATATGGCGCCCAACGTAAAGGCTGTTCATTACTGAACAACCTAATGAAGACCTATTTAACATCTTTAGATATAGATATGTCATGAAACTATTTCGACTTTCAAATACTAACTATTAAGTGTTAGTGATTTTTTTTATTTAGATTTCTATTTAAGTCTTAGGTATCTAACGAAGTACTGGATTTCAGATTCTAATAGCGATTTAGGAAACTTTGTAATCTTAAATTTTCTAAACTTGTATGTCTTTTCTACAATAGTTCTATTACTGGAGTTTGTTTATCGGTTTTGGTGGCATTGGGGCGAAAGCGTTGTGGTTTAGAAACTAACATTCGAGGCCATACTAATCTTTTTTTTGTATAGGGATTTGTTTATGTTGCAGGATGTTAACTTAACATAAAGCTGTTTAGTATTTGCGCGAGTTGAAGGAACATTAGGGGTGTGAATTATTTCAGATTGTTATTGACTACGTTTAGTTTTGTTATGGTTTATTATTCCCCTGTAAAAGTATATATATACATACATTAAATTTTGATTTAATTTTGAAAACGTTAAGGAAAAAAAAAAGAGAGAAAAGCTACTTTAAATTTTTCTTCCCTTTTATGAATATTTTATTTTAAATTGTGATTTTTTTTTGTAATAGAATTTTCAAATACCTTTTAATTGACAATTACCTTTCAATTTTGACATTACCCCTCAAATTTTGATATTTTCGGTATGCACACTCGAAATTCGGCTAGGGGCTCTAAAGATAATTCAATTAATAGAGGAAGCGGCTATTCAGCATCGCGTAATAATATCTCTATTGATCTTCAAAGTACTCCGAAATCTAAAGTTGTCCACTCACCTACTAATAAGTCGACAAGAGCTACCCAGGTAGAAAAGGCCAAGAGCTCATCTAGCTTGGCCTCCACTGACCTGTTTCAGGACATAGTTACAATGGATAACCAAAATTCGGCTTCACAACCTCAACTAGCAATGGCTTCCGGGGACATTCCTCCAAGATCCTCCTTAAATCCAAACGTCGAACCATTTGTACAACCTTTTGGTTCATACCACAATGCTCCATTGGTTGCAAATATAAATAATCCTAACTCTAACAATGCAAATGCATTTGATTCCTTGATAGCCATGATGGAGATAACAATGCGAAACACACAAGAAGAATTCCGAAGGGAGTTAACTTCGATTAGAGAAAGTATATCGCAAATTGGCAGTGCTCCGGCCGCATCTGCAAATAGACCACCGGAAATGTTACCCAATTTTCCAGCTTCAAATTCTAACAGATTGTCGGATCAAAGTGGATCATTTGAGACAAATGTTAAATTGGAAAAATGGAAAATATCGTACGATGGCTCGGGCTCAGTTTCAGATTTTCTTTTTAAGGTTGAAACCCTTAGTGCCCGTTCTAGATGTTCTGATGGTCATTTAATGTCAAATTTTCATATTCTTTTGGAAGGTCGAGCTGAGCAGTGGTATTGGTTGTATGCAAGACAGAATCGTAACATCACTTACCCAGCCTTACGCCATGCTTTGATTAAAGAATTCGGTAATCTAGAGTCCGACCACGAGGTTTTGTTAAGAATTTCGCTGCGTAGACAGCAATTTAAGGAAAGCTATGATGATTTTCATACCTCGATTGTGGGCATGAATCTCAGGCTTCAGAATCCCCTACCGGATATAACACTTATAGACATAATGAAGCGGAATTTAAATCCGAACTTAAGGTTTTTGCTATTTAATTCGGAACCCCGTGACGTAAATGATTTTCGAGATATTGCCCGGAGGGCAGAAAAGGTTCTACGGGACACGAAATTTCAGACCCCTAATGTAGGGGCATCCCGAAACGTTAGCGAGATCGATACTTCGCTTCAAGAATCGGATGGTACTGAAGTTATCGATCCACAAGTTGAGGCTATGCAATTCCCAAATAGAAAAGCTAAATTTGATTACTCTGGCATTCAATGCTGGAACTGTTCGGAATATGGTCATTCGTACATTTATTGTTCCAGGGAAATCGTGAAACCGTTTTGTTTCAAATGTGGGCAAAGGGGTACCTTGACCCCTAAATGCCCAAATAATCACAGTTTCCAGGGAAATCGTATAGTGGGCGATCTGACTACCGGGGACTCTCGTCCACTCCCTTAAACCCCGGGTTTGACCAAAGTAATAATAAAGACATTTTGTGCATTGGAAGCACAATGACAAAAAGATCTTGTAGAGAGATCTTTACACAGACCCCTGACATAAACCCTTATGGGAAGCAATTAATTATTAATTTTGGTGAAAAAGGTTTTACTGAAGACAAATCCATTCAAACAGATAGCTATTACCCTTTCGTTGATTTCGTAGATAACCCTGTAAGACCTGAACGGCAAATAAAAAGAAACCCTAATTTGGCGATAATGAAGTGTAGAATTCGATTTAGGAAGCGCAAATATTATCGCAAGCTCTTAGAATCCACAATTATAAACGGATCCGATGATAGGCCATTCGCTAAAGTAAGGGTATTTAATGACACTTTATTAGGATTGCTTGATTCAGGGGCAAACGTATCTGTACTTGGCAAAGGCTGCTTAGAATTTTTAGAGAGAAACAATCTTACTTACACCCCAATTACCTCGTCAGTTCGTACTGCAAATGGTACCAAACAAAACGTTATAGGGTTCTGTAATATCCCTATATTTTTCAAGGGCGTTACAAAACACATTCAATTTTATTTAGTTCCGTCCCTAACTCAGTATGCTTATTTTGGTACTAATTTTTGGCGTGATTTTGCACTAGCCCCTGATATAATTCCTTCTAGTATGGTAAATGTATCAGAAATCTCAAACGATTTAAACTTGGACCAAAATTTTCATGAGCTTACTCCAGAACAAAGGCTTATTTTGGAAAAAACAATTTTGGAATTCCCCTCGTATGAGAAGCTAGGTCTGGGTAGTACGGATTTATTGCAGCACCACATTGATACGGCTGACGCAGTACCAATTAAATGCAAACACTATCCTCTTTCTCCACCTAGACAGGAGGAAGCCTACCAAGAAATCGATAGATTACTTAAATTAGGGGTTATTGAGGAATCAAATTCACCGTGGTGCTCTCCAGCCGTTTTAGTCAGGAAGCCCGGAAAAGTGAGACTATGCATTGACTCAAGGAAACTCAATGAAGTAACTAAAAAAGATTCGTATCCATTGCCTCACATTAATGGTCTGCTTAGTAGGCTCAAGGACACATTCTACATCAGCGGAATTGACCTCAAAGATGCGTTTTTACAGATTAAATTGACAGATTCTTCTAAGGAAAAAACAGCCTTCGCTATACCTGGCAAACCGTTGTATCACTATAAATACATGCCTTTCGGATTATGTAATGGGCCTCAGACCATGAGCCGACTTATGGACAAGGTCATTCCTTCCCGATTACGCGAAAATGTATTTGTATACCTGGACGACCTACTGGTTTGTAGTTCCGATTTTCCAACGCACTTGGAATTGTTATCACAAGTGGCTGGATGCCTCAGATCTGCAAAATTAACTATTAATGTTAGTAAGAGCAAGTTTTGTCAAAAAGAAATTCGATACTTAGGATACATAGTAGGGAATGGATGTTTGAAAGTAGACCCTGTTAAAGTAGAATCAATAAAAAATTTCCCTTTGCCCAAGACTCCGAGGCAGGTACGCAGATTCATTGGTATGGCGAACTGGTACCGCTCTTTTATAAACAACTTTGCAGATCTGGCAGGACCCTTAACAGACTGTTTAAAAAAATCAAAAGGAAAATTTTTTCTGACAGATGAGGCAAAACTATCATTTGAGAAGTTAAAGGGCGCTCTCTCAACTGCACCAGTTTTAGCTCAACCTGATTTTGAGAGAGAATTTATAATTCAATGCGACGCTTCCAAAGTAGGTGTAGGTGGCGTATTATTTCAATACGATGATAATGGACACGAGCATCCGATAGCTTATGTATCACAAAAGCTTAATAAATCTCAAAGGAATTACACCATAACCGAACTGGAATGTCTGGCGGCGGTTGTTAGTGTTAACAGATTTCGGCCGTATATCGAGGGATTACGTTTCCGTATTATTACAGACCATTCTTCCTTAAAGTGGCTCATGTCACAGAAGGATCTAAGCGGGCGCTTGGCACGATGGAGTCTTAAACTGCAGCGTTATACGTTTGGTATAGAACACAGAAAAGGATCGTTAAATGTCGTACCGGATTGTCTCTCAAGGATGGACGTTGATGACCTTACTATAAGCAACATGCCCTCCGATATTGATCCCTTGTCGCCCGAATTTAATGAAGTAGAATATCAACAACTCAGGCAAAGCGTGTTAAAAAACAAAGAAGTATTACCAGATCTTTGTACATCGGGAAATCTAGTTCTTAAACGCGTAA
Source organism: Pollenia griseotomentosa (assembly GCA_963931875.1). NCBI lineage: Eukaryota > Metazoa > Arthropoda > Insecta > Diptera > Polleniidae > Pollenia > Pollenia griseotomentosa. Next base: position 114,834,079 of record OZ007560.1, read on the forward strand.
ATTTTCGTCTTGGATCAGAAGATGAGGAAGATAGTCTTTGGCGCGTATGGATCCCAAAGCCCTTAGTACCTTTTGTCATAAAATCTGCTCACGATTCTAGTCTTTCATGTCATGGAGGTTTAATGAAAACATTATCAAGGATTCGTCAAAAATATTTTTGGCCAACAATGGTTAACGACGTAAAGACCTATATAGGCAACTGCGAAACATGTAAAAGCGTAAAATCTTCAAATCAAATCTCAAGACCACAAATGGGAAATCAAATTCTTACCAGTAGACCAATTGAGAGGCTATATTGTGATTTCTTAGGACCATACCCATTTACCAAGTCTAAGAATTCTGTAATATTCATTTGTTTAGATCACATGACCAAGTTTGTTTTTCTAAAACCTTTAGGGGCTGCAACTACATCGAAAGTAATTTTGTTTTTCGAGTCTGAACTGTTTCCAACGTTTGGAGTTCCTAGGTACATTCATAGCGACAACGGCAAACAATTTCTATCCAAGGAGATGAAAGTTTTCTATAATTTGTACGGCATATCCCACATTACGACTGGATTTTATGCACCGCAGTCGAACGTATCAGAGCGTGCTAACCGCGAGATAATTACAAAAATTAGATGCTTTTTACAGGGACATAAGGAACATAGAGATTGGGATAGGTATATACCTCAAATTTTGTCAATACTAAGAAGCGACTACCACACAGCGATTAAATGTTCCCCTTATTATGCGATGTTCGGACAAAATATGGTGCAGCACGGTTCAACTTATAAAATCCTAGATAAAATTGGTTGTAGGGCTAGTGGAGATGTAAGTGTTTTGAATAACATAGACAAATTGACGAAAGTAAGGGAAAATATCCGAAAAAACTTGACAATAGCACACAATAAGGCTACCAAAACGTATAACCTTCGAAGCAGACCAATTAACTTCAAAAAGGGTCAAATTGTATTTAGAAAAAACCATGTATTAAGCAACATGTCCAAATACATAAACAGAAAATTTTTATCTAAATATTTGAAATGTAGAATAAGAGACAAGGTTGGCAACAACCTATATGATCTTGAAGACGAAAAAGGGAAGTACATCGGCAAATATCATGCCACAGATCTTAAATCATAAACTATGCCCGGCTATCGTGGGTCGTGCCACACATTGGGAAGCGGGAAAATAAAATTAGTTTTTTGCGGCATACGGATAGATCCATTTTTATTTGCACTGAAAAAAAATGTATACATCGTTTTATATCAACCGGGTGAAAAAAGAAAAAAAAAACCCAAAATCTTAAAACTTTTTTTGTTAATCAATCATACCAAAAATCCGTTTCCTGTTTGAACTTTAATTTAAACAATTATCTGTTCAAAGCCGGTTTGTTACGATTTTTGTTGGATTAAAATTTTATGTTTATTCAATAAAATATATTTAATATTACAGAACGAATATACACCTGTTGGGATTCATTCTCCTGTTTTTATTAAATTTCAAGATCAAGGTTGAACATCAGTTGTGTCAATCACATGCATATAGAAACATACATATACTCATATGTAAATGTTTCATTCTAAGGTAATTTCAAGTTCAAGGTTAAACATCGGTTTATTTGCTCAATGACACGCATATGAAAACATACATACGTATATACCTATATGTAAGTGTTTCGTTCTAAATAATTCCAAGTTCAAGACTAAACACTTGCTTTCATTGCATTACAAGCACACGCACACTAATGGGAATATATATGACCTACAGACATACATGTAGATATGTACTCTTAGTTGGATGATCATTGGAAAGAGTGCTTCTTTGGTTGTACCGTTTGATTTTTTTTTCCTAATATTTATTTTATATCAGAGTACATCTATTGTTCTCTTCTTTACTAGCTAATTTTTTTTACAATGCGAAGTAGTGTGACAATAATTCATTCTCGTTATGGTTTCTTAATAAAACAGGCACTTGCCTAATTCAATCTTATCCCTATAACGCAAAAGGAGAATTTGTTTTTGTAATTTTTATTGGAATTTTTTCTTACGGCATTTTTTTTGAGAGTGTTGATTGTTGGAACATTACTTTGGACAACGAAATCATTATTAAAGTTATTCTTGAAAGGTGCATACAAAGACGGATAGCAGAAAGTAATTAAATAAAATTTTTAAAGTGAGTTTTTTTTGTGTTACCAAAAAAATTAAGAAAAGTGCTTTTGGAGACAAAAAGGAAAAAAAAACCAAGGCCAAGAAATTTCCTGTATTTTTCTTAACCACATTGCGTTGAAGCAACTAAATAAGACAAGTTTGTCTAAATTGGAAAAAAATCCACGTGGGAAGCTCAACACCACATTCTGGGGAGATTAAGCGTGTGAATTTACCAAACGGTACCTGAACCGTTACCTTCACTAGATTCGTGAAGGTGACCCCGGTGAACAACTAAGGTCACACGTGGCCGTTTTCTTTTAAACGTGTATAAGGCCTGGAATGAGGTAATTTGAATAATTGAATAGAACAGCAATTTCTTTCATATTTTATTTAAAAATTTCTAATCTGTATGCAATTTCAGGAAATGTCAGAATTGTTAGGAAAATTTATAGATTCTTTATTTGACCGAATTAATAAAATAACTTCAAACGGTTTTCGAATCAACAATAGAAAAATTATATTAAACTAAAAATCATTTTTTTTTTGTTCCCCCCATGTTTAATCGATTAATGAACACTAAAAATTTCGAATTTAAAAAAAATGGATTGTTCATGTTACTAGCTATGTATAAATAAAGTGCTTAATTGGTAAATGAATAATAAGGAATTTTAAAACTCGAAAAATTTATTAAAATCAAAATTTAAAAATTAAAGTATAACTTTGTTGAAAATTATTGAGTATATAAAACGTTTGAATAAAAATTTATAAAAGAAAACCAATGCGAAATTAAAAGAATTTTGAAACTGAAAAAGAAAATTTATAGAAATGAAAATTTAGAAAGCAACATATATTTTTTGCTGAGAATTAACATATAAATTGTTTTGACTCTAAAAGAAAAACTATGCGAAATTAAATGAATTTTAAAAACTGAAATAGAAAATTTGTAAAAATTAAAATTTAGAAAGCAAACTATATATTTGTGTTGAAAATCAATATATAAATCATTTTTAATAAAAATTTGTAAATGAAAACCCTTAAAGGTAAATAATGCGAAATAAAAAAAAAGAAATTATAAAAATCAGAATTAAGAAGTTAAAGTATAGTTTACTGAAAATTTAAAAAAAAAACACTGTGAATTTAAAAGAATTTGAAAACCTTGTAAATTTATTTAAATTTAATATTGATTTTATGGAAAAACCCCCCCTAGTTATAATTTAAATTTAAATTAAAAATAAATTTAAACAAAGCCTTTATTAACTAACTTAAGATTTGTACTATATAGTTTTGCCTTATTAAATATTTTATTTCTTTAACTAATTGATCTTTACCAAATCAACAGCTCATCGTCATGCAGTTTTGCTGGGCCCACCAAATCTTATCGCAGACGTGTAAAATGAGGTGAATAAGTACGTATACATACGTTGCAAGTACAAATTTCATATGATTTGTAAGTAAAGTTTTTTTTTGTATATTTATTATATCTTAATTATATTCAGCAGTTGGTCCTCTTCTATTTCTCTACCGAGAATGTCTTAATTGCTTATTAAAAAAAAAAAAAAAAAAAATAAAACAAACCAAATAAAAGAAAAAAAAATTATTTTTTTTTGAAACTGTATTTTCAAATATACATTCTATGTATATACCCAAAAGTTATATTTTTGCTTATATGAACTGCTTAAATATTGTCTATGTATATTTTCTAATTTTTTTTTAAATCCATTAATAAATTATAATTTTCTTTATTTAAATACAGTTATTTCCGCTTAATTGAGTTTCTAAAAATGCACGACTTTTGACGCAATTAAACGGGCAACTCAATTAAGCGATACTCGGTTAATTGAATCCCCGATGCAATTAAAACGAAAATCGCTTAATTGAGCAAGATGTGCAATAAAGCGAAACACCCATATGTGTAGATAGAAAATAAAAATCATTTCTTTATTTGTTAAGTTAAAAAACTGTTTAGGTTTATTAAAACAAAAAAAAAAAAAACAAAAAAATCAGGTACGTTCATCGTACAAAGTTTAAATAGGAACAAAAATCACCAAATTCAATATAAAAGGAGATCAAAACTAAAAAATATATGTATGGAAATGTACACAGAAAAAATTAAAACAAATATTTAAAAAGTATTGAAACTTAATAAATGTAATAACTGATCAATTATTTTTTTTTTTTTTTTGTTGAACGAAAATTAAAAATATAATTTTGATTTAATTAACATTTTAGTTGTTTTGAAATAAATTTTGAATTAAAATAATAATTAAATAACAAAAAATTATTTCGTTTAAAATAAAATAATTTAAACTTGTCAAATTGTTGTTGGAAATTGTCAAAATCAATCAACACATTGTTTGAAACGGTAAAGTTTTTTGATAATTTTTTTAATTAAAATTAAAAATATCATTTATTGAGGATTAAAAAAATATAAAAAATATTAAATTTTTACAATTTTTAGTAATCAATGTAATCATTTTGGTAATAGGTGCAAAATCAACAAATGGGTTGCTTGATTCTATGAATTTGGTATAAAATTAGTGATTAGAGAACATTTTTAATTTTTTCTGTGTATACTATATGTTATATAAAACTTTAAAAACTTTCAACTAAAAGTTATTAAAAAAATCTGTCATCAACATTTGAATTTTGGATTTGTTAAGGCTTTTGATAATACGTTTTTTTATATAATCAAGTTCATGTGAATAATAATTTTGTGCTAAAAAAAATCTCGAAGTACATTGAGACAATTCAGTGCCTCCTTCACCTGTTGAAAATGTTCTACTATAAATGTAAACAATTCACAAAAAAAAAATACGAATTGAAGTTCCCTTTTATATTATCGACAGAAAAAAGCCCTTTAACGTGATGAACAGAAACATGAAACATGAGTTTCTTGCCCCGCAAAATAATTAATTTTTTTACGTTTGTGGAGCAAAAAAAAAAACACATTAAGTATACGGAAACAATTAACCGAAACATTTGCTTTTGTTTTTCGCAATGCGGTCTTATTTTGCGAAATAATTAAGCGGGTGACGCAATTAAACGGAACTCAATTAAACGGGTTTATTTACATAGACAGTTATACTAAATGATTTCGTTCCATGATTTTTAGTGCAATAAAAGGGGAAACTCAATTAAGCGGGGCTCAATTAACCGAAAACAACTGTATAACATAAACATGCAATCTTAAATTATTTAAAAAAAGGGGGAATAATAACCATGACAAACTAGGGAAACGAGTAAGTAGTAATCTTGAAATAACAGGGACAGGTTCGAGAATCCGAGTATTATTCCTGTCAAGGCGTGTGACTCTAAGTCTATGGGAGGGAACCAAGGTACTCTTCATGGCACAACAACATGCCATGGTTTGTTTTGTGATTGTCGATTTTAGGTTTTTCTAATATTTTTGCACACTACGGGTATTTCGTTTGGCATGGATAGTGTGTTATGTGTTTACGCGCAATAAAATTTATGGGATGAGAACCAAATACACCGTTTCTGTAGTTAGCTGGGAAATCTTCATCCATGCCCTCACTCAATAATTTTATTTTGGCCTAGCAAACGGATTTTTTTGATTTACAGTTTTTTTATTATTATCCAATTTGTATCCGGCGCGTAACACATTTGGTGCTTCATGAGAATTTCAGTATGGAAAGTTCCAATAATTGTTAACGAAATTTTTCGTTTTTTAAATCTTTGTTTTATAAAAAAATATGTACGTTTTCCCTTATTCCAACAATTTTAAAAGTGTACATTTAAAAACTTTGTACTTCCGTCCAATAAACTCTTCATTTTATTATTCAAAGCTTCTTTTTTGTTATTAAATATAAAATTATCAAGATTCACATTGTGTTTTAATTTTGTTCATTAAATCTCGTGCACAAAAAAAAGTTGTTGACGCAGGTGTAATAATTTGAACTTATCTTAATCAGGATATCCTTTTTAATTTCTAAAGAAAACCTTAATAAACTGTAACAAAAAGACCAAAAAAAAAAAGGAACAAATAAAATTTGCTATTGTGAGTACACTCTTTCACACAATCAGAATGACAGGAGGGATACCACGGGGGCAATAGAATTTATGAGGAATAAAAAGTCTAGAGAATCGCGATAACAAACATACTTGTGTAATAACTGCGACAAAGAGGACAATAAATTTAAAGGAAATTAAAAAAGAAAACAATATTTACAAAGAGAATCTTTAAAAAGAAGGAAATGAGTTAGAACAGAATTTGTTAAGATATTTTTCTTTAAAGACTGATAGAACTTAAAAAGAGTTGGCTGCCAAACGTACTGTCATACTGCGTCAGTGATGCCAACTCTTCACTACTAAAAATGGCTAAATTTTAAGTAGAAAATGGCTAAAAAACCTCTCATTATTAATTTCACCAATTTCAGTTAAACTTATTATTTCTTAAGCTTTCAGTTTAAAATATGTTTTGACAGCTATAACTGGTCCCTGTTTTTCAAAACTACAAGTTACAAATCTAAAAAGTAAAATACTTTAAAAAAGTAACATTTTTACAAGTTTTGTTTTTGTTTCAAATATATTTTACTTGTAGTTTTGAGAAACTGGGCCCTGATAGTTAATTACAACTGAACTTGGTGAAGTTGGCCGTTTAAGTATTAATAGTTTCATTAAAGTTTTCAACTTAAAAGCTTTCTTATTTCGATCTGAATACTTAAATTTTTTATATGCATCTCTTCTAAAAAATCGCAAATTTTTGCTTTAAAAATTCAACTTCAAAAGCCGAATTATTTCTTTAAAAATCTTTAAATTCCTATGAATTACATATTTGTCCACAAAGAAAATATAAAAAAATTAGAATAAATTCCGAGTAAAAAAATATTAACCATGATAAACATTTTTGGGAAATGTACATTTAAGGAATGTAAATGTGTGTGTCACCAATATTTTAATGGTTGTATGTATGTATATGTGGCTTTAAAATAATGTGATGAATAGTAATTCCTACAAATACAACAAATTAGTATAAAGAAAACACATATACAGGGTAGCGCAGAATGAACTACCCAGCGGGAAAACTCAGAAGACCTTCTTACTTCAGGCCTTTTTAAAGGCCTGCTTAAAAGATTTTTTGATTCAATTACTATTCTTATCTAACTGCTAAAGAAGGCCTCATAGAAGGCCTCGGCTCTTTCGTATAAAAGATAAGATACACCTTCCACACTCGCTTCTATGAGAAGGGAGTAGAAAAGGAGTAACATTTTTTGTATTGTTTTTTTGCAAAAGCAAAATCAATTTTTTTTGGTCCCGTTACCCTTCTTATGTACCTGCTGAAGAAGCGAGAGCGGAAGGCCTTCTCCGCAATGACAACGTGTGTAAAAAAGATATGAGTATGGAATGGAGCAAGAAGGCCTTGTACATCCAAAGGAAGGGGTACAGAGGCCTTCTAGAAGGCCTTCCTACTCCTTCTTTTTCCCGCTGGGTATAAGTATGTTTAACCCGTTGACGACGAAGAATTTTCCGCTGGCAGTTTTTAAAATTTTATTGTGAATTCTGTCTCGGAATGACAACAATTCAAGACTAAAATGTTAAAATTATTAATCCTTCTGCGATAAAAATTATGGGACATATGTGTCCCAATCGTCGTCAAAGATAAAAATTTTACCATGATTTTTGTTCTATTTACATTGCGAAACACACAAAAACGATTCAACTGTCCAATGGTTTGCATACCGAGATTTGTGCGTTAATTTGTGTTTTTAGTTGCGCTTTGAAAATATATCATTTAATTATTGGTAACTACTATATATGTAAGTTTTTAAGTAAGAGTTGATTGATCCAAAAAACCCACAGAACCAACAGAGTTCATAATTCACCAAACGGAACTTTATTGTTAGCAGAGAGGTATTATATTTTCTATAAGTCAAGAAGAGTAGAATCTATGATTATAGTAATGAGTATCCAAAGATTTTCAAAAATAAGATTGTACTGGTCTACGATGGAAATATATTCAGTACCGTATGACTCGAGACCGTTTAAAAAAAAATATCACGAGAATCCGCTAAACGGCCAAAATTGAGGGCAGTATCAAACTAAAATGGACATTACTAAGCAAGAAGAAAATGAGAGCCAGTAATCGATGTCTTGTTTGCACAAAAAACGGAATCGAAAGTCAAACAAACACAATTTGTTACGCATGCGAAAAACCGATGTGCTTTACTGGGAACAAAAATTATTTTAAAATTATTATAACTGAATTCGGTTTTGATTTAGTTTATATGAAATATAAAGCTCGACAAGCAAAATTTTTTTTAATTAAAAATTCTGTATTCCTTAAAATTACTTCGATAATATTTATGGGATCTCATAATTTTAAATAAATTTTTCCTTTTTTTTTATGTTTTTACTGAATTGTTTGTTATTGATCTCATTTGTTGCAATATTAAAAATAATATCTCAATTCTTGTAAATATGTATATACTAAAAAAAAATGAAATAAAGATGATATTATAAATTGAAATTGGAATTCTAATTTCTTTGTTTTTAATGGTAACAAATTAAAAAAAATTAAAAAAAAGGAATAAAAATTCGCCTTTATGTTCACCTTTGACGACTAGTGGGACACATAGGCCCCGTCATACTTTCAGATCTATCAAGAAAACTATAAAACCAATTTTAAATGCGGTAATCAATAAATTTTCATAACGCATTAGCGCATATAATACTAAAAGTTTATCCAACAGTAATAATTAGGGCCCGAGATATTAGCAAACTTAATTGGCAAAAAAATAAATTCAAATTTCTGACTTTAAGAAACTAAAGAAAGCATTTGTTTTTTATCGAACAACACGAATTAGATCAAAATCCATTCGAAAATGTAGTTGAAATTACGAAAAAATTAAATGGGACATATTTATTTAAGCGATTATTATTACTTTTTGTTTAAATACAGTAGTATATTATTGGGGAATTTTTTTCTATTAGCTTTGAGAAATGATGTCCATATTCTGTTTCGCACATACACTGATGGAAAAGGCGTCATAACGCTGATCTATTTTGACATCAGAACTATGAAAAGTGTCTTCTTTTTTGACCCCATGCCACTTTTCATCGTTGTGATATCACTTGGCCAAATCTTCAGCAGGTAAAATTATGTCATCAATTGGATGACACATCGGCACAGAAATTACGAATTTGGAGTCAGATTAATAAAAATGTCATAAGATGACTCAGTAACATCAGAGAAAGGACGCATTAGGATATATTAAATGTCAAATTAAGTCATTGGGATTGACTTAAGTCAAAGTGAGAGAAAATTATTATTTGCTAAAGTTATGTTTCGACCTAACAAATTTTTGACGCAGAAATCCAAAAAAAAAAAAAAAAAAACAAACTGTAGATCTATTTTTAACAATTTTTATTGATTTTTAATCGCCAGCAATCATTCCAGTTAAAAAAATTCGTTTGGCCCTTGGCTTTAACTCGTGTGATCCTACAATAAAATCAAGCCAATCAAGCCAAAGAGGTATCAAGTACGGATTATTCAATGGTCAAATATTTAACTTTAGCTATATTTAATCCCTTAAAATAATCCGAAAACGGGATTCACTAAAATAAAAGTGAGATAAAATTAATCTCAAACTGTTCTTGATCAAAGAATTTTAAAAGTTGATTTAATCCCGTATTCGTATTTGAAGTATTAAAAGAGATGATGTTGAAAGCACGTTAAGAATGTTAAACAATTTCCAAAGACAAATTCAATTTACGGTAGAAATGGAAAAAGACAATAAATTACCATATTCAGACACCTTAGTACACAGAAAAGGAAATATCATCAAGGTAGATTGGTACCAAAAGGCAATGGCCTCGTGAAGGTTACTAAATTTCCACTCTAAGCACCCAAGGAGAATTATGATGAATACGGCGACAAATTTTATCCACAGAGTTTTAGAAGTCAGCGACAAGGTTTTTCATAGACAAAACGTTATTAGAATTAACAATATATTAGGTATGAATGACTTTCCGAGAAAAACGATAAGGAATTTGATTAAACACGTAAGAACTGAAAACATGTTAGAACATAATAGACCACAATAAGTTTACAAATCCATTACATACGTTCCTGGTTTTTCGGAGAGATTAAAACATTCAGATATTTATGACAAAGATAATTATGAATTAGCTCTACGAACAAATTACACAATTTTTTTAACTATTTAGCAATACTAAATCGAGATTAGCAAAAGAAGACAAATCCAACTTGTTGTACAAAATAACGTGTAAAGGTGACAAGTCAAATGTATGCCACAACAAATTCAAAATTAAAAACGTAAATAAACCACTAGAACAAAAAACAGCACTTGCAGCCTTCTGTGCATTGAGTGGACATCAACCCAGGTTTGCCAGAAGAATTCAAATTAAAAGTGCTAAATCGACAAAAAAAAAAGTTAAAAACAAAAGTGCTAGCTTTCTATCTTTGATTTTTATGAATATAATAAAAACTTGACATATGAAATTTTTTTAAATATTACAATAAAATATATGTATTTTAAATAAAGTTGTTAAAACTAAATTTCAATCATGTCATATTCATCTTTCTCATACACCAACTCATTTTTGGTCCTTTTCAGATTAACCGATTTTTTACAATATCATCCGATATGTTTAAAGTGTGGCAGCAAACGTTGTCTAATTTGGAACCTTTTCTTATGCGTATAATTAAATATAAAGGCGACCGTACACGACATGTTTTTGTCATCTGACATGTCAAATTTTCCACTGCAAAACACATACATGTCGTGTGTTACCTTTTTAACTTTGCTTCTGTAAAAGTCAGACGCAAAGTCATCTGACAAAATTTCAATTAGAGCGTGCTCTATTTTCTTCTGACAAACCATCTGACATCAGAAAGCTATGCCGGCAAGAAACCGGCAGCGGCGTCCACTATTGACGGAATCATTAGCCGGCTGAAGTTAATTTTTTACAATACCGAGATATGTTTGATCATCTTACCATTGAATAGAATTTATGTGAATATATATATAAAAACCGTTTTATTATAAAATCCTAAATTGGTATCTTTGAATTAAATGAAAAAAATGTTAAGATGGCTGAACTATTTTACGGCGCAAATAAAACTTTTCATGGCGGCAGCAAGTTATTTTGAAACCGAGCACTACTTTGGTTTCTGCAATAACAATGCGAAAAAAACAGAGACAATGTCAGAAGCAAATTACAGGTACGTTTGTGACCGAATATTATAAAGCTTATGTAAAACAGCGATTTTGACAGACATGCACAATTACATGTGACTTGAAAATTTGACATGTCAGATGACAAAAACATGTCGTCTATATGCGCCTTTACAGTTCTGTTTTCATTCTAGGTCTCAGTTTATTCAAGGCGAATAGACTAAAAGGTGGGGTTAAGTCAACATATGGTGTTTTTTTTGCGGTGGTCTACTTGTCAAAGTTTGTATACAAACCAGTTTTTTATGTAAACAAACCTTTTTTAAAAAGCAATATTTTTGACAATCCGACCACAGAAGAAGTGTTGTTGTAGAGTTGACCTCACCTTCTACTCAATTCGCCTTGAGTTTAGTTTTTGTTAAGCCCAATAAACAATTTTAATTTATTTGTTCATAAGAATAAAAGTAACTGTATTTGTTTCTTTTTTGTACACTACAAAGATGCAAAAAACAGTATGCGACAAAGTTGCAAAAAAGTTAACATGTGTATGGCTGACTTCCAAAACGTCAATTGCTTTGTATTAGAACGAAGTATAATGTTTCATAACGCCGCAGTACAATATATATACTATGCAAACCCTTCCAAAACGTCACTGCTAAGTATTAGTAACGCATCAAAAAAGCAATCAGAGCATCGGTTTTAAAGTTGATGTTTGTGACATTTAACATTTTATTTGCAAGCAATACAGATTTATTTTAAAAGTATTATGTATTGCATCACTTACATTTCAAAACGTTTTAATAAACAAAACACATAGTTGCATTGTTTCGGTACTTTGTACCTGAACATGGTTGAAATACAGTAGTAAAATTGTGTACGAACTTTGTATTAGTACGTTTTGGAAGTCAGCCTATATGTTTAAAATTTTTCGTGATACATTTAAAGAATTGATACTTTACTTGAATTGATTATGTGAGTTTTTAAGTAGTTTTGGGATCTAAAAAAAGTGCTAAAAATGCTAAATAATTATAAAAATGTGCTAAACTAGGATTTTTTTTTTTTTGAAATTCTTAGTGGTAAATCAGAAAAAAATGTGTTAAATCTAGCACTAAAAGTGCTAAACTGGCAAGCCTGCATCAAGCAGATTTTGGAAATTTAGAAGTATTAGTACAAGAGAATAAATTTAACAGAAGATATACACTTGAAATGCTGCACGTTATAAACTTACCAGAAGAGAAGGAATTAAACTAAATATAAATTTAATTGACAATCAAAACGACATTTGCAATCCAAACCTTACTGACAATAAAACTTTAAAATTAGTTTTCTATTTAAATAAGGATGTTTTTTTATATTTATTTTTGTTAAAATCCCCTAAAGTTAAGCAACGGAGTTGCCTCGAAATATTGGGTACATAAATAAAAATATTGAAAATTAAAATTGAAATAGTTTTTTTAATTTATTATAAAAGACCTCAAGCCGAACCAAATATAAACCACAATGACCATAAACATAAATAATAACTTCGGCGATACTTTTCTCTAATGACTAAAGAAAAGACCCACAAAGGATGAGTTTGTTAATTATTCTTTTACTATTTTTGTTCTTCATCATTATAGCTAATTTTTTAACGCTATTTATGCTATTTTCCGACATTTGGTTTCTTTTAACCGATTTAGCGATTTTAAAAAAACTTAAGGCCCTAAATTTGTAAAACGCAAACGCAAACTATATTGAAAGCAAAAACAAAATCGAAAATATTTCATAATTTTGTTGTTGTTTGCTAAAGATATGTATATTGAGTTTTTAAATTTTAAACGCTGCATATCTTGTAGCGTTGATAATTTTAAAACGCAATATGTATTTATGTAGAAAGCAACAACAAAATTTTGACAAATTTTTGACATTGTTTTTGCTTTCAATGTTATTTTTGGCATTGCGTTGCGTTTTACAAATTTAGGGCCTAAGAGTTTGCTTCCGATTTTGAAGTTTTTACTCTAAGTTTTCTGATTCTTTACACCTTTAACGACTATTAATAAGCATAAGACTTTGCTATCATGCCGCTGTTCCTTATTATTTTAGGTACTTTTAATTAATTTTATGCCTTGTTAGAAATATTAAAAATTTTCGCAAATTTTTGCAAACTTTTCCGAATTTTTGCGTTTTATTTAATAATAAAATTTTTGTTATAACTTCTCTTAAATTTGCCTCTTTATTTTAAACGTATTTAATAAATATGTTTACATTCTATTTAAAATTTCTTTAACTTTTATTTGAGTCGTCGCAAAATTTCCTGTCGACTAAAAAAGAGACAATTCTACTCGACGTCAACTTAAAAGCGCTTTAGAAAATATCAAGTGATTGTCAATAGCAATCGATTATTGTCAATAACGGCTCAGAAATTACAATTACTGTTTCGGTGCCGTCAACTCGTGTCGACGTCGACTTTTGCAGTGGTGGTGAATATTTATGACATTGTAATGCATTTTCGAATCTAATTGGTTTTGAAGTGGATAATTTGTTTGAATATTAATATCAGAATGGACCAAATGTTACGCTGACTGTTACTATAAATTTTACTTTAGAAGACTCCCAGCAAACACTTTCGAGAAAATTACTAATTTGTATAAATTATGTTCTGTCACACTTTTAATTCCACCAAGGAATGAGAACAAGGCCATATCGTTCTAAAAAGGAATGTATTTTTTCCTTGCAAAAGTTCTCATTGCTGTTTAGACTTTCTTTTATCTCTATAATATTTGTTTTTTTTTCTTGAGAGATGTTTCTAAATTTCACAAAAATCAAACAAAATGTTTTTTTTATAAACACACACACAATTTATAATCAAGGATACGAAAACAGCTAAAGTGGAGAGAAAAAAAAAGGAAATACAAGGCGGTTAAAAAGTCAACATATTTGTCGTTCTACATACATTCTCTATGCTTCAAAAAAAAAAAAAAAAAAAACTAATATACAATGACAAAAAAACTAAAAAAGAAGAAAAAATACGAGACCCCTAAGGACGAGTTTTCATGCAGTTTTTCTTTCTTTTTTGCGAACAAGAGTGTAGTATATTTAAGTTTGTCTGTGTATGTTCGTTACCATTTGACAATTTCTTTAAATGTAAAGAATCTCAGTTAAGAGCTGCACAAGAACAGCAATAAAACTTTTAAGACAAAGGTTTTCCAAACAATGTTGTTTGCCTTTGAATAAGCATTTTATTTCTCCATTTGTTTTTATTTGGCAATACTCACACACCATCGCAGCTAACACAATAATGTTTGCACAGAAATATTTGTGTTTCGTTGTTATGAATGGCTTTTAGTTATCCGTATTTGTTTTATTTTTTGTTTGTTTTTGTTTTCTATATCTTTCAAACACAACGCACAATTTTACTCCCAAATACATACGCTCAGCATTTGACCCTTAAAGTTAAAATGTCCCAAAGGATCACAGCAACAACAACCAAAAAAAAAACGTATAAAAAAACTGTCAACAATCTTGTGTAACAACAACATTTACAACAGTTCTGCAAACTGTTATAAATTTTTAAATATTTATCTTGGCATAGATGGGACTGTCTCATTTACAATGAAATTTCATTAACTGTAACCAGGATTTATGAAAACATTAAAACCATTTAAAATAAAAAAAGCTGAATTTAGGATTCTTACTCAAGAAAAATTGTTTCCGTAGATATCGGGAACATTTTTTTAGTTTAAGGTTTTGTGTCCTAAAACTTGATAGTATCTCGGACATTTTCATTGTTAGACGTTTCATACCAACCGTAACAGCTCTTTACGGTTATGGCAAAAAACTAAAATTCAATTGATTCTTATGGTTATGGGCAGGGTTGCCGTTGAAAATTTCGAAAAAGTGTCATAAAAAGGGTATTTAAGAAAAAAAAGGGGTATTTTAAAGTAAAATAGGGTCAAGTTTATTAGTATGTATTAATTAAATACATTAGACTTAAATAAAAGTAATTATACACACTTGAATTATAAATCAATGTTAAAACTTCGAAAGAATTCACAGGTATATTCCAATATTACTCATATTAACAAAAAAGAAGTAACTTTTACAAAAACACTAAATTTCAGTATATCAAGTTTAACACATTAAAACTTAATCTTAATAATGATTTTTTTTTGACTCCTAAGAAAACCTTTGCAAGTGGTAGTGCAAAAAACTGAACTGGCAGCAATGAAATAAAATAATTTGTTTTTATTTCTTCTTTTTTTTTCCCTTATAACTACAATTAGAGTTGACAAAAAATCAACCAGTTGTTGTCGGGATTGTAAGAAAAAATAAACTCACTGTTTGTTGTTGGTATTTTGTTTAAGCTTTGATATTGTTATAGGTAAGACTTTTTGTGTTTATAAATCTTATTCGCCGAATAGTTTTATTTGAATTATATCTTTAAAATCTTTGGATGAAGTTTCCTGATGATCTGAAAATAGCTTATCCCACCAACAATAATTTTCAGTTTATCAATAGTAAGAATTGGGAATCAGGCACTTTAAAACTAAACCTTTGATAATGTTTATCACTTTTTAAAAATACTTATTCTATATTTTGTAATTAATTCTTCACTTGGAGTCCATAGTTCCACCTCCGATTCGAGCCAATTGACAGAGGAAAGGATGAACTAACAAGTTTCTATTATTAGTTTGTTTGTAAATAGGGTCCGTGGTCGCTATGTCACTGGACGCTATGACATGCTACCAATTATCATATGTATGTTCACAAAACTCATAAGAACTTTCGTAAGGAATATTAAAACTTGTAGTTCTTTTCAAAAAGGTTCAAAAAGTGTTCTAAATTTTGTTAAGATGATACAAAGGGATAAATTAAAAAAGGGTCACAAAAAGTGTTATTGGCATAAAAGCGGGTCAAAAGTGATACATTAGTGCCACAACGGCAACGCAGGTTATGGGTGTGGCGTTATGACAATTCACATTTTATTAAATACTGTGTTGCACATAACAATGGTTTAAACACGTCTTATTTTTTTTCTTCCACTGCGTCTTAACTCAGGCTGAAAAAATGGGACTACCATCGCCACCGTTTAACATCAACAATGCAGTGGATATAGTTCTAGTACTACACTAAAAAATAGTACTGTGAGTACGGATTTTCTTGAATCAAGTACGGAAAGATTGATTGATTGATTGAAATAATTCGAATATGAGATTAATTTAAGTAAAACGAAGACTGAACCAATCTCAAAATGCGCTTGAATTAAAAATTATAATATTAATTCAATTCTTAATTCTTGCTTGAAAAAAAACCCAAAAGTGAAATTAGAAAGAGAATTTTATTATAATTGATTTACTTACCAGTTTTACACCTTGCAGAATTCCAATTATAAAAAACCAACATCATTCCCGATATGGTTTTTACTAAACTTAATGTACATATATAATTGAAAATATAAACTAAATGAGAAGCAAGAGTTCTCAATTTGTTTACTTTTTAAACATGAAAATAATGTGTTTTTGTCTTGTTCTGCTGATTTTATTGTTTCTACATACAACAAGCAAATCGTTTTTTAACTACTTGTATGGTGCTGTTGTAGTGTCTGCATCAAACTTTGATAAGTTAAATGAGATTAAATTGCACACTTTGTAATTTTACTCTTAGAGTGGCACTACCAACGAAAAGTATAATCTTTTTTTTCACTTGGTTTAAGAATTTTGTAATTATTTTAAGAAATTCCGGGACTATTTTTCGAAAGTAATCCATCCCATTTAGGATTGTTTGAAGTACGTTTTAGTGTTATTCGTAATTGAATTTTTGAGTATGTCTCGTAGTTAAAGTAATTACAAAAAACCTAATTTATCCCGAATGTTTTTCTTTCTGTGTAAGTATGTTGATATAGGTCAATTCTTTCTAAGCAATTGCAGAAAACTTATTCTCAATTAAGTACGAACTATTTGGTATATACATTAGGGTGGCTCAATTTTTTTGCCCACCAAGCGTATAGAGAAATCGTAATCTACGGAAAATTCTAAGAACTTTTCCTAAAAAAACCATGGTTCTAAAATCAAAATCGAGCTTCCGGTAAATTTGGTGCTCAGGAAATATGAAAAAAATTATACTTTTTTGAAAATATTTATTGCAATTGGTGAATAGTTGGCCTGTATCGCTGAAAGAGGGCTTGTTTGTTTTTCCAGCCTTCTATATATAATTTTTAGAAAATTCCGTACATAAACAATTGGTTAAGAGATTTTTGTCAAATAGACAAGCTGGTAAAATAAAAAAATTTAATTTATTTTTTAATTAAACTCCATTTTCTATTTCAAAAATGCTCTACTTTTTTTTTGTTTCCGAACAAATCGACCCACCCTAATATACATACTTCCATTCGATTTAGCTATAAACCATAGTTACCGCATGATCCCTTAAGAGGATTGATAATTAAACAGGAGGAGACATGCTCTCGATGTAATAGGGAACTCTGGTCAGCCACGGTCTAAGCAATAAATGCCAATCTTTAGCCCAAGACAAGCTTAATCTATTGTTTTCACCTACATTCTCCCAGGGTGCAAAGGCAAAATATGGTTGTTAAACAACTTTACTACTATTTATGCTAAAAATAATAATGTTATTATTAATCATGACTAGGCCAACAAAAAAAGCAAATGCTTATTTTTTGGATAGAAGATTGATTGAAAACAAATTCCGATCATAAAAAAACAAAACAAAATGAGCTTTGGGTTTTTTTATATTGCCATTTTAGGATAATTTTCATTTTATCATACAAAAAAAAAAAAAACTTATATAATAAATTTTTGCAAAAATTGTTATTATTTTTTTTTGATGTGCAATTTTTTTTATTAATACTTAAAAAATCAACCCTTTTCATGCTGTAATAACTCTGGTTCGAAAAATCGTTGAACGTTATGGTAATATTTTGTGTTTCCCTTGTACAATATCATTCCAACAACCTATATTATCACTGTATGTCATTACATCCACACCGCAAGAGCGGAGAGGGTATTATGCATTTGTGCTGATGTGTGTAACACCTTAAAATTTTGGTCCTAAAGTATACCGATCGACTCAGAATCACTTTCTGAGTCGATCTAACGATGTCCGTCCGGCTGGCTGGCTGGCTGTCCATGTAACCTTGTGCGCAAAGTTCAGGTCGCAATTTTTAAGATAATTTAATGAAATTTGGTACATAGGTTATAATTGGTACAAGGCGAATCGGTCTATCATTTAATATGGCCCACATATTAGCTGCTTTCCGGAATAAGGTCATTTAAAACATATATAGATCCCTATTCATATAGCCATACACTGTCGAAAATTAGTTTTTGAATATTGTGGTATTGTTTGATTTGTATGTGACTTTGTTTTAGCGATACTGTTTCGTACTTTTTATATTGCTTTATATATATTTTAATGTGTTTAAGTTTTAAGTATTAAGCGATCGAATTCCTCAGTTGCACAGTCACTTCATAAATGATACTCTTTCTGTAACGTCTTTTTACCATCATAGTTTTTAACATATTTTTTCTTTTTAAATATAGTTTTTGTATAAAGTAGCGTCTGTTAGTTCCTCTTCTCTCTGTTTTTAGTATGTTTTTTTTTTTGCTTTCTTGAATTTCTTAGAATGAAAGTGGTTGGCGGAACCTAATATTGTTCATATCTGGAAATTGTTGGTTTTTACACGAAGTTATAACAAAATTTGAAACAAAAAATCTTTCATTGGTTTCCCATGTGAATACAGTTTTCGACACCGTAAGAAAAATGTCCGGTGTTCCAGGGGATATAGAAGATAAAGTTAATAAAAAGTTTAAATCAGTTGTATTAAAAAATTAAGGATTTTCGGTACTAAGAGATATTGGGGATATTTTGGGAGGCAAGCGAAATTTTGAGTCCAATCGTATAAAATATATTTAGAGCAAATACTCCATTTTAAATATGCTCCCTACAATCTGTAGACGCAGAAAGAACTTTTTCAATGTACAAAAACGTTTATCAAATAGACAGAGTTTTCTTTCGAAAATTTATCTGTCTTTGGTTGCCCTACTCATAAAATAATTTTGTTTAGGCGGGTCCATAAACTCATGGCTACCAAATAGGCTGCGTTCCCAAAAATTTGTTTTTAACACGGTGATGTAGGATATCATATGGTCGGGCTTGAGCGACTATACTTTCTTACTTGTTTTTTTACTAACGTTGAATGCATCCATAAATTTATTAAACCGATCTAATGTATTTTAAGTTGTTTTTTGTTTAACTAAATTAAAATCAATTATATTATATTTTGCAAAGTCTTATATTTTAACGGAATAAAAATCAAACTCTAGTGGGGTACCATTAAATCAGGCCTGTTAAGTTGATAAGCCGGTTGTGTTTGTATATTTTAAGAATAAATGCGGTTTTATTTTAATTTTCTGAGGCCATCATTGAGTTTTTCTTTAATTTTATTACTATCTCTTGACATTGTTGTGACTATTATATTTAATTAATCCGGGCTATTAATCATCAAGCGATTACGATTAAGAACATCTCTGTTTAGATTGTATGATGTAAGAATTTTACCGATTTGCATAATTCTCGACTTTAATATAAAATAAGAAATAATGAAAATTACACTGTGCTAGAATTTGACACTTTTTTAGGGTTTTCAGTAAACTTAAAAGTTTTTGAAAATAAAAGCTAATCTAAAAAAAAGGCAAGCAACACTGGATTCAGCATACCAGAATTAGATTAAAACGCCAGGTGCACGGCTTGTTTTTTCTTCTGTTTTTTCAATTAGCACAGTGTTATTATTAAAACGACAGAAAGTGAGTAAAATTAACATAAATAAATAAATAATAAATCATTTTAATTTAAAAACTTTTTAATTTCTATCAGGTAATGGTGTTTAAGGGTAATCACAAGGTGATGTCATAAACGAAATTTAGTCTACGATTGCTGTAGATTTATAAAGCCGATTTATTTTAATGACTCTCTTATTTCGTTAAACTGAAAACATTCTCTGATAGTTTTTTGTCTATGTCCAAATCTATAGCAATTTTTTATAATCTCAACTAGTTAGTTTATCATTCAAAACTGTTTTAATATTCATCTAAGACCGCATAAAGTGTATTTATTCTGGGTCCTTAAGTAATTCTTAGTTGATTTAGCCATGTTCGTCTGTTGAAAACACGCTCACTTTCGAACAACTCAAAAGAAAAGAACAATATTGATGTCAAATTGTTTCTAGATATCCTAAGCAGTTTGGGATTAATATCCAGCAAAATCGGTTCTGACTAGAATAAATAGTGGCGGAACGCACAGATTAATATACGATTTCGCAAACATTTATTTTATAAAGGGTGGTTAAATTTCAAGGGCCGATGTTGATTTTGAATAAAACACAAACTATTTAGGAAATTATTGTAATTTTATTTTATTATGATATATTGGTATTACTCAATTATGTATGGAACAAAATATCGGCCAAATGGGCGCCGCGACCACGGCGGCACACCTCCATCCGATGGTCCAAATTTTCGATGACCCTGAGGCATAATTTAGGTTCTATGCCGTAAATGTGCCGAATTATCTCATCCTTTAGCTCTTGAATTGTTGCTGGCTTATCGACGTACACCTTTTCTTTCAAATAACCCCAAAGAAAAAAGTCCAACGGTGTCAAATCACATGATCTTGGCGGCCAATTGACATCGCCATTACGTGAGATAACACGGCCATTGAATTTGTTGCGCAAAAGAGCCATTGTTTCGTTAGCTGTGTGGCAAGTGGCATCGTCCTGCTGAAACCACATGTCGTCCACATCCATATCTTCCAATTCGGGCCATAAAAAGTTCGTTATCATCTCACGATAGCGAACACCATTCACAGTAACTGCCTGACCGGCCTCATTTTGGAAAAAATACGGCCCGATGATGCCGCCAGCCCATAAACCGCACCAAACAGTCACTCTTTGTGGGTGCATTGGTTTTTCGACAATCACTCTTGGATTATTATTCGCCCAAATGCGGAAATTCTGCTTATCGACAAATCCACTGAGTTGAAAATGTGCCTCATCACTGAAGATGATTTTCTTCGAAATTTATCATCCATTTTCATAATAAGTCTGGATAACTTTAACACGTTGTTGGATTGTGTATCTCTCCATGGTTCAAATTGAGTAAGTCTGAAATAGAGAAATGTCAAATAAAATTCGGAAAAAAACTTGGCGTTTAGGTGTGGTTCACATTCAACATCGGCCCTTACAATTTAACCACCCTTTATAACTAGCAGGGTTGTTAGGCTTTTTTCTTAAAAAATCGTCAAAAGTTTTAACAAAAATCGTCACGAACATTTAACAAAATCGTCAAAAAATTTTTAATAATTATTACTTTGCTATTATGCCGCTTTTAGAATTCCCACTGATTTACCAATTTTTTGCCATTCCTTATAGTTTTAGGAACTTTTAATAAATTTTATGGCTTGTTTGAAATATTAAAATTGTTCGCGAATTTTCGCTATTTTTGCACCATTTTTTTTTTTTTTTGTTTTTCCCCGACATTTTTTTTTTAACGATTTAGCGATTTTAAATAAATTTCAGGGTTTGTTTCCAAGTTTGCAATTTTTCGCGAATTTTAGTTATGCTCGCGAAGAATCGATTTTTCCTTGTGAATCTTTACAGCTTTAACGATTTATAATAAATAGTAGACTGCTATCATACCGCTTTTAGTAAATTTTTGCGAATTTCCGCTAATTTATCAATTTGTATCGAATTTTTGCCATTCCTTATAGTTTAAGGCACTTTTAATAAATTTTATGCCTTCGTTAAAATATAAATTTTCGCTATTTTTGCAAATTTTTTTTTTTTTGTTTTTTTTCCCGACATTTTTTTTTTAACCGATTTAACGATTTCAAATATATTTTAGGGTTTGTTTCCAAGTTCCCGTTACCCATTGTCTTCCAGTTTTGTTTTCTTTTACATTATCCTGTTCTAACACTATAAGAGATGTGGCTCCACAGAATAAAACAAATAAATTAGCTTCTGCTCTCACTTCTACTATTTGTGAAATATATTTTTATTTTGAACTCTTTCATTAAATAATTATTTGATGCAAATATTTGCTTTAGTCTGAACGCATGGCAAACATGGTTTAATTAATTTTATTTGACACTATTTGCCAACTGTTTTAACAACAGAATTAAATGGGAATTCGTCTTTTTACACGCATATAGAACAATTCTTCACATGTGATTATGACTTCAGTGAAAAAATCCAATCGTATGTAGCGCCGCAAATCGGAATCATAAAAACGTAAAGCAGATTAAACCAATTTTTAAAAAGTAACGCAAATCGAAACGACGCAAATCGGGGCTCTAGTGTATATTTTTTGCAGTATCGATACCATTCATATAATTGTTGAATTCGGATTAATAATGTTTCTAATGAAACCCACCTGGTTTGTAGTAAGCAGGGCTTGGATTTTCATGCACTTAAAAATCAAAAATATGCGCTTATAACATGCGCTATTAAATGGAAAATATGCATTTAAAATATGAAAACTATGCCCTTAAAAAAATATTATTATGTATTTAAAAAAATATGAAAAAATATCAAGTTATTTGTTTAAATTATATTTATTAATAACAAAAAAGAATAATTCAGGTAACTACGTAAACATACATGTTAAGTATATATATTAGAATGCACATATACACAAAATTTAAGGATAAAATAAAGCAAAAACAAACTTTAATCACTTGTTAATTATGTTTAAAAAATGTACTTAATTAGATCTAATTTAAATTTCTATTTGTATAAACAAATAAAATTTTCTTTAAAGTTCCAAAAACATAACTCTGTCTATTTGGACTAAAAAAGTTTTTGTACATTGAAAATGTACGCTCAAAGGAGCATATTTGAAAGATTCCAGTTCCATTGGAGAATATTTATTTTCAATTTGATTTGCATTATTAATATCCAATAAGCTCACAATTTTCTTTATTTCATGAAATCCAATATTTTTTTGCAATATAGATTCTAACTTATGTTTAATTTTGTCAGATATTTCTCCATTTACATTGTTAATCTTATTAACGCTATCATCAATTAATTTAATTTGAGTATTAAATATGCAAATATATGCATTTATAACAAAATATGCAGAAATATGCAAAAACAAATCGATGCCATTTTGCTGCAATTCCTTTGATATGGAAAAATAACTGGTCGAATTTGATTTTAGATTACTGACTGCAAATATGCATTTGCATGAAAATACAAGCCCTGGTGATAAGGGAAGAGTTTTTTTTTTTTGCTTAATTTCCAATAATTTTTGTGTTTCGGAAAATTGATTGTTACGGTTTGGACTGTTCCCAATATAATTGTAGAAACAGAAAATTGTCATCACACTTTTACTTTTAGTAAAAAAATCGCCAATCGTCATTTTACTGTATTTTCTCCAAAAAAATCGTCAAAATGCCGAAAAATCGTCACATCTAACAACCCTGATAACTAGACATTTCATTATGATCGGTCCTTAATTTACCATGGCTCCGTATAAAGACTAAAGACTCGGAAAACAGTTTAGTAGGCCTAAAACCGTAACGAATAAAGTTATTGTTAAGCAATTAGGCCTGTCACAATTTTATAAGGCTAGAAATCACACTGTTAAATATCGTGAAAATCGGTTCATAATTTGCCATACGCCCCATGCTTAAAACCGTAACGAAGAATGATATTGTAGTAGAATTTTGTCTGTAAAAGTTTCATAAGTCTTAATCACACTGTCAAATTTTATAATAGCTTCCCATTGGTCCTATTTCAAGGACAACATTTAAATACGCCTAAAACAGTAGTAAATTTAGATATTGTTGCAAAACTTCAACAAAACTAAGAAAATCTGCAAACTAAAATTTCAACATCAGCTACATTTTCATATTGGCACAGATTTGACTGATTTATTGCCTTTCCAATAAATGTTATTGTTTTTAAGATGTCATTTTGCAAATCCCATCTGTGTCATCATGCTATGAAAATTTATTGCGTTAGAAAACAATATGCTTATTATTGTTTTACTAGCCAAAGAATAAAAAATAAAAAATAAGGGTAAAATATTTTCTATTGTTTCTCTTTTGCGTGAGTATATCATAAGCAATTTAACTTAAGCTGGAAAATATTTGGCTTGCTACAGCCATGACTATCGTTTTATGAATTTTAAGAAGTTGTTTCTATCTTCGTATATCTTAAATACAGCATTAATTTGGCAAACTATCATTTATATGTTTAAAAACGATTTTACTTACCCCTTTGACGACAAAAGGGACAACCGTATTCTGAGGCAAAAATGCAAAGAATCCGATATGTTTTTTTATATTTTAAGTTTAAAAACGTGTTTTTTAATCAAATTAATTTGGTTGATAGTAAGTCTTTTAGTTTGAGGGTTAAGGGTTCGAATCCTTTTAGAAACTCAGATCTGTTTAACTACACCCAGAAAAAAAATATGGTTGGAGGTTAACACTTTATTGTTAAAGAAAAACAAAATATTATTAATCGCGAAAAAATTAATGTTATTGAAACAACAATAGTTTGTTTGTTGCCATTTCGGGGATCATAATATCTTTAATCAAGTTTTTTCTCTGCGTGCACCACAGTCTAAAAGACTGCGTTACTACTGCTCGTTTATTAGGTTAGCTCAGATCGAAAGGAGGAGGGAGCAACATGACATCGCTGCCGAGGTGTTTGGATCTTAACTCGTCAAAGGCCTGACAGTGGCGGAGAAAGTGTTTCAGCGTCTCGCTCTTCTCGCCGCACGCTCTACACTCCACAGATTCTGCCCGTCCAATTTGGCGTAGTTGTGCTCGTAGTAATGCATGAACAAGAAAAGTTCAGCATTAAGTTTTCATATAAAATTTTCATATTTAAAAAATGATCTGTTTTTAAAGAAAATTAATGTGATAATAGATTTTTCTCTTTCTTTAGCTTAAAGACTACAAGTTTTTGAAATAAAAGTCATGTTGGGTTATGAAAAGGTTTTTCCTTGTGCAGATGGTGCTTTCTTCAAAAAAAAGTTTGCCTTAAAAATGTGTTATATTTTTATCATGTAACACACGAGTTAACAAAGTGCTACATAATTTAGTTGTAGTCGAAAACCAGTCGTTTTTTAATACACTGATAGAAAAGGCGTCATAACGCTGGTGTATTTTGACATCAGTACTACGACAAGTTTCTTCGTTTTTGATCCCATGACACTTTTCATCATTGTGATGTCAACCTTAATATCAATTGCCCAAAGTGTCATCATGGTCAAAATCAAGAAATGACGAAAATGTCCTCAGTGCGATGACGCAACATCGGAGAAAGAACAAATTAGCATAAATTAAATGACAGTTTGTCATTAAGTCAAAGTCATTGGAATTGACATAAGTCAAAGTGTGAAAATATTATTATTTACTTACCCGTTACAGATGTTCGTTTCACGTTTGTTGAATTACGACCTTTGTTTACAGCAGAACTCCTAATAATAAGACACCAGCACCATGCCCCATATGGTTTTCGTAATCATTCTACTTTGAAAATTTGATGTATTTAACTAAATAATTTAAAAAAATAGAATATAGGAATTTTTGTTTCTTATAATACATTGTTATCATGAAAATAATGTTAATAATATACAAAAAGTGTCATCGAATTGATGTCACTATAGTCATAAAAAAGATGACACGTAAAAAATTACAAAATTGCACGAAGACGTTAGTCATTGGATTGATGTTACTTTTTGCATCATTGATGCCATTTGTAGTAACATTGATGTCACAATTCTGATGTTAGGGCATCATCAATATGAAGATGAATTTTTCTATCAGTGTGGTGGTATAATGATTGCCTTAAGTGAATTTGACATTAATGATCTAGATGTATACGGAAACACTTTACATCCAAATGTTGAAATAATATTTGGTTATTAATTTTAAAAGAGGGGCATGATTGCATACGCAAAGTTAATGTTAAATGTGTTTACATTTTCGCTCATTCACCTTTATCCTCCATTGTTTTAACCACATTTCCAGTTGAGATGCATGTCGGTTTTTGTGCAGGCTGCTGTCAGCAAAAGTTAAAGTTTTGGTGCGGTTGTGGTTTATTACATATTACAGAATTGTTGTGCTTAAAATTTGACAAATCTGCCCACAGGCACGCCTACCTTTAAATATGAAAAAATATGTACAATTTTTAATAATTTTTTTATAATTTTATTTAATTTAAAAACAAGTTTAATGCAAACAACAACTTAAAAATATCCAATTCAACTTGATGTTTTAAACAAATTAATAGAAAAGTGAAGCAAAATAAAAAAGAATCATGAGGAACCCGCACTACTTGTATTCGAATCACTTTCATTTTCACTATCTGACTCTTGTAATTTACAATCAGTACTTTCTAGTAGTTTAAACATGTCTGGCGTTTAATTTTATTTCTTAACTGGTGCAGATTTTCTTAAACCGTAAATATAAGGATCGGAAGATATTAACAGCCTTCTTATTAACGGGTTTTCGCGGGAACTGGAGCCTATAACGTCTATTGTACCACAAAATCAGTCAATGCTTTTACTTTTTCTTCTTGTTCTCTTGCTTCTTTGGAAACAAACTTAAAAACCCTTTTTTGGCTTACTCACCTTATAATCCTGGCTTGCTGTTTTTATTGTAAAATATTTCGCACATTATTTAAGCTGAAATATTTCCATTTATGAAATTGTATGTTTGTTGTTGAGCTTTCAAATAAATTGGATAAAATAAAGTAGATAGAAAAACGATACATTAAAAAGTTTCGATTTACCGTTTTAAGTTTTTATTTTGGTTTACGTTTTTCATATAACAGTTAGCAAAAACTTTTTACTATGAAAGCAATGTATGAACTTAACGCGTTATGTTTTAAAATTCAATGGCCCAAAACAACAATTTATAACAACAAGTGAGACACAAGTGTCCCTAAACTAGCGGTTTATTACAAGAGTTGGCATCGTAAGTAATTTTTTTCCCACGATCACGCAAAAAAGCTACTCAAGCTCGACCTCAATTTTGTTACTAAAATTTACTTAAAATTTCTTTAGTTCAACTTTGTTCGAAGTCAAAGGTGGGGTGCTATCATCATTTTGGAAAAACTCTTCAGCGGAGGCAGTTTCGGGCAAACAATTTTTGTAGTTTTTTTTTTTAACAAAAATGACAGACTCACATAATTATCAAAAACTGGACCGCAGCTAATAGAAGAAAAATATTTTCTTCTAGGCATTTTTTCTTTAAAAATTTTACTAAGAGCTTCTCTAATGCATGTATCTATCAATAGCTTAAATTTTTTTCGTATAAAAATATACAAAATATATGGTGTGTACTAAAAGCAATCATTTAAAGCATTTATTTAAAAGTATAGAATGGAAGCTTTTAATTGAGGTTTCAAAGTTGAAATTTATCTCGAGCAAAATAAATTGGTTTTCTATTGTGTACTTTACATATTAAACATTTCACCTTTATAAGCCTATAAAATTATGTTTCAACCGGTGTCATTTTTTCCATTTTTTAAAGTTAATTTTGGGGGGTGTTGGCCACCCTCCATCAGTGTGCGGTGTTCAGATCTAACAATATTGCCAATAAAATGTGCTTAAAAGTTTTACAAACATGTGAGCTGGCAATTTTTGTTTGACAATGTTGTCAGAAAAAGCATTGCCAGTCCATTGTAAAACAACAATATTGTTAGATATCTGGCAACCATGTGAACACTCTTCGTTGCCATTGGCAGATCAGTGTCAGACGTTGAAAGCTTTTTTTTTATAGTCAGATGTGCGAAGTTTATGCAACTGACAATGGCATCATTGCCGGGGACCTTTTTTTATTGGCAACGCTGCAAATACATACGTAGCAGGGATGGAAAATTGGGTTTCAATAACAAAAACGACTATGACGGTCATCGGACGGACATCTTTTGATATTTGTATTCCGGAAAAAGTCTTTTTATTAATTACAAACTTTTTTTAAGATAGCCACAAATGTATCAAAAGAAAGTATAACTGCACCACATTATCCATTCCTGATATCCATAAGTAAAAAACAAATTAAAAAAAGTTTAATTTTGCAAAATTTAAAACTAATTTTAAGAAAATAAATTAAACCTATTTAAAACAATATTATAAAGTAAAAATCATTTCTATTGCTTTTTTCCTTCAATAACAATATTGCCGCTTTTTCAATCTATAAGATTTCTCTATAACGTGCTTAATTCCTCATTTTTAATTGTGATAAATACACTAAAATTTATAGTTGAGGAAAAGCTAGTTTCTATGCGCATTGGCCAGATCATCAGGAAACATTTTTCCAAAGACTTTAAAAAAGCTAAAGATTTTATAAGTAAAACAAGCAATTTTCATTTTCTGACAAAGTCTTAAGAGAGATGGTAATTTTTGCCATGTAAGAATCTGACAACCGTGTGAACTGTCAATTTTTGTTGGCAGATAAACTTATTGTCAGACAGTTGTCTGCAAATGAAATTGTATGATTTTCTTACAATCGTCTGAACTGACAATTTGCTTTTGGTGGCGATTTTTACATTATTGTAAGATCTGACCACCGTCTGTGAGAATCTTAAGTTTGACATGCGAAATGCTATACATGTTATTAAAGGCACAAATAATTTGTTAAGGATACGGCAT
Organism: Pollenia griseotomentosa; assembly: GCA_963931875.1. NCBI lineage: Eukaryota > Metazoa > Arthropoda > Insecta > Diptera > Polleniidae > Pollenia > Pollenia griseotomentosa. The sequence goes on from OZ007560.1 coordinate 114,863,028, forward strand.
CTACCGTAAGTCTACAGAAAATTGATGCTATTTCGCGAAAAAAAAACAGTGTGATTTGGATAAAGGTCCAAATAAATTACGCAAACGGCTTGTCAAGCACACATTTTCCGTTTACAATTTGGTTTTTTGTACAAACATGCTTTAAGCATTTGTGGAAACAAACAAACACCTTAATTAACAACTCAAATGTTATACTTAACTGTCATATCTTTTGTATTGTTTCTTTAGCTCGTAAAAACTTCATGGCCTATAAATATTTTAAACGAATTGCATATAACTCCGTGCCTTGGAGGCATAAATATGAATTTTTAACTAAAACTAAAAATACCCTCATGTTATACTTACTTCCGTTACTTGTTTCCATTAAAAATAAAACTTTCTTAATTTATTTTCGTATAAAAATTTTACTGTTTTTATTCATAATTTTTGAAATTGTTTTCATTCTAAATATTATCCTGTTTAAAATATTGATTAAAAATGACATTCAAACATTATAAAATCTTATTTAATACGATTAGATTTTTTTCAAAAATGGGTTTCTCGTTTTTGTTTCGTTTTAAAATGAATTTTTTATTTAATTCAATAATTTCAGTGATTCATGATTATAAAATAAAATAGGATTGTGTGTGGCAATACAATTACAAAAAAAAAAAAGAAAACTAATTAAGTTAGTTAGTTTTATTAGTTAATGAAAATTTATTTTTCAAGAGAAAATGGCAGTTACTTTTTTTTAGGCAAATTAAAAAAACTTTTTTTTTTAAGATTTTTTTTTTTAAATTTTTTACACATTTTTTTTACACATAAAATGATTATTTGTCGTTATTATAGCAAATAAATATTTATATCATATATTTTGTTGTTGAATTTTCATAAATTAGTAGCTAAAAATTATAATTTATACAACAATAATCAATTTTTTTTCATAAAGTTTTTTTTTTTGTTTTCATTAGGAATCAAGTATAAAAAGTTATTTTATTGAAATTTATTAAATTTTCAATTAAAATTTAATTTATTTTTCATAAATAGCATAAATATTTTTAAAATACAGTGACTAATTAATAATATTGATTTTAATTTAATTTGTATATAGTTTAAATGATTAAATCTGCTTAAAAATTAATACTTTGGACGAGTTTTGTTTTATGTTTTAATTTTAATAATATTTTTTTTTTGTTAATTATAAAAGTTTATTTACATGAATAAATAATTTTCTGCTTAAGTGAGAAAAATTCTTAAATTTTAATTAATAAATTCTTTGTTTGATTATTTTTTGCAACAATTTAAAATTAAATTAGTGCCGGGGTTGTTTTCTTGTTCGGTTGATTTTTTCGTATCATGTTGTGAAAATGGAAATGATTTGGCTTTTTTCATCATTGTGTTTTTTAGTTTATCTTTTGTTTTGCAATAATCGTAAAATTTTATGATTATTATTATCGTTTCTCGAATTGTTACAACAATTACAATTAGTTTCTCTGTGTTCTGTTCTTCTTTTTAGACATTTCTTGTATAATTCTAATATAATTTTCCTCGAGTCCTTATAAATTTCTATTCATTAGTGTAAGTTTCCTTGGGAAATTGTGAGGCAATCAAGAGAAACAGAGATAGAGTCAGTTATGCCCAACAAACACATGGCCATTTTAATTTTAAATATAAAAAATATAAGTAAAAGAAATTCTCAACTTTTTCCAAATGTCATTTCCAGTACAAATTTTTCAATCTCAGATGTCAAACTTTTTAAATAATAATAAATTCAAAAATAATAATTAAAAAAATAATTTTGAATTTTTTTCAAATTGCAACTTACTGTCGAATATTTTTTGAATCCAATCTCGAGTGTTTGATTTTTGAAAATAGTTAGTAAGGACTTTAAAAACAGTATAATTCTCAACAGTAACAGGAATGTTTCGCTAACTTAAAAAACATATAGTATTAGCTTATTCCAAAGGGTTTTTCAAACCCAATCTCAAATATAAAACTTAGAAAATAGTTTGAAAATATTTTCAATAGACTTTTTCTATAGAAATGAAAATTTTTTTTAAATAACTTATTTAAAACTCAAACTCGATTGTTAATAATTTGAATTCTTTCAAATTGATTTTTTTTCAAGAAGGTCTTTTAAACCAAATTTTGTGTGAGGATTTTTTTTCTCAACTTATTCTCAAGCGTTAAAAACTTTTTAAGATTAATAATTTTAGTAATTATTGAATTTAATACTATATTTAATAAGAACAAAAATTTTTCAGGATCAAACCCCATGTGTAATTGTTTGTTGGGTTTAGATTTAGTGTGTGCATTGATGTGTATGCGTGGAAGCCTCATTAAGTGCTTAAAATATTCGTTTCAGTTTGTCTTGTAGCAGAGGCAGTTGAAATTGTATTTATTTTTTCCTGAAAAAGGAAACTACAGAAAACTTGGTGGCCTTGGTTTATATTATTTGTAAACATAATTAGTGTATGTGTGCCAGTGTCTATAATATATACCCTGTATACACAATTGACTTTATTTAGTTTGATGCGGATATTTATATGAATTGAATAAAATATTTTGAAACTAATTGGAAAAACTAAAAACTTGCAAATTGTGTATACTTTAAATAAACAAAAATAAATACTAATATGTATATTCTAAAAACTTTTCGATACATATCAAATTAAGAAAAGTGGCTCATATTGACATTGATAATTAGCAAAGTTTTAAGTGCTAAGCTCTGCACAATAGGGTCTGTCTTTTTCCTTTTTGATCGTTAGATATGTAGATGTTTGTATATAATGTACTCATAAATGTTTCTATTTAATGCCATAAATTTCAATATGAAAGTTGTTTTAAAAAACCAAAAGTAAAACCTTTCGACCATTTGAATATTTTGATCCCAATTGCCTTTATGTTGTTTTATCCATACATAAAATGGACTTAAAAAATAAATATATATATATATATATATACCAACGAAAACAAAGTTCTAATAATTGTGCCATCTAGTTGTAATATTATATCGATCCTTTACCGCAAAATAGCTTAAGCAACAACATTTTCAATGTTCGTTTTTTGTTTAAAAAAAAAGGAATTTATTGGCCACACTTGTATCATCTCCAAAAATATCATGGTCACATTAGGAACCGATACGATTGGAAAGCAAAAACAATTTTAGCTTAAGCGCCAACCTTCATACAAAATTTTTATGATAAATCATAAAAAAAACCCCTTCTAAAATGATTAATAAAGGAAAATTGGAAAGCAGCATATATATTTTATGGTAGATATATAATATATATTAAGATTTATACAAAAAAATCTTATATCCTTTTTTTTTTTTTAGAAAAATTGAACCTATATTTTAATTTTATTGAGTGTTGTTTGTCCTGGCTAAAAAAAAAATACTTAAAATTTAACAATAAATCTAAGAATATTTTGCAAAACAAGCTGATTTGTGTTGCTTGTTTTGCAAAGCTGATTTGTTAAGCTTGTTTTGCAAAATATTTGTAGAACATATCCGTATATACCATATACTTCGGAATACTTTACGCTGTTTTGAATAAATTACTACTGCTTCTGTGAAAAATAAATGTAACTATATGTTACTTTTCAATTTTCCTTTGTTAAGCATTTTACATATATTGCACGAATTGTTGGTCTTTGAAGACCCCTAGTGAAATTTAATGCAGAAAATAATCGTGGAACATTTTACCCCTCTAAAGTGCCGTTTTAGTAAACTTTTGCGTCAAAGTTTGAAAAGAGAACAAAAATGGCCCCTTAAAATGAGAGTTGGAGGTTTAAGATACATATTCTAAGAAAAGAATCGCCATACAATTCTACTAAAGACCTCTGAAATAATTTTTAGCTGAGAAGAACACTTAGTATATATTTTTTTAAAATGCGTTTTTAAAAAATCCAAAAACTTTAGGGGCTGAAATTTCAAAAACCCGAGCTAACTTTTCAAAACCATCTGGTAGATTTGCTCTACCAGTAGTCTAGTTCTATTTCGCGTTGCAAGTATTGAGGCTGGCCGCGATGAACCAAATTTTGTTGCACTGTGTAATCAGGGCGCTAAACTCCTACATATGTGAACAGAAACTATAATGGGCAAAATTTTTGTCCCGCCAGTGCCGGACATACATATACAATGTATTAGAATAAGATTTGATTAATTATTGTTAGTTCATAATTGATATTTGAAGACTCAATAAATAAATATTGATAAAAGAAAAATAATATACTTACGTGAACTTAAGATCCATGTAAGTATGAAACCAAATTAAAAAGTACTAAAAATTACAGCACTGTATTTATTTATTTTATGGAATTTGCAAGCAGCGCTTTTAAAAGACAAAACTTGGTGATTATTGCTTAAATGAATCATTATTAATCGCTAACAAATCTTGTAAGTAAGAAAGTCATAAAATGTGTTACCACAAAATTATAAAACATGGATAGAAAACCAAAATATCCTTTTTAACAAAATCAAAAAACAGCTCATTCCGTACGAAATGTGCATTCAGTGTGGCACTTTGCTTAAGTAAATGAAATTTGACGAAAATTGACAAAAAGTTTGATCAGGTACATTGGCCACATATGTTTTATATGTATTTGCACTGTTGCTAAAGTTGGCTTAAGCGACCTCATGCATATTATTGTGGGGCCTTAAGTGTTCAAAAAGAACTGCTTTGATACCACATTTTTTATACAATTTACCGTAAAAAGCTGTTCTGAAATAGAATTCAATTTTTTTTGGCGGCATTTTTTTCTTATGCTCTCACATAAAGACACGAATTCTCTCAACAATGCTGCCATACTTTAATCACATTTCATACATTTTGTAAACACAGAAAATAAAAAATGGAAACAATAAAACCAAAGAGAATGTGTGTGTGTTAATTGAAGTTGAATACTCAGTTCTGTTTGAGCACTAAAACTTTAAGTGTGTGAATCAGCACTTTGGTTTTTTTGACGGCTGAGATGGGGGTTTTCCCCTCTATCTTTTACTTACATCTCAAATTTGTTAATTTCATGAGTATGAAAATATTTAATTTTGATGTGAACAATTAATTAATAACATTTTGTTATGTAAGATTTAAATAAATTAAAAAACCAGAATACTTTAAAAGATCGCTTTGCTATGGAACTCCTCATATATAAATAAATAAATATACAGCCCAATTATGAATAAAAATTCCCCGCGAGTTTTCTCCCTTCTCTCATTTTTCCTATGTAAATTCAATTTTAAAAATGGGAAAAAGGAAAAAACTCCCGGGGAATTTGTATTCATAATTGGGATGATAGTATATACTTAAAAGCATAAGATGGGAACTGTAGACTTTAGTTTTAAGACTTAAATACTGATGGGTCTATCATCGGAGGGGTACAGAGGAGTAGTTAAAGAAAACTTGAAGCTGAGTGTGTGCTTAAAAGGAATTTGCATTGAGCTTAAGGATGTGATAAAACTAAAGCAATGCTATCGAATAATTCGATAAAATATTTAAACAATGTTTATAGCTTAAGCGCCTTGTTCATAAAAAAATATTTTAGTTTAAATAAAGCTTTATATAAAATTTATAAATCGAAATGTTTTAAATCAAAAAATGCTGTTTTTTATGTTATAATTTCGTTTGTTTAAAACTTTGATTTATGTCCTTTTTAAACTTTCAACTACTTAATCTACATCATTTAAGATAAATATAAATTAAATGTTTAATTTCCAACTACAGCCTTAGTTTTTTTTTTCTTTACAACCATTATTTTTAATTGATTTTTTTTTCTAACAACAATAAAACACTTCTTATTTAAGAATTATAGAGTAAATAGAATGTTTCTTTTTCATTAAAAATCCTTCCGGTATTTTATATAAATAAGAAAGCCTCAGCAGCATTCTGTTTAGTAAAATCTACGATTTCCATTTGTTTAAACATTCATTTTAATAAAAGCAGAAAAAAACGGACAAGAAAAACTCTAAAAGAACATACAGAATAAATATGCAACTTTTCGAAACCAGGTTTTTCCAGTTTTAGTTTATTTCCACTTTTCTGTTGATTGCTAATTCTAGACAGAGGAAGAGAAAAAAAGAAAAATGCCTTGAAAAACATTTTTATTTCCTCTTAATTTTTGTGTTATTTTTTTTTTTTTTTTGTTTTCGTTGCCAGCCAGAACAGAAGGAATGGCAAGAAATCCTAAATAAATATTTTGTTATTTTTTTAATTTTTGTACATGAAAAATAATGCTGTTTCCGTTTGTCTGTGCGAATCTGGCCTGGTGAGGCTGTTTGTGTGTGTGTGTGTGCTTGTGAATGACCAGGATTGGAAGTATTTAATATTTATTTGAATTAAATTTTGTTTTTCATTCTCTGCTTGGGTCTCCAAAAATTTACAGCTTTTGATGTTGTTGCAACCATCTTTTGCAAAATACGGTCGGTGGTGGTACAGTTGCTGCTGGTCCGGCAGGAGAAGCAGAGGAGTTGGAGGCTGCTGAGGCAGCTGTTGTTAATGATGATGTCGCTGTTGCAGGTACTGATGAAGCTGTTACTATAAAAGCAGCTGCTGCTGCTCCCGATGAGGTTGCTAGTATGTCATCATGACGATGATGATGATGATGGATTTGTTGTTGCTGCTGTTGTTCTATCAGGGGTATACTGATGGTTGCCACCTGTATGGGCATTTGGCTGGTAGTGTAGTGAAGTAGAGGTGGCGGTTTGGGTGGTGGTAATACTAATTGTTGTGCCGGCATTTGTTGCTGCTGTTGCAAATTAAATTTCATTAATTCTCACAATTCCGTACTCATTTCACCTACGATTGTGCTCTACAAATGGAAAATAAATTCAAAGAAAAAAAGAAAAAAAAAAAAAAAATAAATAGATAGATAGAAAAAAAGATACAATTTCATTTTCATAAATAAGTTAAATGGGTTTCTGTTACATGTAAAAATTAAAATTAAAAAAAAAAAAAAAATAATAATTATAAAAATGGAAAAATAATCTGTAATTTTATGTTATTAGCTAAATGTGTTTTTGCAATTATTATTTTATGCAATAATTTTTGTTTAATTAAATTTAATTATCTTGTGCTGGTAGTTGGTAGTTCTAATAATATTTTGTATTTCTGTATTTGTTAAAAGTGTGTGAGTGTGTGTATGCGTGTTTTTCTACAAAGCGTATGATTAATGTAAATTAAATGTTATTTTTGATATTAAAAAGCAAAATATGTAAATAAAATTGCAAATTCAAATTCCTAGAAGCACTTTTTCCCTTATAATTACACTAAGCGGTAGTATATAATTATACTTTTAATTGAGTTTTGTTAGATAACTTACAAAAACTATGATAAAAATCGATTTTCCAAGGAAAACCAAAAAATACCACTTTCCTTTATTGACTAAGTTGTAGCCGGCCTTGAGGTTAACAACTTTGCTGAACGTCACTTTGCGATGTGCGGAAATACTACAATTTCCCCTATACGATACTTACAAACTTTAAATCGATTCTATTTTTATTTTTTATTTTTTATTTTTATTTATTTGATTAAATCTATGGATATGAATCCTTACAGACTACTATAATTACAAGATTTTATATAAAGGCATTATAAGCCAAAAAATTTTGTTAAGACATATTAAGTATTTAAAAACACTATAATCAGGCCTGTCATAGAATTCCATTCCGATCGAAAGTGGTTTTAATTCCGTATTTTGCTTCTTCAGAAAACGAAAAACGAAAAATTTTTTCGGAATGAAACCACTTTTGGTTTTCTAAGTGAAATTGATCGTTTCAGTAGCCCGTTTCTGTATTTCTCGCATCGTAAAATTTTCCGACTGAAACCAGTGAATCGGGACAGAAACAGTGAAAAATGAAACAAAAAATGGTTTTTCTTACACAAGTGTTTCTGTATCTTTTTTTTGCGAGAATTATCTGTCATTTAAATAATTTTCCAGCAATTATTGGAAGGATGCCAGAAAAAGTGTTTCTATAACAATATTTTGCGAAAAGTTTTTTTCAAGAACTGTCAAAATAAGTCACATTTGAAATTGGTGGCGAGAAAAACAAAATGTAGATATTTTGAATTTAAAATATGTTTATATACTATTTTTTTTTTAATAAATTAAAAAATAGAAGGAATATAAATGATAAATGCATAATTTATATGATGAAAATAAACAAAAAACAATTGTTATATTTTGTTAGTTTAAATTTTTGTTAGCCTTCTCTTGTTTTGGTTTTAATCGGTGCTGCCAGATAAATTTGTGTCAAAATCGTCAATTTCCTGAGAAAAAAATAAAAAAGATCGTCTTTTTTGTTTTAAAAATCGTGAAATTTAAAATCAATTTTAAACAAATTTGTTTCGACTTTTATTAAAAAATAATCAAACAAAAACATAGTTAAAGTTCATGGGTATTAAATAATTATTATTTAATAATTGAGATATAAATCTTTAATTTACCTATTCCTATTTTACAAGGGTTGTGCCAAAAAGAACAAATTCAAAAGTAAGTCATTTTTTTATCGTAATACATCCAGAAAAAAGTAGTTATCGAAGTTCTTATGGAAGAAAGCTACTTAATAACGAGTGAAAGAAGCTATCCATTTTGAAAAAGCTTTTACTGGGAGACAAACAAATTTCTTTCTTGCCGGAATAATGGTTTTGGCACAAAAGTGTACATATAAGATAAGAATATCAAATATCAATCATATTTTGTATATGTATATAGGAAGTGTTATATGTTCAAAATAAGCCAAGTCGGTCCATTACTTTCCCTCGAAATTTTGCTTTTGCTGATACATTTTTTAGGGAAGAAACAAACAATTTCGAGGACAATTTTCACAATAGGGATAAATATAAAAATTTAAGCAGCCTTGTTTCTAAAGATATCTTTTTTTCTAATAAACAAACATATAAAAATATTTACAATTATCTTATTTCGAAGACTAAGGGGCTTGTAGTGTAAAACGCAACGCCAACAATTTCATTAAAAGCAAAAATAATATCAAAAATATTTTATAAATTTGTTGTTGCTTTCTACAGACATTCATATTATTTTTTTTTTTTTCAATTTTCAACGCCACAAAATAGAAGTGTTTGAAATTTAAAAGTTTAAGATAAATTTCTATAGAAAGTAACAACAAAATTACAAAACGTCACTTTGTTAATATCGAAACACAAAATCGTCAAGATGACGATAACTCGTCAAATCTGGCAGCCCTGTTTTTATTATATTTATTTCTTTTGTTGACGTTTCGCTTTTATTTGACACTTAAGTACTGGAAATATTCCAGTATAAACAGAATTTGTTGTGTCAGTTTTCGCATTCAAATACAGAAACACTTTTATCTCATAAATCGAGAAACGATAGAATTTTTTGTTTCACACTTCATGTAAGAAATTTTACGATGCGAGAAATACAGAAACGAGCTACAGTATTTTATAACCGAAAAAACTACTTAAAACTATTTTTTATGGATAAATAAATGTTTTTTATGATATAGATTGAAGAAATAACACACTTTTGATTTATTTATTTTACTTTATATTGATTTTATTAAAAACATAATAAATTCTTTACCGTTGCGTTGCCACCTTTTTTTTCCTCACAAACCACGTTTTTCTGAACATTGCCATACTTAACACAAAAATCATATGGTTTGTATGTAAAGTTGCCATATCCAATTGTAAAACCAGAGTTGTTATAAAAAAAACACATTTAGCAAAATCGATCGGAATCTGAAGAAGCTAAAACTAAATCGATCGGAATTGAACATACGGAATTAAAACCATTCCGATCGGAATTTGTGACATGCCTGAATATTGCGTTTAATTACATTTACATTAATAGCAAAATCGATTAAGTTATACAATTCATTTAAATTTTTGCATATTCTCCTCAAAGGATCAGCATCAGCATCATTTGTTTGAACAAAAGGAAGGTGCAGATCTATTAGGTGTCGTGTAAAACGTCGTGGAATATTAAAATTTATATTTCGAAGAAGGAAGTCGGAGAGGACATCACCATTAATCAAATTAATTAGTTATGCCACATTTAGCAGAGTCCTTCGGCTTTTTAAAGTAGGTAGTTTAATTAATGATAACCTCGCAGTATACGAGGGAAGATTTCCAGATAAAGAACGACCAAATGAGCTCCTCAGGCAGAATAAGAGAAACTGCTTTTGAACACATTCTATTCGGTCTATGTGCATATTAACTTCAGGATCCCAGGCAATAGACCCATACTAAAAAATTGGTCTTAGTTGTTTCGTTACATTGGGATCTGTAAACTCTTTAGACCATCGTTTTATATAAGCAAGCACACCACGAGCTTTATTAATTGTCATTGTAATACGCTTGCTGAAATCTATCTAAGGATCAAGTAGAATACCAAGATCCAGAAATTCTCCAACTGACATTAGTTGATACCCGTCCAGGAAATAGTGTAGCACGGATGTGCAATTTCTAGAAAATCGCATGTGCTTGCATTTTTTTTTTAATTTTAGCTCCATTTGGTTATATTTACACCATGCGTAAAAACTATTCAAATCCTGCTGCAAATACGCCCCATTTGAAGGTAATTTAAAGCTGAGAAACATCTTAACATCATCAGCGTACATTAAAATATTGCAGTACTTCATTACAAGCGGCAAATCGTTTATGAAAAGCGAAAATAGCAAAGGGCCTAGGTGACTTCCTTGAGGGACACCGGAGCCAACAGAAATTTGTTTGGAGGTGGTACTATCAAAAAGAACACACTGTGTCCTGCAGGTTAGATACGGCCGTACCAGCACAAGGCATTGGTAGTAATCCCTAATAAATTCAGCTTAGTGAGAAGTAGGTTATGGTTGATTTTGTCAATAGCTTTGCTTATGTCAGTACAAAAAACGTCCATAAGTTGGCCATCTTTAAAAGCTCGATGTTTTAGAGTTGTTAGTTGTAAAATATTTGTTACTGCAGAACAACCATTCCTATCCCTGAAACCATGCTAAGACCTCACACTGATAAAGACCGAGTTAAGTATAACTTTTTTTGACCCCAGCTGATCATTGACCTCTACCAATCGCACTGTCTCATAATTATTTCAAAGTAAAAATTTTAAAATAATAGAGTTATAAAGGATGTCTCAGTAAGAGTGCACTTTTTAAATTAAGTGTAATATGTTTTGCGCTTCAGGAAAGAACAACACGTTATAATTGTGAAAACTTATTACAAAAATTTGTAAAGTTATGTTGAGACCGTTCGAAAAAAGACATCTTCTCTGATGAAGCGTTTGTTCTATCTGAATGGCTTCGTGTATACACAAAATTTTCGAATTTGGGGCTCAGAAAATCCTCATGCAATCCATTAAAAACAAATGCACCCACAACGAGCAACTGTCTTTTGCAGTGTTTGGTCAGGCGGCGTAATAAGGATTTCCTTTTTTGAAGATGAAGCCAAAATTGCAGTGAATGTGAACGGCATTTGTTACAGGAACATGATGACAGAGTTTTTGTGACCTCAACTGGACGGCCAACTGGACCTGCCACAACGCGAATTAAACAATCGATTTATTTGCAGCAACGATTTCCAAAACAAATTATCTCAAGAAATTTGTATGTCAACTGGCCACCAAGATCATGCGATTAAACGCCTTGCGATTTTTTTTGTGGTTTTGTGAAATCTTGGGCTTATGCAAATAAGTGAGAAACAACTACTGAGCTCAAATCCGAGATCTAACGCGTCATCGGTGTGATACAGCCACATCTCTGCAAAAAAAGTCATGGAAAATTTTATGAAAAGAGTAATAGCTTGTCATCAAAGCCGTGGGGCCATTTTACTCACATAGTATTCCATACTTAATCGGAACATGTCTTCTTTAAAATCCTGTGGTGCTTGGTTTTGTAGGCAAGCATATTAACGACTCACCACCCGCTACCTGAAGCGGTCTTCATGACTGGCTTAAAATTTCTATATAATCTACACTGATTTTGAACCAGTCTTAAATTCGGAAGCAACCATTAATTTGGATGTTGTTCCCACCAGATATAAAAGGCATTATTATGCTCTCCAATCGACGACACGTATCCGTACAGGAGCTGAATTTTACATTAGTAAAAGACTTACAAATTTAAGGCCTTTGCATACTAAGCCTCGGGAATAGATTTACGGTTTCCAATAAGAAATTTTGTTATAGTTTTTATTTGCATGTACACTTTTAAACTTTTTAAATAAAGAATTTTTTTCTTTAGTTGATAAGTGGTTTTCGTATCAAATATTCTTGATAATCCATTTTGTAAAATCTAAGATAACTATGACATCACTTTAACTAACTAATGGCTTGCTTAACATACAACACAATTCTTAATATTTATTAAGAAATAAAATCTCTTTAAGTTTCAATTTGTTAAACTTATTAACTTTGTTTAAGATAACAAAAATCTTCAATAAAAAATATTGCAACTCAACAAAATTTTCGCAATTACGAATATTTAATTTTGCTAAGCGTATGATTCATATTAAATAGGAATTTTCTATTACTCATACGCATCACAGAACTGTGTTCATATAAATATTCATATTTTTTGCCTCAATTATACAACAATTTTGTAAATAGGAAAAATATACATACAGACATACTCATCTTTGATATTTATTTTATTATCCAAATTATCAAACTATCTTCTTTCCATTTGCTACAATGTCAACAACAATACGAGTACAAACGATTGAAGATGCCTATCCTCTACTCCAAAAACTAAACGAAGGTTTCAAATATCCTTAAGAAAGCAAAACAAAATCTGCAAAATTGACATATAAACCAGATAATATTTGCTTAGTAAAATCATTTACTTGTTTTTAAGAAATAAAATTTTGAAGAAAAAAAACGTTACATATTAACATTTACTTATGTAAATGGAAATGTTTTTATGTAAACTAAGTTTTATTCAAAATAAAAAAAAAATTCTTTATTTTTTGTAGACCAGAAAAAATAAGAAATGTCCTTTTTATGCAGAGAAAAAAAGAAAAGGTCTTATTACTTTGTTTTAAAATACAAAAAGAAAATATAATTTTTTACTTCAGATAAAAAATAAACTGATTTCATAAGCAAAATATCAAATATGTCACATATTTAAATAGGATTTGAATGTTTTTCTTTCATATTAAATTTGAATTTTATTTTTCAAATGTTTTAAAATTTATTTAAAGTTTAATAACACTGTGAAAGTCGAAAAAATGAACTTCGATGAATCCTTTTCGAACTATTAGGGGGGAGTCCCCTGAGTGCGAAAGTATATTTGGCTATATCCATTTTTCATTGATATAGATAAGTCTGCGCTATTTAATTCTCTTCTAAAACATTCTAAATCATAGATGAACTCATTATTTTTTTTTTTTATTTAAATACATACTGCAATATTTCACTTCAAATTCCAAAACGTTTAATTAAATTTGCCAATTGTAAAATAAAAAGAATTTGCAAAATTTTTATTTATCATAAAAAAATTACAAAATTTATATTACGGAAGCCATAATGCACGGCTCAGGTAGTTTGCTAATTTCCAAGAAACAATCATCCTGAATATGGTAACGAAATAATGCAAACAATTCAAAAAAAAAAAAATTACTCCAAACAAAAATATTGCTTCAATTTTGCAAACTCAAACAAGAAAAACCTGTGCTATAAAATTTTCTTCTAAACAAATACTTTCGCATAAAAATATGTATTCAAAAAAAAAAAAAAAAAAAAAAAATGTTACTACTTTTAATTTAAAATGTACCAAAAATAATGAACATGTAATAAGAAAAAGGAAAATAAAAAACATCAAAATAAATTATGTATGAATTGTTATTGTTAATGGTTCAAAAAAAAAAAAAAAAAAAAAATAAAAAATTAAGATGATGATAGAAAATGAAAAAATGCTTTCATACTTAAATTTCTGCCATAAATGACTTGTTAAGGAAGATTCAATATGAATGCTTGACTGGCTGACTGGCAATCTGTGATGACTCCTACCACCCACATTGAAAATAAAACTCAAGCAGCAGATATTTCATTTAAACAGGAAATTATTATGAGCAGAGACTTGTTAAGATGTGAAATAAATATTTTCGTGTGTTTTTTTCCATGCTGATATAGAAACTTCAACACGTGTGTTTTTTTTTGCTACCCAAAAAATTTCAAGTTTTTCTTTATTGTTTTTTACTGTTCTTTATAAAAAACTAGCTAAACCCGGTGCGCTTTGCTACCATCGTTGTAGTAACATTTTTTGAAAACAGATCTCGTTTGTTGATAACGAAGCAATTTGCCCAAAAGTTGAATACTTTTAAGGGGTGTTTTTGTTTTAGAGGCATAGATTTTTTTTGTTTTTTAAATAAAAGAGAACAAATTCAATGCAATGACTAAAATTTTGCCTTTAAATGTTTATGCCTTATGAGCGCTATCCTGTCGGTCCAATTTTGCAGCACATTTTCGAGCATAACCGGTATTATTTCGTCAATATTGCGTCGAATGTTGGCTTCTAAATGATTCATCTTTACTGATTTATCAGTATAGATCAGAGATTTAACGTACCTCCACAAAAAGTAGTCCAAAAGTGTCCAATTTCACGATGAAGGTGGTCAATTCGCAGGTCAATTTCTTAAGATAATTCTGTAACCAAACTATTGGCTCAACAAAGTAGTGGTATCACGCGTTGTATGGTTTGTTAAGCCGTCTTATTAGATCCATTTCTTTCCCAAATGATTTTAAATGAAATGGGGCACCGGTTTCGGATTTGAAGACAAATGGGCCGATGGCTACTACGGCACAAAACAGTGATTTTTTCGGTATATTATTAAGATCGCGATTTTCTAAAAACGACAATTCTGCTTATTTAGTCGGAATTCAGATGTTTCATCTTTTGATGCACAACTCTTGTGTTTTAAGGAGAGAGATTAAAAATAAAAGGCGATTAATACGAAGTGCTTGTACTCGCTCAGTACGCTTTGAGATTTTATTGTAGGTATATGCACAACGATGGCTGCACGTAAATGTTTTCTTTTTCTTTTGTTTTTCTCCTTGATCCGCTGTAAATAAAATTATTGTCGTTTTGAACCGAAAAACGTTGAAACCGATTGCTGCGTTTGATCATATTGGCATCTTCAAAAGCGAATTGAAAAGAAGTTGAGCAGCAAAAGATGAAACGTGTGAATTAAGACTTACATAATCGTCAAGCCAGAAATGAGCCTTATCGCAGAAGATAATTTTACTATAAAAATCTGGCTTAACTTCCGGTTGATTCTCGGCACATTTACCGAATACATGACGCAAATGATGATACGCTGGCTTTAATTCTTATATGAATCTTGGCCAATATTTTTTCACAAAATTTTACAGAGGCGATGGCTTCTTCTGCACGCACGGCATAGGCTTGTTTTTGAATGAGTATTATCCAAAAGATTAAATGTGGTTATAAATCGATCCATAGTGTTGCGTATGTGCTGCTTAGATAGACGGTCATGCGCACCATAAGCTTGACAAAGTGCTTCGTAAGTTCTCGTCCATATTATGAAAAATTTGCTGCAGGAACTTTCTTTAATTCTATTTTGAAACTGCAGTCGTGTTCATAAAAGAAAACTTTTGTTATGCAGAAATTAAGCTTTTTGTATGACTTCTATCTATCTTTCAAAACCAAACTCAGAAAATCTGCTTGTATACGAAACAAAGTACACTTTTCCATTCGTGAAAATGAAAAATTCAAATGTTTTACAGTAAATGTTTCCTAATATGAACGAGGATTAAGCTTGACGAACCGGGCAAGAATTTTGGAAATAAATTTCCACGATTTGTAAACGTTGTTCTGGTGTAAGTCGTTGGTATTTTGCAAAAGTATACTGCAAAAAAAGTCAAACACACTTCATTAGCATGACATTTAAGCCCGTTTTCACAACTTACCTATAAAAATCGAAAAAGTTAATGGTACCTTTAGCACTAGTGAGGAAAAAAGTTACCTTTAACTATTTTTGTTTTCACAACTTCTGTATAAAATAAACTTAATATTTTTAAAAATGTGGCAATACTAAAGTAAATACCGATTATTTTTGCCAAAATAAAAATACGAACTGGCAACTACGTTCTTTCTTTTACTTTTCTCATTTGACATTTTTGTGTGCACAAATAGTTTTTAATAATGGCAAATATTAATGAAATACCGCGTACACGCGAATTTAACTTCTTGTAAATTTTATTTGTCAAAATACGATTTTGTTATAAATTTACAAAGTATACGTATACTTGGAGTTGCCATATATAAAAAATATGTGAATATAACATGGCAATCTCAAATCTAAACCTTACCTTATCCATCACTTTTAGATTAAAGGGAACTTCTAATAATTAAAAACTCATTATCTCTTCGATAATTTCCTACATTTAGCTATTGTTAAGTCGTGAGAACGGGCCTTAGTCTTATAGTCATCCCTTTCGGAAGTTCTATACGTTAAAAAAAACACATCGTCCTTCTACAGATATTGATACATTTCTTGCATGAGAGGTTCAGCTCGCTTTTAGACAGCTGCATTGATAACCAAACTCTTTATTCCAGATTTGGAAACTTCAACTATAACCTTTCTTAAAATAAACTTTAATTTATTTTGTCTTTGGATGTGAAGTGCCACGCCCACCTTAAAATTTACTGTTTACACTTTATGAATCAGAAGTAAAAGCAACAGTTTTTTTTTTTTTGGCCACTAACAAATGAAGAAGTGAAATAAAAGGCAGTTTTTCTGCTTTGAATGCAGTTTTTTAAACGCTGGCAGTAGGTAATCCAGAGAATTGCTGGAAAAAAATTTAATTTAAAAGGCTAAGTAGCTTAAGAGTCTATAGGGAACAAACAAACAAACGCGTTTTCATTTTTTATATATAGATAGAAAAAGATAAAATAAAAGAAAAGAGTGGAAACAGCAGAAGTTGTATCTGTTTATTTTTTGCCCACATTCGATACCAACTCCTACTGCTTTTTATGCTGTTCCAGACTATTACTTTCATTTTGCGTTTAAACAATTTCAGTATTTTATTTTTTCGTATTTCTAAATGTTTCTTCTTTATTTTAAATTATTTCGTGCATCATTATTTTTTCCTTTTCGACAGTCAGCTTGCTTGTATTAAATGTCGAAAGAAAGAATATCATCATACTCATCAAGTATTTTTTGATTTACCATACATCCCCCTTTTTTTATGGGAATGTATTTCGGTGTGTGGAATAAAAGAAGGAATATAAGAATTGGGTTTTTTTCATTCGTTTGGTAATTTTTAAACTTTTCTAAAGTGGAATTTTTGATTTTTGCCAAATATTGCTATTTATTTCGTTTGTTTCCTCAATTTGCAGAAATGTTGTCAAATTTGGGTTGCGAAAAAAATGATAAGAAAAGATTGTCGTATGTCGGCTTTAGGGAGATGGAAATTTAAGTTAACGTTATGAATTCATTATTTTTATGAACTCAAAGAATTAATAACAGTATTTGGTAACGTTGTGAGAAATATTAAATTTTTTTTTTTTTTTGGTATAATGGAGGGTTGGGGGTGCAATGTTTTTTTTCAGCAATTAAAATAAATAAAAATTGTAATTTCAATTTATGCATTTAGAATAATTAAAGAGAAATTTAAGTGTAATTTTTATATAATTTGTGGCGGAATTTATACTTGGAAAGGTTATTAAAGACGAATCTAGGGAAGAGAGTTTAAAGTTGAAAAATACCTGAAAAAAACGAAAAATATTGCGTATCAAGAATAAAGAAAGTATAAAACATTAGCAGAATTAGAAATAGTAATACACAACCGATAATTTCCTTTAAAAAAAACTAATTTCTATTAATTAAGAAGCAAAAATGTACCAAATAGCAGAAGTGTATTATTGTCTTTGATACCTTCCACTAAGAATGAGAAATTTTTTTGGAGTCAGCTTTCAATGCCATCTGTGATAAATTATAAAGTAATTTTCATACAATCTGACTTTAAAATTTTCACTCTACCAAATTAATTTGTGGCAAATTTGATGAAGTTTTTTTTGGCATATTAAAGTGTATTTCGTGATTGAAATTTATATGGAACGTATAATAAATTTAGAAGCGATTATTATAAAATTTTCTTAACATAACTTTGTGGATCAAAAACTCTTTTTCTATTAAACAACTTGTGCTAGATTTAAATCTCAAACTGTTTTAGAGAATTAGAAACAATTTGACATTAAGCCCGTTATTTTCTGTCAAATCGTTTTAAAGTGAGCCAGTTTTCAGTAGACAGATGGACATCGCTTTCTACTTAAATACGACTTTAATTTTAGAAACGTATCTTGGCTCTAACTGGTGTCGTAGCTAATTTCCTTGCTTTTGAAAGAATTCTGGAGTTTAAAAACGTTTTTCAATTGCTGCTTGAGTAGCTTTTTGTGATCTTGCGATTATTTTTTTTTTTTTTTTTTGAGTTTTACATCGACTTTCATGGAGTAATGCCTCCAATTTATCATTTTCAAACAAAACCTTGACGGTCATTTTCTTTCGTGTAAAATTCATCGGAACACATCTCATGTACGTTAAAATTTAAGTTCAAAATATGCTTCGCAATCGATGTGTTTCAGATTAAAGTTTTATACCGATACCACCATAATGGTGAAGGTGTTTGTACTGATATGAAGAAGGCGGTTGTTCTGATGTGCATAACACATAAAAATATAAGCTCTAGACCAGATTTTTCGAAAAAATACCTACACATGCTATAAAAAATCCGATTTTTCCCTACACATTAAAAAAATTTACCTTACAAAAATTCCTTCGCATTATTATCATTAAAATAGTATAGAAACATAAGTTATACAAAATAAATTTTATTCGAATATGTATATTAAAGCTTTGACATCAAATAAGTACAAAACTTAAAAAATAATACATATCATCAGCTTATTATTAATTTCACCATGATATGCGCCAAACCAATAATGAGCTGACGATGTGTATGTACTTTAAATTAAATTAAGTCTTTCAACATTAGGTGTACTCAACATTGGGAGCCCGCGGGATCCCAGTCTTACCGAACACTGTTCCTGTACTCATAGTTTGGTAAGGTGTAGCTCTTAATAGAAAAATATTCTTCTTCTTGCACAAAGTAGCCCGTACTTTTTCTTTAGGCAAATTAATAAAATTCTTAAACATTCAGCTGTATCAAAAATAAATAAAAAAGTGCCAGCAAGTTAACCAAAATAATAAATATAAGAAATATTTATACAATAAGCAATAGAAAATGTGAGTAAATCTTTGAATTTTAATTATATGCACGTTAATGTGTCGTTTATGTATTTATTTAAACATAATTCATATTAACATTTCCTTTTGGATCAGAAATTTGGTGTTTATTGCTCACGTACTGTTGTACATTTTTGTCTATTAGTGAGAGAAATTTTTGTTTACTCTCATTTGACCAAACTTTACCCACCTATTGAATGATAACTTAGAAAACACATTTACATACATATTAGTGTCGCCAACTTTTTAAGCCACAAACAACTCTGGAAATATATTTTGAAGCTATTTTATACTACATTTACACCTACGCAAAATCTAGTACTTACGAGATTTCGAGCCAAATCTAGTTGTTTTTGACTAGATTTCCCATACAAAACAAAATCTACTTCGTGACAAGATTTCGACGTAATCTACTCAAAATCTAGTAGTACTTAATGATGCAACTATGGTTTTTAAAATATAGCACTAAAAAATATTTCCCTGCACAAGAAAAAATGACATTTAAAAAAAAAACAAAACAAAAATTGTTAAAAAAAATATTAAAAATTTTTATAAAAATTGTAAAAATATTAAAAACACAAATAATATTGATAAAATAAATATCGTTGATTATTAAAAAAAAAGGTAATGCAAATTTTTTAATGTATATTTCTTTTTGTGTTTGTGTGTGTAACGAAAAAACTTTAAGTCAGCTGTTGTGTTATAAAAACAAAATCTCGCTAATGTCAGAAAAGTACAATGTAAACGCACTAGATTTCGAAGAAGATTTTAAATCAAATCTACAAGATTTCGGCCTAATGTAAATGTAGTATTAGGGGAAATATTTTTTTTTCAACTGTTTTGGACAATAAAATATCATTGAAAAACGTTTTTCTCAGCATTTTGGATATTATGAAAAATCTGTCCGATTTTCCCTACTTTTCTATTTAAGTATCAAAAATAACTACATGTAGGGATTTTCACCTACTTCTGGCAACGCTGTTCTAGACCCACCTTTAAATATACCGATCGCCTCATGATCCTTCTCTGAGTCGATCAACTAATGCTCTAGCTGGCTAAATGTCTTTCCATTTAAACTTTGTGCGCAGAGTTCGATTCTGTATTTGGCATTTTAAAATCTTTCCAATCCATATATTTTATTTAACCTTCCTAACTGTTTTCGTTGTCTGTGATACCGACGCATAACTTTTTTGTTGATAACATTAAAACAAAAGGTGGCGGGAGCTGCATTCTTTCAGCATCATTCCGATTACTCACCGTGTAGTGTAATAAGTTCGTTTAAATTAAGGTCTTCAAACTAATGCTGTGAGCTTAAGTGACTTCAGTTTAATATATAAAATAAGGTGCCTTAACAATATTAGAATTTAATTACTGATTATTTTAATTTAAGCTCTAGGTCTTTTTTTAAAAAAATTTTTAAATTATTGAAAAATTTTTTCAATAATTTTGTTATTGTTAAATAATTAAAATTTCCTGACGATGCTAACCGATGGTTAGCGAAATATCGAAAAAATAAATAATTTAAACATTTTTTTAAAAAAAGACCTAGAGCTTAAATTAAAATAATCAGTAATTAAATAAAAAAAGGTCAAACAAAAAGTTATATATAAATATTAGAATATCTTAAAATCCAAAGTTAAAATCCGTCTAAGTGACCAATAAATGTAAATGTGTCTTACAAAAACGAAAAAAAAGTCAGGAAATTTAAAGGTTGTTTTACCCACACCACAATAGTGGAGAGGGTATTATGCATTTGGGCGGATGTGTATAACAGCTTAAAATATTAGTGCTAGACCCACCTTAAAGTATAACGCTCGACACAGAATCGCTTTCTGAGGCGATGTAACAATGTTCGTCCGCCTGGCTGGCTGTCCCTGTAACCTTGAGCGCAAAGTACAGTTCGCAATTTTAAAGATAATTGGATCAAATTTGGTACATACAACTGACATAATACACAATTGGCACAAGAACTCAGCCTATTGCAAATGGGGCGAATCGGTCCATAATTTCATATATCCCCGATATAAGCTGCTTTCCGGAATAGGATCTTTTTGCCCACTAGCAAACCAATTTTAATGAAATGTAAAACATTGAAAGATTCATAATTTTATGGATACATAAGCTAAGTATTTTTTTTGAAAAATTGGACTACGAGGGGGATAGGGTGCAATTTCTGCCTCTCAGAAACCCTCAAACCGATTTTAATGAAATTTAAAGCATAGATTGATCCCATAAATACTGTGGTGTAGGTATCATATGTCCAGGCTTGACCGACTTTACTTTCTTACTTGTTTTAAGTGTAAAATTTTACCAAATTTTGCAATGCCCCGGCTCATTTTTTATGTCTACATATGATTTTTAAATAGTATTTTCCTTCAGATACTTTTAAAAACATCAAACACATAAACAAATAATAATAATAACCCTCGAACAACAAATTAACGTTTCTATTGGTAAAATATTAAAAAAAGAAAAAATCTAAGGCTTAAAAGTTGTTTCTAGGTTTTGCCAATTACTGGATATTGATGCAACATAATAGAAAAACAAATGGGTTTAACAGCAAAATATTTGTACTCCAAACAAAATACAATACAAACGAAAAATTTTACAAATAAACTGCAAATGGAATAAAAATTTTAAAATCCAAAAAAAAAAAAAAGAAAAGAATCGAAATAAAAACTTACCGTCTACTACTTTGGATAATTGGTGAAAGGATTATCTCTAAACTGGAGGAAATATTTTGATTTTGTAACTGATTTTGAATGCTACGAGTAGTTGAATGTGGTGGCGTTAATGTTGTTGCTGTTGCAGTGCTGGGTGATGATATTGATGTAGTTGCTGCTGTTGCAGTTGCAACAATAGTTTGTTGTGCTTGGGTATTAGAGATACTGGTATTATTTATGTTAAATGCTGTATATGCGGTTGGTAAAGGAGAAGGGGGCGGTGGGTAGGGTGCTAGGGTTTGAGTTGAATTTAAATTGGAATTTGAATTTGTATTGGTAGTGGTAGTGGTATGTAAATTTTCAATTTGCTGTAAGCGTTGCATGGGGGAATTATTATGATTTAGTTGTTGTTGCTGTGGCTGAGACTTGGTCTGGGACTGTTGATTATGATGAGAATTTTGTTGCATACCACTTCTACTATTACTACTACTATTTTTGCTGCGAGTATTATTACAATTTGAGGTTGTGGCCAGTCTGGGGCTGGTAGGTTGAGTTGTTATTGCATTATTTGTTGGATTATTGCAGGAATCGGATGGTGAGGGGTTGCTTTTATTGCTGGGGCTTAAGGAATTTGTTATAGATTTCAAATTGGTATTAGCATTAGGAGATAATAGATTTTGTTGATGCTCTTGTTCCTGTTGCTGATTATTGTTATTATTGACATTGCAATTATCTAAATTAATATGATGAGCCAATGACGATAGATGTCGTCTAATTGTGGG
The DNA here is from genome assembly GCA_963931875.1 of Pollenia griseotomentosa. Taxonomy (NCBI): domain Eukaryota; kingdom Metazoa; phylum Arthropoda; class Insecta; order Diptera; family Polleniidae; genus Pollenia; species Pollenia griseotomentosa. Next base: position 114,885,687 of record OZ007560.1, read on the forward strand.
TGAGGCTAACGAAGCAGCTCTCTTGCCCTCCGACAATTGCTGTCTTTCAATTTCGTTATTATTTAGATTGTTTATGAGACAGCCATCATCGTATTCTTCATAGGACACTTCACCATCATACACATCCTCGTCCTCTTCATCATCTAAATTATGACTGGGCTCTTCATCGATTTCCTCTAAATCGTCATCGCTACAGGTAGTCGAACGGGATCGAGAGCTGGAAGTGGTTGTGGTTGTAGTAGTTATTGTTGCAGTCGTTGTATGCTTATCATTGCCAATTGTATTGTTGGTTTTATTGCTAGACTACAGGGGGAAGGTTGTGGTTTTGGCAGAATATTGATAATTTTTGTTTTTTTTATAAATATCGAACATTTTGGGGGGAGAAAAACAAGAAAAAATTTGTAAATACTTAAAAGGGATTCATTTAATTTTGATTTACAAAACACAGAGAAAGGGATGCATTCCAAATATTTCTTTTTTAAAGGACACACAATTGACATGCTTTTGTTTAAGACATTTTTTCTTAACATAAATTGCATAAAACATGCTTAAATATAAAACGGGAGAGGGATAAAATTGAGGCTAACAAGTTAAGTTTAGGACATGGACACACAAATATATATAGAGTTAAGCACTTTAAATTAGAATTTAGTACTTTAAAATCTTTTTTCGTTTAATACTCTTCTGGCAATATTTTGGTAACACTGGTTACACTGAAAGAATTTTCTTCACAATACCAATGAATTTTGACATTAATCCCATTAAAAATTGCATTAAAAAGGAACCTATGCAGCGCTTCGTTGGATCTATGAAACCTGTTTTATTAAAATGTATTTAATGAAACATAACATTAGATCTATGAATATTATTCATTGGATGAATAAATTGGACGTATACTTTCAAAAAAGTAAAAATTTTTTTTTGTTTAATTTGTTTTTTTAATTTTGTTTTGTTTAATTTTATTTTTTATTTCTTTTTTTTTTTTAATAATTCCCAAAACTAATCCCGCGAAGCTTTACGCTTGTCTGCAGGAACCAGAGTCTCTGGCGGGAATCGATCCCGCAGCCGCGGCGCTGATAGACTAGCTCACTACAAGCTAGACTACCGGGGCAGTGTAGTTTTTGAATAAAAAAACCAGACAATGAACATTTTCATTTAACCAATGAAATTTTTTTTATGAAAACGATTCATTAAATGAAATTAAAATTTTTTTATGAAAACGATTCATTAAATATATGAAGCATTTTTCTTTCAGTGCCCCATTATAGTGGGGCGCTTATAAGAATAGTAATGAGTTACTTGTTGTCGTTTGCTCAAGTTGTCGGTTGACATCATGAGCCAGGCTGTTAATTATTTTCCGATCTCAACGCATTGAGTACCAATAAATAACGTATTTAATCTTGAGTTTAAGGTAACTTATTATTTCTTAAGTGTAAAGACATAAATGGTTGCCTAAATCATATTATGTTTTAAATGATAATATAAGCGACTATGACTAAACATATTATTTTTGAACAAATACAGTGTAATCGCCCTAAATGGACATCTTTCTTAAGCGGGTACCAATTTATTGCGGTCACTATTTTCTTCCCCCCCCCCCGTTACCAGCGTTTGACTGGGAAAACATTGAGTTCTTTTGAGAGGATATACTCCTTGTACGGACAGATTTTAATGATTCCTGCAGTGTTTCGTTATAAGATCTTTCGCTGTTTTGAGTATGAAGTAGAATATTTTTGAATTTTCTGCAATTATACTCTTTAAGTTGTGGGTGACCTAATCGAAATATGCTTTCCTTTGCATATCCATAATTTCATTTGAACACGTTTTTATTACTTTTTAAGCCAGATTACTGACATTGTATTTTGCCTGCCTTTGTTTTTTTTTCTTACAATAATATTTTTCATTTATTACAATATCAACAAACATCCTATTGTTTGCTTCCTGTTTTCTGTTTATTTTTATTTTATTAATTTTTTTTTTTTAAACAAAACTTTAAGCTTTGTAAAATATTTTTAATTTTTTTTAATTCGTTCTTACAGTGCCATGCAATTTTAATGACGTCTATATTATTATTATTATTATTGTTATTTATTGTAAAATGCAACAATAGTAGTAGACAAAAACATCAAATTGTTACAACAATAACATACAATATACATATTGTTTAAATAAAAAAACATAAATAAATTATATAGATACCATAAAGTAAATATGAAATGAATACGAGCATAAACATTCAATATCAGTTACAAAGAAAAATAAATAAAAATAATAATAAAAAATTCAAACTTTTATGAGAAGAATTTTCATTTCCATGCATTAAAGTTTTTATTTTATTTTAATATTGAAAAAAAAGTAGTTTAATAGTGTTTTTTTATGAGAGAAACCTTTTTTGTTAAAACAAATGCTTAACGTTTTTTTTAGTTACAAATTTATAATGATGTGTAGTTTTTTTTGTATTTATTTAAAACACAAATATTTGAAAGTTAAATAAATTGTTTAGATTTTTATGGCAAATATATGAGATGATATGATGAAATATATTTAGAATATCCGTAAAATTTATTTTAAATTTTAAATAAATTTTAACTATTTTTTTTTATAATACTAGTGCCGGTTCACACACGTCAAGTTTGACTCGTCAAGTCTTGAGCTTTTAGGAGAGAAGGGAAAAGAGAATGCCATTTTTCACCCTCTCTCCTAAAAACTCAAGACTTGAAGCGTCAAATTGACGCGTAAAAGTTGACGTGTGTGAACCGACACTTAGCACAGTTCGGGGGGCGCTATTCCGGAGAAGGAGCTTCTAGCGATAACAATTTTCTAAAGAGCTAAGCTGCTACCAAAAAAAGTTGTGATTTTCTCCATGCAATCGAGCGTTTTTATCTTTAATTTATTTATTATTTTCATAGAGTGATCTTATATTTAAAGAAAAACAAACGATTCTTTTAATAAAAAAATCATTAGAATTGTACGCCGTTATCCCGGCTATTAAGTTTAAAGGGACTCCTTAAAACAGGTGGATTATAACATGAAATAAAAGAAATTAATAACATAACGACCTTATCATCGGAGTTCCGTATTTCGAATGCTGAAAACCAAAGCTACTTTTGCTACAGCCATACAACTTCAGCCAACAGTTTCAATATCGTATAAGGATTTATGTAAAATTTTTTCTAAAAAATGTAAATATCCAGGAGACTTTATTCTGCGAACTTAAAAATTTGCTTCAGGTTTTGCTTAAAAAACCATTCAAATAGTGGTTGGGATGAAAACATGTTGCAGTGCATTTTCATGCCAGACGAGGCCTATTTTGATTCTTACGGCAATCTTAACAAAGAAAAAAATAGTTGTCAAACGTGGAGTGACTTAAACTAACATGACTTAAACTGCATCCTGCTCAAGTTTCAATAAAGTGTTCTACTCCATTTTATATTTTATATATTTTTTATGTTTTCACAGCTTACAAAACTACTTTTATAGAAAGAGTTTTCAAACATATTTTGGTTAATACAATGATATTTGTCACGGTTAAATCTGTCTTTTTTAAGGAAACCACAACCATATTAAGATTGCCTTCGACGAATCAAATGTAACCTAAAATATGGTTTAAAGGAAAAAAATTTGGTATTATTAACCATAATATAATAAGAGGCAACCATAATAAGAACTAGAACTAAACTAAAACTGAACTCTAACTTAACAAGAACTAAACTAGAACTGAAGTAGAACTGAACTAGAACTGAACTAGAACTCAACTAGAACTCAACTAGAACTCAACTAGAACTGAACTAGAACTTAACCAAAACTGAACAAGAACTGAATGTCAGAATATCAGAACTATCGTATAAAACCCGCACACACACAGAAAGAAAAACACTCGGTATAAATATAGAATTGAACTAGAACCAAACTAGAACTTAACCAGAACTAAACTGTAATTATTTAATTTTTAAAATTTAAAATTTTTTAACATAATTTCGGGATTTAGAAATTTTAGTAAAACTCTTCTCAGAATATAGGTAGAAAATCAAACATATACCTCTGCAGTATTTGAATATTAAACTCAAAGAAATGTAGTGATCGATTTTATCTTTCTACTTTTAACTTTCTATTTTTCGAATTTATTCTATGAGTTAAATTTCAGTTATGTATTTTATAAAGCTTTTTTGTAATAGTCTTATTCCTTCAATTTTTCAGGAATGACTTTATACACTACCAGACTATTATATTGTATCTTCTTGTTACATTTTACCTACGCTATCCTTTGGATAGCAATGAAGTATAAAAAATAAAAAATGTTGAATATAATATAAAGTAACCTGCGAAAGGAAATAATTCCCAGTTTCTATTTCTACTTTTACAGTAATAAAAACCATGTAAGCGGTTCAGAGAAGTATTGCCTCATATATCTTATAGTCTAGATCTTGCCCCATCAGATAACCATTTATCAATGCAGGAAGCTCTCATTGAAATACGCTTCACTTTACAACAGTGTTAATAAAATAGGCTTGATTTGAATTTGGCCTCAAAAACATTAGCATTTCTTTTTCGTGCAAAACTCAAATATTGCCAAAAATATGAAAAGACGGTATAGTCATGGCCAATTCCATTCAAGTTAAACCAATTTTACACAAATGATGTGTTTGAAGATTTTATGATTAAACAACGAGTTACAAAATAAATTGTTGTGTTTGGAATTTGTACCTTCAGAAAAATGTGTGAGCCTTAGACCAAAAAAGGGGACTTTACCACTTTTCGCGTATCAAGATTATTATTTTAGAGAACTTCAATTAGATTTTAGTATTATGTATTGGTTTTAATTATGTTTTATATTATGAATATAATTTTTTTTTTAAGTACGTACGTATGAGTGCTATTTAATCAAACAGATGGATTAATATTATTCATACGCCCAGAAGCCCAAACTAATATTTACATCAAATATTTATAACCACACCACAATAGTAAAGCGAGTATTATGCGTTTATGCTGATGTTTGTAACACCTTAAAAAATTGGTTCAAGATCCACCTTTGAGCATATCGATCGACCTAGAATAACTGTATGAATCGGATAGCCAAAATATTCATCCGTCCGTCCGGCTGGCTGGCTGTCCATGTCAACAATTTTGGAGATAATTAAATGAAATTTGATACGTTGATTCTAATTATCACAAGGACCCAGCCTCTTGGAATTGGTGAGGATCGGTCCAAAATTTCACATAGCCCCGATATAAGCTTCTTTTCGGAGTAGAGTCTTTGTGCGCATATATCATGTTATTATTATTGTCACGATGTCGACAAAAACATTTATTTCGTATATTTATATTGTAGACAATAATTAAAAACCAATGTTTGTTTTTGTTTTCAATGTAAATATGTATATGATTTATATTTTTCTTGCAATCTACGTCTTACTAAATTTTATTAAAATCGGCCCATAATTGACCAAAGCTCCCATACAAATACTTCTCCCAAAACAGCTCTTGAGAGCCATAACTTTATTACAAATATCCATTGACATAAAATTTAAGACAATAACTTTTACGATCACTACTTAGTATGTTGGAACAAAATATTGTGCTGGTAGAGGCCAAATTAACCATATGTCCCATATCTCCTTCTAAAAATCACTTTAAGGCGAACAAATCTCATAAAGATGAAGATATCTAAATTATATTTATTACAAAGAACTTTTACATGAACCTTACCCTCATAACTTAATTAAAACTAAACTAAATCAATAACCAAATAGGCTACTCTTTCGTAAATATGCTTTTAAAGATTGTGGTGTAGGCTATCATATGGTCGAGCTTAACCGACTATACTTTCTTACTTGTTTTGTATTTGTAAATGTTTTTCTAACTTCTTTCTTTATTTATTTTCAGATTTTAATCAATCGAAAGCAATCAAAGTAAGTAGCCCTTCAATCACTCGTTTTACATTTATTTGCAAAGCAGAGAAAACTATTAATTAATCTAATCAAATGTATAAATAGAAAACTCAAGTACCCTCGTCGTTATTTCTACTCATTTGTATGAGTGAAAAACAATTTGATTAAGTTTTTCAGTTAAATGAAGGAAAAACAAATGAAATCTACAGTGATGTTCAAACAATGTCACGTACGTTTACCATGAATGGAAATCGATTGAGTTGGATTGAGTTTACTGTTGATGATTTCTTTTTTTTTCAAACAATTTTTCAATAGGATACAAAGAGTTAATAGAAATAATAGTTCCATGGATAGTCAATGTTTGTGTTTGTTACAAGGTTTTTTTTTTCTTTTTGTTTTGTAGTTGACTTGAGCATAAATGAAGATGAATCTGATGAAAATAAGCATATAATACTTTCACAAGATAACCATATTTCTACTTAAATACAGACGCACGTATCCAAAGTATACAAATAACTATTGGGTGAGGGTTAAATGTATGGGTAAAGTACAGCAGACTTAACAAGTGACATTTATGACTAAATGCGAAAACTTTAATGAATAGATGTTTTTAATTATTTTTTATAATTCATACAATTTTCAAAAGCAAATAAGTTTTATGTTGAAACATGTTTGCACGGCTGCAATTAACGCTACTCACTTGGATAAGTTTTACTTTTTCAAATTGCTCTTTCCCTAACCCAATAGGCAAACATCTTTTAAGAACCTGCCTTTTTGGAAATAAAGTTAATATGTACTATAAACACAACTAAAGAGATCATACATAGTATGAATATCAAATTAAAACTAAACACATCTCATGAATACTCATGTATGCTGATGATGAACTCTAATGATGTTCATTGTTAAGGTTTTATTCATTTTAATAATTTCATTTAGTTTCATCAAATACATTGAAGCAAGAGCACTTGTTTTTTGTAACTGTTAAGAGCCGAATTGAACAGCATAAATACATAAAATTTTTTGCCTATACAATACAATAAATTAATCAGCTTTTTTAAGAAAACTGTACAGAATCTTTAACTTTAATATTATTTTAATTAATTTATTTTAAATACAAATCTAATGCTATAAATGTGAACGTTGTTTGGATATTTGGATGTTTGTAAGTTTGTGGCCCAATCACGCTAAGACCGCTTAATGGATTTGGTAGACGGATAGCATATGGCTCAGATTCAAATATAGGGTACTTTTTAAGAGTTTAATCGGGAAAAAATTGGTACTTTGCGACTTTCCCTTTTTGGTAAATTTTGTATGCAAATTGCTTATATTCCAATTAAAAACATAGGGTACTTTTAAAGGGATACGATTAGTACTTTTTAAAGAGTAAAAAAGGGGAAAAATTAATACTTTTTCTCTTTTCGATTAATTCGATATACATGCAGATTAAAGCCTACATTTACATAAAGTGCATCTTCTCGGGGCCTAAAATGAGTAAAAGATGGTGGTACTCTTAATAATCTTTTACCTTTGGTACTTTTTATTCGAAAAATTTGGTATAGAAATAGCATATGGCCCAGATAAAAATAAAGGATAATTTTTATGATGTAAAAATGAAAAAATTGGTACTTTTGGTACGTTTTCTCTTTTTGATAGATTTGGTATTAAGATTGCACATGATCCAGTGGCCGGAATAAACTTATTTAGACACCCCTTGCTCTTCGTATCGACATTAAAATGTCAGTTGCTCAAGAGTGCTCAAGACTGAAATCTATCTGTTGGCAAAAAATAATAACTCCTCAAATAATGTAAATTGAAATAAAATAAGTATAGATGTGAAATAAGACTTAAAGCGCATGTTTCTGGAATCGCGTTAACTATTAAAATTTCTTCTGCTAAATGCGGCATTAGGTATTAATTGCAATATTAATATGTAGCATTTTCAAATAATACTTCAATATTTGAAAATAAAAAATTGCGGAACTCTTATTGAACAGCCATAAAAAGGGATTTAAATAAAAAAAAAATATATAATTCTAAAGAGATTAATTTCATGTAAATTTTAAAATATTAAAAAAAAAACAAATTTTTATAAATTTAATATAAGGTGGCGCAAAAGTTGTCACCCGATGTTCTTTAACTCTTAATTTTTTAATCAATAAAAAACTAAAGTTTTGCTTTTAAATTTTGTTTATTTAATATCTCTATTTTTTTCATTAAAATAACGGTTAAGTGGCCGCCGCCAGAACTGCTGCCCAAACGGGACAGATTTATGGCACATCACTGTCATTGTCAGAACTTCATAGAACTTAATAGGCTCTCCAGTATGCCTGACGGATATTCTCTTTGGGGACTTAGCCCTTCTGGCTTCCTCTCTTATTTTTCCCATCTATGATCTTTGTGGGTCAATTTGACCCAACTATTACTTAGAATCTATCACTTTTTTGTCACCGCCTCTATCTTTTAAGTCAATAAACGTAAAAATAAACATTATATCACGTTAAAAACTTATCTAAAAAAATAAAAATACGAACTTGTTACTTTTAATAAATTCGAACGTTTAAGGCGAAAAATTCGTAACTATTTTTGTTACATTTTTTACAAAGTATTTTCCTCCATTTTTTGGCATATCTATATATATAAAAGAGACGTGTTTGTTTGTAGTCGCTAAACTCAAAAACTACTGCACCGACTTTGACCAAAATTTGTGTATTTGATTTATGAGGCATGAGGAGTGTTTCTGTGGAGTTTCGTATTTATCCGATAGATGGCACCACGTTTTTATATTTTTGTCATTTTTGTCGTAATCACTAAACATAATGTTTTAAAATTTAGATGCATGGTATGTCACTAAATTTTTATCAATATCCATTTATCAATTCAGCGGTAATTCACTAAAATACGCTAAAATCACCAAAATGAAAAAAAATTTATATGGTTTAATAGCCAGTTTTATTCCAAACATTTATGTTTATTTTAGTTTACAAAAGTCAATTTCCACTTCCATAAATATTTTTCAAATACGCGGTTAGAGTATTCAATAATTTTAAACAAACATCTATCTATCTATCTATCTATCTATCTATCTATCTATCTATCTATCTATCTTCTATCTATCTATCTATATATATAAAAGAGACGTGTTTGTTTGTAATCGCTAAACTCGAAAACTACTGCACCGATTTTGACCAAAATTTGTGCGTTTGATGTATAAATATTCATAAATATTTTTCAAATACGCGGTTAGGGTATCCAATAATTTTAAACAAACATGAAGAATCTAGTAGCATTTGCTGGTAAGTAAAACATTTATTTTATTTTTTTTTTTATTGTTTTGAAAATCAATTAAAATTTTAAATCTTTACTAAGGGCCAGCAAAGCGGACGGGGTCCAGCTAGTACGTAATAAATGGGTTCCCACTACAATATTGAAATGTTCGATAAATCAATAGGGAGAAAAAGTACCAAAAAATGGATCTTTTTTTTTTAATACCGTTAATATTGGACCTAGAAATGTGCAAATCAACATGCAATATCCTGATTGATAAGACTCTATGGTGAAACTTTTTGGTACTTTTTTGGTCTTTAACTGGTACTTTTTGAATTTCCGTTAGTATTGGACTTAAAACATAAAATTAAATATGCAAGGTCCTGAGTAAATGAGAATCTTTAAAGGGATCTATTTGGTACTTTTTTGTTTTTTAACTGGTAGTTTTTTTTTTGTTTTCGTTAATATTGGACCTATGAACCTAAAATTAAACATGCAATGTAAGTGGGGCTTTTGGTACTTTTTTGTTTTGTAACTGGTAGCTTTTGAATTTCCGTTAATATTGGACTTAATGCTTTAAATAAAGCATGCAATGACCTGAGTAAATACGAATCTGTAAAAGGGGCTTTTCGGTACTTTTTTGTTCTTTAACTGGTACTTTTTGAAGTTCCGTCAACATTGGACCTGGAAACATCAAATTAAACATGCAAGGCCCTGAGTGAATAATAATCTGTAAGAGGGACTTACTAAGGATAGGGTACAGGGCTGCTTAATCTCCTATATTCAGAAACTATTAGACGAGAAGTAGTAAAGCCATAGTTGCCGTACTCTTAAGAAAAATAAAGCCATTTTAACATGAGTACGCTGTTCACCCTTCCAGTCTATCTCTCCGCTCGACCGTTCGCTCACCGAATGCGAAAGCTACCAAAAGGGGACGTACGGGGAATTGCTGACACTCGAAAAATAACTTACCTATTTGGATGATATTTGAATAGATAGATCAGGGTAATTAATATAAACAGGGTTTTTATTTTGTGTCTTTTAACTCTACAAGCGTCAAGAAAGAACTGGCGTTTACTGCCCTTTACAAAATTTAAATCATCTTCCGATAAAGTGATGACTTTTAAGCCTCCTTGTATATTGCATCCTTATAAAGGTCGATAAATCGATTATATTCCTGCGGAAAAACCTTAAACAAAATAATTTACCAGACTTTATTTAAAATTTTCCATTAATTTGGGACACCCGGTTGTAATTTCAATACACGATAGATAATCGACTGAAGAAGGCCCTTTTCAAAATTACGCTCTACATTTGATGTCCGCTATACTAAGTCTTTTGAGGTTATTTTAATTCCGAAATTTATCGTGATTGCAAAATCTGTTAACGGTAAATCAAACAAGCCGCCCAGATAGAGGATTGCATTGAGAGCAAAATGAATATAGCTCTTCTTAAAATTCCCCAAAATAGTGACTAAGATTAAAAAATTTATTTTTTTAACAAATTTTTCTGGCGTTAGTCTATTCATAATTTACTCCAAACTGCAAAACAAATTGGTCACAGATGTTCACAGGGCTACCAGATCTGTTAAGAGTATGATACCTTAATCTCTGTCAAAGCGTTTAAGTCCTTTAATTAAAACACATCGTCAAGTGCAGAATTAAATGATTTCAAAACTTACAAGTCCCATTAAATCAATTCTATCTAGGGTTTTTTCCCGAATTTCAATTATTTTATTTCCCGTTTTCCCGGGATGTTTCTTGCGGGATCCCGGGAAATAAAAAATTCCTCATAAGTTCAGAAAATAGCTATTTAAACTTTGAAATTTAGTTTTCTATTCTCTAAAAATTAGCATCTGTGGATTAGATCAATTACAAGAAGTGAGTACATACGTAAATCAATGTCTCCTGATGCAATAAATCTACTAAAAGCAGAATGGGCAGTGCAACAGTTGATAATTATTACATTAAGTGAAGTGAAGAGTTAATAAAGTACATTAATTCAAAATAAAATGCAGGCAGTAAAGTTCCATTGCCCATGAACAAGTCTTAAAAATGGGAGATACCTAAACATATCGCTCCTTTATTGCAATATAGTCTACAAAAACAAACGATCTTGGCAAAATGCGATTAAAGTTTGCAAAATGTACCGACTTAAAGATATATTTTGCTATAACTTCGGCTCAGTTTGAGATATAATACTAGAAGGTATGAAGGAAAACTTTGCTAAACTTACTTCAAATTTTGAGATATGACCATGATGCAATGAAGGAGCGATATGTTTATAAGGTGATAACACAAAGTTTTAATTTCAATTTCAATTTGTGTTGGTTATATACCCCTGAAGTGCGGGGAAACCGGAATAAAATAACATTATGGAAACTCGTGTAAGATACTACAACATACAACTTGAAAAACACATTGTCCTAAAGATTACAAATGGACCTATCGAAATGAAAAGGTTTGTAAGAAGCAGTCCGGTTGATGCTTTTTTTGTATAAACCTTGACATACATTTGAATGATATAGACGTTGTTTATAAAAAAGAAAAAATTGCTTCTGATTGTGAATCCGTGGCATGCTACAACGATGCACTTTTAACTATTTGTCCAGCATCGGTAAAAAATGAACGAAATTTTTCGGAAACATGATAATTAGTAAATAAAATCAGGAATATACTTTTTGACGACTTACAAAGAGCTTTGAGTGTGTCAGAAAGTTATTTCCTAAGCCGTTAAAAAATGTTATATATTTCTTTAAAATATTTTATCTATTTTATTAATTAACTTTTTGATCTCATATCTTGAGTACCTTAATTTTTATTTTGTTTTTATTATTGTTTTATGAATTAAATTGTTATGTTTATGTTATCTTTTTATCTTGTATCCAGAGCATAATAATACTGAATAAAAGCATGATAATAGGGAATAAAGGCGTGAGATAATAATAATTCAAGTTCCTATTTCAATCTTCAATTAATTTTCCAGTAAAAATTTCGCCTACAAAATAATGTGTTGAGTAATCAGAAAAACATAAGAGCACTACTTACAATTTTACTGAAAGAACCAATGAATTATACAAGGGATGTCCCAAAATGAACGCATTCAAAAGCAAGTCATTATTTTTTTACTTTAATACATTCAGAAAAAAGTAGTTATAGAAGCTATAGATGTAGTCATAGAAGAAAGCTGCTAAATAATGAGTTAAAGAAGCTATTCATTTTGAAAAAGTAAGCGAATTTTTTTCTGGGTTATTAGTATTGAACCATTTATTTTTGTTTCTTTGTCAACAAGTTCCCTTGCGTTTTTTTATAAAAGTTTTTTTCATTTATTAATAACAAAATTTACTTTGTATTATTTATATGGAGCGGGATCCCGGGATCCCGGGAAATTTAAAAAAATTTCCCGCTTTCCCGGGAAACGAAAAAGTCCGGGAAAAAAAAACTCTAATTCTATCTGAAAAATAAGTTTTTTTTAATTTTTCTTTTAATGGCAACTTTTAATTTTGTTTGCCAATATATTGTTTATATATTTATTGCCTAAAAATTTTTATGTTTTTTTTTTTCTTTTTTGCAAAAAATGTTCTACTATTTTCAAAGCCAAAACTTTGCCAACAAACAAATATTACAATTTAAGTATAATTTTTGTTTTAATAGAAAAAAAGAAATCGTAGACATAAAGTCGAGTTTCACTGCTTCTCATACACCAGACAAGTGCTCTTGTTTATTAATGTTTTTTTCTTTTTAAATTTTAGTTGTTTTTCGTTTTTTATCTTTCCAATTTTAACATATAAAATTGTTTTGTTTTTCCAGAAAACAAAATGTACAAAAAAAAAAAACCAAAAACAAAATTTTTAATGTTTGTTTGTTAAAAGAAAAATAAATTAAAGTTAATTAAATTCTTGTCTATACAAAATAGAAACTGTTGTCTATTCAAAATTTCAGATGTTCTTGTGTTTGTAAAATGATGTATGGGCGTATGGGGGTATGGAATATGGTTTAAATAAACCCTACAAAAGTAGCTGTACTAAAAGTAATTCTCAAGTGTGTAGAAGTATGTATCTGTGTGCATAAGTGAGATTATGAATGTATGCAAAATTTGTGTTTGAGTATGAGTTATAAGTAGATGTTTATAAAATGGCAATAAAGATACTTTTAACTAAAGTAACGTTTGAAAAAGCATAGAAATGTATGGTTTACAAACACACACACACACTCTCTCACATATGAATGTAAATATGTACTTAATTTTCCTTTGTGAGAACTTTCACTTTAAATTAAAGTGTAGAGATAATAGACTACAAAATCTACTTTTTAACGCATACTCATCCCCGTACATTTAGAACAGCATTGTTTCACAAGGACTGCAATCAATCAAACTAAAATAGAATGTTTTTCTATTTAGTAAGAGTTATAAATACAACTACAAATTTTACTCTAGCTTAATTAATCGAGCAATATTAATTTAGACCTTCAGCCCACTGTAGTGAAACTGACAAGAGCCTATTGGCGGAATCCAGCCCACAACCTTCGCACTAATAGAGAATATTAAAAAGTAGACGTACAAAGGTTTAGATTGGCTTTCTTGTCACGTGCAAAAAATTGTACATTAGGTGGAAGGGTCAGAGATGGCAAAAGTGGGCTCTGAATTTGTTGTCGGACTAAAAATTAAAGGCAAAAAAGACAAGCCATGAATAAACGATATGCAATAGGTTATAATTGCACTACAAATAGCGAAGCAGTTTGCAAAAAATTAAAAAGGCGGTCTCCAGAGGCGTAACAAAAAATTTTAAAAATTCTTTTTTGAGTTTTTTTTTTAACTAATCGTTAATCTCAGGGGGTGACTGGCTCAATTTTTTTTCGAACCACCTTAATGTTCATAATGTTAGTACATATAATTTTTCTCTTCTTTTTTAAATAAAAAGATATATTCCATTAATTTTTTTTTTTTTTTTTCAAAAACCATCTTTTTTTACTAACACAGAAAAAAAATAAAAATATCGATAATAATGGGCTTCCCAAAATTCATCCTTAGTTTATCTATGTTTTAACCCACTGTGTGACGTGTCCGTTTTACTCGCTGTCGCTGTTCAACATTAAGAAACTTAAGAGAGTACATTTATAACGCTTTAAAAATATTTGCGTTTGGTGTAATTATTTTCGACATCAAATGTGGAAAAAAAAACATTTTATAATTTGTTAAATCATTTGCTGTTGTCTGGAGTTCTGTGTATTGAGCTTTATTATTTCTTTAGTATGCTTCATTACTCAGCTTAATTGTTGAAATCGCTTTAACAACATACACTTAAAAAATCAGTGCCAGCTTGTCATTCTACATGTTTAAAAGTTTTGTGAAATATTGTTATATTGCAGAAGGTTCTGATCGATCATGGTGTGTATCCTTAAAAATGTATTGAGTGTTATTAAATTAAATTAATTGAATGGTTTTATTGTATAATTCATGAACGATAAATTCAGCATTTTGTGAAAAAATAAAAAATTGTTAAAAAAAATGTATTGAGCGTTACGTTGACAAAGTTTTTATCTAATTTATCTGTAAATTTTAGGGCGTCAAAAAAAAGGTATAGCTAGCAGAAAGGCAGAAGCGATATATTATTTTTAATTAAAATGGATAACTTTTATGTTTTTATTAATTTCATGTTTCTTTTTTTAATTTTTTTATTAAAAATAATTTCTTTGCTTAAACGATTACTTGTTGTTATAACTATACAACGGCAGTGGAAAGGGTACAATGCATTTGTGTTGCTGTTTGTTGCACCTTTTAGTATACCAAACGACTGAGAATAACTTTTTGAATCGATTTTACGATGTTCGTGTAACTGGTTGTCCATATAAAAATTAAGAGCAAAGCACAGGTCGCAATTTTGGAAATAATTTGATGAGATTTTGTAAATTGGTTTTAATTTTCACAAGAACCATGCCTATTGACATTGGCGAGAATCAATCCATTATACAAGGTTCCGTTCGGAATAGAGTCTTTGTGACCAGAAACCATCTTATTATATTCGTAGTAAGACTAAATTTGGCCAGCAATATATTATTACAAGCTAAATTACACTACCAAATTGTCTTGCAATCGGTCTATATTTGAGTATATCTCCCATAAAAATACTACTATCGAAAATAAATTTTAAATTTTAAGAACAAATTTTGCCTGCTGTTTAATCATTTACAATTTTCACCTATGATTATTAATGTATATTTTTTAGAGAGTAGGGATAAAGTGCTTTCAAACCGTATATTCACTTTTTATCGACTTATCTTTCCTTAAAAATCATTCCCAGAACTACGACTAAAGCAAGGGTAACGCTCAATACACAAAAATGTTTGAAATACGAAATTATCACTGAATTTTAATAAAATTTCATGTTGTAAAATTCCTTTCTTCAGTAAAAATAATTAAATGAAAATTAAATTTGATGAACTCAAGCCAAACTAAAAACAAAATATCAAATTCGAAAAGTTTAATTTTCTTTTAGGATCCAGTGAATTAAGCGAGAACTTTAATATGAATTTTACCTGCTCAAATTTTTAATAATTAAAATTCAAATGCCAAATAAAAGCTCGTCAAAATCGTGGCCGCACCACTGGAGTTTACTATTATAAAAGACTACACTTACAGAGAAATCACTCATCTCAATCCTTGCCAAACAAGTTTGTATTTGTGTTTCTAAATTTTCAAATACCTAAAAATGTATATCTATCAATATCTGTTCCATGTAGTTGCTAAAGCTACACATTAATAAGTATGAGTAATGCGTTGAAATCTAAAATTACTAAATCAGCATAAAAGCTGGTTTGATGTTTCGTTTGTTTCCCTTTAATGTGCCTTCTCAGACCAAATACATACAAACGGGAATTATACACATATATATATATATATATATTTGAAGAGCTGTGTGAATATTATTTGTGTTTTTTGGTTTTGATCCTGTGAATTCCTAGTTTTTCGGGTTAAAGCTTTTATACTCATGTAGCTGGGCGAAATATTCTTTCAAAATATTTACAACTTTTGCAGAAAAAGTACAATAAAAACGAGAATTGAAAGCAAATGAAAATATAAAATTTGGTGGTTTTGATCGAAAAATTTACATATGCGGTTTTCTTTGGTCTTTGCGTATGTTAACACACACACACACACAGCTATAAAAGAGAATGTGTTTTGGAAATTATTGCAAATAATTTTCTAACAAAGTACAAGTTTCTTTTAATCTTTCGAGAAGATTAAAAATGTATTAAACACACCACACAGATGCTGAGGAAGCAAATGTTGCATGAATTTTTTTTATTTGTTCTACCAGTAATTTGAAATTTTAATTTGCTAAATTAATTTGCCAGAGACTTAGATAATGACAATGATAAACGTTATAGTTAGATTTTTTGGAAATTTGCGACAAATTAAGCAGAAAACCACTTTAACGAATTTTTGAAAATTGTTTCTAGTTGTGAAATTTTTGCAAAATGTGCTTTTACTGCTTAATTATTCGAAAATATGCTATAAAAATGTTATGTCTCGAAAATGTGCTATAAGAATGAAATTTAAAAAATAAATTGTTTTAAAATATCAAATTTTTTAAAAATGTGCTATAAATTATTCTTGAAAAATTTTAAAAAAAGTTGGTATAAAATGTACAAAAATAGAACATTTTTGGAAAATTTGCTATTTATAGAATTTTTGGTAGATAGCCCCAAATATTTCAAAAATAGCTATACAAATTTTATTTCTAGAAAATGTGCTATAAAAAGTATATTAAAAAAGAAAATGTTATTTAAAATAAAATTTTTGAAAAATGTTTTAAAATTTTTTATACATTTGGAAAAAGTACTGAGAACAGCAAATTTTTTGAAAATTTGCTACAAATGGCAATTTTTTTTTAATGTGCTATAAAGTTAACATACATTTTTGAAAAACGTGTTATTAATAGTATTTTTAAAAAATAAGTAAACGTTTGGAAAATACGCTATAAAAATTAAATATCTAAAAATTTGCTATAACGAGCCACATTTCTTTAATTTTCTGTCTATATTAAATTTTTGGAAAGCGTCTATGACAAAAAAACAAATTTCCAAAGAATTTGCTACAAATAGCAAATTTTATAAAAATGCGCAAAAAATTGAATATTCTTGAAAAATATGCTATAAATAAAAAACAAATGGAAAATGTACAAAAAAAGAAAATTTTTTGAAAATGTGCTATAAGTAGCTAGTTTTTCGAAAATGCTCTAGAAGTAGCAAATATTTGGAGAATACACTATAAGAAGAAAATTTTTGAAAACTGTGCTAAAAAAATAAAATTTTTGGGAAGTGTCCTTTAAAAAGAAATTCCTGTAAAATGTGCTACAAATAGTAAATTTTTGAATATTAGCAATAATTAGCAACCTTTTCAAAAATGTAAAATTTTTGAGACAAATAGCTAATTAAAAAAAAAAAAAAAATATGCCATAAATAGCAAATTTTTGGAAAATATTTTATAAATATTAATTTCAAAAGATTTTGTTATTCGTGCTTAATTCCCAGTTTTTATTATTGATAAAAACACTTGAAATTTATTGTTGATGGGATAAGCTATTCCTATGCCATCAACAATAAATTTCAAGTGTTTTTATCAATAATAAAAACTGGGAATTAAGCACGAATATCAAAATCTTTTGAAATTAATATTTTGTATTCCCAAAAATTGAAATTATTTTTTGATATTCTATAAATAAATACAAATGAATAAATACAAAATTTTCGAAAAATATGCTTTAAATAGCACTTTGTTTCTAAAAAAAATAAAATAAATAACGTCTGAAAAAATTTTCTTGAATAAAAAATTGTTGTAAAATGTGCTCAAAATAGCAGAGCTGTAAATGAATCATTTATTTTTTACTTTAATTCGTTACGAAATAGCTAAATTTCGAATTAACTCCTTTCATAACAAAAACAAATATTGAATTAAATTTAAATAAATTCAAACGAATTAGGCAGAAATGAATGTCAATTTGTTTCCAATTCAAATGAATCTGTAAAATGAATTGCAATTCGATTCCAATTCAAATGCATTTGTTAAAGTGAATTTCAATTCATTTTACAGATTAATTTGAATTGAATTGATTTTGAATTCATTTAAATGAATTAGATAAAAGAATTAGCAATAAAATCAAATTCAAGAGCAGATCTAGGGGGAGGAATTACTAAAATTTACTATTTTTGTTGCAGTTAGAAGTTTTCAATACAAAAAGTAAACAAATTTTCCAATTGTAGTAAAAATCGTAAGAATGTTGTGTAAACGAACACAGCTTTGACAGCAAAAAATTTTATGTTTGAGATTTAAAGTTGCAAAAATTTTTAAAATTCGATTAAAAATTTAAAAAAAAGTAATTTTCCACAATATACAAATAAGAGATTATTTAAACAAAAAATTATGGATAAAAATTTAAGTTTCTTTTAGCAAATAAACAAAATTTTCACATTTTGATAGGATTTTCGCCGATGCCTAATAATTATATTCTGTCTTTTGAGTATATCATTGGAATTTCAAATCTAAGAATTTTTGTCTTTGAGCTTTACTAGGTGATATACAAAACGAGCTTGCTGTTTTTACAAAAAAAAAAAAAAATTGTTGAATAACAAAACGACAGTGATGCCTTCTGTAGATTAACTTACACAGTCAATTCAAATTTCAATCAATTCCATTCAAATGAGTTGGAAATGAATTGTTTATTCTTTCTTCTAATTCATTTGAATGAATTCCAAATCAATTCAATTCAAATGAATCTGTAAAATGAATTTCAATTCACTTTTACAAATTCATTTGAATTTGAAACGAATTGCATTTCATTTTAAGGATTTATTTGAATTTGTCAAAGTAATCGCAATTAATTTTACAGGTTAATTTGAATTGGAAAATAATTGAAATTCATTTCTGCCTATTTCATTTGAATTGATTCAAATTTCAGTCTATTAATTTTTTTGTGTGAAAAGAATTTATTTAAAATTTGCTTATTCACTTCATGAATGATTCACGAATTATTCAAAAACGAATGATTCATTAACAGCTCTAAAAAATAGCAAATATATTACAAATATTACATAAATTTAATTTTTTTTTAAATTTACTGTAAATAAATTTTTTGATTAAATATTCTTCAAATAAATAGAATCTGGGAATTATTTCTCTTCATAAGTTACTTTATTATATTCAACATTTTTATTTTTCGAATTTATTTATCATTTTTTTTGAAAGAGTGCCTTTAAGAGCAAATTTTTTTAAATTTAAATTTTAAAGTAAAACATTAATATACATTTTTTATTTTTCATATTTATCAAATATGAAAAATTGGGAATTTAGCACGTCATACAGAAATCGTATTAATGATAAATTTTGCATTCCCATAAATTACTTGGGAAATATACAAATTTTAGCAAATTTCCAATCATATAGAAAAATTTCTATAAACTAGCAAATTTTAAAAAACATTTTTAACAAAAATAGAAATTTTTTTAATAAAATAGAGAAGCAAATGGAATAACTGTATTTTTAAATAGAAATTGAATAAAATTCTTTATAAAATAGCAAATTCTTGGTAAAATTTTAAAAAAAAGATTCCAATTAAATACCAAATTTTATATTGCAAAACATTTTGTAAAATTTAGTATCAATTTTAGCATAATTTCCTAAACTTAGAAAAAAATAATTTCCTTTTTTTATTGTTAATGTTGCTATTTTTTTTACCTATTTGTTTAACTTTTCTAAAATATTTTATGCTTTTATTTAAAATTCTTTGCCACATTTCATATATTTTTTATGTGCTGATAAAGCACAATCAACAGACTGCCAAAATAAAAAAAACCTTAAAGCAATTTAATTTATTTAAATTGGAATATGTATGTACATTTTATCGGAGGATACAATATGAGGTTCTTTTTGCAATAAACTGTCTTGTTTTTTATATGTAAAGCATGACATGCATACTCAATATTTTCAAAAATAAGACGTTCGCAATGACATTCTGGTTTTTCTCTTTGTGGCTTTAAGTTGTAAACTTTTCCCTCAAGATTACTTTTTAGACTAGACAAATTGATATTTGCTTACAACGCTTAGAATAATTTCGAATGTCTCAATGCAGTTCATAATAGACGATGGTGCGATAAAGCTGGTAGATCACACAACGCGTTCAATGCGTCATCTGCCAAAAAAGTAGAATCAGTGTAAAACTGCATTAACAAGTTACACAATGCACGCAAAGAATACATATTAAAACGCATCGCACGCATAAAGTGTGATTACTTTCTACTTTTGCATTCGTCGCATGCGTCTTAAAAAAAAGGCCAATAAAGTATCAAACACATAGAACGCGTTATGATTCAGATGCACAGTACGAAATAACTAATAAACTTAATACCAAGAGATGTTCCCTTTGATATATGATAATAAATCACTTTTTTTAAGTACCGCCAAAATGTTACTCCATTTATGTGCATAAGAGCCAGGGCAAGTTTTTTTTTTTTAGATTTTTGATTAAAAAATACGATTTGGCATCGCCAGACTTTTGTTAAATACTTTATTTGCATTTAAGTACATTTTTGCAATCAAGCAATCAATTTCTTAACACAGAAAAAAAAAATTTTTAATTTTCTGCGATGACGATTTTTGCGGAATTGATAAAAAAGTTTATAGGTATAGTTATTGAAGTAATAGTTAAACAACCAAGTTTATTGAGTCAATAAAAAAGTTGTTTTTTTTTTTCTTTGTTGTTGCCCAAGTTAATTTTTTTTAACAAAATGCTTACGTGATTTGTTAAAATAAATTGTTGCAAATGTTGAATAAATCCAACAAAATGTTTATCGAATCTTTGTTTATTTAAATACACTAAAATTTAATGTGGAGAGAAAGCTAGTTTCTATGAGAATTTCTTTGGTTGCTTAGGCGAGATCATCAGAAAACCTTTTTCCAAAGACTTATAAAACTGTAAAGCGAATGAGAATTATGAGCTATTAAAAAATGGACAAGAGTTGTAAAAATACTGTCTTTACTTTGATTAAAATTTTTTTTATTGAATATGAAGAAACTACCAAAAAAGTTTTTTTCGGGAATACTAAATTTTTAATTTACAAGATTTTGTTTCTCGTGCTTAATTGTCAATTTTTATTTTTAAACACTGAAATATCACTGGTTGCTTAGGCCAGATCGTCAGGAGTCTTAATCCAAAGATTTTAAAAAGCTAAAGATATTAAACAAATAAAACTGTTAAGAGAATAGGAATTATAAGCAACAGTTTTACTTGTAACAATATCAAAGTTTTAACAAAAACAACAAAAATAAACAGTGAGTTTCCCTATGTAAATCCCCGCAAAGCCCTACGCTTGTTTTAGGAAGGAAACCAGAGTCTCAGGCGGAAATCGAACCCTACCTCACTCACTACTACCCCACTACAATTGTTTGGAATTCTTCCAACATTAATTGAAGTTATAAGTAGGTTAAGTGAAATGAGCATAGGAAAAGCTTATGCCTTCAACAATAAATTTCAGTGTTTTTATCAAGAATAAAAATTGGGAATTAAGCACGACAAACAAAATCTTGTAAATTAAAAATATGAGGAAATATTTAATTATTTTATTTAGTGCTTTTTTGCAAAGTGTAAATTTGATAAATTTTTTCATTGAATCAAATAAAAAGTTTGTTGACCTAAAATTTAATTTTTAACAAACTGTGTTGTTAAACATTTTCTTGAGAAACAAAAATAAGTTCTTGTTTGATATTATCGTTTTTTTTTTCACTACTAATATTTAGTGACTATTTGAATACATTCTATTGATCTGTGTTTTAACGGATAATATTGCATTCAAAATTTAAAACTTATTTTCCTTATTTTCAGCCAACAATTTCCTAAACAAAGTAGAAATATTAAATTTTTCATTAGATTGCATATTTTTTTTTAGCATAAAAAACTTGCCCTACCACTAACTATGTAAAATATTTGCAAGGGAAAATTGTAACAAACTATTCAATATATTTTTGTATTCAATTAAAAAAAAATGATAAATTTAAAATTGATTGGAAATTTAATAATAAAACAATATTATTTTAAGTAAAAATTTATAAAAGAAGAGTATGCGGGGATTGCCGTGTACACTTGTAAATATTATTATTTAATAATAATGATACCCGACAGCACAGTAGACCGACTCACCTTGTATGCAGCTGAAAAAAGTGTTTTTGTTACCCCACTGAAAATAAAGCTTGAAATGTTTTATGATGATTTCCAAAATATTTTGGTTCTAGCGTTGACCATCCGTGAGCTGGACCATTTTTTAATTTTATTTATTTCGTACAAAAAAATTCTAAAAACTGAAAAAGACCTTTTCAACAATGGTCCAGCTCACGGATGGTCAACGCTAGAACCAAAATATTTTGGGAATCATCATAAAACATTTCGAAGGGATAACAAAAACATTTTTTTTTTTTTTGATCGCTCTACAGCACAATATTTGGGGAAGACTTTTTGCATTTGTGATAATGTGGGTATTGATCGACTTATTATAATTTGTTTAATTAATTTAATGATGATGTCTGTCTGTCCGTTTGGTTGGCTGGCTGGCTAACTGATTGTTATGTAAACCATGAGTTCCCAACGTTATTTTCCTCGCGAACACCTTAAGAAACCATTTTTTACCGCGGACCCCCAACTGTAATTTCGTTACAAGACGTATGATGAAATGTTCATAAAAATTAGTAAAAGTGCTACACTCGGCTGTTCCGAATCCTTCACCACTGTATTGAACATTCAACTGATCCCTTTTTTTGTTATTTTTATATATAATACTAGTAGTGCTCATTTTCGCTACCAGAATTTTACTAAGCATACTCAGTTTAAAGTGTAAAATTAAATTTAATTGCTTAAAGAAAATCTCAAAAAATAAGGCTTAGAGACAAATTTGTGGCAGTCGTAGTTTTTGGCTCATATCTCAGTTACTTGTAGATCGATCTGGCTAAGTTTCAACAGAAAATTAGCATTAAGCCTGGAATCTAAATGCGATACAAGTATGTAACATGCTTGTCCTGATCGTATCAGAGATCTTTGGATAACCTCTTTTTACAGATAGACATACAGCCGGACATCGTCAATAACGTTGAAATTCAAACGATGTACAATGAAAACATGCATAATTAAAAAAGGAAGTCTCATTTTTTTGTTGTTGATTTTAACTATGAGTGGACAACGTGTTACGGCCCAAAAGTGATTCAAGAGTCTTCACGAAACTGTTGATATCATATTATGTGAAAGTGATGACGAAGAAAATGGAATGTCGATCATGTCAATTGCACTGACTAATAAAGAAGGAGGTGTTGGGGAAGATATACGCATATCAAGCCTAATAAAAACATATCTGGAACTATTGAAATTTTTGTAAATCCTGAAATCATTGAGAATGAAGTCATTGACGATAGTGATGATAAACCGTTTGCATCTAAGAAAACTCATCAAGGCTTCGCAAAGCAAATAAATTTAATTTGGCGCAAATGTTTTCCGTAGCAGAGTTCAACCGTACTGCAATACTGTGAAGTTTGTGAAGGATTGAATAGTGTGCGTGAAGAAATATTTCGAAAAACCTCCAATTCTAATCGAACTGGCTTTCTTTGAATGAATTGCTTAGGGGGATGGTGGTAAAATATGTTGGCCGCTATTCTGCTAAGCAATCCATACGAGGAACGTTAGTTCGATTCGGCTACAAAAACTGGGTTGCGACTTTTGCTAACTGTTTGACTTGTACTCCTGAAAATCGCAGATGGAATCTTAACGTGTTGTTAAAAATTCGTTGGAGAAAATGAATTGATCAGAAAGAAATCGCGTGTTTTTGACATTTTTCCTAGCTAAGATCTTTATTCTCCTATTAAAGTACAAAACCAGCTACGGTGCTTTTTTTGCTATATAAGTACCCTTGGCAGTATTTTTGCGTTGAAAAACAATACTTTGAAAAACAAATTTTTTTTTTTATTTTTTCCATAAATAAAGTTGAATTTAAAAAATAACGTCCAGTTTTTATTTGAACTCTTTAGTTTCCCAAAATACATACTAACATGCTGGTATGTTAATCATATTAGTATTGCATACTTAATTGTACTAACGAATTTTATCGTAATCGGTCCACATTTTTCTTAAGATCTAATAAAAGTAATAGTCCGGATAATCACATTCGCTGTCATAAATTGCGATCAGAATTGATCATAAACCCAAAAATTACATTCAATCGATAAAGTCTCATATAGATAGATGTTGGCACAAATTTATCTTGATTTTAAGCGAACCAAACTTTTTTGTTGTATGGACTGCCCATAGAGGATTCACTCTTGAAAATCATTTTTAAATACTGGCAACTGGTGGTCGGGCTTGCCGGACTAAACTATCTTAAGCACAAAATAAACCACAAAAACTGCTTTGCAAACATGTACAAATTTTTCGTTTGTACAAATTTTTTGTGTTGTTAATTGTGATGGTTGCTTATTGAACAAACATTTGAAGAATATTTGGCAGACATGTTGGATATTTGTTGAACTTTTTGCGGAGTCTAGTGCAAAATAAAATCATTTCAGCAAAAATATTGCAGAGTGAAAAAGTTGAAGAAGAAGTATAAAAATCATTTTCAGTCGTAAATTCTTAGTTTTTAAGCAGCAGGTCGCTGTTTAAACCTTTTTTTACTCCAAATTGTTTTTCTTTATTTTATATATCTCTTCCGTTTAAAAAAAGCGAGCAAAATTGCCTAAAGCACTATCGTCGTTTGCATTCATTGAAAACGACGCAAAAAAATTAAAATTAATGTTTGTACAAAACATGTTTGCGTTGTTTATGGCTAACGCAAAACGGAAACAAAGTGCGTGTTTGCCAAGCCATTCTTGTGGTTTATTTAGCCATTTACTTTTTTTTTTGTAATAGAAAAGCATAAAGAGGATTTTAATGTCTTGCTTTAAGAATAAAATATAGAATAAAATTTCAACAAGCAATGCCTACTTTTGGGTAGAACATTTTAATTTTCAAAAATTTTCTAAAAATAATGCAAACAAAATATTAAATTAGTACACATCTAAAACTGTTACCAATATTTCCTATTTCCCCACAATTTAATTTCTTAAATTGTTTCCTCATCTATATACTTTTTTTTGTTATTCCTTAATTCCGTAACGCAACACCAAATTGTCTACTTTGGTACATTGTTTGGTAGAAATAGAATATTTAATGTCTTCTTTATGGTTTTCATATCTAAAGTGCTTACAAATCATTGGCATAATAATGCCATAAAAATAAATTGTAACAAAATATTATATAATGTTCTTTTCTGTATTTTTTTTATTCTCCTGTTTTTTTTTCTTTTTCCTGACGCTTTCGCAATTCATTCTTTGGCAAACCAAACAACTAAATAACATTTGGAATAGCAATTGCCGCAAAAAGAAACAGCACAAACGAAAGTTTATTAAGTCAAGGCAAAGAGAAAAAAGGAAGAATAAAATTACAAAATAAAAAAAAAAATCTCAAGGAAATAAACTATACAAACTACTAAATTAGATTGTTAATGGCTGGAAGTAAACAAATTATGACAAAAACAACTTTAATAATCGGAACAGCTTCAATAAATTTTTCAAAAAGAACAATTTTTATTCAGTCTATTGCTTAAAAGTGAATTAAGAAATAGTTAAATGAGAACGTAATTAAACCGAAAACGCCACCAAATCGTTCTTCCAGAGAACTAGTTACATTAACAATGGATCGCTTTCGCTTAACGTTTACTGGTCATAAGAAAAATCACAAAAAATCGCTCAGTGCTTAGCATGGAAGCAAATGTATTTGTAGAGAGCTATTTTCAGGACAGCAATGACTCAATTGGACATATAACTTTATCATATTCATCTTATGCAAAAACAAAGCCGAAATTAACATTTTTTTTGTAGTACTTCCGTTCAGTTCGCTGAAGATAAGCAACACTCAAAGAAAAATGCATCTTCATATTTGTGATGCCCTTAAATCAAAATTGTTACATCAATGTTATTACAAATGTTGATGAGGCAAAAAGTGACATCAATCCAATGACAAACGTCATCATAAAATTATGCGTCATCTATGCTTTGACTACACTGACATCAATTCGATGCCGCATTTGAGTATGATTAACATTATTTTCATATTAAACAAGTAAAATAAGAAGCAAGAGTTCCCGTATCCTATTTGTTAAAATTTTTAGTTAAATGCATCAAATAGAATCTGGGAATTTATTTGTCATGGTGAGTAACATTTATTATATACATTTTCATATTAATTCGAATGTGTTTTCTAAGTCAAATTACAATTTTTAAAGCTTTTATACTTTAATAGTATTATTCCTTTAATATTTTCCAGGAATATTTTTTATGCACTATTGTAAAATTGTAATTTGACTTAGAATACACATTCGAATTAATATGAAAATTTATATAAATACATACAATTTTCAAAGTAGAATTATTGCGAAAACCATATTGGGCATGCCGCTGGTGTTTTATAATTGAGAGTTCTTCTGTAAACAAAGGGCAGAATGCATAAAAAAGTGAAACAAACATGTGTACCGGCTGAGAAGATAAAAATATTCTCTCACTTAAGTCAATCCCAATGACTCAATTTAATGACATACTGAGTCCTTTTTCCGATGTTGCTTAGTCATCGAACTGATGACATTTTTAATTAAACTGAATCCGATTTGTCATTTCTGTGTTGCCGATGTGTCATACCATTGACGACATAATTTCACCTGATGAAAATTTGGCCAAGTGATGTAAAGGCTGACAACACAATGAGGAAAAGTATCGTGGGGTCAAAAAAGAAGGTACTCAAAATACATCTTCGTTATGACGCTTTTTCTATCAGTGTTAAACACATTATTTTATTGTTTTTAATTACGTGCTTTGAAATCTACTTAAGAGTTTTTCCAGGCTAAGCGCTTATCTAAGGGAGGGGGCTATGCTACGACACCAAGAACAAAATCAAAAGCTGTGCACCCATCGCAATGAAACAAAGCTCATCTCATTCGCAATATGTTTAGCTAATTGTTTTTAGCCCGAAACTGTGAATTTTGTCGTATTTTTATTTTTTATTATTTTTAAAGCACAATTTTTTTTTTTTTTTAAATTGTTATTTTTTATCAAAAGTAATTTTTGGGCATACAAAATTTTAGTTTAAAAGATTTTGTTATTCGTGCTTAATTCCCAGTTTTTATTCTTGATAAAAACACTTGAAATTTATTGTTGATGGGATAAGCTATTCCTATGCGCATTTCACTGGTTGCTTAGGCCAGATCATCAGGAAACTTCATCCATTAAGATTTAAGAAAAACTAAAGATATTAAACCAAATAAAATAAAAAGTTAAAACAAAAACATCAACAATTAACAGTGAGTTTATCTCTTCTTACATTCCCCACTACAATTGATTGGAATTCTTCCAACATTAATTGTAGTTGTAAGTAGGGTAAGAAAAAACAAAATGCAAAAAACAACTTGCAAAAGCATGTTGTCAGGTAAGTTTTTTTTATTGTTGATGTTTTTGTTTAAACTTTGATATTGTTACAAGTAGAACTGTTGCTTAAGATTCTTATACGCTTAACAGTTTTATTTGGTTTAATATCTTTAGTTTTTCTAAAATCTTTATGGATGAAGTTTCCTGATGATCTGTGGTGCGATTCACTAACTTTAAACGAACCGACAATTGTTATATTTGTCGACATATATAATCGCTTGCAGTAACGATGGTGTGATTCTGTAACTTTTTTTTATCGTTAGTAAACAGCTGTATTTTTGTAACATCTCTGTCTTAAAAATGTTTAAAAAAAAAACGAAAAGCACAAAAGAGAATGAAATAAAAACAAATGAAATTATTCTTAACCCCCTGTGTTACAAATGTTTTTGCATTCAAAATGCATTGAAAAGGTCTGGCCAGACTCATGGGTAAGACGAAGGGTTAATTTTGGTTTTTATATATTTTTTTTTTTGTGAATTTTACATTTAAAATTTGGTTTTTGTTCTTAATATGCTTTTTTGTAAATTTTACATTTAGGAGTTAGTTTTTGTTCATACATACTTATATAGGCCTGTTCTGAAAATCACGTGATTTTAAATCACATGTGCTTTTAAAATCACACGTGTGATTTTGTGGTGTTCTGTAAATCACATCGTTTTTGTGTTTTTCGGTGTGATTTTCAATAGTCTAAAGCACAAGCAAACATAATAAGTTTGTTGTTTGAATTATAACTCATTTTTAACATTTATGTTATATTTTGACAATTTGTTTTTTTTACCAATTTAGCGAACTCAAATTAGTTGAAGGGTTTGTTTAAAGTTTTGCAAATTTTAGCCATGTTTGCGATAGAAGCGATTTGTTCCTGTAAGTTTTATGATTCTTTACAGATTTAACGATTTATAATTAATAGTAGACTTTTCTATCATGCCGCTGTTGGCAAAATTTTGCGAATTTCCGCTAATTAAGCAATTTTTACCGAATTGTTGCCATTCCTTATAATTTTAGAGACTTGTAATAAATTTTATGGCTTATTTGAAATATTAAAAATTTTCGCAAATGTTCGCTATTTTGCAAATTTGTTTTCTTGTTTTTATCCGACATTTTGTTTTTTTAACCCATTTAGCGATTTCAAATAAATTTGAGGGTTTGTTTACAAGTTTGCAATTTTTCGCGAATTTTAGCGATGTTTGCGATAGAAGCGATTTTTTCCTGTGATTCTTTTCAGCTTTTACAATTTTTAATAAATATTGACTTTGCTTTCATGTTAGAAAATTAGCGATCTTTGACTCAACTAAAAAAAAACCTGAAATCACAACAGAAGTCACAAAAGCAAATACATATCATTTTTGTTGTGTCGTCGAATTTTCTTAATTTTAAATGATTTTATGTACATAAAATAGCTTATTGCATAAAAAATTAATAACCAACATATTGAACATATTGCAAACGCAAGAATTTGGAGGCTGTTTTTAATACACTTTTAATTTAATTTTTATAACTTTTTTTATAAAATTCTGTTTAATAGAGAAATGTTTGTATAATATTTGTCATAAAATTCTTTTATTACAAAAATTTTACTAAAAAACGACTTTTAAAATTCTTGCGTTTTGCGTTTGCGATTTCCAGCACACCCCTGTAAGTAATTTATAATGACGGTCATCTTACAATAGTCGCAAAAATAACAAAGTGATTTCAAAAAGTTGTTTACGTAGCTGAACGTTTTGAAATCACAAAATAATATGCCCAGAACACCTTTCTTGTGATTTCAAATCACTTTCATAAAATGTGATTTTCAGAACAGGCCTGATACATATGAATATATGTTTGTATGTATGTAAGCTATTTTAAACATAAAATACATTTTATCAATTAAATAAACACAACCTAAATTATTGTCGCTAAAATAACGACAAAAATTCCTTAAAGTAACAGCTGATTTTAAGCGACAGCGAATATCGTTAACAATTTTACTGAATAGCATATTCGATAAATTTTCGTTATATTTATTTTAACGATTCGATTATCGTTACAAAAGTTAGTGAATCGCACTACTGGCCTAAGCAACCAGTGAAATGCGCATAGGAATAGCTTATGCCTTCAACAATAAATTTCGAGTGTTTTTATCAAGAATAAAAACTGGGAATTAAGCACGAATAACAAAATCTCTTAAATTATTGTTATTTTGTTTTTCAAAACTTCAGCGATATCTCTGAAACTACTGGGCAAATTTAAAAACAATATAAGAAAGGCTTAAAGATAATACTGTTGCCGAGCTTCGCATTTTTTTTAACTGAATATGGTCAAGCGTTTTCAAGTTATTCCAATATGTGTAGTGAAAGTGCCTTCATTTTAAACATAACGGTATATCTGGATAAGTCGAAGTGACAGAGAAAAATTGAGTTTTGATTTGAAGTCAGCGACATTAAATTAATAAAAATTGGCAATAAAGTTCCAGGCCGCAAAATTACTGTGCCCCAGTTTAATTGATTGCGATCCAGTTGGATTGAATTGAACATTATTGATTTCTGTATATTAGGTACAAACATTTTGGTTATCTGTAGGCATTCTTAGACAAATTGTGGTTGGGATTGGAGAAGTAGGTAGGGCACAAACAAGATATAACTTTTGGTTCTTATTGCACCAAGGGTAAGGGTATAAAAGATTGTCGAATATTGCACTCTTAATTTAAATAGAAAATATTTTTAAGTCATTACTAAATCAATGGCAAAACTTGAATTGAAAATTAAGAATACGTTTTCTTTTTCTTAATAGGATTTGAATAGTTGTCCAAATATTTCTTTCCAACGGAAATAAAAAAAAATATCTAAAAATTCTATTTATATGATTTTTTTTTAAACACTGGCAATTTGCTTGAATTTAACCAACTGTTTTAACTCAAAAACATCGCGGTAAACTTTTTAATAATTTTGTTTTTATATTCAAATTGCCTTAAATTGGATACATTCGGGCATATTCTCAAAATGGAAATGAAGTGGATTTAAAATCGAGTAAATCTTAAAAACGACCCTGTACTTAAAGTTCATAAAAATATTTTATTTTATCTATTAAATTTTTTGAGTATTAATAAGCGTTACAAGAACAGCTCTAAAAACCAGTAAAAACTACAGTCATTTTGAAAATAATTGAACTTGTAATCTCGTTCGATTTTAATTTCACTTAATTTCAATTTTTACTCGTAGAACATGCCCAATTACTACACAAAATGTAAGAAGATGTCTACTTCCTGGTTTTTTAAGCCCCTATTACGGTTCACAACTCAACTTCAGTTGGTTTACAACTTTGCTATATTGCGGTGAACAAAAACATAACAAAAATTACAACTGATCACAACCAGTTGTCTTAATTACAACTCAACTGAGTTGAGTTGTGAACCATAATAGGGGCCTAAAACAGCGTTTAAAAAACTGCAGTCCAAGTAGAAGAACTCCTATTTCTTCCACTTCTTCATTTGTCATTGGCAAAAAAAAAAAAAAAAAATAAAATAAAAAACTGTTGCTTTTACTCCTGATTCATTTAATGTAAATAGTTGCTGTCAAACCACACACACCTTTTCGTTTTTGTTTGGCAGCTTATAGTTTCGACTGCAGTTGTTTTTTAAAGCCTGCTTTTAAATTACAATAAGAATTTGTTATCTAATAGAAAAATTCATACAGTTTTGGTTCTTTCTTTGCCACCGACCTTAAATAATGTTGTCAAATAGTTTTGATTTAAGGTTTAATATTATTTCCTAGCTAAATTTTCAAAATTTTCTGCTGATTTTCCTTTTTGCCTTTTTATTAATGCATGACAATAAATTACAAAAAAATACAATAAAAACTAATAACATCAAAAGACCAATATGAAATATCCTCATTATTGTATCGTATATCATTTTATTATGCTTAAAATATAAAATAAAAAAGCTTAAGTCGTCATATTTCATACAAATTACGCTGGCATGAATATAACCAACTAACCAAAATAAATATTTTGCAAAAATTTTCTTAGTATTTTTTTAAGACATTAAACCAAAATGGCATAATAATAATAGTAATAAACATAAATAATCATTAACAAACAGCAAAAGAAAAAAAAAACAAATAGAAAAAATTAGAAACAAAACAACTGAGAAAATAAATTTATTAATTTCCACGAAAAAAAAAAAAAAAACGTGCAAATCACAGACAAAAACAAATTTAGAATTTAGCTCAGAAAAACTACTAAAATTATGTATTGTAACATACTTAAAGATTTAAGCAATCGTAAGCTCTTAGATACTTTTGGTCAATTTGTGTTAGCAATAAAAATTCATACTTATTGTTACAAATATTAAATACACTACAAAATCTTTGCAACTCTTAAGATAATTCAATAAACATGCATTTAAGACAAAGGAAAGAAAGAAAACATTGAATAAAATAAAATTAATAGACCAAAAGTCAGAAAAAACAAATCGCTCTTAACAAGAGCAGTTTAGATTTTGGTGAAACATACAACAATCAGTTTAATTTTCCTCCAAAGATACTTTTAAGCTTAAAGTTTGCTGTTGCTGTTTTAATAAACAATTGTAAATATGGATTTAGAGCACTGGGAAATTATGGCAATCATAAAAACTTTCATACAAGAAAATTAGAGTTTTGGTTTGCATTTATTTTAAATATTTGAGAAAATTAGACTCTATAATGGAAGTGCCAATACTGTATAAAAAGCATGAGCGGCCAGTAAATCATTAAGTCCAACGGACGGACATTGTTAAATCGTCTTGGAATAGACAAAAAAAAAAATTTAAATCTTTGATAAAAACAATTCCTTCATCAAATATGTCGTTTGTGTAAAATAAATAAGAAAAATTATTTTTTATATTTTAAATTATATCAGCATGTAATAAATTTTTTCGTTAGTGATTTCAACGTCTTCCCTGTCTAATGAATCATATCTGACATATTATTCACATCCCTATAAAAAAATTTTATTCGCGAAGCACTAATTGTAAATTTTATAAATTAAGAAAATATTCATGCGCTACGCTTTAAGACATTCAGAAAAGCAGTTAAGTGAACCAATTTTAAAAAATTTGTTAAAGAAAATAGCATTCAAAGGTCCGTGGCCCTTTATGGTTTATAAGGAAGAATGTTTAAGAATAACTGCAAAAAAAAAAAAATTATTTCTACTGCTAGATGGTGTCATTGTCAAACGAGGAACCAGTAAACAGCATAAGTTTAGAATAAATCGATTGCTAAGCTTGCTGTATGGCCAGTGTTGCCAGTGGATTTTTCGAAAAAATACCTACACATGCTAAAAGAAATCCGATTTTTCCCTACACGTTGGAAAAATTTTCCCTACAATAATTCCTACGCATTATTGTCATTAAAATAGAAGAAAAAACATAAGTTATAAAAAACAAATTTTATTCGAATATGTATATTAAAGCTTTGGCAAAAATTAAGTACAAAACTAAAAAAAATAATACATATATGGGGGATTTCATGACAAGTGACGCAACTTTTGAAATCGATATCTTCTGATTTGGTAAAAATTTGCATCAAGGTTAGTCCTATTGGATACGTAGTAGTTTAGACACAAATTTTCAACAAGATCGGTGAAAAAGTTTCTGAGTTAGAGAGTGCAAAATTTGACATTTTGGCCAAACATGTGTTCTTTCTCATCCACGTAACTTATAACCTTTTGGTGTTAGCAAAATTTGTCCCGAACAAATTGGATAGCTACTTCTTCAATATTTCGAAAAAAATTTTTTTTTTTTTAAATTTTCAATTTTTTTTTTTTTTAATTTAAATGTCTTTTCCTTGAAGGTAGTTTTGGTTGCTTAGTGGGCTGCGAAAAGGATATGTATATAAAAATTATTTCTAACTCAAGACGATTATAAAACCAATTTTTAGCATATGCACTATTTTGAATTTTTTCATATTTGTGCGTAAGTGTTTCTAAAACCTAAGCAATAAAACTAATGCTGAGAAAATTAACCTTTCCGACGGTATGTAACATACAAACAAGCATTTTATCCTATAAGTAGTTTTGAGCGCACCTCTAACTCAGAATCTTTTTGACCGATCTTGTTAAAAATTTGTGTGTAAGCTACTATCCAATAGGACAGTGCATTAATGATTGGTGCACATATCATCCAAATCGGAAGACACCAATTTCAAAGGTTGGGTCACTTGACATGAAATCACCATATGTATGTACTCTTAATTAAATTCAATTAAATCTTTCAACATTGAATGATATCTTAGAAAAAACATATATTTATATACATATAAGTGTCGCCAACTTTTGAAACCTGGAAATATAATTTTAATCGATTTTAGAAAAAAAGGAATTTTTTTGGACAAGAAAATATCACTAAAAAAAGTGTATGTCTGCATTTATTTCAAAATTAATGCTATATGACGAAAAATCCCTACATTTTGGAGATTATAAAAAATCTGTCCGATTTTCCCTACGCTTCTATATAAGTATCAAAAATACCTACATGTAGGGATTTTCCCCTACTTCTGGCAACACTGTGTATGGCAAGTTGCGCCGACAAACACTTTTTTTAGTGATATTTTCTTGTCCAAAAAAATTCCTTTTTTTCTAAAATCGATTAAAATTATATTTCCAGGTTTCAAAAGTTGGCGACACTTATATGTATATAAATATATGTTTTTTCTAAGATATCATTCAATGTTGAAAGATTTAATTGAATTTAATTAAGAGTACATACATATGGAGATTTCATGTCAAGTGACCCAACTTTTGACATTGATGTCTTCCGATTTGGATGATATGTGCACCAATCATTAATGCACTGTCCTATTGGATAGTAGTTTACACACAAATTTTTAACAAGATCGGTCAAAAAGATTGATTGAGCAAATACATGTTAATCATATGTGAAAAACCATATTGAACTTAAGGAAACTTTATGTTAAGTTTTATAAAATGTCATTTGCTTAAGCAAGGTGCGAAACTAATCGCTCATTCCGTATGAAATTAATGTTTTCTTATTTTCTTTTTGTTATCTATTATTTATACTAGTGTTCGCCTAATGGTCAAAATTCCACCATACATTTTTATGTAAATATAAAGTAAACATAGTTCTTCTCTCTTTTATAGATTGTCATCCACTCAGTACACTGCATGTTTAATTTTATGTTTCTATGTCTAATATTAACGAAAATTAATCAAGGTACCAGATGAAGAACGAAAAAGTACCAAAGAGCTCCCTCTTATACATTCTTATTCACTCAGGACCATGCATGTTGATTTTTTCTTTATAGGTCGAATATTTATAAAAAATTCAAAAAGTACCAGATGAAAAAGTAGCAACATAACTGTTTTGCCTGTGCCGATTTATACATAAGATTTATATAGTCAAAATATTCGACCACCCTATTTTTTTTTTATTTGATAATTGAAAAAACAAATTTTTTATTTGTGTGTTCTGCATATGTGTTAGTAGCAAATTTAAACGCTTATAACTCTGAAGTTATTCAACAGGTTTTAATTTAATATATATTGTGCACTTCTGTAAGTAAATACGTTTCAAATGGTGTATATTTCGCTCATTTGCTGCAAGACTGGCATAACTCAAAAAAAATGAAATTTTTCATCTTTATATCTTTTATACCTCCCAGTTTGAAGAGAATGTGTCTTCTTTTTT
Source organism: Pollenia griseotomentosa (assembly GCA_963931875.1). NCBI lineage: Eukaryota > Metazoa > Arthropoda > Insecta > Diptera > Polleniidae > Pollenia > Pollenia griseotomentosa. The sequence goes on from OZ007560.1 coordinate 114,921,048, forward strand.
TCTAAGTAGTTAGAGCAAAAAAAACTTTAAATGCGTTTATTTCGAAATGGATTTTTTTTGAGTTATGTCGGTCTTGCAGCAAATGAGCGATTTGTTCAAATCGGTTGACATACAAAGGAGGAAAGTGTTCTTAACTTTTTTTTTTTTGCCTTTGCCGATTTATGTATAGATTACTTACACAGACGAACCACGAACGAATTCGGACAAGGTGACCGCTTTTTATTAGAATTTCTTAAGTGTTTTAATCTTAATAGTGTTAATTTTTCTTCAAAAATTGACAATTTATCCTCGCTATGCAAAAAAACTAAATTTCAAACTAGTTCACCAACACATTACGCCCAGCAAAAGTGTTGTGTCGTTAACGACAATCGTAATACCAATTTCTTAAAACGACTGGTTTTCGGCTTCGACAACGACACTCATATTAAGGCTGAATGTGTTGAGCAATCATTTAAAGCCAAAATTCCACCTACAATTCTGTGGCATTTTGAAAAAACAAATTTTTTTAAAGAAAAACTTTGTGAAAAAATCATTTTTATCAAATAATAAAACAAACCAAAATTAAAGAAAGATTTTGTTTACAATACAAAATTTTAAAAACGTAAACAAAAATTATTTTTGAATGAAAATTCGTATGATTATCAAGTTTTTTAATTTAACTTAAGATGTTTTGTCAAAATACCATATAGAATTCTACTGAAAGAACCAATGAATTTTACAAGGGATGTCTTAAAATGAACGCATTAACATTTAACTAAATGGTATTTGAAAAGTAAGTCATTATTTGTATACGCCATATTTCCGAAAAGTAAGTAATTATAAAAGTATAAGAAAGAAGTGGTTTTGCATTACCTTTCAAAAAGGAAGATTGTCACTTGTTCAAATGAAACTATAAAACATTTAATGTTATCAAAGTGCTTATAAAAAGCAAAAATAAATATGGATGTAAAAAATAATACGTTAGAAAAAGCAGCGAAAAAATATATTAATTTTGCAAAAGTAAGCAAAGTTTTTACTGGGTAAAAAATAACAAAAATTAAAATCTTGTCATTTACACGCAATTTTAGGCAACCACTTATTAACTTCCATAGCTCCCAAAAATCCTTAAACTCCTAGGGTAAAAGGATATTTCTTGGGGGTTTTGAGATTTTTGTCTGCATAGTTGTAAATTTTTTGAGCGGATGATGGATTGATTTTTCTTTTGAGTGTTCGAATATCGAAATTAAACGGTTAAAGGGGACTCCTTGTTATTCAATTAACCATATAAGCTTCTGATCAGAAAGCATCGAAAGATAATTACTAGAAATTAAAACATCTTAGTCCCCAAAAAGTGAAAACATTGATTCGAATATTGCCAACAAGTGTCGGGCTAATTATCTGAGTCTGAAGAATTTAATTAAAGAAAAATTATGTAAAAATCTTAATATTAATATTTTAGTTTATTAAATTTAATTTTCTTTAAACAATTTTTATGAAGAAAGAATACTGCAGCATGAAATTAGTTAAAATTTATTGATACAAAACAGAAGAAAAGAAGAAACATGTAAATAAAGTTGAAAATGTTTAATCAATTACAGCAAATTTCGATCCACTATTACCAATACTATCGGCTGGCAGGCGCAGTGCTGCAAACGGCTGAACGGCAAAGAATTCTGATGATGGGAAAGTGGAAATTCTTGAAACATGTTAATTCGACCCGAGTTCAGTCCCGTGTTCAGTCAAATAAAATTATCAAAAAAAAAAAAAAAAAAATTTCCGAAAACTAATTTAATGAAAATTAAATTTGATGAACTTTAGCCTAATTAAAATATCAAACACTTCAACTAAAAATAAACAGTTCAATGAAAAATCACAATTGTTATTTTTTGATAATTTTTCGAACCCACGTTCACGGACGGGTTGATCTAAAATGTTTCGATAGTCACCACACTATCTCCTCAGAGATCTTTGCCACTTAACAGTCACCGCCATTGACGACGGGTGGCAGTCAATAGTCAAATATCATTCTTTAAACCAAATGGTATTTTTTTCTTGGTAGATCGAAATTTTGTTGTTTTTTATACTTTTTGGCAAGAATTTTTCTTGAAGTCCAAAGTGCATTTTAGGTTTTTTATATCCTAAAGATAGAGTTTGTACCTAAGCT